>JAMKCF010000018.1:2269136-3636651 GCA_023634235.1 Pisaster brevispinus
AGTTGCCAATCTATGACTAACCCTTCTGCTCTCAGTGCATTCTCCTGAAGACAAGCAGAGAACGTCTTCAGTGCACTGTTTGGAAAAAATAACCGTTTTTTAAGAACTTACCTCTTTAAAAATATGAAAAGATATTGCCATGCACACACAGTTATAGGCAATCATGGACCATTTGAGAGTGTAGGGTTCACGGTTAGCCATGACCTTTGGCCCCAGCCAGACAATGAGTAAATAGAGCAGAACAATGCCTATTGTCCAACATGGAGAATCCAGTAATAGCCAGTCTGCTACACGGGGATCTGTGGATGAAGGGTAAAATAATGAAAAGTTTATTAGGGCTCGAAATTAACACTGGACCAAGGGCCCGAGGCCAGTGTTTTTAGCATCGGGCCAGTAAACTCATGACTGGACAAGTCCGATGGTCTTGTGTGATGGAATAGTAATACCTCACCCCGATCGTTATTTTTTAAAAATTGTGTTCAACTTCAAATGTTGACTTTGAGTCTCATAAATATCCTTCAATTCTGTTGAGTCTTTACATTTGAAAGTTGAACCCATAAGTACAAATATTCTTGATACTGTGTCACATTTTGATTCTGGTCTTGTGAAAAATGTTCTGGGCTCGATTTCACAAAGAGTTAAGATTGATCTTAACTGCGAAACAATCTTAATCGCTAAGCAAAGTGTGATGTCACAATACAAATCACTATGGTGATATTGACAACTCATCTTAAAAAGATGAATCTTAGTGCTTTGTGAAATCGGCCCCAGGTCCAGCAAAAGTTTGAGCGACAAGCCCTGCAGTCTTGTGAATTTTTCCCCCCAAATTCGAACCATGTAACACATAATATAAATCAATACTCTACACAATGTAGGTGAGGTTGTTAGGGAAGATTGGAGAAGGGGGGGGGGGGACGACAAGTGAATACAATCAGGTTTTGAGCTCGAGTCTAGAATTTTTTTAGAAAGGCCACGGAAGCCATGGCCTCTATTGCCCTAGATACAGTCAATTTCACGAAACTTTACCCATGCGCAAGATGTCTTGTGTTATCGGTGTACCAACTTAAGCAATAAATGTCGCGCATGTGGACATGTATAGACCTATGTATGCACTTGCGTAAAGTTTTGTGAAATCGGCGGCTGGTCTTGCCCGTGGTGCCTTCAAAAGTTTCCCACAGACTGTGAGATTTTCCAATGGATTTTCCCTTTTTGCCAAATGAAACTGGCCTTGCCCTCTAAAAAGATGAAATTCCAGACCTGTGAATTCAAAGAAACTTTCCACTGGACTACAGCAAAGGGCATGTGTAGCTCAGAAATTTAAATATGGACAGTAACTATCTTTGTGTCAAAAAATCCGCTTACACTACAGTTGGAACAAGTGACTTTAGGTTGCACAAAAGAAAACTAGCTCTGGAGCAAGCAGTGAAAAACACCCTTAATCCCTAGGCCCTCTTGCCTAATGTCAGGTGATCTCAATCCTCCAATTTCCTCCTCTCCTACGTCACTCCACACAAAAGTTACTCACCGCTAAGTGTCAGAGTGTGCAGATAAAAGTTGTACAGGTGGTCAACCTTGTCTGTAATAATCTCCATGATTGTGCTTGGATTGTGCGGCTGAGGTAATCAATGAAAACGATCCCCACCAACAGTTAAGCCGATAATTTCTGAAATACATAAAAAATACATAAATTATGGCACACCAGCAAGAGACTGGCTACAAGCCTTGTGCTAAATTCAAACGTTCAAACCTGAAAAAAGTGCACAACTACCCTCACAATTCTCAGCCCAATTTCTTGGGTCTGCCAACTGTGGATTAGTGCTTACTGTCCATAGAATTACATGTATTTCTAGGGCACAGTAAGCGCAGAATTCCATTCATGGTAAGCAGAACCATGAAATTGGACCCTGGTGACTACAGCTTAGTTGTTGGTACTGATGTCGGATCATAGAGCAAGACAGATGGAAAAGGAGTCCAGACTCTACGGTCAAATTTGTTTCTTTCATATCTAAGTTAAATCTTTCCTTCGTGTATTTCATCTAAAACTGTCTTGTTCCATTTAGCGAGGATCGGTACCCTAAACTTTCCTCAGTCCGTCAAAATCATCCAGAGGATTTCGGGTGATTGTGAAGACAATACACAGTGTACTGGAGGAAGCAGGGATCCTCTCAGTTGATGTTTGAAGGATTGAGGCAATACGGATCCTCAGCGTTCTTCCTTAATAACAGTGGTCCGCTGGCCCGATACCAGTTAAAACACCTGAGAACCAGTCAAAGTTCACTCTAAGTGGTCTGGCTGGCTAGCTCAGTGTTGAAAAGCCGTTCCTAATCTGTGTTGTAAGTCTCAAGACCTGGTCTCCCCCTCGTGAGGGCTGGCCTCGGTCTTGGTCTCAGTTTCAAACTTCCAGGTCTCGACTACAACACTGTCCCTATATCATATGAAATACGGACTAGTGAAAAAGCTGATGGACAAGTGAAACGACTACATTGTAGCGCGTCCTGCTCACCAGTCACTGAGAAAGTTAAGGGCAAACACTGATCCTAACCAAAAATATGAAGCCCTAGCGGTTGATTTTGTCTGCAATGACGCAAAGGCGGGTAAATTACATTGTATATTTTTATGTGGTATACCCAGACAAAGAGATCCTGCCTCACGATACATACGTACACACCCACATGTTGTTCATTGTTCAAAAAGTGGGTGTGCACATTGGTGTTTGGCACATTGAGTTTTGTGGGCTTGTTGTCATGGGTGAGTGTGCCTGTGCAAATACATGTAGCTCAAAGATGCTCAAAGCCAGGTGGGCCCATTCATGGATTGGAAGGCCTCAAGGTTGACCTAGATATTGATTGATTTATCTCATAAATATTCATAAGTACACATAAAAGCATATTCATCAGCAACAACTGTCTGTGTAATGATAGTGCATCCACTTTTATTAGTATTTATAAATGATGAACTCACCCAGCCTTGCTGTGGCAGGTGCCTGCACGTTATTCATGAGGTTACTGAGCAGTAACCTCATGAATAATGCATTGACCTGAGCCGTTAGTTATTATAAATCTATAGTAATGAGGTCAATAGAGGTCAATATCATTAGACATTGCCAGATATTTTGGGCACATTTACATTAAAAATTGGTTTTACATCAAGTTACAAACCCCCGAACAAAGGTATTGACTAATACATGTGTAAACCCTGAATCTAGCTGTCATCACCAGTAATTATTTTAATAATAATGGTTCCTAATAGAAACACAGCCTCCTTCCAACCTTAACCCCATTATCCCCAATTATCAAGCTTCCGTCCACTTCCTTGACCATGCACTCAAACCCATAAATTACCCATGTCCACTTCCTTGACCATGCACTCAAGCCCATAAATCACCCATGTGGTAGGCCCACCTGATACCCCCATGGACCTGCACTGGCCACCACTATTATCCGGTCAGTGACCGAGCTTTACCAATCCTCTATATATAGTCCATAGTTTAATTCTTAGAGCACTCTCTGCTTTTCTGGTTAACCTGGTGAAACACATTTGTACACTGTAGTCCAATCCAGTATTCTCATTCACTGTACTCTTTGTCTCTACGAGTAACTAGCCAGGATTGAATAAAGAATCTCCTGTATTTTACAACCTACTTAGAACGTTTCCGCTATCTTCTTTCTTTCCACATTCATCGGCCAAACCCTGTAACACCCGAATATTACGTGTTACACATGTAATAGGGAGAACGCCAACATAGGGCTGGACGGCTCAGTTGGTAGAGTGCCGGTAGGCCTACCTTAATCCGGAGGTCATTGGTTCAAGTCCCGCTCTAGTCAATTGTTCTTTGTGCAAACCCAAATTATACAAAAATTCACTTAAATAGCTATTTTCTGTCACTATTCATGCTAATGTAGTAGGCCCAACAGTCAAGAAAAAGTTTTAAAGTTATTTGAAGACACTGAACAAAAAAACAGTCAATAACTTTTTAGGAATTATTACTATAATTTCTTCTGCTCAGAACTACATGTATAAGTCATTAATGGGAATGTCATACATGTATTCGTAATGATCAATTTAAGGTCACTAAATGTAAAAACTTGTATAAATTTTGGGAAAAAGAAAATCAAAATCAACATTTGAATGAATGTTTCACTTAAAAATTGAATGTTTCTTTTGCCAAACAAATGCTTTGGATACCACTCTTGTAATAAACCCCATTTACAAAGAACTCCAATATAATGCAAAGCAATTTTATGAAACCCATACAAATTGCACTAATGAACATATACATGTAAAAATGTACTGTAGTTCTGAGCAGACGATTTATATAATATGTATTGCTGGCACAGGCCTTGAACTTCGCTCTTGAAGGGGCACGACAATTTTCCTCTGGTAAGGGGCACTCTACATGCTCTATGAGGAAAATGTAAATTTGTATTGGAACTTTGCAAAGGGCACCACAGCAAAAGCACAGGGCACCATGGCAATTGCTGTGGGTGCCGTGGGTTATTTCGAGGCTTGCTGGCACCCATCATGCTTCACTCTAAAAACACTGACATGAAAAATTTGCATTTAAAAGGCATTTAATTACAAGGAGGCAATGGAGGCCATGGCCTTCGTATGTAATGGTCTCGGTGCCCCTTCAAAAGTTCCCCATTACACTTTTGAGATTTTCTAAACCCCTGGCAAAATGAAAATGGCCTTGCCCTCTCAAAGATGAAATTCCAGAGGCCTGACAAGTATTTCAAGTTGAGCGTGGTGGAAAAACATAACAAAAACTTTTTGCAAAACTGGCAATGACTACCAAATTTGTTCCAAGAAAAAACTGTTGTTTTGTCTTTTTGGCCAAAACATAATACGAGTCTACTGGCACAATCAATATTTTGGCTATTTATATTCGTAGATCTATAGAACAGGGGCGTGAACCTTCATACCAGCACTTTGTTTACAATTACAATGTAGTGATGTTGACATCTACATTGTAAACATCTGGTAGGCCTTCCCTGTACCAGACATGTCATTTCTATATATAGTAAGTTTCAGCGAAAACATACATTGTAGGCCTGTGTCTTAATTCTGTCATAAAAGGGTACCACACTAGCCTTTCCCTCCAGCCTAAATTTGGTCAGACTGGGTTGAATCGGCAAAAAGAAAACTAGCTACACCACGAAAGGTCTAGTCTCGGGTCATGAAGTCTAGTTGTCATGGTTGTGTGCAGAGCATACTGTACATGCTGTAGGTCCCGGTTCCCATGCATTGTACAACACAAAGATCAACTTAAACTGATGGGTGGATGCATTTTTTGTGGCACTTGGGTTTTTGTTCGAACAAGTCAGAGTATAAAAGATAAGTGCCAATACACTGGTATCCATGCATAATTTGGAGATTATAAAGCCTAATGTACTTGACCCTAGCACTGGCAGGCTTGGGCACAGGGCAAACAACCATGCAGTGAAGGCCTGCTCAACGCAAAAATGGAAGCTTTCAAATAAAAAGTGTGTTTACTTTTAAATTTACTCATAAACCAGCAGAGACATTCTGTAGTTGCCAAGGTTTTAGCCAGGATTTGGGAAAAGGGTGGCATATTTTGCTGGAAATTTAAAAGCTGGGTGTCCAAATTGTTCACTTACAATACATGTAAGTGACAGATAAAACAGGGTGTCCAAATTTAAAACAGGGCGTCCAAAAGACACCCCTCTAGCTGTGTCTAGCTACATGTAACACTATGGTAAGTGCAAGGATTGGCCCATTACAAAATTCAAATGTCAAATGTTTGACAAAATTACATCCAACCTGGAATGATCATTCGATCTGATAGAGGCCACATCTGACTGCCACTTTTCCACTTTTAAAAAATGTTCAAAAACTGCAATCCAAGTAAAATAGAGTGGCAGTCGGATACTGCATTTTTCCTAGACTTGGTTCCAAAGGTGTGATTGTGGTTTTTACAGTAATACCTGATGAAATAGCTGCACCTACTGATGGATTAACCTTTGATCGCGAGTTTAGTGTGTGACTAGACTTAGAATTAGAACCAATAAAAAGCAAATTGCATTTTGCTATGGTCATGATACAGAAGTACAGAACAATAGCCCAATGTCACACCACAGATTTTCTTATCTCCTTTGTTTACAAAATATGTGATAAAGTAAAAAAATCTCTCAACTTACATTAAGCCAAGTACAAAATTATAAACATTTACCAGTTTGTGGTCCCTGCCCGCATACTTTTTGAAGCCACATTATTTGAATTTGTAAAAAGTTTTTATATTTATTTTTGTCCCTAAAAAGACAATTTGTTTAATGTACTTTTGACAATGAATTTTATTTACCCATATTTTAGACTTCTGAGTACAAAGCCAGCAAATATTTATTCCAACTTTTTCCTCCTTGAAAATATTTTTTTAAACATAATAGAACTAGAAGACCCTCATCCTCTAATAAATAAATAAATAAAAGGTCGATCAACTGGTGTATGTGTTTTTGGATTGTTTATATTTATAATAATAATTATAAATTTATTTATTTATAAAAATGTTATTATTTCTAAGTTAGCTCCTACTCTGTTATTTTCTTGTTTCATGTAAGAATACAGAGAAAAGACGGGTTGTTCTTTTGTGTTGTAAGTGTAATCATGGAGGAAGGAAATTCCTTCCTCCTTGGTGTATCGAGCGAGAGGAAGTTCTAATATAATAAGAATAATAAAATTCCATCGCCTTCCTCCATCCATGATCATGATGTACAAAAAAACACTCTACATGTATTTAGTATTTTTTTACTTTAGTAAAAAATACATACTAGTAATAGCATCATATAAGCATATAACTACATACTGTACTACTACAACTAGCCGTATTTCATATATTTTTATAAAACATTCATAAACTAACGTTATCTAACGTCATCCTACTCCTACTCCTCCTAAATCCCACTAAAAATACTACGCGGACAGAACCTCTATATAGCCATAATTTTTATAGGAGTACCGGTAGCCTTGTTGCTCAGCTTTATTCACAACTTGATGTACCAAATCACATCTTACACAGCATTCTTGGCATACCAATTACCAACTCCCAGCGGGTACACACCACGGACGGAGAGAGAGCCCACGGGGCAGTGCCAGCGTGTGGGCACCGTTAGACTACACCGTACAGACACGCCTTTACACGGCAGGCTGTCCAACGAATACACGCCTTATCAAAAATAGTTGTGCAGGACATGGAGTCAGACAAAAAGAAATCACTACTTGACTTAAAAACATGTTTCATAACTCACCCTCTTCCGAAATGAAATGACTAGGTTTTTAACTTAGAGAAAAACTCCAACTATGGTACAGTTGTTTATTTATAAATCCATGTTTTACATAGAAATTCAGACAGAACTGCGTCTGGCAAAGTGCGGCACATGTGTTGCATCCCCAGGTATGTTGAGATAATTACGTTATTGACCAATCATAATCCCCGTTATTCAAACGAAAGGTAAAACCGCAGACGTTCATTATCTCTTATCAATCAAATCATTGGTCCGTTTTGTCCGCGTACCCATGGCCGCGGTACAAAGCCGCGCCTAGTTCAATTCATTTTTCAAGTAGGGGTTACTGAAAATAATAACTTCACCAAAAAATAAAAGTCACCATCAAATACTGCAGTTAAATCAAAGCAATCTTTCAAGTAATACATATATGTACTTTTTACTAACCTACTGTAACCATGGAGGTAGAATTCTACCTCCATGCTATAACTAGCATAGAAAAACAATAATAGCTGTATGTTGGCGAACTACCCTGTTATGACACTGACGCTACCATGACCTATGACCTAAACAAGGAGATTTGACTACTCAATTACAGTTATACTAATACTATTGTCACCGGCTTTTTTGAGATCTAAAGCAAAGTAAGCTCCTGGGACCTGGAAATGGTACATGTAAGTCACAACTTTACTATGTTTTTAGTGTGAAAAGGTGGGTAATCCCGAGTGATCTGCCAACACTATCTGCCACTAGCGTTTGTTGTGGAAAATGACATGTTTTAGATTGATACAGTCATTTGACCAGTTCGGGATCACTTTTTGAATTCACATTGTTTTTGGTTGCAATCTCTTTGACTTTTTAAACAAAAAAGTTTATCAGTTTACCTAAACATGTTATAAAACTCACCAAGTATCCACTGACAAAAAAAGATTAGTACTTTTGAAGAGGCTTTGAGAAAAGTATTGTCACCTGTTTGACCAGCTCAGGATCAGTTGATTCTATTCTGAATCAGTAGCTTGCCCTCTATGCAAACCATTACTCCCATTCATTCATAAAACTGTCTCTCAAGGACACAAACTTCACAAGTGTGTTGGCATGGACATGGACTTCCTTTCTCCAGAGAATTTCATGCAAGTGTATTCAACAGCAGCGCAAAAATCCAGCAACAAAAACACAAAACAACAGCAAAGGCAAATGAAAAGGTGAAGCACGCCTAAAAGCAACATTGACCCAAATATCTATTCTTACAGTCGCAATTTCCTCCTCCAAGTTTCATTTTCTCACAAAAAAACAATATTCCTACAAGAATTTGTTGAAGAAATGTATCTTAAAAGCAACAAATAAACTTTTGACTGCAGCAGTAAGATTTTACCTCACTGAGTGTGGCACCATTTGACGCAATGAGAGATGCTGAGTAGTGAGTGATCCCGAACTGGTCAAGGGTACGATGCCCCCCAAAAGACGATTTCGGTAATTTCGTCTCCTAAAAAAACAAGACGACTGCTCAGTATTTACCTGAAATATTTTTTACACATTCTAAGCATTTAACATAAATGTTATTCGCCCTGGCGTTCAAATTTTAAAGGTGAGAAGTTTTAACAGCGTTTTTCAACCAACATTTTTTTTTTAAATAATGATCAAAATTGCAGACAAACTTCAAGAAAATGGCCATAATTTATTTGTTGATGAAGTTTGAAACCTTATTTTGGGTTTGTTGGTTTATTGCATGTTATTCTCCACATGTATCAACAGAAATTGGTAATGTGAGAAGTAACTTAATTATGGGGTTGTTGCAAAGTTGAAGTGATCCCGAACTGGTCAATGATCCCGAACTGGTCAAATGACTGTACTATATTTTAGTAGTATTTTTAGTATTTACTATATATATAGTATAATAATATTACTAATACTAGACAGCTTGTTTTTTTTATCGTGCCGTGTGTCCGTGCTGGGACGGTAGCTGAACAAATCGTGGAGAAGAGGTAGAAAATTAAACCTTGCTTTTTACCCATCCAGGCAGGAATGCTTACCCAACAAAGTGTTTACGCTTGGACTTTCTTTGATTTTGAGGAAAATAAATTTTCCTCCATCCATGACCATTACAGCAAGCAGTATGTAGTAAAGCCAATAAAAAACTTAAACAAAAATTATTGTAAAAATAAAAGTCTTCTTTGATTGATGATAGCCCACTGACTCTGCAAATATTATAATAATATGGCAACTGTGTAGTGTGTAAACATAAATCAATTTTGTAATTTGACCTTTGACCGACCTTTTCGTTGAATGATTAAATGAATTAAGACATTGATTTGACAAAAACGTCATTGAGTGCGGATTGATAGCGTAACACAAATTTATAGACTAGACTTAGACTTAGACTTAGACGAGAGAGAGAGGTAGAGCATGTAGAGTAAACAAAATTAGCAAAGTTTATTATCAGTTAATATTAATTGTTTATTAATTCAATAACGAATCATAATTTGTTATGGCTTATTAAATTAAACTCATAGTCATTGAAACTATCTAGTATAACATTTTAAGATAGTGGATATATTCAATATTGCCTGCTGCACCAGCTAAGTTTACGCTTATTGAGCCAGCAAATCTTGTTGTTGCGCCCTCTTTAATCATGCTAATGTGTAGTGTAGACAACTGTAGCCCAGTGGAATGCCTCTCGCTTGTCAACCGACATGCTCCATGTTCGGATCCCCTCTGCTGCTTTCCACATTCTCTTCCATTTTTTCCTACACAGAAAATATTTTTGTGAGCGGATTAATTATATGTCAGGGTCACAGACATCATCAACCTGAGATCTACCAACTTCAGGCCCCTACTTACTACATTTCTTGGAGCGACATTTTTACGGAATTTTCATCACCACCATGTCCAGTTTAGTCGAGTACGCCAAGGAGATGGTCCAATGGGCTGACAGCGTATCAGGTAAGAATCTACTCTAGTGTGAGAATCGTAGCCCTCCATCCTCCCAACGATTGCAGACCGGAGACCGGGATTTAAAAACATTCTGAGGACCTCAAGTCATTTCAATACAGCGTGCTGAGGTCAAACTTCCAAAATTTGGATTCAGAATGCCCCACAGTTTTGAAAAATTGTAGAGAACCCTGTAACTTTTATAATATGGTAAACGGGAATCATTTTGTGCTACGAAGCTAACTTTTTACTTGTACTCTTAAGCCTGCCTTAGAAGGCAAATGAACTATACAGGGATGTGATTTCTCCCAGTTTTTTCCGGAAATCCGTTTGTTTTTTTTGGTTTTTTTAAATAAATAAATAAATTATTATATTTTTTTAAATAATGTTTTTATTAAGATTATAAAAACATGAAGATAATAAACCAAATAGAATATCCAGAGTGCAGATTAGGGCTTTAAAAAAAAGAGATAAATGTTTGTAAGTAGGCTTCGAGCTCGCAAGTTTTCGCCCTCGCAAGCTTTCGCGCTTTGCGCTCACAGTTCAGGTTTTTTTTTCAGCAGCCTATCACATCCCTGACTATAAAAAATTTGCATTTTCTAAAAGTAATTTACCTTTTTGTCATTCTTAGATACCAGAACAAAGAACTGGTTCTTCGTGCAAAGTCCGGTGCAACCTTACAGTCTGGTCATGTTGTACCTGCTAGTGGTGTGGTGGGGTCCGAAGTACATGGCCGACCGTAAACCCTTTGACCTTAAGTACATCATGATGGCCTATAATCTTTCCTTGGTTGTTCTCTCGGTGTACATGTTTAAAGAGGTAAGCATGGTGTGATTTTTATAATCATAGATAGTAATACTTACTTAATCATCTTCGTCCCTACTCCCTAGTAGGACTCCAAGGTAAGGTCAACTTAAGACTGATTTTTAGGCAAAACTGTGAAAAAAGATACCGTAAATGTTACATGTGAAAGTTTCAGCTGTGTACAGTGTCTGCTTGCTGAGAAAACAGCTCAAAACTGTCACAGTATTTTTCACAAATGCCCCATTTTTTTTATTTCAAACAAATGTTGGCATCTGTTTCTGAGAATTCTTGCCATTGGTTTTCACACCTTGGGAAAAGACTAGCAAGGAGTGCATAGACATTCTAGGCTTGCTTCATTTCTCAATTGTTTCAAATTCTGTCGAATGTTGGATATGGCTCTATCATTTTGAAGAAGACCATTTTATCCTTGAAAACAGTTTGAAATAAAATTCACATAAATCCCTGATTTCAGGATTATATTGAGAAAAATACCCAGCCGAAAGTCAAATTGTGGCATGTCGTTGCCGAGCAGTTAGAGCACCGTACTCAAACTCTGGCAGTTTTGATCAGCAGAGTGTGGGTTCGAGTCCCGGTCTTGGCACTTTTGCCTTGAGCATGATACTTTATTATACTTGCTTTGTCCTTTGGATGGGACATTAAGCCGTATGTCCCAGGACACTTATTGTAGAAGAGTTGGGGTTACCCCGGTGTTTCTGGTTCACGTAGTAAGCACCCTTGTTTACAGACCTCCTCAGGTTGGCAAGCTACAGTGATTAAGTTCACCTTTGAGGCCTTCTAGGTTTGATTACCAGAAATATATACAGTGTAGTAATAAATAATAATAATAATAGTAACATTGATTTTGTTGTTTATGTTTCTGTAGTTCTTCGTCGTGTCGATTCTCAACCCCAACTTCAATTCAGCGTGTCAGCCGGTAGACTACTCTGATGATCCGATGGCTCTCAGGGTAAGTTATGCTAAGCGTAATAGAACCTTGCTCAGCAGATATTGCTTACCACCTAAGACACCAGGTAGGTAAAACATTACCATGTCTCATGCTTTGTTGATGGGAGGACAAAATAAAGGATTCAGAAGAACTGAGGGCTATAGGCCCAAATAACAATTGCTCATCACTGGGTCAGGTATTCCAATCTTATCTAAGCCCAAACATGTTGGTGTGAAGTGACATAGGAGAGGAGGCTATTGGAGGATTGAGGTCACCTGTCAGCAACAGGGCCTCTGGAGTACGGTTGAGAAATTAAAAGTGGGGAAAATTTGTTCTTTTCTCACAGTTGGCTGCTGTCTGCTGGTGGTTCTATATCTCGAAGGTCATTGAACTTCTGGATACGGTGAGTGAACGAGTAGCATTTAAAAACATTGTAAACTTTATGATCTGCACTTTAAATTTGTTTTTTTCTATTTGGACCAAGTAACAATTACTTTTGTATATCTGGCCCAACTCCTTTACCTGACCGGATCAGGGTATAGATTATTAAGTAGATCAGGAAGTAACCTGCAAGTCGCTTGGCCTTGTGCTCAAAGCATTTCCTTGAAGACAAAAAAGTATTTTGTTGTGAACACCACCATTGGCTTCCACAGAAGCCACAAAGAAAGAAAATCTCTTCATTCTTAGAAACAAAAACAAATTGTAGGCCTATTACATGAGTAGGGAAAATCTTAATATGTCTTTTTCTTCAGATTTTGGAGGGATACTACAAATTTGGTTTCTGTCCCCAAATTAAAAAAGTGTTTCCTGTAATATCTTCTGAGTTGCCTTGATAAAAAGAAGAATAAAAACTGCTTTTGTTTGTTTTTTAGACAACAATGTACCGTCTGTTTGTCACAGCACTTTACACTACATTCTGGTTAATAACCCCGACAAGTTTTGCCATGTTACCAGCTAAAAATCTCATGTACATGTATATGTTTGTAATGGGTTCCCTGCTTTGCGGAATGTTTGTCGGGAGACATTTTCTGTCTCGCTACACAGTACAGGGGACAAAACAAAGTAGGTAGTTGAAATTCCTGTTTGTATTCTAGCTTTTACTGGAATAATCTGTGACACTTCTTTCCCAAAATCAGGCACTTCTCTGAAATAACGAGGCTCAAATTGGGGGGGGGGGAAATCCACAAAATTGCAGCACTTGTTGCTCAAAATGTACTGAACCAGAATATAAACATAAATATTAACATCTATTGAACCAGAATTATTTGTACATGACCAAAATCAAAATAATAAAAACAAATTACTGATATGTTGAGATTATACTGACATTATGGGCCCTAGTTAGGCGTTTTTTAAAAGCTTCCATTCTTATCTATTTGATGAGCAAATAAACCCAGTTTTGAGTTTTGGCAGGAAGTGCCTGGGCATGGAACGTCACTTATTATTACTATCTTTCTTTAGGTCTTCTTTATCCTCTGGCAAAAGAACAGCCACGCTTCCTTCCCACCACTCTAACAATTGTATTTGTGTCTTTTAGGTCATTTTTATCCTCCGGAAGAAGAACAGCCAGATATCCTTCTTGCATGTCTACCATCACTCAACGATGGTGATGCTATGGTGGATTGGAGTGCGTTGGGTTGCAGGTGGAAACTGTAAGTTGAGAAGTTCCGAAACTAAAAAGTTGAAACTGAAAGTTGTAAAACTGGTAGAAATTATAGGTCAGTTTGGTTGACCTTTAAAGATTTGGTCAGGAAACACAATCTTATCGATGCTGTTATGAGGGTATATAGTTGCATTTTGCATATATGTTAATGTATATACAATTTATTTGCGGTAGCACCATGTGTATACATCTACTTTGCTTTGTAGATTTGTTCTTGACAACTTGCCTTGCTATTTACTCTACTGCCAGGGAGTACATTTTGGAATTCAGGACTGCTACTTTCCCGGCCAATTTCCTACCTCCCAGGTAGTACTTAATAAGCAGGACAGTAGTGTCGGAAATGGCGCCCATGTGTATTTCACATTCCAACAATAGATAGAGCTCCAGTTCCCCCATCTTGCGCCCTCGGTGGTCTTTAGTCTTTGGACAAAAGACCGCAACTATATGCAATAGACACAAACGGCGACCGGAGTCACGTGACTCATAGTGGGTATACAATGTAAACAAACCAAGCTAGCAACGCACAGTGAGCATGGAAAAGCATGGCTGCTTCCCACCTTACGGCAGAAGCGCTCGGAAGCAGCCATGCGTTTCCATTCATGCTGCTTGCTGCTTGCTTGGTTTGTTTACATTTTATACCCACTATGGGTCATGTGACAGCAGTCGCTGATTGTGTCTATTCTAGAACTGTATTTAAAATTTTAAAAATTGTTTTTCTTTTTCACAGCGTTTTCGGCCGGTATGGTGAACTGTCTCATCCACACATTAATGTACTCTTATTACTTCTTGACGGCCCTCGGTCCAAGCGTTCAGCCTTTCTTATGGTGGAAGAAATATCTAACATCCCTGCAACTGGTAAGACATTCTTCTTGTGTATGCATTTTTTTTTCGCCATAAAGAGTTCAGACATGAACGCTTGAAACCTAAAAGAGTGGAGAGCATTATTGTGAAGTATGTTTCTAAATTATCTGCTGCCAATCAGGGACTGTGGTTTATGGAACTGTTTAGCAGTTGTCTGTTTGGTTTAGAAAAAGCTTGCTTAAAGAAAACAGGTTACCGATCAAAATGTTGTGTAATAATGTACATCAGTGGTGACTGGTTCCACGCTACAGATTTGCTTAATAGCAGTTTTTCCCGCTTAAAATAGCTATTCTAGATTGTTTTGTCAAAAGTTTAGGGATTCACCACATTTTTTCTGATAGAAATTACAAATACAGGTTCAATTCTGGGCCCAATTTCATAGAGCTGCTTAAATAGCAAACATTGCTTAACAGTTTTCTGCTAAGCATAAATAAGCAGGATAACAGTCGCAGAACATACACGTGGAATGGTATTTTGGCTGGTTACCTTATTCTGGTAAGCATAATTTTGTTGTGCTAAGCTCCTTTTTATTGCTTAAGCAGCTTTATGAAATTGGGTCCTTGCTCATCAATAAAGCACTGCTTACCGTTGAATTCTGTGCTTACAGCCCAAAGAATAACATGCTTTTTACGGTGCTGTAGGGCGCAACATTTTTTGGTAAGTGGCGCCTTGAAATTTGACCCAGGTCACTGCTTGTTTTCCTTAATAAACATTTTATATTCATTCGATTCGAATTTCTTTCCGCCTTAGATCCAGTTTTTCGGGATCATGATCCACAGTGTCATCGTCTTGTACCAAGACTGCGGTTTTCCCCGCCCCTACGTCTACTCCCTCATGGCCTACCTTCTCAGTCACATCATCCTCTTCACCAACTTCTACCGTAAGAGCTACAGCAGCGACAAGAAAGACAAGGGCAAAGCATCCAGAGAGACTGAGCAAAGTGAAGTCAACGGAAGGTATAACCTTCGTAAGAGACCTAGTAAACAGTAGAGTTCCTTTTTTTCAACTTCAACGCAATCCTAGACCATCCTCAACAACCCTTAGCTCTTGATTCAGAGCGGGTTCGTTTTTAAAGTACTCTAATTTCACGCCTAATTCACCAACAAGAAATAAAACTTTCGAAGGGGGAAATCATGTTGAATTGGAATTTCGTCTTTTTAAAAATTCCTGCTAAGGGAAAAAAAGGCAGGGAATCACATGAATACAGCATACATTATATGGTAATTTGGCTGGTAACCTGTTTGTGGTAAGCAAAAATGTTTGGTGTTTTTTAAGCAGCTGAATGAAGTTGGGGTCAAGGCTGAAGTAACCTTTCCAGATCAGTAACACTGGTCACAATTTTCTGTTTTTACATCAGGGAAGACAATCAAAAGTATTTCTGTATAAATTTGTTTTTGTGTCCAAGTGTGCTCATTGCTGTTATGTGTCACGCTTTATGTTTTCTATCGCACATTTTTCTGTTGCCAAAGTAATATTAAGATAGTTTAAAATTGTAGCAAAAAAATGTAGTTATTTTATAAGGTTGCTTTATTGAGCTAATTTTCATTCGGACATCCGATATTTGGTCTGCAAAAACTATTCTCTTGAGAATCTTTCCCTGAACAATTTGGGACATGAAACTATTAACTTTTCTAATGTTGGATTGGCCGAATAAGTGCTTACTCTTAGTCAGTTTCTGCCACGACATAATTTGAGCCACAAGTTGTGTCAAAGGTTAAAGTTCAGTGCAACAAATCTGTCAGGGCAAATGCCATGAGACACACCTTTAAAAGTCTCAGGACATTTTTACGTGAATGTGTAAAGTTTCTAGGATTTGTATTTTTTCCATTTTGATCAATACAAAATTGGATAACTTTCAAGTATTATAAAAAATAACAGTCTTTCTTATAATTGTTACATCTACCAGGCCCGATACTTCGTTCTTGTAAGGAAAGGGCGCGGCAGTTTTCCTTTTTGTAAAGGGTATCTCTTTCTACCAGAAAATTTTAAGGGGCACCAAGGCAATGACCGCGGCTTGGAAGCGCCCGCTAAGGATTCTGGGTGAAATCCAAGCCCAAGCAACACCAGCAACGATCATGGCGCTCCGATTTTGAAGCAATGCGGTGTTTAGTTAATCTGGCATAGTTACATGTGAACTACAGCTTGGCGTCCATCTTGGCAGTATGGTTTATTTTTTAAACTGTACTCAGTTTCCCAAGATGTATTACAGTATATTTTCAAGATGGGGCTTGTGCGTATGGGCTATTGCCCCTGTGAAGTATCAAGCCTGATCTACGTTAGACAGATGTCTTATTTAGATGTCTTAAAGATGTCTGCTTTTAGAATGCAGGTGGAACAAAGAGCACAGAGGAATATTAGTTCAATATTTCAATTCCTACCCATCTTATAAAAGTTAACAACTTTTTAAGGTGTTTTTTATGGACATGTCATCTTGTTTACAGAAAGAGTGGCCTTATACATTCCACGTCACTTCCTGGCAGGCAAGATAGTGCACTAATCATAGGAGAACATTTCTATCGTACCACATAAAATCAAAAATTGTTAAAGTAATAAACTGAACAATTTTTGAGATGTGTGAATCCTTCCGTCTTATGAAAAGTCTGATAATAAGTTTCCTCTCGTAAATACCCCCCAAAAAATCATAAATTGTAAAAGCAATACTAAAGCTTAACAAGTTTTTATATATACTTGAACCCTTTCTTCATATGAAAAGTAAATAAAAATGGTACAGTGAAATCTCCAGATTTTGTTTTCTTCCGATGAGCTGTGTACAAATCATGCCTGTAGGAAAAAACTCTTGGCTCTGTGGCTCTTTTGTAAACACGAAATGCCTCTCCAAATGTGCCAATGTGAACGACAGTAATGTTTTGTTAAAAATGGACAGTGTAATTATGTAAATAATTTTGATGGTAGTTTTTTTATGACAGCAGTACTTAACTATGAAGTTGTTTAATAAATTAGTTTGTCATTTTGATATTTTGATAGATTAGATAAGAATGCAGCTGAGTTGATATTTTATTTTATGCAACTTTGCAAACTTCTGAAATAACTGATGTGAAATTTGTGATATTTCTGTTAATTTTATTAGAATAGAATTTAAAATAAATATATTGCTACTATGTTTTGTATGGCCTTACACTTTTTGATTTCATTAAAACATTTTTTCTAAAGACCAGACAAAAATATCTTGTGTTTGATCAATGATACCTAATGTGCCTTAGTTTGTTTGTTTTGTTGTTTTTTTAATCTTGCACTTTTCAAATTAAGAGTGGGCTGAAAAATGTGTGGCATTCAACTTCAACTATATTTTATGTACAATCTTAAAATACTGATGATCGCACTTGATGCTTACCAATGATTACTTTTTGTTTTTACTTTGAAGTGACAATTGATAAATAAAGATTTAAAACTTTGATAAAGAAACGAATATCTGTTGTTTTTACTTTGAAGTGACGATTGATAAATAAAGATTTAAAACTTTGATAAAGAAACGAATATCTGTTGTGCTTTATTTTTAACACAATAAAGGAAACTGGTTGGGACACATGTGGTCAAAAACAAGAAATGTGCCTGGATTATTTATTAATACCCCATGGGCAAGGTTTGAGTTTGGTAGGAAAATTCACAAAACAGCAGAGGTTGTAGCCCAAAACTTTTAACTGGACCAGCATTTTGTTTAAAAGACCAGAATCAAAATGAGAAAAATATTTCTAAACAGTTAACTATGCAAACTGGTTATGTCTATGTTTGAACAATGACTTAAAGATTTATCTCATTGTTATTTGCATGGGCAAGTATCCTTTGTTACTCAACAGAATGGAAAGATATTTATCAGACCCAAAGTCAAGTTTTGAACATTTGTCATTTTTTAAAAGATTTTATACACAGTAAGAAACTATTATTTAATTGAAAAACACAAGACTGCTAGACTTGTCAAGTAGCCAGATGCTAAAAACACTGGTCACGGGCCTGCAGTGCTGTGTAAATTTCATGCACCAACGAGCAAGATTGTACATAAAGCAAAATACTGAAAATTGGATCATCACTATTCTCTTGGTCTGGAGAGGAAGTTGCTGTACCTGAAGACACAGGATGTTATATTTTCACATTTTTTAGACTCTTTTCATCACCAGGAACAGAAATTTACAGGTTGGATCACAAGAGCCGATTCTTGTCTCAGTGACTGTGAGTTCACCACTTTCAAATTGAGGGAGGTCAATGAAAAATACTAAAAACTTGAAAAATCCTGTCAACTCGAGGGGTTTAGATACTATCATTCGAGAGAAAAGGCATAACAATCAAGAGGTCACAAAAACAACACCAAATGTACTTTAAAAAATCTTTATTGTGCATACCGTACATCAGAGTCAGTTCCAATCATTCACCTACGATAGGACTGTGCCAATAACTGAATATTCAAATATTTAAATACTCCCAGAATTAATGAAGTTTGCATTTCCGTGTGTGGACTGCCTTAACCATAAGTACCTTTCAGGTGTGAAATTTTACCTTCGAGAGGGCAAGGTTATTTTAATTTTTTCCCAAAGGACATTTCCGTTGGAAAGTCTATAAGGAAGGGGCACCAAGGCAAAGACCAACGGCAACGGAGGCCATGGCCTCTGTGTAATTCCAGGCCTGGTAAGAAATGCTTTATGAGCAACAGACTGAAAACTAGTTAATGTAAAACTTTCATGTACACCAAAAATATTATTTTGATGATAAACTTTTTATTCTTCTACATTACAATGTACACTTATTATGCAAAGCGTTTGGTTGAACAAACTAAAATCGGCAGTTTTGGGGAAATTAGGACTAATACATGATTGACTCTCTTAGTAAGACCCCTTGCTTACGTATGACGCTACAAACTCAAAGAGTGCCTTCAGTAAGGTCAAAAGAAGACCCACAGTATCATTGGCAGAGAGTTGTTTGTGACATGTTCACACTTCCACTGCTTGACCTTGGCTGCAATCCTGGGCCAAATTTCATAGAGTTGCTTAAGCACAAAGAGTTGCTTAAGCACAAAAAGTAGCTAAGCACAACAAAATTATGCTTACCAGAACAAGGTTACCAGCCAGACGACCATGTCACATGTAGAATTTGTGACTGGTATCCTGCTCATTTCTGCTAAGCAGACAAGTGTTTAGCAAAATTGTCCGCTTCAGCAGCTCTATGAGATTGGACCCTGTTGGCAAGTCATTGCATCACACACGTGCATGTCTGCTTCATGCCCACAGTTTCCCCCAACTTCCGGCATCAAAACTTGGCATACATTGTGTGATTGTATGTAATTTTACCACACAAAAATCACCCATTTCGTCAATCAAAGGGCATTTCTCATGACAGAAACTTGTAATTCTAAGAAGACCTCAAGTCTTTGAAGCAGGAAGTAAAAGCCAAGTCCAGTTATTAAACTTTTCTTGCATAAATCACCAGAGAAAAACGCTCAATGCAATTCCTATGGGCTTCTGGTAACCAGTGGACCCTGCCATTTTGTGGGCGTGGTTTACAGTGGAATTACGTCACATTTACGAACAGGATATTAGCAAGGTGTCTACTGCCTATTCAGTTAGTTCTTATTACAAAACACACGACTATTCTATAAGACATTATGGGAAAAAAAGCTTCACACAATACCTATTCTTCGTTAGTATTACAGTTTTCTCAAAAATCGATTTTTACAAAACATGAGTTTGAAATTTATATGATACAGCGCACAAAACGTATTTCATTATGAAAGAAATGTTAAACACTAAAGGTGAGGGAGACTACTGGTAAACTACTTGACGCTAAAAATGGTGGAAATAAAAATACAAATCTACGCAAAGGTTTTTTTTTCTCAGCTAAATTTACTGGGGTCATGAGTTGGAAATGTTATTTGCATACATTTATTAAAAATAGCACCACAATCTAATAAATTATAAAACCACGAAATGAATGATGAGCCCATGCCAATGGTTTTATCAATAATAAGTTATTTATAGTTAGTTAGTTTTTATGAGTATTGTCCATAAGTGGTCCAGACTGATCAAAAAATATCACTGAGCAATCACCCCTAATGCTGTTTGAAACCAAGGAAAGATTTTTCGATAATTTTTGCTCAAACACAAACAAAATTTAAATCAAATTTTCAGATATATTTTTAGGTCTCTTCATGTCAGATACAAAAAGAGCAGCCTCAGGGTCGGAGGCCATTCTCAAATCCAAGGCTTCGGCTAAAGCTCTGGCTTGCGCTCCGTCAGTAATTTAGCGAATGTACACCTTCGGTAAGGGATTTCAAACTGCAGATTGTGCCCCAGCCACAGCCAGAGCCGCAGTCAGAGTCAGAGCCAAAGCCGGAGCCCAAGGCGTGGTTTTGAAAATGGCCATATATGAAAGAGTAGAAGAGTGGCCAATAACTCAAATCTGTGTACACTGATTCTTTTCTTTTCTTTTTCCAGTTTTCTTTGGCACTTGTTATTTTTTTTAAATGAGCTGATAAGCTGCATTCCTGAGTAGAACTTTACTCCCCCCCCCTCCCCTTAAGGGACTGAGATTATTTGGGCTCAAACTGGGTTTAAATGCACCTGGTTGGGTTGGAGTCTAAAACTCATCGTGTCGTTGAAGACTTTCTCCGTAGTTAGTGGCCTGGCTTCCGACAAAGAGATCGTACTTGTTTACAATCTCTTGCTTCGTTAGCTTCTTGTCCTGTAATGAGAAGAGGACGGAGAAAATTAAGCCAATGTCGCTAGAAAAGACTAAATGACTCATGGCCTCCTGTCAATCAACCGCAGGCCTGGAATTTTGTCTTTGAGAGGGCAAGGCCATTTTCATTTTGCAAAGGGCACTTCAGTTGGAAAACCTATTGGAAACTTTTGAAGGGGCACAAAGGCCAAGACCAGAGGCAACAGAGGCCATGGCCTCCATGGACTTCCGTCTGATTTTTTGACTCGCCCGGAGTCATTTGGCGACCGGGCGACCGCTAAGTTTCGGACTCCCGTCTAATTCCAAGCCTGCAGCTGGACAACACATTCCAAGAAATTGAGTTCACAAAGCGTTTAACCATCCACAATACAACAATTCAAAGTTACTATTACTACTGTTATTAAAACTAAGGGATCAACAAACACAGTCAAAGTAGTATGGGCCGTCTTGTTAGAGGGGCAGATTTGTCTATGTCGAACACTCACTGCCATCTGCGACCTGGCACTCAAACTTCCATACACCTTCCAGAAGCACGCGTGGAATTTGAGCGCCGAATTGCAGACGGCAAGCACCAAATCGCAGACGGCATTGCGTTCTTGAAACAGACAAATCTGTCCCTTGAACAAGCTGATGCGTTTATCAAGATATAATAAACGTACCTTATTCACATCGGACTCATAAATAAGATGTTTAGCCTCGGCTTCCATGTGGTCGTAGTCCGTGGGTAGAATCCACTCCCCAACCTCCTTGAGGTCCATGAAGCCGTCCTTGTTCTTGTCTCGGAACTGACTGAACTGCTCGCGCTCCGTCTTCACCCACTCAGGTTCGTCGGCGCCCTCGTTGTTCTCCTTGTACATGTCACCTAAATGGAAAAAGAGATTCATCGACGACCCGTTAGTGTCTGTACATGTTTATCATTCAAGACAAGACTTCACAGGAAAAGACCCTCCTTCCAACCCCACTCCCCCCATCGAAGGGTAAGCCTAAAAGAAGTATACATACTTGTCAAAATATCTTTAATAAGCACAGAGGCCTACATGTCAGTAAAAACAATAAAAGAGAACAAATTCTCTAAATATCTATCATAAAATCTGTATAAAGCTACAATTAGCAACAATTTTACTTCTACGGAGAACGATTTCCCTTGTATAGCAGAGCAAAAAATATGCTACACAAAAAGTACCAGCTGCTCCTTAAAAAAAAAACAGTTTCAACTAAGAATCAGCATTGGTGAGCACAAAACATGACTAATCTTTGTAATCTGCTATGCTGAACGAAATCGTTCTCTGGTTCCTCTAGAAAGCAAATCCATAAATC
This sequence comes from Pisaster brevispinus, assembly GCA_023634235.1. NCBI lineage: Eukaryota > Metazoa > Echinodermata > Asteroidea > Forcipulatida > Asteriidae > Pisaster > Pisaster brevispinus. The sequence goes on from JAMKCF010000018.1 coordinate 2,291,578, forward strand.
CATTACTTCCAAACCCAAACCCAAATATCTGAGTTAAGAAGTAAACATACATGTATTACAATGCAAGTGTCCCCACATTTAAAATTGTGAAACACTTGGCAAACAACAATTCCATAAATGCAAATAAAAAACACACAATTATATGCAGAATAACAAAAATTCAAGTTAAAATCAGCAGAAAAGTTATTCCTAAAGCAAAAAAGAAAGACACACACATATTTTTCATTCCCAAGTCAAGAACTAAAGAGGGACTTTGGGACGCTAGTTGACAGTAAGTATATAAAAACTAATGCAAGCACAGTACAATAATTTGTGAAACAAAAGCATAGTATAATATTGCATCTCATTATTTGGATTACTAGGTACAGGATTTTCTCAGCTCTACTCACCAATGTACTCAGCCAGTGAGATTTTCCCATCGCCGTCTTTATCAACATCTTCAAGAGTCTCTTGAATGACGATGTCCCTCATCCTCTCAAAGTTCTCAGGGTGGAGGAAAGCTGTGAACTCGTCCCTGGAGAGGAGGTTGTCCTTGTTCTCGTCGGCGGCGTTCCAGCGGGCTTTATCCCTTCGGATCATCTTGGTGAAGTCCATGTGTTCACTCTCAGGCATCTGGTTCAGCTCCTCCTCTGTTAATTAATCAAGGTTTTGACGTCAGTGTGTGAACTTGAAAGCAAAACCAGACACAGGTGTAATGCCATTAACCACACAGGTCGATTTAGTAAGAATTGCATTTTCTTGCAGAGTTTGCCCTTAACATTTCAAGTGACTGGCCAACAGGATCAGCTAGCATATCATTTCACTAGTCCATCACCTTTTTTAGTACTCCATATTTTAAATGGAATAGGAAAGCTTTCCAACACTGAACTACCGAGCCAGAACACTTGGAAGGAGTTTTGACTGGTCGTCAGGTGTTTGAACTAGCATTTGGCCAGTGGACCACTATTAAAGTAGAACAATGTCTTGATTCAAACCAACTGCAACAAAAGACCTTGCGCAATGCGCATTGACACCACTACGCTGCAATCTTAAGAGGGTATGTGTACGCGCAGTGCACAGGATGAGCCAATGAGTTATATAATCTTTTGAACTCTAGCTGAGTGCACCCTACTCAATTGACGTCATTACACAATTGGGTTTTCACTTTTCGTACTTAAAATCGAATTGCTAAGTAATACAGTAAACAAATTTTGAGTAAATCGTAAAGGTGTTAACTTGAAATTTTCTATAACACAACATGCGACACAATTTTGTTTTAAACTATCAAATTTGTTATGGTTGACACAAGAAGAAGTCATCCAATGAGGTTTTTAAACAAAAACTAATTTAGGTTGGATTATTTTTTTTAACAGAATTGCAAACGGTCTGCAGTGTATTGCAATTTTTTCGACACAACGACTGAAGTTTCACAAATACTTTTTGTCTCTGTAGCCCCTGGGGCATGACGTTTGTGTCCCTTTTAAGCTCCTTATCCACAGCTTCTGAGTTTCTCATGCCATGCACTAAGGAAAAATGGCGAGACCTAACAAAATTACAATTCCAGTCTTTCAATTTCTTTGAAGGTTTCAACGTGGTAGTAACAGAATTAGAATGTTGTTTTTTAAGACCGAGTACAGCTAGTGTTTAGAAAAGTCTCCAGAAGCTGCAGGGGGTTAGTCTGGTTTCATATACAAGTTCCCCCAGAAATATTCGATTGTCCACACTCCATTGAACTTTGATTGACCCCCGTGTCTCTGGTATATGGGTTTTGTTCTTGACCCCTGCAAGCTTTTACAATTCGCAACTTCTTTGTGGTTTGTGTTATAAGTGTAAGTTAGGTGTTGAGTAGTTTAACACAACATTTTCAAAAGTTAAAGGGAGACTATCCTCATGATCATAGCAGGCCTGTGGTTGTACACGGAATTATTTACTCTACTCCAGTTACTGCAGGCCTAGATTGACGCAGAGACCATAGAGGCGGTGCCCTCTGTGCCCTGGTCTTGGCCTTGGTGCCCTCCAAAAGTTTCTCATAGACTTTAAATCTTTCCAATGGAAGTCTCCCTTGCAAAATGATAATGGCCTTGCCTTCTCAAAGATGAAGTTCCAGGGGTTGATTTCACAAAGATAGTCCTAACTTAGAACTAGTCCTAGGAGTTATTAAAAACTTAAGGCAGTCCTAAGTTAGGATGAGTAACTCGTCCTAACTCGAGATAAGACTAGTCTTAACTCTTTGTGAAATCCACCCCAATAGCCATATCAGATCTCCAGATCTATGGCCAGCAAGAGCGAAGTAACTGGGTAAGAGTTCATACATCCACGTACAGCCACAGGCCTGCTATGATCATGATGAGTCTCCCCCTGTAAGTTTCAAACTTCAAACTTGATCAAACCTCATGCAATTTGTTTTACTTCTCCTGTACGTAAGTTAAGAAACTTCACTGTTATCATGCAAGTGTTTATAAATGGGGGGGGGGGGCATTGTTAATTTATAGCATTTTATGTAAGTTAATTAAGATCGGAGCTAAAGAAAACTTTTGCCAAGTTAATTTTCACATGCCTCAAAACTTATACGATCAATTACTTTTCAGTGTCTTTTCTAAGGAAAAGTTAGCTACAAAATCATGCAGCATTATGCAATATAATCAAGCATCCTACATGGATATTGTGCTCACAAAAAACTCCCGAGAAAGTTACACCTTTTTGGTCAAGAAAATCAAACCAGTAATCTTCAGGATCTTTACTCCTTTTCAATACTGGATTTGATTTAGTTTTTGACAGTACCTTAACGCACCAAAATTTAACTCTGTAATAATATTTTGGGAGGCTAATCATCCTTATTTGCAGATGAGAAACTAAATTGCGAAGGATACAGCTACAATGTGTTCAAGCTGCAGGCACACAAGAGTGCCTTTGGCAGCTAGAAACATTAACCCATATGCCCATAGCCAGAGATCAACAATTAATGAAAGGTATTATAACAGTGCATTGCAAAAAAAAAAAAAAAAACTTTAATTGTAACTGCTGTATAGGCAAGGATCACGCTCAAGTTTATGATACAACCTGGGAAACGGCAGCAGAGGGATCACCGAGAATGCTGCTTGGGAAATTTTTTAATAATTTCGGGTTGAATAAATCATTTAACGTTGTTTTAATCAGTCAATTGCTTTTCTTTCTACATGTAGTGTGTTTCTTTTCTGCTATTTTTGGTTGTTGTTTTTGTGGTTCTTCTCAAACGTTTCCCTCACCAACTCTTCCGAAAGCACTTTGAAGGTACTCGTCCCATTCAACTTGTGATTTGAAACCATTTGACTTCCAAGCCTGTTCCGCATTCTCTGCCGTGTATTGCTTCTGCGAGGTCAATTAACGAAGATGGTTTCGTCAGATCAAACAAAAAAGGAAAAGGTTAATCAGTGGTCGTCCTGCTGCACAACAATGCCGCAAAATCCTGATTTCTTTGGGAATAAACAAAAATACACAGTACTCGACCTATATGGATGAAAAAACAGTGCCGCATCCCTGTAGCGACGATTAAAAAGCAGTTGTTGAACCCTTTTTCATGGGGTTTGAAGTAGAAATCAAGATTTTGGGAACAAAGTTTTCTCAGCAGACGACCTTTATCCCTGGACGACACTTTCATAATTGGAGAACACATTGAAAACAGAAAATAAAAGATACAATCTACAAACTTAATACTTGAATAATGCTAGATCCAGTTTCTCAACGAACTTTAAAATGAAATAAACTCAGGGTACAGTGACAAACTTTACAAGCCAATGAAAGCAATTTGGCAATCGTGAAGTCTTTTCTGTAATTGGTCTCCAATTATGAAAACAGGTGTCTAGTGACATGGCAAGGGGGGAGGCATGTGCCCAAGCAATGAGGGAGCATTCTAACATTAGTTTCACAATATCCATGATTGCCCAGTGGTGATCAGTGCAAGAGACAAGAAATATGAAGAAGTTAGTGCAGCATTTTTTTTTAGTAAAGCGGGAAAACATTCCAGAAGGGAATAAAGTTAAAAGTTAAGTCGAGAAGAGGAGTGAAAAATAGTGTTCTCTCCGGATTTTTGAATGTAAATTACTAAAACTAAACAGAAAAGTCAAAGATGTATCCGTCACCATGAAGTGATAAAACTTGAGACATTTTTGGCCGAAGAAACTTTGCAACCAGGAACCAATATCATGAAGCCACTTAGCAGACCGCCAGAAAATAAAATTAGCGAATTTCTTTGTTAAGCAATTAGTGGATCACTTTATAAAAATTGGCCTAGTAACCTATTTCTACTAAGCAAGATTTGTTTGCACACAGCAACTTTTTGTGTGCACTATACATGTAGCTTTCATAAAATAAGGCCCTCAGTCTCAGTGCCTCATTTATAAAAGCTGCTTACCAGTTTTATTAGCAAATGTTTGCGCTAACTATAGGAGAAAAACCATGTGTAACCATAAGTATGTATTTCACACGCAACAGAAGTTAACAGAAAACATCAGCTTTACAGAATTTATGAAAATGATCCGTGATTATTCAAATTTAGTCTCAGTGTCTTCGACAATTTGACAAAGAATAACTTTGTGAGGTCCACTTCCACAATTTAGACAAATGTGTTTGATAAAACACACAGCAACTAACGTGTATTTTGCTGGAAAACAGATGTGCTTTTTGTAAAAATAAAAGGTTGGATATTCAAAATTGAAGAGCTTTTGGGAGAGGAAAAAATAACAAGAAGGGTGACTTTGAGATGACAGCATGAAGAGTTTAGCAGTTAGAGATTTCTAGCAAAGATGATGCACAAGCTTGAAAAGTAAACACAGGGTTTAAGACCCAAGGAAATGGGGTGTAACCGGGGACCTCTTGTGTTGCTCGAATCCGCTCCGTGCAGCCCTTAGCATCTAGGTCGTTTCACTTTCTAATCAAAATTTCAAGTTCAATTCAAAGTTCATTTATTTTCCGTCAATAATTTTGGTTTTACCCTTACACCAATGTGTAATAAGCACTGTATACTCAGTGCTCTCCCGAGCTCTGTGAAAAAAAAAATCCACAGGCAATCACTCGGGTGGAATAATTTCCGTCATGTTTAAAAAATGTTGTTTGAGAAGCCGTCAGTCACCCGAAAGTAGATCGAAGGTTATTGTATGAATAAAAAGTGTGTCTTTTTTCCGCCGGGGGCAGGTAGTGACATTCACCATACGGCTAATAAATGTACAGGTATATTTTCTCCTTGATGAAGGGGCTCTACTAGTACCATTAACCATTTCCCAAAGTCAAAACCACAGCACCTGCCACAATGTGTACAAAATTTGTCACAATTTTGAACCATTTGTAAGCACATCTAGCTAAAGATTTTGGTTACAGAACATTTTATTTACTTCGATAAAAAGGGGCCCCTGACCCTCCCAAATCCTCAAATATCCTATTTATTAAGACGGAAGATTGCTGTAGGCCCAAATAACAATTGCTTATCACTGGGCCAGGCATGCCAATCTTATCCAAGTACATGTAAAAGCATTTTGGTGTTGAATGTGACCATAGAGAGGAGGATAGATGAGGATTGAGGACTGTAGGCCCAAATGACAATTGCTCATCACTGGGCTAGGTGTCCAAACATTTTGGTGATGAGTGACCTTAGAGTGGAGGACAGAGAGGATTGAGGATGCCTGTACGAAAAGTGGGCCGACGGGAGTAAGGGTTGCACGGAGCGTATCTAACAGCAGTGTGGTGAGTGCCCAGAGTTGCTCTCACCAGGTAAGCTGCTGTATGTTGTTGAGTTATACTCGTCCCAGGTCATAAGGTCATTCTTATCTGGGTTGTGGGCCGTCCACAGCCCTGACACATCGTCAAAGATGTACGTTTTCTGTAGTGTATAAAAGAGTGACAAAAAAGTAGCATGCAGTCTGAAGATTCAGTGGGGGTGTACATCGTTGGTAATATCCTGCCACCCTTTTTGTTGGGTCACCTGCGCGCAATTGCACTAACAAATACTGACTCCCATGTAATGAAATAAGAATCAGGTTTTTAGGCACTTCCAGCATCGTTTTGGTTGTACAAGCTCTGTCTGCTTGCCGCTACAGCTCTTGCTACGAATGCCGTGCGTGTGTGAAGTATAGGACATCCTTAGCAAAAGCTGTATCCATAGCTACATGTGTATAGCCGCGAATTTGCATACGGCATTACGGCCATAATCAATTTTTATAGCACTTTTAATGAGGGAAATCTAAAATTATACAGGGACTTTGTTTGGAGGCATGGAAACTGCCCCTAACCCCTCTATCATGCATTGCATTCTGCAAGAGTGGTTTTGAAACGCAGGACATTTTTTACCAAAGGTGTACACCAACTTTGTTCATTGCACTATCACATTTAACTGGGTCACATGGCATACTGATGGAACTATGATTAAGAACGCCCTCATTGTTCAACTCATGCCAGCCATGAAGAATGCTGTGGGTGAAAAACAGGCATCGACTATCAATTACCAGGTAGGCCACTATAAGTGGTGGCATTGTACTCGTCCCAGGACATTTTATCATCAAAGACTTGGTTACGATTTTTCCAGTGAATTTCTGCGTCATTATGGGCGAACTTATTCTGCAGAGCAGATGCACATTGTAAATGAAAACAGAAAAGACGAAAAGAAAAGTAAAGCAATGGAATGAAATAGTGCTGTGTAGATGATGAAATAAGCCCACCCCTGCCATTTCCCCAGCCCCCCCACACCCACAAATAAAACCCATTTTAAATGACTTTGGCTTTTTTCTACTTGCCCAAATTTTGATGTCCCCATTCTCAAGAGTAAGCCAGACTATGTAAAAATTTTTAACATAATTAATTTCAACACAGCACCATTGCATGAGACTTGCAATTCCTTTATCTTTTGGGTTTGCCTTCATTTTTCACTGTGTACCCCCCCCCCCTCCAATAAAAACTAAGTGCCATTTCGGAATATCTAATTTGTAATGAACTTTTTTCCAACAAATATAGCCCAACATTATGTTGCCACGTTGCAAATATTTTATAGTACTTATATCCTATATTCAAATAGGGGAAAGATGCTCCATCCGACCGCAATTTTTCAATTAATGGGACTAAAAGCAGTACCATACTTTTGTTAGTTTATAAAAATTTACTATTTTTGGTCATGAATGAAAACATGGCAGTCTGATAAAGCATCTCTCCAAAAAGCTCTGATAATAACAGTTGTTTTGAAAAATGATATCAGAAATGTGAAGCAGGTTTTAGGAAAGTGTAAAATAGCTATAGATGTACATGTGAACTTTGATGACTGATGATGTTGAGTGCAATTTTTAGAAATACACATTTTCAAAATTTGCACGCGCCCAATTTTTCAGTCCAAGTTTCCATGCGCAACTTTGAATTGAGCACTACATTGTACATTGTACACAAATATCTACAGTGATTAGATAAATTTCACGTCCGTACTTCTCAAAAATGCGCACCTTTGAAGATTGTGCTCAACGTAATAAAGCCAAGTAAAAAGTCCTTCAAGGGACAACAACCTCAGACAAATTTTGTTTAAGGATGCAGCACCAAAAGAATATGCAGGAGGGGACAGGCCTGGAGTTTCATATTATTATTAAAGAGGGCAAGGCCATTTTCATTTTGCAAAGGGTACTTCAATTAGAAGATCTTAAAGTCTAGTGTAGTGGTAAATTTTGGAAGGGGCACCAAGGCCAAGACCAGGGCAATGGAGTCCATGGCCTATGTTTAATTCAAGGCCTTTAGGGGACAATCAGTGTAATTTGTTATTTTTACTTGGCCTAATATTAAAGCTTTATTTCCATTTCCACAAAACTTTTCGCTTCAAAACAAAGCCCTACCTGTTGGTGTTCAATCCACGTTTTCAATTCCTCTTCAGTAACAAACCCATCATTGTCGGTATCAATTTTGTCTACGATCACACTGGAAAAATATTGAAGGATAATTTAAACAACCACAAATTTATTAATATTAAGTCAATGTAATATTTTGTTTTAATGGTAACGGTAAAATCATCAAGAAAGCTCAGTTTCACACTTATTTCTCTCTCCAAAAAAACAAAATAAATTATAAAATAAAATTCTTGAGAACCACACATCGGACAGAAAAACTACCCATTTAAATGTAGCTAGGACTCAGAGTCAGTTTTAAATAACAAAAGAACGCAATTCCTATTCTTGGGGATGAAAACAAAATCTATATTGACGACACTAGACCCAGTTACTGGGGAGCTGTACTACTTTTTGAAAAATGTTGACATCTGCGGTCGTGCTACTGCTAAAACTATGATTATGAGGTATTGTCTCGTTCGTGGAGCCGATACTTTTGATAATGAACATCAATACATGGAGCTCTACAGGTCCTATACTACACTGTAATTAGTAATTACCGTCAACACACCGTCAACACATCCAACACACATTTTAAATCGACGAAAGAGGCATAGAACTGTAAAGTGGGCTAAAGGAGAATTTCCATTGGTTTAACTTAATTTTAAAATAGGCTTAGAATTGCTCTGCAGTACTTTTCTCCACAAATTATAAAGAGAAACAACAAACAGGCAACCACACCAGCAAAAGTAAAATAATATAAACAATAACATTAACATTAGTCATTACATCACAAGTCACAACAATTAACAGAACAAAATTATGTGGTTTGTTCCATCTATGATCTGTCCATGCATGAAGGTAGGTTGCGATAATCTTAACCCTCCATCCTCCCGACGATCTGCTCCACCGCTCTAGTCTCTCCCCAGCCAGCTACGACCTATCTCATCTCCACACTCGCTCCTCACTCACTGCTCAGTCACGTCAGTCCAATTCTCTAGTCATGCTAGTAAAGAATCTTTCCTTTTCATTGCAATACATGCAGATGTGGATAAGCAGGATAAGGGTAATTCTGAATTCGCTAGTCATGTACATGTAATTTTTGTATTGACATTAAAATTGAGGAAACCATCATTGACATTACGGTCGATGGACGTTGCGGACCGACGGCGAACGTGGCCCCGACAACCTTAAAACTTACCCGAGCCTTTTTCGGCTTTCCTCTGGACTGAGGTCATTAAATGTTTTCGCTTCTTCTTCACCAAGGAAAGCATCGTGGTCATAATCAACGTTGTGCTCCTTTCCCTCGAAATGTGCCTCGTCACTAAGTTTTGTGTCTTTTACTCTAGCATTTTGGTGTTCGTCTTGTTTTTCTGCTGGTTTTGCAAAAGTCAACACCAGCAGAGCGGTGAGGAAAGCTGCGAACGCAATACTCTTCATATTTACAGTTTGTTGGTGGCAAGTAACGGCGTGAATAAACACAATAACAGACCTGAGTCGCAACTGAAATTTCTCTGTAAAGATGCCAGCACCTCCCAGCAATATTTTGACTAAAATGTTCAGTTTCACCGGATTTTCCAACTCAACAAAAACAGATTTGTGAGCCTCGAGTAGTTTCCCCCGACTTTATACTTGTCGATGGTGACTACGTGGATGACAGGTCATAGTTCGCAAGCTGCCGGTCATAGGTCAGTCTCAACCAATGACAATGTGTAGTTTTTGCCCTCAGAAATCTTAACCAATGATGGTGGTCTATCTTTACGGCTCGGAAAAATCCATTGCCCTAATGAAAGGCTTCCTGATTGGACAGATTCAGCCAAGTTGGCAGCCCAGGCAACGATGATTGGATAAAACTTGCCACGTCTTCTTCCTTTCTTGCATACATGTGTTTGCGTGGACTCGTCTGCCACGCATGCAGCAGACAGCTGAGTGACCTGGGGACTATTATATAGGGACACGTCACTTATTTAGAAGTTTCGAGAAGCGGTTTGTGAATAAGTTTTAGAAAGTTAAAAAACAAGAAAACTGTCAGCTCTTGCTGTTTCATCATCCTCTACAACAAGAGCATTGTAAACGTGTCATTTTCTGGCGAGTAGCAATAATACAATCAAGGCCGAGTCAAAGGGGGGGGGGCGAGTTATAAAGTTAATTTTGTTATAATCATTTTTAATAACATGTTTTGATGGATTTATTTTCAATTTGCCTTGCTCCTCAAACACTCTCTATCCCTTTATCCTAGTCCATATTTCTAATTATAACACTTGCACAGATATAATAAATAAATAAACAAGATTTTTAAAAAGTAGATCAAGATAATCATCACTAAATACTGTGTTTGTTTTTTAACAAAATTGGCATTCACTTTGTCTTTGACCTTGTATGTACAAGATAAACATGGTATGCCCTGTCGACTGGACTGCAAACATTCCGTTGAAATGAAACAATAAGTATCTTCATAGGGTCACTAAGCCACCCCATCCCAGGCCCCACTGCCACCTCGCTACAAGTACAAGTGCAAGGAACTTGCTCTCACATGCCGCCTTGGCCGAACCTTCGAGATCACCACACAACGTCTCCCCCATGTCCATGTGCGCGTGGCTGCATGTGTCGTGTGCGCACACGTACGTACACATTATAAGCCTATACTCTATAACTAGCAGTGAATGAGCAGACGACGCGGATCTTTATACACCAAAATGGCGGGAAAAAGTTTTCAGCACATTTACGTCAAATAAAGCGGGAAGTTTAAATGCCTCCCAAAAGTGATCAGCTGATTCGATATTATGCTCACATTTCAACACAGCACAGTGGGCACGACGGATGCACAATTCGGAGGAGTTGGACCTGGCCGATTTTTCACAGATTTCACCTATTTTATTATTTTTCAATTTACTTTTCATAGTTTGCGGATGTTTGTGGGCATTCGCGATTATCTCATGATGATTTGGTGAGTGGGTTTTGCTTCCGGTTGGTTATTTTTTAGACTGTGTATGGTGTGGTGTTGAAGTTGCCTACTCATGACGACGACTGCCCAGTGTCAGTGTCATGTCTGTAGTTACTAACTGACTTTCTATGTCATAAAGTCATGTGTATTAATATTAATGTTATTTTTCTCCAGCGTGAACCGGGGAGTTTGCAGTGACTTTGTAATTCTCATAACTGCACTGTTTCGTATTGGCCTGTTGCACTGTACTGTCACTGTCAGACTGTACACATGATGCTCTGCTGATGCTGTAAATTGTATGCACAATCATGACAATGGAATGATGGAGGAGTCCAACCTGGGCATGCTGGGCTAGCTTACCTGCCTACATCATTGATCCTACATGAATTTTGTTGATGTCAAAAGAGCTAAAAAGCCTATAATAAAGAATGCTATTAAATATAAATCTAAATATTACTGTTGTTGACGTTTACAAATTTAATTAAATAACTTGCAGCCAAAAGGGCTCAAAACATCCTGACTGACGTTAAATCACGAAAGTTCCAGCATGATCAGGGTCTAGCGAGGCCTATTATTAATTATTACAAAAACTGAGGCATACATACAATGTACACATCTAAAATTTAAAATTAGGCTATATAGAGTCTGAGTTAGAGTAGTGTCAGTATGACTGGTGAGTACTGAGTGAGAGACAGAGAGACTCGGGCTAGGTAGGCTGGTAGTGGTAGGTACAGGGATGTGATTTCTCCGTTTTTCACCGGAATTCCGGGGGTTTTTTTGCCCTAAAAAAAAAGAAATTCCGGGGTTTTTTGCCCCCCCCCCCAATTTTTTTTTTTTTTTTAAAGATCAAATTCATAAAAAATGAAGATAAAACCATATAATAACGCCCCAGATTGCAGAGTGGGGCTTTTAAAACCAAAGGTAAATGTTAATATTGGGCTTCATGCTCGCAAGTTTTCGGTTCAGGTTTTTTTCTCAACAGCCTATCACATCCAATGCGCAGCGGAGTCAGACCGGCAGTTTGGCAGTGGACCCCTCCAATCCTGTGCATTGCCAGGGGTGCGTGCACTTTCACCTCACTTTTTTTAAACTGCAGTCTTTGCTTTTATTTTAAACAAAACTTTCAATATTTTTATTTACTTGTTTCTAAACTTGTACTAAGTCAGTGTAGCTCTAACGACACAGGTCATGGTTTTTGCATATTTCTTCCCTCTAATTTAGTGAGACAACTCCACCAACATTAACAGAAACCAATGTGAAGATTTGCCGCAGAAGTAGACGACTAAAAATCAAGGATTTTAGAAAACGTGTCTCATGGAGCGTGGAATCCGAACCTCTCGGCTTTTTCACACTTCTCCCAACAGAGCTAATGTATCAAATACTACACACCTTGACAAGTAAGTTCTAAACTGTAATTGTTTGTGTTTGTTTGTTGTTTTTAATTTACTGGTTTTATTTAAATTTGTATTGTTCATCCACCACTATACAGTATGTGTTATGGTCACTGGGTTTTCAGAAAAGCAAGTACTGTAAGACAAGAGAAAACAATTTCAACATTTTTTTTTTTTATAATGTGAAATACTTCTTCTTTTCTTAATTAAGTAAGGTTTGTGGTAATACCATGTGAAAATCTCTTTTGAGTAGTGTAGGTTCTGAAAAGAAGCGGTGGTTAATTTTCAGAACCTACATTACTCAAAAGAGATTTTCACATGGTATTACCGACCTCCACCATGCAAAGTTTCAAATCCTACTTCTTCTTTTCTACAAAATAAACTTTACCCCCTCCCTACAAAATAAATCAATAAGTAGGTGTAAACATACTTTTTATACAAACCAAACTCTTTCAAAATTTCCTTTTGCATTTTAAAGTTCAAGACATTGGAATCTTAAGTTTGACCTCAAAGAGTCTTCGAGATGTCATCACAGTATACATAACCAGCAGATCTGGCGTAAAAAGGCTTCAATCACGCAAGGTAGTCCACCTGAGGAAGCATTCATGCAAGCGGACAACTTGTGACAATCACATGAACCACTATAGAAATATCGGTAAGGAAAAATAGCTCAAAACAATTTTTAATGTGTGATCAGCACACAGTAAACTCAGTGCCTTCCCAATTCCCACAGAAAACATCCACTTGCATACTATTTGGGTAGAATTCAAACCCACCCTTCAACGATGAAATTCCAGGCCTGGTAGATCCATCTCTCTCCAAGCAAAATATCGCCCCCCCCCCCTCCCCGACAAACACTCACACAGCTCTGTGTTGAATACATTCTATTTACAGTAATTCTCACAAAATTCATCGCTGTGGAGCATTCTTTTGTTCTTTCCTTTGCCCCAGCCCTGTACTTAGCTTCTTCCCCATAGACTTTGGACTTTGTACACAAATTTCCTTGTGAAGCACCCCAGTCTTTAGAATTTCCATTTGGAGACCTTTTGTTTTCACTTTTTTGTTTTGTCCTCGGTCTCCATAAGGGCACATTCCTTTGTTCTGTGTACATAAGAATTCTTCAAAAACACTGTGTGTAAGTCCACGTGGTGTTTCAAGTTCCTACATTGTGTGGACCTCTTTTGTTTTCAGGTCCACCTCTTTCGTTCTTAGGTCTAAACTAAAAGTATGCAGCGCTTAAACACCATGTAGCTTAATGTTTGTTGTAACCCCAACTCAGGGTTCGTACGGTCCTTGAAAATCCTTGAAAGTCCTGGAATTTGAAAATCTGTTTTTCAAGGCCTTGAAAGTCCTTGGATTTATCTTAGGTCCTTGTAAGTCCTTGAAAATTCACTTTTTGTAATTAAAGTATTTAATCATGCAGAGTAATGTTGTGTTTTTTCATCAAGTTTAAGTTTAAGTGACCAGCCAACCTTCAAACTTTAACTTATTGTACAGAATCAAATCACCCAACACCAAGCGTTTTATATACAAGTCTCAAATAAACCATCAATATTTGCTGGATTTTGGTCCTTGATAATGGGATTTCTGGACCTTGAAAGTCCTTGAAAAGTCCTTGAATTTATAGCTTTTATAAGTGTACGAACCCTGCCAACTGTTCCACTACTCCTGCAACCCCCACCCCCTCCACCATCACCTTCTCCTTAAAGAAACACTATTTCTAGACCCATGTTTTTCATGGTTGTGTTTTTCTTTTCTTGAAAGGCTTACTACTGAAGAGGGCAACATGTCTCTATCCAACAAGAGAGCGACTGAAGATCCTTGAAAACTGTGTTTCTCAGGTACTAACAATTATTATTGGTCATGAAGCAGGGCTAGAATTTGGGGAAAAAATCCACAAGACTGCAAGGCTTGTAGCTAAAAACTTTTACTGGACCAGAAAATTTGTAACAAGACCGGAATCAAAACGTGAAGAACACTTTCTACACAGTTTCAAATTTGAGCTGTTTTTGGAACAATCATTAAGACAAGATTTATCTCATTTTTCTTATGGGCAATACTCAACGAAATTGAAAGATGTATGTACTTATCAGTTCAAATTAAAAATAAAGTGAGGTGTTATAATTAAAAACACAAGACCTCCGGACTTAGTGTACGGCGTAAGTTTACTGGCCCGACACTAAAATCACTGGCCTTGGGCCTGCGGTCCAGTGTAAAAATTGAGCCCTGTGAAGTCAATAAATCCTTAAAAAGTGCCCTGTGCTGTAACCCAAAGGACTGAAGACACCTTTAGAGTAGAGATGTTGAAGAAAGCTAAGTTGATGTGGGAGGAAAACCCCAAATGGGGAAAACCCACCCAATCAGGTAGGGCCTGAAAACTAAATTCACATTGCAAGGCTCTATCTAGTCTAATGGGGGATTTGAACCAATCTGAAACCTGGGACCAGATTCATAGAGCTGCTTATTTAAGCAGAAAATATTGCTTAACAATTTTCTGCTCAGCAGAAATGAGCAGGATACCAGTCACAGATTATCACATGTGGCATGGTAGTTCGGCTGGTAACCTTATTCTGGTAAGCATAACTAATTTTGTTGTGCTTAGCTTCTTTTTATGCTGAAGCAGCTTTAAAACTTGGCCCTGAAATGAAAATTAACTACAATAACGTGAACAACCCTCAAAGAAATCAACAAGCGAAAAGCTAGACTATCAATAAATTAAATCACAGTAAAAACTAATTTGAGAAATTTCAGACTTATATCTGAATTCAGATATTTTTGTGAAACAATGGTTTTGTGATTTACTTCAAATTTGAAGAAATCCTGCTCTTTGATCTACTTCTCTAGCACAGAAGATATTAGTTCCAAAAGCTCTTTCGAATCTTTAACTCCATGATTCACTAAAACATTGAAATGACATCATTTCAACATACCTCCTGAACTTTGGATCCTAGTTTCAGACCTTATTGTCAACAATGACTCTCATTCTTGATAACAAGAAATAGTGTAAACAACCCTCAAGCAAAAAAGCTAGACAACTAAGATGAACTAAGATGAACTAGATGAACTAACAAGCAAAAAAGCTAGATAATAAATCAATTAAATCACAGTAAAAACTATTATCTGATCACCTCATTCTTAGCTCCAAGGCGTGAATAGGGTTTTCACCTGCCAGGCTCTGAGCTGCCATGGTCAGCTCCTGAGTATCTTCACACGAGGCTGGGAGGAGAGAGAATGTCTGAGGGCTTACCTCACCATCAGTGAAAGCCAGAGCATGACAAATAAAATCTGTAAGTATGCAAGCCTTCAAAAAGGCACAGGAGGCAATTGTCCGAGTCATTTCTTTGTTACCCTCTGAAACGCTCCAATACAAATTTGTATTTCGCTCATAGTGGTGCCTCAGTGCCCATCAAAAAATTCTCAAAGACTTTAAGATTTTTCAACGTCAGTGCCCTTTTCAAAATGAAAATGGCCTTGCCCTATCAAAGATGAAGTTCCAGGCTTGATGAAACAGTGCCCCACTCACTGCAAAAACAGGGCTGAAAATATACACTGAATCACTTGCCCGGGACTATTTAAGTTTGGGCCAGCAACTCCCACAAATAAATAAGACCTGCAATTTAGTGCAGATTTCCTTCAAGTTTTCCTTTCAAAGCAAATACAAACAGCGAAAGAAATATTGTTGGTACTTTTGGTCAAGTGGAAGCTGTGGGCAACAGGTGATCTTGGGCCCTGAAAAACATGCATGTGGAGGCAGGTGATAAAAAGAAAGAGCATAAACATCTCAGAAAATAAAATGTACTTGCCAGCAGCTCCTACAAATAAGTAAGACCTGTAATTTAGTGCTTTTAACAAACACATTTAAGATTTCTTCCAAGTTTTCCTTCCAAAGCAAACACAAACAGCTTAAGAAATATTGTTGGTACTTTTGGTCAAGTTGAACCTTTGGGCAACAAGTGAATTTGGGCCTCGAAAAACATGCACGTGGAGGCAGGTTATAAAAAGAAAGAGCATTTGTAACATCTCAGAAAATAATATATCTTTGTCTTCATCAGTGATGATGCTCACAGGTAATCCAGGCTCAAACTCCCAAGTGGAGATAAGGACCCGTCGCTTCTTCCGGCACGTCCTCCTAGACCAGTGTAAGGTGATGGAAGACCTCTCCATGTGGCTTAATTTTATCCTAAAGCCTTTTCCTTTGGTACATCAGGCTAGGATGCTGTATCTCCTGTATGGACCACTTTGTCTAGCTACAGGTGAGTTTTTTGCTTACTCTTTGAAAGCAAAACTAAGGGTTGGAGGAAAGAAGTCAGATCCCTCTAGGGCCCAATTTCATAGAGCTGCTTAAGCAGCAAGTATTGCTTAACGATTATTATCCGCTCAGCATAAATGAGCAGGACACCAGTTACAAATCGCACAGGACTGTGGGATGGTAGTATGGCTGTTTTCCTAATTGTGATCAGCAAAATTTTGTTGTGCTTAGCTATTTTGTGTGCTTAAAGCGGCTCTAGATGAAACTGAATCCAGGGCCAAATTTTTTAAAGTCTGTAAGCAGACATTTGCTGGCCATTAGCAGTATTTCTTTTTCATAAACACTGCTGACCGTAAGCAAAACAAAAGGCATGCTAACTTGTAGGCAGTTTCTGTAAGCAGATGAGTGACCCAATAATACAAACCTGTAGTTAACGCGTACATGCTTAAAGTCTGGGCCACTACAACCTCCTTGGGGCAAGTAAAACGCACAGTTTACTTGCCCGGTGGGCTAATTTATAAGAAGTTGAAGGGCAAGGTCTGGTGATACTATTTAACAATATTACTGATTAGTTCCAGATGGCATTTTTTGGGAGTGTATGGGAGAACCATCCATTGGTGAGGGCGAGTCTCGACATCGTGCCATTGCTCCCCTGAGTGAGATGGCCATGGCAATTAAAGCTCTCTTCATGCACAAAGAATGGAGTGATGATGATGTCATCAGTGTCTTGGAAGAATTAACGAGTAAGTCGGAGTAGATGACTACTATTAATTAAAACAATTTTCAAGGTAGACACTGATCTGCCAAAATGCCACAATTGTAAGTTACTACTGATAAGTTTTGCTAAGCACAGGGTAATAAATTTCAGACTTTTATCTTACTTTTAAAGTCTGCCAGAAAAACCAAAAATATTGTGTTTTTTTCCAAATGAAATAAGTTGGTTCTTTGATCAACTTCTACTAGTATGGATTAAGGATACTGTTCCCAAAAGTTCCTTGGAATCTATAACTCCAAGTGTTACCAAAAGGTGGAAATGGCACCATTTCAATGTACATGTACCTGCTAAGATCTGGATCCCAGTTTCAGACTTTTTTGTCAGAAGTGATGCACACTGTAAGCAACTCTGGTAAGCGGCGGTACGGAATAAGGAACGGGTTTTCTGGTTTTAATTTTTCTTTTTAACACATTAACTGCCGGTCATAGATTCGTAGGGCGTTTCCATTTGCCAAGTGTGGTGCGCATGCGCGCATACCAAATGGGTACTTTTTGGGTGTCTAATGTCGTAATACAAATTCTAAGGATGTATGTCCTCACCACTGCGTTCTCAGTGATGCCAGTGTATTCAATTAACAGTACAAAAACCTTTCATTCTCTACGAGTATACTCGTAGTGGCAGAATCCGTTACACCTGTTACTACGAATATACTCGTAGGCGGCAGTCAGCGTGTTAACAAGTCTGGATGTTGTCTCCTTGCCAGGTTGTCCAGATGAATGGCTGA
Source organism: Pisaster brevispinus (assembly GCA_023634235.1). Lineage (NCBI taxonomy): Eukaryota > Metazoa > Echinodermata > Asteroidea > Forcipulatida > Asteriidae > Pisaster > Pisaster brevispinus. The sequence goes on from JAMKCF010000018.1 coordinate 2,309,463, forward strand.
TCGAGAACATTGCTAGGTTGTTGATTCTGTGTGGCGAGTCCATCACTCTGAAAGTGCTTGGTAGTAAAGCCATCAACGGCAAGATGACCGACCTAGGAAACACCATCGTTGCCTTCTCTGTGGTAAGCATCCAATTTTAGGCTTGGAATTTCATCTTTGAGAGAGCAAGGCCATTTATATTTTGGAAAGGGCATTTCCATAAGAAAATCTTTAAGCCTTTGAGAAACTTTTGAAGGGGCACCAAGACCAAAACCAGGGCAGTTAGAGGACACTTCTTCCGCAGCCTCAGGATCGGTGTAATTCCAGACCTGACTTCAAGACCAGATTTCAATTTGTTAACTTGTGGGTCCTCTCATCCCCCAATACACACACATTCTATTCCATCAATAATTTATAGTTCTGCATCTTTAATAGATAGACGCAGTCGGGCAACTTTTCAGCTGGTCAGCTGATTTTCTCCACAATTAATAGTGCCATTTTAATTTGTAAAACACTGTACAAATAAAAGTGTCATTGGCCATTTCCTAGTATACAATTACAACTTTGCATTGGATGTTTGATTGTTTTGGGGTTTTTCTTTTTCTTTTTCTTGTCCTAGGTTTTATATGACGAAGGTTTGCGGATGTCTTGGCTCATCAAAGTAGTAGAGCAGTTATGTAGAATGATGAGAACCTCCCAAGACATTAAGGCCTTCTTGGCATCGATCACAGTGACGTATAAAGACTTCATTCTGGCCCTCATGTACTCACCTGCTGATGAAGGTAAGCTTTAAAGAGTAGTGTGCTTAGCAGATTGCAACACATCACCACTCTGATCGCGCCCGCCAGAGCTCTGTCCCCAACAAGTGTCCCAATTGATTGGGTCCCTAACCCAAGCAAAATGAAGCAGGCATGCTGAATATAGGGGCATCAGGCCGGTCGTTAAAGAGTATATAGGTTAAAGAGTAGGTGTGCTTAGCAGATTGCAACACATCCCCACTCTGATCGCGCCCGTCAGAGTTCTGTCCCAAACAAGTGTCCCAATTGATTGGGTCCCTAACCCAAGCAAAATGAAGCAGGCATGCTGAATATAGGGACATCAGGCCGGTCGTTAAAGAGTATTAAAGAGTAGGTGTGCTTAGCAGATTGCAACACATCCCCACTCTGATCGCGCCCGCCAGAGCTCTGTCCCCAACAAGTGTCCCAATTGATTGGGTCCCTAACCCAAGCAAAATGAAGCAGGCATGCTGAATATAGGGGCATCAGGCCGGTCGTTAAAGAGTATATAGGTTAAAGAGTAGGTGTGCTTAGCAGATTGCAACATATACTTCCCCACTCTGATCGCACCCGGCAGAGTTCTGTCCCCAACAAGTGTCCCAATTGATTGGGTCCCTAACCCAAGCAAAATGAAGCAGGCATGCTGAATATAGGGGCATCAGGCCGGTCGTTAAAGAGTATATAGGTTAAAGAGTAGGTGTGCTTAGCAGATTGCAACATATACTTCCCCACTCTGATCGCACCCGGCAGAGCTCTGTCCCCAACAAGTGTCCCAACTGATTGGGTCCCTAACCCAAGCAAAATGAAGCAGGCATGCTGAATATAGGGGCATCAGGCCGGTCGTTAAAGAGTATATAGGTTAAAGAGTAGGTGTGCTTAGCAGATTGCAACACATCCCCACTCTGATCGCGCCCGTCAGAGCTCTGTCCCCAACAAGTGCCCCAATTGATTGGGTCCCGAGCCCAAGCAAAATGAAGCAGGCATGCTGAATATAGGGACATCAGGCCGGTTTTTAAAGAGTATATAGGTTAAAGAGTAGGTGTGCTTAGCAGATTGCCACACATACTTCCCCACTCTGATCGCACCCGGCAGAGCTCTGTCCCCAACAAGTGTCCCAACTGATTGGGTCCCTAACCCAAGCAAAATGAAACAGGCATGCTGAATATAGGGACATCAGGGTTGTGATGAGCCCCAACAGAACTCTTGCCTGGGAGGTGTGAGGGCCCTCCCGGAAGATGGCCAAGTACGGAGTTTCAGTGAGCTACAGGCGTACTTTAGCTGGTGGGGCCTGAGCAATTGCGTCTGGTTATCCATAAAGCAAAGAATCATTACAACATTCTGCTAACTTTGGGAACATTTCATGGCTTAGCACCAATGTATTTAAGAGACAGATCCACCCTCGGTCTGATCTGAGATTAACGACAAACATCTAACATCTCACTCCTCATCAGGTGAAACAATTAAGCTTCGCTTAATTCGGGATAAAGTCAAGTAAGATTGTAATATTTGCCTTAATTTTTTTTCCTGAACAGTTACGTCGATGCAGTTCCAGGTGCACCACATTGCTATGGCGCAGTCTGATTTTATGCAGGGATTAATGATGCAGCTCTTTGGGTCATCTCCCCCATCACTACAGCTTTCTAAACTCGCCTAAAAACTATCATGGAAATCAAGTAAGCCAGCATCTAGTGTTATTTCAGTTTTATTTCATGACCTGGAAATTCTTCTTTGAAGAGGCAAGGTCATCTTTATTTTGCCAACAGCACGGATGAGTCCACTGGAAACTTTATTAGCCCATTAGCCATTTTGAGATATGTATTATTTATTTAAAACCATATTTAACGAGGGTGACCCATCCAGCAAAGCTGATCATTTGGGGCCTCACATTATGTAAAAATACATCAATAGTTAAAATACTCCAAGTGACAAAACTTGACAGAAGGTGCATAAAAAGGGAAATACAATTTGTAATATGGCGGGCCCAAGACTACAGTATTAGGTTTGGGGGTGAATTTGTCTGTAAACACCCAAACGAAACAGTGCACCATATCTCAAAAAGGCTGATGGAAACAGTTTAAAGTATTTCAAGGACCGAGGCTAATTTCATAAAGCTGTTGAATTTGAACATTTTGCTGAACAAAACTAAGCAGAAAACATGTCAAAGGTGGTATGTGTGATAAGGTATTTTGGCTGGTCATCTTATTTTGGTAAGCAAAATTGGTTTGAGCTCAGCAACTTTTTGTGTGGGAATGCAGCAACTTTTATGAAATCAGGCCCAGGATCAACTAAGAAGTCCATGGCTTTTTAGTTTATGTATTTATTTTATTTCACTTCACACTGGCAAAATACTTTAAGGAATTAAAAGATAGAACTAGGACTGAGAAACTAACAATAAAAACAAAAACAAAATTGTATAAAATACCAAGCCAGTGAGTGGCAAGGAGGAACAGGTGACCAGCACCGCTACAAGGCCGTCTTACCACAAAATTTGTCAACAAATGCCCTTCAGATTAAAAAAAAAAAGGGGGGGGGGCGTCATTGAGTTCCAAGCCTTGAACTTATAACAAAACTTTTTGTCATTTGATCATTCTGATGATTTCGATTTTAAAGTAATAGTAACAGACAATAAAGGTTGACAGCCTGTAAAGGTCAGCTTCACTAAATTTCTTTAATCTGGGTTCCTAAGTTATAGAATTTATTTTGTAAGTAGCACAAAAAAGGAAGAGGTGGCCATGTTCTCTACCAATAACTTTCATCGAGGAAAGTTAAGAAATACTTTTATAAAGTACAGAGGAAAGTTGGTTCTGTACATGTTTGAAAAAACTATGCTTGAAGGTTCACTTGGTGTAAAGCTTCTGCAACTTTCATCAAACAATTTTTTTTTCCATGGGGGAAAATGAGTGAAAAACAGTTTTACAAAACCGTGTTTCCATATTCTGGGTTTGGTGAGAGTAAGCACCTAGATTCAAGCTCTGAAGGTTTTTTATATTTTTTTAGAATTCCATTTCGAAGCTTGAAGGAAACTTATTGTGGTCCCTTTTCCAAATGAGAATTAAAACTGACACCATCATTAAGTATACAGGGAGTGAGACAAAATGGCCTCTCTCTCTCTGTTGTGATGAACAAATCATGTTCATTGTTTACAATTATTGACAAAGGAATTTAGATGCTGTAAATGTTAGGTTGAAATATTAATTTCCTTTGATGTTGACGGCTTTTTGTTTTTAAAACAAAATGTTCGAGCTGAACATAAATATTTCACTGTGTAAGTCAATTTTTACCAAAACTGAAATTTTCAACCCGAAATTAATATCAATTATTCAATGGAAAATGTAATTAAGTTAAAACTTTCCAAATAAATTATTGATAGGCCTATAATTTCAAATTATAATATATTATAAGAAAATAAAAGTTATTCCTTCTATCTATGCTATAAAATGAACAAAGTATTTAACTGCATCCATAACTTATTATTGATGATATATTGGGAACAAAAATAGTATATTAATGGAAAAAAACAAAAACATTATGACTTTCTTTTTAAGTATTTATCTTGAATCTTGTTGCAGCTAGGGTCAGATTTAATCAACTCTATAAAAATGTGCTTAGCAAGAAAAAGCTTGCTCAGTAAAACCATGTTGCCAGCCACATTACCAAGTGATTATATGCAAGGCAACTGGGTCCAATTTTATTAAGCTGTTGAGCAGAAAGTATTACTCAGCAAATTTCTTTTAGGGCACCAGTCATATTGATGTAAACTTTATGCAATTTCGGCTGGTAACCTGTTATCTGCTAAGCAAATTTTTTATGTGCTTAGTAAGTTTTTGTGCTTACTGGCTTTCTGAAATTGGGCCCATCAATAAAGGGTCTATATAGTCCTTTTCACACTGTATCTCCGTGGAATACACTCAGCCCTAGGGAGTCCCTGGGAGTTGTTTATCCCAGGGTTACCCCGGCGCACTTTCACACTGTGTCGCTATTCCACAGGGCTACGGTTGCACGTTTCAAGAATACCCCCAGGTTTTACCTCTTACCCCTTCTCCAGAGCAGGGGTGGCTATTCCCTGGGGTATGCCCATTTCCCTGGGGTAGATCAGGGGTAAAGCGATCCAAGTGTGAAAGGACTGGCTCTGGGGAATAGAGTAATGTGAAAAATGGCTAAGTAAAGGGTCTTCAGGAATAACCTATTGTTAGGATTTGTATTGTGACATTACACTTTATTTAGCAATTAAGTTTAATACACATCTTTATGATCAATCTTAGCCTTGTGAGACCAAGCTCTGAACTGACACTTGTTAAGCAAGAGGATAATTTTTCCTTAGTAAAGGTCACAGTTTTGCTGGAAATCAAACACTTCAGCAGGGCTCGAATTTGGGGGGGGGAATCCACAAGACTGCAGGGCTTGTAGCTCAAAATATTTACTGGACCAGAAAATTTGTTACAAAACCGGAATCAAAATGAGAAGAACACTATTTTTACACAGTTTCACATTTGAGCTGTTTTTGGAACTTGCAGTAAGAGAAGATTTATCTCATTGTTCGTTGTTCTCATGGGATATAATTCAAAACTCAATGGAATTGAAAGATTTATAGTTTAAATTAAAATTGCAGTGAGGAGTTAATATTAAAAAACACAAGACCATCGGACTTGTAAGTTTACTGGCCCGATGCTAAAATCACTGATGGCCTCAGGCCAGCTGCGGTCCAGTGTAAAAAAATTTGAGCCCTGTTCAGAGGGGATCAAGGCAAGGGGCATAGAGACACTGCCCCATTGCCTCCATAAATGGACCGTAGTGTTTTTACTTAATGGCACAGACACATTATTTAAAAACTTCCCCCTCCAGTATTGCGCATTTTGTCTTAAAAAAAATACCCCTTGCATGTGATGTCACCTCACAAGGTCAAACAGCGCCCTCACTGAGGTCATTGAAGACCTATCATTGGCAGAGATTTGCCCAAGCAAGCGTCCATGTTTCCATTGTTTGACCTTTAATATGATGGCGGGAAATGCAAGGGTATCATTCACCTCATTCACAAAAAGTTATAAAATTATGTTATTTTTTACTACGTATATTATTATTTTAAAATGTGAAAACAGAACTATAGCTTTATTTATCATTTTATGTGGGTTGTCTCAGTGCATCTGATACAATAAATCTAAATTTAACCCAACCCACGCAAACTTAAAAGAAGTTCTGGACCAAGTTTTATAGAGCTGTTTCAGCTTAAACAATTTCTGCTAAGCAAAAATTAGCATGATACCAGTCATAGATGGTACATGTAACATGGTATCATTGGCTGATAACAATATTCTGGTAAGCAAAATTGGTATGTGCTTTTACTTTTACGGTGCTTAAAGCAGCTCCTTACTGAAAATGGGCCCTGGTCATTTTAACAGGTTTTTCTGCTTAAAGGGGCACACCGGCTTCGTTGGGCTATTTGGGCTACAAAATAGGCTAACATATGCCTTCAAAAGTCTTCCAGGAATGGAGAAGAACGGTTCCTAAAAGAAACCATCAAATTTTGCCGTTTTTGAGCATTTAAAAAAAAACAAAGGTCACGTGATTTATCCGAACCAAAAAAGTGGTTCGGATAAATCACGTGATTTTCGGAGTTAGTTTTACTTCCAGCCGTATACAAGTAAATTACTGAAGCAAATTTAAATCTGTTTTTTTTTTATTATTCATGAGTATTTGATAAAAAGACTATGTATTCAGATTATTGATACAATTTGTAAATAATGATGAAAAATCTAACGTAAGATTCGCATTCAGAGAGTCCGTGCAACCGAAGCGTGTTTTACGGCGCACCAGCGTGGGAGCTAGCGGAACGTAAACCTTGGGGCATATCCCGTACAGCCGGTGCCGTGTCTCGTGGGGCCAGAGAGACAAGCCCCGGGGCATAAACTCCCCAGCTTGCCGGTCTAGCCGTGAGCGTGGGAGCTTGTCAGAGGGGTAGGGAGCCAGACCAACAATTACGGTTTTTGTAGGAGGGTTTTAGTCTGATACCCCTAGCTATTATCCCCTAACTATTGCAACGTGTTGCCTGCGCTACACACGCGGGACGACGACGGGGAATATTTATCCCATACAGCTGGTCTACTTCTATGATAGCTGCACAATGTCCAACCCCCCCCCCCCCCCCAAATTGCTGCTTTTGCTGGCTTTCCCTTTGGATTTATTGTGGTTTTTCTTTTACTTTTTACTTTTCGTTGGACCACCTTCTGGGTGTTTTTCCTTGCGATGTTTTTGTACCGATCCTTGGATGTCGAAGAAACGTTCTCCATTATTGCAAGTACACAGAATATAGTACGTCGTCGTACACAGAATACAGGTTGGGGTTAGTTTTCGCGGTCGTAACCAATAACTGTTTCAATGGCAAGTTCAACCGAAACAGTTATTGGTTACGACCGCGAGCGGACTCTGACTAGGACTGACCATAGAGCAAGGAACCTTGCTCTATGGACTGACGTCCGCTCATGTCACTGATCTCTATTATACTGACAGTATAATAGAGATCAGTGGCATGGTTCATGTCTGTTTTTTTTATTTACACGTGAATTTGTGCTTGATGGATATGAAGTCTGTATCCTCATGCCTCGCCATTGTTATAATTGATACATAAACAGAGCACCAGTCTACTTACAACATCGCGCATCATTGCCACGTAAATTTGACAGTTGCAACGGCTGGAAAAGCGTATAAGCTGACCTTTGACCGCGTTTTGTTTTTTCACATTTTTCGTTAATTACGTGATATTTTGATGATTTTTTTTTACAAGAACCATTTAAAAATTGTTGTCTGTCATTCCACATCACAATATTAGGTAAACAGTAAGCCGGTGTGTCCCTTTAACCTGTTTTCAAAAGATAAACAAACAAAATTTTTGACACATAACTCGAACAGTTGTTTGGGAATTTTTGTTTGTTTGTTTTACTTGTCTTATTCTATACATTGTGTTGGTTGGTGTAAAACGCAGAGTGAAATACTTTATTTTGTTAATTACTTATTTGTGGATTACTCATAATTTTATTGCCTTTTAAAATGCATTAATTATTTTGTGCACCTATTAGTTTTTTAATTTAATTGTGCATTATTTAAATGTTATTTAATTGTCACTATATCTACAAACCTATTTATTGAGCTTATTTATTTATTTATTTATTTATTCATTCATTCATTCATTCGTGGATATATTTGTCGATTCATTTATATTTATTTAGATTATGCCATTCATTATATTTATTTGAATCTATTAAAAAGAGAAAGTATTAAAAAGAAAACACAACATCCTCTTTTCTGAAGTTAACCACTTCGTAATTATACCAGATTTACAGAAATGTTTATTAAAGAACAGTTCCCCCCCCCCCTCCAAACTTGATTCTTTTATCTGAATTCAGATTTTAAAAATCTGCCTGGTGAAGCAAATCAGCCGCTTTGTTCCCGAATGGACAACAAATTCCTTCTCTGTGATCTACTTCTCTAGTGCCCCCAAAGGTCACTGTTCCTCAAAGCGCTGTGAAATGTTAATCAGAAGGGTTCCTAAAAGATGGAAATGCCATCATTTCAACATACCTCCTAAAAAATTGGATCAGTTTCATATTTTTGTTAGTCATAATGACTCTGACTCCTGTATTATCTCAAACTTGAGAGAGACTCTGAAGGTAAGTGGGGCACCGTTACCACTTTTATTATTCTTTGTTTTAAACAGTTTGCACTAGCCGCTTTTTGTTCCTGTTTAATAAAACAAACACGCAGTGTAAGTTTATATTACATGTGAGGCGAAAATTAAGTACAATGTTAAGATGGCATGTCTGATGTAGTTAATACTGAATTGTACAGGTTTATTCCCAAACAGGTTCAAAGATAGGTGTCATTTTCATTCTGCCAATACCACATTGTTTCACTTTCCTTGTTTATGCAAAAGCATTAAAGAGACATTGCGAAAAATTGTATCACACAAGGTCATAATCATGAATTATATCTCATAATTATGACCTAGAGCAAGTCATAATTATATATAAATCTCATAGTAATGAGTCAAAAACGATAACTTGTGCCAATTATTATTATTCGTGTTTATGATATACATGTCATAGTTATGACTTGTAGTGAGTCATATTTATGAGATGTAACTTACACTAATTTTCTTTCTCTCTCAATCATCCCTTTAACGCTTCCCTAGAAATTAAAGTAAATTCACAACGCATATATTTTCATATTTCCTTGTTGCGTTTAGTATAATTTTCCTCTCAGAACGTCTCTCATCAACGTCAACTATGAATCCCAAAATGTTGCTTGTCATCTACTTCGTTGCTGTTATCCATGGTAAGTTACTGTCAACGTACCGTTTTAAATTAACTAAATCACGATTGGACAGACTTGAAAACAACACCGACACAAATCCATCAACTAATTTCTTTTGCCAAAAGGTGTGACTTTTCAAGCTGGGTTCCAAACTGGCTGAAAAGAGTGCCACATCAAACTGTGGCAAAACTTGTGTGTGCCTTATTGTCGGAAACATCCAGTCTTTATTCTTCCCAAGAACTCTACTAGGCCACGGGGCAAGCAGTATGCATTTGCTTAATTTCATATTTCCGTGCAACAGAGGGGAGTACCTGAAATTGCCAAAGATACCTTGGAAATTTATTTCTTATCAGGAATCTAAGTCTCTCCAGACCAGGGATCGAGGTGCTCATAACGTGCAGTTAATGAAAACACATGTAACTGAATGGTGCATCAGTGGATACGTTGCAATTTGTTCACTTCTGAAGTTTTCAGAGAAAATGGCACACTTTAATCACTGAGATTGTTTTTACATCATTCTCCTCACTACTTCAAAACAAATAGTTTGATACGTGACTGGCACATGCTCCCCGAGCAAGACACCATGGAGCTAGCCATCAGTGCCCAAAGTCACAAGCTGTTTTACCAGCACCCCAACATGTACATGTATACAGAGCACCCTTGAACATGAGTGTCCACAATTTAAGGTACGGAATCACAATCTTTTCCAACTTGCTGATTGGACTTTCAACGAGTTCCAGCAAAGAAGTGGATTGTCTACATCAAGTCTTTTTCGTGCTAAAACATAGAAATAAATTACATGAGTTCATTTTCGTTAATATGGTGTACGGTTTTTGAGAGATGCTGTGTTCCTACGCGCTTTACTTTTGACACTTGGGAGTGGCAACATGTCCGCACTTGGGAGTGGCAACATGTCTGCCCCAGTGGCACCTTCAGCGCTATCAGGGCCATATTCTTATAAAGCATTTCGGTGAGAACAAAAGCTTGCTAAACTGGTTACAAGCCAAACCTTGAAAAAGTTTACACTGTTGCTAAGCAAGAGTGTATGGGTGAGAACGACAGAAAGCCTGGTTTCACGCACAATAATGGGAAGAACCGGGTAGGACAGACTGGTGGCACATCTACACCATGAAAATATAGAGAAGACAGAGGCTGGTGGCTACAGACCTACTGTGGGAATTGAGGGGGGTAACATTGCTTTTGTGGAGTGCGTGATCATGTTTATGGTTTAGGGTTGTTTATGGTTTATTTCTTTAAAACGTCATAGCAGCAAACCCATTGATCTCCATTAATATTGACTGGATAGGACACGTCAATAATAATGGAGATCAATGAGCAAACCGCTGAATAGACCTTATGCATTGACGTCATCCAACCGCCATCTTAGAGGTAAAACGGTGACGAAACAATCGAATCTCACAGATTTTTATTTGTACGCGCGGCGCACAGAATTGGCCTATAAACAACCTCCTTTCGACCTCTGGGTAAGGGCGCCCTACTGAAATGACGTCATATGCATAAGGTCTATTGCGACATATATTTTACAATCGTTAAAAACAGTACCAAAAAAAGAGATAATATTATGGAAGGCAAAAAAGAAGTTGGATAGCAAATAAGAATCAAGAATATTTCTTGAAAAAACCCACAGAATTTTAGAACAAATCATACGAGCCGGCCGTAGACCTACAGAACAACTCTCTACCCAGGTCAGAGTTGACCCAGATTCCAGGTCCCAGATCAGAGGGCCTGACTCAATTTCGGTGTCATTTTGACACAGATTCCGGGTCTTACTGACCCAGAAGTAGATTTACTGACCCAGAAGTGGGTCTTACTGACCCAGAAAAGGATCTTACTAACCCAGAAATGGATCTTACTGACCAGAAGTTGGCCTTACTGACCCTGAAGTGAGTCTAACTGACCCAGAAGTGGGTCTGACTGACACAGAAGTGGGTCTGACTGACCCAGAAGTGGGTCTTACTGACCCAGAAATGGGTCCTACTGACCTATAAACGGATCATGCCCCACGGAACTAGAATCCGGGTCAATATCTGACCTCGAAGAGTGTACGCGCAGAATTTTGCGCTGAGTATGAAATTGGCGGCTGGCTGGCACATCACTGCTGACTGATTTTTGTACTGGTTTGGTCTCTACAGCACCTACAGGTCATGCGGAAAGGAAAGTGGTCGTGCATAATCAACCTTTTAACCTGACCTGCAACAAAAGTTACGACAGTAATGGTGCTGGGCCAATATTTATATGGAGATTAAATGGGGAGACACTAACAACGTCTGATGACCGTGACCAATACTTCAAAGTCATCAAACCGGTTATGGCGGGAACAGCAATTCTACAAAGTACCCTGATTAACGTTGTACCGTTGCCTCTTCACTCGAACTCTTACGTTTCCTGCGAGGTAATGTTGCCTGGTGTTAGTGTCAATCAAGTCATGCGAAACATCACCCTTTTAGTAGGTAAGAATTTGTTGTTTCTATAGACTTAAGGTATTTAACCAAATTAGCCTTAGTCCATGAAATATGCTAGTAACATTCACACATGCGCACAGATACTGCTGGTTGCATTTTCAAATCTGAAATTTACCCAGTCAGTTTCTCTTGTACGGAAGCGTATTGCTGCCACATGAATAGACAAATATCTCTCTTATCTTGTACGTACATGATAACTTATCGTGTACGTACATGATAAGTCCAATCTTATCGTGTACGTACACGATAATTTATCATGTATGTACAAGATAAGAGATATATTTTTTATTCATGTGGCGGCAATACGCTTCCGTACTTTGTGGGTTATTTACTTGGTATTTAATGTTTGTCTCCGTTACACAGAGCGAGAGGCGCCGCGTATCGTCACTCCACCTGAAGGTGCAACTTTTGTGGAGGGTACGGCATCCACTCTCAACTGCACGTCAATCTATGACGTCAATATCACGTGGTCCATTGGTGGGAAACCGTTCGGGGAGGTCATCCTGTTCGACTCGCTCGCAGACGGCGGCGGCGGGGTCGTCAGCGTTGTGGCATTCGTCGCTCTGCGATCACATCACCAGCGTGTGCTGAAGTGTGTGATACCATCGGCCGTTGAGGGCGATAACGACTCGCCATTTGGCACGGAGGTTGTTCTATCAATTGTATGTACGTACATAAGTGTTGTTTTCTTTCCTCCATTAACTTAAAGGTGTTATATCGACGTCTTGGTGTGTCTCAAAATAGCGCCCTCAGAGGGAAATTTGAGGCCAACGATCCGCAAGGATCCACAAGGATAAAGACAGGCGCTGGTTTTTACGGACCGAATGATTAATTTTTCTTCATTGGCTGCAATGATTTCATTTGATAAACGTGCAGTGACGTAAGCGTATTCCATCGTTGGTCTCCTTATTTTCAGGTATAGAGTATAAATTAAGGACTACATTTTGTTCAATCACAGATCCGCCATTTATAACCTCTGGGAGAAGAAAAGGAAATCCAAAAATTTTCTGGTGCGAGGTAGACGCTAATCCAGCAGCTAATATTTCGTGGGTCGGACCCGAAGACTCTGAAACTGCAATGGCAAATCAAAGTTGGATCGATTATGGTGGCAGCAGAAGACGCAGCGAGCTGATGGTCGATCCGGCGTTTGCGACTGGTGTTGGAGGCTACACTTGCATCGCGTCGAATGCATATGGCAATAGTTCGGCACTGATTCCGCTTACTAAAAATTGTAAGTAAAAAAACAAAAATAAAAACAACAAATAAATGAATAAATAAATTTAAAACTTGTTTTCCCGTCAAAATGCCAAGCGAGCCTTTGATCGTCTTCGATCTGTGCAGGCAGTGTCCGAATTGATGGCTTCTGCGCAGCACAAGCAGAGGGTCCCCCGAATCGATGAACTTTGTTCTTTTTTCATAGTTGTACCTCTACAAATCGTCGTAAGCCGTAGCTGCAGTCACGTGATTCAGACACGGCCTAAAGAAACGCTATCTCTCGGTAACGACATGAGGTCATTAGTCGAAACGACAAGAACAGACCAACCGGCTAGCCTCATAGAGCTAACACTTATTTCTCATAACAGATTATTTCACGACGTACCTCGTTTGAATTAACCAGAATCCAACGAAACAATCCTTAAATCCAACACAATTTGTCCACACCTAACAACCGTCTTTTTTACGTTGCTACAGATTTGCTTCATATAGTCGGTTTACCAGTTGGAGTGTTCACTTTTGGTGTCATTTTCATCGTTTTGGTTTTCTTGCTGCTCATAATGTGGAGACCGTGTGGTAAGTACAATTCCCTAAAATTTGGGCTAAAACAGCAATAAGGACGACCAAGACCACGACACTGACCATGACCACGACTACGACCACCGCACAACCGCAACCACAACCACAACAATGACGACTGAGATGACGGCGGCAGCGGCAGCAGCAGCTACAACTTTAAAACAGTAAAACTGAATAAAAAAGTAACTGAGATAAAACGAAAAAGAAAAATAACCGAAAAAATCAACAAACAAACCATCCATATATCAGAGAAGAAAGTGTTTTACAAGTTTATCAAAAATACAAAAAACGAAATGGAAAACACGACCCAGCAAAAAAATTCAAAAAGTGTATGAATAACAGGAGCTTGAGTTAATTATTTTGAAGACGTGTCTTTAACCGTTTTTTTTTCTTTCTACAGAGGTCCCGCCCCCAGACCCCATCTACGATAGCACCCTGCCGGAGGGACCACATGGAGTAACTAAGAGATTATCCGCCTTTGCTACAGGCACCTGGAAGGTACAATAATTAATAAAATAACAGAATATAACATAAAAGAAGACATAATTGGAAACGATAATTATTGTTTTTAAACAATCAACACAAACCATGACCTCCCTATCCAAACCTTCACCTGGCATTATACATTAATTGGTCTACAATTTGTACTGATAACATTATCATAATTTTAATATCAAAGACAATTAATATTGGATTTCACAAGAAACAAGGAGTCATCGACAAAGATGCGTTGTCGATTGTATTGTGACATGACACTTTGTTTAGCAATTAGGATTGATGCGCAACTTTTATGATCGATCTCATAGTTGGTGTGAAATCGAGCCCAGGATTGGTAGCTACACTGGGAAACGAGACTAGTTTCTATCACTGCCCAACAAAAGCTCACTAAATACACAGTTCATACCAGTACCAATCCTCCAGAGCTAAGTTTCCATCTGAAAGCTCACTGATTCTAAAGTTCAAACCAGTATGCCAATCCTCCAGATCTAAGTTTCCATCTGAAAGCTCACTGATTCTAAAGTTCATACCAGTACCAATCCTCCAGATCTAAGTTTCACTCTGAAATCTCACTGATTCTAAAGTTCATACCAGTACCAATCCTCCAGAGCTAAGTGTCCATCTGAAAGCTCACTGATTATAAAGTTCATACCAGTACCAATCCTCCAGAGCTATAAGTTTCCATCTGAAAGCTCACTGATTCTAAAGTTCATACCAGTACCAATCCTCCAGAGCTAAGTTTCCATCTTAAAGCTCACTGATTATAAAGTTCATACCAGTACCAATCCTCCAGAGCTAAGTTTCCGTCTGAAAGCTTACTGATTATAAAGTTCACACCAGTACCAATCCTCCAGAGCTTAGTTTCGGTCTGAAAGCTCAGTGATTCTAAAGTTCATTCGAGTACCAATCCTCCAGAGCTAAGTTTCCGCCTGAAAGCTTACTGATTATAAAGTTCATACCAGTACCAACCCTTCAGAGCAACATTTCTGTCCGAAATACTGTCCAAGTTCAGGAAAGTCTTTGAAGACATCATAAATAACCGCTGTTTATTTTGATTGTCACAATCAATAAGCCGGAATGAACGTGCAAAATATTTAACAAAATACATAAATAGTTGTTGCTGTTACCACTCTAACGCATTCGCCAAGAAATTTACACATGTTGGTTGTATGAAGTAAGAGAATATGACTTTTTGCACTCTGCTAAATAAACAAATACGAAAAAGTATTTTCTGTCTTGATTTTGCTGTTCTCTTTCCAGAGAGGAAGCTGGTTCGGGTCAGCCCAGCATTCAACTATGGAGTTGGAGGCGATGAACAGGCCTCGTCTTGAGGTTCCAAAAGTCGACAAATAGCGATCATCTTGTTCACTTGAATCATCTGTTACACAGACCGTAATGTCCGACAGCAGATTTTGGACCATTGTGTCTTACGCAAAGTGTCCAACAAACCATTATGTTCAACACTTTGTGTCCATCATACCATCGCGTCCGACAAACTATTATGTCGAACACATTATATCCAACAAACCATTGGGTCCGACACATTGTGTCCGACAAACCATTATGTCCGACCCATTGTGTCCGTTAAACCATTATGTCCACACATTGTCCGACAAACCATTATGCACGACCCATTGTGCCCAACATACAATCACGTCCGACAAACTTTTATATTCAAGCCATTATGTTCAACACACCACTACGTCGACACTCCCTTTGTCCGACAAACCATTGTGTCCGACAAACCATCACGTTCGAAAAGTCGTTATAACCCACCCACTACGCTTTTAAAGCTACGAGCTAGCGGATTTACCAAAATAAAAGTGTATAAGCTTATATTTTACACTTTGGGACAAAGAATCTCATATTTTGTGATCAATATGACAAATTAATAAATAAACTAAACTGGACTTGTTAACGTTAAATGTTAAATTAGGTGTTTAAAACTTAAATAGCTGGCTAAATATTGTAAATCTGATGGTAATTGGAAAAAGTTGTTTAATTATTGGATTGGTAAAATTAATAGTGTAGACGAAAAACTAGGCTGGTATATTTTTAACAACAATTATAGAGGGATCTGTCAAACGACTCAATTTTTACAATGGACTGATAACGGGTTTCACAGTAGAGGCAGGAGGGAAAATCTCACCTTCCTACTCATGCGCAAAAGAAACTTACAATATACCATTGTGGAGCAACGATATTATTACTGTGAATAGTAAACACATGAACAGCCCTGTTCTCAAAAAAGCAGGAATGATATTGTTAAAAGACATAATCACCGATGGGCAAATGTTCAACCATAAGGAGATAGCTAGCAGATGCAACCTCCATTATATCATCGCCGGTCGTTTTGCATAAAAGTTTTAAAAAGAGCATAAACATAGAACTTCTTAATGAAACAAGGCATGGGCACATGAATCACATCGCCAACTGGCTCACAGTTTGGAATCATAACCAAGACATGCATGTTCCTATTTCTGATAATACTGCTACAACCAATTATCACAGCGCAGTTATGAGCAAGGTTGTCCAACCACCAGTTCAAGATAAATGGCAAAATATCCCGCACCGTACGGAAATAATTGACCGGAAAACAGTTTGGAAAAATAACAACAGCAATAGTCTACTTGATGGTGAGGATAACGACATATGGTTAAAGATAAAGCATAGAATCCTTCCAACAAAAAGTCTTCTTCACAAAATGAAAATCACCACCAATAATGTCTGCCCTTTAGGTGACAACAAGCCAGAAACAGTAGAACATTTATTTGTGTACTGTACAAAAAACCAAGAACCATGAATTTATACTGAATCGTTACTGAAAAAGTACTGGGGCAATAATCATTACTTCTGAATGATTGTTCCAGAATCTTAGGAGAAAAACTTGGTAATGTTGATTCTTTACTGGTAGGTAAAATGATGAGGGAAATTTGGCTTTTTAGATGTAGATTATAATGTTATCTTGAAATATAAGAACAAACTAAAACAGTTCCTCATTTTTGAACATAATATGTTAGCGAAAGATTCATTTGCTTACATGATACACACAAAATGAAGCCCTCTGCTCCCTCCGTGCAGGAAAAATAGTTTTGTATTTGTAATCTTCATCTTCAAGCTGCATAGCTTCATCACAAGGAAAAGTAGTTTTGTTTATAAATAAATAAATTAATTAATTAATAATTTTGCAATAGTGCATATTATTATTGCCTTTGGTTATCGTATACGGAGTTGTAGTACTTGTTTCATCACATTCTGCAATGAGGTTCTTTTGTTTTATTTTCATTTCTGAACCTCTTTCTTGTTTTTTTATATAAATTTTTTAAATTCTTTTTTCCTCTTTGGTTTTCGCATCACGTGATTATGTCACACCGAATTGTATTTATTTGTCTCTGTATGTATTTTATCATTTTGTTTCTCTTTGATTTCTCTAATAATAGCAGTATGGACTTTTATTAATGTAAACTTGATGTATTATTGTCTGTTTTTTGTTATTGAATAAATGAAGCTCTTTAGCTCCAAAGCAAGAGAAAAAAGGTAATTAAATAATCAAATAATTAAATAAATAAATAAATAAATAAATAAATAAATAAATAAATAAATAAATAAATAAATTAACAAACAAACAAACGAATAAATTAACAAACAAACAAACGAATACAAGAATTAGTGATATGTCTTGATTAAATAAATTAATGAATAAAACAATTCATGAATAAACGAATCAGCGGATAAACCAAATAAATAATAAATTTGCACGAAGATCATTTAAACTTTAAACATTAAATATGAACTATGAATTTCTAATACATCAATTCATCGCAAATGGCAAATGTTAGTAGCTCGCAATAATCATTGCTCCACAATCTAAACAAATAATGCAAATCCTGAAACTTCTCGGCTTTACCATAATACGTTAAAACAGTAAAGAAAAGGTAAAAAGTTGACCACGTGAACCAATTTCAGGTTTATTATTATCAATATTATTATTATTTATTCGGCATTAAAACACATACAAACAACATACATTCACAGAGAAATGGTACCAAAAAAAAATATTTAAAAAAAGCCAGAGGCATATGCCCGGAATTAAAAAAGTTTACTTAAAAAGTGGCCCAAAGGCCTTCAATTCCAACACCTCTAGTTACACACATACACAGGTATACATGTAAACAAATCTAGAAAAGATATTCACAACAGATAGAATAGTTTACATGCTACCAAAGAGTATTGTTTGCTTATATCAGCATTACGTTGACAAAAAAAACAAAAACAACCGATTCAACATTTAACCAATTAATCTGTTAGAGTCAGAGTTTATTGTATAGCTCTGCTCATGTCTGGCTAACACCATACACTGTCCTGATTAAATATTGTACATTTTTTTACTTCTGTTTTAATCGATACTTTATGAGTACAATACATCGATTTGTATATAAATGGAATTTTTCGAGCCTCGAAGTGTGATTTCAGATGTTCGGGCTTCCGATACCATTCCTCGAACACTGTAAATACTACGGTGCTCTAAAAGTGTCATCGACTTGTTGAGATCATGAGTATGAAAATTTTATTTTTTTTCTGCAGTGCTTTTTTTAATGTCACCTTTGTATGTTGAAATTTAAATTCACAGTCTTTGTCTGTGTAAAAATATATTTCTAAAGATCATTGTCTGCATTGTTTTGAGCATGGCACCTAACATCCCCAAAATTCCATTTTGAGTCCGACAACAAACTGTCTTTATATCCGCAAGGATAAAGAAAGTCACTGGTCGTGTATATGCCCAATGGTTACATTGGATAAACACGTAGTGACGTAAGCTTTCCACATCTGCGTTATGATTGGTGGTCCAAGGTGATGTCGTTTTGACAGCTCGCGGTTACACTTTCGATCGTCTGCCGCGTGTGCTTAACTCTGCGTGACCCCATAAAAAATTACACTGTTTCACCCTGCCATACTTTTTGAGTAACAGTTTGATTTGAGCGTGTAATACATTTCTGTGAAGAACCAAATCACTTTAAATCACCCAAAGCATTGGATATAGACCCTTTTGACTAAATAAAATCAACTCAATCAAAATTGTATCTTTAGATGAGTCCACATGTGTCTCTTTCTCAAGATACACCATTTCTTGGAATAACACCCTTTGTTTACACAAAGGCTGAGTAAAGGCTAGGTGCAGTTGTAGAACTTGGAATTTTTTAGATTAAAAAAAATGGCGGAGTACCGACTTTTTAATTAAATTGATCGTAATGTTGTTTTAAAGGGCGAGCTGTGAAGCAGAGTGAACCTAATGTAATGACAATTTCCGTCCGTCTGATCGGCCGTCCGCATTCAGTGTGAATGTTTAATTTTTAGTATGAAGCTTCAACTTAAGTGTTCAGTTGTTTTATGGAATCCAAAGTCCCAAAGTGAGTTATACAGTGACAGTCATGTTTTTTGGCTCCCAATCATGTTTTAAAGGAAATGCTGAAGTTTTTTTTTAATAAAAAAAGGCTAGGCTAAGTATTGCCCTCTGGATTTAAAAGAGCCAAATCAGAGTAAATGCTGAAGTTTAAAAACTGACTTATATCTTTGACGTACAACCAGGCAACATTACAACAGACAAAATTGCACAGTCACACTAAAAATGAAACTCATGATTGTTTCACTGTTTCCAGATGATGAGTGAGTTAAAACAATGAGAAATCCTGAATGTCCATATAGCTCCTTATTGCAATGGTGTAGCGATTTGAGACTTATATCAAATGTTGCCACTGACATGCATATTCGTTTGAACTGATGAAAGAATAAAACTCATGAGTATGAAACCTGCTCCAGTTGAACGTGCTAAAACAAAGAAAATCTTGGCTGGCTAACTCCTAACTGGAATGATGTATCGACTTGTAACTTGT
Source organism: Pisaster brevispinus (assembly GCA_023634235.1). Taxonomy (NCBI): domain Eukaryota; kingdom Metazoa; phylum Echinodermata; class Asteroidea; order Forcipulatida; family Asteriidae; genus Pisaster; species Pisaster brevispinus. The sequence goes on from JAMKCF010000018.1 coordinate 2,329,188, forward strand.
GTAAAGTTTTGCCATCGACATTCATATAAAGGAATATTACTCATAAGTATGGCAATGGATGGTTCCAGTCAAATGGGCTAAAACAATAGAAACAATAAATTTCCATAACACCCTATTGCAGTGATGTATCGATACGAAACTTGTATACTATTTTGCCAATGACATGCAGATTTGAATTTTTTTTTAAACCTCATAAGTATGACATCAGCTGTTTCTGTTGAACAACTTAAACAATGACATGCTTCTTTTTTCAATGAATCATCAACTTGAAACTTGGATTAAATATTGCCATTGATATGCAGAATCATATCAAACAAGTATAACCTATGATTATGACACTGTTTCCAGTCGAAGGAGCTAAAAACAACAATATAAACAAGTTTAGGACGGTTCCAAAAGTGCAAATCTTATAAATCTTAAGTTGTGTTTTTACCTATTTAAGATATCAGACAAGTCACCCCTCTGCCCCCCCCCCCCTTAACCAATGAGTCTCCATGCATCCATGGCTATTTGTTTCTCTTCCCAGTCGGCCCTCACCCATCCTGACCCCCTCTGTCACTCCCATATCAAACAAGTAGGCAGTGGTCAAGTGCACTTGTTAATGTCCCAAACCTTAACATCAGTGGATCAAAATGTTTTATTTTTCTATTGGTCTTTGTTTTTCTATCGGGCCATCATGCAACATCGTGAACACACCCACCGATCCTTGTGGGGTCCAAAACACAACAGAACAATGGACCCCACAAGGGAATTCTTTGTGGAACCTGGACCCCACAGGAGAATTCTTTAGAAAAGGGAATAATAGAACAACAATAGCAGGACCCCACAAGCCACCATCGGTAAGGTGTGTGTGTGTGTATGGGTTAGCACACACACCGTTGTGGGGACTTTTACACAATGGAACAAAGGTCCCCACAACGTTTTTCTTTGTTAAACCGGGTCCCCACAAGGTAATTCTTTAGAAAAGGGAATAATAGAACAACAATAGCAAGTCCCCACAACTCTGCGTGCAAAAGACATTGTGTGTGTGTGCTCACACTTTCGGTACCTTATGGAGATCAAGGAAAAAACAAAAACTGGGAAAATAAAAGGTATCCACACGGAAATTCTTAAGATCGGATGCTCCACAAAGAAATTTGTTAACAAAGTCTATGGGAAACTGTTAAAGTGCAGGGACAAAGGAAAGAACCAACGAGTGCTCCACAAGGATGCATTTTTTGAGAATGGTTGTGTGTGTCTGGCCGTCCATTCAAACCGGGGACCTATAACAAAAGAGGACAACGGGGTACCCGGTTGGGCGAAGGTCCTCAGTTGGAAAGTGTGTACAACACCAATGGGAGCTGTTGTCTGTAAGTTTAAGTACAAACAAAAGAGGAACAATAGGAGGTCCCCGAAAGTAGGTGTTTACACAGTGTGTGTGGTTTAAAACAAAATAATAATAATGAAATGGCCGAACCGAGATCATCCCTGTTTAGTAACTACAACACGTCGTGCTTTTTCCTCTCAATAATAGTGACAGGAGACTTATTTTCTACATTTCAAGACGTCATTTTGTGCATTTTGTAAAAATGTGCTGAATGCTCGTCTTTTTGGGGGAGAGGACCGTTCCTCCTTCCTTCCCCTCATACAACGGGGAACCAGTCCGCTCGTTAATAATAATTATTCTTTTTGCAGACTAATTTCTCTCCCCCTTTTCTTCAATTTCAGCCTTTCATAAACTTTAGCTTCTTTGGAATCAAAGAAGGCTAGCTCATCATCTTCCCTAATAAAAACTATGCCTAAAATTCCTGTCCAATCATCGATGATACGGCGTTGGAGTTTCCCACTCGTCGCTGAAAACTCAAGTATGGCGCTTGCCTCCTCGTCGGACACCGCCTTTTTTGTTAAAACATACAGGGACGTTTTGCTGGAATACAAACCAGTCGTCACAATGTTCTCACCTGTGGGCAATGTTACGTCATAGTCACACCGCGACAAGTTCATGTACTTCTTGATGGTGCCTCCTTCGATGTCATACCCCTTGTCTCTCTCAATCCTAGTCCCGGATAAAACGAAAATGCCATCTTCGCAAGCACTGATACATTTGGGTGAGCCGCTATCCAGTGCAAACGCCGCCTTGAACGACCCGTTCAAGTTATAAGTAAAAATCATATTCTTAACTATGTCAGCAACGTAGATGGTTCCCACATCGTCCACATACATATCGCTAATCTCTACTGGGGTCTGATTGCGGGAACCATCGATCTCCACCTCCTTCCCATCTTCGTTGTTACGCCATGAAATCTTGCCGCCCTTTCTTGCCACGAGGACTTCCCCATCTTGTCTTTTTGAGGTTGCTATGGCAACATACTCATCCAACAGACTTTGCCACATTTTGAACGTGGTTTTCTTCACATATTTCTTAGACATGACTCGAATTGCTTCGTTATCTAGCATCACCAAATCACCATCGCCTGCAACCGTCACCAGTCTTAAGGAGGAGAAGGGCTTGTTCTTCGACGCTTTTTCTTTCTTTCCGCCTGTTTGAATCACCTTCTTTAGTTTGTAATCTTTACAGCTCTCTGTCGGAGGAAATCAAACAAGCGACCTGTCATGAACAAGCCTGTAAACTCTTTTTAAAAGTTTCCAGGTCAGAATTTAACCCGGATGTACGGGCTCCTGGTGGCTTGAGTTATTTCAAGGTCAGGCTGACCTGGACCCAATTTCATAGAGCTGCTTAAGCAGAAAATAGTGCTAACAACTTCCTGCTAAGCAGAAATGAGCAGGATACCAGTCACAAGTTGTACACGTGACATGGTAGTTTGGCTGGTAACCTTGTTCTGGTAAGCAACATTTTATTGTGCTAAGCAAATTTTTGTGTTTAAGCAGCTCGATGAAATTGGGCCCTGGAAATAAGTAAAAACTTGGGTTTGTGACTTCGATACTTCGTCAGTTTGACCCATTTCTTGTCATTTTGACAAAGATTCTGGGTCATACTGACCCAGAAATGGGTCGTACTGACCCAGAAATGGGTCATGCCCCACGGGACCCCGAATCTGAGGCAATTCTGACACGGCTTTTATTTTAAGAGCGATTTTTTTTTAACAACCTTTTTACAACTAAAGAATATTTTGAAAACTGAAACGCAAGATAAATTATGTTTGTCTAATCGACCAACGGAATAAACAAACTCTTCAAAATAGGTACATTGATCGTTCTCAAGTTGAGTGGGTTTAGCAGTTTAAACTTAGACAAAATGCAGTTTCTCTCGAAGTCGACCAATCGCTACCCGTGGCTTACGGGGCCCGGCCTCCCTTAGCTTCCGACTCCCAACGATTTGGCCTTAAATACACAAACCCTGATGAAAAGATTCCCCACATTGCTTCGGGCTTTTTTTTAGTGATGTCCAAGTCGCCCTCATAAGGATGATTGGTGTTTGTTCTCAAACCAGGTTGGCAAAGTTACAACCACTGAGGCTGAGACTGAAATGCGAACAAAGTGATACAGCAGGTCTCGCAACCCATACCCAACCACTTTGCTATGAGATTTTCAAGGTAAACCAACTGCCCCGGTGCATTCAACTTCTTCCATGTGTTTCCTGGAAGGTATGACGCGTCATGACGGCGCGTATGACCCAAAAGACTGAATTTTGTAAAAATTCATGGGCGGAGTAATTACATATTTAGCAAAAACCTTTTGCAAACGTAAATGAAGGAAACTCATAAAAGGGGAAGCATTTCAAGCGGGACAGACAGACAAGGGAAGAATGTAAATATCGAAGGGAATTCTGATCAAAAGTGTGACTCTTATTATATCAAATACGAGTAATAGTGTTACCGGAAAGGCTATAGGTGACCTCATTTTCTATGTGATGCTTCTGGATAAAATTGCTAAAACACTATTCTTGGAAGTAACTCACCATTGTTGATTGGGCCTCGGTTGATGGGAATCGTCTCTTCAGTGTTGGTAGGAGGAGACTGAGTCGCCCAACGCCGCTTGAACCAAACGGCAGCCGCAAATAGGATGACTAAAACTAATACCCCTGAACACACAACTGGTACTATCCATACGAAAATCGATGGTTCTGACGGTTTATAAACTGAAAAATAAAAAATAAAATGGGGGAGAAGAGAGAAAATAAGTCAAGACTCCAGAACAATTAACCTCCCAAAAGGACCCTCCCAATCGATCCTACAAAATCCTTTACTCTGTGATAACTTTTTGGTAAGCACAAACTTATGTATGTACGAAAGTTCCCATCAGGAAAAGCAATTTAATATCTGAGCCTTATTACCGTTTCCTACAAAGCTAGTCAATTCAAATTCCTGAACAAAATTGCTGAGGATCCAGTAACTTGACTTAAAGTCTTGGGACGTGTTTTTTCCCCCAAACACTATTGTCTTATTAAGTGAATTAAAACGCAAATAAAAGACAAACCATAAACCGTTTTGGGGTGTTTTCTTGCAGGTGCGATTTTATTCTGTGATGAAACTTTTCTCAGGTTGGATATTTCGGGTTATGGCGTTATATCTCCGTATTTTATTGTGTTGTTTTGTTGCGTCATACAAAAAATCGCCGTAGTCTTGCGTAAAATATGCGACATAACGCAAATAAATACGGCAATAAATACAAACAAATATGGCGATACAACGCAATAAATAGTATGACGCAGTATAACGCATGCAGTAGTACGCAGATATCGCAATGGTACGGAGATATCGCAACAGTACGGCAATATTTTGCAACACGGGCGATGTATCGCAAACCTACGGCAACATGACGCCGCAAAAATACGAGTTCTCTAGGAATTGGCGAATATTAGCCACTACAACTGACCTAACGAGTTCTAGCTGTCATCTTGTATTATGTATTGACACAAGCGGTGGAAGGATCTACGTCGTAATACTCACGAGTAACGTTGACGAAACCGCTCATCAGATTGACCCCATCTACGACAGAGGACACGTGACACCATATCAACAACTCCCCAGGATGCGCGCCGGGCTCTTTGATCACCAACGAGTAGTTGGCTTCCCGTTGGATGTCAAAGGTCGGGTCTTTCGATAAAACGGAGCCGTCTGAGAAGCGGGAAACCAAGATGACGGTGGGAAGCCTGGCGTCACGTTGAAGCGAGTAATAAATGGTCGGTCTCGTGATGGATTTGTTATAAACTGGGCAATCGATAACTCCCTCACCGGCTCGAAGGAGCAGCTCTGCTGATCGAACCGCTGGTCGTTTTGAAAGAGTTTCATCTCCACGAAGACAAACAAAAAAGTTTTTATGAATTAGTAGCTGTTGATAAAGTGCTTTTAATTAAAGTTTAAGAAATGTTGCCATTGTCGCTCACAGTGATAATGTAACCAAAATTAATGACAATACTAGGGCAGAAGTTGTTTTAATTTAATGACACTTTAAACAATATTTTTGACCCGAGAGTTTTCAGGATTAATTCTCTTAACCTATAAAAATAGAAGTGAGGTTTATTTTTTTTATCAAGAGCCGGCTCTAGAGCATTTTTTTTTCCACCAGTAAAGGGTCGGATTTTAAGTTTCACCCATGAAGGTTGCGATTGAATTACTTTCAACCAATGGAGGGCCGGACGGGTACGTTTCCAATCAGTTGGGGGCCAAACAGTTTTCAGCAATAGAGGGCCGGAAAGTTCTCAAAAATAGGAGAGCACCACACATGGGTAAAAATTCATGCACCAAGCTGATTATCATAATTTTTTACCCCACAAAATCTTTTGAAATTATAACGTTTTAGGGGTCACGCAACTAAAAGATTGTGTAATTATACAAATCGTTCACAACTTGGGGTTCTGGTTTCAACTTTTTTGGAGATTTGATAAATTTAGGCTACAAAGTTGGTCCTATTTGGCTTAGGAATGGGATGAGCGCCTCATGCATGAACACGGGCAGCAAGTAGGTTCGGGAAAAAGCACATTTTGGGGGTGTTCTTTTCTAGGGTAATTAGCAAAAATTCCAAAAGCCTGACCTACCAAACATTTTAAGAAAATCTGAAGTTTAGTTGTCTAGAATTATATATCTGGTTGGTTTTCAAGAGGCTGAGAGCCATTAAATATTTGTTGAGTATTTTTTAGTATTTAGCATTTAGCGCTGGTTACTAAGGGAGTTTATTTAGTGAGTGGTGCACCCTGATAAATATCCTTCAATAGTAGAGGGACGGACAGTTTGTACCAACAGGGAGCCTGTATTATCAATCACCAAATCAGGGCCAACTTGTCTTTGTTTTGTTTTGTGAACCGTTTAAGTTTGATTATGTTTATTCTCTGATAGAGGACTCGTAGTGTTCACCAATAGGAAACCAGATTTCCATCTACAAAAAGGGTTAGGAGGGTAGCTTAGATAGACGGCCATTATAAAAAAAAAAAAAAAATGGATTCACTGTTTTTTAAATATTTCTATGAAGGGCTGTGTCTTAACAAATATGAAGCCAGTTGTTTTGGAGCAATGGAAAGCGGGATGCGTTTGCACACAATAATACCAGGCCGGTATGCATTTCACCCCCCAAAAGGGGCTAATAATGTTAAACCATCTACGTTTAAAAAGATCACAAACTCCATTAAAACTTACCGATAACGACAACTTCAACTTCATAATCTACTTTATCACTATACGTGATGATCTCGCACGTGTATCTACCAACATCCCCTTGGATGACATCGCGGAGGGTCAGGTCGAATCCTTGGGTGAATGAAGCCCTGCCTTCGTAGTCCGGTGAAGTGAAATTGTTCCCGTGGATCGGGTCTAATACAATACGAATGACTTCATTATTCTTGGTGTCCCCTTTGTACCAAGTGGCAGCGATGACGTCAGTCGTGCCGTCTGCCTCTTTTCCACAGGGTATACGCTGAGTCTGACTACGTTGCAGGTAGACTTGCTCATTTGAAACAATGAGGGCGTCAATGCCATTTCCTACAGAACAGCAACAAAAACATTAGTTGACATACGACTTTGAACTGTCTGTGAATAACGTTAAAAATCAATGCAGGGAAACTAATGGCACCACATTTAAACTGGGAAACGTTTTGCTTCAAAACGAGACTAGTTTCCAAGAAAATTATTACTTAGTCATTAGTAAAAATTGATGATTTTATTTTATTTTATGAAGACATTCAATTTGGATTTGTTGATGTGTACGTCATCACAGTCCTAAACAATGAAAACAAAAAACAAAATTTGCGGACGTGGCGTCGTATTATGATTTTTTAACAATCTTATGTGTGTTTTTGTGACGATTTTGGATTCCGTAATAATGGGCAATAGAGAACTAATCTTCTGTTAACAGGACACATTTTATTTATTTTATTTACGTCATCTTTTGAGGGTAAACTCCAATCAGCGCCCAGCACTGCTTTCTATGGAGGCCCTCAGTACAACAACTTTATTCTGGTTATAATTATTCTTAAAGATCCAGATTTCAAGGGGGTTGGATGGGTGGGGTGGGGGGGGGGGGCACAGAATTACAATAGATTGTCAAAGGTCAACAGGTCAAAAATCTCGGGACCGATTCTTTGTAACCAGAACTTAAACATGAATCATTCCATACGGTTCAGGTTTAAGCCATAATTATTAGTCTGGACATCGACATTAAAATCTCTGGGCCTCGTGTTTGTACTTGCCTAGTACAGAAGTGTACACAGGTAGGCTAGACGTCTCCAAGGTGGTTATGCAGTTGAGTATTACTATGTAATTGACCAACCTACGTGGATGGAACAAAAACAACACATAAAATACACCTCATTAATTCACCGTTTGTTAGGTTGGGCTACGTACAGTCCTTACGGGTCACCAGCCCCAATGCAGAAGACCCCACAAAATCAATAGGCCTACGCTAGTTGTACTTAAGTGCAAAACTGATATACATGAAGTCTACAATCCCTGTTTTAGCTAAAATTTTGTAATTCTTAATTGTTTACAATATAGGTGCAAGTGAGTACTTTTTATTATACCAACTTTCCTGGATGATCTGTCTTCAATTTTAATTTGATAAACAAAAAAACAAAAACAAAAACAATTTGTTAATTAGGCCTATTGTGCTGTTTTGTGCTGTATATATAATAATGATCCTATACTTTGCTGTAATTTTATGTTTCTACTCTTTTTAACTGGTATGTACAATTTTAAATTCTTGTAAAGTGTAAACGTGGTTTTATCAGCTACTCGTTTGTGGCGCATGCATACCTCGTGTTTTAATATGAATAAACCAGATTAATACTAACAATTAAAAAAGTAATAATAACTAGTTAATTTTGTAATCAATCTATTTTTTAAAAAGTATATCCTTATACCAACGCAAACAAAAATTCCAGGGCTCGATTTCACAAAGAGCTAATCGATCTTAACTGCAAATCACTCTTAATTGCTAAGCAAAGTGTTATGTCACAATACAAATCACTATGGTAATACTGACAAATCTAATTGCTTTATAAAACCGGCCCCAGTTGTCTGAGAAATACTTGCATAACTATACGTATAGGCCTACTTTCGCTAATCATTGGTTTTTTGGGGGCTCCATTTTTGAAATCGTGGCATCACGCATGTGCCAGTTTTATTGTAACAAAAAAGGAAGCACATTACGGTCGACTCTAGCTGGCCAAATTACCTCTACCATAACAGACACGTTTTAGAAGAGGTGTGACGTAGGCCTAAGTTACTCAGAATACCTCACCATTGATGAAATAAATGACGTCAATGCCTTTGACTATCATACATATGCTTATAGCATTTGCGATTTGACAACATTAAGGCACCCAGAGCGCATTAAAATTAAACACAATTATTGGTGAAAGAATGAACATGCAAACATTCAAATTGTATAAGTCCTCAAAGTGTTTCAATTCAAGTTCCTACATTATGCCGATGTCTTTTGTTCCTACACAAACCATTCGCAAGACATAGACAAAATACCATCATCAATTTTTTTGTAATCACTCATGATACATGGTGTTAGTGCAAACCTTACTAGATTGTAGCTCCACCATGCAAAGTTTCAAATACTACTCATGTACATGGTGTTACCTCAAACCTTAGTAGATTATATCTCCACCATGCAAAGTTTAAAATCCTACTCATGAACATGGTGTTACCGCAAACCATTTTACAGTTTCAAACCCTTCTCACGAACATGCATGTTACAGCAAACCTTTTTGCAAACACCTGGAACTTTTTGAGAAAGTAATGTGTCTTGATCTCGCCAGTTTTGATCTCGCGAGTCCAAAACCCGGTGTTTGAATAAAGTGAAAATTCAACACATACTGAGATTTTCCACTATTTTTCTTGTAACTGTGTCTCTGATGAACATGTTTGTTGTGTATGCTTGGCACGAACTTAAGGAGCTTTTCAAGGGACAGAGGTAAGAAAAAAAATCTGGAAAAAATCTTCGTTCGAACGAAAAAAATCTTCGAACGAAGGACGATATTTTTTCGTTCGAACGAAGTTTGTTTTCGTTCGAACGAAGTTTGTTTTCGTTCGAACGAAGTTTGTTTTCGTTCGAACGAAGTTTGTTTTCGTTCGAACGAAGTTTGTTTTCGTTCGAACGAAGTTTGTTTTCGTTCGAACGAAGTTTGTTTTCGTTCGAACGAAGTTAGTTTTCGTTCGAACGAAGATTGTTTTCGTTCAAACAAAGATTTTTCCCGATGTTTTTCTTCACCTATGTCCCTGAATAAAAGCTCCGTACGAGCCACATTAAGTTATGCTGGACTGAGGGTTCACCAACCAGTCCATAACCTTTCACGTTTACACTGGTGTCAACAATTCCCGTAAATCTATAACCAGGCTAAAAATACCAGTGGGAAAAACCCACTTGTACGAAACCGTTTAAAGGTGAACTACACATCTGCAATGTCAGTGTTGTACAACAATTTGATTCCATCTCGAATAATCTTAATTTTTGACTTAGTTTAATTTGTTTGCCAGGTTGGTGTACGTGGATACTCGAGATCCAACCATGCCATGTTCATCAATATTCATTATTCACGGACATTATTCATTATTCACAATATTCAGTTCACATTATTCACATTATTCATTAAACATTATTCACGGACATGCCTTTTCTTGAATGTACACCCTTTCTGCTGACACGAAGCAGCCGAGTCAATCTCCTTTGAATTGGTGCATGCAACACCAACGTCGACGACAAAAACAGACTATTCAGCCTGTCAAAGCCACCGCCAAAACCATTCAGACACGATATGACCAGTGACATTTCTCACTCGGCTCATTACTATTGCAAAATGGCTTCCCAACCAATATTAATACTCTGTAGTCCTAGGGCTGGAATGAAAGCCTACGCATAAAAAAATACTAAATCAATCTTTGTATTTACCGTGCTCTGAGTCCCGTTATGGCCATCGTAATACACCGTGGATCCAGTGTCAGTCCAAAGAACAGTAGCTTTATACCTTCCAGAAATACTGGATTAAACCATCAGTGTTGTAGTTTCAAAGTTGTCTTTTTTTCAGTGTTACACGGCCATGCACAAGTACTTGCACATACGACGTACTAATAATAGCGCACTGCAGTGGGAGCGGGAACAATCGAGTCATGTGATGTGAGACCCATGGAAGGAAACAACATCACCGAACTTTGACATCGTCATTATTAATCGTTTCATCGATCGAATGGAACAGACCTCACTGAAAGCCCTGTAAAAGTTAGATTTAACAACATGAACAAGTAAAATAATGGCATTGTCAAATTTACACATCTGTCATTCTATATTTATAACTTGATATTTATACTATAAGTGTTGTAACTCCGTTTTAATCAGATGAATTTAACTTTACAGAGAGTTGCCACTCAATGCACTGCTTAATATTTTGAATTTAAAAATTAGTTTTAAGAGTGTATTAATTCGTCGGCCCCTTTCGCAAAAAAGAAAGAAAGGAAAGCAAGTCAAAGTGAGTCATAGCAAGTCAAAACACGTTAATCCCAGCAGTCTAGAAATTATTCACAGAATACTTTTTATTACAAATAAACCTCAATAGAATCCTGGTACTGAATGCTCGACTGCAACGGTAGTATTGTAATAAATATTGTAATACAAATAAATATATGCCATTGTGGTGGCAGAGACGGGGGTCAAAGGGGGAAATCCCAGAAGTGTATAAAAAGGAATATAGATGGATCTTGTACCATATAGTGACACGGAAATATTGTATAAGTATAGGGAAGATGGCCTTAGCTTTCAAACCAAACCGGACCTTCGTCAGAGGCATAAACACTAACAAACGAAAACATATCCTTTTATAGCAAAAAGAGGAGCAAAGAATTATCAAAAGGCATCCAGGAAAAAGCGTGAACATTGAAGCTAATAAAAGTTATATTTTTTTACAGTTTTTGAGAGCAAATTGCTGGTATCATGTATTTATTTGTATATAATGCTTTGATTACTTAGCGTTAACGTTTGACTTGTTTTCTCGTGCATTTTTGCCTTGTAGCCAAACTGTTGAGTTATGTAATATTCATGTCATTCTGTAAAACTCCTTCTTGTCATTGTTATGATTAATTTTAAATTGTTAATTATTAGTTAGTACCAAGCTTTAACAATTATTCTTATAATTATCATTATTTTTATTTTCGTACAATTCATTCCTCCAATATTTGTTGCTTATGTTTTTGCTGTAAATATGTGTTGGTAGGTATTTGTCTTTGTCTCGGAGCGTTTCAAAACAACCATCCTTCTGGCGTCTGAAAATGCCACGAATTGGTTTGCTTCTCAAACATGTCATTATTATTATTTTTTCCCCAATAGCAGTTCTTGATTGTCTCGGTGATAGTTGTTCTAAATGTGTTTTTTTTTTCTTTCATGTTTCACCAATATGGAAATAATCATGTCGTATTGAGGTGAATTGCATTCAGCAGCCTAGTTAAGATTACTGTAACAACTGGGGTTGCCCTGCCATCATGCAGTATGCTCGTCCAATACTGTAAAAAAAATCCAAGGTCTAGTGGCTTCCAGGTTGCCGTTACTGCTTACATGGCAAGATTGCTTTCCTATTTTCACCACACTGCGCTGCTTAGGACACCTGACAGGAAAAGCCAGTCACGATATCGGTATTGCCTACGCCCACCTACAGGTCACAGGTACATGAGATAAGCCCCGCTTTTCATACCAAAAGTTAATAAAAACAGACAATGCAATCTCCATAAAATGCAACATGTTATGTTTTTCCTTCCATTTGGCCGGGTACAAAATGTGCCTGTATAAACAAGCTCTGTTGCTCTTTTGTAAACATGTAAATGTCACATATCACATGAACTAGACATCTGTTGAAATTATTATGTGCAATGATGTCGAAGTTCGATATTGGTTATTGGTTCTTGTCACGTGACTCGATTGGCACATTGGTACTGCGTGCGGAGCAGAACAACATCGGTGTGAACCATGCCTACATGTTCGCTCGGCCCCAGCGGCCTATCAAGGACCGCTGGGATGGGCTAATCAGCTTGCACAGATTCTTGTTCAGGAAGTACGTCATGCGTGCAGTGCTTGCAGTGTAAGTGTGATGCATGATGGGACTGAGCATTAACCAATGAGCGTGCTTGATACGTTTGCCCATCCCAGCGCCTTTGGTTTGAAGGCAAGGCGCTGGGGACGAGCGAAGCCTACATGAAACATATTCAATGAACATACGCTTGTCCATGATGTAACGTTGTAACAAGACAATATTTCGAAATAACAATGGCGGCTTAACTTCTGGAAGGTTGAAACCTGATGTTCTTTGGCCTCGACACTGAATCCACGGTACAGTACGATGGCCACAACGGAATACCTAGTAGGCCTAATAAGGTAAATGCAAAGATGAATTGGTGCATGGTGCATGGCGTAATGCTTTCATTCCAGCTCTAGGATATGGGATAGTGTTATTGGTTTGGTAGCCATTTTGCATGAATTAGTAATGAGCCGTGAGAGTGTCACTGGTCATATCGTGTCCGAATGGCTTTGACCGACAGGGTAGTCCGTTTTTATTGTCGACGTTGTCGTTTTTGGCAACGGTGATGATGAGCCGTAGACGAAGTGGCTTGATTCGGCCGCTACGTGTCAGCCAGCAGGTGCATTTTAGAAGAAGGCGTGTCCATGCATAGTAAATCATAGGCCTATTGCTGAATATGGCGTATGGTTCGATTCTATGGAAGCGTATACCGCAACATGAATATGTATGTACGTACACGATAACTATCGTGTACGTACACGATAATTATCACGAACGATAATTATCATGTACGTACACATTTAAAATCATGTACATACATGATAATTGTAGACTTATTATGTATGTACATGATGAGTCCTTTGTTCGTACATGATGAGTCCGGGATTATCATGTACGTACATGATGACTCCGGGGTTATCATGTACGTACATGAAAGTTATCGTATACCGGTACGAACATGACAGTTTTTGCGTACGTACAATATATTTATCGAACACCAGTGGCGTAAACAGCGGGGGCAGGGAGGGGATCTTAATCCTTGCCCTATAACCCCCACCAAAAAATAAATAAATAAATAAAAAAATTGACAAAGCAATTTTCACAATGAGACACTACATCAAAAGATCCCCTACAATGTATAGCTTAAAATACATATTAATAATAAAAACGAAAATCAAATGTATTGTTACGCCACTGTTGAACGCTCCAAACTCTGCTCTAGTGACATACTTTTAAGTAACAATAGCTGCAGTTTCAGCTTTCATAGATCTTGTTTTCGCTATAGTTATTTATCACGGATGGTTTCTGCGTTTTGTTTGGCGTGTCTGTTTGTTGGTCTGGTTTTGTTGTTCATGTTGTACTCTTCGCTGCCTTTCTGTTGAAGTCGCAGGGCCTGATTTTCACCGAAAGATTTTATTTCTCTGAAATAATTTTGACAGATCTATTTTAATGCTGTTAAAAAAACACATTTCAAAATATTAACATGCAAAACAGTTTTTGCATGGCTGATTACGTGACATCATGTCGGGATCCCAGCAATGTCTTTAGTTTTTAATGAACTACCGCAATTGGTAGATTTTCGAGCAATACCTTAAATGAAAACTTGTAACTTTCTTTGAATGGGTCAAATTGGCCAAAAACGAACCCAAATGAGCTGGACTGGTGATTGTTTTCTGTTAAGATTGAAGCAACCTGACTTTCAATTTAGCAACAAATTATTTCTAAAAACCATGTTGATTTCAAATAATATTGATGTTCGATTACACAACTTTCAGGGTAAATTTCCCTGCGTAGAATAAGCAAGTATAAGGATTTACAAAATTGTCAAATTGACATATTTCTCTAACTAAGAGAGGTTTGCGGTAAAACCATGTGAACATTTCTTTTGAGTAGTGTTAGGTTCTGAAAAGAACATGGTGTTACCGCAAACCCACCATGTAAAGTTTCAAATCCGACATTGTATCTCGGTAATTTTTTTTATATGGTACAACCGCGAAAGACACGTGAACTACTAAATGTTTTCTTTCGTTCTTCCTCTTGTTTGTTTAATATAACCATGGAGGTAGCCATGCATACGATTTAGAAACACAATACTGCCCGCATTTTCCTGTTTCTATTTTCAAGTTGGAACGACTTTTTTTGTTTTGCCCAGCAAAGACAGCACCAGCAATTTAATGTGCTAGGGAATATGATTGTTTGGTGAGCCAACTTAATGTTTTGCGTCAAAATTTCATTAAAAAAAAAAAAAAAAAGTAAATACATAAATTAGAAGACTACATTTACGTGTATTAAAATCCCAGCCTCTGTTAAATTTCCTTTAATTTAGTGGTCGAATTTTAGATAAATTAATGGTTTACAGTTTGTCCAGGTATTTTTTGTACGTTCATTTTACCTCATTTTACCTCGATTTGGTAAACACATTTTAAGTAAAACAAATGTTTTCACTCAGAGAAGTATTCTACACTGAAATGATACTTCCAAATATGATTAATATCATTGATGATTGAATCAAATTATTATGAAAGAGTATCATTGCAGATTTGAAATCGTACTTTGTTTTCGCGCACTGCCAATCAACTAGTTCATCTTTAAACGGTTTGGTTTAAGTGTTTTTTCCCCACTGATATTTCCAGGCTTGGGGAAAACTGCCAATGTTGACACAGTGTGTACGTGACAGATTATGGATTAGTGAACCATCAACAAAGATGAGTTCGAGAGCGCACCACAGGGATATTAAAAAGTTTGCCCATATTTTGACTGGAGCCCAGGCTGTTTGAGCATTGGTTGACTACTGTGGTCGACCATTTGGAAACTAGCTACAAGGCAATCTTCCGTGGTCCCGATATTCCTTTTGTTTAAACATGTGTAAAGCAAAGAAGGGAACCAGTGACACTATCGCTAAAAGGCGGGAGGCAAAATTAAAGTGTTGAGTATACCGTACTGATGGTTGATTAGACTTCCAAACGAGACGTTGAGTGCGTACGTCACTGCGCATGTACGTTGCTAGCCATTAGTCAATCACGAGTCGACTAACTGCGTACCCGAACTTGCTCGAAGCAAGCAGACAACAATGATTGTCAAAAACAAGTATCCGCATCACCATGACACAACATTATTCACAAAACCCAGTCTTTCACCAGAGTGAAAAATAACAACAACAAAAAAACCCATCAACATTATATGTTTTCACTGGGATATTTTCAAACACCGGGTTTTGGACTCGCGAGATCACAACCAACTGTTCTGCACGTATACTTTCTGTAGCATTTTAGGCCAAAACACTTCAGGGAAAGTTAAAATGTTACACCATGCAAGTTAAGTGCAAATCTGTAAACATATTTTGTCAATCTCACCGATGTTCTGAACACCCTTTAAGTGCGATCCTTGCTGTAGGACATTGATATAAGGACTTTTTTTTCTAAACATTGATAATATTTACTACTGGCGGTGTGATTTTTGACCGGTTAGTCAAGTCACACGAAACAACATTATTTGTTTTTAGGGAAAAGGTGAATAAGAGCGGCGTATAACGAAGTAATGATAGTTGCAAAATCACGTGAGAATAGATGACCCGGTTTTAGTTTTGCTGACAAATTGGTTCTCTTCTTTAAACAATTTTAATTGGTTATTTGGTTTCCTTGTTTGATTCATAATATAGCTGGGAAGGATCCAAGACGGCTTGATAGAACTCCAAGATAGTTTCCAATTTCCTTGTACATGCCTATAGTTATCCTGGTTGGGGGGTTTTCAATCCAGAATTATTGCAATTTTTTTAGTTCACGCTCTTCTGAGTCATGAATTTATTCCGTGTTCACTTGTTGATGATGTAGAAAAGACAGGACAAAAATGTAGACGAGTCAATGCTTTCCCACAAGGATGATGACTTTGTATTTTTTTTTAAACTAACACTTCGGCGAACTGTGTGTACATTTTCTGATAGCGCCCTCTTTTGAATCAACCTCCTTCAACCAATGAGGCCGTGTCCGAAACGGCTTCGGCTATGCTAGAGCTAGCTACGGCTAGATTGCGCGCGTCTGCCTATTCTTCAACACTGGCAGACGCGCTGATCATAGCTGTAGCTGTAGCCGAGGTCGCCGTTTCGGACACGGCCTCAATTTCCCATTTGGGGCACATAATTATTTCCCTAGGACACCGGCATTAGATGCTTTAAAAAGGCGGACAGAACCTTAAAAAGACGGGGCCCAAAGCAAGTCATGTTTTCGAAAAGGGCAGGGTAAAGCTGTTGCCGACAGTCAAAAGGAAAGCGCGCTGCTTTCACTGATCAAAAACATTATTTTGTTTACATCTTTTTGGAGTTGTTTTCTCTTCTGAGGGCAGACATCAATCATTTACAACAAAAATACATTTCCGTCGGGGGCTAGCTTTTCTAAACAGTATATGATCAGGGAATAGTAAACAAAGGCAAATGGTTAGTCTGTTCGTGCAATCATTCATCAACGTCGTAATACATTAACTATTATGAGTCAATAAATTCGTTCAGCCTAGGCTGAACGAAGTTTCTTAGATACTTGAAAAATGTCCCCGTTTGTTTGCATTGTTTTATGGTGAAAGACTATACAAAAAGTGAAAATATTTGATTACATAGTAAATTAGTTGATAACCAATTAGAGATTAATTTTTTACGGACTCGTCTTAGGGCGGCAGACCGGTAAGGGCTGTACAGAGCCTAGCGTAACAAACTGTGAATAATGAGTTGCGTTGTTTTTGTTTCTTTCATCACGCAGGTGGTTGCTCATGAGCCTGTGTGTGTGCCTACATATCGCATTTGCCAAATCTGTGCGCAGTCCCGAGACCACTCCTGCAACAGGTTGGTATTATAAAGTAGGCCCAGAGATTTTAATGGCAACAGCCAGACTATATTAAACCGCATGAAATATGATTGTGCTCTGGTAATTCAATCTGTCACAAAGTTTTAACCTGTTGACCTTTGACAATATATTGTATTTTTGTGGCGTAACTAAGCCACTCCCCCTCCAACCCCCTTTTTTGACATGCGTATTACGTACCATTGTACCATTTTCCGGCTCGCCTTTGTATCGCTGTATTATATTGCGTTACGTCGCCGTATCACATTGCACTATATCGCCGTTATTGCATTATATCGCTATATTTTACGCAAGAGTACTGCGACACAACTCAATAAAACAACGCAATAAAATACACCTTAGAAAAGTTTCATCATTGATTGGTGGAATCTTCTTAACAGTTGAAACACAGAACCCCCAGGTTGTGATCGATTCTTATAATTACACAATCTATTAGTTGGTGACCCCCCAATACGTTATATTTATTCAACAGATTTTGTGGGGTTACACACTATGATAATCAGCTTGGCGCATTAATTTGTGCCTATTTAGTCTGGTGCTCCCCCATTGTTCAGAACTTTCCGGCCCTCTATTGCTGAAAACTGTTTGGCCCCCAACTGATTAGCCCGAACATCTGACGTCACAGCTCGTGAAAAACACCAGATACCAGCCAGACCGGATGTTGGTAAACGTACCTTTGACCTAGCATTCATTTCACACGGACACCTGCAGAACAAAACAACGCTACGTGATGCAGAACAAAACAACGCTACTGATGTATCCAATGAAATCATTGGGCCTTAAGACCAGTACCTGTCTTTATCCTTGCGGATAAAGACAGGGGACCAGTCTACCAGCTGATTGGAAACGTCTCCGTCCGGCCCTCCATTGGTTGAAAGTAAAATCACAACCTTCTTGGGTAAAACTTACAACCCGAACCTTTACTTGTGAAAATAATGCTCTAGAGCCAGCTCTTGGTTTAAAATATACCCTACTTAATTTTTTTATAGGTTAAAACCTTGCGAGCAGCACCGCCCCTCAAATTACACAAAGCGGCAAAAGGGGAGCTCACGGAAGGCAGTTTCTATTACGCGTATATAACATTGTTTGGTTGACACAGTCCCTTTTCTAACGGTCTATGTAGATGAATGGAGGTCCCCCTGGACACACCTAGAAAGGATTGAAGCATTCAGGCAACTTATAGGTTGATTTATTTTTACAGTAACCGCCACTTACGTGTACAGTAGGGCCTACATGATTTATTTTTGTACAGTAAATGCCATACAACGTGAGCAGTACATAAAACAGTCGTCTGAAACATGCACATAAAACAGTAGTAGACAGCGCCTGTCTGTGTGGGAACGGCTGTTTATTTACACTAGACTAGACTAGACTCATAGGCCCCGTTCCCACTGGACCCCGCATTGATCGCGCAATTCGAGAAAAGGGCGATCAGACCCCGCAATTTCTCGAAAAGGGCGATCAAGCGTAAGTGGGAACGCGAGGGCGATCAGGATCAGACCCCGCAATTTTGATCCACCTCGGGAGTAGGATTAAAGCGGGATCTGATCGCCCTTGTGGATTAATGGGCGATCAAAAGTCTAGTGGGAACGCAAAGGGCGATCAGACCCCGCAATTTGAGGGCGAACATCCGGTACGGTAGGCCCGAATGGCGCGAGTGTTTATTTGAGAAAATGTTTCTTCTAGTAGTACCTGTCGACTTGTTGGTGATGGTCTTCAGTGATTGCCGTTTCGAACATGAGGGCATACATGACGGATTTTCGTCGCAGAAAAAGCAACCGTCGGCGTTTATTTCTCCGACGTCTACAATGTCTTCGATGTCGAGAACGAAGCTCAAAAAAAGCTGATATTCTAATACTATTCTGAAGACGTAGATGATGGCGCAACAAAATAAATGGCACAAAAAAGTCCATCATGTCGGTCAACAGTAGTCAGTATACAGTAGGGCCTACATGTACTATCATGACAAAAAAATGGCGACTGCCGCGCGCGCGTAGTAGAGGAGCCACCCAACACTGTGTGGTCGCCATAGATACGTTGCGCCTGCGCACTGCCCACTTGGTTGACCTGCGTTGGTGAACTTTGAATCCACTTCCGTTCCCAAAAGGGAGATCAATGCGCGATCATACTCTAGTGGGAACGCGACCGCGATTCACGTCTGCGACTAATCCTTTTGCGGGGTCAGGATCTCGTAATTGTGGATCCAGTGGGAACGCGGTCATAGCGTTGGGCTTTGCTAGCCTGGCAGCCAGTAGTGAAACTCAAGGGGATTAGATCTGCACACAACACAATGGGCTTATACTTTGTACACAAATGAATAAGCTTCGGCTGGAGCCCAAGTTATCACACAATATACCTGACCTGTATAGCGCTCAGTGTTACAGTTGACTTTAGAATGTCAAACTAGAGGGTTTCATTGAGGATTACATGTAGTTTCAGCAGAATTGGCCCAAAGATTTTTCAGTAATTAAAAAAAGGAAAAAAAAGAGCCTTCCGGAGTCTCCCCTTGTTTTCACGCAGGGTTAAGATAATTAATCCTGAAAACTCTAGGGTCAAAAAAGTGTTTGGGGTTAAATTTTTCGGAGTCTTCATTTATTGTTATCCTCCTCCCCCATTTTTTATTACAGAGCCTAAACCGGCAACAGATTGGAATTTATATTGGATTGTACCACTTGCGTGTCTCGGAGCGGTCATTGTAATCATCATTGTTGCGGAAAGCGTCTGTTACTTCAAGCGGCGTACGACCAAGTCTTCTCCTACTGACACTAAAGAGAAGATTCCCATCAACAACCGTGAGTTACTTCCAAGAAAGAACTCATATTTGATTTAATAAGAGTCACACTTTTGATCAAACTTCCCTTTGATATTTACATTCTTCCCTTGTCTGTATGTCCCGCTTGAAATGATTCCCCTTTTATGAGTTTCCTTATTAAATTAACGTTTGCAGAAGGTTTTTGCTAATTTTTTTACTACTCCGCTCATCACAAAATTCAGTCTTATGGGTCATACGCGCCGTCATGACGCGTCATACCTTCCAGGAAACACATGGAAGAAGTTGAATGCACCGGGGCAGTTGGTTTACCTTGAAAATCTCATAGCAAAGTGGTTGGGTCTGGGTTGCGAGACCTGCTGTATCACTTTGTTCGCATTACAATCTCAGCCTCAGTGGTTGTAACTTTGCCAACCTGAACAAACATCAATCATCCTTATGAGGGCGACTTGGACATCACTAAAATAGCCCAAGGCAATGTGGGGAATCTTTTCAACAGGGTTTGTGTATTTTAGGCCAAAAAGGCTTGGGAGTCGGAAGCTAAGGGGGCGGGGTTTTATAGACACCTTGCAGGTGAAGGGAAGCAAGCTTTTTATAGCAAATGGTCGGATTCGAATTCGGATCAATTTTGACCAAGGAGTTGTTTTTTATAGAGATGACAGGCTTGCTCATGACAGGTCGCCTCTTTGATTCCCTCCGACAGAGCGCTGTAAAGATTACGGCTTGACAGCAACAATTGACAGCGGGGGAAAGAAGAAATCGGGTTTGTTTGCGTCGGAGGGTAACTTTTTCTCCTCCTTGAGACTGGTGACGGTTGCAGACGATGGTGATTTGGTGATGCTAGATAGCAAAGCAATTCGAGTCATGTCCAACGAATATAAAGTGAAAGCCACGTTCGAAATGTGGCAATCTGTATTGGATGAGTATGTTGCCATAGCAACCTCGAAAAGACAAGATGGGGATGGGGAGGTCCTCGTGGCAAGAAAGGGCGGCAAGATTTCATGGCGTAACAACGACGATGGGAAGGAGGTGGAGATCGATGGTTCCCGCGATCAAACCCCGGTAGAGATAAGCGATATGGATGTGGACGATGTGGGAACCATCTACGTTGCTGACATAGTTAAGAATACGATTTTTACTTATAACTTGAACGGGTCGTTCAAGGCGGCGTTTTCAGTTAGCGGCTCACCGAAATGTATCAGTGCTTGCGAAGATGGCATTTTATACGTTTTATCTGGGACTAGGAATGAGAGAGACAAGGGGTATGACATCGAAGGAGGCACCATCAAGAAGTACATGAACTTGTCGCGGTGTGACTATGACGTAAAATGGCCCACAGGTGAGAACATTGTGACGACTGGTTTGTATTCCAGCAAAACGTCCCTGTATGTTTTAACAAAAAAGGCGGGGTCCGACGAGGAGGCAAGCGCCATACTTGAGTTTTCAGCGACGAGTGGGGACCTCCAACGCCGTATCATCGATGATTGGACAGGAATTCAAGGCATAGTTTTCATTAGGGAAGATGATGAGCTGGCCTTCTTTGATTGGAAAGAAGTGAAAGTTTATAAAAAGCTGAAACCGAAGAAGGGGGGAAGAGAAATTAGTCTGCAAAAAGAATAATTAATGAAGTGATCTGCCCCCTTCGTATGAAGGGTGAGGAAGGAGGAACGGCCCTCTACTGAATTCACCAAATTGTACAATATGACATATCAAATGTAGAAGATAAATCTCCGGCAACAACCAGAAACTAACAGCGCACATTATATTAATAGCACAGCACAGTCAAGGTAAAGTAAATACAGTCACACTGTGAAAGGTCAAGGGTCAAAACGTGGCTGGCTAAACTAAACTCTACCACTCGATCCAACTATTCCTCTTACATGATTAGTAAGTATACATCTCTAACAAAAATAATGTTTATCAAGTTAAAGAACACAAGCCTTGGGGAACTGACTGGGTAAATTGTAAAAAATAGTTTGGTGTTGAACAATTAAGACAAATTGACTAGCAGGATTTGAACTGACTGGTATCCTTCTCGATTCTGCTTGGCAGACAAGTTTTTAAGCAATATCTTTCTGCTTATCAAAACCTTCTTTTTGTGATCCCAAATTCGTAAGTAAACAGCAAAAAAAGAGAAAATTTTTACTGTCAGTCACGTTTCTCAGATTGTGTATTCCAATAACGGATTATTCTTCCTGCGTGGACATAACCGCTCCGGACTTTCGGCGTGATCTCAAAAATGTTACCACGTTTTGAAATGAAATTTTCATATGGCAGTATTATTGTAGGCCCCTAGATTGTAGGCATCTAGATTTAAATAGGACTAAAATAATCGGCCGGTCCCAAAAATCAAAGGTTTCATTTTTAAACAAACATTTAAGTATGGCGTCCGATATTAAATAGAATATTTCACTCTCTCATAAAAACTTAAATACTAAACAAGTCTAGTATTACATAATCAATGAAAGATGGCGCGCAGTTAGTTTGCTGCCACCTATTGTCTCGAGGTTGCCAGTGACAGCAACTCTACTAACTTTGCTCGGCACAAAGTCTTCACAAAGATTGTATAAATTTACAAATTTTAAATATAAAATACATATTTATTTTATTTGCCATTAATTTTCTTGCAAATGGAAATGGAAATATTATTCCACAATCTCAACAATATGGCAAAACCAAAAACTTGTCGGCTCTACAATAATGCGTTCAAAAACAGTCATGAAGAGGTCAAATATTGACCCCAGGACTAATTCGAGATTTACATGTTGACAAAGAGTACTTTTTCTGATGGAAAAAGGAAAATTCTTGGACGCCGTTGTTATAAATTCACAATAAATACAAAAAATCACACCTTCGATAAAATTTGTCCAAGTTAAGAGTTTTGCCGGGAGTCAATTACATTAATACAGAGATGAAATTAACTTTCGTGTAGTGTACATAGTAAAGTGTATCATCGTTCTCACCTGGGCCCAATTTCATGGCTCTGCTTACCGTCGAATTCTGTGCTTGCAGTCACCATTCTCCGCTTACAGTGCAAGCGCCGAATTTCTGCGCTAGCTGTGTAAGCGAAGAATGCCTAGTATTAGTAACGTGGAGTACGCAGGCGCATAAGCAAAAATTCTCTGCTTACCCGTGAAATACGCTTGACGTAAGCAAATAATTCCCTTCTTCCATAGGCGCCGATTCTTTGCTAACGGCAAGCAGAGCCATGAAATTGGGCCCCGGTTTGTCAAAACTGTTGGGGCATTCTGGACCCACATTTTGCAAGTTTGGCCGAAGCACTCTGAAAATGAAACGAGGCCTTTTTCATTTTGTTTCCATTTTGTTTGAAAAAAAATATATATATATGTTTTAAATGAGGATCTGATCTTATTTCTAAATACACCAAATTTACAATAGAAAATTGTCTTTGTTCTTTTGAGGCAAATTAGCCCGCAATAGACCGTGCAAGTCTCGCGCGTATACGAACATTTTGGGGACCACTGTGGTCCAACGTACATTGCTTTAACGCGTTAAAGAAACAAACTCACGCACTTTGACGGATCCCAATGTTCGAATACGCGCGAGACTTGCACAGTCTATTTGCACGATACACTAGCTTGTGCTATGCGTATGCATATGCATCAATGCGCAGACAATGTTTCAATTCAAGGTAGCTGGTACGCGCGTGAAACCATTATAACACAAGGCATAAAGACGTACACCAACCAAAATATTTGTATTGATGCTGCTATCAATTTTCAAAGCTCATAGACTGGTTCTTGAAAATATGCATAGTTACATAATGTGTAATACCTAAGAGAATAGGTACCATGCAAAAATTGTACTACCTAAAATATAGCCCTTGTACGTGAAAAGAACAATTCTATAAAAAAATATCAGCAAAAGAAAAGACGACAACAATTTGTATCATTTTTTTTTGCATTAAATGTATTTATTAATGTTAATAACAGTGTGCGGAGCCGGTCTTCACCGCGTGGTAATGACCTTGGTTGGTGGCTGGCCACTGTTATGGACCTCGCCTTTGGCTCAGTCCATTAACAACAGCCAGCCACCAACGCAATCATTAGCACACAGTGTGAAGACCGGCTTGCTTAAATAATTACAAATTTACTTTTAGGTATCATACTTTGTTTCAGAGAAGTTTGGAGAAAACTTTGCACAGTGTTTTATTTCAGTTTCCTATGGCGTGTCGTGACCGAGCAGACAAGAGCACCGGACTCAAGCTCAGGTGTTTCTGATCAGCAGAGTGTGGGTTCGAGTCCCGGTCGTGACACTTGTGTCCTTAAGCAAGACACTTAACCATAATTGCTTCGTCCTTCGGATGGGACGTAAAGCCGTTGGCCCCATGTGTTGTGTAATGCACGTGAACCCAATGCACTTATCAAAAAGAGAAGGGGTTCGCCCCCCTGTTCCTGGTTTGATTGGCAGCATGTTGCGACACAGCACCTTGTAAACCATTACATGGTGCTGTGTAAAGGAGTAGGTCTCTTACTTCAACCTTAGCCCACATACCTTGCAGGAAAATACTGAATGTTGAAGCGCCTTGAGTGTCACTGAGTGACGGATATGAGCGCTATATAAAAAGCCACTACTACTTTTATTTTGGCACTAAAAGAAAAGGGAAACCACAGGGCTTGGGGTCATTGGTAATTATCCCGGAAATCAACTGATCAGCTGACAAGCTGCATACCTAGACTTAGATTCTTCCACTTCTCCTTCGCACTTAGATAAAGCAGACAATTCTATAACCATAATTCAAAGAGACCAGAATAAAAACAAGTCTTTCAGTTACACATTCACTATCATCCACTGTGGTTAACAAGATAGATATAATATGCAATATGATACCATTTGGTGAAAGCATCTACACAGTACACAGTCAACCCTCCTACTATCTGACCATTCACCATCATCCACTGTGGTTGTGAATGATAGATAAACTATGCCAGCCTGCAATATGATATCATGTTGTGAATGCATCTACACAGTACACAGTCAACCCTCCTACTGTCTGACCATTCACTATCATCCACTGTGGTTTCCAATGATAACTATGCCAGCCTGCAATATGATGTCATGTGGTGAATGCATCTACACAGTACACAGTCAACCCTCCTACTGTCTGACCATTCACTATCATCCACTGTGGTTTCCAATGATAAACTATGCCAGCCTGCAATATGATGTCATGTGGTGAATGCATCTACACAGTACACAGTCAACCCTCCTACTGTCTGACCATTCACTATCATCCACTGTGGTTTCCAATGATAGATAAACTATGCCAGCCTGCAATATGATACCATTTGGTGGAAGCATCTACACAGTACACAGTCAACCCTCCTACTGTCTGACCATTCACTATCATCCACTGTGGTTTCCAATGATAAACTATGCCAGCCTGCAATATGATGTCATGTGGTGAATGCATCTACACAGTACACAGTCAACCCTCCTACTGTCTGACCATTCACTATCATCCACTGTGGTTTCCAATGATAGATAAACTATGCCAGCCTGCAATATGATACCATTTGGTGGAAGCATCTACACAGTACACAGTCAATCCTCCTACTATCTGACCATTCACTATCATCCACTGCGGTTTTGAATGACAGAGTGCCTGCATGCAATCAATGTGGTGAATGAATCCACACAGCACACACGTGTACACAGTTGTTCTGTGCCACCATACACAACCCGTTGCAGTTGAGTAATTTCAAATGGTTGATCAACTCGCTGGAAAATGTTACCAAGAGTAGGAGAATTAAAAAACAACACTGTGCACAAACATTAGTATCGAAAATACAACAATTTTTTTAAATATAAAAATAAACAATAGTAAGTTTAACTACAGCAGTTAGAAATGGATACAGATGCTAAGAAAACAAAACAAAACTTTGTACAAGCGCATAAGAAAAGGGGCGAGGCGGGGGAACTGGTCACTGACCCCAGCTGACAATGTCGGTGGGGGGAGGGCCCCAACAAAGAGTAATTGGTAGGATTTAAAACTTTGCATGGTGGGAGTATAATCAGGTGGGGGTTTGTGGTAGCACCGTGTGTAAATCTCTTGAGTAGTATTGTTATGAAAAACGTAAAATACACTTTCAGAAATGTTTGTGGTTTTTTAAGGGATGGTATTTCTGGTGTGTAGTGTGTGGACTATTCAATTAGATCACGGCGAAAATGAAAATTGAAAGCAGGAGTTTCACTCACAACATCCTTCGAGAGATGTTTTACCATATTAACTGTATACTGTGAAATACAGAAGTAAAAAAAAAAAAAGAAGATGTCTTCTAAAGTACATCTTTAATCATATAATAATAATAATAATAATAAAGAATATTTATAGGGCGCCAAAATCCACCAAAATGAGGTGCTCAAGGCGCACAAGAGGGGAAAACCACATACAGCAAGGAAAATAAGACAAATAGACCAATTACACATAGGCGAGATTAAACAATGTGGTTTTCAACTTAATCTTAAAAATATTGAGATCAGAAATGTTGCGGATTTGAAGAGGTAAATCATTCCAGAGTGTGGGTCCAGCATGGGAAAATGACCTATCGCCCCATGATTTACTACTCTTAGTAACCTGTACCATGCATGTATTGGAAGATCGGAGAGATCGCACAGGAGTATAAACTTTAACAAAAGAAATGTTATATATAGGAGCAGAACCATTAATGCAATGAATGATAAGCAACAGAAGTTTGAAAGTAATACGAGATTCGACTGGTAGCCAGTGTAGTGACTTCAGTACTGGTGTAATGTGAGTGTGTTTCCTGATATCACTCTGTATAATTATTATTTATTTACTTCTTAATATTTACTCTGTGGAGACCTCTCCACTCTCAACAAAAAACACTGCATAAACATAAAAACAAGCATAAGTATAAAATGAAATTGACTACGATCATTAAAAATATAGTACTGGATAATAGCAGCAACCCCCCCCCCCCCCTAAACAAAACAATTTTTTTTTAAATTATTTTAAGTACCCAAAAAATTGCCTCACAGGTTCCTGAGAGCATCTCGAGCCTAATCTTTTCATGGTGCCTGAGCCCATTTAATCAGGCTCAAAAGATTGGTCTCACAACGAGGCGCCCCTACCCTTTAATTCCATCCTTGCTGGAACCTTGACAGCGTGTATGGTTAGAGACCATGCTACATGTGTAATTTCTAAAGGAATATAACCCCCCCCCCCAAAAAAAAAAAAAAAAAAAAAAAAAAAAGTTATTTTTATAAGAAGAGTTTTAGTGTTAAATAATCATTGTATTAACAAATAACCTTTTGATTCTGAAACAATTTGTTTAATTTTTAATTAGGTATGCATTGCAAGCTGTGCAATCAAACAATTCAATTCAATTCAATTTAAATCAACATTTATTTCCACATTGGTAAAACAAGAGGGGATATAATAAGCAAATTTAGAACAATGATTTAAATCAAAGACAATCAATAACTGATTTGAAAAAAATAATTAATGCAAACAAAATAAGTAATGGAATGAAAATACCATAATGTAACGAATGCGGGCAAACCAATATGGGAGCATTTTCAGAAGCCAAAAGGAGGCTTGTGTTGAAATGCCCACTGACAAATACAAGACGAAACAAATTACAGCAAAAACAAAAGCAACAAACAAAAATTGACAATTTAACTCAAAGAGGATTACATTGAACGAAACTAATAATAATAATGTGGATAAAACTAAAATGAAGGTAGTAATAACAACAATGCCATAAAAGGAGTTTTGATGAGGGACTGCACAAATATTATATAAATCCATCGTTCGTAACAAGGCAGGAATGCATAAAAGAAAGGAAGCTATAAAGCTGAGTATTTGGAAACCAGCAATGTTTTAAAAGTTGTAGCATCTTCAGGAGAGCTACATTGTGGGCTTTCCACAGGTGTTGTCTATGATCCCTTTTCTTTAATCTTTCCTGTTAAAAACATTGTGGGCACAGCCCCACAATGTAAAAAAAGCCCACAACTACACATCCTACCTAAAACTCACCCCACAATGTATCTCTCATACGCCGCCTTGAACCGACCCACAGACGGCTGAGTTTTTAAAACCTTGTCAAGACCATTCCACAGCCGTGGCCCCTGAAACCTAATTGTTCTGGTAGTGTATGCTGTGCGGGTGAAAGGAACGTAAAGATTATTAACAGAATGAGTACTGTACCCATGGGTATCATGAACTGCTGAAAAGTAGGACGAAAAGGTTGAAGGAAGAAATTTATTAATGTACCTATACATGAATATCCCGATATAAAATTTGTTAATTTCAGTGAGAGGTAATGTGTTCAACCTTGAAAAGAGTGGCGGGTATGGTCCCGATGATGTGAAAGTGTGCAAATTCTAATGGCTCGTTTCTGGAGTGTTATCAGAGGAAGCAGTTGATTGTGGCTAGAGGATGCCCAAACAATATTACAATAGTTGAGATAGGGAAGGATAACAGTATTATAAAGAGAAAATAGGGTGGATGGAGGAAGAAAAACACGTAGTTTAGACAGAACACCTACATTTTTGGAAATGGTCTTGGAAACGGAAGAAATGTGATTACTCCAGGAAAGAAAGGGTAGCATTTGAAGAGGAAGAATTTTGAAGGTCATTAATGTAGACCAAGAAAAGTACGAGACAAAACAAAACTCTGGATCTGGAGTATGAACTTCAGTACCTATAACGTTCATTAGTTTTGAAGAAATGAATAATAGCACAAAGACAAAAAAGTTACACGAAATTATGTGGACCAAGTCAAATAAAAACAAAAATCCACAGATTATGCATAATATAATACAACTGTTTCTTTTTGCCAAGCAATTACTTTGGAGACCACTCTTGATCAATGAACTCCACCTACCAGGACTACGACCATGTAGTCCCGAGTCAACTGATTGTTGTTGTTGACATCAATAATGGAATATAAATGTTTTCATATAATCGTTCATTTTCAAGTAAAAATTCTTCAAAATGTCCAATAAATATAAACTCACATCTACTTGAAATTCTTCATGTACTCTTTATACAATTCAGGATTCTCCTCTTTTCATTGGTCCGCTGTATTCGTCTTCAGCCAATCAGAGTTCTGGATTCCAGTTTTGAGCTGCGACAGAAGGTCCTCCAATGACTGCACTGAAAAGATTTAACATACAGCTTAGCCAAATGCTTAGCTAAATGCTTACCAGAATAAGGTTACCAGCCAATTACCCCCATGTACCATCTCTGATCGCTCAAGCTCACCACCCAAATGACAGTGAGGGCGCCATAAAGCACCCATGCGTACCTTCTTCTCCAGACTGATTGCTAGCAAAATGCTTCCCCTCGTCATGAAGGGCATTTGTCGCATCTGTATCTCCACCTGAAGCTACCCCAGATTTCTCCTCCAGAAGTTGTTATACAAACTTTACCCAGTTGTTCCATTGCTGAGCGTACATCAGAAGAAAGAAACAAAAAGCAAATCTTAGATTTGTTTGAGTTAAAAGTCGAAGATCTGGTCTAAGATTTTAAGTGCCAATCACTCTCAACTGCTAAACAAAGTGTGATGTCACAATACAAATCACTATGGTAATCATGGTAATACTGACACTGACAGTGACAACTCATCAATACCGCATTGTTTATAGGGGTCACACTGCTGTGTACTGCATTTTTTCACACAAAAAGCAAAGTGCAGTGTTCACTTTTTTCAATCTTATTCTTGATTTTGTGTGTGAAGACATATTTTTTTGGAAAAACTTTGTGCATACAATTTGTATGTAGCTTATGAAATGACCTTTCATATGATGTCAAATTTGTATATATTATCTTCATGTCCTTTGCTACCTCGATCGGCACGAATGGGTCGAGGCCCGCCGAGCCCATGCCCAAGCCCTCGGCGTTGAAGGGGTGCAGTGCTCGGTCCAGCTACCGGTATATCGTCAGGATCGCTGCCAATCATTGTACGTGCCTTGCGACGAAACATCACGAGTTTCATCCGAATCTTTACTAGGTTCTTCTTCAGATATTTTTTAAGTCACTAACGACAAATATTTCAACCAAAACCTCCGGGTCATGAACAGCTATGATGGTGATTTTTTGTCGGGAAAACGGAAGCGTGAGATCGGGAAGTACTGCTGCATACAATGTAGTTTTTGTCGGAAAATCGTAATGGCGACCCCCTATGCAATACACACCATGTGTAAGCTCGATAAACAAGCTACCCGTCTATACAAAGGTCAACAACAGAGGGCGCCTAACAAAATACAGGGTCACAAACACAGACATATAATACCTATAGACGGACAGCAGGGGGCGCTAAACTGAAATTTTGGACTTTCTCAAACTATGGGCGGAAGTGAAGACGCGTCAACACTTTTTGTACACGTTTAGGCATAGCCGCGAGGCAGTGGTCCCGTTTTCACGGACTTTTTCTGAATTTACAGGAGATGTTGACGCGATGATGGATTGTAAATTAAGTGATGGAATTTAAGGAAATTCTTGTAATAACTGGAGTCGTCAAAAAAGTTGTTTGATTAACTTTTGCTGATTTGGGGGAGGAAATCGTAAAAAATTTGTAAACAAAATTATTATACATAGCCTAGGCCAAGGCCTACAGGACTGTCACTTTCTACACGTTTGTGTCGTTTTCATTGTGAAAATCTAGTTTTTACCTTGAAATTTAAGAAACCACACTTCTTGAACATTCACAGCCGGTTACAATGTTGGGCGTTGAGGTTTAACCGTATAAAACGTCGTTTCTATAACTTAATTTTCGGGAAATAACCCCTGGACTTGCTCTATAACACAACGTTGTGCACACTTCGGCCCGCCTTGCATGCATGCCTTCGGCACGTTTTGCGTACACTCGCATGGAATGCACTTCAAACAATCGCGTATATCAGTAGCACGTTAATCTATAGGCGGTACGCGTCATCAGCGTCCGCGCAAAACACGCACCGACGCGCACTTTGGCCGGAAAGTGTTTGACGAACGAATTTTTGTTGATACAAAGAATAACTCCATCCAGCCTCGCTACCATGGGCAGCGCGCCGTATCGATACCTCTCGTCACTAACCCCTGGTAGGGATGTACTGAGAAACAGCGCTGATTGGCTCCCAATGATGACTACTTTGCGTGCACGCTTGTTAAAAACTTTCGAGCGCATATGGCGCTTGTAGTACGCGCGTGTGAAAATGCAAGTATTTTGACGCGATTCCATTTCAAATGAATCATGTTTTTACACGGTCACCCTTAACTGCATACAGTTAGACCATAGAAAATCAAAGAAGAATGACAGAGGACCAGTTGCTTTTTGACTTGATGCCTCTTTTACGGGTAACCGTACTTGAGCGCGCGCGTAGAACGGATCGGCCCGGGCCTAATTAAAATGTGCTAGATTCTAGCACATTTTAATGAACCAATTCCAGGGGTTATGATCGAGCAAGGCATGCTGGGAAAAGATGGCGCGGCGAGATCGATCACCCCTGGGAACGAGGATGAACTCCATCTACTTTTATCGATTTGGAGAAAGTTCAGTAAAAAGAGGAGAAACGGCAAACAACTAACGTGAGAAAAGGTATCTAGTTTTTGATTAAACATTGTTTCCAAGTCTGTTGGTGATTTTTTCACCCTTAAAACACACATTTTCTATCATCATCCACCCGCTCGCCCATTGCTTTACACGTGTTTTCGCTTGCGTTTTCGCGGATTTTGCCCATAGTTTGGGTATGGTCGGGTACTTTCAAAATTACGGTATCCAGACGTTGATTTCCATAGATGCTGTCGGTCTATAGGTATTATATGTATGTGGTCACAAACGCCGCGACTTTTTTTGTCGAGTAAACTCGACATTGGTACGGAAGCCTACAAGTAAAACTCGCAGTGTTGTAACCAAGTCATTTTTTCTCAAGTCAAGTGAAGTCGGAAGAAAGCCTGAATTTTCTCGGCTTTACCACAATGTGTTAAAAACAGTGAAGAAAAGGTCAAAAGTCGACCACAGGAATCAATTTCAGGTTTGTTATTATTATTATTATTATTATTATTATTATTATTATTATTATTATTATTATTTATTGGGCATTAAAAACACATACAAACAACATACATTCACAGGGAATTGGTACCCAAAACTCAATTTTAAAAAGCCAGAGGCTTATGCCCGGAATTAAAAAAGTTTACTTAAAAGCTGTGGCCCAAAGGCCTTTAATTCCAATACCCCTGGCTACACACATACACAATTTCAATATATTCATGTAAACAAATCTAGAAAAGTTATTCACAATGGATAGAATAGTTTACATGCTACCAAAGAGAATATTATTTTTTTCCGATGGAAAAGGAAAATTTCTTCAACGTCGATAAGAAATGTTGTTAATTTCACAGTCAACACCAAAACTTCTAACTTTAATATTGGTCTAAGTTTTAGGGTTTTGCGGAAAGTCAATTACATTTTAACACAAAGATGAACTCTCATGTACATAATTAACCGTATCATCGCCCCCCCCCCCCCCCCAATGGATTCGTCCAAACTGTTGTGGCATTCTGGACCAACATTTTTGCAAGTTTGGCCGAAGCACTCTGAATTTGAATTGAGGTTCCTCCCAAAATTGTTTTTTACTTCATGCTTTCATTTCATTTTGGAAAATTAATTTCATATAAAATCTGAAGCAATTTAATAAACGATGAATTTTGTGGATCTGATCTTACTTCTAAATAAAACAAATTTAACCGATAAAAATTCTTAGCAAATTAGCCGGCAATTTGCGCCGCGATACTATAGTTTGTGCACATCTTGGATGGACAAGAACCCTTTGGCATTTATGTCATCCATCGATTGATAGTGACTCCCACGCCATAGTAAGGAGGCTTAAAAGTTGGGTCACACTTTGGTAATGAGACCGAAAAAGTTGTGTAATTTTTTCCCCGAAAGCCTACTTGTAATAAAGATGGTAATATCCTGCGAAATTGTTTCGTCTGAAGTGTCCCCCTCTTCTGAAGATTCAACTTTCCATGTTTGATGATGTTGATGACTGTTTGTGAATGCTGTGGCCAGAGAGGTGCTGTTGGTACCCGCTGTCACCTCTCACATAAATGTGAATGGTTCTCGACGTTCTTGATGAAAAAGGCGTGTGACTGCCAGCCTCGCTACCAATGGCGCGTCGAGATCGTACACCACTGGGAACGAGGTTGGTGTGACTGTTACTTTGCTGCACTTCTCTCAAAAGTATGCGCAGCACTCAACTGAAAATTTCACAGGTGACTTTTATTGTATCACTCTCGATGATTTTCATAAATCAGCATTAAGTTGAAAAAAAAAAACCCAAAACGATTTTACATTAACCAATTAAACTGTTAGAGTCGGAGTTTATTGTATGTCTTTGCTCATGTCTGGCTAACAAAATGTTACACTATCCTGATTACTTATTGTACATTTACTTATACTGGTATTTCTACTGTTATACTGTTTTAATGCATACTATCAGTACAATACAACTATTTATTCATACATTTTGGATGTAAGGTGCCCATGCTCAAAGCAATGCAATAAATGATCATTAAAAAAATATTTTTACACAGACAAAGACTGTGAATAAGGGAATAAAAGAGTGGTGACGAGTTCTTAAACGGCCGTTTAAGAACGAGTCACTACTCTTTTATTCTCATTCATTTAATGCCCTTTTGTTAAAAAGCGAATTTTTTTTATAGACAATCTGTGACAATCTGCATGCTTCGCAGCGAATTTTCGAAGTTTGTACATTTTCAAAAAGTGTTTCAAACATTCTGTTTGGTGCGCGTTGGGTTGTGTGTGCGCGCGTGTAAAAATAGACTACGCGCTGGTACTAAAAGCTATATATTGCGTTCCGCGTAAATAAATTGGCGTACATGAGCTTGCGCGCCCAATCTGCTTCGTAGCGAATTTTGCGAATTTTCAAAGTTTGTACATTTTCAAAAACGTTTTAAAAATTATGTTTGGTGCGCGTTGGGTTGTGTGTGCGCGCGTGTAAAAATAGACTACGTGCTGGTACAATGGCTATGTTCTGTTCCGCGTAATTACATTGGCGTACATGAGCTTGCGCGCTCAACACGCAAAGCCAGCCGGTTTTAAACAGCTCTAGCTATGTCTTTATCTGCCGTTTAAACACCCCACGTGACATGCTCTCCACCAATAGGAATAGCGAAACTGTCCAGGATATTTATGAATTTAAATTTCAACATACAAAGGTAACATTAAAAGAAAAGCACTGCAGAAGAAATAGTAAATTATCATACTCATGATCTCAACAAGTCAGATGGCACTTTTGGAGCACTGTAGCATTTACAGTGTTCGAGGAATGGTATCGGTCCCATGCAAAGGTTTGCTTGTGTATGGACTGACGTGTACATTGGACCATTCCACTGGTTTGATAACCCACGTTCACCTCTTCCTGTCGACTATTGATATTAACTGTTTAAATCCACTGCAAATAGTTGCTGTCATTCTTTGACTTGCACTAAAAGTAGGGTTCCATCAGCAGTAGAATAGTTCCCATCATGCACCACACTACGGGAAGCATCGAGATGAAACTACAACATGTAAGGGTTCGGTCGTCCCCAGCGCCTTGCCTTAAAACCAAAGGCGCTGGGATGGGCAAACGTCAAGCAAAATCAAGCACGCTCATTGGTTAATGCTCAGTCCCATCATGCATCACACTCACACTGCAAGCACTGTACGCATGACGTACTTCCTGAACAAGAATCTGTGCAAGCTGATTAGCTCATCCCAGCGGTCCTGGATAGGCCGCTGGGGCCGAGCGAAATGTAAGGGTAGATCTGTTACGGAAGGGGGCGCTTTGGGCAGCGAGGATCCTGAGAAAGACCCTAGAGATCTAAGGCTACGGAAGGTTAGCCGGACTCGAGAAGTTACCGGCATAAAGGAATGTGTGTGATCTCATATTCACTACCTTATGGAGACCGAGAACAAAACAGAAAAGGGAAAACAAAGGGTCTCCATAGGGGAACTCTAAAGACTGGGTTGCCCCACAAGGAATTTTGTGTACAAAGTCTATGGGAGGTTCTTAACTACAGGAACAAAGGAAAGTACAAAAGATGTCTCCACAGGGATGCAAAAACAGGAATGTGTGTGTGTGCCCTTACACACGCCAACTTACGGGGTACTTTTAACAATAGAACAATGCTACCCCACAAGGTTGTCTTTGTTCAAGTGGTACCCCACAGAGGATTTCTTTAGACAAGGGAATAATAGAACAACAATGGAAGTACCCCGTAACTGCCATATGTAAGGGTGCGTGTGTGTGTGGGTAGGTCCATTCAAACTGGGAACCTAATAACAAATGAGGAAAATTGGGTACCCCGTAGAGTGAAGGTACTCAGTTGGAAAGTGTGTACAAAACCAATTAAGTTAAAGTACAAACAAAAGAGGGACAATAGGAGGTCCCCGAAAGTAGGTGTTTACACACTTGTGTGTGTATGTTTTTTTTAAATAGTTTTGTTGTTGTTGTTGGGTTTTTTTTCTTCGGGTGGGGGCCAGGAGGTTTTTGCGTGCTGTGTGATGATAAAATGAAATAATAACAATAAAATGGCCAAACTGAGGTCGTCCCTGTTTAGTAACTACAACACGTCGTGCTCTTTCCTGTAAATAATAGTGACACTGGGAGACTTATTGTTTACATTTTAAGACGTCATTTTGTGCATTTTATAAAATGTGCTGAATGCTCGTCTTTTTGGGGAGAGGACCGTTCCTCCTTCCTCCCCTCATACAACGGGAACCAGTCCCTTCGTTAATAATAATTATTCTTTTTGCAGACTAATTTCTCTCCCACTTTTCTTCAATTTCAGCCTTTCATAAACTTTAGCTTCTTTGGAATCAAAGAAGGCCAGCTCATCATCTTCCCTAATGAAAACCATGCCTAGAATTCCTGTCCAATCATCGATGATACGGCGTTGGAGTTCCCCACTCGTCGCTGAAAACTCAAGTATGGCGCTTGCCTCCTCGTCGGACCCCGCCTTTTTGGTTAAAACATACAGGGACGTTTTGCCGGAATACAAACCACTCGTCATAATGTTCTCACCTATGGGCAATTTTACGTCAAAACTTTCCCGCAATAGGTTCTTGTACTTCTTGATGGTGCCTCCTTCGATGTCATACCCCTTGTCTCTCTCAATCCTAGTCCCAGATAAAACGTAGAAAATGCCATCTTCGAAAGCACTGATACATTTCGGTGAGCCGCTAACTGCAAACAATGCCTTGAACGACCCGTTCAAGTTATAAGTAAAAATCGTATCCTTAACTATGTCAGCAACGTAGATGGTTCCCACATCGTCCACATCCATATCGCTTATCTCTACTGGGGTCTGATTGCGAGAACCATCGATCTCCACCTCCTTCCCATCTTCGTTGTTACGCCATGAAATCTTGCCGCCCTTTCTTGCCACGAGGACCTCCCCATTTTGTCTTTTCGAGGTTGCTATGGCAACATACTCATCCAACATACTTTGCCACATGTTGAACGTGGTTTTCTTCACATATTTCTTTGACATGACTCGAATTGCTTCGTTATCTAGCATCACCAAATCACCATTGCCTGCAACCGCCACCAGTCTTAAGGAGGAGAGGGGCTTGTTCTTCGACGCTTTTTCTTTCTTTCCGCCTGCTTGAATCACCTTCTTTAGTTTGTAATCTTTACAGCTCTCTGTCGGAGGGAATCAAAGAAGCGACCTGTCATGAGCAAGCCTGTAAACTCTTTAAAAAATCCCAGGTCAGAATTAAAACCTGGATGTACGGGTTCCTGGTGGCCTGAGTTATTTCAGGGTCAGGCTGACCTGGAAATTAGTGAAAACTTGAACGACTTGAGTAGCTTGTTCCCAGCCGAATATTCACATATGGTAAATTGTACATTGCATATGCAAAAGTTGCCATAGGGAGGGACAATGGTAGCTCGTCTGACAAACTTGGAAGAATTCATTATAAAATTGGGAATGTATTTTTTTCTGTTGGCTATTGTTTTTTTGAATGACAGTTTATTTGCCAACATCAATGTAAAAAGCATAACATTTTAATCATTGAAACAATTTCTTAACTTTCTTTTAAGATAAATTTGACCAATGCTTTATCATAAAATGTTACTATCGATAATAAACCCCCTATCAAAGAATGAAGTGTGCGCTTGGTAGCTCCTTTTGCTTCATGTGACTTGCCATACGCCGCAAGATGTATGATGAATATTCATGTATTCACGATTCTTAACCAATCAAACTGCTCCCCCCGTCCAATTTTGGTAGCAAGTCCACATGCATGTGTACAAAGCTGGGTACAAGTTATTCAAGACGGTAATTGCGACTGACTCACACACATGTTGGGATCGAGGATGTGTGTACCGTCCCCGCAACTAGACCGCACAACAATTAATTACCGGCTCGATTTCAAGACTAAACCCATACCCAACCACTTCGCAATGAGATTTTCAAGGTAAACCAACTGCCCCGGTGCATTCAACTTCTGCCATGTAATTCCTGGAAGGAATGACGCGTCATGACGGCGCGTATGACCCATAAGACTGAATTTTGTGAAAATTCATGGGCGGAGTAGTAACAAAATTAGCAAACACCTACTTCAAACGTTAATATTAAGGAAACTCATAAAAAGGGAAGCATTTCAAGCGGCACAGACAGACAAGGGAAGAATGTAAACATCGAAGGGATTTTTGATGAAAAAGTGTGACTCTTATTAAATTCAAATATGAGTTAGTGTTACCGGAAAGGCTATAGGTGACCTCATTTTCTATGTGATGCTTTTGGATAAAATTGCTAAAACACTTGTCTTGGAAGTAACTCACCGTTGTTGATTGAGCCTCGGTTGATGGGAGTCGTCTCTTCAGTGTCGGTAGGAGGAGACTGAGTCGCCCAACGCCGCTTGGAACAAACGGCAGCCGCAAATAGGATGACTAAAACTAATACCCCTGAACACACAACTGGTACTATCCATACGAAAATCGATGGTTCTGACGGTTTATAAACTGAAGGGAAAAAAATGGGGGAGAAAAGAGAAAATAAATCAAGATTCCGGAACATTTAACCTCCAAAAGGACCCTCCCAATCGATCCTACAAAACCCTTTCTCTGTGATAACTTTTGGTAAGCACAAACCTATGTATGTGCGAAAGTTCTGGAAAGGCAATTTAATATCTAAGCCTTTATACCGTTTCCTACAAAGCTAGTTAATTCTACTTCCTGAACAAAATTTGACATTTGTTTTGACCTCACAGTTGACACATTACTTGATGTTTGATTGAAAAAGTGACAGGAAGGTCACAAGTATTGGGAATTTGTGTTTTGTGTAAGCTGCATGGATGTTCGACATTGATTTGGTCTCAGGATCCAGTACCGTTGGGGTTTCAGTAACTTGACCCTAGCAGTCTTGGGACGTTTTCCCCCAAACACTACTAGTATCTTATTAAGTGAATTAAAAAGAAAATAACAGACAAACCATAAACCGTTTTCGGTGTTTTCTTGAAGGTACAATTTCATTCTGTGATGAAACTTTTCTCAGGTTGGATATTTTGGGTTATAGCGTTATATCTCCGTATTTTATTGTGTTGTTTTGTTGCGTCATATCGCCGTAGTCTTGCGTAAAATATGCGACATAACGCAATAAATACGGCGATAAATACAAACAAATATGGCGATATAACGCAATAGTATGGAAGTATAACGCATGCAGTAGTACGCTGATATCGCAATGGTACGGAGATATCGCAACAGTACGGCAACATTTTGCAACACGGGCGATGTATCGCAAACCTACGGCAAAATTACGCCGCAAAAAATACGAGTTCTCTAGGTATTGGCGAATATTAGCCACTACAACTGACCTAACGAGTTCTAGCTGTCATCTTGTATTATGTATTGACACAAGCGGTGGAAGGATCTACGTCGTAATACTCACGAGTAACGTTGACGAAACCGCTCATCAGATTGACCCCATCTACGACAGAAGACACGTGACACCATATCAACAACTCCCCATGATGCGCATCGGGCTCTTTGATCAACAACGAGTAGTTGGCTTCCCGTTGGATGTCAAAGGTCGGGTCTTTCCGTAAAACGGAGCCGTCTGAGAAGCGGGAAACCAAGATGAAGGTGCGGGGAAGCCTGTCGTCACGTTGAAGCGAGTAATAAATGGTCTGTCTCGTGATGGATTTGTTATAAACTGGGCAATCGATAACGCCCTCACCGGCTCGGAGGAGCAGCTCTACTGATCGAACCGCTGGACGTTTTGGGAGATTTTCATCTCCACGAAGACAAACAAAAAAGTTTAATGAATTAGTAGCTGTTGATAACGTGCTTTTAACGTTGAAGAACTGCCGCCATTGTCGCTCACAGTGTAACCAAAATTAATGGCAACACTAGGGCAGAAATTGTTTTGATTTAATGAAACTTTAAAAATATTTTTGACCCGAGGGTTTTCAGGATACATTTTCTTAACCTATAAAAATAGAGGTGAGGTTTTTTTTTTTTTTATAAAGAGCTGGCCCTAGAGAATTTTTTTTTCACCAGTAAAGGGTCGGATTTTAAGTTTTACCCATGAAGGTTGCGATTGAATTACTTTCAACCAATGGAGGGCCGGACGGGTACGTTTCCAATCAGTTGGGGGCCAAACAGTTTTCAGCAATAGAGGGCCGGAAAGTTCTCACCAATAGGGGAGCACCACAAAATCTTTTGAAAACTATAACGTTTTTGGGGGTCACGCAACTAAAAGATTGTGTAATTATAAAAATCTATCACAACTTGGGGGTTCTGGTTTCAACTTTTTCGGAGATTTGATAAATTTAGGCTTCAAAGTTGGTCCTATTTGGTTAAGGAGTGGGATGAGCGCCTCATGCATGAAAACTGGCAGCAAGTCGGTTTTGAAAAAAACCCAAACATTTTCGGGAGTGTTTTTTTCTAGGGTAGGATTAGCAAAAATTCCAAAAGGCTGACCTACCAAAATGTTTTAAAGAAAATCTGAAGTTTAGTTGTCTGAAAATATATCTGATTGGTTTTCAAGACTTTAAATATTTTGTTGATTATTTTTGAATATTTAGCATTTAGCGGTGGTTACTAAGGGAGTTTATTTAGTGAGTGGTGCACCCTGATCAATATCCTTCAATAGAAGGACGGACAGTTTGTACCAATAAGGGAGCCTGTATTATCAATCACCAAATCAGGGCCAACTTGTTTTTTGTTTTGTTTTGTGAACCGTTTAAATTTGATTATACTCCGATAGAGGACTCGTAGTTTTCACCAATAGGAAACCAGATTTCCATCCTCAAAAAGGGTTAGGAGGGCAGCTATTTTTTCCACCGATAGGCGGCCATTATTTAAAAAAAAAAATTAAAAATGGAGTCACCGTTCTTTTTATATTTCTATTAAGGGCTATGTTTTAACAAATGAAGCCACTTGTTTTGGAGCAATGGAAAGCGGGGTGCGTCTGCACAAAATAATACCAAGCCGGTATGAATTTCACCAAAAATGGGGCTATGTTAAACTATCCACGTTTAAAGACCACAAACTCCAATTAAAACTTACCAATAACGACAACTTCAACTTCATAATCTACTCTATCACTAGACGTGATGATCTCGCACGTGTATCTACCAGTATCCCCTTGGATGACATCTCGGAGAGTCAGGTCGAATCCTTCGGTGAATGAAGCCCTGCCTTCGTAGTCCGGTGAAGTGTAATTTTCCCAGTGGATCGGGTTTAATACAATACGAATGACTGCATCATTCTTGGTGTCCCCTTTGTACCAAGTGGCAGCGATGACGTCAGTCGTGCCGTCTGCCTCTTTTCCACAGGGTATACGCTGTGTCTGACTACGTTGCAGGTAGACTTGCTCATTTGAAACAATGAGGGCGTCAATGCCGTTTCCTACAGAACAGCAACGGCCACAAAAACATTAGTTGACATACG
This sequence comes from Pisaster brevispinus, assembly GCA_023634235.1. NCBI lineage: Eukaryota > Metazoa > Echinodermata > Asteroidea > Forcipulatida > Asteriidae > Pisaster > Pisaster brevispinus. The sequence goes on from JAMKCF010000018.1 coordinate 2,370,180, forward strand.
ACTTTGAACTGTGTGTGAATAACGTTAAAAACAATACAGGGAAACTATTCAAACTGGGAAACGTTTTGCTTCAAAACGAGACTAGTTTCTATTAACAATATTACTCGGTCATTTGTAAAAATGTATGATTTTATTTTATTTTATAAAGACATTCAATTTGGACTTGTTGATGTGTACGTCATCACAGCCCTAAACGAAAAAAAAAGAAAATTGCGGACGTGACGTCGTATTGTGATTTTTTAACAATCTTATGTGTGTTTTTGTGACGATTTTGGATTCCGTAATAATGGGCAATAGAGAACTAATCTTCTGTTAATAGGACACATTTTATTTGTTTTATTTACGTCATCTTTAATGAGGGTAAACTCCAATCAGCGCCCAGCACTGGTTTCTATTGAGGCCCTCAGTACAACAACTTTATTCTGGTTATGTTTATTCTTAAAGATCCAGATTTCAAGGGGGTTGAATGGGTGGGATGGGGGCCCACAGAATTACAATAGATTGTCAAAGGTCAACAGGTCAAAAATCTCGGGACCGATTCTTTGTAACCAGAACTTAAACATGAATCATTCCATACGGTTCAGGTTTAAGCCATAATTATTAGTCTGGACATCGACATTAAAATCTCTGGGCCTCGTGTTTGTACTTGCCTAGTACAGAAGTGTACACAGGTAGGCTAGACGTCTCCAAGGTGGTTATGCATTGGAGTATTACTATGCAAATTACCAACCTACGTGGATAGAACATACAAAATCAACACACCTCATTAATTCACCATTTGTTAAGCTGATGGGCTACGTACAGTCCTTATACGGGTCACCAGCCCCAATGCAGAAAACCCCACAAAATCAATAGGCCTATCGCTAGTTGTACTTAAGTGCAAAACTGATATACATGAAGTCTACAATCCCTGTTTTAGCTAAACTTGTGTAATTCTTAGTTGTTTACAATGAAGGTGCAAGTGAGTACTTTTTATTAGACCAACTTTCCTGGATGATCTGTCTTCAATTTAAAAAAAAAAAAATAATAATAATAATAATAATATTTTGCTGTTTTGTGCTGTATATATAATAATGATCCTATACTTTGCTGTAATTTTATGTTTCTACTCTTTTTAACTGGTATGTACAATTTTAAATTCTTGTAAAGTGTAAACGTGGTTATATCAGCTACTCGTTTGTGGCTGCCTACCTCATGTTTTAATATGAATAAACCAGATTAATAATAATAATAAAAAAAATAAAAAATAAAATAACTAGTTATAATTTTGTAATCAATCTATTTTTTTGTTAAGTATATCCTTACACCAACGCAAACAAAAATTCCAGGGCTCGATTTCACAAAGAGCTAAGATCGATCTTAACTGCAAATCACTCTTAATTGCTAAGCAAAGTGTGATGTCACAATACAAATCACTATGGTAATACTGACAAATCTTAGTGCTTTATAAAACCGGCCCCAGTTGTCTTAGAAATACTTGCATAACCAAACGTATACTTTCGCTAATCATTGATTTTTCTGGGGCTCCATTTTTGAAATCGTGGCATCACGCATGTGCCAGTTTTATTGTAAAAAAACACCCCCCCCCCAACAACATCAACAACTTTACGGTCGACTCTAGCTGGCCAAATTACCTCTACCATAACAGGCACAATTTAGAAGAGGTGTGACGTAGGCCTAAGTTACTCAAAATACCTCACCATTGATGAAATAAATGACGTCAATGCCTTTGACTATGATACCTATGCTAATAGCATTTGCGATTCGACAACATTAAGGCGCCCAGAGCGCAATATTCAAATTAAACAAAATTTTTGGTGAAAGTATGACTCATGCAAAGATTCAAATCCTACTCATGACATGGTGTTACTGCAAACCTTACGAGACCGATCTCCATGCAAAGATTCAAATCTTACTCGTGTACATGGTGTGCCTGCAAACCTTACTAGATTGTATCTCCACCATGCAAAGATTCAAATCTTACTCATACTGTGTACATGGTGTTACTGCAAACCTTACTAGATTGTATCTCCACCATGCAAAGATTAAAGTCTTACTCATGTGTACATGGTGTGCCCGCAAACCTTACTAGATTGTATCTCCACCATGCAAAGTTTTAAATCTTACTCATGAACATGGTATTACTGCAAACCTTCTAGATTGTAGCTCCACCATGCCAAGGTTCAAATCCTACTCATGTACATGGTGTGCTTGCAAACCTATACTAGATTGTATCTCCGCCATGCAAAATGTCAAATCCTACTCATGTACATGGTGTTACTGCAAACATCATTGTATCACAATGCAAAGTTTAAAATCCTACTTATCTCCACCATGCATAGTTTCAAATCCTACTCATGTGCAGTACATGGTGTTACTGCAAACCTTACTAGATTGTATCTTCACCATGTAAAGTTTCAACTCATGTACATGGTGTGCCTGCAAACCTTGCTAGATCGTATCTCCACCAGGCAAAGATTCAAATCCTACTCATGTGCATGGTGTGACTGCAAACCTATACTAGATTGTATCTCCACCATGCAAAGTTTAAAATTCTACTCAAGTACATGGTGTCACCGCAAACCATTTTACAGTTTCAAACCCTTCTCACGAACATGGTGTTACAGCAAACCTTTTTGCAAACACCTGGAACTTTTTGAGAAAGTAATGTGTTTGGATCTCGCCAGTTTTGATCTTGCGAGTCCAAAACCCGGTGTTTGAATAAAGTGAAAATTCAACACATACTGAGATTTTCCACTATTTTTCTTGTAACTGTGTCTCTGATGAACTTGTTTATTGTGTATGCTTGGCACGAACTTACGGAGCTTTTCAAGGGACAGAGGCAAGAACAAAAATCTGGAAAAAAATCTTCGTTCGAACGAAAAAAAAATCTTCGAACGAAGGACTATATTTTTTCGTTCGAACAAAGTTTGTTTTCGTTCGAACAAAGTTTGTTTTCGTTCGAACAAAGATTGTTTTCGTTCAAGCAAAGTTTTTTCCCGATTTTTTTTCCCTTCACCTATGTCCCTGAATAAAAGCTCCGTACGAGACACATTGAGTAATATAAGTTATGCTGGACTGAGGGTTCACCGGTCCATAACCTTTCACGTTTACACCGGTGTCAACAAATAAAATTCCTATAAATCTATAACTAGGCTAAAAATACCAGTGGGAAAAACCCACTTGTACGAAACCGTTTAAAGGTGAACTACACATCTGCAATGTCAGTGTTGTACAAACATTTGATTCCATCTCTAATAATCTTAATTTTTGACTTAGTTTAATTTGTTTGCCAGGTTGGTGTACGTGGATACTCGAGATCCAACCATGCCATGTTCATCAATATTCATTATTCACGGACATTATTCATTATTCACAATATTCAGTACACATTATTCAAATTATTTATTAAACATTATTCACGTACATGCCTTTTCTTGAATGTACCCCGCTGCTGACACGAAGCAGCCGAGTCAATCCCCTTTGAATTGGTGCACGCCACACCAACGTCGACAACAAAAACAGACCATTTGTCCGGTCAAAGCCACCGCCAAAACCATTCAGACACGATATGACCAGTGACATTTCTCACTCGGCTCATTACTATTAACAGGTTCATTTTAAACTGCATTTGTTCATTTTTGGTTATTTTTCAAATTTACAGCTTAAAATTTTAATTATAGTCCGAAAATTGCTATCGAAACAGGAATTTAAAACAACAAATTTTTCTTTTACCATTTTCTCCTCCAAATTGTGAAAAACATGCTCCATATTTAACGAATCAATCTAATTTTTCTAGGCTAACAAATAATTTATTTTTATAAATTCCAGTTATTTCTTATCAATATATTGCACATTTTGTCAGGTTTGAGGTTCAAGGGATAAAAAAATCTATCCCCTCCTCTTTTTCGCTTGATTTGAGCAGCAAAGGATAAACAAATTATCCCTTCCACTTTTCGGCTAAAGTTTAGGAACAAGGGAAAGAAAATTCTATTCAAGGGATAGAAAATTCTATCCCCTCCTCTTTTCGGCTGGATTTGAGCAACAAGGGATAGAAAATTCTATCCCCAACTCCTTTCGGCTTGGTTTGAGGAACAAGGGATAGAAAATTCTATCCCCTCCTCTTTTCGGCCAGAAGTGAGGAACAAGGGATAGAAAATTCCATCCCCTTACTAAAATTATTATCACTCGAACCACAAATAAACTCTTTTTGGGGGGCCAGCTTTCCCAATAATGAAGTATACATTGTAAATAAAACATTTACGTACTCTTCTTTGATATTATGATGCAATAATAGTTTGGAGTACAAGATGTTGCACATTTTTTTGCTAACGAAAAGGTATAAATAAAAAGACTGTTAAAAATATTTTTAAGAGTGCACCCGATTCTTACTTTGTTCCTCCAGCAATATTTTATGAAGAAAAACAGCATGATTTTATCATTTTGGAAACAACTTCACGAAAAGTTGCTATATATTACCCAAAAAATGGAAAATGAAAAATTGTAGTTAAAAATGAACCTGTTAATTGCAAAATGGCTTCCAAACCAACATTAATACTCTGTAGTCCTAGGGCTGGAATGAAAGCCTACGCATAAAAAAACCCCTAAATCAATCTTTGTATTTACCGTGCTCTGAGTCCCGTAATGGCCATCGTAATACACATTGGATCCAGTGTCAGTCCAAAGAACAGTAGCTTTATACCTTCCAGAAATACTGGATTAAACCATCAGTGTTGTTGTTTCAAAGTTGTCCTTTTTTCAGTGTTACACGGCCATGCACAAGTACTTGCACATACGACATACTAATAAAAGCGCACTGGCAGAGCGGGAGTAAACTATCGAGTCATGTGATGTGAGACCCATTGTGAAAAGAAACAACATATCACCCAACTTTGACATCGCCATACTAATTGTTCCATCGATCGAATGGAACCGACCCTCACTGAAAGCAAGGGCGTCGATCACTACTGAATAGTAGGGGGGGGGGGCGGGCGAGCAAGTCTTGAAAAAAATACATCTTACAAAATACCATTCTGCGCGCGGTCCATCAGAAAAAAAAAGATGAAAATGAAAAAAAAACAGTTCACCGTTTGTTCGCTATTCTTTTATTTGAACAAAAAATGTACTGAATGATTTAAATAAAGAAAATTGTGTATATTTTTTATATTTTGTTGCATATTTCTAATGAACAGTCGATCAAAAAGTGGGGGGGGGGGGACGGGGGACATCTGATATGCTGTCCCCTCCATTCTAAAAGGTGATGGGGACATGTCCCCCCGTCCCCCACCCATCGACGCCCTTGACTGAAAGCCCTGTAAAAGTTAAATTTAACAACATGAAAAAGTAAAATAATGGCCGATTGTCAAATTTACACATCTGTCATTCTATATTTATAACATGATATTTATACTATAATGTTGTAACTGTTGTAAATCAGATGAATTTAACTTTACAGAGAGTTGCCACTCAATGCACTGTTATTTTGAATTTAACAATTAGTTTTAAGAGAGTATAAATTCGTCGGCCCCTTTCGCAAAAAAGAAAGAAAGAAAAGCAAGTCATAGTAAATCATATATAGCCAGTCAAAACACGTTAATCCCAGCAGTCTAGAAATTATTAACAGAATACTTTTTATTACAAATAAACCAGTCAATAGAATCCTGGTACTGAATGCTCGACTGCAACGGTAGTATTGTAATAAATATTGTAAAACAAATAAATATATGCCATTGTGGTGGCAGAGACGGGGGTCAAAGGGGGAAATCCCAGAAGTGTATAAAAAGGAATATAGATGGATCTTGTACCATATAGTGACACGGAAATATTGTATTAGTATATATAGGAAAGAAGGCCTTAGCTTTCTATCCAAACCGGACCTTCGTCAGAGGCATATTAAACAATAACAAATAAAACATATCCTTTTATAGCAAAAAGAGGAGCAAAGAATTATCCAGAAGGCATCCAGGAAAAAGCGGGAAAATTGTAGCTAATCAAAGATATATTTAAAGGTAATCTACAGGATTGGTTTTAGCTCAAAAACAGTTGCTGACAATGTTAGCACTTTATGTAATCCACCATATACATACAATAACAAACCTGTAGAAGCTTGAGATCAATCGGCCAACTGGTTCAGGAGAAAATAGTGAAAAACCGATCACATTTTCCCCTAACTTCGTGTGAATGTCCAGGCTTGCACATTTCCCCAGAGAGATTTTTGAATATCGCCCTCATGCGTTTGGAACCGGAAATCGACGACTATTATATGAACAAAGCATTTTCGTCGCGGAAACAGTCGTTGGTACAGTCGTTCCTAATCAGCCGTCGGAGAGTGGCCGTTTGCGGTTGATTCTTCGGAAAGGTCACCGAAGGGCCAATCTTTGATACAATAACGATACAATCATAACGCGTGAAACGGCCTGTGTGTGTTTGTGCGTGTGGTGGGTTAACCGCTGGGCATGCACTGTACGCATGCAAAGGTAGCACTTTGGCAGCAGAAGAGTAACAGGGAAATTCTAACCATGGAGGCAATCAGTGCAAAGCTAGCTAGGGGTCCGAAAAGTGCTTCTTTCATTTGCTGTGTATGCATGACCGTCGCGGTTATGCATAACTAATGAGCTCGGAGGACACGTTTTCAAAAATTCATTTCGGGAAAACACTTTAACCAAAAAAAAAAAAAAAACACCATCACGTAACGGGACAATAATGGCATGATTAATAATGTGTCATTGTACCTACAAAAATGATGGCATAATTTGTTGTGTTCAAAATAAAGAAATATGAGACCAAAAACATTAGCCTCTGTGTGCAGAAATAACGGTCTCCGGAAAAGTCTATTTTTTAATAGTTAACGAAATTGTGCCGAATAATTTTCCTTACTGAGTGTTAGATACACTCTTCATGTAGTCTTTTGCTATATTCTTTTTTTCTAAAGAAACTCGAAACAGTCAAGTGCACTTAGAGAATCCGTCTCCGTCAGGGTCAGCGTAACCGTTCAGAATCGACAAGACTCGCTTGCAAAATGAGAGCCCGAATTAGATTGGTCAGACTGTGCATCAAACTAACTGCACTATCTTACCTATATAACCAATCAGCTGCTGCGTAAGAAAACGCTAGGCAAGTTGATTGTGTGCGGCTCCCACTTACTACGTAAATATGAAAGCTGTGTTTGGTAAACATTGAGGTACCTACGAAAGCCCATTAGTGCCATCGCAAGTACATATTCAGCCAATCTTGTTTTTTGGAAGTACATTTTTAGCCAATCTTGTTTTTTGGAAGTACATATTCAGCGAATCTTGTTTTTTGGAAGTACATATTCAGCGAATCTTGTTTTTTGGAAGTACATATTCAGCGATTCTTGTTTTTTGGAAGTACATATTTAGCAAATCTTGTTTTTTGGAAGTACATATTTAGCCAATCTTGTTTTTTGGAAGTACATATTCAGCGATTCTTGTTTTTTGGAAGTACATATTTAGCCAATCTTGTTTTTTGGAAGTACATATTCAGCCAATCTTGTTTTTTGGAAGTACATATTCAGCCAATCTTGTTTTTTGGAAGTACATATTTAGCCAATCTTGTTTTTTGGAAGTACATATTCAGCGAATCTTGTTTTTTGGAAGTACATATTCAGCCAATCTTGTTTTTTGGAAGTACATATTCAGCCAATCTTGTTTTTTGGAAGTACATATTTAGCCAATCTTGTTTTTTGGAAGTACATATTCAGCGAATCTTGTTTTTTGGAAGTACATATTTAGCCAATCTTGTTTTTTGGAAGTACATATTCAGCGAATCTTGTTTTTTGGAAGTACATATTCAGCGAATCTTGTTTTTTGGAAGTACATATTCAGCCAATCTTGTTTTTTGGATATTTCCCCCCATCCTGACATCGCGCGGCGTCGGGTGCACGACGTGTGGGGCGCATTTGAAGATAAAGTCAGCTGTGTATTGTCTCTTTATGAATATCCCTTCTTTTCGGAAAGGATGAATTGTGGAGCCTACTGTTAACTTGGAAAAGTGCTCGGGTGGGGGTAGGCGTAAAAAAATGGAACCAGTGATGAGGCAAATTTCAATTACGGAATTGTGTATATATATATTTATAAATTTATGATCAACATTACTTTGAAAGACACCTTCAAAGAAACTGCACAGGCATAAAATTGAATTGCTTTCAAAATGGAAATTGACAAATAAAGCAAGACAAAATATCAATGCATACAATTTAAAACAAAAATGGTTTTAACATGAATGTCTACTCTAAACCAAGGATTGTCATTTCCATTAACAATCCCCACACCCTGTGTTGTTAGGTCCAAGCAAAGACCAAAACTCTGAATGAGTACATATCCAGATTGGCTTTATTCTGTCTGTCTGGTATAACACAACAATGAATTTAAAATAAAATTAACAGAGTAAATCGATGCCATGCCACACTATTTTAAAGTATTAATATTTCAATCTTGATAGTTCTGTCCCTTGTCTTCATAACAGTACAGATTATGGGCTATTTTAACAAACCGAAGTCTTCAAATGTCATTTGCCTGCATGATTAATGCTATATTTGTTGCAGTAGAGTTCTTCTAAGGAAGTGATATAGATGAAGTCCTTGCTCAGCATTACTTGGCTTATCAATGCCTGCTTCATTCATCAGAAGAGTGCACAGTTTAAACACATCCTTGTCACATGGAAATCGACTTTTAAACTGACACTCGGTTTCACATACTTCTACTTCATCATGCTGTACAGGAACAGTATAATCTTGCGTTCCATACAGTTGGGGCACAGTGTACATCACCATAGGTCGACCGAAGGGACCATGCCGATTTCTTGAGGAAGCTATTCTGTGAGAGTTCCACTCCTTCACGGTAGTGTCAATATCATCCTGTATTAGAAATGGAGATGAATTGTTCAGGTAGTTAAATTATTTGTTGTTCACAAAGTCAGAAAGTGAAACGTCTTCCAATGATGTCACATACAAATTTTTACAAATTACTGAGGCTTTGTCAAACTAGGAATGCCTAATCATTATAGTACCTGGATTAGATTCACGAAGCACAACTGTATTAAAGATGTATCCAGGAAATCGCCACTGAAATGACCATCATCTTTAAGTTCTTCAAATAAGTTCATCCAATACTGAGTGCAGTGTTTCCAAAATACACTCCACCAACATTCGATGCGCTGATTGCTTTGACTGGTACCTTGAAGAAAACTCCTGTCTCCTGCAAACGCATCTTGGCAATTAGTTCTCATGAAGTGTTGCATTTGTCGAACTGTACCATTTTCAGTTCCAAAGTCTGACCGAATTACTCTCGGACATCCCATTTTTGCCCTTACCGTTTTCATATAATAACCAGCAATGACACTGGGATCACTATTTGTTACGTAAGCTTCTACCCAAAGCACGTTTCTGGAAAAACCATCAATGCAGCCGTTTATACAAATTCCATACGGTTTCAGTTTATCATACGAGTCCAAGTGCCATAAGAAGTTTGGACCGCTTACGTGATATCTGCGTCTCTGAAGCCGTCTCCTTGCCCTCTGTTGAACGCCTTCTGGATCTAGTATTCCCAACAGAAGGCGCACTGTTTCTCTATCAATACTGATACCATTCTGAATGCATCTCAAGTGCATCCACCTATAACCATGCAGTTGCCCCGACGTTTGCAACTCTCCTTCAATAAAGGTAGCGACGTCTACAATATCGGAATGATTTTTTCGCCGAAAGAGACCAAGAGCTCGCAGTTTCCGGTTAAGATGCCGTTTGCTTATGATTATGTTATTGTTTGCAAGAAGCGATGCAATTATTTCATCGTAATTAAGCCCTAAATTAAATGAATGACGAATTAATTTGTTACTCTCTGCTATCGGCATGGCTGCATTTACAGACCAAAACATATGGCTAACAGCGCCCTCATGAACATCGCCAAACATATACTTCCAAAAAACAAGATTGGCTGAATATGTACTTCCAAAAAACAAGATTTGCTAATGTACTTCCAAAAAACAAGATTTGCTGAATATGTACTTCCAAAAAACAAGATTTGCTGAATATGTACTTCCAAAAAACAAGATTGGCTGAATATGTACTTCCAAAAAACAAGATTGGCTGAATATGTACTTCCAAAAAACAAGATTGGCTGAATATGTACTTCCAAAAAACAAGATTGGCTGAATATGTACTTCCAAAAAACAAGATTCGCTGAATATGTACTTTCAAAAAACAAGATTGGCTGAATATGTACTTCCAAAAAACAAGATTCGCTCAATATGTACTTTCAAAAAACAAGATTTGCTGAATATGTACCTCCAAAAAACAAGACTTGCTAAATATGTACTTTCAAAAAACAAGATTTGCTGAATATGTACTTCCAAAAAACAAGATTGGCTGAATATGTACTTCCAAAAAACAAGATTGGCTGAATATGTACTTCCAAAAAACAAGATTCGCTGAATATGTACTTCCAAAAAACAAGATTGGCTGAATATGTACTTCCAAAAAACAAGATTGGCTGAATATGTACTTCCAAAAAACAAGATTTGCTGAATATGTACCTCCAAAAAACAAGACTTGCTAAATATGTACTTTCAAAAAACAAGATTTGCTGAATATGTACTTCCAAAAAACAAGATTGGCTGAATATGTACTTCCAAAAAACAAGATTGGCTGAATATGTACTTCCAAAAAACAAGATTGGCTGAATATGTACTTCCAAAAAACAAGATTTGCTGAATATGTACTTCCAAAAAACAAGATTGGCTGAATATGTACTTCCAAAAAACAAGATTGGCTGAATATGTACTTCCAAAAAACAAGATTCGCTGAATATGTACTTCCAAAAAACAAGATTTGCTGAATATGTACTTCCAAAAAACAAGATTGGCTGAATATGTACTTCCAAAAAACAAGATTGGCTGAATATGTACTTCCAAAAAACAAGATTGGCTGAATATGTACTTCCAAAAAACAAGATTGGCTGAATATGTACTTCCAAAAAACAAGATTGGCTGAATATGTACTTCCAAAAAACAAGATTGGCTGAATATGTACTTCCAAAAAACAAGATTGGCTGAATATGTACTTCCAAAAAACAAGATTGGCTGAATATGTACTTGCGATGGCACTAATGGGCTTTCGTAGGTACCCGACTATTTAGCGACTCGCGGTTTCGTTGTGAAAAGAAAAACTTGTACTTGTACTACTTGGGGAAACCAATTTATTTTTACATTTGGTCTCACAAACTTTTCACTTTGCCTCCCGAGCGTTTGGCTTTTCAAATGTATGTTTTGTGCATTCGTCATGTAGACCTAAGGCTTGCTAAACCCATTAAAATAAACCAACAAATAACCATTTGTAAGCATTTATCAGATGCTAAAACAAATCTCCATGGTTTATACTCTTACTACTCTGAACTCATGCTAGTCTTAGTCTTAACTTAGTCTTATTTCAGAAGTACTATTTTCTTGTAAGGCATCACCGTCATGAGCCCAATCCCACATATTTATTTATTTAATTATTTATTTGCACCTCTTGTGAGGGGTCAGTAGTCAATTTAATAATTATTTACCACCAAAATGAAAACACTGTCACATTTTTTCCTGTTTTATGGAAACATTTGTTTTCAGTTTCTTCTTTCAGCTGCATGAATGTCTCACACACAGTCACACACAGTTACCAACATTTTCATGTACACACAAATATAAAATATATAAAACATAAAAATGAAAATGTATAAATCACACACAAGTATTGAGGAAGTACAATTAAAAGTAATTAGGAGACCTGTTAATTACCAAAGTTGAAATACTTTCTACTTGATACTTATTTTCTTGCTTATCTTTGTAGTATCACAACCCATTTGTAATACAACTTTTGGCACACTTTGGCATGTTTAGTATTGCATACAATAAGGTAAATATTAATAATGAAAACCCTGTAAAGCAATGAACATTGCTTTTTACCTTCAAGGTATTATACAGAATTGGTAAGGATACAAACATGTTGCTTTATTAATATTGCTTTGTTTCAGTTTTGACAATGAAATTCATACTAGAGCCATTTTTTTTCCCGGTGAAATAGTTCCCTCTGAAATTAAGTCATGTTTGAGAAAACTGTATCTGATAACCTGAAGAAAAAAAGGAAAAAAAACATTAGCTGATCACACCACATTCACTACTACTATTTTGTCAGCTCTACCAATCCTATATAATACCTGTCTAAAATCAGACACCTAAGTCCATGTACCTTGCTACAATACAAATAATAAATAACCTTAAGGGTCACATATTGGTTTTTGTCTATGTAACAGCCAAACAAAATTAACAAAAATGTCACCATATGTTCACATGAACGTAGAATTCATCAGTGTTGCAGTCGAGACCCAAGAGTCCGAGACCGAGACCAAGACCGAGACCTGAAGGTCGAGACCAAGACCTAGACCATGAAAGACCGAGACCGAGACCTTAATGAATAAATGCCTTAATAAAAGAGTCAAGCAAAGTTGTTAACTGTATGCACAATTTCTCATGAAAACAAGTTAACTACATGTGAAAAGAATTGTAAAATTCAGCTACAAAAAGACAAGAGATTGTATTCCTGACTCCTCATCATATAAAAAAGAAAAGTGCTAAAATAAAAGCACTTTCATTTTGTTTACCAGGCCTAGACATCAACCATGTGAGCTTCTAAGATTTTTGCTTTTTTTAGTTTACAAATCTGTATGAAAGACCTACCCAGCACAAATTGGGGAAAAAATTGCAGTCTGTAATTTCTTCGATGGGTAGTTTGTATATTTCACAAAGGGATGATACATTAATACATATATCCCAAAACCAAAATAAAAACACTTTGACCAAACTATTGGTCAGGTGAAACAAACATGATAAATGACGGTTGACAAATGTACATCTAAAAAGAAAAAATTATATTTATTTGTGGCACATTTTATTGAAAATTCTCCCTGCATTTTAAAAACATGAGCATTTCCAACATTTCCGCTAACAGTCTAGCCCGATGGGGTTGCATGATAATGTCACCCCTGCTGAAGACTCTCTCCATAGGTTTTTGTTTTTGTTTTAGAGGTACATTCTTCAGCATACATTTTGAAACTGTCTGAAACTGTTATTTGTGCCAATACCCTTATATGAATTGAACGCCCTCCAACAGCACATCAAAGACATAAAAGACAAGGATAAATTTAATCGACTGTGTCCCAACTCTACAGTCAGTAACCAATCACTCTATGGCCCTACATTTAAAGGAAACATTTTCCTATTTTGCAAGAAATATGTCGCTCCTGGCTGGGTTATAACATCAGGAAGAAACCAGTCACTGTTTAAGTTCCTCGGCAAGTACCTCATGATGGAATCACCAAAAACTTTAACTTGAAAAAATGGTAGGTCATCAAGAGTGCTAGGCCTGAAATTGAAGGGAAATGGAAACAATACAATAATCTTTTCATTTTATTAAATCTTTGTTTTAACCCAGCCCCATCAGATATTAGAAAAAAGATTAAAACAGATTTTTTTTTTCCCGACCAAACTTACCATGATTCAATTTTCTTCAAACAAATTTACAAAACAAAATAAGCATGACCAGGGCCCAATTTCCTGGCTCTGCTTACCGCAGAATTCTGTGCTTGCGATCACCATTCTCCGCTTACTGTGCAAGCGCTGAATTTCTGCGCTAGCTGTGTAAGCGAAGAATGCCTAGTGTTTTAGTAACGTGGAGTACACACGCGCACAAGCAAAAATTCACTGCTACCCCGTGAAACATGCTTGACATAAGTTCAGTTCTTTGCTTACGTTACGGTAAGCAGAGCCATGAAATTGGACCAAGACAACGAGCCAAATTATAATAAAATCAAAGTAAACTACTGTCTGATCTGATAAAGCTGAATGCTGAAATTGACTTGCATTTTTTACGCATCAATTTCAATAAAAAAGAAAACAAAAAAAGGCTAAATCAGATTGATTTACCTCGAGGTGCATTTAATTACAGAGCCTCATGCATTACTGACATGACTGAAACCTTCCTCCATGCTTTCTTTCAGTAAACACCTTGACAGTAGTAGTATGTATCCCTACCCTAGACTAGTGTAGTACTGTCAGTGACTGTAGTGGTATAGTACTGTACTGTAGTAAAACACTAGACAGTACAGTACAGTACAGACAAGACCAACAAGCCATGTGTCTGGCCGGATATTGTCAGTGTTGGGTCTTACGAAAAATTGAAATAAACACGAAATTTTTTAACACAAAACATTACCGCTAATGACAAAATTTTGATACTCACTTTTCGTGCATGACCAGTAGCATTGTAACAAACTCCGTATTTGACATGCGGAGTTCCATTGCTTTGGTTCTCCACCGCTGCATCAACGAAATTGTTAGATCCATCATGGAGCAATAAATCTAGTTTATTGCTCCATGGATCCATACTACTAGTAGTCCACTCAGTACCAGACCACTCTCTCAACAACTTCTGGCGAACCCGAAACTGTCGGCTTGAACTTTTTTTGAAGCATTGTGCGAACTTAATTTTGCACTTTTGGAAACCTTCTTGTTTGCAGTCTAAGTTATTGTGCTCCATATTGTGATACTTATAATTACCTCTGGTCCTTGCTCTATGTAATAACAAGCACTAGCAGAGGACTAGACGACTTTTCGTAGACGACTTTGACAAATACATTGCAGAAAGTCTTGAGCACCTCGGGATTGACGCGCGCTCTGTACGTATGCGGCGGGGGAAGTCCCCGCCATCGAGCCATTTGCGAATGATTTGTTCTCGCCAACTGAGAATTCAATGCCTCTGTTGCAGTCGTGTGAGGGCAGCATTGAACGAATTAAAAAAAAACACAACCGTTTTATCGCGCGTGATAAAAAGCAATTGTTTTACTCATTTCTCGAAAATAAAAGCATTTCAAGGAAAAATATTTTAAGAGAAGTTTTCTACCATGACCATCTTTATACCATTGTAAGTTAGGTGTAAAACTGTGAGGTTTTATTTTATTTTGTTTACCAATCCTGTAGATTACCTTTAATAGTTTTTGACGCAAATTGCTTGTATCATATATTTATTTGTTTAATGCTTTGATTACTGCGTGTTCCCTTTACACTTGACTTGTTTTCTTATGCATTTTTGCCTTGTTGCCAAACTGTAGAGTTATGTAATATTCATGTCATTCTGTAAAACTCCTTCTTGTCATTGTTATGATTAATTAGTACCAAGCCTTAAAAATTATTGCTTATTATTATCATTATTATTATTTTCGTACAATTCATTCCTCCCAAATTTTGATTGTTGCTTCTGTTTTTGCTGTAATTTTTTGTCGGAGTGTTTCAAAACATGCAACCATCCTTCTGGCATCTGAAAATGGTTTGCTCCTCAAACATTTCGTTATTATTATTTTTCCGATAGCAGTTCTTGATTGTCTTTGTGATAGTTGTTCTAAATGTGTGCTTTTTTTTCATGTTTCACCAAAATGGAAATGATCATGTCAAACTGAGGTGAATTGGATTCAGCAGCCTAGTTAAGATTATTGTAACAACTGGGGTTGCCCTGCCATGCAGAATGTTCGTCCAATACTGGAGAAATTTCAATGTCTGGTGGATCCTGGGTCGCCATTACTGCTTACATGGCAAGATTGCTTTCCTGTTTTCACCACACTGCGCTGCTTAGGACACCTGACAGGAAAAGCCAGTCACGATATCGGTATTGCCTACGCCCACCTACAGGTCACAGGTACATGAGATAAGCCCCCCTTTTCATATCAAAAGTTAATAAAAACAGACAATGCAATCTCCATAAAATGCAACATGTTATGTTTTTCCTTTCATTTGGCTGAGTACAAAATGTGCCTGTATAAACAAGCTCTGTTGCTCTTTTGTAAACATGTAAATGTCACATATCACATGAACTAGACATCTGTTGAAATTATTATGTGCAATGATGTCGAAGTTCGATAGTGGTTATTGGTTCTTGTCACGTGACTCGATTGGCACACTGGTACTGCGTGCGGAGCAGAACAACATCGGTGTGAGCCATGCCTACATGAAACATATTCAATGAACATACGCTCGGCCATGATGTAACGTTGTAACAAGACAATATTTCGAAATAACAATGGCGGCTTAACTGATGGAAGGTTGAAATCTGATGTTCTTTGGTCATGACACTGGATCCATGGTATAGTACGATGGCCACAATGGGATGCCTAGCAGGGTAAATGCAAAGATGAATTGGTATTTTCTATACGCTGGTGCATGGCGTAATGCTTTCATTCCAGCTCTAGGATATGGGATAGTGTTAATATTGGTTTGGTAGCCATTTTGCATGAATTAGTAATGAGCCGTGAGAGTGTCACTGGTTATATCGTGTCCGAATGGCTTTGACCGACAGGGTAGTCCGTTTTTATTGTCGACGTTGTCGTTTTTGGCAACGGTGATGATGAGCCGTAGACGAAGTGGCTTGATCCGGCCGCTACGTGTCAGCCAGCAGGTGCATTTTAGAAGAAGGCGTGTCCATGCATAGTAAATCATAGGCCTATTGCTGAATATGGCGTATGGTTCGATTCTATGGAAGCGTATGTACCGCAACATGAATATGTATGTACGTACACGATAACTATCGTGTACGTACACGATAATTATCACGAACGATAATTACCATGTACGTACACATTTAAAATCATGTACATACATGATAATTGTAGACTTATTATGTATGTACATGATGAATCCTATGTTCGTACATGATGATTCCGGGATTATCATGTACGTACATGATGACTCCGGGGTTGTCATGTTGTACATGAAAGTTATCGTATACCGGTACGAACATGACAGTTTTTGCGTACGCACACTATAGTTATTGAAAACCAGTGGCGTAAGCAGCGGGGGCAGGGCGGGGATCTTAATCCTTGCCCTATAACCCCCACCAAAAAATAAATAAAAAAATAAAAAAATAGACAAAGCAATTTTCACAATGAGACACTACATCAAAAGATCCCCTACAATGTATAGCTTTATATAATACACATTAATAATAAAAACGAAAATCAAATGTATTGTTACGCCACTGTTGAACGCTCCAAACTCTGCTCTAGTGACATACTTTTAAGTAACAATAGCTGCAGTTTCAGCTTTCATAGATCTTGTTTTCGCTATAGTTATTTATCACGGATGGTTTCTGCGTTTTGTTTGGGGTGTTTGTTTGTTGGTCTGGTTTTGTTGTTCGTGTTGTACTCTTCACTGCCTTTCTGTTGAAGTCGCAGGGCCTGACTTTCACCGACAGATTTTTTTCTCTGAAAGAATTTTGACAGATCTATTTTAATGCTGTTAAAAAAAAACACATTTCAAAGTATTAACATGCAAAACAGTTTTTGCATAGCTGATTACGTGACATCATGTCGGGATCCCTGCAATGTCTTTAGTTTTTAATGAACTACCGCAATTGGTGGATTTTCGAGCAATACCTTAAGAAAACTTGTAACTTTCTTTGAATGTGTATGGGTCAAATTGGCCAAAAACGAACCCAAATGAGCTGGACTGGTGATTGTTTTCTTTTAAGATTGAAGCAGCCTGACTTTCAATTTAGCAACAAATTATTTCTAAAAACCATGTTGATTTCAAATAATATTGATGTTCGATTACACAACTTTCAGGGTAAATTTCCCTGCGTAGAATAAGCAAGTATAAGGATTTACAAGATTGTCAAATTGACATATTTCTCTAACTAAGAGAGGTTTGCGGTAAAACCATGTGAAAATTTCTTTTGAGTAGTGTAGGTTCTGAAAAGAACCGGTGGTTAGCACCTACACTACTACACTTGTTGAAACCAAACCGTTTAAAGGTGACTAAACTAGTTGATTGGCAGTGCGCAAAAACAAAGTACGATTTCAAATCTGCAATGATACTCTTTCATAATAATTTGATTCAATCATCAATGATATTAATCATATTTGGAAGTATCATTTCAGTGTAGAATACTTCTCTGAGTGAAAACATTTGTTTGACTTAAAATGTGTTTACCAAATCGAGGTAAAATGAGGTAAAATGAACGTACAAAAAATACCTGGACAAACTGTAAACCATTAATTTATCTAAAATTCGACCACTAAATTAAAGGAAATTTAACAGAGGCTGGGATTTTAATACACGTAAATGTAGTCTTCTAATTTATGTATTTACTATTTTTATTATTTTTTTTATTAAATTTTGACGCAAAACATTAAGTTGGCTCACCAAACAATCATATTCCCTAGCACATTAAATTGCTGGTGCTGTCTTTGCTGGGCAAAACAAAAAAAGTCGTTCCAACTTGAAAATAGAAACAGGAAAATGCGGGCAGTATTGTGTTTCTAAATCGTATATGCATGGTTATATTAAGTGTTTTTTCCCCACTGATATTTCCAGGCTTGGGGAAAACTGCCAATGTTGACACACAGTGTACGTGAAAGATTATGGATTAGTTCGAGAGCGCACCACAGGGATATTAAAAAGTTTGCCCAATTTTGACTGGAGCCCAGGCTGTTTGACCATTGGTTGACTGCTGTGGTCGTCCATTTGGAAACTAGCTACAAGGCAATCTTCCGTGGTCCCGATATCCCTTTTTTGTTAACATGTGTAAAGCACAGAAGGGAACCAGTGACACTATCGCTAAAAGGCGGGAGGCAAAATTAAAGTGTTGGGTATACCGTACTGATGGTTGATTAGACTTCCAAACGAGACGTTGAGTGCGTACGTCACTGCGCATGTACGTTGCTAGCCATTAGTCAATCACGAGTCGACTAACTGCGTACTCGAAATTGCTCGAAGCAAGCAGACAACAATGATTGTCAAAAACAAGTATCCGCATCACCATGACACAACATTATTCACAAAACCCAGTCTTTCACCGGAGTGAAAAATAACAAAACAAACTTAAAAATTATGTTTTCACTGGGATATTTTCAAACACCGGATTTTGGACTCGCGAGATCACAACCAACTGTTCTGCACGTATACTTTCTGTAGCATTTTAGGCCATTTAGGCCAAAACACTTCAGGGAAAATTCAATTGTTACACCATGCAAGTTAAGTGCAAATCCGTAAACATATTTTGTCAATCTTACCGATGTTCTGAACACCCTTTAAGTGCGATCCTTGTAGTGTAGGACATTGATATAAGGACTTTTTTCAAAACATTGATAACATTTACTACTGGCGGTGTGATTTTTGACCGGTTAGTCAAGTCACACGAAACAACATTATTTGTTTTTAGGGAAAAGGTGAATAAGAGCGGCGTATAACGAAGTAATGATAGTTGCAAAATCACGTGAGAATAGATGACCCGGTTTTAGTTTTGCTGACAAATTGGTTCTCTTCTTTAAACAATTTTAATTGGTTATTTGGTTTCCTTGTTTGATTCATAATATAGCTGGGAAGGATCCAAGACGGCTTGATAGAACTCCAAGATAGTTTCCAATTTCCTTGTACATGCCTATAGTTATCCTGGTTGGGTTTTTTTTAGTTCACGCTCTTCTGAGTCATGAATTTATTCCGTGTTCACTTGTTGATGATGTAGAAAAGACAGGACAAAAATGTAGACGAGTCAATGCTTTCCCACAAGGATGATGACTTTGTATTTTTTTTTAAACTAACACTTCGGCGAACTGTGTGTACATTTTCTGATAGCGCCCTCTTTTGAATCAACCTCCTTCAACCAATGAGGCCGTGTCCGAAACGGCTTCGGCTATGCTAGAGCTAGCTACGGCTAGATTGCGCGCGTCTGCCTATTCTTCAACACTGGCAGACGCGCTGATCATAGCTGTAGCTGTAGCCGAAGTCGCCGTTTCGGACACGGCCTCAATTTCCCAGTTGGGGCACATATTTCCCTAGGACACCGGCATTAGATGCTTTAAAAAGGCGGACAGAACCTTAAAAACGGGGCCCAAAGCAAGTCATGTTTTCGAAAAGGGCAGGGTAAAGCTGTTGCCGACAGTCAAAAGGAAAGCGCGCTGCTTTCACTGATCAAACAAATTATTTTGTTTACATCTTTTTGGAGTTGTTTTCTCTTCTGAGGGCAGACATCAATCATTATTTTTTTTACAACAAAAATGCATTTCCGTCGGGGGCTAGCTTTTCTATACAGTATATGATCACAGGGAATAGTAAACAAAGGCATTTGAGTGAATTAGTCTGTTCGTGCAATAATATTCATCAACTTCATAATATAAGTCAATAACTTCGTTCAGCCTAGGCTGAACGACGTTTCTTAGATACTTGAAAAATGTCCCCGTTTGTTTGCGTTGTTTTATGGTGATAGACTATACAAAAAGTGAACATATTTGATTACCTAGTAAATGAGTTGATAACCAATTAGAGATTTTACGGACTCGTCTTAGGGCGGCAGACCCGTAAGGACTGTACAGAGCCCGGTGTAACAAACGATGAATAACGAGTTGCGTTGTTTTTGTTTCTTCCATCACGTGTTTCATCAGCCTGTGCCTACTACAGCAAACATATGCCAAATCTGTGGGCAGTTCCGACACCACTCCTGCAACAGGTTGGTATTATTATGAAGTAGGCCCAGAGATTTTAATGTCAACAGCCAGACTATAAACCGCATTGAATATGATTGTGCTCTGGTAATTCAACCTGTCGAAGATTTTAACCCGTTGACCTTTGACAATTGTATTTCTGTGGCGTAACTAAGCCACTCCCCCTCCAACCCCCTTTTGTGACATGCGTATTACGTAACATTGTACCATTTCCGGCTCGCCTTTTATCGCTGTATATTATTGCGTTATGTCGCCGTATCGCATTGCATTATATCGCCGTTATTGCAGTATATCGCCATATTTTACGCAAGAGTACTGCGACACAACTCAATAAAACAACGCAATAAAATACACCTTAGAAGAGTTTCATCATTGATTGGAATCTCCGCAACAGTTGAAACACAGAACCCCCAGGTTGTGATCGATTCTTATAATTACACAATCTATTAGTTGGTGACCTCTAATACGTTATAGTTATTCAACAGATTTTGTGGGGTTACACATTATGATAATCAGCTTGGCACATTAATTTTTGCCTTTATTTAGTCTGGTGCTCCCCCATTGTTGAGAACTTTCCGGCCCTCTATTGCCGAAAACTGTTTGGCCCCACCCCCAACTGATTAGCCCGAACATCTGACGTCGCACTTCGAGGCTCGTGAATAACGCCAGATACCAGCCAGACCGGATGTTGGCAAACATACCTTTGACCTAGCATTCATTTCACACGGACACTCGCAAAACAAGACAACGCTACGTGATGTATCCAATAAAATAATTGGCCTTAAGACAGGGGACCAGTCTTCCAACTGATTGGAAACGTCTCCGTCCGGCCCTCCATTGGTTGAAATTAATTCAGTTGCAACCTTCTTAGGTGAAAATTAAAATCCGACCCTTTACTGGTAAAACAATGCTCTGGTTTAAAATATACCCTACTTTATTTTGTTTAGGTTAAGATAATTAATCCTGAAAAGTATTTTTTTATATTTTCTCCCTCCTCCTCCCTACAGAACCTAAACCGGCAACAGATTCGAATTTATATTGGATTGTACCAGTTGCGTGTCTCGGAGGGGTCATTGTAATCATCATTGTTGCGGAAAGCGTCCGTTACTTCAAGCGGCGTACGACCAAGTCTTCTCCTACTGACACTAAAGAGAAGATTCCCATCAACAACCGTGAGTTACTTCCAAGAAAGAACTCATATTTGATTGAATAAGAGTCACACTTTTGATCAAAATTACCTTCGATGTTTACATTCTTCCCTTGTCTGTCTGTCCCGCTTGAAATGCTTCCCTTTTTATGAGTTTCCTTAATATTAACGTCTGAAGTAGGTGTTTGCTAAATTTGTTACCACTCCGCCCATGGATTTCCACAAAATTCAGTCATACGTGCCATCATGACGCCGTCATGACGCGTCATTCCTTCCAGGAAACACATGGAAGAAGTTGAATGCACCGACCGGGGCAGTTGGTTTACCTTGAAAATCTCATTGCAAAGTGGTTGGGTATGGGTTGCGAGACCTGCTGTATCACTTTGTTCGCATTACAATCTCAGCCTCAGTGGTTGTAACTTTGCCAACCTGAACAAACATCAATCATCCTTATGAGGGCGACTTGGACATCACTAAAATAGCCCAAGGCAATGTGGGGAATCTTTTCAACAGGGTTTGTGTATTTTAGGCCAAAAAGGCTTGGGAGTCGGAAGCTAAGGGGGCGGGGTTTTATAGACACCTTGCAGGTGAAGGGAAGCAAGCTTTTTATAGCAAATGGTCGGATTCGAATTCGGATCAATTTTGACCAAGGAGTTTTTTTTATAGAGCTTACAGGCTTGCTCATGACAGGTCGCCTCTTTGATTCCCTCCGACAGAGCGCTGTAAAGATTACGGCTTGACAGCAACAATTGACAACGGGGGAAAGAAGAAATCGGGTTTGTTTGCGTCGGAGGATAACTTTTTCTCCTCCTTGAGACTGGTGACGGTTGCAGACGATGGTGATTTGGTGATGCTAGATAGCAAAGCAATTCGAGTCATGTCCAACGAATATAAAGTGAAAGCCACGTTCGAAATGTGGCAATCTGTATTGGATGAGTATGTTGCCATAGCAACCTCGAAAAGACAAGATGGGGATGGGGAGGTCCTCGTGGCAAGAAAGGGCGGCAAGATTTCATGGCGTAACAACGACGATGGGAAGGAGGTGGAGATCGATGGTTCCCGCGATCAAACCCCAGTAGAGATAAGCGATATGGATGTGGACGATGTGGGAACCATCTACGTTGCTGACATAGTTAAGAATACGATTTTTACTTATAACTTGAACGGGTCGTTCAAGGCGGCGTTTTCAGTTAGCGGCTCACCGAAATGTATCAGTGCTTGCGAAGATGGCATTTTATACGTTTTATCTGGGACTAGGAATGAGAGAGACAAGGGGTATGACATCGAAGGAGGCACCATCAAGAAGTACATGAACTTGTCGCGGTGTGACTATGACGTAAAATGGCCCACAGGTGAGAACATTGTGACGACTGGTTTGTATTCCAGCAAAACGTCCCTGTATGTTTTAACAAAAAAGGCGGGGTCCGACGAGGAGGCAAGCGCCATACTTGAGTTTTCAGCGACGAGTGGGGACCTCCAACGCCGTATCATCGATGATTGGACAGGAATTCAAGGCATAGTTTTCATTAGGGAAGATGATGAGCTGGCCTTCTTTGATTGGAAAGAAGTGAAAGTTTATAAAAAGCTGAAACCGAAGAAGGGGGGAAGAGAAATTAGTCTGCAAAAAAAATAATTAATGAAGTGATCTGCCCCCTTCGTATGAAGGGTGAGGAAGGAGGAACGGCCCTCTACTGAATTCACCAAATTGTACAATATGACATATCAAATGTAGAAGATAAATCTCCGGCAACAACCAGAAACTAACAGCGCACATTATATTAATAGCACAGCACAGTCAAGGTAAAGTAAATACAGTCACACTGTGAAAGGTCAAGGGTCAAAACGTGGCTGGCTAAACTAAACTCTACCACTCGATCCAACTATTCCTCTTACATGATTAGTAAGTATACATCTCTAACAAAAATAATGTTTATCAAGTTAAAGAACACAAGCCTTGGGGAACTGACTGGGTAAATTGTAAAAAATAGTTTGGTGTTGAACAATTAAGACAAATTGACTAGCAGGATTTGAACTGACTGGTATCCTTCTCGATTCTGCTTGGCAGACAAGTTTTTAAGCAATAATTATCTTTCTGCTTATCAAAACCTTCTTTTTGTGATCCCAAATTCGTAAGTAAACAGCAAAAAAAGAGAAACTTTTTTACTGTCAGTCACGTTTCTCAGATTGTGTATTCCAATAACGGATTATTCTTCCTGCGTGGACATAACCGCTCCGGACTTTCGGCGTGATCTCAAAAACGTTACCACGTTTTGAAATGAAATTTTCATAGGGCAGTATTATTGAAGGCCCCTAGATTGTAGGCATCTAGATTTGAATAGGATTAAAATAATCAAACGGTCCCAAAAAATCAGAGGTATCATTTTCCTTTAAACAAACATTTAAGTATGGCGTCCGATACTAAATAGAATATTTCACTCTCTCATAAAAACTTAAATACTAAAAAAGTCTAGTATTACATAATCAATGAAAGATGACGCGCAGTTAGTTTGCTGCCACCTATTGTCTCGAGGTTGCCAGTGACAGCAACTCTACTAACTGTGCTCGGCACAAAGTCTTCACAAAGATTGTATAAATTTACAAATTTTTAATATAAAAAACATATTTATTTTATTTGCCATTAATTTTCTTGCAAATGGAAATAGAAATATTATTCCACAATCTCAACAATATGGCAAAACCGAAAACTTGTCGGCTCTGCAATAATGCGTTCAAAAACAGTCACGAAGAGGTCAAATATTGACCCCAGGAACCAATTCGAGATTTACATGTTGACAAAGAGTACTTTTTCTGATGGAAAAAGGAAAAATCTTGGACGCCGTTGTTATAAATTCACAATAAATACAAAAAATCACACCTTCGATAAAATTTGTCCAAGTTAAGAGTTTTGCCGGGAGTCAATTACATTTAAGTACAGAGATGAAATTAACTTTCGTGTAGTGTACATAGTAAAGTGTATCATCATTCTCACTTGGGCCTAATTTCATGGCTCTGCTTACCGTCGAATTCTGTGCTTGCGGTCACCATTCTCCGCTTACTGTGCAAGCGCCAAAATTCTGCGCTAGCTGTGTAAGTGAAGAATGCCTATAGTAACATGGAGTACGCACGCGCACAAGCAAAAATTCTCTGCGTACCCGTGAAATCCGCTTGACGTAAGCAAATAATTCCCTGCTTCCATAGGCGCCGATTCTTTGCTTACGGTAAGCAGAGCCATGAAATTGGGCCCCGGTTTGTCAAAACTGTTGGGGCATTCTGGACCCACATTTTGCAAGTTCGGCCGAAGCACTCTCAATATGAAACGAGGCCTTTTTCATTTTGTTTTCATTTTGTTTGAAAAAAAAATAATAATAATATGCGGGAGCATTTTTAATGGTTTTAAATGAGGATCTGATCGTATTTCTAAATACACAAAATTTACAATAGAGAATTGTCTTTGTTCTTTTGAGGCAAATTAGCCCGCAATTTGCAGGATACACTAGCTTGTGCTATGTGTATGCATATGCATCAATGCGCAATGTATCAATTCAAGGTAGCTGGTGCGCGCGTGAAACCATTATAACGCAAGGCATAAAGACGTACACCAACCAAAATGTTTGTATTGATGCTGCTATCAATTTTCAAAGCTCATATAGACTGGTTCTTGAAAATATGCATAGTTACATAATGTATAATACTTAAGAGAATAGGTACCATGCAAAAATTGAACTACCTAAAATATAGCCCTTGTAAGTGAAAAGAACAATTCTATAAAAAATATCAGCAAAAGAAAAGACGACAGCAATTTGTATCATTTTTTTTTGCATTAAAGGTATTTATTAATGTTAATAACAGTGTGCGGAGCCGGTCTTCACCGCGTGGTAATGACCTTGGTTGGTGGCTGGCCACTGTTATGGACCTCGCCTTTGGCTCAGTCCATTAACAGCAGCCAGCCACCAACGCAGTCATTAGCACACAGTGTGAAGACCGGCTTGCTTAAATAATTACAAATTTACTTTTAGGTATCAAACTTTTCAGAGAAGTTTGGAGAAAACTTTGCAGTGTTTTATTTCAGTTTCCTATGGCGTGTCGTGACCGAGCAGACAAGAGCACCGGACTCAAGCTCATGTGTTTCTGATCAGCAGAGTGTGGGTTCGAGTCCCGGTCGTGACACTTGTGTCCTTAAGCAAGACACTTAACCATGATTGCTTCGTCCTTCGGATGGGACGTAAAGCCGGGCGTTGGTCCCGTGTGTTGTGTAATGCACGTAAAAGAACCCAATGCACTTATCAAAATTTTTATTTATTTATAAAAATTAAAAATAGTAACTTTAACTATAGCAGTTAGAAATGGATACAGATGCTAAGAAAACAAAACAAAACTTTGTACAAGTGCATAAGAAAAGGGGCGGGGTGGGGGAACTGGTCACTGACCCCAGCTGACAATGTCGGTGGGGGGAGGGCCCCAACAAAGAGTAATTGGTAGGATTTAAAACTTTCATGGTGGGAGTATAATCAGGTGAGGTTTGCAGTAGCACCATGTGTAAATCTCTTTTGAGTAGTGTTGTTATGAAAAACGTAAAATACACTTTCAGAAAATTTTTGGGTTTTTTTGGGATGGTATTTCTGGTGTGTATTTTGTGGACTATTCAATCAGATCACGGCGAAAATGAAAATGATGAGATGTTTCACCATATTAACTGTATACTGTGAAATACAGAAGTAAAAAAGAAGAAAAAGATGTCTTCTAAAGTACATCTTTAATCATATCACTCTGTGTAATTATTATTTATTTACTTCTTAATATTTACTCTGGGGAGACCTCTCAACAAAAAACACTGCATAAACATAAAAACAAGCATAAGTATAAAACGAAATTGACTTCGATCATTAAACATATAGTAATAGATAATAACAGCAACCCCTCTCCCTTAAAAAAAAAGTTTTTTTTTTTTTTTTTTTTTTTTTTTTAATACACAAAAAATTACCTCACAGGTTCCTGAGAGCATCTCGAGCCTAATCTTTTCATGGTGCCTGAGCCCATTTAATCAGGCTCAAAAGATTGGTCTCACAACGAGGCACTCCTACCCTTTAATTCCATCCTTGCTGGAACCTCGACAGCGTGTATGGTTAGAGACCACGCTACATGTGTCATTTCAAAAGGAATATAATCTGAACCCCTCTCGAAATAAACAAGTTGTTTTCATATGAAGAGTTCCTGTGTTAAATAATCAACAAGTCTTTGATACTGAAACAGTTTGTTCATTTTTTAAAATTAGGTATGATTTGCAAGATGTGCAATTAAACAAGTACAAGACAAAACAAAACTCTGGATCTGGAGTATGAACTTCAGTACCTACAATGTATAACGTTCATTAGTATTGAAGAAATGAATTAGCACAGAGAAAAACAAGTTACACGAAATTATGTGGACCAAGTCAAACAAAAACAGACAAAAACACAGATTATGCATAATATAATAGAACTGTTTCTTTTTGCCAAACAATGACTTTGGAGACCACTCTTGATCAATGGACTCCACTTACCAGGACTACGACCTTGTAGTCCCGAGTCAACTGATTGTTGTTGTTGACATCAATAACAGAATTTTTTTTGTCTTCATATAATCGTTCATTTTCAAGTAAAAATTCTTCAAAATGTCCCATGAACTCATGTCTACTTGAAATTCTCCATGTACTCTTTATACAATTCAGGATTCTCCTCTTTCCATTGGTCAGCTGTATTCGTCTTCAGCCAATCAGAGTTCTGGATTCCAGTCTTGAGCTGCGAAAGAAGTTCCTCCAATGACTTCCCTGAAAAGATTTAACATACAGCTTAGCCAAATGCTTAGCTAAATGCTTACCAGAATAAGGTTACCAGCCAATTACCCCCCCCATGTACCATCTCTGACTGCTCAAGCTCACCACCCAAATGACAGTGAGGGCGCTATACAGCACCTATGCGTACCTTCTTCTCCAGACTGATTGGTAGTAAAAGGTTTCACCTCGTCATGAAGGGCATTTCTCGCATCTGTATCTCCACCTGAAGCTACCCCAGATTTCTCCTCCAGAAGTTGTTTGCAAACTTTGCCCAGACGTTCCATTGCTGAGTGAAAATCAGAAGAAAGAAAAAAAATAAGTAGATCTTGGTTTTTTTCCAGTTAAAAGTCAAAGATCTGGTCTAAGGTTTTAAGTGCCAATCACTCTCAACTGCTAAACAAAGTGTAATGTCACAATACAAATCACAATAGTAATACTGACTCATCTTAAAGATGAATCTAAGAGCTTTGTGAAACCATAGCCCTGGACGACGGTAAAATAATAATTGATTATTTCTGAAAGCTCATTTATTATAAAGATCATACCTGTAACTATCCTCCAGAGCTAAGTTTCAATCTGAAAGCTCACTGATTATAAAGTTCATACCAGTACCAATCCTCCAGAGCTAAGTTTCTATCTGAAAGCTCACTGATTATAAAGTTCATACCAGTACCAATCCTCCAGAGCTAAGTTTCTATCTGAAAGCTCACTGATTATAAAGTTCATACCAGTACCAATCCTCCAGAGCTAAGTTTCCATCTGAAAGCTCACTGATAATAAAGTTCATACCAGTACCAATCCTCCAGAGCTAAGTTTCTATCTGAAAGCTCACTGATTATAAAGTTCATACCAGTACCAATCCTCCAGAGCTAAGTTTCCATCTAAAAGCTCACTGATTACATACAAAGTTCATACATGTCGTACCAACCATCTGCTGACAATGTAATTACTGACGTAGGTACCGTAGCACGGTTCCGTTTGGGACCAAAGAGGCGTCTAAACTGGAGGTAAGTATTAACACACTGATACATGTAACTGCTCTTGGACATTGATAAAACTGTGTTTAACACTAACAATTGAAAACTAACATGTGTTTGAAAAGCTTGTGAACCTTAACCCTCCCAAATCCTCTTGAAGAAATCCTCTGATTGCGGACAATTGAGGGCAAAAATAAGAATCGCTTATCACTTATTAGTTGAAATTTTCAATGATTTACCTAGTTTTATTTCTATCAATGGTCTGGAAAACACGATGCGGAACCATCCATATTCGTCGCTGTAGAAGGCCTGTGAGGGCGCTATATAGATGCCCTCCTCGATGAAACGACGGAAAAGCGCAATTTCTGTTTCCTGAGTGACTGATGACATGAACTGAAAACCAAAGAGAAGAAGCTGTATTAGCCAAGGTGTTTGGTTAGGCGGATCGTAAATTAGCAGTGGAAAACTTTTAGTAACCCTCCTACTAGTTGACCATTTCACATCATCCACTGCGGGTTTGAAAAACTATGCCAGCATGCACCCTTAACAGGGCTCGAATTTGGGGTGAAGTTCCACAAGACCTCAGGGCATGTAGCTCAAAATTTTCATCGGACCAGAATTTATTTTTCAAGACCAGAATCTAAATGACTGAGAAGGAACTTTCGGCAAAATGTTTAAACATGAAAACTGTTTGTATTTGTACAAGCACTAAGAGAAGATTTGTCTCATTTGTCTTATGGGTTAGTATATTTTGCTACCCAATCGGAACTGAAAGATATTTATCAGACTCCGTCAAAATTTGAACATCATTAAACATTGAGGTTTTATTATTCAATTGAAATAAACAAGACCGCCGGACTTGTTCAGTCATGAATTTACTGGCCCAGGGCTAAAATCACTGGCCTCGGGCTGAACCGTTTAGTATAAACTGCTGCGGTCTAGTAAACACCACTTCTCAGCTTGACCTACTTGTTTATAATGCTTAATTTTTTCTCCCTTTCAGGTGTGCATCGTTCTTTTTTTAAATGCACAGTTGCCTGGAGACGATTTCACAAAGATAGTCCTAACTTAGGACTAGTCCTAGGAGTTATTAAAAACTTAAGGCTAGTCCTAAGTTAGGACGAGTAACTCGTCCTAACTTGAGATAAGACTAGTCTTAACTCTTTGTGAAATCCATCCTTGGTGGGATACTTTTCAAATAGCTTAAGTGCAAGGCCTGCATGTGGTGAATGCATCAGCACAGTACACAGTCAACCCTCCTACTGTGTGACCAGTCAATATCACCAACTGTGGTTTTGAGTGGTCAATAAACTATGCCAGCCTGCAATATGATATCATGTGACGTATGAATCAACACAGTCAACCCTCCTACTGTCTGACCATTCAATATCACCCACTGTGGTTTTGAGTGGTGAATAAACTAAGCCAATCTGCAATACGATATCATGTGACGTATAAAACAACACAGTAAACCCTCCTACTGTCTGACCAAAAAAGCTGTGACGGAGCGGTCTAGTTCACCAAACCCAAGCTCCGGTGTAGTCAGCAGCACAGTGTGGGTTCCAATCCTGGTCATGACCTTTGTGCCCTTGAGCAAAGCAGTTGACTATAATTGCTTCTACCAGCCAGAATCCTGGTGGACGATAGCCATGCCTGCATCCTTACAGACTGGGAAGGAGGTAACCCTGTTTCAGCCCCAGGAGTAGGTGGCAACATGTCCCTGGTTGGCAGTTGATTTGTGTCAATAGCCCAAATTACTTAAGTGTAGCCCTCATCATGAAGTAGCCGTCCGGCCTTTTATAAAATAACAAAAATAAAATTTTAAGAATGAAAAAGCCTCAGTTACCTTTCTGAAATCGACGTAGATATACAGCCCTGATGGTCTGTCCAGGTATGGCAAGCCAATTGCATCAAGAGCCTCTTTGGTGGCACTGTGAGCCTCCCGTAGTCTTTTGTTATTTGTCGGAAAATAGACATCACGTAGCCAATCTGGTTTCCCAACCCCAAATAAAAAAAAATAGTAAAAATAAATTAAAAGAAAGTACATTATGGTTGAGTCTGGTGCTCTAAACCGCTCAGCCACGACAAGCCACGAGGACTTGAGGTTGGGTCAGTTCCTCTGGACAACCCTTCTTCCAAACAGTGATGAGAGACTTTGAAACAGTTCCTTGCATACAGCTTTGCATCGTGGATGAAGAATTTTTTTTTTAACCCACACACTGGTATGTGAAAAGCACTGTATACTTTCCCAAGTCCTGTGAAAAAAAAATCTACACACATATTACCCAGGAGAGATTCGAACCCACGACCTCTCAGATGTCTTACCACAAGACCACCAAAATTGTCTGGTAGCTAGCTAGACTGCCTCTAGCGATCTAGTTCGTAAGACATCTACTCTAGAAAAGTAAAGGTCGCTGGTTCGAATCCAACCAGAGTAACAGGACTCTGGGAAGTACTCAGTATACAGTGCTTAACACACATCAGTGTATAGGTTAAAACACGAATAATAGACCTTATGCACATGACGTCATTTGAGTAGGGCGCCCTCGGCTAGAGGTCAAAAGAAGGTAGTTCATTGGCTGATATTGTGCGCCGCGCGTACTTAGCTGCGCATTTTCCATTGTTCCAACATAGTGTTACCTCTAAGATGGCGGCTCAATGACGTCAATGCATAAGGCAGGGATGTGATAGGCTGTAGAAAAAAAACCCTGAACTGTGAGCGCAAAGCATGAAAGCTTGCGAGGGCAAAAACTTACGAGCTCAAAGCCTACTTACATACATTTATCTTTTGTTTCAAAAGCCCTAATCTGCACTCTTATCTTCATGTTTTTATGGTCTTAATAATTTTTTGTATTTATTTATTTTTATTTTTTATTATTTTTTTGGGGGGGAAAAACAAAACAAAAACGGATTTCCGGTTAAAAACGGAGAAATCACATCCCTGATAAGGTCTATAGCGTAGTTGTTTACCTCTGTCACTAAGGAACTGCTGCATTAATCTCTGGGTGAACATCGGTGTCATGTGGAAGTTCACTATCATCAAAACGCAGTCAAGAACGTCCTGGTTCCAGGAATGGAGCACACCGTATCTCATCCCGGACATGGCCAGATCCTTGGAAAATAAATTGACAAATGGTCATTTTACAGGCATTGCTACCATTAATACATCAGAAAGATACATTTATGGCAGTACGGGTTTACAATCAGAGCCCAATTTCATGGAGCTGCTTAACGGCCGATTCTGTGCTTACTGCGCGATTTCCATTTCATAGCGCTGCTAACCGTAAGCACACGAAAAGGCATGCTAACCTTCCGGTGCTTACTGTATGAAAATGACTGACGTAACAATGCACATCCATGGTGAACGCTCAAGATGGCTGCCTAATTTTCTTGCTAACCTGTGAAATACGCTTACGCTTACATGGCTTAAGCAAATTTTTGCTGCTATAGTTAGCTCGAAAATTTGCTTACCGTTAAGCAGCGCCATGAAATTGGGCCCAGGGCATGCAGGGCTACTAAAAGTTCCTAGGGGCAAGTAAAACTCACAGTCTGCGGTGGGTTAATAATAATAATAATTATACTAATATACATTTATAATGCGCACATATCCGTCACCCAGTAACGCTCAAGGCGCTTCAACATTCAGTATTTTCCTGCAAGGTATTTGGGGCAACGTTTCTGAAGTATGAGACCTACTCCTTCACATGGCACCATGTAATAGTTTATAAGGTGCTGTGGCGCAATATGCAGCCAATCAAACCAGGAACACTGGGGCGAACCCCCTTCTCTTTTCGATAAGTGCACTGGGTTCTTTTACGTACGTTCCACAACACACAGGGCCAAGGGCTTTACGTCCCATCTGAAGGACGAAGCAATTATGGTTAAGTGTCTTGCTTAAGGACACAAGTGTCCTGACTGGGACTCGAACCCACACTCTGCTGAGTCGGAAACACCAGAGTTTGAGTCCGGTGCTCTTATCTGCTCGGCCACGACACGCCAAAGTAGCCAAATTTAAGTAGTGCGTACAAGACGAACCATTTAATGTTGTTGTTTTTTATTAATGTTTGTTGTTTACAGAATGTGATTTGCGGGTATAAACTTGGTTACAGTCTGACCTGCCAGCCAGTTGTTTTCAGCTACAATGAATACGAACTCAGGGTAAGTGGAAGTCTGGTGTGCAGCGATGTCAATAAACGAATTGTAATAAAAATCGCGGCACCAGCTTTTAGAGATCGCAACGACCGATCGTGGAGATCGAATCCATTAATTAATTAGTCGGAATCAGTGATAAAAAAACTCACAAAAGTGTGCGTGTTCTGTTTTCATGGAATCTGGATGTTAATTCAGTGATTTTATCTCAGCGGTTTGTCTATTTAATTGCTCATTTCCTCCATGAGATAAAACGATGTTTTCCGCGTTTGATTGAGTCATTGTTATCTCATTCTATAGTGTACTTTCAATTTAAAAAAAAACCTTCAAGATGTATCGACATATCAGCGATATTTACCCAACGATATATCGCCTGTCAAAATTGTCGATATCGTCCAGGCTTACACAAGAGCTTGAGTCCGGCGCTCTCATCCGCTCGGCCACGATACGCCATACTTAACAAAAAAGCGGAAGCGCACAGGCATATAAAGCACTTAGTATCACTTAGCAGACCGAGGGGGACTTTACCTTGCTGGCAGACCAGACAAAATGAACTCTCTGAGGGTCGGGCATCTCCTCTGGCTTCAAGCCCAAGACGCTGTGATGTTCAACTCCCTCCTTGAAGATGGTGTTCATGTACACCTCATTCATGATGAGATGTAAGGAATGCCTTCAATGAATTAACATTGGACAGTCTGAATAGTCCAAAAGCAAAACTAATGGACCCAGTCCGATAAAACAGTTAATATTGGACAGTCTGAGTAGTCCAAAAGCAAAACTAATGGACCCAGTCCGATCAAACAGTTAATATTGGACAGTCTGAGTAGTCCAAAAGCAAAACTAATGGACCCAGTCCGATCAAACAGTTAATATTGGACCCAGGAGGTGAAATAAGCAATCAAGTGATTCAAAGTCCTTTCAATTAATGAAAGGTTTACACTCATAGACAAAAGTCCAATATGTTATTGTTTATTTGTGTATTAAAATGGACCAGTCCAAAGCTTACAAGAATAAACAGAAATAAACAATACCTTTAAATATCGAAAGCTTGTCAAAATATACAGTCCATTATAACACACATTTTAACAGACCCTGACCAATATCACACACAGTATTATATAATTGGACCCAGTCAAATATAACACAGGTTTTAACTGTTGGATCTAGTCAAATAGAACACTACAGGTTATATATAATGGACCCAGTCAAATAGAACAAAAATATATATAATGGACCCAGTCAAATAGAACAAAAATATATAATCAAAATAAACAGTCCATTATAACACAGATTTTAATGGACCCAGTTCAATATAATAAATGGTATACATATTGGAACCAGTCCAATATAACAGGTTACAAATACTGGACCAAGTCCAATATAACACAGATTGTAATAACACAAATATACAGTAAAAATACACGGTTCATTATAACACAGGGTTTTAACGGACCCAGTCCAATATAATGCAATACATGGTATACTGTGCATATGACCCAGTCCAATATAACACAGATACAGGACCCAGTCCAATATAACACAGATTACACTAGCCGCAGTCTAATTTAACACATGGTATATTGGACACACAGAGTGACAAACAGTATTAAGCATTATAAGATGCTCCATGAATATTCAAATAATGAACAAAGGATGGAAATTTGTTCCATTGAAGAACATGAAGAAACAATTCCTACAAGTTATTCAACCAGTTTGAGAATAGGGACTTGATTTTGGGACGTACCTGTGACAGAAGTTGAGAATGTCCAAGACTTCTTGCTTTGTGCAAACATCTCCAAGAGGGTTGTTAGGGTTCATGAAGAATAAGGCTCGTATTTTGACTCCCTACGGTGTAGACAAAATCCAAGTTTATTTGACAGTTTGATTTTGAAACAGTGGCATGATTTGAACAAAATAAAACCAACAGGCCTGTGTCTCCCTTTGGTCTAGAGTATGAAGCCCCCTGAACCTACTGGGTGTTACATTTCAGAGGATTTACAGACTCTCTACATCACCACAAATACAGGACTACATTGTAGGGTAGTGGGCCTGGGTCTCCTTTTGGTTTAGAGGATGACCATTTATAATAAAAGCTACAATAATGATCGTTAAAACGTTTAATAAATCATTTTACAGAAGTTTACCAAGGAATGACTGGTAAAAATGAAGGAATAAACAAATCTTCAACTTTGACCCCAACGATGACCTCTCACCTTGTTTACGTTCTCTTGATACGCAGACTCCATCTTTGAAATTGATATATGAAATGGCTGCGTCTGTCCTTCTTCCAACTGGACAAAGATACAAATAAACAAAAGTAAACAAGTGCTTCATCGACAGCCTACACAAATTCGCAACATCAACCATGTTGTACTTTAACTTGATTCAAAAACTACAGCAAAACACGGGGAAGCTGTTTTGCCATTGTCATCTTATTTGTACCATGTCTTGATTCATAGACAGTTTGCTGAAAAGCAATGTTCTTATAAATGCATTACCCATGGGGTGCTGTAAATTGAGTATTACGATCAGTACCAGAGGGTTTGTAACCTCAGGCCTTGAACTTATGCTCTTGAAGGGGCATGGCAACTTTCCTCTGGTAACATGGGTAAGGGGCACTCTATGAGGAAAATGTAAATTTGTATTGGAACTTTGCAAAGGGCACCACAGCAAAAGCACAGGGCACTACAGCAATTGCTGTGGGTGCCATGGGTTATTTCGAGGCCTGTAACATCACCGATGCTGTACATTATCTTGATTCAAAGATTTGTCACCCTCACCCATTTTGTACCCTTTCTTGACTCAGAGGGGATAATACCAACATCACCTGTGCTGTACGTCATCTTGATTCATAGAGTATTTGTTCAGTTACATGAGTGGGATGCTGTTTTGCCAATAATAGTCATGTTGTACATTGTCTTGACTCATAGACAGTAATTGCTTCAAAGTAACATGCCAGCAGTATACCAACTCAAATCAATGAATAATCTGTTACTAACAATGAAAATAATAAGTTAACTGATAACTTATTTTTCTGATTTGGGGTTGAACAAAGAAAATTGTCTAGAACGGGATTTGAACCAACGACCCTCCGGATTAGCGTGCCGGCTGAACTATCTAGCCCTATGTTGGCTTTCTCCCTTTTTTGTCAATATCTTTTTGGGTGCCAGTCGGAAGGTGTTGTGCAGCCAGCTGGCCAGGGATCACACCCAATTTTATGACACAACTTTTTTTATTTCAAACAGCAACTTATAAACCACAAGGGAAACTGACTGGCCACATTCAACCAGCGACCGCTGGTTCAAACCCCGCTCTAGTCAATTTTCTTTGTGCAAACCCCAAAGTTAACTTATTTCTCTGCACCTTGCTGTGGAAATGCACGGGTATAACCTTCGCTCTGGCTCGGGCTTGAACGTCAAAATTTACCCCTCCATAGTATGGGGTAGCGACCATGATACCATCTGAAAACAACCAATCCAGATCAATCAAAAACTTGAAACGCATTAGATTTGGAATCCATTTAGGACCGTTTCATAACCATGGTTTTGGCTACGGATTAGGCTCTGTCAGTCAGTAGTTTATGATCTTTATTGCACAACATCAAAATACAACGAGGTGCAAAAGGTTAGCCCTGAACAGGCGCACAGGCCCACTAAATGGGGACCTTTGATCACACTTTCAGAATAAAACAAAGAAACAAAGACAGCAGCAAAAAAGCAAAAACAACAGGAGAAAACAAGGAAGTATAACATGCGTAGTAAAACCGGTTAAAATTACAATAAAAATATATGCAACATTTACAGACAATTTGAAATACAATAACGACTACATATATACAAGATGGTCAAGAAAAAACACCCAGCCCCAAATTACAGGTCCCAGGTCCCAAGGTAGTGGTCACAAAGGTGAGATAGTAACGTAGAAAACGTACAGAGTTGGTACTGGGCTTTAAACAGGTTGACGGAGAACAAGTCAAAGCCAATCATTTCTGCTTAGCAGACAATTGTTAATCAATATTTTCTGTTTAAACAGCTCTATGAAATTGGGCCCTGATGTCTGTAGTATCCATGCATTGATAATACTCTTTATACAACAACAGGCGCTCCATACTTTATGTTAAGGTCAGATGTAGTATCAATGCATGGATACTACAGACATCTGTATGTAATTTACCCATAGGGATTTATGCCCATGGTGGGACAGCACAATTTTGTCTGTAATAAACATCTATAAAAATATCTTATTCATCTTATTTGCGTATTCTGCTGATTTTATGAACATCATCATTTTGTACACACACACACACACATAAAAATGTCACCAGTACATGAGATTTTTAAAACGGAAATAAACGTTGTTGAATTGAATTGAATAAATTTACGTACCTCCTGGGTCACATATGGCAAAGGTCAAGGCCTCTATGCAGGGCCCGCCACCATTGAACACACAAATCTGAGATGGGGGAGAAGGCAGAATGTTTAATAATAGAAATGGTCAAAAACAGAAGCAAAAACATTCTTTTGTTGGATAATGGATAGTGATTGATATGATGTCTAGGCTGCTAGGTGCTCTGGCAAAGAAATTTCTCAAATCCATCAGAGTACTCCATTATATGGGAACCGAACCCCCCAAATGTTTGGACTCTGATAAGATTGACCCCTGGCGTCATGCTAAGAGTGGGTGGTTTGGGGGTACAGTACCTACCAAATCCATCAAAATACTCTCTCTATGGGAACTCAACACCCAAATGTTTGGACTCTGATAAGATTGATATAAATGCCTGGCCTCATGCTAATTAGGGTGTGTGGTTTGGGGGTACAGTACCAAATCCATCAAAATACTCCACTCTACCATGTCTACGGGAACTCAACACCCACAACAAATGTGCAAAAGACTGTGTCCAGTTCATAGAGTTATATATAGGAATTAGAGGGCGCACTAGCGACAACGGCAGAGGCGGCCATTTCGTAAGTAGTCAAAAACAACGTCTAAACTATTTGTGCGCGTTGCAACAGAGCAATGGTTAACAATGAAAGGGTTTACTGTGAAATGTATGAATGCCAATGAAAACCGTTTGTAGTACTATATAATCCCCGAATAAATATAATATTTTAGATTAATATTCCTTCCCTTTGGACAACAAATCATGGCATAGTGTGTTCATCCTCTATTGAAACGAATAAGATAAATCCTACGAAACAACTTTAAAACGGCCGCTCGTTTTTTTGCAGACCAAATAACGTGTATTAGCACACTGCGTATTTCGTATTCAATGTTGCCCTCGTACAAAATGGCGCGTGCATCTCCTTGTGGTCCCGTCGCTTTTGTGCACGTAGCATTACCAGTGCGCCCTCTAGTTCCTATACATGTATATAACTCTATGGACCAGTTCTAGCTGAAACACTCAACTAGCGTGTGTGGACTGTGGATGGTGGACCTGGTATTAAGAAGAAGCTTAAATTGAGAAAGAATCTGCCTGGGTCGAAATGTTGAGACAATAACCCAGTGTTTGCAATGCCATAGATACCTGTGCATACCTTTGAAGGTTCCAGGGGGGTTGGCGACTTAGCAAAGTCAGTAAGAAACTCTGCGACCGCTTTTTTCAAGTCCGGATGCCCGTCAAACTGGCCGTAGGTAAACATATAGTCCTCCCATTGAACATTTAATTTGTTTATCTGTAAAAAAAAAATGCACACATTTAGAAATTTTGAAAAACAATTTTGTGTTAAATTCTTTGTTTTCTTACTTGCACCTGTTCTCATTAAAGGCGGAAACTTTTGGTTAATTGTAAAAGACCTGTATCCTCACTTGGTGTATCCCAACATTTGCATAAAATTACGAACCTGTGAAAATTTGGGATCCATTGGTCATCAATGTTGCGAGAAAATAATGAAAGAAAAAAAAACACCCTTCTTGCATTATTAAGTGCTTCCAAATGCCTGAGAAAGGCTTCACCCCTGAAGCCTCAGATCCAAATTTGTTGGTGAAAAAATTATCTCTTTCTCTAAAACTACATTACTTCAAAGGGGGTCGTTCCTAACAATGTTTTATGATATCAACAGCTCTCCAGTGCTCTTTACCAAGTAAGTTTTTATGGCATACGCAGATGCAATCAAGGTCTCCCTATATCCAATTTGTTGGTAACATGGCTAAAAAAACATCATTGTTTAATTTTAAATAGTCTAAAAGCTCACTGATTATGAAGTTCATACTAGAACCATTTTTTTCTGTGAAATATCTCCCTCTGAACTGATGCCATATTCGTGAAAACTGTATCCAAAAAAACCTTTAAAAAGTACAACAGCTGATTTCGGTTGTATAACCAAAATTATGGACAACATATTTACATGCTGAATGGTTTGTCACCATTTTCTCCTAACTCACACAACGGATTAAGCCCACATTTTCATCATTTTGGTATTTCATGTACACATATGGCTGATCCTGTATAAATACTTTAAAATTACCAGCAATTCTATTCTACAATTTAGTACTCTTCAGCCCGCCATATCATCTTGGATTTGTACTACCTCGCCCGGTTCATTTGCCATTTGCCAGGGGCAAACCCTGACGAACATTGTAGTCGACATTTTCTCATTATTTGTTTACTACTTAAAGTTGAGTTTATTCACCAAAGTGCATGGAATAAGAAACATTTAAAGTCTCACTCACCTGTTTCTTCAGAATTTCAAATACGAGTCTGTTTTCAGATGTACCAAGATTTATGCAACCCTAAAATGAAGCAACAAAGAAAAAAAGCATGAAGAATTATTAAATTTCATTAAAAGTAGGGCCTATCATTTGGTTTACGTTAACGTATTTGCTGAGTTAAAGGCAACATTCAAGAAAGAGAATACAACAAAAGTCACACTGTGAACATTTCAGTTGAATACAGTGTCTACTTCCTGAAGAAAGAGAAAAAATAAATAAATCAAATAAAAATGTCACCAGGTCACTGTGTTTCATGAAGAATATTGAATTCATCCATACTGTGCTCATTTACAGCGGGTACTGACCACACCTCTGGACCCGGCCTGGAGTTTCATCTTTGAGAGGGCAAGGCCATTTTCATTTTGCAAAGGGCACTTCCATTGGGAAAATCTTAAAAGTCTATGGGAGACGCTTGATGGGGCACCAAGGCCAAGACCAGGGGCATTGGAGACCATGGCCTCAGTGACCTCCGTGTAATTCCACGCCTGCTGGTCCTACTTAGGGCAGCACTCAAGACACTA
Organism: Pisaster brevispinus; assembly: GCA_023634235.1. Lineage (NCBI taxonomy): Eukaryota > Metazoa > Echinodermata > Asteroidea > Forcipulatida > Asteriidae > Pisaster > Pisaster brevispinus. The sequence goes on from JAMKCF010000018.1 coordinate 2,410,031, forward strand.
CAACAATTTCAAAAAGTTACTACTTGCAAGCGATCTTCGGAGATTCAAATTTGATGTTGTACTTTTGTTCATTTTCTAGTCAACTGGGGCATTTCAGACGAAATGATTTTGCAGGAAGCTCCAAAATTAACACAAAGTAACTGGCACAAAAGGTAACATTGTGATGTTAGGAAAGACCCTAATCTGAAAAAGCAAACTGCGAACTAGTCGCATTTTTTAGGTAGAACAAGTATGAGCTGTATTTAAGTTATTCATCGAATGTTAAACAGATCTCATTTAACTCGCTTAACCCTAACCATGCTAAATGCAACAATATGCACCAAATGGTATAAGTTGTTGTGATCTGTTGCATTTGGCAGTCAACTCAGATGTCATTTTTTGACTGAATTTGTTGCATTCAGCAGTGAAGTGACTTCATATAGGTTTGGGTGCTTCTATTGTATCTGAACAACTTATAATGGGTATTTCAAAATGTTTTTTATGGGAAAAGTATTGAAAAGTATGATGTAATATTAGGTAAGAATCATAATTCAAATCATATTCAAAAGACTGTATAATAACAGTTAAACATTACACTTATGTGCATACTGTTGCATTTAGCAGTGCAAACACCCTTGATCAGTCCTTTCCCAGACAGCATGCCTGCACAATGCAACAATATCCCTTGTTGCATTTTGTTGCATTTGGCATGGTTCTCATTTCAACTGTGTTGCATTCTGTTGTATTTGGCAGGCTTTCTAGAGAGACCCTAATGGGGGTTAGGGTTAAGATGCTCATCAAAGGCCTGGATTTACACAAAAGCCACGGAGGCCATGGCCTCTGTTGCCCCTGGTCTTGGCCTTAGTGCCCCCTTCAGAAGTTTCCAAAGATTTTCCCAATGGAAGTGCCCTTTGCAAAATGAGAATGGCCTTGCCCTTTCAAAGATGAAATTGAAGGCCTGTCATCACGTACACTGTAAACTCCAACCTGAAGTTGGTAGACATAAAGGCATAGCGGCCCATGTAAGAATTGCCAACACTGTATTATGGGATGTTGAAAATGAAATTAATAGAAGGCACATTGTATGCTGATATGAGCTCATTGAACAGTTAAACAAGGTGCCAGACTAGACTGCACATCGGGGCAAGTGCTACATTTGGACTGAAAACAGCGTCCCACGTGACCTAAGAAAACTGGTCCCTCTAAATTGCAACTCTCACAATCACATTACGGCTCTGATTTCACTTCAGGAATCCAAGTGCGCCCTCAATCTCTGAAAACAATCAATTAACATTTTTCCAATAAAAAGTTAAGCTTGTGTCCACGAACAATCAACTGTACGACCTTTGGAGTCACTATCAATTCCATTTTACATGTAGCTTGAAGCAAGAGAGAGCACATCTATTTTCTGCGGGTTTTTCTCTCTGTTTTGTAGGCAGCATGACTTTGGCCATGCTCTGAGGTCAGAATACTTGGGAGAGATAATGCCCTAGAGCTCTCTGAAGGTATTTGTTAAAATTGTGTTTAAATTATCTTTTTATCAGATAAATATTTTAATTTTTTAGGGTTATACATGTACATGTGTCGGTATTGTTAACTTGTACTACATTATGTTTGTAGCCAGCCTCGTTGACCTTTTTGCCCTTCACCAGCTCTCAAAGTACAGTACCGTTGATGTGCAACACAATTTGTATTGTGTGCTATTGAATGGAGGATTAAAAGTCAGTTCAAGTGCAAGAGATCATTTTATACTTAGGGGCAATTCCATGATAGAGTGGACATGGCCCAAAAATTTCAAATCCATAATTGAAAGCCATAATCCATAAAATATTGTTGCATATAGTTCAAAGTTTGTGGAACCACTTCACATTATTACATTGTCTTCGAAACACTTGGAGAAAAGGTCCTCTGAAGTGGATCAATGATTCTTAACTAAAAAGTACTGTTAAGATAGTACTTTTGTTTTTTGTCTATTTTATTGACTTTTAAGTGATAACCTTGTTAATTATTTATTTCCTATAATTCATCATGGCACTAATATTCAGATTTGAAAAAAAAAATAGTTTGACAAACTTCATGAAGTAGTTATGAATGAACATCCAAAGCACTTAGGGTAGTGTAACGTGAGTAACCAAAATATGGTATTTTTTTTCCCAGTGAATGTTTTTTTTAGTTTTAACATTTGCCACTTGTAATTATCATTCTATTGATGATCTCAAAAGAAAAAAAAGGGTTTTTTATGATGTATCCATTAACAGTACTATTGGGTGAGGTGATGAAAATTGTAACGTGAGTAACCATGTAGCGTGAGTAACCATACATGTAGCGTGAGTAACCATGATAAACCAGTGAAGGAGGAGACTGTTGGAGCTGGTATTATGTATGAGGGCACAAATATGCCTTATTTACCAAAGAGTACACAAATTGACCTTTTTAAACAATGAGGGTAGCATATCATTACCCACGATGCATTGCACACTGTTTGATGAGCACATGGAAGAAACGTGCATGCAAATACTGTTGCGTAATCTATTTGACCTGGCAGAAGTTGTGAGTATTATTATTTTTTTTACAAATCCTGTACATGTACATGTAGGTTTTATTAGAAAGATTGTTTTATTCATCTCTCAATGAAATTCATGACAAAATAAAGCAATTTTAAAGATGTTTATAGGGCCTACTACCTATTGATTTTCATTGTACATACATGTACATGTATGTACGTTTGTTTGGAGTCGGTATTTCACACTTTTATACATCTAGGCATTAAACCTTTATGAAGACAACCAGTATTGGCTGTTCCAAATGTTAATAGCTGAACTGAAGTTCCAATACTGCGTAATTAAATAAATTATTTTAAAAAGATTTGTTTTAATTGATTTCAGAGAAATGCCACTCTCAAACGCAGAGAAACAACGACACTTTAAAGCTAAACTGAAAGAAACTGGCAACAATCCTCCTTGTCAGCTTGTGGAATATGTTGTGAACAATTCATAGGGTTCCCGTTCTTTTCAGGTAGCTGCAGGGAAGGTCTGGAATGGTCTACCAAATTCCATCAGAGCCATCCAGACAACAAACAATTTCAAAATAGCATTGAAAACACATCTTTTTTTTCCCTCCAAATTCCGTGGAGATTTGGATTAATTACTGCTTATTCTGCTGCTGTTTTTATATTTATGCAGCACCCCCATTTTCAACCTTTCTTGCTTGTGCACCACTGGAAAACATCCAGAGAGGATTATTGGAGCAAGCGCCACGAGCACTTTCGTGGATACCGGCACTATAGAAGAAAGTTCACTATAATTTGAAAGTTCCATTTTGTGAGAAAAGTGGAAGAAAGAATCAATTAAAAAGTAGGGATCTTGTTATTGTTAGCATAATTAATTATCTCTTCCATGGTAAACACAAGTCGGTCAAATATTGGTAAGGTTACTTTGTTGGTCCATGCCCTTACTATGTTTTCATGCTTTGTAACGTGAGTAACCGTAACGTGAGTAACCATGTTTTTTATGGATTCCTAAAAAGTTAAAGATTCTAGAAGATTTGTTTTACTCTTATTATTTGTGCCTCATGGCATGGTCTTTCATCAATTTAAAAGAAATTTCCAAATGTTGTTTGTATGAGGAGACTTTTGATTAAGGCATGTTGTTTTTTTATGCATGTCAGAAAATGTAGCGTGAGTAACCGATTTTGTGTGTCTTTTATATCATACATAACGCAATTTTCTGAAAGTCATTTTTGGTGCTTAAGTACGTCTAGGTATACTCTAACTACCATAGGGATAACAGTTATTAAACATTTTCAGTAAAGCAATTACAGCACAAGGAAACTCAAAAGTACATCTAAAACGTAACGTGAGTAACCGTGGAATTGCCCTTAGGTCATCGTATGGATTTTGAGGTAGTTTGTTAGTGAATGCTTGTCCTTTTTTAATTAATAAAGGGGCCGGCCCCCCTTCCGTGCCTCTTTATGTTATTGTTGTTTAACCCTCCCCTGTTATGGGGTACGTTCCTACAGTAAATGCAATTAATTACATTTATTGTGCAATTTGTATTTTTCCTATAATGCTTTTATAAGTTCTTTTAAATTTTGCTGAAAGTAACATGCATGTAATTTGGCTTTTTGGCCACCAGATGTATGAATAAATAATCAATCAATCAATCAATAAGTGCCATGGCCGAGCAGTCTAGTTCACCAGACCCAAGCTCTGGTGTTGTCAGCAGCAGAGTGTGGGTTCGAATCCCGGTCATGACACCTGTGCTCTTAAGCAAGGCATTTGACCATACATGCCTTCATATTCACTACCTAATGGAGACCGAGAACAAAACAGAAAAGGGAAAACAAAGGGTCTCCATAGGGAAATTCTAAAGACTGGGTTGCTCCACAAGGAATTTTGTGTACAAAGTCTATGGGAGGTTCTTAACTACAGGGACAAAGGAAAGAACAAAAGATGTCTCCACAGGGATGCAAAAAAAAAGAAGGTGTGTACATGTGTGTGTTAGAGTTTGTTTTCACATTCAAACCGGGGACCTATAACAAAAGAGGACAATAGGGTCCCCGGTTGGGTAAAGGTCCCCAGTTGGAAATTGTGTACAAAACCAATGGGAGCTGTTGCCAAAAAGTTAAAGTCCAAACAAAAGAGGGACAATAGGAGGTCCCCGATTGGAGGTGTTTACACACTTGGGTGTGTGTGTGTAACTTTGTAACAAAAATGGGAAGGTAGTGGATGATACCCAAGTGGATGATACCCACACCTACACATGTACATCCTTACAGACTGTGAAGGAGGTAACCCTGTTTTAGCCCTGTTTCAGGCTAGTTGAATTGGGCATTATAATCTTGTAATGTACAATGTACGTGTACTACATGTACATGTACATGTGTACATGTATGGGGGGGGGGGGCTAGGCAGCCTCCTCGACCTTTTGCCCTTCACATAGCAATAAGTTTACAAAAATAATTACTGGAGATGCTTATTCTTCGTGATAGGCCTACTGAACATGTATAGTAACTTGCAATATTAAACTTTGACTATCACAACAAAGCACAACTCATCCATGGCTAATTCACATCCTCAACTTCAACTTTGTGCCTGCCTAATGACCTGTGTTACACTAGCCTTCTCCATTTTATTACTTTACATATGTAGTAACTTTAATTTAAAAGTAATAGTTAAGTTACTTTGACCATTAAAACACCCAACATCAACCCTAGACCAGCCTAATGACCCAGGTTACTCTAACCTTCTCCGTTTTATTACTTTTTTATAGTAACTTTAGTAATGATGCAAATTTAATGGTGACCATTACAACCAACAACAAAGCACTCATTCATGGCCATAGCATCATCATCATCAACTCTGTGACAGGCTGATGACCCAGTGTTAATCTAGCCTTCTCCATTTTGTTACTTTATAGTAACATAATAATAATGCAATATTTAACGTTGACCAATTACAACAAAGCACACCACAACCATGGCCGTTACCATCATCATCATCATCATCATCATCATCAACTCTATGCCAGCCTCTCTAGCATTCTAGCCTTCTCCGGTTTTTCTACTTTAGTACCTTTAAATGCAGATTTTAATGTTGACCATTACAAGAAGCAAAACTCCATAACCATTAGAGCCTCATCATCATCAACCTTGCAGCTGTAACAACTATCTTGAGTCTGAGAATAACTGTGCTTAACGGATTGATTTTTGATATAAAACCAGACTTACACTGTACACCCAAGTTGTTGTTCACATTTAGCTGAATCAGCATGGAGGGTAGAGGCGTGTCACAAAGCCTTCTTATGCTGGCATGTTTTAAGCTAGTGTCTACCACTCTGCAAACACCCTGTGATACATGCAGTTCAAGAAGCAACACCTTTTACGCAACTCGCAACTGGAAGTTGGAAGTTTCACCACTTCGGAGACAGACGGCCAGATCTGTTGCTTCCTGCGCCCGTATTTGTCTCTCTGAGCCAGCATGCCGCTCAGTAAACTACTACCCCGATGACAACATGTGTGAGGTCAACAATTCAACGCATGCCGAGTATCCTGACGATATGATCCCCTATGATGGTGCAGTGTACTACTACGCGGATACACAAACACCAGCCTTACTTGATGATGCTGGCACACAAACCCAAACCACGACTACTACACAGGGTGGTATTGTGGCTATGCCTCCAGGAAAATAGAGATGAGTTTTAAGCAGTTTCAGAACCTGGAAATTGTCCATCCAATCGTAAATGGATTGATGTCAAGCCAAATGCAGGAGGATACAAAGCACTGGTTTTCAAAAGCACTGGCTTTGCCGACAAGTTTGGATTGTCAAGAATAATTTATGAAATGGATCAACCAGTTTGTACAACACCTTGAAGGCAACACAAGAGGATGTGGCACAAATTGCTGAACATGCTTGATGTCCATGGCCCCTTTTTGGTAACAAAGTGTTCTGGGTTACTTGCAAGCCTGGAATTACACGGAGGCCACAGAGGCAATGGGCTTCTGTTGCCCCTGGTCTGGGCCTTGGTGCCCCTTCAAAAGTTTCCCGTAGACTTTAAGATTTTCCAATCAAAGTCCACTTTGCTGAATGAAAACGGCCTTGTCCCTCTCGAAAATGAAATTCCAGGCCTGTACTTGCATTAGTACAACCATAGGGAAAGACACTTGAGACTGATTTACAAAATGTATTTGTACCTTCTGGAGTTAAAAGCTGATCACTGTGTCAAATGCTCAAATTAGACAAGTGCCAAGACCAGACTCCAACCCACACCCTGACAACATCTAAGAGCCATCTCCTTAAAGTCATAACGATGTACCAGGTCGTCAACAAACTCATTGACTTGAACGTGGACAACCAGCTAACAGGCCCTGAACTTCGCTCTTGAAGGGGCACGGCAATTTTCCTCTGGTAAGGGGCACTCTATGAGGAACATGTAAATTTGTATTGGAACTTTGCAAAGGGCACAATCAGCAAAAGCACAGGGCACCACGGCAATTGCTGTGGGTGCCATGGGCTATTTCGAGGCCTGAGCCAATCCCAGCCAACTCATCCACCAGCATGACCAGAGGAAATATCACGAAGCTCCTTGTTCCATCTACCCGCACAAACTTTACTGAAAGGCTCTTTCCTCCCAGACACTATCCGCCATCCGGAATTCACTGCCCAAGCAAGTTATTGACGCACCAACTCTGGATGTCTTCAAGAACAGGTTATTAAACGATGTCACCTTCAACTAATCAACAATCCCCAAACAAAATAAATAACTGCTTACATGTACTTGCACATATATATCGATCTGTTTTTTTTGCCTTGAGTTTTGTCTATACATTGTTTGCACTTCAACCAATGTGCGAGTATACTCCGGAGGAGGTTTCTTCACAGTACAGGAAGATGATGATCTGAACTTGATTCTATTATTCAGTTATTAGCTGTTTCGTAGCGCAGCGCTGCGAAACAGCTCTTGTTTTCGTTAAAGTTTTTTTTTTTATTTTTTTTTTTATTTGTCTGTTTCAGTAAAAAAGGCTATTGACATAACGCACGTTCGGTCAAAGCGGCTATTTGCATAGTTCCTAAAGAGCAATTGCAATGAAACTTTCAGTGATGAAAGGCATTGGTGCAATAATGATCTCAAAACAATGAGGTCATGATGACGTCCTCACCTGTCACGTGACGTCATCTTAAAGGTTTCTATTTTAAATATTTGAAAATCAGTAACAAATCAGCCACAAAAGACCGTAGGTTTCTGTTTGCGGGATTGTATAGGGATAAATTAGGTCTTCATTTTATTCAGTGTGCGTGACCTCACATGACCTCTACTTCCGGTCGAAACAGGAAGTGCCTTGTTATTCAAAAGTGGAAATAGTTATGAAGTTGCTTTCAACTATGTTATTGTCTGGCAAGGGTGGGTAATTAAAAAAAATACCGATGACGTCACAACACACAAGAGCGCCCTCTAGCGGCAGGTTGAAAACTGATCAAAATGGACTTTTTGAAGATGTGTGTGGTGAAGTTTTGTGTATTCACTTCAAAATTTACACACATGTTGATCGTCTAGCAGCCATCATATGTGTGAAATTTCAGATCGATGACGTCATCGGGGGTCACATGACGCGGCATTAAGGGTGCCTTTTTTAAAGTCGTATATCTCCCTAAGTGTTAGTGCGATCATGTTGAAACTTGGTAGATTGTTGGATATTGGCAAGTTCTTGTAAATTCTAAAATGACGTCATGATGACGTCATCACATGATTTTTTATGATTTTTTCTATTTTTTGCACCTTTTAGTCATAAATTGCTTACAAAACGTGGTATAATCCAAATTCTTTTTTAAACAGGCTTGAACGTCATAACTACTTTGAATACAAAAAAAACTTTCAAATTCAGTTGAGTAATTTGAAAAAGTTATGACGAAACAGCTCGGCATTTGTGCACAAATGCAACATGTCTAGTTATTGTTATTGTTATAAATTTCTGGTAATGAAACCAATGATGCCTCAAAAGCAAACGTAATCACTGTAACTTGGAAGCCTGAGGAAACCTGTAAACAAGGGTGCTTGCAATGTGAACCAGAAACACAGAGGTGAACCACTTCTATTCCATGCTGTTTTCTGGATTATTTTATGTGCACTATCTAGCTCACAAGCCCTACAGCCTTACAAACATAAATATTCTGCCACGTAACATTGCTGTCATTCTCTGTTTAACTTGTTGTAAGTGAAACTCTGAAAGTGTAAGTGTATAAGGACATCACACAATGTGTGTCATTACCAGATTACCGGGTTTCAAACTTTCACACCAGCATGACCAGAGCCAAGGCCAGTGCGCTTTACTCCTAGTACATAGTACTAGTAGAACTATGCGGTTCGTTCCGCTATCGTCTCGGTCGTGGAGACGATCGCGGAAGGAACAGCATAGTTCTAGGAGTAGGTGCGCTTAACCACTCAGCCACGACAAGCCATAGTCCTGATTGTGGCACTTATTCCATGCTAATAAAAATGACAAATAAAAAATACTACAAGGATGGAGTTGTTAGGCGCAATCTTTGAAGTTGTCTTTTTTTAAATTCGCGCAGTGTGCCATTTTGTAACGGCGCAATCTTTGTTTCCTTGCATGATTAAAAATTTGCGCAGGATAGCTCAGGGGTGCAAACTTTTAACACTACGCGATCTTTGTCGTTTAACCATAATTCTCACCATTTGTCGTGAAATATTCGCTTAATAGCGAATATTCCCGTGCTTTTATAATATTTTAAGACCAAGGGAATGTTAAAAGGGTAAGTTCAAAGTAGCGTTGTGCTGGATTTTAACTTCTGTCTGAAGTGACACTTTCGTTCAAAAACTTGGGAAGAATTTCGAGAAATAGGTCTGCTCTCACCACGGACTGTAAAATTAAATTTCACAGGAGAATTGCGCTGGCAGATTCCCGTGGGTGTCAGAAAATTTGTTGATAAATAAAATGTCTATTAACAATAACACTCATTTTAAAACAGATTAAAATAGAAAAACAAATTTGAAAATTTGTTTGCTAGACAAATGCGATCCCCCCGTTTTTGTTTATTAGGTTTTTTTTCTAGACTGGCGATGACAACAATTGGGCCAACAATGCCGCCTCTGTGTCAATTTCTTTCGTGCCTCAGCTTTGTGCGAGTTAAAAAAAGAGGCCATTCCCCATTCTTCAAAGATTGTGCCCAACAGAGTTAATGTTTACCATGTTTGTTTACTCAAAATTCAAACATATTCATTTTTACATGACTCATCATTAACAATAACAGCACCTTTTTACTTAGTGCTTTACTTACGGTTGGGTTTGTTTCTGCGTTGTACAAGTTCGCTTGGCATTTAACAAACCCCTCTCCTAGCAAAGATGTAATGTTCCTCAAACCTTCGCCTCGACTTCCCAACCACTTAGGTGGGGCTTCAAGCTCTTCTGCTGGTTCTGCTTTATTCGCTCCAGCAGCAGGCAGCTCTTTCTCCGTTCTTCTGCCATCCATTTCAGATTTCGTTATCAAAAATTAAACCCCAAAAGTTGCAAAAGTTTTAGAATATGAAGAGTTCAGTGCAACGACCTTCGTGGGTCGATAAGTCACATTTACTTCCACACAGGTTGACAGGTGCAACAATATTTTCACCGGCGAGCTGGCTGCTGTGCAGATGACAAACTGAGGATGGCACGTATAAACATCCCCGGGTCTTTGCATTTCTTTAGTCACACAGTCTATAATGCTTCAATATCCGTACCGGCTTTTTCCCTTCTCGCTCGTCCCCCACCGATCAATGAGAGCGAGTTGGACCTAATTGTACAGCGCCCTCAAGAGAGCTTCAGAGACTGAATTTTTCTTTTGGAAAGAAGAAGAGGCAAAAATTGTGTGAAAGAAAGAATGCAAACTAGATTTCAGCCTTTGAGAAAGACTCTACTAGGGTCGAAACGTCAGACCACTAACTATTTTTTTTTAAATTTAAAATTAAATAATTAATGCTGTCCGGCCACACTACTATAGTTTAGGGTTATGAAAATTATGTATGGAGGTGGGAAAATTGTTAATATCCTAGTGTATTGGGGGTAAAGTGGCCCAAAATACTCCACCCTCGGGTAACTTAACACCCAAATAATTTGGTCCTGGGGTCGATTTAACAAAGATAGTCCTAACTTAGGACTAGTCTTAGGATTTATGAAAAACTTAAGGCTAGTCCTAAGTTAGGACGAGTAACTCGTCCTAACTCGAGATTTCGCTCGGCCCCAGCGGCCTATCCAGGACCGCTGGGATGGGCTAATCAGCTTGCACAGATTCTTGTTCAGGAAGTACGTCATGTGTGCAGTGCTTGCAGTGTGAGTGTGATGCATGATGGGACTGAGCATTAACCAATGAGCGTGCTTGCGTTTGCCCATCCCAGCGCCTTTGGTTTGAAGGCAAAGCGCTGGGGACGAGCGAAACTCGAGATAAGACTAGTCTCAACTCTTTGTGAAATCCACCCCAGGCATTCCATATAAAATTAGACAATTGCTGGTGCGGCAGGAGATTCTGTCCCCAATATGGCGAACTGTGTACAAACTTCTTCTGACAGCGCCCTCGACAACAAACTTCCCTAAAAGGTTTCAAGTGAAAATTCAATTTTCTGAACCCAGTAACACAAACTTCTTCCTCACAATAAAAAAAACCCCAAACACACACAAATACCTTCGTTTTCACATTTGTACAAAATGTATAAATTTTTTAATCACAAATTTGATACTTTTCAGACTATTTTACATTCATGTAATACAAATCTCCATTGATACAAAGGTCTTGTCCAGACTTACTGCTTCACCATATTGCCCTCATTTGCTTTGCCTGGAAAAAGTCTCAGTACAAACAGCACTCGATTTCACAAAGATCTATGCCAAAGTATTGCCCTCAAAAATTCACCTGTTGCGCAAAAAATCGGCAGGGAACCAGTCACAATCATTATTCACAACACAACATTATGGCTGGTAACCCTTGTGGTATCGACGCCTTCAGGAGAAAGTACCTGCGAGTGTACTATTCTGCTGAAGACAAGCGGTGTATACCACTCAAAACATTGAGACCACATGGGCTCTTTTCAGAGCCGACACTCCTCCCAAAAGAGATTTACAGATGGTTGTACCCACAGGTTCACTGGTAATAGTTACTTCTTAACTCATATCTTTGTGAAATCTAGCCTTGTGTACCAATGAGAATACCATGTGAAACCAACCAACCGGTTCCCCGTGTATTTGTTTAATTTTGTAAAGCAATACTTTCACAAGCTCATTATTAGCCATCAGATAAGCGAGGGTGAGTTTTTGGCAACGTAATCAAAACCTGTTTCGTTGTGGCTAGATTATAATATTAATTTCATGTAATCAACTGAAACAGCTTCTGGTTACGGCAGACAAAAAATGCATCTAAGACCCCTGAATTAACAGAAGAAAAAAACAAAAAAACAAAAAACCAATAACAAACAAGTTTAATGGCAGCAGTAATAGCAATGGTAATAAGTGGTAGTGTTAACATAAATAACTGTACTGTCTAGCGTTTAAGTACACAAACACAACTAATAATTAGACTGTGTCCCAACTGGCTGCTGCGGCTATGGCTGTTGCTAAGGATGTTGCTATGCGCTTCCTATGCCTCAATGCTTGTTCACGTGTAGATCAAGCCAAGCCAAAGCCAAAACCAAAGCCAAAGCCAATGCCACTAAAATTGACACAGCCTGAGGTCGTGTCCGAATTGTCTGCCAAGTCTACAGCTACGGCTAGATTTCCACATCATGCATTGAAGTACAGGATGTCCTCAGCAACACCCTTAGCAACAGTCACAGCCGTAGCCGCCAATTCGGATACAGCCTCACAGATATCTTTAAGTACATGATCTGTAAACAATAACCCAACTCAACTTTCGTTTTGTTGAAACTTCAACAAAAAAGTACTGGGGTCCAGTCTAAAAAAGCTGGGTAAGCAGAACATTATTGCTTAGGAAAAAAAAGGGCAGGGCACAAGTAGCAACAATGTGTGATACATGCATGGACATTTTGTTCTTTCCAAGCATGTTTTTTGAAGGTTGAAATGTATATTTCACCTCCCCCCTACCCATCGTCGATTTTGATAGCTTCAATGCCAATCAAACAGTGTTTCATAGCGTAGCCTCCGGTAAAATCAAACAAAATTTTAGTACTGCCATGGTTGTTATTTTCAACACAGATTCAAGAGATTGCATAACTTCTTAGTTTAATACATTATAGAATGAAAATACAAGATTACACAATTTTGGCTGGTGATCTGTTTCTGCTAAACTGAGCTTAGCGAGTAAATATTATTCATGCTTTAATCGACTTACAATGAGCCCTTCAGTTCATCGCAAACCAATGATGGGCCAGTTTTTAAATTTATTTTAGTAGGCAAATTGAACAGAAGACAACCTAGACAGTTAAAAAGGACAGGGGGGGTAAATCCAACGATGGGACCCTGTATGTTAAAAAAAAAAAAAATTGTTTTAGTACTTTGGCTAACAAATTATGTTGATTGGTTAATTGGCTTTGAAAAAATACAAGGTTTCGATGTTCATTGTTTTATTTTGTTTTCTTATACGTAAATTACATAAGATGGGTAGATGTCATTTGATACGTCGTCTCAATAAAACCCAGTTATTACTTCAAGCAAAAGTTTAAGCCAATGCGACACAAATTACGTTACTCAGACAATCAGGTACGTGGTGTTTACAAAGTGCGACACAATTGTGACAAGAAAATTTGCTCCACTTTTGTAATTCGCGTGAAGTAAGGACCAGAGTTAGCGTTTAAAAGACGGCATTACAAAAATTGTTCCAACTGGACAAACTGTAAAATTGTACAATTAGGATCGTTGTTAATGAGATGCAAATCTTTCGGTTAGTCTGTGAATTGGAAGCAAAATCTATGAACATTCAATTAACAAATATCTGTGTGCAAATTTATCCAAAGGGGATTGATAAATTTGAACCCTAAATGCAAAATAAATGTGGTCTTTCATGAATTCGATATGCAAATGAGCACCGAGGGCTGGATATTAGTATCTGAAACTAAGATTGGATGATGATAAAAAGGTGTTTAAAAATTATTTTCAAAATTTGATATGGTAGGCAAAAGATTTTGACGAAGGAAGAACAAAATGAAATTAAACTTTTCAAAACTTGTTAAAAAATTAGATAAAAACCAAATAAAAAGTAGTACTCGTCTTCATTCAAAATGAACCCAGCTTAGACGTGATCTATGGTCACCAATGATTTGCCTTGTAGAGTAAAAACTAGCGATTATTTCAAATTTTCAAGCATGATTAAAGAGGTTAAAGGTTGAAATATAAGCTCCACCTCCCACCAACCTATCGTCAATTTTGATAGCTTCAACGCCAATGGAACACACAGCGGCACCACAGGTACAATCAAACAAGATTTTAGTACTGGCTTGCTTGTTCGCTCAAACACAGATTCAAGCGATTTCATAACTTTTCAGTTGCATTATAGAATAAAAAAATACAAGTTCGTACTGGTACAGGGGTAGTAATAATGCATAAACAATAATAGAGACCCCAATGGAAGAGTGCCTGGGAACAAAATCTAAGCCTTCAGGATGCATCGCTCGTTTTTTCGCCAGATTGATGGTAAAAAAAAAGGTGACTGAAATATTCGACATCTATTTTACTTTAAAGGTAGGTTCATGGATTGGTTTTTTGTCAACATTATGCTTATTTATAGGCAAAATTATGTAGAAAGACAGAAAGTCACATGTGAAAGTTTCATCTGAATACAGTGTCTATTTGCCAAGAAAACAGCAAAACACTGCCACATATTTTCATAAGACGTCAAATCCATCCACGCTTAGTGAGGTGACAGTGGGTACCAACTGCATCTCTGGCCACGAATGAATCGTTTCTCAGATTTAAAAGTTTTGGGGTGAAAAATTATCCGAACCACATTACTTCAAAAATACTTTCTTAAAATAAAGCTAGCACTGTCAACAGCTTGCAGTGCTTCTCACCAAGTAAGTTTTTATGATCATTGATTACTGGAGTATTTACCAATCTATGACCCTACCCTTATCAGTCAAGGAACTTATCAAGTTTCATTTGAGACACTGAGTAGAAAACCTGACGACAATTAGAAGTACATGTAGTTGGTCAAAAAATACAAACAAGTTATTGTTGGGACCCGACATTATGTCACGTAACCAGCAGCCTTATTACAAAAAATGACGTGGGAAAAAAAATATATATAATAATAATCCAAACTACTTTATTTTGAAAATTATGTCAACTGTCAAAATTCATTCGGAAGAAAAAATGTCTAGTTTTTTCATTTAGTCTTTGGGCAAAAAATCGAGCGATGCAACTTTTGGAAAGGCCCCTCAGCAGAAAAAAAGAAAAAAATCTACAAAAATTTGGCTCGGAATTGTTAACTTGAAGTACGTAAAATGTTTATTTGGTCAGAATCTTATGTAAAAAGTGCCTGTAAAAAAGCAAAAAAAACAAAGCAATTGCAGATGACTTTTTGTGGTACTAGCTTCTCTGCGCTTTATACTTCTTGCTTCCTTCTTTACTTCTTTAAATATAATATTCAATATCTTTTAACTCTGTTTAAAATATATTTACATTATTATGGTACAATTATGGGGGTGATAAAAAATACTTGGTGCATGTACGTTCCTTTCAAAAAATAAAACATGGACAGTCTAGGTCAAAGGTCATGTCGAGAGGTCACTGATTGAGCTTTTAAGTACTGGATATTAAATTGAATACATTGTGTGGAAAAAAACAAAATGAGGTAACACCACAAAATTAACATGAAACCATGATCGATAGAATGTGAGGCTTACAACCCCTCGTTCCGCGTAAACAACAAAATCAAACTAAAATATAATAAAAAATATATATTTTGTTGAGGTATAAATAGTAAACGTAACAAAAGAGGTTCTATTTACAAACAAAAATATTAATTTTTAAAAGATTAAACAATTGTTGACCTAGGCTGTTCATGATCTATTTTGGGGAAAGGAAACACACCAATGCTCAATACCTTAGTTGCAGAGATACGTTTCAAACACTAAAAATTATTTTAAAAAGCAGTGAATTGTTTTATTCCTTGCGTCGATTCTTTTTGTCTACCGTATAAAACAAAACTTCTCCAATTTCTATAAATGTAGTACTTAGTCCGGTCCGACTATTCCTTAAATGGCACCTTCAACAGAGAACTGACCCCCCAAAAAGAAGCTGGTGCAACCGTTCTTAATACAACTTCCCCAACCCCCCAATCAATCAGGAACTTTTCAAGTTTTTGCACCAGAAAAAGTTTCCTTCCAGAATTTCACTACATCAAAGGGCAATCAAAAATACTCGGCTGAATAGCGCCCTCGGATGGATGCGCACTGCAGGTGAACAACAAAAGCATTGGCATTGAATGCGGATCCAGTCCCCGAAACACAAACGCACAAACCCTGATATGAGGACCCCCGCCAGGTGAGATTTTTTGATTCCCGCATCACGTCGAGTCCGTGGCGGGCGATGGCGGCGGCGGGTACGGGTTGAAGAAACTCCTCTCCGTGGACGGCGACGGCGGACAACTCTCGTAGTTGTTGTCCGACATGATTGGCGTCGGAGGAGGAGGATAGGGTTCAGGTTCGTACGTTATATCAAAGTTCGTTACGTTGGTGTAGTATTTGTTGCCCCGTTTCCGCCGGGTTGCGTGGTGCTTTTGGTGGTGCGGCGTTTTGACGTAGGGCTCGCTGTCATCACAGACATCTGTGCTGCACGGCGTTGGAGGAGGTGGGATGTTCCGCATTTTATAATGTCTGCAAATATCAATAAAATATCAATTAACAGGTGTGCACGATTTGTTTTTGTATGACTTACCTGGTGTTCCCATTGTCCAATGCAAAAAGCCATTAGATATCGCTAAAGATTTAATCATCACTTTGTCATTTCAGTAGGAGGGTTGAATGAGTACTGTGTAGACGAACTCACGTCATGACATCACAATTATTGCAGGCTGGTATAGTTTATCTATCATTCAAAACCACAATGGATGAGATTGAATGGTCAGACAGTAAGAGGGTTGACTATGTACTGCGTAGACGCACTCACCAAATTATATCATAGTGCAGGTTGACGTAGTACATCTATCATTCAAAACCACAGTGGGTATAAGTATTAAATGGTCAAACAGTAAGAGGGTTATTAGTGTACACCTAGAAGAGAAAGCCTTACCTATACGATCTACTGGCAGACGGACTTTGCGGTGAGTAATACAAATCCGCCATGCACTGCGACCGGTCCGTGACGGGGCTTGGGGGTGGGTTCAAGGTCTCCTTGGGGTAGTTACTATTCCCCGACACACTCATCATCTCCGAGCTGCAGGACGACGCCCCGGTAGGGTGGGCTCTCTCAAAGAGCCCCCCGCAGCTGCTGCTGCTGCTCTTGCCGTTTGCACAGCTGTGGAGGTTGGTGGACTTTAAGTTGCTGCAGCGTGCTGCACCTGTCAGGCCAAGATGGTACACATGAAATATTAATAAAACAAACTGGGATTATATAATCTGGACCCAATTTCAAAGAGATGTTTAAGCAGAAAGTATTGCTTAAACATTTTATGCTTAGCAGAAATGAGCAGGATACCAGTCATAAATTGTACTTGTGGTATGCTAGTTTGCCTGGTAACGTTATTCTGGTAAGCATAATTCTTTTTGTGCTGAGCTACTAAAAGCAGCTTTAGGAAATTGGGTCCTGAATAAAGACAAAGTTGCAAGGCTACAAAACCATGTACTAAGCCTGGAATTGCTTAAGATTAAAATTTATTACAAAGACAAGTAACAAAATCTGGTAAAAGAGCAGATATTTTTTTTAAATCGGGGGTGAGAGTCAATGCTGACACGAAAGTCTGAAACTGGGATCCAGATCTTAGGAGGCACATTGAACAGATGGCATTTCCACCTTTTGATAACCCCCGGAGTTATAGATTCCAAGGAGCTTCTGGGAACAGTATCCTCAGAACTAGAGAAGTAGATCAAAGAGAAGGATTTTTTCATCAAGAGAAAATAGCAGCATTTTCCTTTTTTACAAGTTAGATATGGACAAATCTGAATTCAGATAAAAGTCTGAAATTTCTCACCCTTGAGAAATCTATAAAATTCCGGACAAAGCTGGAATAGTGGATTTTCGGTTGTCCTTTCTGAAGAGCAGTGCAACTAGCCCTGTCAATATATTTGTTCTCACAAAGCGTAAGTGTACCTTGTTGACATTATAAAGTGAACGCACCTGAAAGATACTTGTTAGAGGAGTCCCTACCGCCAAGCTGATTCACCATCAGCACAGTGGAATACTGACCGTTATCGGTCACCCCCCTGCCGTTGCCGGCTCCTGGCTGGGCCGGACAGCGACAGTGCCGCCAGATGATGACCAACCCGATAGCGATGAAGATGAGGAAGATGAGTGCGACGATGCTGCCGATGACGGCGCCCGACATCTCCTGGGGTTTGCTGACCAAGACTGGCTCCTCTTGATCTGCGTCTAGAGAACCAGGGAAGAAAAAGATATGAATGAAGATGTACACAAGACGATAACGGGTGAAATCGCCGCATCAGTGCAGATCTCAACTGTTCAACGTCATATCTCGCACGAAAATGCTCTGTGCAAAAACTTTTTTTTCTTTTTCTTAGCGCCCGTTTGTTTTGTGTGTACATCTGGGTTATTTGAAGCGAGATATTTTTCGACACTTTGAAAAAACATAGTTTTTGCACCGACACAATGAAATTATTGCAATGGGGAAAAAAAATAAATAAAATTTTGTCTCACAGATGTAAACTGTTGCCGATTGTGGGTTCAAATCCCACTCAAGGCGCTTGTAGATTCATATTGCCCTCCGATACACTGGCACCACAGGCTGCCATAAAGTACCATGCCTTCCAGGCTAGCAATGGGTGTGTGGGTTTCTTCTGTTTGTGCAGCTGGAACTGGTACCACAGACTGCCACAAAGTACCATACCTTCTAGGCTAGCATTGGGTGCATTGGTGTCTTCAGTTTGTACTGCTGACACTGGTACCACAGACTGCCACAAAGTACCGTACCTTCCAGGCTAGCATTGGGTACATGGGTTTCTTCTGTTTGTGCAGCTGGAACTGGTACCACAGACTGCCACAAAGTACCATACCTTCCAGGCTAGCACTGGGTTCATGGGTTTCTTTCAGTTTGTGCTGCTGGTACTATCAGGAAACCCTATGGCTTGTGTACTGTGGACTTAGTCTCCACAGTGGATTTTTGTGGCAAAGGCCAGTTGGGCAGGAGAGTATACTCATAGCATTAGGGTTCACCCCACAGAATATCCATGAAGTCAATACTGTGATACTGTACACCCAACCCACAATTAAAAACTGACTGGTGGTGGGAAAACTTACTGCAGTTCTTCTCGTCGCTGCTGTCGTTGCAGTCGGTAATGCCGTCACACTGTGGGTTGATCTTGTCCACACACTGGTTGTTGAAGCACTGAAACTGGCTCGGCTGACACGGGGCAGTGCAGAACTTCTCATCCGTGTCGTCCAGGCAGTCGTTCTTGGAGTTGCAGCGTAGGATCAGATCGATGCACTGCCCGTTCTCACAACGGAATTGATTCTTGTTGCAGTAGGCTGGACAAATAAGTAAATGAGAATTATTTAAATGGCTCCAGATGCAAAAAAAAAAATAAATAAATAAAATGAATGTATAAAAATAACTTAATAATTGAATAAACAAAATTATAATATATGTATTCAAACTTACGACAATCTTCCTCATCACTGTGATCATCGCAGTCGTAATCAGTGTCACATCGCCATGACAACGGTACGCAGAGGTTACTATCAGACACGCAGGTGAATTCTTTGGTAGAGCAGGTGGGCGGATCTATTCATTAAGGAAACGGCAACGGGTCAATTTAAATGTTGTCTCAAACATGTTCCATTTTGAAGATCAGTGGCTTAAAGGTAGGGCCAAAGACTGGTTTATGTCAACGTAATGCGGATTTACAGGGTGTATAGGCAAAATTAAGAAGAAAGATACAGCATTAATCACATGTTGAATAGAGTCTCAGCTGAATACAGTGTCTTCAGGAATGTGATAGGCTGTTGAAAAAAAAAAAAAACCTGAACTGTGAGCGCAAAGCGTGAAAGCTTGCAAGGGCAAAAACTTGTGAGCTCGAAGCCTACTTACATACATTTATCTTTTGTTTTAAAAACCCTAATCTGCACTCTGGTGCATTTTATTTGGTTTTATCTTTATTCTTTTTATGGTGTTAATTAAAAAAAAATATCAGTAGTATTTTCGGGGGGGGGGGGTTAAAAAAAAAAAAAAGGATTTTCGAAAAAAACCTGGAGAAATCACATCCCTGTGTCTTCTTGTTGAGAAAACAGCAAAAAAAAGCTATCTAGGTATTTTCACATGACTGTCGTATCCATCCACTTTTAGTGAGGTGACAGCGGGTACCAACCACGTTTCTGGCCGCAACATTCGCGAAAAAGGTCACCAACCTTCAGAAATCTGTGAAACGATTCATGCATTTATCGTTTCTCAGATTCAAATGTGTACGGGTGATCCAGACCATATTACTTAATAGAAAAGATTCCTTTCTCAAAATAGTTTATACTACCAACAGCTGCAGTGCTTGCTTGTCACCAAGTAAGTTTTTATGGTAATGAATTTTTTGGAGTATTTACCAATCTATGACCCTACTTATAAGTTTTCCAAGTCAACTGAATCGATCTACTTACCTCCGCAAGTGCTTTCGTCATCTTGCAAGACAAGATCCAGAGGGCACGAGCAGCGTGATTGGCCATCACCCATGGCGATGCAGATGTGCGAGCAACCACCGTTGTCTCCCTTGCATGGGTGATCATCTGTAACCGATAAAGCAAAACCGAAATCAAAGTCTGCAAATTGTAGAAACGTTCGAGTTGAATGCCTGGAATTGCACAACGGCTTCAGTTGACCCTTCATTCTAAAATCTTCCCATAGCCCTTTCCAATATGAAACAGGTCCCAGGCTGTGTCCTAAATGGCGTTAACGACTACAGCTTGATCACCATGTTAACATATGTTCAAGCAACGACTGCCCTTAGCAACAGCAACAGCCCCAGCCGCCAATAAGCAATTTGCAAGATAAAGTTTGGTGCAATGACTTCCTTAGTCACAAGTAACCACTCAAGTTTGAATTCCTCAGACTACAGAGACAGTTGCTGTGTCACTTGATTCAGGGCAAGCTTTTTGCAACGTACAGAGATTGCCAACACCAGTACACAATTCTGAATAAATGTGTACGGCACAATGGTACCATGGTTTTCTCATCAGAGGTTGCTGTACAAAAGCTTGCCCCTAACCATTTCACAAAGCAACTGTCTCTAGTCTGATAATTTAAAATTTAAGCAGTTTGCTTGTGACTCAGCAAGTCATTGTACCAGACGATCTTAAAATCTAACTCGTAAATGTCTTATTGGGACACGGCCTTATCCTTTCAAAATATGAAACGTTTTTTTTTACGAGAATCTGAAAAAAATCTGGTAAAATCGGAGGACTGTTTGCAGGAGGAAGGCCTTACCTTGGAGGGGCATTCCAACGGCTTGAATGTCCGTCAGATAGTTCGTCTCCCCCTGAATCCTCTCCCAGCCGTCTCCGGTGTATTTGTTGACCCTAGCGATGATCTCCGCCTGTTTGTCCACCCAGTAGAGATAGTCCCCAAGGACTGCGAGGCCGATCGGCAACAGGATGTGGTCTTCAACTAAGGTGCGGCGGTCCGACCCTGAAATTGTGGACAGAGAATAATGCCATCAGCTTGACGAAATTTATACAGCTGGGGGCAGAGAAGCTAATAATGGTTTACTAAACACATCTGGCCGCAATTAAATTATGCTGCTAATCAGAAACTAGGGCTTAAGATATTCATGTGCTTAGCAGAAATAAAGTAGAACCTGTCACAACCAATACACATCAGAGATGGGATTTGAAGAATGTGAGAATTCCTGAGAAAAAAAAACTGCTTTCTGGTGTGGGTTCCCTCCGTTCCCTCCCGACCCAGAACCTCCCGGATGTTTCGATTCAGGAGGTTCAAAGACTCTGCACATCACTAGAAAGACAGACTGACAGGTTTGGACACGCTGTGGACTTTCTCTCTTTGGCAACTGCTCTACTTGTTTCAAGAAAATCTGAATGCTCCAGGAGATTTTGAGAAAAATCCTGAAATCAGGAAACATCTTGAGAAATCTCGGCCTCCACAATACACGCTATTTTGTTTGGTTCTTTGGATGGTTCCCTTATTTTGTCAAGCAGGATTCTTCTGTGCTTAGAAAATTTACATAACTGTTTGCACTCCCGGATGCAGTGAAGCAATTCATGGTTACCCAACGTACCAGATATATGAGCACTTTCAATTCTCTTGAGGAGGGTGTCGACCCAGAAGAGAGTCTTGCTTGTCTCTGAGCTTAGAAAATTTACATAACTGTTTGCACTCCCGGATGCAGAGAGGCAATTCATGGTTACCCAACGTACCAGATATATGAGCACTTTCAATTCTCTTGAGGAGGGTGTCAACCCAGAAGAGAGTCTCGCTTGCCGAGTCCGTAGCGATGGGTCCAAGCTCCCCAAGGCCGTCACCAAAGAGGACAGTATGTTCAGTGCCGTCATAAGATGCTCGCTCAATCTTGTGCTGGGTTCGGACGACGTTCGTCCAAAACATTAAACTGTCAGTGAAGGAATAAAGAAACGGATTAATAAATCTGAAAATTTAAACTTTGAAACTGTAGTTGCTATGCTTATTTATGTGAGGAGCAATAATCATTACTTGTTAACCCTTCAACTGACATGCAAGCTTTTGAAGATATTAAACATGATTGGTAGAGCGGACAAAATAGTCCCAGTCAGTGCTTATATTTTGTGTGATCAACCATATACATGAAATAACAAACCTGTGAAAAATTGGGCTTAGTCCGTTGTGTGAGTCACAAGAGAGTGAAAAACTCTGCACAATGTTCAGCATGTAAACACATTGTCCTTAATTTTGGTTGTAACAACCGAAATCATTTTTTGTTTTATGGTTTTCAGAAATCCAGTTTTCTCGAAATGATTTCGTTACAGAGAGAAATATTTCACCGAAAAAATTTGTTCTTGTATGAACTTCATAATCACTTAGCTCTCAGTCTAAAATTAAACAATGATGTTTGTTACCCTTAACAATCTTGTATAACACTTGTAACTGCAGTGGCCACAAATTTTTGTTAGATAAATAAAAAAAAACACACTGCTCACAGTAAGTGGGAATTATGAAATGGAAATTCATCAAAGCGCAGCTTTGTAAGCAGAAATTATCTGCTTACTGAAATTATTATTTGTTTTATGGTTTTCAGATATCCAGTTTTCTCGAATCGATTTCGTTACAGAGAGAAATATTTCGCAGAAAAAATGTGTTCTTGTATGAACTTCATAATCACTTGGCTTTCAGTCTAAAATTAAACAATCTTGTATAATACTTGTAACTGCAGTGGCCACAAATTGTTGTTAGACAAATTAAAAAAAATACACTGCTCACAGTTAAGTGGAAATTGTGAAATGGAAATTCTTCAAAGCGCAGCTTTGTAAGCTGAAATTATCTGCTTACTGAAATTATGACATTGGGCCCCAGTTCACAACCAAGCAAAAGCTTAATCTATGAATAAGGCACTATAAAGCACTGTTTACACGGCTCTTTAAGAGTCACCCGGACAAATTCAGCTCTTAAATTTGCGAAGTGGCTTACCCTTTTTCTGGAATCAGAGCTATCGCTCTAGGTTTCTGGTTGTCGTCCCCTTTGACTACGCCGACTGGGGTCCCATCCAGGCGTGTGATGTTGATGACGTTGGTCTCCGAGCACGTCCAGAATAAGGTACGGGTGTATGGATCGATGGCCATGTCGAAGGGACTAAAGACTTGCGGGTCACCGTAGTTGGGAACAAAGACCTCAGGCTGGGGGCATATCAGATTATATTGGCGCTGGTTATAGAAACATCATGTGTATGTGAAATCAAATGTATCGTACACTTGGGTGTGATCCCTGACTGCACGGCAGTCACAGGTTGAATCGCTTCTGACTGGCACACCCCGAAAAAAGATATTGACAAAAAAGTGAAACCACCAACATCAGCACTACATAGCTCAGTTGGTAGAGCGCCTGGCATGTTAATCCGGAGGTCGCAGGTTCAAGTCCCGCTCTGGTACATTTTTCTATGTTCAAAATTATTAAAAATTTACCAAGTCAGTTTCCCTTTTGGTTTATTACTTGATTTAAAACATTACTTCAGGACCATGATGAACCAACTATTGGAGACGCAATGACTGTTTTTGTCTAAATTAGTTTTGCAATCAATTTGGTACAAAATTAAAGAACAGCAACACACCTGTACGCCATTGTCGTACGATCTTCTTATCGTCTTAGCCCGTCCGTCTATCCAGTATACGCGTTTCTCGGCCGCGTCGTACTCGATGGCGCGAGTGTACTTGCGGGAACTGTAGATGGGCAGGACCACGTCTGGACTGAGTTTGTAGTCGACCACCATGCGACTGATGGTGTTCTTCTGGCTGAAGAGTAGGAATGTATCCGGTGCTGTGGAGAGATGGGATAAATGGGAAAATGTAGTTGGAAATATGT
Organism: Pisaster brevispinus; assembly: GCA_023634235.1. Classification (NCBI taxonomy): domain Eukaryota; kingdom Metazoa; phylum Echinodermata; class Asteroidea; order Forcipulatida; family Asteriidae; genus Pisaster; species Pisaster brevispinus. The sequence goes on from JAMKCF010000018.1 coordinate 2,434,167, forward strand.
GGCAAGTTCTGGAAGAACTAGGAAATTATGGAAAATATCTTTTCCAAAAATGTGGTGTTCTGGAAAAAACAGGAATACTGAGAAATCTTTCAGTTGGCAAAGTTTTTAAAAAAGAAACAGAAAAACTTCTCAGCACTTTGGCTAGTGACCTTTTTCTGCTAAACACATTTTTTGGGGGGTTGAACAATGAAAAATTGCCTAGAGCAGGATTTGAACCTGCGACCTTCGGATTAACGTGCCGGCACTCCATCAACTGAGCCATCTAGCCCTTCTGTTGGAGGTCTCCCTATTTTGTCAGTATCTTTGTTCAGGGATGTTCTAGTAAATTTGACTTTGTTCAACCCGTAAATTTGACTTTGTTCAACCCAAAATCAGTTAAAATTTACCCAGTGGGTTGCCCTTTTAGTGTTTAGTTTATTGAACATATTTTAGGAAGTGAACAAATTTCAGATCAGCAATTTTTTCAGTTTTCACTATATGAAAACAGGCCTAGCTGTTTAAATTCTGACAAGTTGAGGATGGGAGGGTCGGGGTGGGGAAGAGGTAGTGGAGTTGTGTCAACATTTCAAATGCTTACGTGTGCAAGTGAGTTGGTCCTCGTTGAGGGTGTAGTGGGTTGGGCACTCACAGACGTAGTCCCAATCCCCCGTAGTGTCATTGGGGTGCGACAAACAGAGGTACTGGCAGCCGCCGTTGTTCACTGCGCACTCATTCCATCCTGTACAAAAATCAAACAAGCAAATAAATTTACAAAGTCCAGACCAAGGTCGTGGTCTCAACCACAAATTGTCATCAATTTTTTTTACAGTTTTTGAGTATTGATCCCTTGGAATTTAGAGGAATGAAAAAAGCCTGAAGGGCGTTCCTGGTGTTCTAAGTTTTTTTTAGAGGTGATGGAGCTCTCTTACCAGATTGCCGAGACGAGTGAAAGACGAGGATGTCGAGCACGTACTCCAAGCCATCCTGGATGAGCGTCCGGTTCTGACCGTTGGTCTTGTTGGCTCGTTCGATGCTCTGGGTGCTCCAGTCGGCCCAGTAGATGTAATCCTGGTACTGGGTCAGACCGAACGGATGGGGCAGTTCGTCTGGGATCACTCGCTGACGGTTTCCACCTGGTAATCAAAAGGCATCAATAAAAAAAACCACATTTTTGCAATGCATCAAACGATTATTTTTTGGCCAGGTTTGAAACTCTGATGGGAAATGGTGTAAGGTACGGGCCCCATTTAATGGTACTGCTTACCACAGAATTTTGCGCTTACTGCGCACTGTAAAATGTGCGATTGTATGGAACATAAAGCGCAGAATTACGCGCTTATCAGTGCCATGAAGCTTTGCCCAGTTTTTGCTTTGCAGCATTACAAACTGCCGAGATGAATGAAGAGTCTTAACCCTCCCACTCTTACTATTATTATCGTGTGTTGACAACTATTTGAAACAATGCAACTGCACAGGTTGTGTAGGGTGGCACAACTGCGGACAGGAATAACTGTCAAGTGTGGAGATGCATTAACCACATGATATCACAGTGCAGGCTTGCATAGTTTATCTATCATTCAAAAGACAGTGGATGATATTAATGGTCAACAGTAGGAAGGTTGACTGTGTACTGTGTAGTCGCAATCACTACATGATAGTATACTGCAGCTTACCATACAAGTCTGCTGATTCTATGGTGTTGGTGTCCAGCGATGTCCAGTACAAACGCTTCTCGCTGTAGTCGATGGTCAGCCCGTTCGCTCGCCCACCTTTGTATATCACCTTGCGATGAGTGCCATCCATGTAGGCCCGCTCGATCTGCGACTGACCGCTGAAGTCTGACCAGTACATGTACCTGAGGAATTTGAGGTAAGATATAAGTAAGCATATTGTTCATTGTAAGGGGCTACTGCCTTTGAATAAAGACATGGTACATTATTCAAATGCTGCTGCCCGCTGACGTCAGACCCCACCCCAAAATAACTACAGTATATAGAATTGAGTGTTTACACTCTTTGAATCAATACAGTGTACAGCAATATTGGCAAAGGTTTTGCTTACCCCTCAGCTGGGTGGAGGGCTATAGAGCGTGGTGCCTGCAAACCTTCCCACACCAAGACGCGTCTTGCCGAGCCGTCCAGCCTGGCCACCTCAATCCGGTTGGTCAACGTGTCTGAGAAGTAGATGTTGTGGGCAACCCAGTCAATGGCCATTCCCTCGGGGAAGTTCAGACCGAATTCGATCACGTTCTCGACCCCACTGCCGTTGAGGAAAGCTCGACTGATAGTCTGGAGAAGACAAGCATTGAATACAATCATTGAACATTTTTGTTTACTATACAAACATTAACACCCTCATTGCTATCTGTCTTAAGCAAAACAGATGCGTCTCCGACAAATTCTAACCTGGGCCAAATCTAAGAAAACTGTTGAGCAATTTGTTTGCTATGCAAGGAGATGTCTTCGTAAGAATGGTTTACCAGGGAAGATACGTCTTGTGTACATTGATTATAAAACTGGTTCCATGCTAATTGTTTTGTGCAGCAAGACTTTCTGCTAAATGATTAACTTATGAAGGATGCTTCTGTAATGAATTTTGATTTTACCTTGGAATCAAAATCGCTCCAGTAGATTCGGTTGTCGTTGATGTCGAAGTCCAGCGCTCCAGCCTCTTTGACGCCGGTCAGTGGGATCTCCACGTCGTTGTGATTGGTCTCCAGAGAGATTCGCCTGATGTCGCTGGCCAATGAGAAGAGGAGGAAGGCCTCTGGGATGATGCAGGTCTGCTGGTCGGCCAGGAGCTCGTAGCCGATTGGACAAGAGCAGATGATGCCCGTCGGAAGGAAGAAGCAGAGGTGACTGCATCCACCATTGTTGTCTCCACATGGGTTGTGACCTTGATCAAATTATAAAAAGAAAAACAAGTTTCAAACTACCAGTTTCCAGGTCGTCCAGATTTTCCAGGTCGTCCAGTCGTACCAGTTTCCAGACTGAGGGGCTGTCATCACAACGCTAGTAAAAGAGATGCTACGTAAAATTACTTGCCACGCAAAACAATAGCAGAGCACCAGGCTCAACAATGTAATTAACACCCCATTTTTGATGGTAACCTGTTTATGCTAATCAAGATGTTTCTATGCTAAGATGGGGGCCTACTGAAGCATCATTTGTTTTTCTTCTTCTTGCCTACTTGTGTTGGGTGACCATAGAATGTTGAGTGACTATAGAACAGAGAATTCTGCCCACTTGGGAAAACCGAGATGTAGTACAAATCTTATCAGCATCCAGTCAGAGTTAGGTTTATAAACCAGAGGCATAGTTTTCCTCAGTACACTGTGCAAGTCTCGCATTTATTCAAACATTGGGACTTGTTAAAGTGCGCAAATTTGTTTCCTTCCCGCGTTAAAGCACTGACGTGGGACCAAAGCGCACCCAAAGTGTTTGAATACGCACGAGACTTGCACGGTCTATTTGGGAACATCCTCTGCCAGACCATCTCAGACGTTAGATATATAACAGATTCATTCAGGCAGAACAGATCTTACCGGCTTTCCCCTTGACTGAGCTAGCTTTCAGACCCATGACGTCGGGTTTCTCCATAATCATCTGCCTGTCCTCTCCAGTGTGTTTGTTGACTCTCTCTATGGTCCGACGTTGCCAGTCCGTCCAGTAAATATAATCACCTGTAAAGACCACCCAAATAAAATATCAAACACTGAGTTAATATTCATAGCTCCCAACTTATAGGTTGGTAGTCAAGAAAAAGAAGAAGGGAAAAAAAAATCTCTTTTAGATCTGATCATAAATTTCATACCAGTACCAGGCCTAATGCTTCATTCTTGAAATGGCATGGGCATCATGGCGTTAACATTTTTCTGCTCACCACAAAATAAGCAGGATACCAGTCACATATGATACATGTGGTGTGGTATTTTGGCTGGTAACCTTATTCTGGTCGGCATAATTTGTTATGCATATAGCTAGTTTTTAGCTTAAAAAGCCATATGTACAGGACTCAAATTTGGGGGAAAAAACCACAAGACTGCAGGGCTTGTAGCTCAAAACTCTTACTGGACCAGGAAATTTGTTACAAGACCGGAATCAAATCGAGAAGAACACTATCTACGCAGTTTCAAACTTGAGCTGTTTTTTTGGAACAAGCATTAAGAGAAAATTTTTCTAATTTTTCCTATGGGTAATACTTCAATACTCAACAGAATTGAAAGAAATTTGTATTTATCAGTTTAAATAAAAATTACAGAGGTATTATTATTAAAAAAGACAAGACCGCCGGACTTGAACGGTCCTAAGTTTACTGGCCCGGTGCTAAAATCACTGGCCTCGGGCCTGCGGTCCAGTGTAAAATTCGAGCCCTGATGAAAATAGGCCCTGGTTTAGAATCTAGAAAACCACAAGATTCTGTTATCAACAGGGCCCAATTTCATAGAGCTGGTTAAGCGGAAAATCTTGCTTAATAATTGCCTGCTAAGCAGAAATGAGCAGGATACCAGTCACAAATTGTACATGTGACATGTTAGTTTAGCTGGTAACCTTATTCTGGTAAGCATAATTTCTGAACATACCGTGAAGACTGAAGCCGAATATATGAGGAATCCGATCGTCGACCAGCACCCTGCGATTCCTCCCGTCCATGTCCACCACCTCGATGCGATCCTCCTTCCCATCCCCCCAGTAGATCTTCCCGCCGATGTAGTCGATGGCGATGCCGTTGGGCCAGCTGACGGAGGTGTTGATGAGCACGGACCGGCCGCTGCCGTCCAGGAACGCCCGCTCAATCTTGGGAGTCTCTCCCCAGTCGCTCCAGTACATGTACCTGCGAGGACAGAACGAGAAATATTCAAGAAATTGCGATGCTCTGAGCCAAAAATCAGGCACTATTTGGAAATAGTTAAACATCATTAAAGTGAGGACAACCGAAATATCAGCCCTGATATCAACATTATGTGATATTTCTCATCAAGAATGTTGAGAAATACTTACTTTATAGGCCTAAATAAAATTAAAAATGTGTTCTTTAAAAGCTTTTATTGTCATCAGTTGGCTGAGCAAATAAACCCAGTTCTGAGTTTTGGCAGGACGTGCCTGCACGGAGTGTCATAATTACCACACCGTTTTCTTGTAAGTTAGAAAACTTGACTGGAACAGGACTTGAACCTGCTTCCTCCAGTCTAACGTGCCGGCCCTCTACCAATTGAGCTATCCAGCCCTATGATAGCCTTTCAAAAGAAACTTTTTTTAACGGCATTTTTGTATAAAGACAAATCACGAATTAATCAGAACTTTCCAAGCTGTGCCTTTCCTAGAACCCAATCACATGGAGCTGCTCAAGCAACAAAAATTATGCTTACCAGAATAAAGTTACCAGCCAAAACACCATGTCACACATCTGTGACTGGTATCCTGCTCATTGCTGCTTATCAGAAAAATTCCTAAGCAAACTTTTCTGCTTAAAGCAGCTCTATGAAACTGGGTCCAGAAGTTTGAAGACACTCTCTCTTACCCTGATATTGGATCGATGGCTATGGCTCGAGGTTCGTCCAGATCCTCAGAGATGATAACTTTCCTTGAGGTACCATTGAGTCTAGACACTTCGATCCTGTCCGTCCCCGTCGCTGTCCAGTAGAGATTCCTTGCAATCCAGTCAATGGCGATACCATCCGGGTGGTCGATATCTGACGTTATGATGTACTCACTCGCTGTAGGAGTAACAACAAAAAGGAGAGCATAATTTCACTGAACTTCGACACCAAAACAATGTATATCACTGCCAAGAGGTTTTTTGTGTAGATATACAGCATTCTCACCGTGATTTTCTGAAACTGTGGGGCATTCTGGATCCACATTTTGCAAGTTTGGCCGAAGCATGTTGGATTGAAACGAGGTCCTCTGAGTATTTCTTACTTGATGTTTATGTTTGGTTTTAAAAGCTCTACTGTGCAGCGTGGAACATTTTAAATGGTTTTATTTCATGATTCATGTGATTTAAATCTTTAAAAAAAAAAAAAAAAAAAAAAAAAAAAGGAATAACAATATTATTTTATAAATGATTGCTACATGTACATTATATTTATGTCAACTGTTTTACACCGAGACAACAACGATTTTTTGTTTGTTTGGGTTTTTGTTTGTTTGGGTTATTGTTTGTGTGTGGGGGGTGGGTGAGGTTTACCACACCACTCTTCTCACCTGATCCATCCAGTTTGGCACGTTGGATCGCCTTCACATCGTCATCAGTCCAGTACACAAACTCATCGATGGGGTCGTAGTCAATGGCAACGGCATGCTGGATGTCGTCTAGAGGAACCACAATGTCCGTGTAGTCGGGTGTGTCTAAGGAGATCTTCCGGATGTCTCTCCGTCGGGCGAGAATGAGGATGTCTTGAGCACCTTTAAGATGAATGATAAGAATCTTCATAAGTTTCAAGAGTAAAGCATTGGTTTTTTTTAAAGGGCGCGTGTACTTTTTAAAACAACACAAAGTAGAAGGGTGGAGACAACTTCTTGCGGTCAGGGGTAACCCTATGACCTCCTTGGCGGTACCTGGCCAGTAGGACCAGTTAGCTTGTCATTTCCCTAGTCTGTCAGCTTTTACACTAGTCAATATTTGGAATAAAACAGAGATGCTCTTCAACACCGAACTAGCCAGCCGTACCACTTGGGAGTAAATTTTGACTCACGAGTACCAGTCAAAATTTTCATGAGTGTGTTAAAAACTACAGTACAGCAGCAGCATTTGGCCAGTGGACCACTGTTAAGAGAGAACGCTGTAGCACTAGGAATCTAAAACCATGATGCACAATGTTTGTATGGTACACATAGCAGGCCTGTAACGTACACTTTGTTCTAATTAACAAAAATAACAATACGTTTTCATCTATGAATTTTTGTTTGGCTCCTAATACGCGCCTATTGCCAATTACATTGTACAATAATTTTTTTGATGGAAGGGAAAAGCACTGAATGTTATCTCTTCAGCTGTCTAGAAATACATAATCACATTAGAAAATGTTTCCCAAAACTTGGAAATGACGCCAAGAGAAACTACTCCAGTAAAAAAAAAGGTCATCTCCTGAGAACCTACAGTCAACGAGTTCGGCAGAAGACACACCAGGAAGAACCAACCGCACAGTCGCTGATCAAATCAATACTAAGGATGCGTTCATGCATTGCAGGCCATGTGGTGAAGTTATATCAATAATTGGTAGTGAGGAAAGACATATCGCACGAACTGGTTTAAATGTCTTAAAGGGTATAAACACTGCAGGCCTGACGCTTCACCGAGGCAACCCCAGCATGCCGCAGGGCTCGATTTCACAAAGCACTAAGACTCATACTGAAGACGTGTTGTCAGTCTTACCACAGTGATTTGTATTATGACACCACACTTTGCTTAGCAATTCAGATTGATGCGCAATTAAGATCAATCTTAACTCTTTGTGATACCGAGCCCTGGACTGCCTTGGTGCCCCTTGAATGTTTTGACAGATATTTATAATATCCTCATGGAGTTGCCCTTCACCAAGGAGGAAACGACTTGATGTCTTTGCCCTTTCAAATATGATACTAGAACTTGCAGGGCTTGAATTTGGGGTAAAATTCCATGAGACCACAGGGCTTGTACATGTAGCTCAAAATATTAACCAGACCAGGGCCCAATTTCATAGAGCTGCTAAGCACAAAAATTTGCTTAGCATGAAATTTCTTCCTTGATAAAAACAAGATTACCAACCAAATTTCCATGTGTTGCATATTGCTTGTTACTGGTAGTTAGCTGTTGTTTGCTTATCCTGAAAATCACGTGGAAATTTGGTTGGTAATCCTGTTTTTATCGAGGAAGAAATTTCATGCTAAGCAAATTTTTGTGCTTAGCAGCTCTATGAAATTGGGCGCAGAGTTTAATTCACAAGACCGGAATCTTCATTGAGTAAGAGCTTTCTACACAGTTTAACATGTACATTGTTTTTATTTGATCAAGCATTAAGAGAAAATGTTTCTAATTTGTCTTGTGGGTTTAGTATATTTTGATACCCAAGGGAATTGTGAAAATGCAAGACTCCAACATCAAAACCTGAGAATTTCTTCACATTGCCTAATCATCCTGTAATTGGCGCTTGCACTATTGGATGTGTCATGAAGTAAATAAATCAATAAATAAAACAAACTAAAAATATGACCCCCAAAGTTGATGCAATTTTTACAGGTTGGTGTGTTTTTGAAAACACATGGCAAAATTAGTTTATGTTTTCCTGGTGACCGATCTACATGTTAGCACCTCGTACAATCACAATGAATGATTTCTAGGAATCCAAGTCATCCATCCAACGCTAATCCCTTCGAAATGGTTGTGTAATTACGGAGAGTGTTGACACCCTTTAAATTCCGTCTCCTCAGACAACACCCCCCCCTTTTCCCCTAAGGGACTAATATATCATTTCATTTGATATTTGTCTCCAGGGGTGTGGGATGGTAAATGGCTCGCAGATGTGGGGGATGTGGCCTAGATCAGTCAAGAGTTTCCACCATGGAGTTCAACGTCTTCTCCCGCCTTTCTTTTTTTTCTTCCTCGTCCTCCTTCCCTCTCATTACTGGGGAGCCTGTCATTTTAGCACGGGTTCAAAAGACTTCGGGCCAAATCTGAAAACAAGCTTCATCATTTGGCATTCCACTGTACAATCAACTCGAACGCGGTCTTGTTTTAAAGAGACTGGCTGACAATAACTGAAAGTTATAATAATAATAATAATAATAATAATAATAACTAGTTCTTATATAGCGCATTTCACAATAACGTCTCAATGCGCTTTACATTAGTGCCCTGGTCATTGGGCCAATAACATTCCTGTAATCTTTCTCAGCTCCCTGGGGAGTATACAGCCCGGGCTGCCATGGCGCTCCAAAGGCTTTTTCAAACACAATATCAACCTCTACCCTCGCAGGTACCCATTTATACCCCTGGGTGAAGAGAAGCAATTATAGTAAAGTATCTTGCTCAAGGACACAAGTGTCATGACCGGGATTCGAACCCACACCCCGATGACTTAACCATCGAAACTTGAATTCGATGCTCTAAACCACTCGGCCACATGACACCCCTAAGAATATACCTATAAAGAATGCTGTTGAAGGCTTTAATACTTGAACACCCCAGGTGTTGTCCTGGAGCTGTGTTCAGCCATCAAAATACTCTTCTTCTTTTTTTACTAAGCCCAATTTCATTCTTGACCCAAACTTTGAGAAACCCGCTGACAGGCCTGTGCTTTTGCTGTGGTGCCCTTTGAAAAAATTCCAATACAAATTTACATTTTCCTCATAAAGTGCACCTTACAAGAGAAAAATTACTGTGCCCCTTCAAGAGCGAAGTTCAAGGCCTGCGCTGAATTGAAACGAGTTCCTCAAAATGTGTTTTTACTTGATGTTTACGCTTGGTTTTAAAAACCTCAGCTGCACCACCACTATGTGTTTAAATCTCTTTCTCTCAACATCCGTCATGCTACCTCGACTGACTCATTGAAATCTCTGTTAAAGACTCATCTTTTTGTAATTGAAGGTTAATAAATGCACTTAGAAACGCCTCTATTAAGCGCTATAGAAATGTTAATATTATTACTCATATCCATGTAATCTGGAGTATTTTAAGTGGCTATACTTTGTGATTAGGGGAATTTGGCAAAAGGATGCTAAATTGAAATAAGGTCCTTGAACGCATTTTATTTGATGTGAAGTATGTTTAGTTTGAAAAGCCGGAACTGTGCAATCTAAAGCATTTTCAAAGGTAGGGTCCTAGATTGTTTTTGGACAATGTAATGCTGATTTATAGGCCAAATTGTCAACAACGATACAAAGTCACCTGTGAATGTTTTGACACAGTCTACTTGTTGAGAAAACAGCAAAAACACTGTCACTGTATTTTCATCAAGAACTCACCCACATTTAGCGAGGTGATACGAGAACCAACATTATCTCCAGCCGCAGCATTCACAAACACCGTGAAAATTTGAACCTCCAAAACTCGCCTTGAAGTGAGATTTTGAGATTCAAAATTTTTTGAAAATAAAATTATGAGATTTTTATTTTTTAAATTTTTTTTAGCATCAGCCTGCAACTAATTTGTACATTCCATTTCATTTCATTAAAACTTCAATTATTAATTCTTGTCATGAAGCCAAGGACTCTCAGAAAAGTAAAATTAGTACATGTACAAGCCAAGAACCCCACGGAGACAAGACAAAGAAGGAAGTTTCAATATCAGATGGGGGCGAAAAAAAACCCCATACAATTATTCCAGGGAAAACCCACGTAATCTGGGAAAAACCCACGTAATCCGGTAGGGACTGAAAACCCAATCCACATACTGACCAACCCCCCCACCCCCTGCCCTTGTGTGATTCGAACCAGGTTTGAAGAAGTGGAAGGCGAGGAAGATACCACTACACCAACCCGACCACCCGTGGAGAACTCTGGAGCTGAGAGGAATTTGCTCTTCCAAAAACCAGTGCACATCACCTCTTTAACACCGGTTCCCACACTACTCTCCAGTCTACTCCAAACTGCCTCATATATCAACCATATTAACACATTGTGCAGTACGCTGACAGATTGACATCCATTAGTCCACTCACAAACCATGTCATTTATAGGCCTCTATTACAGTCCGGGGCCAGACAATGAACTTAGAAGTTCTTTACATAAGGTCAGGGGTCAACTGCGCTGCATGACATTGGCCGTCACGGGTAAAAAAAAAAAGGAAGAAAAAAGGGAGAAAAAAATCTAAGTGGGTTGGTTTGTGGCTGGGTTTATTTATCTGCAGTTCCTACTGTACTACTGTAGAAAAACAAACAAGACTCTTTTTAAGGGATGGTGGGGCATCGGGTTTCTAAGTTTTGTTTGCACTGAGCATTTTATGAAAACAAACCCATCAGGATCTTGATCTTGTCAAGAAAACAGTCAATAATTGAATCATGATTTCTTTCTTTTAAAAACATTCTCATCAATTTACATTTACAGTTTCCAAGGTGATAAAGACATCTGTCGATCAGAGCACATTCAACGGAAAAATTCTCTTACCTAGGTACATTTCCTGCAAGTATTTTTCAGAGACTGTTTCTCAGCCTGAAGGGAATGTTTTTTGTTTATTTCTTTGTTTGTCTTTTATGAAATATACAAAAAAAAAAATTATACATTGCTGAAAAATAAGAATAAATGGGACAAGTGAAAGGATGGACTAAAATTATTTATCCAGGCCTGGAATTACACGGAGGCCAAGGAGGTCATGGCCTCTGTTGCCCCGGTCTTGGCCTTGGTGCCCCTTCAAAAGTTTCCCATAGACTTTAAGATTTTCCGATGGAAGTGCTCTGTGCAAAATGAAAATGGCCTTGCTCTCTCAAAGACAAATTTCCTGGCCTGTTTATCACCCGGTAGTATTCAAAAAAAATATTTTTCACCCAGGAGCCACAAATAAAATTATATGATAAACGTAGTGACATGTACCCCTGGAAACATAATTTAATATATGTGTGGCCTTACTCAATCCCTGTTAATGATTTATGAAGGCTACAGACTGTTAGAATGCAGCTCACAGTACAGCAGTCTCTGCACTGCCATAAACACTGACAGTGTTGAAGCACAGAGCTACAACAAACCCAGCTCAAAATGGTTGAAGGAATGAGCTTGGTTGTTACAAAGAGACTCGATGAACGTGAAACTCCTGAAAAAAACATGGCTTTCTCGCCTGGGTTCCCCCTTATCCTAGAACCAGAACCTCCAAGATGTTCTGATTCAGGAAGTTTATAAAATACAAAACAACAGGTTCGAACGCAAGATTGATTTTGGAGGTCCCCCCCCCCCCGATGAATATTCAGATAGTTAAAGAGTTTGAGTTTAGACAACCTGTATATTAGCTGGCATAGACAGTACATGTAAAGTAACGGTTTGTTTGTTTGTTCGTGTGTGTGGTAGCCAGAAGATTCCAAGATTGGTGCTTGAAATGGGCAGGCTGAAACAAAAAATCTGGAATACTCTGCTTAAATAAAGAAATTCAAAACCATTCTACGAACTGAATCTTTCTTGTCTCTCGCTGTGAAGGTCTGGAATGACCTACCACCGCAAGTAAAACTGGCTATTTAAAACTAAACTGACCCGGGCCTCCAAATAACCCACGGCACCCACAGCAATTGCCACGGTGCCCTGTGCTTTTGCTGTGGTGCCCTTTGCAAGGTTCCAATACAAAGTTACATTTTCCTCATAGAGTGCCCCTTACCAGAGGAAAATTGCCGTGCCCCTTCAAGAGCGAAGTTCGAGGCCTGCTGACCAATTCAAACCACTTGTCCCATTGAACTTGTTTAATTCTTGTTTTCATAACTAAGAGTTTGGGGCTCCTCTTCTTTCGGTTTCCGGTGCCCACTTTGGAGTTCAGGACTTATAAAAATAATATCCACACCCTAAAAAACTTCACAGAACATTAAGTCTAGACATATACCCAGACAAAACTAAGACAGTCTTCAAGAGTTCGCATGGACACTCCAAGAAAGTTCACCAAACATTGTCCGCTTTTGAATCATCCACTATTCCATCTGAGAGTGATCGAGCAATACGTAAACACATGCCAAGAACACGAAATTGGACGCTCAGAAGAAGTTGGCAGACAACAACATTGAGGAAAATCACCAAAACATGTCTGTTAAATTACTTGAAGCTATCCTTCATTAGTGGAATGATTGGACCGATGAGCCACCTTTGACCTATGAATAAGGTCGTACGGGGTCAACGAGTGCATTTCCAGGTACAAGCAACATAGTCGGCCGTCTGCTTACGCAGCATTACAGTTGGAAGAACAGAATATTCCCGCATGATAGATCATGAAGGTCAAAAGGTGCAACTTTGTAACCTGCTACAAAAATGGGGAAAATGCACAGCATGCACTTTGTCAGGTGCTCTTCTAGTTTGCCAAATTGTAGAAATTGCACCCCCCAAAAAAAAATTAATAAAAAAATTAAGGCTCAGCTGCAAAGATTGATATGACAGGATACAATGTGATTTCGTAATGGGGGAAATGTCCTGCTTAAGTTATAGAATGTTGGTCCCCCCCCCCCCCCTAAATGTATAGTTTAAAAGTGACACCAAACATAACAAAGGAAAATGGAACTACAGTATCAACAAATATCTATATAACTTTTACAAATTCAATTTGATGAAGATTTTATACAGGCACATCCTTAATGTTTTTCTTAAAATTCACGGGGTATTAGAAGACGTTTTGGCGTAACTTACCATCAGCGCAGGTCACCCCATCGGTCAGGAGACGTACCCCTGTAGGACAGGCGCAGGTGAAGTGGGGCGGGTCTGGCGCCATCAGACAAAGATGGGAACATCCTCCGTTGTTCACATCACAAGGTCTTGAAACTAGAAGGGGGGTAGGTTGACAAAAAAAATGATAAAGTACAAATATGTAGATTTTCTATCAGATGGTTTCAAAATCCACCTCTTTTTTCATATTTTGTTTTCCTTTTTTTTTTTTGAGGGGGGGGGGGGCGGTCAATTGCCCTGATTATTTTAACAGCTTCTTGTAGGGCTGAAAACACAAGTGTACTGTTGGTATGGGTGAATTGAATTTTAAAGTACATTGACAGACGTTTTTGTTTCCTAGTGCCATATCTACTGGTTTGCCTATAGCTCCACCTGAACTACATTTAATTAGGTCAACGTATTTAAGTCATTTAAGTTTTCCAGAGTACCAGCTCCTCTGATGAAGGTCAGATTCCCTCCAATTACCCTCAGAATCTCTTATTATATCTAATCTTCCCTTCTTGACCTCAGGGCAGGCCTCGGAAATACTCAACTGGACCAAGAGACTCTTGTAACTTAAGCACTTGGCCAGGAACCCGTGGCTGGGCAGTTTAGTGCATCAAGTTCACTGGCGTACAATGTATGGTGGCCGAGCTCAAGCTCATGGCCCAATTTCATGGAGCTGCTTAAGCACAAAAATTTGCCAAGCACAATACAATTGTGCTTACCAGAATAAGGTTACCAGCCAAACTACAATGTCACGTGTACAACTTGTGACTGGTATCCTGCTCATTTCTGCTTAGCAGTTAATTGTTAAGCATTATTTTCTGCTTAAGCAGCTCTATGAAATTGGGCCCAGGTGTTTCCGACTCAGCAGAGTGTGGGTTCGAGTCCTGGTCGTGACACTTGTGTCCTTTTAAAGCAAGACACTTAACCATTATTGCTTCATCCTTTGGATGGGACGTAAAGCCGTTGGCCCTGTGTGTTGTGTAACGCACGTAAAAGAACCCAGTGCCCTTATCGAAAAGAGAAGGGGTTCGCCCCGGTGTTCCTGGTTTGATTGGCTGCATATTGCGCCACAGCACCTTGTAAACCATTACGTGGTGCTATGTAAAGGAGTAGGTCTCATACTTCAGAAACGTTGCCCCAAATACCTTGCAGAAAAATACTGAATGTTGAAGCGCCTTGAGCGTCACTGAGTGACAGATATGTGCGCATTATAAATGTATGTTATTATTATTATTATTATTATTATTATTAAGTTCTTATGGCAGAGTCATCAGGGTACAGTAAGGGTTCGAATCCCGGTTATAACACTTGTTTCCTTGAGCAAGACAGTTTAATTGCTTCTCTTCACCCAGTGGTAAATGGGTACCTTCGAGGGCAGAGCTGGTTCTTGTGATTGATTTAGCTCGGTGTGCTAAATGTACATATTTGGCGGCACCTGCTAATATGCTCCCAAGGAGTTGAGATGGTTTAAGGAATGAAATAAATGGCCCGTGACCAGGAGTAATACTGTTGGAGTGTCATGAGCATCACTGAGTGACGGAGTTGTCACCATAAATTATAAGAAGCCACTATTATTTTTATTTAACAAATTAAGCTGTCTAGTCTAGTGTTTTCCTAAACATATACTGTTTAATATTTACTGATTCATACAGTAGCTTTTCCAACTCCAATCTTCTTTAAAAAAAAATATATCAGGAAATACTTAAAGACAACTACAGGCCTCGAAATAGCCCACAGCACCCACAGCAATTGCCAGGGTGCCCTGTGTTTTTGCTGTGGTGCCCTTTGCAAGGTTCCAAAACAAATTAATATGTTCCTCATAGAGTGCCCCTTACCAGAGGAAAATTGCCGTGCCCCTTCAAGAGCGAAGTTCGAGGCCTGCAACAATATCTGGTCTAGTAACGTTTCTGAACTAAAACAACTGTAGTCTACTGGAGACTTTCTTGAAATTCAACCCCCGGAAGTTCCCACCGTCTTACCTTCTCGTTGTCTCAGCGGTGAGAAACTATGCATATCCATCGGCGAGAAAATTTTCTCATGGACAACCCTCAGATCCTCTCCGTCTATTTTATTACAAGCATGTATCGAGTGCGTCTCCCAATCCGTCCAGAATAACGTATCCTCAAACAGCGTCAGCGCAAAGGGGTGGGGTAGCGACCCCTGGAGTACCTGGACTCTGTTGGCTCCGTCAAAGTCACATTTGTGAATATAACTGTATTTAGCGTCAGCCCAGTATAACTTGGACTCTTCATAGTCTAACGTTAAGCCGTTTGGCCAATATATATTTGTGTCGATGATAACCATTCTGTAGATTTCCGAGCCATCCATTCCGGCTCGTTCGATTTTCGGGACTTCACCCCAGTCTGTCCAGAATAGAAGCCTGTAAATGAAAAAATCAAAAATAGATAAATCAAAACATTTTAATAAAAATAACAGGAGGCGTCACCAGAGAAATTTAAAGATTTGCAGTGGACTTTATGCATTGATGTCATCAGGTTGCCAACTTGGTATAACAATGATGAAACAATGGAAAAAGTGCTGTGCATGCGAGGCCCACAGGATCGGCTGATGAACAACCTTCTTTTGACCTCTAGCCAAGAGCAACTTCTAAAATGACACCAATGTGTATAAGATCTATAAAGATGTGATTTCTGGAAATCTTGACTCTCCTTGAGCAATCGCTTTAACACAGGTAGGAGATTTAATAAATGAAAACATTCCTGAACAAATTTGCTGGGGGCTGGATTTCTCTCTTTTCCTAGATCCAAATTTTCCCAGATGTTACAATTCAGGAGGATTACAGCCTCTGTGCATAGACAGAAAATATTCAAAACTACACGTTTGGACACATCGTGGCAATCTTTCTTCCTTTGGCGACTGCTTTACTTCTTTCAAGGAAATTTGAAGGCACTAAAAGAATTTGAGAACATCCTGAAATCAATCCAATCCCTGTTAACAACATGTAAACAAGTAAAAGGCATGTTAACAACATGTACAAAACAAGGCTTGAAAAAGGTAACGCGATAATCAATTCAGAATTAAATCTTTAACAACAACAATTTTGTTTCAGTTCTTCACAACTCTTCACTTTTATTTAATCGTTTGGAGTAGAAATGGCCGACACGGCACACAGTGCGCTACAAGTATGACAATAATGCAGGCCGTCTCAACTTCCAAAAATAACCAATGTGTGATAAAATGTGCTATTGATTAAAAAACAACCCAGTCTCAAATTGTAGCCAGGAGTCTCTGAAAACAAGCCCCAACTTGATGCCGGAAAGCAGAGCCAACAAGTCAGTGTAGAAGCTTCAGCGACCATGAGAGGGCATAAAAAGAGAGAGAGAGAGAGAGAGGAGTGCGTACGTACGTGTGTGTGTGTGATAAAATGCAATATTGTGGGGGAAATTCGTACGGATTATTAGCGTAGCGGCTGGTCAGGGGAGTATCACCCGATCCTTTCCAGGACACTGATGGGTCTTTTTGCTCCCGTTTCAAGTGGTACCCCGTCTCTCGTATAACCGGTTGGCCTAAGGGGGATCTCGCAACATATTTCAGGTTGGAATATTGATTCCGGAATGCACCGTCTCCGGAATGTCTAGGAGAATATGGATCAGGTTTTTAAAGTGGGGTTTTAGGGACAAATTTCTCCACCGAGACCCACCCCGAGGGGGGTTACTCGAGTGATATTAAGGGAGACATTGGGGGGGTAGGTTACGGCGCTTGTGGGGGGCCATCTAAGTGGTTTGGGGGTTCATGGTTTTTTTTAATAAATGATTACATGCTGGATGGATAGTGACTGTTGAGAAATTGAATGATAACACGTCAGTTCTACACTTTGGTTCATTTTGTCAGATCATTTTTGTTGTTTTGACTGATCCCTTTTCTTTCTTTCTTTTCCTTTTTTGTTTGGGGGGGGGGGTTCAGAAAGTTTATTTCACTGTTCAAGTACGAATAAAGAATGTGGCCCTCCATGGTTGAATCCTAGCACAAGGACCAGGGCCCAATTTCATAGAGCTGCCGAAGCACAGCAAGTAGCTTAGCACAACATACTTATGCTTACTAGCCTAAGGTTACCAGCCCAAAATATCACATCACATGTACCACCTGTGACTGGTATCCTGCTTGTTTTTGCTTAGCAGAAGAAGACTGTTAAGCAATATTTTCTGCCAAGGCAGCTCAATGAAATTAGCCCAGATGGAAAAAAGGAGAATCCTGTTCTTGGATTGAACAGTGTCAACCACAGAGCCCCTTTTCGTACCACACAATCCTGAAAATTTCCTGGGGAAAGACTAAGTTTACCTTTTAACACTTGAGTTATTAACCCTGGCAAACTCTGAGGTAATATTTGATTCCCCTGGGAGTATGAAGGGAGAGGGGGGGGAGAGATTCCCCCTGAGAGTGTAATTTTTTCCCTCCATTGAAAATGGCAATGAAGTGTCAAATGACAGTGGGACTCGGGAGTGGGCTTAAAAAACTCTGTGAATTACCTGGGGTTTCATTTCCCGGGAATCGGATTGGCAGTGTGAACATGGGTGAAAAAAGGTTCAGATCCACTGTAAGGCCCTGTAACATGTAACAACCAATTTAAGAAATGCAACTCCAGACACATTGCACTTTGGATCTCTCATTGTTGCCCCCTAAATGCACTACATGTACTTTCCAACCAGGCGTAACATAACGCTCGGCTGAACTGCGTACAGGTCATATGCAAATCCGCCGGAAGATGATCACCCGCATGATGGCATTTCTAACACCCTACAGACATTGTTCAGGCTTTCTACACAGTACAGTACACCTGTAAAAAAAAAAAGTGTAAGTGCCATCAGGTGTAACAATTTGTATTTACCAGAGGCCAACAGCTTCCCGTTCCGCGCTGAAGAAATGCCACAAACTTTTTCACCATGATATTTTATTGCAATCAAGCAGACCGTGACACAACGAATGCTTTTGTCTGATCACGGGGGAGGGACTTACTCAATTTTGCTTTCTCCCACATAAAAAAACAACAACAAAAACACAGGGAAAGGTTAAGCTAGGGGCCATCCAAAGTTGTTAATATTTTCACTCTCAAGTCACAGAGTCTGATGGAGGAGAGGTGGAACAGGGACAGTGTAGAGGGCCATCTCACACCGGGCAATTTACAGGCAACCAGTTCCAGCAATCTCATAAGAAGAGTTTCCACGTCATTTTCTTAGGGACAGTACATGTAAGATCTGTTGTTCTAGCAAAGTGCTCCTGGTGCATGCACTGCAGTTACATTGCCCTCATATAGCCTGTAAAAATTGCCCTATGTGACCATAGAGGTGTGAAAAGACTTCAGAAGACCTGTAAAAATATTTGTTTTTCTACAGTAGAACGAAGGAAAAACGAAGGAAAAACGAAGGAAAAACGAAGATGGGAGGAAACCCCCAAACAAACAAAACTGACAAATCTAGAAAGTAGCAGGAAACGGGGAAGGGGGACAATGGTTGACTATGAACATAAGAACGATAGGCGTTGACACTAAAACGCATCCAGTGTACAACTGTGGGTGTGGTGGTTGGTTAGGGTTGTTCGGGGTGGTTGCGGTGGGACACGGGGATTAAAAAGAACTCTTCGATACAACTTAAAATATTGTAATCACATTGGAAAGGATTCTGTTTTTAGCCAGTGCAGTATTTGCGAAACATCCCCTCAATCCAAATGTACAATGTATCAACAAGTTGGGCAGCACTTGTGTAAAAATAGACCTCCTCCTCCATGGTCTAACCAAATCCATATGTTCATCAGAACAAGAGGTGACCTAGGTCGGAGTTCAAGCATAGCAGCCATGATAGCTTCTAGTGTGACCTTCACTAAAAGCCATACCTTGTGACTCAACGATTGATCAATTCTTTGATGACTCTTCACGGATTGAAAACTAAAAACATTGGTGTTTGACTAATCCTTAGAATAAAAAACAAACAAAACAAAAAACAATCTATTCTAACCCTCACCACCCCCCCCCCCCAAAAAAAACCCCAAACAAACAAAATAAAAAAACTTGTTACTCTATGAATAGTCATAATAAGAGTCTTAAATCCTCTTCATTGGCAGAAGAAATATTGAATCAATCAAGACTACAAGTAACTTAAACTAGCGACTTCCAAGTGAGTTTGGAAAATTTACACCGACAAAATAATTCAGGGGTTTCAAAGAAAATTGCTCCGTTAAAAATTTCTGAAATCCTAGACTGGTGCGATATATACAACAACAGTGGATTCAGTAGGCAACTCTGACTGATTCCAACCTGTCAAGAGAAATAATTCATGCAAGAGCGAGCCTTTGATGAATTCACAGGGCTCTGCACAATAAGCATCCAGGAAGTGTGAGGCCGGGTGAAGTAACAACCATGTTGTATTGGGGAGCCACTGTTTAGAAAGAAACCCCTTAACCCCAGTGGTGGGGAAGTTTTCTTTTCCAGCTTAAGCCCCCGACTGTGGAAACAACAAATCTCTCCACAGTGGTTTAACCACCCCCAATGACTTGGTTGGGAAGAATGGAGCCCTGGCAGTGCTGAACAAACATGACCTTTGACCTACGGTTCCCTGGCCTGAGCTGTCAATCACATGTCAAGCTGTCTTGTGGTATACAGGAAGGAATGTGGGATTGCTGGGCATGGGGCCAAGTTCAGATTAATCTTGTAAGTTTTTAAAGGGATAGGGTCTGAGGTTGGTGTTTTTTTATTCTGAGAGTGTAGTTTCAAGGAATCAAACAAACCGTGGTACAGAATTTAAGTCCAGACACAACAGGGCGCAATTTCATGGTTCTTGCTTACCGCTGAATTCTGGGCTTAAGGCACATGGGCCTACATGTAGTTTGTTTACTCTGTACTTTACAGGGCATTGTAAGCATAGTAAGCAGCCCCCATTTAAGCACAACAAAACTTGCTTAGCAGAAACAGGTTACCAGCCAACATCCCAAAAGTTAGCATTACTGCGACTGGTTCTCAACTCAGTTTTTTGCTTAGCAATGAAATTTGCTAAGCAGCATTTTCTGCTAAGCAGCTTTATGAAATTGGGCCCAGATGACAATCATTGTTCAGCCAGCTTGTTTGTCTCCAATCCAATCAATTACATGTAACCAAAGAGAGGCTTAGGAGAGGAAGATGTAAATCAGTTTTCCCTGAAAAGTCATTGCAGAAACGGAGATGGGTGCAGCATGGAAACCATCCCTGTATCCCTGCTAAACCTGGTAAAGTATTTAAGGAAAATGACATCTAATTCAACACTGCGTTTTTAAAACTTTGAATTTAAGGTACATTGTCATTCCTCACCCACCACCCTTCCCCAATCAAGTATTTTACAATCTGGCTATTCCTCATAAACGGCCGATGATTTTCCACAAACCGCTAAGTTCCCCGACCCCGGCTGCTGGCCTCGCCCTCGAAAAAATCACAAAATGGTACAAGACTCTGTTTATGGATTTCAGTGGTATTGTTAAAATCGATGAGTGGAACATTTCCAGCCTAAAGCAAAATCGGTAGCTCGTCGAATCAAACCTGCATCCCCGACATGGACAATCTTCGGCCCTACATAACTCTACATTGCACTGTCCCTTTAATGGTGTGATATTTACTTTGGTGAGGTGTAAACAGAGTAAGGCACTGCATGGGCAATGCTTGCTCAAAGTGTTTCTTCCCTATAGTACTAGTTTGATCAGGGTTTAATGTTCCACACCCATTATTCAAAGTTGAACATGAGATAAGTGCCCAATTTCACGGAGCTCCTTACCAAAGAATTTTTGCCATTTTGACACACTCTGATGGCCAAGAACCCCACAGTACTTTACAGGCAACCAGTTCCAAGCACAATCTCCAACAACAACTAAAAATACATTCATGAATCGATTTCTACATAATTTTTGGGGGACAGTAAGGGGCCATTCAGAATAGTCAATGTTTTAAAATTTTGATTTTTGTTCCCGAAATTGTTTTGACCCACCCACCCACCCCAAATTTTGATTTTTAAATACTGAATGGCTTCATAATTTATACACTGAAGAACAAAGTAATGCCTCAAATGAACCAGATATTTTAGACCAAAGGTCTACAACATCAGTAGTTTTCAATGTTTTTTCAGGCATAAACTAACAACTTTGTAGTTTAATCAGGAATCGAATTGACAATCTTGGCCAGCTGTTAATTTATATACTTTGTTTTTTAAAATAAAAACTGAATTTGATTTTCAGTTATTTCTTGAAACCCACCCACCCACACTTTTCGGAAAAAGAAAATCAATTTTTTTTAACACTGACTATTCTGAATGGCCCCTAAGATACTGTTAGAAAAAAATGTCTTGTGTGACCAGGGGTCGATTTCACAAAGCACTAAGATTCATCTTAAGATGAGTTGTCAGTATCACCATAGTGATTTGTATTGTGACATCACACTTTGCTAAGCAATTAGGAGTGATTTGGAGTTAAGATCAATTTTATCTCTTTGTGAAACCGGCCCCAGTTCCAGGCAATCTCCAACAGCAACAAAATACATTCATGAATTCATTTCTACATAATTTTTTTGGGGGACAGTAATAAATTATTTGAAGACAGTTTAAATACATCTCCATCTTCCCCGATTAACCCATTTTTCGAACTCTACTCTCCAAAACACAAGCAAGTTTTTAAAAATCAAAGACTACTAAATTTGTATCACATAAAAGTCACACAGTTCTCAAGTTTTCAAAACGAATTAGTTGAGGACGTATTAACAGCGTTAATGGTTTTACAATGCCCGCTTTCTGAGAGCAGTCGCATTTACGTCAACATTAGATTCATTTTCTTTTTCCCCGCAATTTAAATTCCTTTATCGAAAAACTCATCACAACTTAACTTAACATAGCTCTGGAATGTTTGTGAACTGTTTTTGCAGTGTGCTCTAATGCTATCTTCAAGAGGCATCTTTCAAGAACGGCCCATGTTTTTATCGTTAAAAAATAGTGCGCATGGAGAATGCAGAATAACTGCAGGACAACTTCACAACTACTGGACAACTTTACATCAAACTGGTTGCCAGAGGCGAGTCTGAGGTCTTTAGGAAATGTCTGAAACTTGGTCACCTTGTCTTGAGTACCTTATCGGAACTTACATGTGTGATATTAGAGGTGGGAGAAAATAATGAAAAACAAGCACAATTTTCAGTTTTCTGCATTGTCCTTAATTTGGGTTCGAACAACCAAAAATCAGTTGAATTTTATTTAGGTGTTCAGCTACCTACAGTTTTCTCAAATATGACTTCATTTTAAAGGTAAATATTTCACAGAAAATATGGTTTTCGTATGAACTTCATAATCAGTAAGTTTTCAGACTAAAATTAAACAATGATGTTTTCTAACCTTACCAATCCTGTAGAAAACCTTCAACTAAAAAAATGCAGAGGAATGAAAGAAGAAGGGGAAATATATACATAAATGATTTTTTTTTAAAATCGAAAAGCGAGGAAAAAATCTCAGCAACAGAGTCCAAGTTTAATGATGAACGCTATTACATACCTGCCTGGTTTTGTATTCACTGCAGTAATTGAAGCCTGATGATATGTGGCGTTCAATGTTTGATTTAATATGACGAGGCATGGTATGTATGTGCCTACCTAATACATTATACCCCTGCAACTCTACGCTCAAATAACTTAAAGGGGAGCTCCATGTTAAGTCCTTGGGTTTGGACGATTTCCTTCAATCGTCGGGTTATCAGGAAGTAATTCACAAATTGATGATGTGAAATTGTTTTTACTAGGTACTAGGAAGTGTGCTATGATGGTTTTTGGGAGAGTATATTTGATGATAATCCTGTTGTTCAATCACGTAGTGCAATACATTATTAGTTGTTTTTTTACGAATACAAGTCAATTGTTCCAATCCTGTAGTTTACAAGAAAAATATCATAAAGGAATGGTACATCATTGATTATTGGAAGAGTACAATTATTTCAATCCTACAGTTTTCAAGAAAAAATATCATAAAGGGATGGTACATCATTGGTTTTTGGAAGAGTACATTCATTCCAATCCTCCAGTATTCAAGAAACATATCATAAAGAGATGGTACATCATTGGTTTTTGGAAGAGTACATTCATTCCAATCCTCTAGTTTTCAAGAAACATATCAAAAAGGGACGGTACATCATTGATTATTGGAAGAGTCCATTCACTTCAATCCAACAGTTTTCAAGAAACATATCAAAAAGGGACGGTACATCATTGGTTATTGGAAGAGTACATTCATTTCAATCCTCCAGTATTCAAGAAACATATCATAAAGAGATGGTACATCATTGGTTTTTGGAAGAGTACATTCATTCCAATCCTCTAGTTTTCAAGAAACATATCATAAAGGGATGGTACATCATTGGTTTTTGGAAGAGTTCATTCGTTCAAATCCTCCAGTATTCAAGAAACATATCATAAAAAGATGGTACATCATTGGTTTTTGGAAGAATACATTCATTCCAATCCTCTAGTTTTCAAGAAACATATCAAAAAGGGACGGTACATCATTGGTTATTGGAAGAGTACATGTTCATTCCAATCCTCCAGTTTTCAAGAAACATTGATGACCATAACGTTTATGAGAATATTGAGGCATCACGGCAAAGGCCTCCATGGAACTCTACAATTTTCATTGGTCTTTGTTTCAGTTTCAAGTTCAACACCCTTAGGTATTAGCCTTTGACCTTTGGGTCTTCGGTTACAGACCTTCAGTTTGAGACCTTACGTGCCTTGATCTTGAACACACAGGTCTTGAACTAAGGGCTTCGGGTCTCAACTTCAACCACAACATTGAGAACTAACATGTGACATTTGTATCCAAAAAGTTGCCGGATATTAATTTTTTGAAAAACCAATAATTCATGTAATATTATTGCTTCTTCCATATTAAAAACTCACCAGATAAATAAATAAATAAAATGAAAATCCAGTATTATTTACAAAGATTGAATACTTTCAAAGTTTTTGTTTGTTTGAACCATTTGTTTGCGACTGTAAATCAGACTTAAATCTATGTTCGGCAAAGACAAAACTCTCCATTCCAACCTTCTGTGAATGTGAATATGCCTTAAATCTATCTTGAACGAGGTGACAAATCTTTCCAGTGATTTCCTATAAAGGATATTCAACATTCAACAAGCCCTAACAGCCTTAGGTGATGACATTTTGGTTTCAGTCATTTTTGAAGTTTAATCTTTACAAGAAAACCCGTCACTCTCCTGGAGTTACATGTAATGCTGTGCAGATTCTAACTTTTATCATTTTGACTTTTTGTTAAAAAGCTTGTGGCACATTTATGGAGAGTGGCTGCGTCAACTTAAAGACGGCCATTACATGTTCAGAGCTTCCAAAATTTGCATCAGGGAGAATGTGTACAACAATTATGGAGATATTTAGAATTACATTCAACATAACGGGGAAACAGTTTTCATAATCAAGGAGATTTTCAAATTTGGTCACCAGAACATGGAAATATTGGTAAATTTTCAGGGAACTTTCTGCAGAAACAGGTAGAGTTGGCAGCTCTGCGTGTCAAATTGCTCCTGGCAGAAATTGTTACGATCTTCAGAGTGTCCCTTTAACGCTATGATACACAGTCCAGCAGTAGGGGCCACGCTTGATGAATTAACTCACAATCGCTCCTGACAGTTCGTATGATTAAAATGTGGCGTGTGAATGTACAATGTACTATTCTTTTTTTCCCCCTTGATCAATGCGTCCGAGGGCTGTTCTGTCTGACTGAGCACAATGTTAACAGTCCGATTCATGGGGTGGTGGTGGTGAGTTTGTTTTCACATTCAAACCGGGGACCTATAACAAAAGAGGACAATAGGGTCCCCGGTTGGGTAAAGGTCCCCAGTTGGAAATTGTGTACAAAACCAATGGGAGCTGTTGCCAAAAAGTTAAAGTCCAAACAAAAGAGGGACAATAGGAGGTCCCCGATTGGAGGTGTTTACACACTTGTGTGTGTGTGTGTGTGTGTGTGTGGGGGGGGTGGGGTTCCATACAGGATTCTAGACCTAAGCAATTTGATTGTTAATTACATAAATTTTGAATGTAAATTTGTCGAAAGCCACATGTTCCAAACTCTGGGGATGTGGAAGGAATAAATGAGGCTGCTCTGCTTCTTATTATACTTGGAAGTCTTTATGTTCACTCTTGGGTGACTTTTAGAGCAAGCTTGATTTAAACCATATGTTGTCTCACCTGATTAGACTTATTGTTTAAATAGCAGTTTACAAAAACTTGTGAAAATGCTCTTGAATTTTGTCTTTGTTTACTTTTTTTTATTGGGGGGGGGGGGGGCGGAGAAAAGAACAAGTGTAGCCATCTGGAGAATTTGAAAAGCAACTGACTAAAACTTACTGGTTCTAAGGTGGTTTGACCGGCAGCCCAAAATACCACAAGTCCTGCCGTCGATTTCACCAAACTCTTCCTAACTTAGGATTAATCTTAGGATTAATCTTATGACTATAGGACGAGTCCCAGCATTGCACTGTAACATGTAAACCTTAAGATTAATCCTAAGTTAGGACTAGTTACTCATCCTAACTCAAGATAGGATTAATCCTAGCTTTTCGTGAAATCGGCTGCTGAAGTCTACTGTTTTTTTTAAACACAGACATGTACATAACAATCAAGTTGTTTCAGTTTTGTAATCTTTTCAATTCAAATCCTCGTTCAGCACAGTACATGTATATGAAGAAAACAAATTGTTTAGGTCCTGTAAAATAATTTTTGGCCGAGTTACGGTTCTGAGCTACACAAGGGTACATTTACATGGGAGTAAACAACAACTAATGGCTATCATGTAGTAGTCCCATTTTGAGGATAACTTGACCACCAAACTAGACACACTAGTCTTGAAAAAAAGTGGGGTTGACAGGGCTCGAATTTGGGGAAAAAATCTACAAGACTGCAGGGCTTGTAGCTCAAAACTTTTACTGGACCAGAAAATTTGTTACAAGACCGGAATCAAAATGAAAAGAACACTCTACACAGTTTCACATTTGAGCTGTTTTTGTTCCAAGCACTAAGAGAAGATTTATCAAGTTTTTCTTTCGGGTAATACTTCAATACTCAATTGATCAGTTTAATAAAAAAATACAGTGACATGTTATTACTAAAAAACACAAGACCGCCGGACTTGTACGGTCATAAGTTTACTGGCCCGACACTAAAATCACTGGCCTCGGGCCTGCGGTCCAGTGTCAAATTCGAGCCCTGGTTGAGCAGGCCAGGAATTACATAGAGACCCTGCCTATCTTGCCCTGGTCTTGGCCTTGGTGCCCCTTGAAATGTTTCCAGAGACTTTTGAGTTTTTCCGTTGCAACAAGTGCCCTTTGGAAATTGAAAATGGCCTCGCCGTCTCAAAGATGAAATTTCAGGCTTGCCTTCAGGACTGAGAAGACCTGTGGAGTCTCTTCTTGACGTCTAAGCCGAGCAGCGATCCAGCCGAGAGCATGAGTTCACACACAAAACACCTTCACTGTGCATGTTGTTTGCGCTATGCAAATCTCACACTGAGCCATGCATAATACTTTCTCACAATGTTGAAGATTTCATTCATCTTGGGCTACGTTCATTCCAGGAAGATCTAACCCAGTTTTTTATCCTCAACTGAAAGAGTGCATGATCCTGTGTAATCCAGCACTGAATGTGTCACAATGCAAGTACAAGTGTACAATGTAATTAGGGCAGTGTGATGGACAGGAGGGGTTACCATCACCACTAGGGATTACAAACAAAGGTACCTGGCTTGAATGACAGCCCCTGATCATCCAAAATAATCACATGTTTACTATTCACCAAGGGGCCCCATTTCATTGCTAAATCTAAAGAAAGTGCTTAGAGAGAATGTTGAAAGGGAACCAGCCAATTGGGCAGTATACACAGCATGACGTTTAAGCTGGTAACCCAAGGTTGCACTCTCAAACACAATTAAGGTGCAGGTCACACCGACAATTTGAAACCTGTATGCTTGAATCCTGAATCTTTCACCTAAAATTGTTTTCCCGTCAGCCGACTGAATTCAACAAGAATGGAGCTGTCAAATGACATGCAACTTGAGATTTGTTTCTTTCTTTTCAAACGAGAAAATTTACAGCATGACAACTCAATGTTTTTTTTGGGGGGTGGATCTACTTGCATTATATCACGAAGATTTACGTTTTCATTCCAACCCACGGCCTTGAAAAGAAAAATAATGACAGAGCAGTACATGTCCAACCCTCCTTGCACCGCGTTTACACTAGATCCGGAAAGGTGGATTGAGATCCGGCATTTTTTTAACGACCGCAGATCAAGATCCTGTGTCGCGTTTACACCAGCGCTTGATCCGGCTCCGATCCCACTTTTGAACCGGATGTATATTGGTCATGACGTCACCGCTCCTCGCAAAGAGCTCAAAGGTCACGATTACAGCGCGCCACTTCTAGAAATAATCGTTATCAATGCGAAGGTAGAATGCAGAAAATACAGTACAGCAAATGATACGGATAACAACGACCATGCAGGTAGAAATATTTTCTAGATGGGAGTTAACAAAATACAGCAACTAGGCAAGCTCCGAACGTAACGATGTATGTATAAGGACGCTGAAAACAACAAAACGTTTCACACACACACACACAACCTTACGGATCCGGTTTGTGGGGTAATGCTATTGTTGTTCTTTTGTTCCCTTTTCTAAAGAATTCCCTTGTGGGGCCCTATTGTTCCTATTGAAATTGCCTTGTAGGGTCCATTGTTCCATTGTTAAAAGTACCCCGTAAGTTGGCATGTGTAAGGGCAGTCCATGTGCACACAGCACACACACACAAATATAACCAGCGACGGATGACCCACCAAAGCACAAGCAAAAAGCGCGCCATTCGTAACGAAACCGGAAATGACCACATCAAATTGCGGTGTCTGATCCACCTTTGCGTTTACACTTGTATTTGGAATCCACTTTGCCGGATCTGATCCACCAATTTGCCGGATTCAACCCTCCTCGAAAGGTGGATTAAAATTGCCGGATCTTGAACCGGGTCTGATCCGGCTTTTTTGCGTTTACACTAGCCGTTAATCCACATTGCGGGATCAGACCCGGGTCTGATCCACCTTTCTGGATCTAGTGTAAACGGGGTCTTAAAAGCCAAGACCTGCTCACAGCTTCTCCCTGTACAGGGATCCTCTAACTCCATGCCCTGTAGCATGCCTATTGCCTACCAGCAGGTAAACTACCTACAGGTGATCTGTAGGTAATGGAGACAGCGCATAGCAGGGGTACCTCTGGCCTGAGGGATGGAGGGACAGGTTAGGCTTGCCAAGTCTGGTTAATGAAGAGCTAAGGTTCATGGCGATTTCAAGTTCGAATACAAAGACAAATCTTTTGTGGAGATACTTTGAGGTTTCATTAAAAATGCAGTATGAAATTGCGGCAATCAAATTCAGAAAAAATGGGTGTCTTCAAAAGTATTAAATTTCCTCAACTGACAGTTTTTCAAATGGAACTATTTCTCTGGAGCAAGTTAGTACCTGAAAATACTTGGTGGCCACAAAGACCATGGCAACTGTTGACCTAGTCTTGGCCTCGGTGCCCTGTCCAAATTGTCCCATAGATTTAACAATCGAAGTGCCCATTACATTTATGAAAAAGGCCTTGCTCTCTCAAAGTCGAAAATCCAGGCCTGCATTTTAGTATTGTATGAATTGTACAATCTCCTCTCAGATTTAACCAATTAGTTTTTGTTTAATCATATTTTTGTGTATGGATTCCAATCCTGTAAGCTTCATCTTTGACAGCTCTTTCTGCTTAGCAGGAAACCAATCACAAGTAACGCACATGTACTTTTTACACTGTATTTTTTTGTGGTAACTGATTCCTGCTTAGCCTCAACTTTTTTTTGCTCAGCAAATTTGAGTGCTTAATGTCATTATGAAATGCGTCCATGGTGAGTCTGACCTCATTCTACCGCAATTACTGTTCAATTTGATGTGAACTGTCCCTAGTTTTTTTTTTTTCACCAGAGATGGTCAATGGCTGACAATAAGCAATTTGGAGTCAGCCTGGCCTCTACTGGTGGACCCACACAAAGAGATTGTCTCGCTCCAGAGGCCACGTAAACACCAGCCATACACCCCAGGTGTGAATGACTAAGAAGGCTTGACAATGGGCGGTGTGAATGCAGGACAATTACTGGGTGTTTATGGCTGGGGTAGTGGGGTGGAGTGGGGGTGGGGAAAGGTGAAGTGGCTGATATTCAAGGCACTGTATCTTTAATCAATTTTTCTTCTCGGAGACGTAATGTCACAGTAGTCACAATGCTTAAAGCCTTGTGACACATAGTGAACTTTGTTACCATGTTACAATGACCACAGAGGTTCTTGCAATGAGTACATGTATTTTGGGCATGGGTTTGGTTCAACTACATCAAAATGCACGGTCTGATTGTTTGGCTGAATTGACCTGAAAATTTAGATTTAAATTTCAAATAAGGTATTCATTTAAGGTATTGTATAAAATAAACTTTAAAAAACACAAACAAAACCCCCAAACCCCAGTTATTAAAAAAAAATGAAGTGCTGTCGAGATTCCAACATTAATTCACATCCATCAGCTATGTACATGTATACAAACAATTTTGTATGTTACATGTACATGTATTGTATGCACTGTCAATCGCATTATTCAAAAAGCTTTTGTCTGTTTGTTGTTTTGAAACAGCATCATCTGTCAAAACTTAATCAGAAAGAAGGGAAAAAAGAAGAAAGAAAAAACCAGAGTCGGTGAAAATGGGATCATGCGACATCTTGAGGATAAATTTCAGCTTCTTTGTAATTTTGTTCTATCAGGTCTTGAACACATTTTAACAAGTTCATACGAGTGATAAGAACTTCATCTCAGGTATAAATGAACAACCAAAATAAATAAATAAAATACTGACCCATTTTCCGG
This sequence comes from Pisaster brevispinus, assembly GCA_023634235.1. NCBI lineage: Eukaryota > Metazoa > Echinodermata > Asteroidea > Forcipulatida > Asteriidae > Pisaster > Pisaster brevispinus. Next base: position 2,464,399 of record JAMKCF010000018.1, read on the forward strand.
ATGTAAAACAATTGCTCTCGGCTGGTCCAGATTCTTCCAATATAAAACTTTTCGCGACGTCCCGTCCAATTCGCTCACTTCAATTCGATTGGTCTCGGTGTCCGTCCAATAAATCTTCTTCCCCACCCAATCGCAAGCTAACCCGTCGGGGGCGGTCAACCCGGACGTTATGATATCTTCTTGGATCTGGGACCCATTGAAGCGTGTCCTTTTGATCATTTCGATGCTGACGTCAGTCCAGAAGATGAGCTGCTCCGAGAAAAGGAAGTCTACAGCTGCGGCATCTTCTAAGCGGTCGATGACGGTGGTCGTCGTCGTGGACTCGTTGGTTAATCCAAAGTTGATAATACGGATGTCCTTCCGATTTGCAAAGAGGAGCTCTGGCAGCGCTACAAGAAGAGAAACAATTACACTTTCTATTACAAAGGATGTTCTACAACTCTACCTTAATTGAACAGTCAGACTTGGCAGTGGGGATTTGAAATAAAACTGCAAATGTAAAATAGATTGAAGCTAGAATGAATGATCCACACATTTTTCAGGAAACTTCTGACGGAGCACCTAAGCCAAGACGAGGGCCCAATACAGATGCTCAAGCAACAAATGCATAGTAAACACTGCAACATTATGCTTGCCAGATTAAGGTTACCAGACTAAATACCATGTCTCACTTTTGTAAGGCATCCTACACATTTTTTGCTCAGCGAAAAGTTAGACTTTCTGCTGAAGCAGTTCTATAAGTTGGGCCCAGGACAACAGAGGTCATGACATCCATCTAATTGCAGGTCTTATAGGAGACAGCAATTATGTGGAGTTTGTTATCAGAGCCTGTCAAAGTCAAGCAAAACCAAGAGATGGATTCTGGCGGATTTGTAAACGGATTGACTGGTAAAACTCCTCACCCTAACTTCCTTGGGTGATTTACAAGGACCTCTCCTAACTCAGAAAAAAAAAAAAACCTCCAACACCATAATCCAACCCAACAATACAACTGTTGGACACCTCAAAGCAGCTTCCAAACTTATGCAGGGGAGTGTTGTATGATGTGATTATTTATTAATTTCTACTGGATTATTTCATGGGGCATTAAGACACCGACCAAGGGGCATGAAGGCAAATGTATCTATTGCCCGCCGTGAAGTAACAGGCCTGACCCAGTTTCATGGCTCCTCCAAAAATTGGCCCTTACGGAAGTAGGGAATTTGATGCTTACGTCAAGCGTACATTTATGTATTTCACAGGTTAGCAGGGAACTTTTGCTCGTGCGCCTGCAAACTCCAAGTCACTAGCCATTCTTCGCTTACACAGCTAGCGCAGAAATTCAGCACTTGCCCTATAAGTGTAGAATGGTGATCATGATGGCAGAATTCGCAAGCAGAGCCATGAAATTCGGCCCTGTTCTGTGGCTGATGAGAGTGCCCACATTGGAATATAGGCCTACATGTATCAACACGAAGAGCGTACACGTTGTTCGAACTACCCAGTCCCTTGTACTAAGCACATTCTCTATACACTGCCAGGGAATCTGCCATGAATAACTTCATCATGTACCCAGGTAAAGCATTCACAAAGACTCAAAGGCACTAGAGCAATTATTCAATGGCCTCATTAATGGAGCCACAATGCCTTGAAGACCCCCCAATTCATGGGGTCTAATTCTAGGGTATTGTCTGCTCTAGGAACCTGGGGGTCAATGGTCAGTAACTTGCATCAGGTCACTTGTTGAATATAACCCTGTGATGGGACCCATGCACAGCCCTTCATCATGCAGCCACCATCTTGGTCATGTTCCCTTTACAATGCAGCAACTAAGACTACTCATACTCATTGCATGTATACATACATGTACAAAAAGTGACCAGACTTTCTGCCCTTCCAACCTCAGTTTGGTGACAGTGATATGAATTGAAGTAAATAAGATGGCCACACCTGGATGACTATCCGACTCTGGTCTTAAACATTGCATAATTAATGTACACAGAGCTGCCAACACTTGCATCTTGTAATCAGGGAGATTTTGTCCAACAATCAGGGAGATATTTATAATTACATGTGACAACAGAATAGGGAAAAAGCTTTTATAATCAGGGAGACTTTCAAATGTGTCATGTGTTCATCAGAACATGGACAGATTGGTTTATTTTCAGGCAACTTTCTACAGAATCAGCAGGGCTCGAAATTAACACTGGACCACAGGCCCGGGGCCAGTGATTTTAGCGTCGGGCCAGTAAACTCATGACTTGACAAGCCCGGTGGTCTTGTGTTTTTCAATTCAATGATAAGAGGTTACCTCATTGTGTAATATTTTTGTGAAAAATGTTGACTAGGAATCTGATAAATATCTTTCAATTCTCTTCAGTATCGAAGCGCTACACAGATTTTCTCTTAGTGCTCGTTCGACTCATTTTCATTCTGGTCTTGTAAAATAAATTCTGGTCCAGTAAATATTTTGAGCTACAAGCCGAGCTGTCTTGTGGATATTTCCCCCAAATTCGAGCCCTGATCAGGGAGAGTTGGCACTTGGCAGCTCTGGGTATGTCACACAGAGGCAAGCCTTTTAGCCCCTCATGAGCGTCTTGAGCATCTTGAGCGTCTTCTAACATCCTTGTGTGCAAATCTTACTGAGAAATATTCAACACACAGTAAAACCATGGAGGAAAGAAGACCAGATCTTGGAGGAAACACTCTCAGAAACAAGCCTGCAGTTCATGCAGGGCATCCAGGTAGTCTTGCATAATTAGAAATGTCTGCAACTCCTTGGCCCCATGTGGAGTTCCATGCCAGTGTGATTTGACCTCAACTAGTGGTGACCACTGGTACTTTGAGCACACATATGACAGTGGTGCACAGTGCTTTGCTCATAAATTCCTCAATTAATAATAATCCACACTGCACTACTGCACTGGTGACACCAGGGCTCGAATTTGGGGGAAAATATCCACTAGACCTCAGGGCTTGCAACTCAAATGTTTTACTGGAACAGAAAATCTGTTACAAGACCAGAATCAAAACGAGATGAACAACTATCTACACGGTGTCACAATTAAACCGCTTGCAACAAGCTACATTTGTGTATTTTACTAAGAACGTCATGGCAGAATAATCCTGCAGTCTAGTGTTTTACCAAACACATAGGCCTACTTAAAAAAAAACAGATTTATGAAGGCAAGCGTTATCTCTTCAAGTCAAAACCTCTTCCCCAAAAGTTCAGCAAATATTATACAACAGGAAGAATACATTTGGTCTTGTGAAAACATTAAAGGTCTGGTAAAATGTTCAAGCGGCAAGGACTGTAGAACAGTGGTCCGCAAGTTAAAAACACCTGAGGACCAGTCAAACTTCTCTCCGAGTGGTCCAGGGCTGCATAGTTCAGGGTTGACAAACATCCCTAATTAATATGAGTTTATGAACTTGTGAAAAAGCTGGTGGACCCTGCCTGGATTTTCATCTTTCATAGGGCAAGGCCATTTTCATTTTTCAAAGGGCACTTCCATTGGAAAATCTTAAAGTCTACGGGAAACTTTGAAGGGGCACCAAGGGCAAGACTAGTTGGCAACTGAGGCCATGGCAAAAGTGCCAGGCCTTGTGAACTAGAGAAATGACAAGCTAACTGTTCCCACTGGCTAGTTACTGAAAAAAATAAGGACAAACTCTAGTCTAGTGGAGCTATAACTTTAAACTCAAACCATGACAAGGATACTTTCTCCTTCTTGGTAAATCACCATTTTTCTCCAGGAGCACCAAGGCCAAGGCAACTGAGGTACAGCAAAGCAAACCTTGGGTATGCTATGGGCTTGTGTTGGTTTAGTGGATTAGTGTGACTACACAGCCCTAAAATTACTGCTTGTGCATTCTCAATACACACTCTACTTATACAGCTACGGTACACATGTTTATTTGTACACTGTACTATTTTTTTCACAGGTGGACCTTGGACCAGAATTCTGTTTGATTTTTAGAATAGAACTGTACGCTCGGTTTGTTCTTACGGGGAAGACGATTGAAAGGAAATTTGCATACTAGCAGCGTTGTAAAACCAAAATCAATCACTCTCCGTAGACTCCATGTACTTTTATAAGCGTGAGGTGTTAAAGCACACGGTGGCTACGTTCTTGTATTGTATCCAAGGCGTCAACATTTCAGAAACGTTCGGGGGCTGTGTCCACCTTGGCCCTGGTCTTGGTGAACGTCCCCCTTCAAATTATTCAAATACAAATTCTAATTTAGTGTGCACTTTTCTCAGGAGTAACAATCTAGGCCAGATGTCAGAGTTTGCTCAAGTTACCTTTTTTTCTCAATGATTGGCCAGCAGGAATACATGTACTTAGCTTTCAGTCTGTACACTAAAAATCATTTTAAATAGAGCCATGGATCGATACTTTTCATCATTGAAGTAGCCAGCCTGACCACTTGGGCAGCATTCTGACTGAGTCTGACCCCCTTTTTTCGAGTAAGAATGCTTGTTGTTTAATGGCCTGAAACTTTCACTTGGAGCTATAATTTCCATCAGAAAACCTTTTTTTTTTCCCCAGTGAAATGAAGTAAACAGCAAGATGGATAACTCATAGATCTGCACGTCCAAGCTGCCAACATTTGCATCTTGAAATCAGGAAGATTTTGTGCAACAATCAGGGAGATACTTACAATTACATGTTCATTCAAGAGAATTGGGAAAACATTTCTATAATCAGGGAATTTTTCAAATTTGTTCATCAGAACATGGAAAGATTGGTTTATTTTTTAGGGATCTTTCTCCAGAATCATAGAGTTTGCAGCTCTGAAACATACAGGCCATGCTCAAGTCTAGAATACCAGCGCTGTTGTTCGTCCATCCATGTACTTAGTGATTATGTGATGAATAAGAGAAGGCAGCAAGAAGAAGCGAAAAAGAAAAAACATTTTCTGATGTGTGCAAATTTGGTTGCGCTCCACTCTTGATATAAGTGATTACTCAACAACTTAATCTGATCAGATGCTGAGAAGACTTTGGTCACAGCAAGACTTTACGAGGCTGAGATTTGCAATTAAATTATTGACTACAAATTTGGTGTCATAGCCATATGTGACTGTATTTCCCTAATGTCATCATGCAGTGGTGGATGCACACTGTCCTTCGCCGTCGCATTAAAGGAGAGGTGTAACACTAAGAAAAAGTACAGGTTCAGAGGTTTTGGTAATTGTGTAAATTGATTTGTTTGAGTACATATAAGCTCTCATGCCAGTGCCAATCCTCCAGAGAAATACTTCCATCTGGCCCATCGAGCTGCTTTAAATTAAAAGCACACAAGGCAGCTGAATACAACAAAATTATGCTTACCGTAATTCAGCTGAAAAAGCCGTGTCACATGTACGATCTGTGACTGGTAGCCTGCTTATTTTTGCTTAGCATAAAATTGTTAAGCAATATTTGCTGCTTAAAAGCACTTCTTATATGTAAAAAGTGAGGAAATAGTATTTGACGACCCCATTCATAATTGTTGCTTAAAAGGTTTTTGAAATTATTGGGAGTTTTGTCGTTAAATGTGACCTCTGGATTTGCTGAAAATTTCACAGTTTGGTTGCATGATGTGTTTATTGTAAATGATGGAAACTTATCTACTCTTCCCAAAAACAATGAGTAATGATGTAACACACTTTGGTCTATCCGTCTCCAACTAAAACATGTTTTCACAGGAAAATTTTTGTTTTGGTGAAGTCCTTGGCCTAATCACACAAAGAGCTAACTAACTTACTAAGATTAATCGTAAGTGTGAATCAATCTTAACTGCTAAAAACATCACAAGACTGCAGGGCTTGTACGGCAAAATGTTCACAGTAACCAGTTTTTTTTTTACAATGACAAGAATTGAAATAAGAAAAAAATAAACTACAGTTTTATTTTGTTTTGTTTTGAAAAAGCACTAAGAGACGATTTATCTTATTTGTATTATGGGTTAGAATTAGGCAGTAGTAAGTATTCTTCAATACTCAGAAGAATTGAAATATAATGTATTTACCACTTTTACCAGACTAAAAGTCAACATTTAAACAAAAACACAAGATTGCCGGACTTATCTAGTTATGAGTTTACAAGCCGGTGCTAAAATCACCGGCCTCAGGCCTGCGTTACAGAGTAAATTTCAAATCTTGTCAAGAATATTATGTGTCATCTCACTTATTGAGCTTGATACCCAGCACAATATTTTGCAGCTTTTAATCTTCAAAATACTACAGATGAAAATGAAAATAGCAATGTAGCCAACACCTTGAAGATTCCCAAAGAGAATTAGGGTGACCCCTCACCACCAGAGCTCACACCCAGTCCAAGGAGCAATGGCAAACTTCATACAACAACACAAGTTTCACTTTCAGACTCAACAATGATGGGGAAAAAATGTACATGTATTACAGAGACATTGTTGACCAGGGATGCCAAACCACCGGAGACCTATTTCATTCAATTAGAACACTCAGCTTTTCCATCTGCGGTCAAAGTAATATTTTATGAGGCTTTGTGGCAGGGCTGAAGTCCTGCTCGCCCAAGACAGTAATGCGATTGGTTTACAAACTTGAGGATTCTCCTGTGGTTATGTGGGAGGTGTGAAATTAATATTCAGTAATGGACCCAGGGTTTACCTTGACAGCAATGGTAGCCGTGTGAACACGGTGGCTTAACACAATTTCAAGATGTGTCAATTGTCCTTCTGGGAGAGACCTGTAGGACTGTCTTGATTGGGTTACAATTTTGGTATCACCTTGGTGAGATCGTCCGAGAGGATGGGTAACTTTTTCGTGCGAAAATTGCACTACTAGCCATTTAGCTGACTCACTGATCGATACTGGTGGATTTCGGCCATTTGAAAAACCAAAACTCCCGTAATGATAAGCAGGCCTGGAATGACACAGAGGCCATGGCCTCTGTTGCCCTACTCTTGGACTTGGTGCGCCATCAAAAGGTTCCTGTAGATTTTCCAAAGGGAGGGCCCTTTGCAAAATGCAAATGACCTTGCCCTTACATGGGCCTGTAGTGTCGTTTACGAGGCTTTATTACCCGATCTTGAATAGGAAAGCCATCTTTATGCAGCATTTTAATGGGCACCAAGACAATGACCACGGGCATGGAAGCAATTGCCCCAGTTCATTCTGTGAAGTATAAAGCCTGGATAAGATTCTGGGCTCAAATTTAATGAAAACATCTCCAAGACCGCAGGGCGAGTACATGTAGCTCGAAATTCTACAGGACCAGAAAAATTGTAACAAGACCAGAATCACGCGAGAAAAAAACCTTCTACTCAGTGTCACAAATATTATTATTCAAAACACAATTCAGCTAGACTGTTCCACATCGTAACTTTACTGGCCCGATGCTAAAAACACTGGCCCCAGGGTAAATTGAGCCCTGAGATTGCAACTATTTAGAACTTTGATTTTTGTAAAATTTCACAACATCTGAGGTTTTCACCATAAAATCACCAATTCATGATTTGAAATTGAACTGCCTGTTTATTAGACTAGCAATTGGTAAAAATGTAAAAATTGTGAATGTGATAAATTTCTTCTCATTTCAGTGACCAGAAAAAAAAAAAAAAAATAGAAAAAAAAGAAAGAAAAAAAAATCATATTTCATTCATAAAAGGTGAAAAGAGCTCATCTATCATATCAAACTCACTTCAAAAAGATTTTTGTGCAGAAAATCGTGGCTTTATCAAACAATGCCTGTCCAGAAGATCTAATTACAGAAAAACCTATAACCTTTTTACCTCACAAACATCAATCATAAATTTATTCTAATGAATGGTGCAACAACTCCCATTAAATCAGGTTTGCAGTTAAAAGGAAAGAATATGGCCTGCAAAGAAGAAAGAAAAAAGAAAAGCGAGTGCACTTTTTCTTTGAGATATCGTAGTCAATCAATCACATTTCTCATTTCATGTGAAAACTGAAGTTTTTCAATATCTGATCTGAGGACCGTTCAAGCGTATAAAGGCACTTTGGTTTGACATGCGAGCCCTATACAAAACACACAGGTTCAAAGCAGTGCACCACCCGGTGCGGAAAATCAGTTTGCTTCAAAACGTTCCAAAAGATTTGAGAAAGAAAAAAAAAATCAGGTAAAATTTGTTCTTGGTGTGCAACTTTACTTCAATCCTCCACTGTACTTGGAGTCTAGAGAGGACAAGGTCAATTTTATTTCGCAAAGGGCAATCCCACTGTTAAATCAAGGCCAAGACCAGGGCAACATACACTGTAGGCCATTGCCTCTGTGTAATTCTAGGTCTGTTATTAAATCGACTTTAATAACAAACAAGGTGGTAACGTTTTTTTTTTCCAGTAGCCAGTTATCAGTACCCAGTTATCAGTACAACACTGTACCATGGTTTTCGTCCAAGGTTCCACCATGCATGGTTCAAGTTTTGTTGAGGATATCATGACACTCACAACGGACTTTGATCACAACTTGATTCTGAAAGTATCAGAGTAGAGGAACTTCTCAAAACTTGCACTGGTTTCAAGTTTATAAAACAAATGTTAAATCCTTCATAAGTTTTTCAGACCTTTTAACATCCAATCCACCAAATCAGTACAAATTTCAACAACTTGGGTGGTTCTAGTAAAAAATTAATAAGTAAATAAATCATTGACTGTCATACGATGTTCCATTGCTGCCTCTGAAATAAGCAATGATTATTTTGTTTTAAACATGGCATCCTTAAAAATAATAGTTGCAACAAATAAATTGTATATACTGCACTTGCAGAACCTTGTTATTTGATGGAACACACATCCCATGTTATCCTTTATTTTGCCATACTGCAGTGATGTGATGCACCAAAACCTTATACAGGAGTCATAACTATAGTATTGATAAAAATATTGGCACTTTCGATGCTTGGCATACGTCGTTTGCAAAATTGTTCCCCACTGGTTTGTCCAAACAGAGGCAAGGTCGTGTCAAGGGGGTTGGTATCCACATGGAGTCCTTCACATTGTTTAGAAGGTTTTCAAAAGAATCTTTAGAATAGTGTGTGGGCAAGTTTCCATGTCTATTTTGTGTTTTTTGTGAACAAAGTTTCAAATTACAAGGATAGATTAGATACATGTACGAATTATATAAAACAAACATTAAGAATCTTGAAACTGAACTGAAATATACCAGGTTTTACCTCATGATTATATTCTGTGATAATGCACTTATGATAAATATCAAATATTAAGTAGCTCTTAAATTTTGTTAAATACCCTTAAAAAAACTTAGACCTTGGAAGCCCTCTGGTCAGGAGGATCAAGAGTTTACGATTTCAATCTCAACTCTAGATTTCAGCGGAAATAACTATTGGGAGATACGCACCTCAAAATCAGCCAGTTACTCAGTGGGCCTTCTGAATTTACAATAACCAAGGTTCTGGGTATTTTGTCATAAGTTTCTAAACCTTTAACATTTCTCAATATTAAAGTTCTTTCTGTACGTTTTAGCATCATCACCCTACATTGATGTTTTAACAAGCCTTACCTTGGTAAATTATTGGGCACGGAGTTGTTTGTGCTTTTTATTACCATTTTGTTTTTGGTCTATGCACAAAATTACATTGACTTGACTTGAGACACCTGGACACACAGTGTTGACATGGAATCGATGGATTAAGAATTTACGAAGGCAGTTTCAAGAAGTCACACAATTCTCACTTGTTTCTATTTTAGTACATCGAGTAACTACCAACCCCCCATGCTAGAGAAAAGGTTTCTTAAAACATTGTTTGGCACTGGGTTTCTTGGAAACTAAGTTGATTTTTCGACTCGACCACCGCATTGACCGTGCGTACACACCGTGAGTGCACAAAGCAACATCGCTTGGCCAAATCTAGCGGGACTATGCACGACCTCTCTAGCCACGAAACTTACCTCGAATTTGGGCTCGTAAACAGCAGAGAAAGACTAAAAGCCATAGTCTTGCCATTTCTGTAGACAACCAGGGTGTCACCTACATGATATCCTCGTCAACTGTAGCATAATTATCCGTAAAAATGGCCCAAAAGTAGGGTGAATTCGTTGACCGTTTACGTTTCTCACAGCATACTATGCATGCATTAATTGTACGTACAGTGTGTGTACACAGCCAAACTGTAAGTACAATTCACACAGCGTTTTATCACACAGGTATCGTTGTGTACATTAGCAATATGCAAAGATACCACCATATCCTTCCGCCACAGAAAAATTTCTTTTTAATAATTCACCAAGTTACCACAAAAAACATCAAACTAACAATAGAGGTTCATTAAATCTATCAGAATTATATTTAAGAATGTTTTACAATGAAACGAGGTGTTTTATGATGATTTTATGTTAGATAAAGTAGTTCCCAATTGTAAGCATGTTTCGTCTTGGAATCACCGGAGCGTAACCTGTGACCTCTAGTTACAATCTGTCACTCGTTTGCGTACTGTCATTGTACAAGTTAAAAAGCTTCTGTGATTGACAGGTTTTTTTTCTCGATTTATTGACGAAGAAACCGTCGCTCTGTTTTGTCCTTATTAGGCCTAATTGTTCGTGAATTTTCACCTCCACACTTCTTGAATAGGGGGTTAAATTGTTGATTGTGTCCAATGATATATATTTTTTACAGAACATGTGGTGGGTTAGCTCAATACAAATATGAAACGTCGCGTCCTACGGTTGTTGGTCACGAACTCCACAAAATGAATGGTGTTACTGCACACCCTATGGAAGAAGAAAGTACTCCAGAAATTTACTATAAAATAGAGCGCGAATGTCGAAGCAAAGCTTTTGTTTACTTTTGTAATCATGGATGAAGAAATTATTTGTCTTCATTCGTAGTAGTACAATGTACGGTATAATTTCATGTCACAGAAATTCACAGAATCTACCTCTACAATACAGACTGAGCACGTACCTTTACTTTGAAAAAGAGTGACGTTGAACATTCCAATGCATTTCCTGGCAGGCAAGATACAACATTGGTCAAAGAAAATTTTTCACTTTCTGTCATAATTTCCACTTAAATTCAAAAGTTAAAAACAACGGCTGAACGAGTTTTATAGGCCCAAAGTTGCTTCACATCAAACGTATTAATACAAAAACAGACAGTGCATTCTCATGTCTCCGACCAATCAGTTCCACCGGCGTTTTCTTTCATCGTACAAATCGTGCCTGCAGAACGCCCATGCCTGTGGCTCGTTTGCAAACTAAACATTTATTTATTTATTTGTATTAATTTATGAGAAATCGCCTAACATCACAAGGCTGGACGGCCACTTCAAGGTGAGGGCTGTACACTTAATTGATATGGGCTGTCGAACCAAATCAACTGTTACCAGGGGTTCGTTGCCACCTACTCTTGGGGCTGCAAAAACAACTTAACAAAGTGTCTTTCTTAATCGTGAGTGAAGACACTTAGTTTACTATAAGGAGTGGATATTCCAGTGAAAAAGGACTCGATAAATTTTTTAAAAGAGAGGAAGTTTTCTCACAGGCCCTACTCATATTTATTATACAAATCCATGAACAGATTGTAAATTTTCCTACAATTATAGGCTTAATAAAGAAATATCAGGTCATCAAAATATTATATCAATTGATGAGAAATACAACTTGGCATCTTCTTTTGAACGTTATTTTTTATTTTCGTTTGAGTTGATGTACCGCTGTGTGCCAGATGTCTGACTATCAACAGAGGGCGGTGTTTACGTTTGGTAAGGAACTATTCAGAGTTCTTTAATAATTATTATTATTTTGTAAGAATGTTAAAGGTTTAGTTTAACGCATAACAGCATCTTCAACAATTTAATAACTACATTAGATAATAAGAAATTAAATTCGTCATCTGCTTCTTAACGTTTTTCTTAGTGGAGTTGGTGTATCAAACGTCTGACTACCAACAGAGGGCAGTGTTTATGTTTGGTGAGCAAGCTCCACTACTTTGGAATTCTACCTGCAAAAGTATATTGCAAAGGTAATTTAGTTAAACGCGTAACAACATTAGTATCGATCTCCTTTTAACAATAATAGACCTTAGCATTGACATCATCCGGCCGCCATCTTAGAGGTAAACCGATGACGAAACAATCGAAACGCACAGATTTGTACGCACGGCGCACAGGATTGGCCAATGGACAACCTTCTTTCGACCTCTAGGGGAGGGCGCCCTACTGAAATGACGTCATGCGCATAAGGTCTATAGCGTGTTATCGTTTTTAGCCCCTTTTCGAAACTACGGCTTGGGTCTGGGCTTGGGGTTCAAGGGCTCTGTCCGCCTTATATTGAAGCCCCGTAAGGAAAGCGCACGTTTTCCAAAAAAAGTGACGGTGCCCTAAGCCCAAGCCCAGCCGGGGTTTTCGAAAAGGGCCATATAGAGTTTAGAAATACCAGCTCTTTTCGCAACCAGGATTAGGATTGAGCTCCGTCAGTTATTATAAAACTGGCGCTTTCATCGGGACTCAATCCGGTGGACGGAGCCAGCCCAAGCCGAAGCCCAAGCCCAGGAGGTGGTCTAGACACTGGACAAGATAAAGCGCCCGCACTATTGTGAAAGTACGAGTACAATGGGTGATTAGGGTGATTAGTGTGCTATCCAGAGCTGTTCATTGAGAGTGTTCTGTTGTTACTAAGCATTCGGTATAAAGTGAGCATTACCGACAGAAAATAACACGCGGTTTCCCCTACCGTTCTGCTATCTGACGTAGAGGGCGTCTCGTAGAGGGCGTCACTACTTTTCATTTTGTCGATGGTTGTTTGCGTCTCGTCAATACTTCGTATGTTCATATAGACAGCAGATGGGAACAGGCTCTAACTACGCTGTATAAAATAAGAGCTGCTTGAAAACTACTAGAGAGTTTGTACATCAGTTCTGACAGTCCAAAAGAGATATAATCGCGATGAAAATTGACACATTAACATGCAATTCCCCAAAACCAATACAAAAAAGATAAACAAGACACAATTATTAAAATTAATAATGATTTAATTGTTGGAGAAAATGTATTCTGTTTAGGATTTTTGGACTAAACGGCTATGCTCAGTCAACCATTTGGTAATCCCACAGAATGAAAATAAATTGCATTAACCCAGTGCACCTCCCGAAAAACCACAAACAAAAAAGCACCCCAACACCCCAACAAAAACAGTTCGTTTTTACTTGACAATGTTTTGCATCACGTTTGGTTCACACACGCCCTCACGCTGTAAAAAATACTGCGATTCCAGATCATTATAAAATACTTCTGACGACCTGATACAAGAGAAACAGATAGAGTTAGCTGCAGGACGGTCGGGAATTGCGAGCCAAAAATGATACCGACTGGAACTGCTATTACACCGATGATGATCGTCCGTGGTGTGCCAATAAGCTGGGTTACACCCGGGAACAGAGGAGCTGTTAACTTTGAAGAATGAATAATTAGAGGATACAACAAATCATAATTTATTACAATAATAACAAAATAGTTCCACTATTCCACGGCTATCGGTTGCAGAGATGAAACCCTGTCTGCAGTAGTTCAAACAGGTTGATTTCAGCCGTTTTATCTTGAAATCTGGCTTCACCAAAACTAAACAAAAACCTGCTTGGTCATTATTTACCAATTTCCGGGTCCACTGGTGGGGCCTGACCCGTTTCTCGGTCAGTGTGACCCGGAATCTACGTCAAAATTACCCAGATTCCCGAAGTTGGTCAAATTGACACAGAGTCTATGTAAAAAATTAAATTCTCTAACCTAGAAGTGGGCCAGGCTCCCTGGAACCCAGAATAAAGGTCAATTCCAAACACCTTACACAATCTTATTATTTTATGGAGATTGAACTATTTTTTTATATAAACTTCTGATGTGAAGAAAGGGGGCACATCTCAAAACTTGTTCAGCTGATAGATTTCAATGCTATGCAACGGGATGAGGAAAAAAAAACAAAAACCAAATAGACTGTGCAAGTCTCGCGTGTATTCGAATATTTGGGATCCGTTAAAGTGCGTGAGTTTGTTTCTTTCACGCGTTAAAGTAAAATGTACGTGGGACCACAGTGGTCCCAAAAATGTTCGAATACGCGCAAGACTTGCATGGTCTATTGAGGTGGCTTCAACTTAAGAAGCGCAAGTCACTGTCCGACCTGAAACCATATTATATTTATGAAAACAATGTTTTACGGAATCACACGGATTATGTGGCAACCCTCTAAAAATGTCTTGGTCAGAATTGACCTGGATTTTGGCTCTCGTGGGGCCTGACCTTTTTGCGGGTCAGTATGACCCGGAAGATGTGTCACAGCAACCCAGAATTTGGTTAAACTGACGCAGAATTCGGGGCCGTGTCCGAAACGGCAACTTCGGCTACAGCTACGGCTAGATCAGCGCGTTTGCCAGTGTTGAAGAATAGGCAGACGCACGCGATCTAGCCGTAGCTGTAGCCGAAGTCGCTGTTTCGGACACGGCCCAAGTTACAATCCCATTTTTTAAAGAACGAGTTTGCAACCCAGCCTGACCCAAATGGATCAGGCTTCCTGGGATGATCAAGAATCCGGGTCAATTAGGCCTATACACCGGAAGGATTTTCGAGTTTGAGCCCAATTTCATGGCTCTGCTTACCGTGAAATTCTGCTCTGACGTCCCATAGAATCACACACTTTACAGCAATCTAAAAATCTAAAATCCGGGTCGTATGACCCGGATTCTGGGATCCAGAGATCCCGACCCGTGGACCGGATACCAGTCACAAATTAGACTTGTGGACAAGTCGTTAATGTTTGTCGCGGTGATAGTCGAGTCGTGGGATGGCGGCGTAATACATTCAGGGGTCCGCGATCGAAGACTGCTCTCACAGTAGTCTCGCGGAGGCCAGCAGTCTCGCGAGAACATCGCCAGTCTCACGAGAATCGCGGAGAGAGTCGGAACGCTACCACCGCGACAAACATTTAACGACTTGTCCACAAGTCTAGTCACAAATGGGATATTTTGACTCGAAACCCCCACACAGGGATAACTGGAAACTCCATTAGTATTATATATGGGTTAAACACTTCACAAAGAGTTTAACATTAGGAGTCGTCGTTACGGTCTACTGTTTCCATTCAAACAGCCGGTCGGCCTAGAGAGACTTAAAATGACTCGTTTGAGCAGTCAACAAAGTCTAACCGCAGACGTTGTTATTTTGATATCACTGACGAAGCACGAATGAGTTGGGAATCTGGAAGCTCAAAAGGTAAGCCGTCATGGTCGTTGTCATCAAATTTGAGGTTTAAGATGTTGTAAAATTTGGTCATAAAACAATCGTTGACAACTTCCGAACGTTCGTATGCAGAAGTTCTCAACGATGTTTTAAAAGGAAGAGACAGTTGGCTATGTCGATGAAGGCCGATCCTGTTAAGTAAGACGTAATTTCACTGTGTAAGCCACGCCCACTCGATACAAACTGGTTCCCACAGTTACCAGAAGCCCGTAGGAGTTGGATTGATCTAGTTTTTGTATGAATGTTTATTTCTGATACGTTTAATCATTGGAACTTGGCTTGCACAATACGTTCTTCGACTTCATAGAAGTTTCTATCATAAGAAATGCCTATGACTCGATGAAATTGGTGATTTGGGGGGAAATTACACACAAACGTTTGCCAGCTATGGAGCTGGAAATGATAGTGAAAACTTTGGGCGTGCAGACGCGCGCGTGTGACGCAATGACATTCCACAGGATACTATACAAGTGTTTCCATCAGTATCTATTATGTATAAAATCCAGCTTTATCCATTTTGTCCTCAGGTGATTTTCTTTTTTCTTAGTGTTGCCATTTACTGCAGCGTTTACAAAATGCCAGTCAAACCACGTAGGCCAGATTTCTAGGGCACTGCTCTACCGCAGAAGGCTGCACTTTACAGCGCCCAGTCATGAATTTAAGTCAAGCTTCACTGCGCTTAATAGGGCTCAGGTATAAGTGTAATATCCCATGGTAACTGTTGTACCAAAACATTGGATGGGGCCACCTGGAGGAACAAAAGCATTTTGATCCAATGCAAGGCAAGTGACCCGGTGAACTTTTTTTTTTAATCCTGAGGGTACATTTTGCAAACCATTGCAACAAAGGTTTGTCAGCACGGGAACATTCATTTCATGCATCTATTTTGCCGCGGCAGTTTTTGCAAGCAACTGTTGTAATTTCTCCCACCAACCGAAAGTGTACTTTTAGAGGACTGCGGAAGAACTGTTCCGCACAGCTGTTTACCATTATTGGTCTACACACAACAGATATTTGTGTTTATCATTCAGGGTTTGTTGTTTGTGTTTACCATTCAGGATCTAAACGAGCCTACATTCTTCTTATAAAGAGAGTGTCACTGTTTGGTGAATAGCACACGAATTTTTGTGTGTGCAGAGTATCTCACCTCTGTGCGACCCTCAATCTGCGCAGCAATGAATCAGCATTTCAAGTCTCACATCATAATTTTATGTAAATCGATTTCAATGAAAGCCAAAAATGAATAACAATTCTGCCACGTTGATAACGTACAAGGTCCATAAGAAAAAGTATGGTTAAAGAATAAAAGGTTTTAACCCCAAAGAATGTGATGCAACAACGCTGCTTGATGTATAAACAACCTTTTGTAAAAGTTCACTCTTTTCCCCCCTCATTTGTTAGGAAGTAATTGAATTCAGTCAGCGCCCTTTCTAGCCTCCTTTTCAAGACGAAAGCTGCAGCTTACAAATGGTTTGTCACAAGAGCTGAGTCTCAACTAGTCTGCATTCAAGCCGTGATCTGCGGGCTCAAGCATTACTTGACAGAAAAGTGTAATCCTCCAACAGATTTATTTCTTCCATAGTTTCCAACTCAAGACGCATTTCAAGAAATGGATAATGTACAAATCGAGCAAGCTCTATTGAGCGATCCTTACTGCCGTAACATCTTCCGAGGAGTTTTTCCTGTGAACGGGCTCCCGAAGAATGGAGCCCCGTGGCCGAGCGCCTACGTCTTCACCACCAAATCAATACCAACTTTTCACACCAACCACTGGGTGGCGCTGTACATCACTCCGGATGGAGAAGGGGAATTATTCGATTCCTTCGGGAAACCGCCAACGCATCCGAGACTCAAGAAATTCCTGCGGAACAACACAGTCCGGACGATTTACAACCGGGCAGAGTTCCAAGGACGGAGTCCAGTGTGTGGTCACTACGCAGTGTACTTCTTACTTGAGAGGTGTCGTGGGCTACATCCGGACTACATAGCCAGTCAGTTTTCCGCTGACGTGCGACAAAATGACAAGTTTGTGGAAAATGTCATCACGTCACTGCTATAGTCACTTAATACGACCACGCCTTTTATGAAAGTTAATTCTAAGAATTATTGAATGAGGATGTATGCAGACTAATTTAAAATCGATAATTTTGACCAGGGGTTTTTCCTTGATGGCTGTTTAATCTATGAATCTCCTTTGTATAACGAAACATTTTAATACTATTACTAATGGAGATGAGAAATGATCTTAAATGTCAAGTTTCAAAGTTCACTCAATCTGTTTTCGACATGGTGACAGCAAACACCTACTGACGTCCATTATTGATTTTTGGATATAATGTTTTTATATGCTTTTTAGACAAGGGCCTTCAGGGACAACTTCTCTGTCTAATTTCAGCAAATCTCGCGTAGCTGCCTCTCCAAACGTGATTAGCGCTTGAGCTCGAGGCCCCAAAAAGACCCTGTGGACGATATCAACGTCAGTAATTACAAATTGAAGGTTCTTTCTCATAGACAATCATACAGGATGGGCAGGCCGCCACAGGCTAAAAACAGAGTGCTTTAACGGCCCTTTTTGGTTTCCACGAAGAGACAATAATTTATTGTTTGTTCAGCCCGTCAGCGCCCCTTTTGTTGACGCTTTTGTTTGTACATAACGCTCTCCCGACAGATCTCGGTTTAGTTTTCCCATTTTTGCAAAGCGATCTTGTTGAACACCCATTTAATAAACGGCTGTATTAATAGATAATGATTTAGCCATCGAGAAAGCCACTAAATATTTTATTGCAATAAAGAATTACGGCATAATCACAAGATTTCAGTTGTCTGCGTTATTAGCGGTTTTTAAAATGTCAGAGATTAAATAACAAAGAATAGTTTAAATTCAAACGCTATCCTGTCTTAAAAACATGACACTTTGGCAGTAGGGACTGAGCTATTGTCTCTCAGTGAAAGTAGTAGCCTTGTCCATGGCTCTTTACGCAAGCACCCCGCTTTGAATTCACCAGGTAGCATAACAATACTGGCACGGTAATGCAGTACTTGATATTACAGTATACCGTGGGGTCGAAGCATGGTTTTTCAACCTCGTACCAAAAAATGAAGCCGAAACTGTTTCGGCTTCGTTTTTAGTACGAGGTTGAAAAACCATGCTTCGACCCCACGGTATACTGTATATCAAGTACTGCAGTACCGTGCCTGTATTGTTATGCTACCTGGTGAATTCAAAGCGGGGTGCTTGCGTAAAGAGCCTTGGACAAGGCTATGAAAGTAGTGACAATATTTTACAACCACATTGATAATGTGTGTTTTTTTTTAAACTAAGGACGAACTAGCCTAAACTCTAATAAATATTGCGTTTATAATGTACAAATGTTACATTTACATTTATAGCGCAGACGCTCCCATAATGGTGCATCCGCGCAGTCCATTTCTCCGCCAGCGTTCTATCCACACGCACTAACGGAAATAATTAACCCTTTTTGAATTGTACAGTTTAGAATGTCATCGATGTTTAAACATTGGGTAAAATCATGTAATTGCATCGTCAAGGTGTGGGAAAACTAGCATCATTACGGTTTTAATCTTAGGAATTTATTTATGAGGGCCTTAGCTCAACAATGTACATGAATTGGGTTGCAGTTCACATTTTCGTGTTCAAAAAACGTTTCGGACTGTAAAGACAAACACATGATGGCTCGATTCAACAAAGCACTAAGATTAATCTTAACCCTTGGAGCCGAGGCTTAAAAAAACAACAACTAGAAAAACAAACAAACAAACAAACATGACAGCCAACTTTCTGTTTTGGGTGGTGCCAGGGTTTTTCCCACTATAGAAATATTTTGTAGCAGCCTGATGATATACAAATTGCATTGTGTTAGCTCCAGACTTTATATAGAACTCAAGGTTTGTGTACAAATGCATATGCAAAATTCTGTATGCTTCAATGGGCGAGTGATTGGCATGATAAAGGGAGACTTTGGTACCCTAGGTGGCAGCAGACTTACCAGGTAAATTTCTATTGTTTACGTGGTAATGAGCATGCGCACATTATCGAGAACAATGAATTGGCCTGGTAAGTCTGCTGCCACCTAGCGTCCAAAAGTTCCCCCATTCGACCAATTCTCTTATAAAGAGTTTGGATGTTACGAGGATGACCTATTGGCCGACTACCGTGGTCTTAGACTGAAAGGGTTGTTAACTGGTAACTAGGCTATCATATTTTGCACATACAAATTATCTGATAATAGTCTCGTTGCAACCCCAGTCTAACGACAAGCGTGCCGTACCGTCTCAGCCTGAATTAACATCTGACGTCACACTTCCATCAGGCACCATGAGAACCTGCTGGTTACCCACGAGATGTACCTTTGACCTCCCCATGCCTGTGTGTACACTCCCATCAGTCTGGTAGTTTATATACGCGTCATCTCATGCTTATGTCTATACAATGAAACAACGGGGTTTGTAAGACCAGTGCCTGTCTTTATCCTTACGGATGAAGTATGGGGAGAAACCGACGAGTGCACGCGAGATTCCACACCCACGGGATCGAGGTTGCTCTAATTGCCTCTATACGCAGACAGCATCTTTGTTCTTCCCGTCCACGTTACTGTCTGATCGCGCCCGCGCCATTGCTGCATGTAGACTATCGGTTGATTCCACTGCGCGTTTACGTTTCGCAGCCTCTCTGTTCTTATGACGAATATACAAGATGGCGCACACATTCGCAATGACCACGGCAGACACGATAGCGATACCTCCGAACAGAGCCTCACTGGCGGTCCAAGTGAAGCCCTGCGCCTGTGGTGACTCGTGGCGTTTCGTACTTACTGCTGGTGGCAAAACTCGCTCCCCTGGAAACCAAAATACATAGATGGAAAACATTTTAGTTCTCACCACTTTGTAAACATCGCTGTGCCAGTTGTATTCAGCAATGATATTGAATGTACGGTGGTTGACAACCATTATGGACTCACCATTTGCAGCTTGGTTAGTCTTGACCACTTGTGGGGCTTCGCTATTAATGATATTCACTTCTGTTGAACCTATTTGATAAAAACACATTCTTAGAATTACTTTAAAGTATGATATTCCATCCATAGTCAATATAATGTATTCAAACTAAACTATCTAGAACCAAGTTGGTATTATTTTTAGAGTTTCACTTGCGTTTAAAGTTAAGATATATGTTGTCACTCTTAAAATTTATGGCAATAACAAAATATTGGTTAGAAGCCTACAACAGCTTTTGATAGTATAAAGCATTTTGAGAAACATTTCATTTCGAGGTAATGTAAAAAGATATCAGTTTGTATGCCCCGAAATTTGAATCTGAGAAGCGTTACTGTCAGAAACGTTTCTCAGATTGTGTATCCCAATTAGGGATTATTCTTCCTGCGTGAACATAACCACTCCAGACTTTCGGTGATATCTCAAAAAACGCGACCACCTTTTGAAATGAAATGTTCACAGGTTAGTTTTATTGTATACATCTACAGTATAGGATTGAAATAATTAAACGAACGGTTCCAAAAACCAAAGGTAGGCCTATACTTTAATAGCCTTTAATGACCATGTTCAACATCCTTTAATTGTATGAACAATACAATGACATTATTTAAACACAATGCTATGTTCTTTGCGCTGTTCATCTTACAAATATTTATTTCTTACAGTACAATCACACACCTGGACTAAAAAGACACTTTGTTTGTGTTTTTTCTTTGGGTCCTTTTCGAAAACATGGCGTGTGCATGCTCCGTCCGCCCGTTTGAAGCTCTGTAAGCCTACCCAAAGCACACGTTTTCAAGATAACTTACGAAGCCAAAGCCGAAGCCCAAGTTCAAGTCCAAGTTTCGAAAAGGGCCCTTGTCCTTCAAAGTCATTTACCTTTGATTGGTAGCATCGGCTTGTAATTCTTTACAACTGAGCTGTCTGGTGTCACTGGGGCATGGCACACACGCTGCCCATCATTCCCCACTGCTTCCGGGTCAACCGGAAAGTCAAATTCAGTTGAGGGGACGCACGTGTCTCTGGACATGTCAAACACACAACCAGGCACGATGCAATCTTTGGAACATGTTGTGTCTGAACGCTCGGTGCACGTGGAGGCCGGGATCAGACCCTTCTCCTCGCAAACAGTGCACGATGTACACATATAGTATCTGCAATTTATTTAGAATTGTGAAAGGAAAATGCCAGGTTTTAAGTTTCTGTCGAACGAGTTTAGAAACTTTTCCGAAGCTAAAAACAGGAAGTAAAAACAACTTAAAGGTGCATTAAAAGTCAAAGTTGTAATAGCAAAACCTAACCAAATCAAAAGTGATCAATTGCTGTCATTTTAGAGGGTGGATCCTTAACTAAAAGAAGGGTGTTTTGAAATACTATAAAATTGTGGGTGAAATTTTTGTGTGAACTAACCTCATCCTGCCATCCGGTCTCTGTCGTTCAAAGTAGCGCCTTCCTTCAACGCGTTCGTTATCTTGTACTTGGATTGCAAACTCTTGCCCTCTACGACAGGCTGGATATCTCGGGTAGAGCGCGTGCGCATTGCCCGTCGTTGTGACGTCCTCACCGACGGTTGATATTGAAGTGGAAGCTATTGCACCATTGCAAATAATACCGATGAAAACCGACGGTAATAGTAAAGTCATGTTCATTTTGCTATGAGAAAAAAAAAATAGAATAAATTCGCAAGGAATATGAGATTCAAAAATCCGCCTTTGAAGAAGAAAAAATTGTTTTCAAATGCGACTTTTCATATTTCTGAAGACCAACGGATCATTTAAATGAAACGTCGATTGCAACTCCCTGTTCATTTCACACAAAAGGTCTACTACCTTGCCCTCTGATGTTCCAAGGGGCCGTCCCGCACTAAAAAAAGAAGAAGAAGAAGAACAAAACAAACAAACAACCCAACAACATTCACCTACCGCCTCTTTACACAATGTTCTCATGTCACGTCACATGGCGTGTATGGAGTTTATACGCCTGAGTAGATTTTAATGTTTTCGGAAATAAACAAACAATCCTTGCCAAGCAGTTTCTTCAGGATTTCCTGGAAAGCTTGAGTTGGATTTCAATCCTGAATGTTTTGGTCCTGAATGTTTCCCGCCATTATTCGACGCCACGACCCCGGTTAAAGAGTGGCTCTTCAGTTTTGCCGTGCCCTCATTTTCAAATAGATATGAAAGTGGACAAAACTGGACAAAACATGACAACGTCTCTAACCTCACGTTGAAACCATTAAAATCTTGTAAAATGCTAATTATTTAATTTCATTTGTTAACTCTGGTTGAGAAGCAAAGTACTCTCAGAAAAGCAAACTTAATCACGAAACTATAGCCAAGAACCAAATGGAGAAATACGAAAGAGGAATTTTCAATTTAAGATGTGAGACGAAAACAGTCTGAAGTGTTTGTCATTGTCTTTCAAGTTGATGCACATCATTCAAAACCCTGCAAAAAGGGACATGCTATATTTGATTATTTCCTTTGTGTTAACCACACCGTACACGCTGGTCAGCTCTGGATATGTCATGATATCCTACGCTGGACCATGCCACACGTCCTAGAGAGGGTGTCTAATAACATGGGATGGTGATTTGGTTAGACGAGGGCAGGGCAAAACCCTGCCAGCATGCTTAGTGTACAAGTGATCGGTAAGTCAATTGTCACTGGTGTAGATGAAACCAAACTATAAAACTTAAGTAAACACCATAACCATAAGTTAACCCAGCCAATACATGGACAGGTTAACAAGGCACACTTTGATAAATTAAAAAACAAATTAAAAATCGCTGAAAAATGCAAAAACAACCCCTCTTAATCCATGGAAACACTTGCCAGCAAGTGCTGACTATTACCACAGGAACGTTGCAACCAAACATGTCCTTCGCTGCAGGTTAAAATATCAACATTTTAACACACACCTTTTAAAGTCGTACATGGTCTCCGACCCCAGCCGTCACCGTTTAATAATGTTTGCAAGGCCCTTGGAAAGCCCGCCAAAATAGGACAACATGCAAAATTGCGCATGTAAATATGACACTTTGTTGTACCCTTTGTACAAATATTTATCAGTCGTGAACGCTCTCTAAATAATTCAAAAGACCAATCGCATAAAACAAATTGCATGTCAGATTGCAGTGCCGTAAAACGGAAATTTCCACCGGTTATTACATCTTGTACTTTAACATTTCTTTGTTCAAGTGGAACAGTCAGTGTCGAGGGCCGGATAAGCATTGTTGTTGATGCAATTGACTTTTGTGTATACGGTTGTGGGATAGCACGTTGGCTGTTTGCCAATGGAGTGGTTGCAAGCACGCTTGAGTTGGAGAGGAGAGCTTTGCAAAATAAATTTACAAGTCATTGTGATTGTACAGGATTTACAGACCCAAGTTCAGTTTTCTATTTTCTTGAAAAAGCATTGAAAAATCACACAGGCTGAATACTTTGGGTGTGGCAGTCGAAATAAGCACAAGAAAAACAAACAATGTGATTATGGAAAACTGAAAGATGGAATGAATTTACTCTTTTTAAAAAACAACAACAAAACAACAACAACCCAAAGAGGCTTGCCAGAGGGTAATAGATGGAGCAGAAGGGCAGGTGCAGTGGATGGCGGGGAGGCGATTGAGTCCACGCTCAGAACCCTCGCCTCCTCTGGTTCTCTCAGAGATATCAAATAAATATATATATTATAATATCTACATTTCTTTGATGTTTACACACACCAATGTTTAAATTAGTAATTTGTAAAACACTACACGGAAAAGTGTTTTGATTCAATTGTGGTTATACCTGAAATAACACATGATTGGACTTTAAAGTCTGTTATGTTTGTTGGCGTTGGGGTTAAGCAGTTTACCTCACGAAGGTAACATAAAGTTGGGGAGGTGGTGCTTTCAGCTCCACCAGCCAGGCTTCTGATGGATGATACCCAAGCCTACATCCGTATGGACTGTAAAGGGGGTACTGTTTTCAGCCACAGGAGTAGGTGGCAACGGCCCCTGGAAAAATAGTTGATTGTAGCCCACACCTGGAAGTGGCATTCAGGCCTTGTGTGTCTGGCGACTTGCATGAAAAATAATAATAATAATAATAATAATAATAATAATAATAATAATAATAATAATAATAATAATAATAATAATAATAATAATAATAATAATAATAATAATAATAATAATAATAATAATAATAATAATAATAATAATAATAATAATAATAATAATAATAATAATAATAATAATAATAATAATAATGTGAAGCCCCTCCCCTCCCCCAATTACTTCTCTGTCTCTGTCAATTCTCGCTGTCCCGAATGATAATTGTCTAGTTCCGCCTACGCCACTGAATGTAATCACATAGCGTTGATTGCCATCCACTCTAATAAGGAGTCTCCAGGGAACGAACATTAAACTTTTCTGAAGCAGAAAATTCAATTCTAAGAGTCCTTTTCCTACAAGTTTAATAATTTGTTTTCTTCTTTTTATAATTAATAAAGAGCCCTTTTACAAGCCGAGGCTTGAGCTTAGGCTGGCTAAGGATTTGGCTAACACCCAGTTCAGACAGGCGCTCTAGAGTCACGCCGATCCACGACTCTAGGTCGACCCAAATAAATGTTGGTTTCAGACAGGTGAACTTTATAACATTTACATTAGGTTCGGCTCATGACAAGATCGACGTCTGGCCCCAAGACGCTCTAGAGAGTCGTTCCGAACGAGTGCAACAGTCGCTCTTTCGACTTCCAGCGCGTCCAGCGTCCAACTGTTTCAGACGTCGACCTTTTCATGTACTTTATTCAATAATTTGGTTCGGCGCAACTCTAGAGCACCTGTCTGTACCGGGTGTTAGGCTCCGGCTGGCGGCTTAGGCCATCGGCTTAGCCCGCCCGTCTGTTTGAGGCCTTCCACCAAAGCGTATGATTTCAACTCTACCGACTGTGACTAAGCTGGGGTTGACTGATTCGAAGCCCTGGTTGAAAAAAGGACTACTTGTTTCGGTTTAGCGCTGGGATATTGTGCTGAACCCTGTTTACTCTGAGAGTTATTATAACCGTGCACTCCCAGGTCAAAATTTTCCTGACCTCTGACCCGGAGTCCAGGTCTAAAGGGCCCTGCCCCATTTCTGGGTCAGGCTGTCCCAGGAACTGTACATTTAAAAATTCTGCGTAAGTTTGACCCATTTCTGGACCATTTTGAAACAGATTCCGGGTCAAAGTGACCCAGCAATGGGTTAGGCCCATAGAGTTATATATAGAGTTATATATAGTTCCTATATATATAACTCTATGGTTAGGCCCGATTGGGCGCAGAGTCCAGGTCAATCCTCTGACCCTGCCAGAATTTTTGGGGCTATGAAGGTAAGATGCAGATTGTAAGCAGCGCCATGTAAATTGGGTCATGACGTCTCTCCATTGACAATGTAATGTACAGCACCGATGGTTGTGTTGTTAAACGTCTACTATTTAATGTACGAGGTTGAGGGTTCAATTCCCCAACCAAGGAATCCATGTTACTGTTGACAACGGACCATCTGGTATAATACTATTTTTTACGAGAGTTGGAATAGAGAGAAAGCTGATGATTTAACTCGTATATAAATCCAATTCTGTGCTAACTTCACGTTTTTATTGGTTAAAATAAAACGTCCATCAGTTGTTGATCATGTTTTTTTTCTATATATTTTAACATTTTAATTCTGTTTTTAGTTGAGCAGATACGGACAAATATGGGGAAATGGTGCCTTTTATGACGAAGGCATGGAATTTGGCACACAGTTTATCACGAGAAAGATGTTTCGCCACCTGGGGCCAAAAAAATGTAAGTTAGAATGAAAAGCAGTTTTAAAAATTATAGAAATGGCTGCGATATTGTTTGTTATTCTAACCGGACAAAAGGTGCGATGGCCCTGTAGCCAAATATTTTTTTCTTGACATACTCTGAATTTGTGACAAATTCCATCAAAGGCATAGTCCCATCACATATCTGCTGTACAAAGTTTACAAAATATCGTTAAAGGAAAACTACAACATTGGTAAGTGCTCAATTAAAAAAGAAAAAAGGAAGTGTGGATTTACGGCTAGGAATTCTCGTTCAAACGACCTGTTTACGTTTGTCAGTCCGTGACTGCCGAGAAAAACGAGAGAAATCGTCGGCGGCTCAGAGCAAAAAGGACTTAAAAGACCTCAACATAATCACTGGGCTCAAAGCAGAAAGGACTAAGACCTAGAAAGACCCAGTCGGCTGAGTAGAAAAGACTTACAAGACATAGAAAGACCCAGTCGGCTCAGAGCAGAAAGGATTTATATAAGACAACGAAAGCCTCAGTCAGCTCAGAGTAGGAAGGACGTATAAGACCAAAAAAGACCAAGTGGGCTCAGAGCAGAAAGGACTTATAAGTAATTTTTGTTGTTGTGAGCCGCCGAAAAGTGACGATTTCAAACTGTCAGACAGATCTTCTATAAAACCTCACACGTTCAAAACGATGGCCGGACGACCATAGCTTTAAAAAATGATACTATTTTTTTCTTTCGGCGAAACGATTTCTTTGACTATTTGGATTGGAATGTATACTTTCAGTCAAGAAAATATTTTTTAGTAACATAGAAGTAAAATTGTTCATGTCTGCAAATGATGCATTCTACCATTAAAATATTGTGTACATGACTTAATTCTTACCTCCAAAATACCCTAACGGGGAAAATCTTGCAGAAGCAGTAGACAATAATTTGTGAAAAGGTTTAACAGATGGAACAGCGACCGCTAAAGATAATCTTTCCAAAACAGCACACTCGTGTAATAATGATTTCTGTCCAAATGAAGACAACAGCAATTATCAGGAAAACGTATCCGTTCGAAGCTGCCCCGCGGCCGTTAAAACTGTCGAACAGCGTTCGCGAAATTTGTGTCTCAAAAAACGCAAACACTCACTCGTGGATAATTCTTGTTAACTGAGGGTAACTGGGAATTGTTTATGAATTAGGAGAGGATCCGGTAACACTGGGTTTGTTTACATCATTTGCATATTCCAGTAGTTTTCCACGGCCCTCTAGAAGTGTGTAAATATAGTGCTGTTCAGGCTCAAAGTCTATCTTTTTACGGCATTTACGGAAAATGTTCAAATATATATCTATAGCTTTATCTGTGTATATATTATGATATAATAGATTAGAATATGACAAAATATAATTATAAATACTGAAGACACTGTGTAGCAGATATGGGTACTGGGCAATGTGGAATGTAAGTGAAACTGTGCTTACCAATAGTAATGGTGCAAAATTTTCGGACGTGTGTGTCCTTTGTCAGGGCTGAACTTCATAGTAAAATACATACATTCTAAAACTACACTAAATTAGAAGCAGTAACACTTTGTTCAGAAACAATAATTTGTTTGTACAATTTTCTTTCACAAACCACAGAACATAGTTTCACATTTTGATATTAAAGTGTTTACATAATTCAGTTAAACTTGAGCAATAATTTGCAGTAGCGCCGTATAACATGTTGTACATGTACGAACAGTCAGACCCAATTATAGAACTTATGAATATGACGTCATTTAAGTAGGGCGCCCTCGCCTAGAGGTCAAAAGGAGGTTCTTCATTGGCCAATCCTGTGCGCCGCGCATACAAATCTGCACGTTTCCGTTGTTTCATCACCAGCTTACCTCTAGGATGGGGGCTGTTTGACGTCAATGCTAAAGGTCTTTTCCACGAAATAGATCTCTTGCATTAGCTCTTCGCTGAGGTCACACAATGGAAGCGTGCACGCGTACACGCGCGGCGCACAAGTTTCAGCCAATGTTAGGTCTTCCTTTGACCCCACTGAGGGCGCTGTTTAGGCTTTTTAAGGTCATTAGCTAGGGGTAATATACCTCCTTGCATTAAGCGCAATACTGCTGGTACGCTGGGGTCACACGCACGTTTTTATGCACCAAGAACTGCCTCCTTTGGCCTCAGTGAGGGCGCTGTTTGAAAGGGTGACGTCATGTGCATGGGGTCTATTGAGTCAATAATGCGACATAGACCTAACACACAACGATCTCAAGTAAGGTTTCATTAAAGGGAGAAATTACAATCACGGTAAAATACATTACAATTTAGGCAGGAAACCATTTTGACTGTGGTATTAATCAAGTTCTCGTTCTTAGCAGCTTTCGGTCTGCGAGGTTTCATCCAAACCTCGCTTTGATGTTTTTAACCACACGTTTGGACTCGAGCAGAAAGCGCTTGTTCGCCACGCCATATATAAACACATTAATAACACTGTTGAAGAAAGCGATGTCCCTTAGAACCAGCAACGCGGACACTAAGTTAGCGTGATGGTGCGACTTCTGAAAGTCCGTGAACAAGGTTCCGAGGGCGTAGACTTTCAGGTAAACAATCGGAAACCACAGGATGAAAAACATAAACGTGGTGATCAGCAACATTCTGGTTATGCGAGATTGGTTTGTGCCACGACGGCGGCGATCATTGCGTCGGTCAGTCCCTGGGTGTTGTTTGCTAGTGGAGGGGAAGCCGAAAGCTTGCTGTGAGAACTGCGAGTTGTCCGCTGATGAGAGTGGCGCTCTACCGACGCCGGACATCCGTATGGCGGTCCCCATCGTCCCTGGGCCGCGTGGTGCGTCTGGCGCCTCGTTTTCGGCAGTAGAAGCAGCGCGTCCTTCGCCACCCTCAAAAGACGCACCAGCTATGCTTAAACCTCCTCCAGGATGTATCATCGGATCATCACGCGACTCAACTTGTCCACGTTTGCGTAAAAATACAAAAATACCAGAATACAAAACAGTGACAACTAGAAGTGAAATGACGTAAATTGAAAGCGGTATCGCCTTCACGATCGCCTGGTCGAAAGTGTCGAGTCCTCCGTAGTGGTCGGTTCGGATTTTCAGCACCAGCTCCGGAATCAGCCCGATAAACCCGACAATGAAGCACAGAGCGGAGACTATTTTCGCCCGTTGGAGCGTCATGCTGCGCCGTAAGGCACGACAAACGGCGTCAAATCGGTCGAACGCGATCGCCGTCGTTAACAACGCAGTCGAGTACAGGAGGCCAACGCTCAAAAAGTAAACAAAACTCTCCCGGTTGTACGCTAAGTATTCAGGAACAGATGCGATTGCTATTGCGTCCGCAAACTTTAACAAACACATCAGGAGATCGGCCACTGCAAGAGAGCCAATGAGCATGCGGGTGCTTGTCTTTATCCCACTTGCCCAGTAAACGGCAACAATCATAAGATTGCCCGGAACACCAATAAGGAAAATCACAAGCCATAATGTAAACACTGCCCACCGTGTAACTTCTAATTTATAAACGTACATGTATATCGACGGATCCACGGTAGTTGCGTTAATAACAGCCGCCATCTCAGAGCCTGATACAACGGATTGTTTTCGATATAACGCTGCAAACGTATTCAGTATAAAGATTATGCCGCGAGAAGCTTCAACTGTACCGAGTAGTTCTCAACGAGACGAATTGTAATCAGAATGTAGCTGCATCTGTTTCTGAAATCCGATGTTTTGCGGGAAGAGAACAATGTCCAGTCGGCTCGGAGCAGCAGCTTGGCTCAATTCTCCGGTAACTTTAGTTGACTCCTTACTTCTGGAATTGAAGCGATTATTAAAATGACAGCAGCGTAGGACAACACGTCAACGTAATGCTTTTAAAAAGCACCGGGATAAGTGGCCACGTAGTAATAATATCACCGGTTCGTTCAACTGAACAGAACCGAGCGACAGTCTTCTGTCGGGTAGAATGGCATACAACACAGTAGTGGCTTGTCTTATGTTGACTTTATACTTCTTGAGACAATGCACTCCAGAATGATATTCTCTTGTTTGGCAGACTCTCACGAGATATTTTGGGAAAATCGATGAAGTTCTTCTGCATCCAAATAATGAGATAAACTTCAATTTTCACGGAATAGTTTGCCCTCAGGGTCCCCTTTGGGAGTATTTTGTTTACCAATATCGGATGCAAATGAGTGCATTGTCGCGGAATATTATTCATGAGTTGAAATTTGGACTATTCCATTTCACGAGGCAACACATTCAATTATTTCTTATAAAAACTCACACATAGATTCTTGTAATTAGATCCCCCCCCCACAATATATGAAAAACTAGCGTGCAATTGCTCAATGCCTTTCACGGCGATCTGTTTAACATTGGAAATTCCCTTAAAATTAATGCATTCGAGAGAAGGTCTCTTCTGTTTCGGAAAAGTACTTTTGTTAAACATACCAGGTCGCCCTAGCAGTGTAAAGTATATATATTATATTCCTCTTTCTAAAAATTATAATTCTTATTTAATTAGGAGACAAAAAAGAGGGGGCACTTTTGTATTCAACCAAGTGCATTTCGACTCAAATAATCAGTTTTATACGTTTAAGTTTTTTAATCACGCCACACTTGGTCATTTTAACTTGGAGTTGTCTCACTTGTGGCTGAATCACTGCATTCAATTAATAGGGGTGTTTTCCAGATGTGTTAAATGCCAACGGTGCTACATTTAGTTGAGTAATTTACAAATTAAATATTGGCCTACATAACATGACTTCAATATTTTAACACAAAATATTGCCAAAAGGGTTGGGGTGTCATGTCTCTTTTTGTCAAATGACGTTCACAACGATCATGACGAATAGTGTTTATAGTTCAAGTTAGGCGTCCTAATCATTTATACTGTTGTCATCAACAAATCATGTTTATGTTTGTTATATACTTTTTATAATCTATTCTTTATTTGAGCAACTTAAAAATATTGTAAATTATTTAATAATTCTTTAAAAAAAAGACAAAGTATATTGGTTTCTGCCACTTTGTACAATAATGTAAATGGATTATTCCGTATCTGGCTTTGCAGTCAGCCTTATCATGATCAACTCATTTTGTGTGAGGGGATTTCCTGCATAAAACAGGGATAGAGTTCTTCATGGGACACACAAGAGACGCGGGTAACTCTTTCACCCATCACTCTAACAAAACCCCATACAAACAACGTCGACTACTCCGTACAGACACCTTGCCCGCTGTGACAAGACTGTGCCTCGACAAAGAATCATCTCAGGCTAATTTGACAATTTTCGTTGCAACTTGGCTGTGTCTCAACATATAAAAAAAATGCCGATTTTTAAAAACAAATTACCGAATATTTGGCGGAGTATTATTGATTATTTTATTTATTTATTTTTTTTTTACAAACGGCCTACTGACACTTATGTCCGATCATTGTTTCACCGTAGCTTATGGTAGACTTGTAAATGAGCTTGAAATCCCTGCATATCCAAGACCTCCTACAAAAGTATGGAACAACAAAAGAAAAACAAATGTCCAGGATTTTTTTTTTAAAGTAGTTATTTATTTTTCCTCAAAACATGATCAATTAATCATCTTTTCTCAGGAGACGAAGTGGTTTCAATTGGATCGTCACTGAACCTGGGTAATAATACAATGCAATGCCAACGTTGTACGTGTTTACTCTTTTGGGAAGAACTATAGTTGTGTGGGACATCTCGACGTTTCCGGCAGAAGGATCAGATGTCTACAAGAATTCGAAACAGCTCCTGGCGCTTTCAGACTCGGGGTCAGTACGACTGTACTTCATTGTTTATTCAGGAGGAATTTTGTGGGACCCTAGGGGACGGTGGTCAAACCACGTAACTGCCCAATGTTTACATACCTTCTCTCCTCTACCCCATCTCTTCCCCCCCTCTCTCTTTCCCAAACAATGGATTTATCTGACAAGTCTGCTGTCACCTAGCGCCCCCAAAATGTCAATAATTAACTCACCAAATCATTTTTCAGTATGAGGTCGAGTAGTCTTTGCAGTTTAGAGAAAGTAGGCCGTAACTCTGGTGCAGGATTCCAGCATGCTGTCATAATCTGATACCTGACAAGAAAGGAATGATTACACACATTTTGGTCGTGTCCAAGATGGCGGCTACGGCTACGGCCAAGGCTGGATCGCTGCGTCATCATGCGTTGAGGTATAGGAAGCCCTTAGCAACAATTGCAGCCGTAGCTGTAGCCGCAGCCGCCAATTCGGGTTCGGCCTACTTTTATGAAGCTTCATTTTTTACTCTACCTCCTTTTTATCTCAACAGGGCGCTATCTCAAGACGTACCGCATAATTCTGTACTGAGGGAGTTGCAGCAAACTGCGATTAGAGCCATTTACGGTCCAAAAAAGAAATCTGCATGTACACAGGGTGCCAGATTAGACTGCACATTGGGTTGTGCATGCTACATTTGGACCCCAAAAATGGCGTCCAGCAATCACACAAAACTGGTCCCTCTATGTGGCAACTCTTGCATTACACAGCTCTGGCGTACCTTTATCCCACACGACACCACTGTCCCTCGATAGTGGAATGTAAACAGGTGGAACGTCTTGCCGGCAAGACTACAGTAGCCCGGGTGTTACAACAAGAGATTAGGTTACCATAAACTAATAATTTTGTTACAGACTTACAAATGTTTTCCACAGTGTGTCGGCTTCGGCAGTCTGGTGCCGCTCTTTAAGCAGTCGATGATAGCATCTGTTGTTTTGTCTGGAAAAGGCATGGCACCTACAATCACAAAAGCGTAAGTTAATTCTTGCCTCATCGAAAAAGAAGTAATTAACGCGTGTCAGTTCAAGGCAGCCATGTTGTTCATTATTGAAAATTCTGTCGCAAATAGCGAGCGCCTTGTTTAAGATTATGTTACAAGGTTGTTTTCTGTGACTTTAAACACAACTTGTTGTCAGTTCTCAACGTTTATGGTTGATTATAAAAACGATTTTCTTTTTACTTTCAATTAATTATGTGAATCAAAAGCCTACACAGTCTTACCTAAAGTGATGAGTTCCCATAAAAGAACCCCGAAAGACCATACGTCACTCTTTGATGTGTACCTATCGTTCAAGAGGCACTCGAGAGCCAACCAGCGAACAGGAACAGCGCCCTAAAAGTAACCACATACAACAAAGTCCGTTTACGTCTAGATCTTCTAGAGGGCGCTGTTGAGTGCTCTGTATGGGTGCACCGCACTAAAAAAAAACTCCCATAGTAACCAACGCTAAATGCTAAATATTCAAAAATACAAAAAAAAAATTAAAGTCACTCAGCCTTTTGAAAACCATTCACACATATTTTCAGACAACTAAACTTCAGATTTCTTTTCAATTTTTGGTAGGTTAGCCAATTGAAATATTTGCTATTTACTCTAGAAAAAAACACCCCCAAAATGTGTTTTTTTCCAAACCGACTCGCTGCCAGTTTTCATCAGGCACTCCTCCAATTCAAAAGCCAAATAGGACCAACTTTAACGCCTAAATTTATCAAATCTCCCCGAAAGTTGAAACACATAACTCCAAGGTTGTGATAGATTCTTACCATTACACATTCCATCAGTTGCATGACCCTAAACCCTTATAATTAAAAAGATTCTGTGGGTATACAAATGCTCGGCGCATGAATTTTGGCCTATTTAGTGTGGTGCACCCTATAAGGGCAGTCATTTATTCTTTATGGTTAAAAAATATAAGTTTAAAATGTTAGGGATAAGTCACTGGTTTGATATCTGGAAAAAAAGTAAAATGTTATTGCGTTCGTCTACAACAAGGTCAAACATGTTGGAGCATTCACAAGTTTACAAGTACTTTAAGCAATATCAGAAGAAAAAAACTGCACGACACACTGTGTACATTCTTAGGACATGTCAGAAGTTATATCCAAATCCTCCCTAAAAATGTGATTGACATGTACAAATTATGATAATTAGGTTGGCCTATTTGTGCACCCGTATCAGAGAAGCCATTTTCGGTAAAACAAAATGCATGTGCGCACACAGGGTGCCAGACCAGACTGCTCATTGAGTTTTGCTGCTTTTTGACAGAAAATGGCGCCAATCACTTGACCTGAGATTTTTTTCCAGTTTTGCTGCACCAACAGCCACGGCCAAGGCCAGGGCGTGTCCGAAATGGCGGCTACAGCTACGGCTACGGCTGGATTTCCGCGTCATCACGAGTTGAAGTATGGTTCTTCCTTATCAAAACCCTTAGCAACAGCCGTAGCCGTAGCTGTAGCCTCCAGTTCGGATACGACCTTATTCTAATCTGACATGGATAAACTCACCCCCGATATCATGCTGTATACGTCATTAGATTCTGTGACGTCACGCGCCAAACCGAAGTCACACAATTTGCACACAAACCCCTCGGCCAGGAGAACGTTGCGTGCTGCGAGGTCGCGATGGATCAGCTGTACGTTAACAGGAAAGTTCATTACTCTTTGTCATTACAGCTGAATTAACCTTTTCAGCAAAACGAAACTAAGATAGATAATTGTTATTTTTTTTACAGCGGTAATGATATCGATGTGAATCTCAAGCACTGGGTGACTCCGGGAGTGTGTTGATACAAAGATTTTCAGTTTTGGTGCTGCATTCATTCACACACACATACACACGCACTGAAGGTTTACACAATTCAGTAGTGCCATGCCAAGCCAAGGACAAAGTAAATAAGTGACTAGTTTCAGAAGGTGGTAAAAAAATATATATATATACATGCTGATTCCAGTATTGCGTGTGACTGGATTATCATCTCATCACGAACATTGTTTTTAACGATCATGGTTACGCATTCATACTGGGGGGGGGGGTGTCCAAAGCTGACAACATTTTCCCAGATATAAGAGTTTGGCGGGGAGGGGGTCAGAGAACGTAAACAACTTCAAAATAATGTGCATCAATTTTTTAGGAAAATGTTGACTATGAGGGAGGGGGGGCATTCAAAATGTAGTACTCTTTTTTCGACCCGGAAAATATACTTTGGACGTTCTCCAAATTAATTGTTTGATCTGTGAGTGAATCGCATTTAATACTTTTTTTACTGCACACACTCCCTTTTCAGTGGTCTAAAACAGAAGGATCGAGATCCGATAAATTACCGCTGAGCCCCCCAGCTAATTGTGTACACGCTGCCAAAACGGACAATACACCATGACGCAATCAACTTTGTCAGTAGATGCTTTAGTGCTAGGCCTATGTAAGGGGTGGTTTGGCTGACATTTTATGGGTGGACGGTTTGCCCAAAATGTGACTTTTCCATGATGTGTGGCTATAATAGATAGATAGATAGATAGATAATACACTTATTTCAATGGTGCCGTGATAAAATACATGTGTTTTTGTTTACGTGACGGTACTTGATAACAACATTAATGGCAAACCAGAAAAGTAGTAATAACACTAACAATTTACACGGAAGCTGGATGTTAAATAATCACAAAACTGGACATTATTTAGGCCTGGGGTGAAGCAAAACCTGTTGTTCCCATACCTACGGGCAGACACTTCAACAAACAAACACATCAACAGACTAACAACACTGAATAACATATAAACATGTAGAAACTAAGACATTACATCATCTAGAAATTATGTCATAACTTTTCTTTCATTACTAAGTATTGTGGAACTGAGCTTTTAATTTTTAAAAATAAAATTTGGCAATTGTAAGTGCAGATTTTTACGGAATTCGGTCGATGGTGAACTTGCAGATTTTAAGAATGTTTGAAAGGGTTAAAAGGTGTGAGATTTTGTTTGGAAGTTTTGTGAAGTGACAATAAATACATTGTAATAATGCTAAATTGGGTCTATCATTATAGTAGGCCTGTACAAATAATGGTCATAGACTAAGGTTATGTTAGCAAGCAAAGAAAACACTAAGCCGAACATGCAAATTAATGATTACTGAATATTGCGAGCTGATCACGACATGATCCCCATTATAAAAAAAATTCTGCAGGCACAACATTCATAAAACTGCTCAATCACAGCAAGTAGCTCAGCACAAAACAGCTTTGCCTACCCGAATAAGGTGACCAGCCAAAAATGCCATGCCACACGCACATTTTGTGACTGGTTTCCCGCTCATTTTTGACTTGACATAAACTGACATTTCTAAGCATAAATCTCTGCTTAAGCAGCACTATGAAAAAGGGCCCAGTTAGATTTGGAGCGAATTTTGATAACGGATTCTTCCCAAAATAGCAAGTTTTGAAAACGCTACCGAAATTTGCACATCGGTCAATATTTTGATTACACACGGAAATAAAATGACAAAAAATGCGCTTCATTTCCAAACCTTCATCGGGTAGTGGTCGCGATCAAAACCTGGCTCCCGGTTACCTTTTGCTTTCTGTTCAGTTCAACTTTCAAAACTCAAATAACCTTTACACTCACATGTTTAGATGATATATATTCCATCCCATTAGCAACTTGGAAAGCGAACGTGAGTAGATGTATTGCGCTCACTGCTTCTTTCCCGCGCCTGGCCCGGGATGGCTGCATGGCCCAGGCTTCCCGTTTACTTCTGAGGAACGCCTCCAGCGTACCGTTGGGAACGTACTCCATTATAATGTAGAACGGCTCTGCACAAACAGTATTTAATCAGAACAACTTTAAGGTTGAGCTGGGATTCTTTGGTAGTAGTCAATGATCACCACATTTTGGTGATCGATATATGCGGCACGGTGTACCCCCTCCTATTGTGTCTCCATTGAGTGCCTGGAATCTCAGGAATTCTTTTGATTTTTTTTTTTTTTTTGATTTTTTTTTTGGGGGGTGTACTTTTCTGTACAAGACAAAAAGAGTGTGTTAAAGCATGGGATCAATGGGGGGGGGGGTGTTCCACACTCTGTGCCACACATCGGGCATGGTAGATCACCACCACCATGACTAAACATTAACGGTTACATTTAGGATGGTCCAAAATGGCGGCTGATGGTGTTGTGATGGAGCCGTGCATGCAAATCCGAATGCTTGTGGCACAATTGTACCAGGCTTTGCTCATTTGGAGGGAGGGGCACAAAAAACTCACAGAACCACTTGACATAGCCATGTTTATTAATGTCCACAATGTCCTTTATATTGTCTGTTTCTTAAATTGTAGCATCAGGAAATTAACTTGATAGTAATTTAGTTTAGTTTTCTTAAAATCCATCAGGGGTGCTACTTTTTGTTCCTTCTCTCCTATGTGTATGTATCTGGGGTTTTTTGTACTCTGCATTTTTACCTGTGAAATGAATAAATGAATAAATGAATAAATGAATGAATGAATGAATGTCCCTATAGTCTGAGGACTTCAAATTTAGACGGCAACTTGTGAGTAGCCAAGTCACTGTACCAGATATTATTTAAATCCAACTCTCAAATGGCTCTAATCAGTGTGTAAAATAGACGAAAAACCAAGATGGCGACCTCTTTTTGAAACCTTACCCTCTCTTGTGCAGCAACCCAGAATTGATACAACGTAGGGGTGTGATTGCAGCGACTGGAATATTTGTAATTCATTCATGAATTCAGCAATGGTTGAGTAAGTTCCTCGGCCTAGACCAAAAAAAAAAGAAAAAAAAAAGTAAAAGAGGAAAACAGTTCCAACACCTCAAATCTTTGTCGTCAAATTTAAATCTTCGGGCCACGATCAATTTGGATAAATGGGGAAAAAAAAACAATGAAGTAAATTTTAAGAGTTGATGGAGGCTGATTAAGTAAGTCAACACTTGTAGAAATCAGCCTTTTTAAAAACCGGAAATGGGTCAGCCCCCCGTGACCTGGGTCAATTCTGACCCGGAAATTGTTAGAGTACAGTGCTCTATCAAAGTAAAGTATGTCTGACTTCGTCTTCGCCATTAACGAAATAGAACAATTATTGTTTTCAACAACAACAACAACATGATAGAGAAATATTTCCAAATGTTTACCTTTGATGGTTTTAACGGCAACTGTTGTGCCCACCCCGTCCCGGAGGATCCCGTGAGCTACTGCCTTGAGGACTTGCCCGAACTGCCCTTCCCCTAATACTGCTTGGAGCGTCAACCGGTGCCTCGGAAATTCCAGCTCGGATGTGAGTGCCTGACAAACACCGGGACAAGGGACGGTACCAGTACCGCTTGACGGGGGATTATCCATCTGAAAAGACGGTAGTGTGAACAAAAAAGAAGTTTTAAAAACCTGCAGTGAGTGCCGTTGTCTGCACTCGCTGACATACTTTAATAGTTCCATTGTCTTTACCACATTGTACACACCAGCCAACTCATATGCCATGGCTGGACCACACCCTAGAAGGGGGGGGGGTGGTGGTGAACCAACAGGGGTCAGTGATTTGGTTAGAACGGGGCAGGAGAAAACTCTGCCAGCATCTCTTCCTACAAAATCGGTATGTCAATTGCCAATGGTTAATGAAACCAAACTATAAAACTTATTTCATTAAGTAAGCAAATAAGCTCAAAATAACCCAGGTAAATACATGGACATAAAAACATTTAACACGTTTACTTAAACGAATCGTCAATAAAATGCAAAACAACCCTTTTTAACCTATAGATAAATCTTGTCAGACAAATCTTGTCAGACAAACAAACAAACAAACAAACAAACAAACACCCCAACAAACACCCCCAACAAACAAACAAACAAACAAACAAAACATGTAGTTTTCTATAAGGTATACAGAGAACATTTTGTTTTAATAGTTTCAAGAGCATATCAATTTAGTCGGATAAACTTCTAGTTTGAATTTGACAAGACGCTGGATCTCTAAAACTTGGAGGAAATGTTTACAACGTTAAAGTTGTTTTTGTGCTGGGCTTTGGTCATAAAATGTTTCCTGATTATGTAACATTATTTTTATTCAAAATTGGTTGTGTTAACGTAAACAACAATGCTAAGGGTGCAATGATAAATTTTATTTTAAAAGATCAAATTTTAAATCTTAGATAATGAACGACGTTCAATAATGCTTCAGTACAAGTGGGTTACCATTTGTGGAGTTGATATCATGTCAGTTGTCAGCTTCACGTCTTCATTTCGACGTTTCGTCACTCGGTTTTCATTTCTTCTCCTTCTCTTTGCAACTATACACCACAATAAAACAACAACAACGACTACGACAAGTGCACTACATGAAGAGATGGTTGGCGTCATCCAAGTTATAACCGACTCTGTGGACTCTGTGGGTGAAACTGTAGAATTAAAAAAAAAATCATAATAATGTGCTCCCGTTCTTCTTCAGCAAAAATTATTTCATTTTCGTTAACGCGCATTCAAATTTATGCATTTCCTTCAACTCATTTTTAGCTAGGCTGCTATTGCATTCGATTTCATTCTTCTCAATTAGGTTCTTTTCAGACATTCCAGATCAATTTATAGACATTCAAGATTAAATTTCACCATTCTACAGTTGAATATCTACTACATATTAACAGTTGATAAAATTGTAAGATTGACCAGCCTCTTGCTGCCGGTGTGTCAGGGAAATCAGCTGTCCGCCGGAGATTCTGTCCCCCATAATGGGAAATTAACTTGAGCTGGAGGAGGAGGTTTCAAGGGGCGCTATCAGAAGATTAAAAAAGAAGAAGTTTGCCATAATATGGTGGGACAGAATCTCGGGGTGAGGGGGGGGGGGGGGGGACACAGTATCTCCTGACACACGGTTTTTTTACGAAACTGAAACTGAAACGATCAATGCGACCTGATGATCTTATTTGACCAGTGAATGCCAAGCAGTAGTTTGACTGTTGAATGCTGATTCAACGGGGCATTCATTTAATGTTTTTTTTTAATGAGTCGGGTGTTATAAAATTGAATAATTTTTTTAAAAACAGGCCAGAAAAACATATAATAAAACAAAAACAATATACTTGCTGTTGTGTATACAAGGGGCAGGTTTAAGATGCCTGTTTTGTAATTATTAGAATTGGAAATGAAAAAAGAAAAAAAAAGAAAAAATGCAGGATAGTATTTCATTGATTAAATGTATTCAACCATAATTTGCTTCTCTTCGTCATGGTGTATAATTATATGAGTACCCAACGAGGATGTTCATACTACTCTAAGGAGTACCTGTTTTGTTTTGTTGAACATGTATCAAAAGTAGCTCCTCTCGATAGCTGACGTTTTCTAGAAACATCACTTGACACACAACGGCAGTATAACACTGTCCACTCCTCAGCTCGATTTCCATGGAGGCCTCCGAATCCCACCCACTTCTCATCTCGTTGCTGCGCTGAAGTGATAATTTCCTGTCATGCATTACGGTGTAACAATCTTGCTGACTCTCGACCTCCAACTCAACGTGACTAGCAGGATTTGAATCCAAGGCCCTGCAAGTGACGTTCAAGGTTTCCCCTGACGGAATCACTGCGGGGTTGCTGTCGACACAGTCGCCTTTTTGCATCAAGCAAAGACGAAAAGAAGACGGCGGATCTTTAAAAAAGAAAAAGAAAAAAAGAGTGTTAAAACAACAACATTTTCAAGCAATAAACCACAAGGGTAAATGATGACTGGGTACATTTCAAGCAAATTTTCATTAAACCAACAAAGAAATATAAGTTTTCCCGGTAATTTTCCGGCAAAAAGTGACTAATATAAACGTTACCTTAATCTATTTCGCGCTAAATTGAAAACCCCCTTAAAATGTCAATCATTCTTACTTAACATGTAAGCAATCTTTCTTCGGCCTCATGGGATTGTGATTAAAAAGATACCTGTTCAATTAACAATCCCTCCAACAGCTTCCAAATTCGCAGCTGCTTTTCGCCGAATTCTCCAACTGTGCCTACTTTGCTAAATTGAGTGCCATTTTCGCAGGGGTTCAAAGAGCGCGTTATAAGTTTAGTTGAATAAAATCCTAAAATATAAATCTATAAGTTTGATGGTTTCAACTTAAGAAGCAAAATCGCTTTAAAACGAATGCTTGAATGTGAAAAAGGCTGTGTTTTTAGGACATAAATGAAAAAAAAAAAACAACCCCAAAACCAATTCTGATCATACGAAAGAATAACTCGTACGTACGAATTACTATTCCGTATGCACGGATAAGTAAACCGTACGTTCGGAACAGTAATCCGTACGAACATATTACTACAGCAGGTCCTCTTGTGTGTGACACCCTCGTTCGGTTGCCGTCATTCTCGTTGTAATCCGTGAATGTGAAATAGTAAATGCAAATTTGTTATCCGTACTTACGAAATAGTTCTTAAAAAAATTACATGTCCTAAATACACTTCCACAGGAAAACATTTTCTTCTGTTACATTGTATTTCCAGTGGGCCGTAGGAAGCATTCATAAGTTCATTTATCAATCCAGAAACTCGGCAAATGATTTCAACACCGAAGTCTCCTCTTTTCGCAGTATAAACGAGTTCGTCAACGTTTTCTGTGTTAAAGATAAATTTTAAAGATATTGATTATTGAGGAAAAGAAAATAGAGTTAGTTTTAGAGGTACTTAAGTTCAATAATGTTTCAAAACACCAGTAATTGATGACATAATATTTAGTACGGCAGATGGGATTGTGCTTTTGACGATACAAGCATGAAACTTGGCACACAGTCAGAGTATGTTATGAGAAAGACTTGTGGACAAGACTGTCTGTCACGGTGCTAGCGAAACATCTCTCTCGCAGCTATCTCGCGAGACTGCTTCTTAGCGCGAGACTACTGCTCTCACGACTACGGTTCCAGTCTTGAGCTGAGCAACAGTCACGCGAGATATTTTGTGAGAAAGCTGTTTGGCTACCACAGCGACAGATACTTAAAGACTTGTCCACAAGTTTAGATTTCTACCCACCATTGCTCTCAAGCCAATCTGTACCAATAAACCACCTGAACACCGGAAGTGTGAAACCCGAAGCGTTACATGTGAACAAAGCAGGTGATTGGTCCTCGATGAACGTTGAGGTGTTGGAAGATAAGGACACCGAGAAACCATTAACATGCGGTAATTGCGAATTCATAAATCCTAGATAAAACACAAAATGATGTCAAAAGTATACAAAATTCTTGAAAATGTGGAGGTTTGATATTAATTACATGTACTTCACAGAATTAATGATAGGTCAACACGGTTAACATGTTCCGTGTACATGTACATGAGTAGGATTTAAAACTTTGCATGGTGGAGTTACAATCTAGTAGGGTTTGTAGTAACACCATGTACATGAGTAGGATTTGAAACTGTGCATGGTGGAGATACAATTTAGTAAGGTTTGTGGTGACACCATGTACATGAGTAGGATTTGAATCTTTTAATGGTGGAGATATAATCGGGTAAGGTTTGCAGTACCGTGTACATGAGTAGGATTTGAAATTATAAGGTATAACTTCTTGAGGAGCGCAAAGTTGTAAGCAAAATTATAATACGTCACAGACGTCCACTTCAAGTGAACAGAAGCCCTCGTGGGAACCAGTCCAAAGCTAGATAAATTTTCACGAACACTTACCATTCCAATATATATAGAAACGAGCAGCGTAGAAGAACCTAACAATCAGGCGTAAATCCATGTCGACCGACCGCAACAAAAAGTAAAATGTCCAAACCGTAAATGATCAAGCTTGTACAATATACCTTAAGTATAAACATCAAATCAAATACATAGAAAGTAAAAGCATTGACACGCAAAGATTTATGACAACATTTCTGCAAGTTCAGGATGTGGTTTGTAAAAATGAAACCGAAGAGTTTTTCTTGCGTACATTTTTAGAGATGAGCAATTCCAGCTGGATCTGAATTTATTTATTCGATTGGTAATAGCTACGGAGCTCAAAGAATGCCATACCACTTCTCTCGTCAATCCGGCCGCGATGATTTAGTAGCTGAGGGTGTGGCCATTTCGATTGAGCGGCGAATGGCATCCACTAACTCGAACACAATGCCGGTTTTCTTCACTGCATGACGATACCATCGGAATCTTCGCGCACACATGCACAAGCCGACTGTCTCAAACAGTACGTTTTATAAAGGCGTATAATGTTTTTTGGGTGAACACAATCCCTTTCAAATGTTCTAAACCATCAGATATATGTACCCTTTAGACCCAAATAAAACAAAAGCCAAACCATCATGCTATCTGAAAGGAATCTACTCGCACACTACACACCTAACGGAAAGTGCACACAAAATATTGCCTATAACTCACTACTTCGAATAGTATGTTTTATAATAGTTCTTGTGTAATGGTCATTATGCAACGATCTGTCCCCGTCGCCGTGGTTCCAGCGCATCCCACGCAAGTGTCCCATTGCTCCTCGTCCGGCTTGCCTGCTTCACCCTGCCAGGCTGCCATAGTTGTACCCCTTTCACAAATTAAGCCTTTTGGGGCGGAGGGGGCAATTGATGTTGTTACAAAAATAGATTGCAGATGTTAATTTTGCTTCAGCAATAAAGAATATCATTGTATTTTTTCCATACACAAAAGCATTATGCCTGTGGACATTTTACACAAGGAACATACTGAGTATACAGTGCTTTACAGACATCGGTGTATGGGTAAAATAGTAGGCCTAATATTGCTATGTACACTGTATAAGTTAACAATGATTGTTATCGTGACAATGTGAAGGGCATAAATAACAATAAACAACCAGAATA
Source organism: Pisaster brevispinus (assembly GCA_023634235.1). Taxonomy (NCBI): domain Eukaryota; kingdom Metazoa; phylum Echinodermata; class Asteroidea; order Forcipulatida; family Asteriidae; genus Pisaster; species Pisaster brevispinus. The sequence goes on from JAMKCF010000018.1 coordinate 2,508,039, forward strand.
CTTACTACTTCGTGGCTTTGTTGTGAATTGTTAGGCCTGCTTTTTTGATATGGTATGGTGCCGCTCTTTCGTCACGTAGACCTACATTTATAGGTACCGACTGCCAATGCACGCGCAGTGACAATGCACAGATACTGACCATTTAGCTATGGTGTTTCACTGCAGTTGTCCAAATTCACCATTATTTTGAATCTAATGGGAATCTGTGCAAGCTGACACCATCTTTGGTCATTGCTGCAACTAGCAACAATACACCTTGGCGGAATTTTCCACACAACAAATGTCATGGATCAAGAGATTTGTTCAAAGAAACTAAGCGCACGAAGTTACGTAAGCTTGCATTTTGTATCACATCCATACAGATCGATCACTATGGACCTACCGGAGGCATGTTCCTATGCCCCTATACGTCACGAATTTGTCCCCTTTTAGGGGCGTGGGTTTCATTCCTCATTGTAGCTTTAGTTTTTGCGAAATAAACCTCTAATAAAATGTTGAACAAACTTGCATTTAGGTTAATAAGTGCATGTTTTATTGTTTAAACTGGGAACAATAAATTTCAGATTTAAAGAAACTTAAATTAAATGAGTTTTTTTTTAAATTGGGTGTAAAACCTTTTTAGTAGAATAAATCACAGCAAGACATTCAATATCCTTTCAAAGAATACATATACATGTATATATATTTCTGATGGCATAAAACCTTTCTCCCAGATAGCAAACATTGCAGGAGCATGGCAAGAGTAATGCTCCTTACAAATTAAGGAGAATTAACCAGAGTTGAGCTCTCTTACCCAGCTGACAGCCAAACGGAAAAGGGAAAAACTCAAATGTCGCGAACACAATTTCTTTAAAGGGACACGTTGCCTTGGATTGAGCCTTGTTATTGTTCTTTTTACATGGCATTTAAATTAGTTGATAAAAACAGTGATACAAAAAGCATTTAAAATAGTTTGGAGATTATTGTTACATTGGCTTTATCATTAGTATCATTTTTACTATGATTATCATTTTGAATAATTTAACAACGAGCAAACATGAAATCTAAAAATGAGCTATAAACGTAATGTCTTTACAAGAATCTATAACAAAAGTACGTGGCTCCATTTTGCTCGTTAGAATCTTGTTTTGATTATTTTATAGATTTAAGCAACTTGCGCATTCGACCAATCTTAGTGCAGATATAAAAGCTGACGTCAGTTCATTGGGATGGTTTATGGAGGAAGAAATTTAACCTCCATGGTTGGACAGACCTGCACAAGTCTATGGGACCCGTGCACGTCTCTCTGTTTTTCTTACCAACAGCAAAGTTGAATCAAATGATGAAGGGGATAGACAGGGTTGTATTTAAATTGCAGCTGGCTCGTTTTTTGCTCGACAAACACAGTGTCATCGAAATAAACAAGTATTTAGTCTTCTTAGGCCTATGTAAAGCGATATAGTTTTACGAAATCGCATTTAAATTAGTTTTTAAATTAATTAATAAATCCCTTAAATGCGTGAAAAGCTTAATTTCGAGGCAAATGCTTGAAAGGGCCAATCGTTCGTACCATACCATCTAAGGTTTATTAAAAAAAAAAAATTATGTGCATTTCCCAACAATTTTTAAATCTAAGTGACTTCTTTACATGACCAGCTATTTTCTAGAATTATTTGAGTCCTTTAGTAATTGATTTTTCCCTAATTAGCTAAGCTCTAATTATCTAAGCAATGCTCAAGACTTTACCGCTACGAGCGAAAGGGCCAATAATTACTACCACACCATCCATTTATATATTTTTCACAAAATATGTGCATTTCCCCAAAATGTTTACATCTAAGTGACTTCTTTACACGCCCAGCTATTTTCTAGGACTATTTTAATCATTTAGCTACCCAGTAATTGATATATTTATCTAATTATCTAAGACAGTGCTGTATTTAAATCGCAGCTGGTTCGCTCGACAGAATCTTGTCAGTCTTTTTGAAGATATGTACAGCGTCATCGAAATAAATAAGTATTTCGTCTACATCGACAAAAGCAATCCCCTTGATGCTACGTGACGTCACCGTAGCCACCTCGTCCTCAGAGACGGCGACAACAAACCTGTGCTCCTCGCCCCCGCCGACCTCGTCGCGTTGCAGAACCTGCACGTTCTTGTCGTCATCGAGTTTGTTCACCAAGAAGAGTTTGTCACCGCGTACGATGACCCCACCCGAGTGGAACCTGTCTTCCTCGGCTGCTTTTCCGTCAATGATGTATTTGGGATCCCCCATCATGGCCCGGTATGGATTACGGCTCTTTCTGTCAACGCCGTATTTCTCAACGGTAGACTCGGAGCTGACAAAAAGGTCAACCTTCATCTCAGTGGTGTGGGCGTAGAGGAAGTTGGGTGCGATGTTGATCTCTACTCGTGTAATGTACACTCCGTCGGGATCGAAAATCGAGATCGCCTTGCCTTTAGAGTCACCGGCAAAAACAAACCCCTGGCTGTCCACCGAAATATCGGCAAGCTCAACCTCCGTATGCCCAACAGGCAGTATGGAGCCGAAAGTGGCTACTTCAAGTTTATCAGAATCAAAAATCACAAGCCTACCCATTACTAGTCCAAAAAGAAGCTTATTTGTTGTAAAATATGCAACGCAAAGATATCCGCCCGGTAATTGTTTGTACAGATGCACGAATTTGTAAAGATACCCCGAAGTAAACTGGTGCATGCCCATCGAGTCTATGATAATCAACCCACCATCTTGGGTTGGTACAGGTATGATGTCCCGGATGTACTGGAATCCACTGTCGACGCCACCAAGAATGCCCAAGTTGGTGACAAGCCGGCCAACCGAGATCCAGTTGTATGTGTCGTCTAAAAAAAGGGAAGAATTAGAACACGACTACGTTATATGACCATTTACGGATTCATAATTCTTTACGGAATCTCACCATTATGAACTTCATAAAATGCTGGTGCGGACGTGGTGATTTCTTCCTGGAAGTCAGGATATTTGCATGAAATTTGCATTTAATTTTGTAAGGCCTATTGGTCAATCTAAAAAAACAAAACAACAACAACAACAACAACAGACAGACGGACAAACAGACACACAGCCCTGCTGAGGAGAGCTACATTGTGGGCTTTCCACAGGTGTTGTCTATGATCCCTTTTCTTTAATCTTTCCTGTTAAAAACATTGTGGGCACAGCCCCACAATGTAAAAAAAGCCCACAACTACACATACTACCAAAAACTCACCCACAATGTATCTCTCGTCCGCCCACACAAACAGACCGACAGACAAATAAACAAACAAACCTGTAAAAATGATGTCAGAAGTCGTTCGGCTAACAAGAAACCCTGGCCCTGAAGGAAAATTTATAACAAGAAATGGTTACACTAATCCCGGTTATTCTTCTCGTTCTTGAGTCTTTCCATAGAACTGCACCTTCATATTTGATCAAAGAACTTAAATAATACATCTCTCCTACGAACCACCCTAACAACAGTTACTTGGCTCTTCCCAACTCCTACACATCCAACGTTCACGACACTCTTGGTGAGGTCCTTCGTTCTCTGAACCTTGCCCGTCACTGTGGAATACACTCCCCACTAAACTCAAACAAGAAAGCACCAACTGACATTTCACTAAAATTCAGTTCAAAACCTACAATTTTCAAAACTAGCAACTTGTATTCTTTACCGCAATTATACTTTTTAATCTCATTCGCTCCAGAAGTGTAAATCTGACAGACTTTTTGCGCTCTAAATGCCCATTAACATTATTACTACTTTCAAGCAGTAAAACATATGTTTAAAAATATGAAACAATATGCATGAATAAAACACTGGTATCATTTGGGATTTGTTTAAACAAAGAAAATTATACCTTTTAAGTTGGCATTGGCATCGCCTTTACTTTCTTGAGACATCATCGGTGAGCTTTCCATATGTGCTGATCCTTTAAATTGCATAAGATAATACACAATAACTAATTAAAACAATTTTTACTTTGGGAAATCTTCGTTAAAACGTGTTTATAAAAGTAAAATCTTTTGGTGACCAGTGTATGGAATACTTTCATATTGACGTTGTCCAACCTATTAGTCCGAAGGTATTGTATTCATTTCCATCCATTACTTTGAAATAATATAGACAAACAAGACCAACCAGTAGTAAAAGAGCTCTGTACTGATGACGTCACGTTTTGATTTCACTGCATTTCTTAAAGGGGCCGTGTGTCGTGGTGATCAAAGCAGGCCTGTGGCTGTTCATAGAACTAGCCTTTCCTGTGAAATATGCTAAATACATTCACGCATGTTTTTTATAAATATTTGCCAAATCCCTCATCATCTTCTTTATTTCTCTCGATTGTTGAATTTTGTGCATTCTCTGTGTGAATAGAAACATTTAAAATCGATATTAAAATGTTTGTTAACAATTTTTAGTTCAGTTTGATGGGTTTAAAGTATTATTCTCGAGTATCAAGTCTTTAATATCGGTACTCGAGTTTAGAATCTGAAGCCTCGATTCTCGAGCCGTCTTGAGTCCCATTAAGTATTAGGTCTAGAGTATATTAAGTCTTAAAAGTCTTAAAGTTCTGAGTCTCCAGTCTTATGTCTGAAGTCTCAGTCCAACTCTTACAGAAGTCTTGATTTTCAAGGCTCAACTCTCCAGTTTTGGGTCTCGGGTCTTTATTCTTGAGTGTAAAATCTCAGGTTTCTTGAGTCTCCAGTTACAAGCCTCAAGTCCTAACCATTTAATTCTTTTTTCTCGAGTTACAAATTTCCTGTCGAAAGTCTCAAGTATAAGTCTCTAGTCTATAACATTGTGACTCTCAGTTTTAACCTATTACCTGATTGTAGGCGGATCATTATTTGTGTTGTCATCCCTGAACGCTTTTCTTCATCCATTTCGGAGAATCGCCGTGTTCTTGCAGAAACCATTTTTAAACGCAATCCGATGAACATAATGCCCGACAACGTCATAAAGATGACCGTCAATAAAAAGACAAGAACACAGTTGCAGCTGCACTGAGCTTCTACTACGCCACCACCTGAGAAAATCGGGGACAAAATACCATCAGAGGAAAACAATTTTAATACTTCACTTTTTCTTTTTTATATTAATCTTGTCGTATCAATGCAACAAGGTTTTAACTTAATTCTGCCACAACATCGTAACTCAGCGTACATTTACTTTATATACATGTATACATCCGGGTTTAGCGACATGACATTCTAAAGCTTGCGTTTCACGTGAACACCAATTTTGAGGCTACGACCTTGTTGCGCCAACACGACGATAAAAGTATTGGTTTATAACTTTTTGTACACAAAACACCGACTTTTGTTTGAATTTTTTTGACAACATACAAACAAATGCTTCTCACGATTGCTATTAAAGCATGAAAAGTGCATGGTCTATGCGCGCATGTGGTAATTCGAAGCAAGCAAAACTTACGTGATATTTTAACAGAAGAGGACCTCCTGCCATTTGTATCGGCGCCACCAAGCGACGTGCAGTTGAAAGTACATGAAAATGACCTCAAGGGAAAGTTATGCAAATACAACTTCGCTGTTGCACTGTACGTCATCGTCGCGTCATCGTATTTCCAATCGTTAACCGTGGAGAAACCTATCGCATTTTTATCATCGCAGTCGATCACCGACCAACTCACTTCAGGCCTAGGGTACACATTGTTGACAAAACACCCTAGTTGAAAGAAATCTTGGCCCGACTCAAGTTTGACGTCACATTGGTCTTCCGGAGTTGTGACGTCACCACAGCCCGAAATGACAGGGTCCTTTTTTTCTTGGATCGCTGTGAAAGAAAATTTGATCAGAATAATTCTAGGGTTTTAGCATAAACCATCTATATTTCTCAAGCTCAATGAATTCTCAAGAAGTTCTTTGATTTTGCCAGGGAACATTTGTTTACCTTCGAATCAAGGGGATATATAAGATACATTTGTTCATCAATTGCGTTCTGGTAGACTGCACAATGACTCTAGATTCTCTATATCTTTTATCCATAATCATAGCCTCTTTGGTCAAAACTCGTAAATATTATTGCAAAAACAAAAACCGCAAAAACCAAAACAACCCAAAACAAACAAAAAGAAAAACAGAGTTAAATTTGATGCAGTAATTAACTGGAATACGGCTTGAAGTAAAACACATTGCAAAGATCATTGCAAAGATCACGTGATTTATCCGAACCGATAAATAACGTGACCTGAATGTTTAAAAAAAATGTTCGATAACAACCAAATTTGATGGCTTTTTAGGAACCGTCTACTCTTCTCTTGGAAGACCTTCAGAGTCATGTTGTGTCTATTGTAGGCTAAACAGCCAAATGAACCAGGTATGTCCCTTTGATTAAACACTTCAAATTACCACAACTACATACATAATTCAATCAAGTAAAAAAAAAAAAAATCATACAAGGTGAAAGCAGACCAAGTAAATCCATCGTTCTCGAAAAAGTGCGCATGCTTAGAAATGCGTAAATCGTCTGCTGCCATCTTGCGTCCTGAAATCCCTGTTACTCGCCTGTCCATACTACCCTCACACAGCTTTGCCTCGGAAGGATGCCGTCTTGAAAAACGTGACAGCAATACATTTCTTCCCTGTCGTTGAACTTGTTTACCACCAGATTATTGTTAGTATCTAAACTGTACCGTCCACCTGTCGTAGCAACTCCGTTATCGGGAAAAACAATATCCATACTTTGGCCGTCGTCAGTGCTGGTATTTAGGCGTGACCAGTACACAGTGACGTCAACTAGCCTGGAACCAGTTTGTGACATCACTGGACACGTGACGACTTTCTCCTCTTTGAAGTTTACAGTTATGCTTTGGATATCCCCGACCGTGTTTGGCCACCTGTGCATTGGGAAAGTTTTACCTGCCGAGAGGACAACAAAACATGGTTGTAACTAAATGGCACAGTCTTATAAACAAGTTGCAGTTGAGAATTGACCCATATCCGGGTCAAAATGAGCCACTTCCGGGTCAGTTTCAAAATGACCCAGGATCTGATCTAGAAATGCGTTTCTATTTAACAAACACTTTCTTTTATTTAGAGAGAGGCAAGCTCATGTCGTTACCAAGTATGTTCATCTCTCACTGAAGGCACGAGAAATAAAATTCAGTGGTAAGATCGTACTTAGGTACGATGTTAGTAGAAACACTTGCCACTTCGACTCTAGGTGGCAGCAGACCTCGTTCTTACAGTTTCACGGTTTCAGCTATTGACTCAATGCGCCTGACTTCCTCTTCCACTACAATAAATCTTGGTTACTTCACTTGAGTATTCAATCCCCTGTGTTACATAGCAGTTTCTATTTGAGTTGACTCTGGTCTAATAACAAACAGTTGTTCAGCATAAAATAGTTTTGAGCAAAATTGTCTGCTTAGCAAAAATAAGCGGGGAACCAGTGCACTGTATATTGTCACTGCAGTGGCAGTATACATTACATGTTCTTTTGGCAGGTGACCTGTTTCTGCTGAGCACGATTTTTCTGTGCCAGTCATTTTCTTGAACTTTACGGCTTAATGACGCGACATGTCAGCTTGCTTGGAATTTGACTCACAACAAACTGGCAGACCATGTGTGACGTCAGCAGCGTGTGACGTCAGTGCAATGGGTCAATTATACCATCTACAACTTACAAAAAATGTCAAAGTGCATGAACAAAATAATTACATAATTGTAATAATAAGTTGGGAGGCTAATCATCCTTATTGTAGCTGAGAAGCTGAAATGCGACGCACGCGGGTACAACCTGTTCGAGCCACAGGCATGCGAGCTAGGGCGCTTTAGGCAGTCAGCCACATCAACCCGTAGATGACTACGGAGCACATAACCAGAGATCAAAATGAGTAGATTTTTCCGTGGGGAGGAAAACCGGGATCCTGAGAAAAACCCTTGTGGCATAAGGTTACATATGATCTTAGCCGGGTATCGAACCAGGGTCACGTTAGTGAGATGCGAGCGTTTTACGCACTAAGCCACCCATGCCACCCATAAAAACAGTCTACTTACCCAAGACAATCAAATCCAGGAAGTCCTCCACGTACTTCCCGATCGAAACCTGGTATGCCTTACACCAATACCGATCAGAATCAGTCTGGTTAGCCGACTCGATGACCAAGCCATAATTGGCATCAGTGAACTGATAGCGCGGAATCAGAGTAACCACGGTGCCGCCGGGTGGGTTGTAGTGTTGTAGGATAAGCTGTCGCTTTTGGGGGTCGCAGCTGCTGCCTTTGAACCAAACTATGTTAGCAATTACGTCACTGGGAGCAAAAACTGGACAAGGTAGTTGGTATGTGTGACCTGTTTGTAACACCCGCTCAGTACTTGATGTATTCAAGGGAGTTTCAGCATTACCTGCCGATTAAAAGTATATCATCATCATTTCGTGTCATCACACAACTGCTTACCAAATGTTGGGCAACTTGGAGCCCATCGCCATTGGCCTCTGCAAGGTCTTTCATGGTGCAGATGTTATGCGGCAAGTCACAGTTCATTAGGTGGTCCATAGTTTGGGGCCCTTGTCCACACTTGCAGTCTGCAGAAGCTTCGGAATACCCCCCACTTCTGCATGTTTCAAACCGCTAATAAATTACATTGCAAAATCTTAGGGAAATTGTTTTCCACAAAACATTAATATTTCTATAATCGCAAAACAATTTTTACTAAACACGACAAGAACAAGAGCATTATTTGTGCTTCACCCAAACACCGATGCGTGTAACCCAGCACTTTCCCGGGGCCTGTGAAAATTCAACCCACGACTGTTGCTACCTTTTCTTCACAGGGCTCGAGAACGCCCTGAGTTTACATCAGTGTTTAACACACATCAGTGTATGGGTAAAGTATGTAGCAATAAGAGGACGCAAGTCCAAATTCTTTTAGTGCCCAGGGATCGACTTTTACAAAGCCCAAAGATTTATCTTAAAACCATGCAGTGAGGGCTGCTGTCTACGAAGTCCCTAAAGGGGCAATACAAAACATGATCTCGTGCGCCCACGACATACTATCTCGTCGTATTTCAGTAAAATCCTTTGTGTTACCCACATCATACACGCTAGTCAGCTCATATGTCATTATATCCTAAGCTGGACTATGCCACTCATTCTAGAGGGGCTGTCAGTCAACAGGGGTCAGTGATTTTATTAGGGGGGGCAGGACAAGTTACTCTGCCAGCGTTGTGTGCAAAATTGCTGTTTGTTGTCATTGGTAGATGAAACCAAATTATTAAACTTAATTGATTAAGAAAGCAAATAAGCTTAAGTTAAACATGTCAACAACACACTTCAATAAAAATATTAGAAATAATGTACAAGTTAGACCCTCTTAGTCTATAGAAAAAAAGCTCGTAAGAATGAGCTTATGACAACATACGACGGGCGCGTTGCGACCAAACAAGCCCATCACTTGAGGGTTAAGATGGATTAGAATTATTACCATTAGTGATTTGTATTGTGACATCACACACTGCTTAATAGTAATAACGATTGATACACATCTTAAGATCAAACTTGGCTCATCGAAACATGAACCCGGGGATTCAAAGTGAGCCCGGTGTTGTATGTTACCTTGTCTTTTGGTTCGCTCATGTACTTTCATCGAATCTAATCTCACGGTTTCTGAAACAATCTTGCCCTTCCGCTGCCCTCCTCCAATTTCAAGCACAGAACAGCTGGGACAGCGCAATTTGTATATGCTTTCTGATGAGTTGTTCGATGGTGTGTCTATTGTGCAGTTTTCAAGAGAAATTTCATTGCTGTTCCTCATTTCAAGGGCGTCGAACTCAAATGTGCTGTCATGACGTATGTTCTGACATGTGATGGTCAGAGGATCTTCAACCTGTGTGACGGCGAGTGTGACAGAGACAGTCAGAGCAAGCCTCAGGAAAAACTGGAAAAATGCCATTGTTCAGGAAATGTGCCACTTGAACTAAGTCGAATGGGAAGAATCAGCATACACCTTTAAAAAGACGAAAATACAAATAAAAAAGCACATAATTTTGTAACATCAATAATTGTATACAATTCTGAACTGTTTTGCTCATCAATAAGCAACCCCACCCCTAAGTGAGACTTATTAAACGCCTTTAACAACTCGTTTTGGGAATAATGGTTTTTTTTAAAACTTGTTGCTACCAATTTTGGTAGGCTAAATTTTATGCAAAAGGCATTTGCTCGCTTTGATTTTGGCCAATAAGAAGACACAATTAATTGCATGAGGTCACATGAACGTTTGATGCACTAAATTATTAACAAGATGTTCACTATAAGTGCCCACTGTACTACAACGCCAGCTAAGCATTAGCTTTGCTGCTCTCAACAAATTTCCGGTGACTTTAATTAAGCCACAGCAGTGTCCATGCTATTGGAATTGTACTGGAACGTATATATTTATTTTTAAATTTCACCAGAGGTTTTCAATCACGGACACGACGATTCCTACCTGACCAAACGCATGATCATGCATAGCCAGGCCTATGTTGCGTTTGTCATGATTTGTCATTTTCCATTGTCGGAATTTATTTATCTCAATATTCTCTTTTGTAGCCTAATACTGGCCCCAAATTTTCAAATTGCTTGTCAAATAAAAACAATACTTGCCAGACGGGACTACCCATCTAAATATAGAAGAGTATAATATCTAGTTGACGGTGATTGGTAACAAACAAAAATGCATTTATAAATATTTTATGATCTTGATTAAATGATTAGCTAAACGAGTTGGTAAAAACGCTTCGCGGCTTCACCGCTCGCGCTTGTCTTTTTCCGTGTGTGACATCTGGGGTGCTGCAACTATATGGATGTAGCCCTTTGTCAAGACCTTAGTGTCTTGGACAGCTTCGTAGAGCCGCGATCACAATTGCGACTGAAAGGGGAGACCACGCACGCGAGTGACGAAGCCACGAGGGCCTTTTCCAACTTGTTTGCGGTTTCTTGAGTTTTTCTTTATAATCTCGATTTTTGCTACCCAAGGGGCCATTCAGAGTAGTCAATGTTATTTTTTTTATTTTTTCGAAATTGTTTTGACCCACACACCCACCCACCCCAAATTTCGTTTTTAAATATTGACTGACTTAATAAACACTGAAGAACAAAGTAATACCTCAAATGATGCAGATATGTTAGGTCAAAGGTCTCCAACGTCAGTAGTTTTCAATGGATGTTCCTGGCTTAAACAAACATCCCGGTAGTTTAATCAGAAATGAAATTGGCAAGCACATAAGGCACTGAGCACTAGAAAAGGCAATCTCTTTTGTGTCTTTGGAAAGCAGGCATAACACACAAAACAAAACGAGCATATGGCGACTTTGGCTTCGATTTTATGAGTTTTTGCTCTCTCATAAAAGTGTTGCAATTCCGTTGAGATCGAGCAGGTATTGTCACCCATGACGATGGCCATTATCATAACATCGAATGTATACGTATGCAGCTTCAGAGTTGACCCGCGTGCATGGTCTCCCCTTCCAGTCGCTTGGGATCGCAGCTCCACAAAGCTGTCCAAACCACGAAGGTCTTGACAAAAGGCTAGAGTCAGACCGCTGTTTACAAAGCTGTTCAAGCCACGAAGGCCTTGACAAAAAGCTACTATGGATGGCCCGAGCGAAACACAACAAACCGCTGTAGCCTGGAAAGATTTAGTATTCTCAAAGTATTTTTTAATAAACAGACATAACTATAATTAACCTACAGATACAAATAAAACAATACTACTAAATGTAAACATACACTCACGTTTAATATGGTATATTTTGTTGAACAAGTTCGGCTTCGAGCCAAATCGTCGTTTGTTGGCGGGACTATCGCTAAAATATGTCACATCATTGGTTTTCCCCCCAAACGTTAAACGCCTCACAGCGTTAAAGGTATTTCGAAGATTGGTAGTGAAAATTAACATTTCTACCTCAAGGTAGAGCTGACAATAAAGTGATAACCAAAATCAGCTGTGCGGTTTTTCAGGTTCTCATGAACAATTTTCTCGAGTATGAATTCATTTCAGAGGGAAATATTTCACAGAAAAAAAAATTTTCTCAAGAAAAAAACTTCATAATCATACGAGGTTGGTTTTTTTTCGGACTAAAATTTAACAATGATTATGTTTGTAATCTGTAAATTCCTGTATAGGCCTAGTACCATTAAAACAATTAACATCAGAAAATCTTCTGTTTACTTGTTTTAATCATGTTATGTACACCTACTTTTAATGGCATATTCAATTTCTTTCAACATTGAAATTGTAAAATTATTTACATTAATGACATTTTAACATCAATTTTTTAAAGAAAAGAAACACAGCAGCGACGCCTCGTTTGTCATAACTAGGCTATTACTAGTTATTTGTCATTATACACATGCACTTACAAAGAAAAAGAAACATACGATACAAGAGAGTGAATCAACTCACTGTGCACTCAGGCATTTTAGCTCCCGATAAATTCAACGTAATAATGAAGTAACAAAGGATGACTAATTTTGAAGTGATCATGCGCTTATAATGTCTTGCAACTGAAAGTAGAACATCAAGCGAATTGATTTTTTTTTAAATAAATAAATGAAAAAAACCCATAAATATTTAATGTAAACCAAATAGAATAACCATGAAGTTATATCTATAGTAATTATTAACAAATATATATGGTAATGCAAGTAGTTAAAAAATGGTTGAATATTGTATTAAAAATGTCAAACTGCATAGCCGTTTAATGTAAACAGCTCAATAAAAAATAATAAGTTTGAATTGCAAGTATTGGTGCTAGAGTTAGAACGATTCACTATGAACTAAAAACGCGACGCGCAACACTGCCTTTAAAGGGTCATGAACTTCCTTGGCATTTTCACGTGTTAGATGTCTGTGGGATGTAATTTGCATACAAATGCTAGACGTATGAACTACTGTCGACATTATTCACGAATCAAACAGATTATTGAATGCTCACCAAAGCTGCATTTTGAACTGAGGCCAATGTTTCGTCTAATGTAAGTTTGCAGCGCTATGGTTGTACACTGGTATTGTTATTTAATTGAAACACGTCTAAGGGCAGAGTAGTCTTTGTCTGGGATTTTGCATATACATGCACACATCCAATGTTAAACCAACCAATCAATCAACAACTATGCACACCCAGTATTAACTTGATTTTCGTAAATGTATTTGTACATACCTTATTTCCTCAATCGCATAATGAAAAATGTTGTTTTATACAATAAAATACCGACTCGGGAAAAGAGCTCGGTCGTTGTTGTGACAATTTACACTCCTGTCTAAATAATTAATGATAATGTCATTAATATTTGTTTCTTCAACTGGTGTTGCTAAAATGTAAAATCATGTTTTACACATTATCCTTTGACAGATCCAACTCTAACCAAACAGACTTCATAAATTGAAGTTCAACAGCATGTCCGATATGTTGAAGCTAGCAAACTGATAAAGACATGCATTGGATCAGGCATACTAATATAATCAGAGTCCAACACAGTTTGGGTGTTGAGTTACTGTATAGTGTTCGACTGAGTACTGCACTAGTTAAACTGCATGGCTATGTTCTAATTGGGATCCGGCAGAAACATGTACCACCATAATCAGAGTCCAACCCGTTTGGCTGTTGAGTTACTGATCCTATGGTGTTGGACTGAGCCGGACTGCATTAGTAAACTTTAAGTACTTATGATAAAGTGTCTTGCTCAAGGACAAGTGAAAAGACCGGGATTCGAACCCGCACTCTGCTGAACAGAAACACCAGGGCTTGAGTCAAACATAGAAGACCACAGCTACTTAGTCATAACGGTGGCAAAATGAATAATGTTGCCACCATTTTGTTTTACGTTTATTACTTGTTATTTGGCGCCAAAAGTGTTGGCTGAAATAATTAGGATAACAATTAAAGCACAACAACAATAATGTAATTGTGAATTTGTTTAATTTCTTTCGTTCTATAAAAAAGGCAAAAATTTGGTTAATCACATGCAACTTTAAATTTACTTTCCTCTCTTTTGTGCTTTAAAATTTGTTTGTTTAGCTAGACCAATGATTTGGAAAAATTCCCTCCTGTCATTATGGAATCTTAGTTTATCTCTATTTCGTAAAGTTCTTAAGACTCATGCCTATCCGTGTTAGTTGTTATTATGTACACAGTGGTCTTACTCTCTGGGAACAGGTCTAATCAGAATCCTACATACGGAGGAAATACGTGTACTATAGCTGCCGTAAGAGTTACTTTTAAAAATAAAATACAAAGTGGAGTATTCCACTTTCCAGACCTATAAGTACCCAATTTAATTAAACCATGCAATATGTTGGCTCAACATATTGCATGTTTCAACAAGTTCCATAGTTGATCCTTTGGACTAATGTAAAATGCAATGGAGTGTCGGGTAACTTTGTAATTTTTGAGAAAGTTATGCATTAATTAGTGGTTTTGCTGAAACAGCAACAGTACATTCTGCTTCCCAGCGAGTTTGGAATAGTGCCAAGTAAATTTTAACTGTCATGATAGATCTTGTCACACAGGGTAAATTTTACCCTGCTCATAAACAAACAAACCACATAATAATATTCTGCACTTTGACTTGAGTCCATTTGTTATACTGCGCTGTGCCATTTACACTGGCATTGTTATTTCATTGGAACACGCATAAATACAAAATCATTCTTCTTTGCATAAAAATCCATAGATCAAAGGTTATCCAGTCATTCAACAAACATGCACACAATGTATTAACTTGGTTTATCGTGAATTCGTAGAAAAACAATGATGTATTTGTGAATTTGTCTATAGTTTCTTTCGTTTGCTCTTGGATCTAAGTCGTCCACTGAGGGATTATATCCCCTCTCACTTTATTTTATTACATTTATGTACAGAATGCCTCGGGCGTTTTTGTATTTATTTACTCCCACTTCTTAGCTGTAAACTTGTTTGTACAAATTAATGATGCTATGCCCATCCCTAACTGTAGTGTTAGTTTTTGCACGATAAATCTCCTATATATAGAATGTTAAACAAACTTACATTTAGGTTAATAAGTGCATGTTAATTGTTTAAACTGGGAAAAATTTCCGATTGATCGAAATTTAAAATGAGTGAGTTTTTGTTGAAATTGGCTGTACAATCTTTATAGTAGCAAAGCACAGCAATACATTCAATATCCTTTTATAAAACACATTGTTTCTCTGATAGCATAAAACCACGTGATACTCACTGGTAGTTTTATAAAAACCTCTCTCCCAAACATTGTAGGAGCATGGCAAGAGTCTTTCCAATAGTCTTATTTTCATTTTAAGCCCAAAGTGCCCAATCAATTTTCAATTCAATTCAATTAAATAAACATTTATTTCATGATAGCGGTTACAAAGACAAGTACAGGTTATTAACATTATATTATTATGTAGTTGTGAATAATGAATGTCACATAATAAACAACGCAACAAAAACACAAATCTTTGAAAATATCAAGAACCCTAAAATCATACAGCATTATACAATCAGAGCCAACATGTAGGAAAAAAGTGAAGCATGGTGCTTTTATGCTTTTCCCTATGACAGACATTGACTTGGGCATGACAAGGACAGCAACAACACAGTGACAGAGACCAGATAGATACATGTAAGATGACTATAATAATAAATAAAATAAACAAATATATATATGTATATATATCCAATGAAATCGTCTTCTATCACAATTCACAGTGCTCGATACATCTCTGTAGAGCTATAACATGTAATAAATTCAGAATATGAGTTAAACAAACTCTGGCATATCTCTCTTCTGGACAGACTGTTTCGTACCATAAGGCACTCAAACCATCATGTCGACTGATCAGCCCAACCAAATCAGAGATAGGACATATAAGTAAAGTGATCCTCGACAGAATCGTCGGTAAAGTCATAAGCGCGACGGGATTCAATCTGTGGAAAAGCACGGACGCCGTACTGGACTGGTATAAGAAAATCCCAAGCAAGCAAGAATCGAGCTTCATAAATTTCGACATTGTGGAGTTCTACCCATCGATAACGGAAAAGCTCCTCCTGAAAGCACTAGGGTTCGCGGGAAACTACGAGAAAATTAGCAGCAAGGAGAAAGATATCATCATCCACGCGAAACAGACAGTGGTATTCAACAACCAGGTACCGTGGAAAAAGCGTAATGCAGACAGCAAATTCGATGTCACGATGGGCAGTTTCGACGGCGCGGAGTCATGCGAGCTGGTCGTAGCGTATATGCTGTCGATCCTGAAACCAAAATACGGAAATAGAGTGGGGCTATACAGGGACGACGGTTTGGCAGTATTCAAAGAGACCCCCCAGAAAATAGAAAAAATCAAGAAAGAAATATGCCGAGTATTCCGGGAAAATGATTTAAAGGTAACGATCGAAGCCAACAAGGCAATAGTAAACTTCCTTGACGTCACATTAGACCTGCGAACGGGAGGGTACATGCCATATATGAAACCAGGTAATATACCTCTCTATGTACATGTCCAGTCAAACCATCCACCTACCGTCATCAAACAAATACTAGAGGGAATCAACAAGAGACTCTCTAACATCTCGTCGACCAAGGAGGCATTCGAGCAAGCTGCCCCGGCCTACCAAGAGGCTCTACAAAAAAGCGGGCACAAGTATCAGTTAACATACACACCGGGCAATAACACAAGGAAAAGGGCTAGAAAAAGGGAGGTGACATGGTACAACCCGCCATACAACAAGAACGTATGTACCAGCATTGGAAAGAAATTCCTTCAGATAATAGACAAATGCTTCCCCAAGGAACATAAACTTCACAAAGTGCTCAACCGGAACACAGTAAAGGTATCGTACAGCTGCATGCCGAACATGAAGGCAACGATCCAGTCAATCAACAAACGGAAGGTAAAACAAGAGGACGACGTCGGTGGTAGAACATGCAGTTGCCGCCGGAATGCCGAATGCCCGCTGAACGGGGAGTGCCTCAGCAAGAACATTGTGTACCGGGCCACCGTCAAGAGCGAAGGCAGGAAGGAGGCATACGTCGGGCTGACGTCCACAACCTTCAAGGCGAGACTGGCGAACCACAAGAGGTCATTCAGATCCGAGAGCATGAGGGCACAAACAGAGCTAAGTAAACATATATGGGACTTAAAGGACGAGGGGAAAGACTATGAAATTAAATGGGACATTGTTCACAAAGCACTGCCATACTCTAACGTAAACAAGAGATGTAATTTGTGTATAGCAGAGAAGTACATAATCATTTGTAGGCCAGACCTAGGTACACTGAATAAGAAAAGCGAAATCGTCTCAAAGTGCCGGCATCGAGACAGATGTGTTCTTACTTAAGTGTAAGAGACTTCTTGAGATCCGGATTAATAACGCGAGTACGCCAATCCGATATAACGCGAGTTAACTGACATTCCAATCCTTGCTATTTTGGCTTGGTCTAACTAAAAAAAAACGGCGGAGTTTACAGCTTTTTTTTTTTTTTTTTAACTTTTTTTTACAAACGGCCTACTGACACTTATGTCTGATCATTGCTTCACCGTAGCTTATGGTAGACTTGTAAGTTAGCTTGGAATCCCTGCATATCCAAGACCTCCTACAAAAGTATGGAATACGAAAAGAAAAACAAATAAAACGTTCAAAAAGCATGATAAATCCAAAGGTGATAGACGTACTACAGAGCATGTCAATGTAGAACTACTAATAAAACACTGGCAAAGCAAAAAGTAGGTGGAATGCGATCGGGAACCGTCCAACCTCCCGACCCGCGACGGTCGTTGCGACGAACCACGGGTTTTTACTGTTTCAGGTGAAACAAATCTTGAAAAGGTAAAACAAAATAATAACAAAAAATTCCCCTTTTGTTACAAAATGATTTCGAGTGCTCTAAATCAATTTCTTTCGAGAGCACGAAGTAATTTCTTATAATATTTCACCATTTTATGAGCACTCAAAATAAATGATTTCGAGCCCTCAAAATGATTTCGAGCGGTCAAAATAATGTGTGTGTGTGCTCGAAATCATTTATTTTAAGCGCTCATACAAATTCAAAATTTTATTCGAAATTATCTCTAGCGCTTGAAAAAAAATTAAAATATTAGAAATAGTTTATTTCGAGCGCTTGAATTTTTTTATATTGACAACTCGAAATCATTTTGTGCTAAAGAAATAATTTGTGGGCTTGAAATCATTTCGTATTCATGAAATCATTTCATGGGCTCGAAATAATCTCCAGCGACCCAAATGATTTCGAGCGATCGAAATAAATTATTTCGTATGCTCTTAAACATTTGAAATTATCCTCGGGAGATATTTCCTGGGGAAAAAATATTTCAAGGGGAAAAAGTATTATTTCGAGGTGACGAAACAGTATTTTGAGGGAACGAAATATTGTTGATATTTTGTTTACCTTTTTAATTTATATTTTACATGTCCCTTTTCGGGCTCCGTATAGTATTCCTATTGACAATATAAATCTTATTTAATTCTCAAGAAATTCCGTAAAAATGAGGGAAAGTAACGTTATTACAAGTGACATATTATGAAAGGTTCATTTTGGCAGAAAGATAAAAAATGTGAATGGCATATTTTTAAGATGAAAAAAAAATCACATCAAAACTATCAAAACTACACCACATACACTTGTGGCTAATTTTTAAACAGACAGAAAGATATATCAAAAAAATGTTTTTGAATACAACAATTAATCAAAAGTTTCCCGGGGGCACGTGCCCCCTGGCACCCTGGATCTGCGTCTGAGTACAACTGTACTTCATTGTCAGGGTGAATATCAAGACGCCATGGGCCGGTAGTCAAACCAGAGTTGCGACAAGTCACGTGGTTGCTGGACGCCATTTCGGTCTAAATCTAGCACAACCCGAAGTGAAGTCTATTCTGGCACTTTATGTGGGCACATGCGTTTTCGGGCCGAAAACGGATTCTAATCGCTTTGAAAGTAACTGTCCAAAGTTTGCAAACCTAAACTATCTCTTTCTTCAAAACAGTGGATTAACGGCAAGTCTGCTGCCACCTAGTGTCCCCAATAAGAATCCCATTGTTCTCATTTGTTTACTTACCAAATCATTTTTCAGAATGAAGTCGAGTTGACTTTGCAGTGTGCTGAAAGTAGGCCGTGACTCTGGTTTCTTGTTCCAGCATGACTTCATAATGTAATACCTGACAGAATGATTTACAAAATAAGGGCGTGTCCAAATTGGTGGCTACGACTACGGCTACGGCTAGAACAATGCTTCATTATGCGTTGAAGTAGCCTATAAGAAGTCCTTAGCAACAGTCGTAGCCGTAGTTGCAGCCGCCAATTCGGATACGGCTTATTTTTTATAAAGCTTTGTTAGTCTATTTCTTTTTTGTCTCATCAAAATAAAGTGCTTGTTGTTCATTATGAAGCTTTGTTAGTCTCTTCCTTTTTGTCCGGTGCAAATAAAGCGTTTGTTGTTCATTACAATGTAACCGGCGCCGCAGGAGGGCGCTATCTCCAGACGTGCTGTTGCTCATCGATAGGGGAATGTTTACACTTACAGCAGAAACGTCTTGGGGCAAGACTACTATAGCCTGGTCTTATGAAAAGAGATTAGTTTACTTTAAACTCTAAGACTTACAGATGTTTTCCACAGTGTAACGGTTTCGGCAGTCTGGTGCCGCTCTTTAAGCATTCGATGATAGCATCTGGTGTTTTGTCTGGGAAAGGCATGGCACCTACAATCAGAATCACAGAGGGGTACGTTAGTTACCTCTTGTCTCATCGAAAAAGAAATATCCAACGTGTTTCAGGTCAAGGTGCCTATATATTTCATTATTTCAAAGTCTATCGCCAAGAGAGGGCGCCTTTTCTAGATATTATGGTACAAGGTTGTTATTGCTGATGGCTATAAACAAAATTCACGATCGATGCGTTCGACATTTTTGGTGGATTATAAAAAAAACATGTTCTGTCTTGAGGTAGTTTTAATTAACTTGAACTAATCTTCAAAATGTGAATCGCAATTTAGAAAGCCTACACAGTCTTACCTAAAGTGACGAGTTCCCATAAGAGAACCCCAAAAGACCATACGTCACTCTTTGTTGTGTACCTATCGTTCAAGAGGCACTCGAGAGCCAACCAGCGAACAGGAACAGCGCCCTAAAAGTAACCACATACAACAAAGTCCGTTTACATTACGTATAGATCTTCAGAGGGCGCTGTTGACTGCGTTGTATCAGAGCTGTGTTTTTTGCTGTTTAATGGACCGAAAATAATTGCCTCCAGCACTACGTGACCAAAGAAAACTCTATGTCGCAATTCTCTCAATAAACAATTGTGCTCTATCATTTCGGCTTTGGATGTAAACACTTCTTTTTGGGCGAAGCCAATAGCCGCAGCCAAAGTCTCTAATCTGACCTGGATCTACTCACCCCCGGTATCATGCTGTATACGTCATTAGAATCCGTGACGTCACGCGCCAAACTGAAATCACACAATTTGCACACAAATCCCTCCGCTAAGAGCACGTTGCGTGCTGCGAGGTCGTGATGGATCAACTGTAGTTAACAGGAAATAATGTGACTCTCTGTTTAGACAGCTAAATTAACATTTTGCAAATTGGAAGTTAGAAAACTGTAAGTGTTTTTATCACACGGGAAAAGATACCGGTGTGAATTTCATGCAAAGAGTGTATGGACCCCAGGGACGGTGTTTATGCAAAGATTTTCAGTTTTGGTGTCACTCTCATTAACACACGCGATTATGTTGTGAAGGTCAATATGAAAATGGACCCAGTAGATTTGAAACGTGTTTTGACAATGGGTTTTTCCGTGTTGCCAAAACTACCTGAGTTTGGAAAACGTGACCCAAACGAGGAATGATACAATGCACTGTAAGATACAAAGAGCACTGACCAACCAGGGTATCACCTGGCTCCCGGTTACCTTTTGCTTTCTATTCAGACCAACTTTCAAACTCAAAATAAGCTTTACACTCACATGTTTCGATGATATATATTCCATCCCATTAGCAACTTGGAAAGCGAACGTGAGCAGACGTGTTGCGCTCAGTGCTTCTCTCCCACGCCTGGTCACAGGTGGCTGCATGCCCCAGGCTTCCCGTTTATTTGTGAGAAACGCTGCCAGAGTTCCGTTGGGAACGTACTCCATTATAATGTAGAACGGCTCTGTAAACATACGATTTAATCAGAACAGTTTTAAGGTTGAGCTGGGATTCTTTCGTAGTAGTGCACGATCACCACATTGGTGCTCGATATGTGACATGGTGTACCCCCCTCCTGTTGTGTCTCAAATGTGTTCTGGGAATTTCAGGAATTCTTTAGAAAATTTTACAGGGGTGTACTTCCGTTACAAGAGGAAAAGAGTGCCACATATTGGGCATGGTAGATCACCACAGGATTAAACACGGTTAAATTTAGGACGTGTCAAAAATGGCAGCGACGCGACCTTAGTTTTCGCAATGGAACTGTATATCAGAGAGAATGTCATTTTGATTTTCCTTCTAAATTGCTGATTGAGCCAAATTCTCACACGGACTGTGCTCTGTCATTCAGAAATAGATTGGAAATGTTTGATGATTACCGCCATTTTGTTTACCTGCTGCTGTCCACTTGAGAACATACCAAATAATGATTTTCAGAATGACCAATTGGAAATGACGTGCAATTTACCTTCGTTGGCATGGAGTTCGCCATTTTGATTTTACTCTCGACTTTCTCCGTCATTCAAAGCCTTTAATTGTATACAGAATATACCTTACACAAGCCGCCATTTTGTTTTGTACTTCCCGTTTCGTTTGTAAACCATTGTGTTATCTCATTTGCGAGTTAGACTTGAATAATGTCTGGTACACTGACTTGCTTAGTCACAACTGAACTCTTAAGTTTGAATTCTTCACTCTAATTAGACTTGTGGACAAGTCGTTAATGATTGTCGCGGTGACAGTCGAGCTCTCCACAATCGAAGACAGCTCTCGCGAGATTTGTTCTCTCACGCGAGGCTGCTGGCTCCCGACTACTCCCCATTAGTTGCAAGAGCTATATGTGACAACACCGACACGGTGTTAATTTCACCAACGATATAGTAATGGGGATAAATAACACCATGTTGGTGTTGTCACATATATATACCAGAAAGAATAAATTTAACACCCCAGTTTTTGCAGTGTAGTCTCGCGGGGGCCAGGAGTCTCGCGAGAACATCGCCAGTGTCGCGAGAATCGCGGAGAGAGTCGGAACGCTATCATCGCGACAAACATTAAGACGACTTGTCCACAAGTCTACACTCTAATGAGACAGTTGCTATGCCAATGTGACTAGGGACAAACTTGTGCATAGTCACGGAAGAAAAGGCAAACACTATACACATATGTTAAATGAATGTTAAGTCACGATGACATATAGCCATATAGACGAAAAACAAAGATGGTGACCTCTTCTTGAAACCTTACCTCCACTTGTGCAGCAACCCAAAATTGATACAACGTATGGATGAGATTGCAGTGACTGGAATATTTTTAATTCGTTCATGAAATCAGACACAGTTGAAGAAGTACCCCGGCCTGGGAAAAAAAGTAAAGAAAAAAAAAGTATAATATATATAAAAAACGTTCAAAAAGCTCCGAACTTTGTCGTCAAATTTAAGTTTTCCGGTCACGAACATTTTGTATACATGTACATGGAAATAGTATTAGTAAAGTCAATAAAGTAAACATAAACAGTTTATTAGAACACGGAGTATGGAGGCTGAGTAGTGAGTCGAAAGTTGTAAAAACCAGCCAAAGAGACAAAAGACTGGACATAAGGCTGGACATACACTGGACTAGAGTATGATTACATCATGAGCTAACTAACAACAAGCATTATTTAAACAACAAGATAATAGAGAAGTCTAAACAATTACAATGTAGAAAACTAGACATGTAGTTTTTGTATAATTACAAACACTAGGTATTCGGGTTGAGTGAATAGTGGGTAAGTATTGAAAGTTAAATAATAAAGAGATTTACACACAAAACCTATTTAAAATAAAGCTTTAATCTACCGGTTTGGACAGGAAGTAAGGTCAAACTAAAATGTCACTAAAAAATAAAGGAACTATCACGCATCAAACTTTCATCACAGGTGAAGCAAAAAATGAAATATTAACAGCCTCGGTTCTCAAGATATTAAACAGTGGCGTCATGTTACAATTATTGACGTAATTTTTCAAGGAAAATAACTTTTAAGATATCTCAGCTTGAGCACATCCAAAAGTTGAGCAGGATTACTCATATATAACCTGATGTAAAATTTAAGTTTTTGAGATATTACTCTTTTTACTTTCTTTCAACTTCCGGTTTGAACGGGAAGTCAGGGTAAAAACGGGTGACCTTCTGTGAAAGTTAACTTCTGTGTTAAATTTGTAAAGACATGTCCGATGATGTATAGATTGTAAACATTCCTTGAGTGGTTCATGAGTTATGACTTTGTCAAACATAACAATTTAGATTAATGTTATTCGACACCTAATGACCTAATTGCAAAACACCTAAAACACCGGAACAAAAACAAACGGTGTTCGGGCAATTCGCCCGAACACCTAATGAGAACACTGAGCAAAAGCTTAAGGAGAGAAAGCTATGGCAGTTATTGATTAAGATGGACTCCTTTTTGGGAGGATTGAGAACGGGCTACGGACGGCTCAGACTTCACCAAAAAGAGGCAGAATCCGAGTTGAAAGCCATTTTTAAAATCCAGTTTCCGTGTTAATCTGACGCATAAATGGATCAGGCCCGCCTGTGACCCGAGATCTAGATTAAATTTGACCTGGGAGTGTTTTAATGTACAGTGCGCTATCAAAGTAAAGTATGTCTCACATTGCCTTTGCTTCTACCAAAATAAAACAATCGTAAAAACAAAATAATAATAAAATAAACACAAATGTTTTACCTTCGATGGTTTTAACGGCAACTGTTGTGTCCACCCCGTCCCGGAGGATTCCGTGAGCTACTGCCTTAAGGACTTGCCCGAACTGCCCTTCCCCTAATTTTGCTTGGAGCGTCAACCGGTGCCTCGGAAATTCCAGCTCGGATGTGAGTGCCTGACAAACACCGGGACGAGGAACGGTACCAGTACCGCTTGACGGGGGATTATCCATCTGAAAAGACGGTATTGTGAACAAAAAAGAAGTTTTAAAAACTTGCAGTGAGTGCCGTTGTCTGCATTCGCTGACATACTTTAATAGTTCTATTGTCTTCAATGGTAGACAAACTAAATTGTAAAACTTAATACACTAAGCAAATACGATGACGACGACGACGCAACGACGTCGACGACAGCTCCGGCGACGATGATGACGACGACGACGACAACGACGACGACGACGGCGACGACGGCGACGACACCAGCACCGGCGACGACGACGGCGGCAGCGGCGGTGGTGGCGGCGACAACGACAACGTCGACGACACCGCCGCCACCGTCGACGACGACGACGGCAGTGATGGTAGCGGCAGCGGCACAAGCAGCAGCAGCAGCAGCAACAACACAACAACAATGACAATAACAACGACAACAACAGCGACATCGGCAGTGACAGCAACAACGGCAGCGACAGCATCAGCGACAGTGACAGCGGTAGCGACAGCGGCAGTGGCAGAAGCAGGAGCAGCAGCAGCGGCAGCAGCAGTGGCTGCGGCACCGTCAGTGGCAGCGGCAGCAACAGCAGCAGCAACAACAACAGCAACAGCAACACAACAACAACGACAATGACAATGACAACGACATCGGCAGCGACATCAACAGCTGCTGCGGCAGCGTCAGCAGCAGCAGCAACACCAACAGCAGCAGCAACAGCAACACAAAAACGACAGCGACAAGGACAGCGACAGCGACAAGGACAGCGACAGCGGCAGTGACAGCAACAGCGGCAGCGACAGTGACAGCGGTAGCGACAGCGGCAGTGGCAGCGGCAGTGGCAGCGGCACAAGCAGCAGCAGCAGCAGCAGCAGCAACAGCAACAGCAACAGCAACACAACAACAATGAGAACGACAACAACAACGACAACGACATCGGCAGTGACAGCAATAGCGGCAGCGACAGCGTCAGCGACAGTGACAGCGGTAGCGACAGCGGCAGCGGCAGCGGCAGCGGCAGCGGCAGCGGCAGCGGCAGCGGCAGCGGCAGCGGCAGCGGCAGCGGCAGCAGCAGCAGCAGAAACAGCAACAACAACAACAACAACAACAACAACAACAACAACAACAACAACAACAAGTAGTCTTCTATAAAGTATAGCGAAAACATTTGTTCGAATAATTAAAAGAGTATACCAACTTGTTCGATTAATCTTGCTTTAGTTTCATTTTGACAAGACCCTTTACTTATTTCTAAATTTTTGGGAAATTATTACAATAGTTTTGTGTTTTTCATGTGCTTGGCTTTGTACATGAAATGTATCCTGATTAAGTAACATTATTTCTTACATTATTTCAATGCTAAGTGCGCAATGATAAACTTATTTTAAAAGATCTCAATTTTAGTTCTTAGGTAACGAACAACGTTCAAAAATGCTTCACGACAAGTGGGTTACCCTTTTCGGAGTAGGTATCATGTCTGTTGTCAGCTCCACGTCTTCACTTTGACGTTGCGTCCCTCGGTTTTCATTAGGTGTTCGTGCAACATGTGCACGAACACCTATTGTTTTTGTTCTGTTTTTAGGTGTTCGTGCAACATGTGCACGAACACCTATTGTTTTTGTTCTGTTTTTTTTTTTTTTTTTTTCTTCTCCATCTTCTTCTTCCCTAGAACTCTTCTCTACAGCATAACTCAACATTGAAACTGAATTGAACCTTGAAACTCATCAGACAGTTGAACCTCAATATGAAGACGGCACAGTTGTCATGACGTCATGATGACGTCATCAGGTGTCGAATTACAAGGTTTTTAAAGTTGAAAAATGACTATTTTCTTTTTGCTGTATCTTCGTGAATTTGAAAGCTAGGATGCTCATAATTGGGCATCTTATAAATCAAGACTGGGCTAACATTTGAAAAGTTAACGCCAAAATCGTACGACCTTTACTTCCGGTCTTAACGGAAGGTCAAAGTCTGCGTTTTAGGGTCTTTTTTAATTTTGGTCATAACTCAAAATTTAAATTGATTTTAACCTTGAAACTCATCAGACAATTGAACCTTGATATGAGGACGGCACAGACTTGATGACGTTATGATGACGTCATCGGGTGTCGAATTACAAGGTTTTTAAAGTAAAAAACTTACCTTTTTCTATTTGCTGTATCTTCGTAAATTTTAAAGGTATGATGTTCATAATTGAGCATATGATAGATCAAGACTGGGGCATCATTTGAAAAGTTAACGTCAAAATCGTATGACCTTAACTTCCGGGTCGTTACCCTGGGTCGAAGTTTGCCTTCGTTGATTTTCCTTTAAAAAATCATGTTTTGGGCTTTTTTACGGCATAACTCAAGATTAAAAGTTACCTGAACATTGAAACTCATTGGACACTTAAATCTTAGTATCAAGACGACACAAACTTGATTATGTCATGATGACGTCACCGGGTATTGAATTACATTAAATCAAAGTTTAATATTTGTAAAAAATCATAACTCATGAACCACATGTCGGATTTTTACAATCTACACATCATCGGATTGGTCGTTAAAAGGTCAACAAACGCTACACACAACATGACCCCATTTGACCTTGACTTCCGGTTCAAACCGGAAGTTGAAAATTTCAAAATTCAAATCTCAAAAACTATGGCATATTTTAACATGAATTTAGCATCAGGTTATAAATGAGTTATTCTGCCGAAACTTTTGCACAGAGATTATAGCATTTTAATCTTTGCATCTGGTCAAAACTGGGCGTCAAAGCGCATGTGTCTGTTGACTTTCATCGTGTGACAACGCATGATAGTGTAGGCCAACACAAACATTCGCCGACACTGTACACAGTAGCTGGCCGTTCCGCTCCCTTGTTTATAAGGTTCAAAGTCCACGCAGCCTTGCCAGTACATGTACATGTCACATGAGGGCGCTATATCACATGAATGGTCATTATTTACAGAGCTCAACTAATGATAGTCCGTGTAATAATTGAAAAATTCATAACTCCTTAACCACACGTTGGATTTTCACAATCCAAACGTCGTCTGAACGGTCTTGATAAATCAAACACGCGCTACACAAAATATGACCCATTTGACCTTAACTTCCGGTTCAAGCCGGAAGTTGGAATTTCATGTTTCAAAAAATCATAACTTCTGAACCACACATTGGATTTGTAAAATCTATGCATCATTTGGAAGGTATGAAACGATACACAAAATGTTATGCCATTTGACCTTGACTTCCGGTTCATACCGGAAGATGAATTTAATAATTAAAAAAAGTATAACTCCTCAACCACTCATTGTATTTATATCAAGTAAACGTCATCAGAAAGAGCTCTTTAGACTTAACAAACGATACACAGTGTGACCTCAATTAACACTGACTTCCGGTTCAAACCGGAAGTTAAAAAATAATTTTTCAAAAAATCATAACTTCTCAGGCACACTTTGGTTTTTTTGCAATCTTTACATCATTGGCAAAGTATTTAACAACTTAAAAAATGACACACAGAATGGGACCCAATTTGACTTTGACTTCTGGTTCAAACTGGATGATCAAATTCAATATTTGAAATAATCATAACTCCTGAACCACACATTGCATTTTTATTAACTACACGGCATTACAAAGGGCACAAATCAGGTTGATAAAATGAAATATTGTTCAATCATAATTTGATGACATCATCGATCACGAACACCGTGTTTTTGTAGCAAACAAAAATTCAATTTCTAGTTGTTGTTTTTTTTTTTTCTTCTCCATCTTCTTCTTCCCTAGAACTCTTCTCTACAGCATAACTCAACATTGAAACTGAATTGAACCTTGAAACTCATCAGACAGTTGATCCTCAATATGAAGACGGCACAGTTGTCATGACGTCATGATGACGTCATCAGGTGTCGAATTACAAGGTTTTTAAAGTTGAAAAATGACTATTTTCTATTCACTGTATCTTCGTGAATTTGAAAGCTAGGATGCTCATAATTGGGCATCTTATAAATCAAGACTGGGCTAACATTTGAAAAGTTAACGCCAAAATCGTACGACCTTTACTTCCGGTCTTAACGGAAGGTCAAAGTCTGCGTTTTAGGGTCTTTTTTAATTTTGGTCATAACTCAAAATTAAAATTGATTTTAACCTTGAAACTCATCAGACAATTGAACCTTGATATGAGGACGGCACAGACTTAATGACGTTATGATGACGTCATCGGGTGTCGAATTACAAGGTTTTTAAAGTAAAAAAAAGACCTTTTTCTATTTGCTGTATCTTCGTAACTTTCAAAGGTATGATGTTCATAATTGGGCATATGATAGATCAAGACTGGGGCATCATTTGAAAAGTTAACGTCAAAATCATATGACCTTAACTTCCGGGTCGTTACCCTGGGTCGAAGTTTGCCTTCGTTGATTTTCCTTTAAAAAATCATGTTTTGGGCTTTTTTACGGCATAACTCAAGATTAAAAGTTACCTGAACATTGAAACTCATCGGACACTTAAATCTTAGCATCAAGACGACACAAACTTGATTATGTCATAATGACGTCACCTGGTATTGAATTACATTAAATCAAAGTTTAATATTTGTAAAAAATCATAACTCATGAACCACATGTCGGATTTTTACAATCTACACATCATCGGATTGGTCGTTAAAAGGTCAACAAACGCTACGCACAACATGACCCCATTTGACCTTGACTTCCGGTTCAAACCGGAAGTTGAAAATTTCAAAATTCAAATCTCAAAAACTACGGCATATTTTAACATGAATTTAGCATCAGGTTATAAATGAGTTATTCTGCCGAAACTTTTGCACAGAGATTATAGCATTTTAATCTTTGCATCTGGTCAAAACTGGGCGTCAAAGCGCATGTGTCTGTTGACTTTCATCGTGTGACAACGCATGATAGTGTAGGCCAACACAAACATTCGCCGACACTGTACACAGTAGCTGGCCGTTCCGCTCCCTTGTTTATAAGGTTCAAAGTCCACGCAGCCTTGCCAGTACATGTACATGTCACATGAGGGCGCTATATCACATGAATGGTCATTATTTACAGAGCTCAACTAATGATAGTCCGTGTAATAATTGAAAAATTCATAACTCCTTAACCACACGTTGGATTTTCACAATCCAAACGTCGTCTGAACGGTCTTGATAAATCAAACACGCGCTACACAAAATATGACCCGTTTGACCTTAACTTCCGGTTCAACTTCAAGCCGGAAGTTGAAATTTCATGTTTCAAAAAATCATAACTTCTGAACCACACATTGGATTTGTACAATCTATGCATCATTTGGAAGGTATGAAACGATACACAAAATGTTATGCCATTTGACCTTGACTTCCGGTTCATACCGGAAGATGAATTTAATAATTAAAAAAAGTATAACTCCTCAACCACTCATTGTATTTATATCAAGTAAACGTCATCAGAAAGAGCTCTTTAGACTTAACAAACGATACACAGTGTGACCTCGTTTAACACTGACTTCCGGTTCAAACCGGAAGTTAAAAAATAATGTTTCAAAAAATCATAACTTCTCAGGCACACTTTGGTTTTTTTGCAATCTTTACATCATTGGCAAAGTATTTATCAACTTAAGAAATGACACACAGAATGGGACCCAATTTGACTTTGACTTCTGGTTCAAACCGGATGATCAAATTCAATATTTGAAATAATCATAACTCCTGAACCACACATTGCATTTTTATTAACTACACGGCATTACAAAGGGCACAAATCAGGTTGATAAAATGAAATATTGTTCAATCATAATTTGATGACATCATCGATCACGAACACCGTGTTTTTGTAGCAAACAAAAATTCAATGTCTAGTTTCTTCTTCTTTTTGCAATGATACACCACAATAAAACAACAACAAAGACTACGACAAGTGCACCACATGAAGAGATGGTTGGCGTCATCCAAGTTATAACCGACTCTGTGGACTCTGTAGGTGAAACTGTAGAATACAAAATAATCATAATAATGTGCTCCCGTTCTTCTTCAGCAAAAATTATTTCATTTTCGTTAACGCACATTCAAATTTATGCATTTCCTTCAACTCATTTTGAGCTAGGCTACTATTTCATTTGACGATTTCCTTTTCGTGCACACATGATTTCATTCTTCTCATTCAGACATTCTAGTTAATTTATAGACATTCGAGATAACAATTTCACCGTTCTACAGTTGAATATCTACAACATATCTATAGTTAAAAAAAACGAAAGATTGACCAGCCTCTTGGTGCCAGTATCATAGGGAAATCTGTCCGCAGGAGATTCTGTCCGCCATAATGGGAAATTAACTTGAGCTGGAGGATGATAATCCAAGGGGCGCTATCAGTAGAATTGGTTTAAAGTTTGCCATAATATGGAGGGACAGAATCTCCGAGAGGGGGAGGGGGCACAGAATCTCCTGATTATTGTTAGGAAATGAAAAAACCCCAAAACAAAACAAAAGCAAGATAGTATTTCAGTGATTAAATGTATTCAACCATAATTTGCTTCTCTTCGTCATGGTGTATATATGAGTACCAAAAGAGGATGTTCATACTACTCTTAGGAGTACCTGTTTGGTTTTGTTGAAAATTTATCAAAAATGACGTCTTTCGATAGATGACGTTTTCTAGAAACATCACTTGACACACAACGGCAGTATAACACTGTCTGCTCCTCAGCTCGATTTCCATGGAGGCCTCCGAATCCCACCCACTTCTCGTCTCGTCGCTGCGCTGAAGTGATAAGTTCCTGTCATGCAACACGGTGTAACAATCTTCCTGACTCTTGACCTTCAACTCAACGTGACTAGCGGGATTTGAATCCAAGGCCGTGCAAGTGACGCTCAAGGTTTCCCCTGACGGAATCACTGCGGGGCTGCTGTCGACACAGTCGCCTTCTTGCATCAAGCAAAGACGAAAAGAAGACGGCGGATCTTTAATAAAGAAAAAGAAAAAAGAGTGTTAAAACAACAACATTATCAAGCAATAAACCACAAGGGTAAATGATGACTGGGTACATTTCAAGCAAATTTTCATTAAACATACAAAGAAATATAAGTTTTCCCGGTAATTTTCCGGCAAAAAGTGACTAATATAAACGTTGCCTTAATCTATTTCGCACTAAATTGAAAACCCCCTTAAAATGTCAATCATTCTTACTTAACATGTAAGCAATCTTTCTTCGGCCTCATGGGATTGTGATTAAAAAGATACCTGTTCAATTAACAATCCCTCCAACAGCTTCCAAATTCGCAGCTGCTTTTCGCAGAATTCTCCAACTGTGCCTACTTTGCTAAATTGAGTGCCATTTTCGCAGGGGTTCAAAGAGCGCGTTATAAGTTTAGTTGAATAAAATCCTAAAATATAAATCTATAAGTTTGATGGTTTCAACTTAAGAAGCAAAATCGCTTTAAAACGAATGCTTGAATGTGAAAAAGGCTGTGTTTTTAGGACATTAATCAAAAAACAAACAAACCCAAAACCAATTCTGATCATACGAAAGAATAACTCGTACGTACGAATTACTATTCCGTACGCACGGATAAGTAAACCGTACGTTCGGAACAGTAATCCGTACGGAACATATTACTACAGCAGGTCCTCTTGTGTGTGACACCCTCGTTCGATTGCCGTCATTCTCGTTGTAATCCGTGAATGTGAAATAGTAAATGCAAATTTGTTATCCGTACGTACGAAATAGTTCTTAAAAAATTACATGTCCTAAATTCACTTCTACAGGAAAACATTTTCTTCTGTTACATTGTATTTCCAGTGGGCCGTAGGAAGCATTCATAAGTTCATTTATCAATCCAGAAACTCGGCAAATGATTTCAACACCGAAGTCTCCTCTTTTCGCAGTATAAACGAGTTCGTCAACGTTTTCTGTGTTAAAGATAAATTTTAAAGATATTGATTATTGAGGAAAAGAAAATAGAGTTAGTTTTAGAGGTACTTAAGTTCAATAATGTTTAAAAACACCAGTAATTGATGACATAATATTTAGTACGGCAGATGGGATTGTGCTTTTGATGATACAAGCATGAAACTTGGCACACAGTCAGAGTATGTCATGAGAAAGACTTGTGGACAAGACTGTCTGTCACGGTGCTAGCGAAACATCTCTCTCGCAGCTATCTCGCGAGACTGCTTCTTAGCGCGAGACTACTGCTCTCACGACTACGGTTCCAGTCTTGAGCTGAGCAACAGTCACGCGAGATATTTTGTGAGAAAGCTGTTTGGCTACCACAGCGACAGATACTTAAAGACTTGTCCACAAGTTTAGATTTCTACCCACCATTGTTCTCAAGCCAATCTGTACCAATAAACCACCTGAACACCGGAAGTGTGAAACCCGAAGCGTTACATGTGAACAAAGCAGGTGATTGGTCTTCGATGAACGTTGAGGTGTTGGAAGATAAGGACACCGAGAAACCATTAACATGCGGTAATTGCGAATTCATAAATCCTAGATAAAACACAAAATGATGTCAAAAGTATACAAAATTCTTGAAAATGTGGAGGTTTGATATTAATTACATGTACTTCACAGAATTAATGATAGGTCAACACGGTTAACATGTTCCGTGTACATGTACATGAGTAGGATTTAAAACTTTGCATGGTGGAGTTACAATCTAGTAGGGTTTGTAGTAACACCATGTACATGAGTAGGATTTGAAACTGTGCATGGTGGAGATACAATTTAGTAAGGTTTGTGGTGACACCATGTACATGAGTAGGATTTGAATCTTTACATGGTGGAGATATAATCGGGTAAGGTTTGCAATACCGTGTACATGAGTAGGATTTGAAATTATAAGGTATAACTTCTTGAGGAGCGCAAAGTTGTAAGCAAAATTATAATACGTCACAGACGTCCACTTCAAGTGAACAGAAGCCCTAGTGGGAACCAGTCCAAAGCTAGATAAATTTTCACGAACACTTACCACTCCAATATGTACAGAAACGAGCAGCGTAGAAGAACCTAACAATCAGGCGTAAATCCATGTCGACCGACCGCAACAAAAAGTAAAATGTCCAAACCGTAAATGATCAAGCTTGTACAATATACCTTAAGAATAAACATCAAATCAAATACATAGAAAGTAAAAGCATTGACACGCAAAGATTTATGACAACATTTCTGCAAGTTCAGGATGTGGTTTGTAAAAATGAAACCGAAGAGTTTTTCTTGCGTACATTTTTAGAGATGAGCAATTCCAGCTGGATCTGATTTTATTTATTCGATTGGTAATAGCTACGGAGCTCAAAGAATGCCATACCACTTATCTCGTCAATCCGGCCGCGATGATTTAGTAGCTGAGGGTGTGGCCATTTCGATTGAGCGGCGAATGGCATCAGCCTCATCCACTAACTCGAACACAATGCCGGTTTTCTTCACCGCATGACGATACCATCGGAATCTTCGCGCGCTTATGCACAAGCCGACTGTCTCAAACAGTACGTTTTATAAAGGCGTATAATGTTTTTTGGGTGAACACAATCCCTTTCAAATGTTCTAAACCATCAGATATATGTACCCTTTAGACCCAAATAAAACAAAAGCCAAACCATCATGCTATCTGAAAGGAATCTACTTTCACACTACACACCTAACGGAAAGTGCACACAAGATATTGCCTAACTCACTACTTCGAATAATATGTTTTATAATAGTTCTTGTGTAATGGTCATTATGCAACGATCTGTCCCCGTCGCCGTGGTTCCAGCGCATCCCACGCAAGTGTCCCATTGCTCCTCGTCCGGCTTGCCTGCTTCACCCTGCCAGGCTGCCATAGTTGTACCCCTTTCACAAATTAAGCCTTTTGGGGCGGAGGGGGCAATTGATGTTGTTACAAAAATAGATTGCAGATGTTAATTTTGCTTCAGCAATAAAGAATATCATTATATTATTTCCATACAGAAAAGCATTATGCCTGTGGACATTTTACACAAGGAACATACTGAGTATACAGTGCTTTACAGACATCGGTGTATGGGTAAAATAGTAGGCCTAATATTGCTATGTACACTGTATAGGTTAACAATGATTGTTATCGTGACAATGTGAAGGGCATAAATAACAATAAACAACCAGAATACTTACTACTTCGTGGCTTTGTTGTGAATTGTTAGGCCTGCTTTTTTGATATGGTATGGTGCCGCTCTTTCGTCACGTAGACCTACATTTATAGGTACCGACTGCCAATGCACGCGCAGTGACAATGCACAGATACTGACCATTTAGCTATGGTGTTTCACTGCAGTTGTCCAAATTCACCATTATTTTGAATCTAATGGGAATCTGTGCAAGCTGACACCATCTTTGGTCATTGCTGCAACTAGCAACAATACACCTTGGCGGAATTTTCCACACAACAAAAGTCATGGATCAAGAGATTTGTTCAAAGAAACTAAGCGCACGAAGTTACGTAAGCTTGCATTTTGTATCACATCCATACAGATCGATCACTATGGACCTACCGGAGGCATGTTCCTATGCCCCTATACGTCACGAATTTGTCCCCTTTTAGGGGCATGGGTTTCATTCCTCATTGTAGCTTTAGTTTTTCGATATAAACCTCTAATAAAATGTTGAACAAACTTGCATTTAGGTTAATAAGTGCATGTTTTATTGTTTAGACTGGGAACAATCAATATCAGATTTAAAGAAACTTAAATTAAATGAGTTTTTTTTTAAATTGGGTGTAAAACCTTTTTAGTAGAATAAATCACAGCAAGACATCAATATCCTTTCAAAGAATACATATACATGTATATATATTTCTGATGGCATAAAATCTTTCTCCCAGATAGCAAACATTGCAGGAGCATGGCAAGAGTAATGCTCCTTACAAATTAAGGAGAATTAACCAGAGTTGAGCTCTCTTACCCAGCTGACAGCCAAACGGAAAAGGGAAAAACTCAAATGTCGCGAACACAATTTCTTTAAAGGGACACGTTGCCTTGGATTGAGCCTTGTTATTGTTCTTTTCACATGGCATTTAAATTAGTTGATAAAAACAGTGATACAAAAAGCATTTAAAATAGTTTGGAGATTATTGTTACATTGGCATTATCATTAGTATCATTTTTACTATGATTATCATTTTGAATAATTTAACAACGAGCAAACATGAAATCTAAAAATGAGCTATAAACGTAATGTCTTTACAAGAATCTATAACAAAAGTACGTGGCTCCATTTTGCTCGTTAGAATCTTGTTTTGATTATTTTATAGATTTAAGCAACTTGCGCATTCGACCAATCTTAATGCAGATATAAAAGCTGACGTCAGTTCATGCATATTCAATGAAACCATTGGGATGGTTTATGGAGGAAGAAATTTAACCTCCATGGTTGGACAGACCTGCACAAGTCTATGGGACCCGTGCACGTCTCTCTGTTTTTCTTACCAACAGCAAAGTTGAATCAAATGATAAAGGGGATATACAGGGTTGTATTTAAGTTGCAGCTGGCTCGTTTTTTGCTCGACAAACACAGTGTCATCGAAATAAACAAGTATTTAGTCTTCTTAGGCCTATGTAAAGCGATATAGTTTTACGAAATCGCATTTAAATTAGTTTTTAAATTAATTAATAAATCCCTTAAATGCGTGAAAAGCTTAATTTCGAGGCAAATGCTTGAAAGGGCCAATAGTTCCTACCATACCATCTAAGGTTTATTTTTTTAAAAAATTCTGTGCATTTCCCAACAATTTTTAAATCTAAGTGACTTCTTTACATGACCAGCTATTTTCTAGAATTATTTGAGTCCTTTAGTAATTGATTTTCCCTAATTAGCTAAGCTCTAATTATCTAAGCAATGCCCAAGACTTTACCGCCACGAGCAAAAGGGCCAATAATTACTACCACACCATCCATTTATATATTTTTCACAAAATATGTGCATTTCCCCAAAATGTTTACATCTAAGTGACTTCTTTACACGCCCAGCTATTTTCTAGGACTAATTTAATCATTTAGCTACCCAGTAATTGATATATTTATCTAATTATCTAAGACAGTGCTGTATTTAAATCGCAGCTGGTTCGCTCGACAGAATCTTGTCAGTCTTTTTGAAGATATGTACAGCGTCATCGAAATAAATAATTATTTCGTCTACATCGACAAAAGCAATCCCCTTGATGCCAAGTGACGTCACCGTAGCCACCTCGTTCTCAGAGACGGCGACAACAAACCTGTGCTCCTCGCCCCCGCCGATCTCGTCGCGTTGCAGAACCTGCACGTTCTTGTCGTCATCGAGTTTGTTCACCAAGAAGAGTTTGTCACCGCGTACGATGACCCCACCCGAGTGGAAGCTGTCTTCCTCGGCTGCTTTTCCGTCAATGATGTATTTGGGATCCCCCATCATGGCCCGGTATGGATTACGGCTCTTTCTGTCAACGCCGAACATCTCAACGGTAGTCTCGGAGGTGACGAAAAGCTCAACCTTCATCTCAGTGGTGTGGGCGAAGACGAAGTTGGGTGCGATGTTGATCTTTGCTCGTCTAATGTACACTCCGTCGGGATCGAAAATTTAGATCGCCTTCCCTTTAGAGTCACCGGCAAAAACAAACCCCTGGCTGTCCACCGAAATATCGGCAAGTTCAACCTCCGTATGCCCAACAGGCAGTATGGAACTGAAAGTGGTTACTTCAAGTTTATCAGAATCAAAAATCACAAGCCTACCCATTCCCAGTCCAAAAAGAAGCTTATTTGTTGTAAAATATGCAACGCAAAGATATCCGCCCGGTAATTGTTTGTACAGATGCACAAATTTGTAACAATACTCCGAAGTAAACTGATGCATGCCGATGGTGTCTATGACAATCAACCCGCCTTCTTGGGTTGGTACAGGTATGATGTCCCGGATGTACTGGAATCCATTGCTGACGTCACCAAGAATGCACGAATTGGTGACAAGCCGGCCAACTGAGATCCAGTTGTATGTGTCGTCTGAAAAACGGGGAAGAATTAGAACATGACTACGTTAGATGACCAATTTACGGATTCATAATTCTTCATGGAAATGCACTATTATGGACTTCATAAAATGATGGTGCGGACGTGGTGATTTCTTACCGGATTATTATGTAGGGCTTGTTTGGGCAATTTGAAAAAACCGTTAAAAAACGGACGGACAGAGAGCCCGACCGACAGACAGACAAACAAACGAACAAACAAACCTGTAACAATGATATCAGGAGTCGTTTGGCTAACAAGAAACCCTGGCCCTGTTTTGAAGGAAAACGGATAAAAACAAGAAATGGTTACACTAATCTCGGTTATTCTTCTCGTCCGCGAGTCTTTCAATAAAACAGCACCTTCTCATTTTACCCAAGGACTTTTATAATAAACCTCTACAAACCACCCCGACAACAGCTACTTGGCTCTGCTAGTGCCCAACTCTAGCTTTCACGACACTCTTGGTTAGGTCCTTCGTTTTCAAAACCTTGCCCCTCACAGTGGAACACCCCCCCCCCCCCCCCCACTGAACTCAGACAAGAAAGCACCAACTGACATTTCAATAAAGTTCAGATCAAAGCCTACAATTTTCAAAATTAGTAATTTGTATATAAATTACTGCAATTCTACTTTTCAATTTCGTTCGCCCCAGAAGTGTCAATATGACAGACTTTTTGCACCGACTCTAAACGCCCGCAAGCAGTAAACCAAATGTTTGAAAATGTGAAACAAAATGTATAAATAAAACACTGGTATCATTTGGGATTTGTTTCAACAAGGAAAATTCTACCTTTTAAGTTTGCATTGGCATCGCCTTTACTTTCTTGAGACATCATCGGTGAGCTTTCCATGAGTGTTGATCCTTTAAATTGAATTAGATAATACACAATAACTAATTAAAAAAATTTTTACTTTGGGTTATCTTTGTCAACAGGTTTTATTAATAGTCAAATCTTTTGGCGACCAGTATATGGGTTACATTCGTATTGAGCAGTGCTTGATTACAAAAAAGCTTTCATATTGACGTTGTCAAACCAATCAGTCCTAAGGTATATGGCATTCATTTCCATCCATTACTTTGAAATTATTATAAACAAAGAAGACCAACCAGCAATAAAATAGCCCTGTATACTAATGACGTCAAGTTTTGATTTTACTGCATTTCTTAAAGGGGACGTGTGTCGTGATGATCAAAACAGGCCTGTGGCTGTTCATGGAATTAGCCTTTTGCATGAAATAAGCTAATAACAATCACGCATGCGTGTACACAGGGAAGACGCACAAACGCCAATGTGTCACGACACCATCAGCCCCGTACAAAAACGCGCGATGTTCGCGCCGTAGGGGCAGTGTGCTTTGTAAAGCAAGTATACGTTTCTAGTCTATAACATTGTGACTGCTCTCTGTTTTAACCTAGTACCTGATTGTGGGAGCACCATTTGTGTTGTAATCCTTGAACACTTTTCTTCATCCACGATGAATCGCCGTTTTCTTGCAGAAACAACTTTTAAAATACATCCGATGACCATACTACCCGACAACGTCATAAAGATGACCGTCAATATAAAGACAAGAACACTGTTGAAGTTGTATTGAGCTTCTACTACGCCACCTGAGAAAATCGGGGAAAAATACCACCAGAGGAAAACATTTTTAGTACTTCGATTTTCCTTTTTGAATGTGGCGTATTAATGCAACAAGATCGTAACTTAATTCTGGAACAACACCTATACTCGGAGTACATTTACTTTATATACATGTATATACATCCGGGTTTATTTTCAGCGACATGGCATTCTACAGCTTGCGTTTCACGTTAACACCGATTTTGAGGCTACGACCTTGTTGTGCCGACACGACGATAGTATTGGTTCTAACTTTGTACATAAAACACCGATATTGACTTGAACATTTTGTGACAACAAACAAATGCTTCTCGTGATCGCTATTAAAACATGATAAAATGTGCATGGTCCATGCGCGCATGTCGAGGCAAGCAAAACTTACGTGATATTTGAACAGAAGAGAACTTCGTGTCATTTGCAATGGCGCCACCAAGCGAAGTGCAGTTGAAAGTACACGAAAACGACCTCAAGGGAAAGTTATGCAAATACAACTTCGATGTTGCATTGTACGTCATCGACACGTCATCGTGTGTCCAATCGTTACACGTGGAGAAACCTATCGCATTTTTACCCTCGCAGTCGGTCACCGACCAACTCACTTCAGGCCTTGGGTACACACTGTTGACAAAACACTCTAGTTGAAAGAACTCTTGGCGCGACTCAAGTTTGACGTCACATTGGTCTTCCGGAGTTGTGACATCACCACAGCCTAAAATGACAGGGTACTTTTGTTCTTGGATCGCTGGAAAAAATGATCAAAATAATTTACATTAGACGAATAAGGTCGTTTCTCTTTGTGTGGTAAACACATGAATTCCATACTACATAATTCCTTCAAAGATGATCAAACTCTGGGGCTTTATTATAAACCATCTTTATTTCTCAAGCTCAATGAATTCTCAAGAAGTTATTGGATTGTGCCAGGGAACATTTTTTGACCTTCGAATCAAAGGAATGTACAAAATCCATTTGTTCATCAATTGCGCAATGTGTTTGCATCTATCTGGTCTACTAGCAGACTGCACAATGACATCCATAATCTGAATACAAAGCCTCTTTTGTCAAAACTCGTAAGTTTTACTGTAAAAACAAAAAACCGAAAACAAGCAAAACAAACCAAAACAAACAAAATAAAAACAGAGTTTAATTTGACGCGGTAGGCCTAATTAACATGAGTACGGCTTGAAGTAAAACTCATTCAAATGATCACGTGATTTATCTGAACCATAAATCTGGTTCAGACAATCACGTGACTTAAATGTTTCAAAAATGCTCGAAAACGACCAAGTTTGATGTCTTTTTAGGAACCGTCTACTCTTCTCTTGGAATACCTCCAGAGTCATGTTTGGGTCTATTTTGTAGGTTAAATAGCCCAATGAAGCTGGTATGTCCCTTCGAGTAAACATTTCAAACTACCACATACACATAATTTCAATCTAGTTTACAATTTTTTCTCTCATACAAGGTGGAAGCAGACCAAGTAAATCTATCGTGCTCGAAAATGTGCACATGCTCAGAAATAAGTAAATCGTCTGCTGCCATCTTGCGTCCTAAAGTCCTTGTTACTCACCTGTCCATACTACCCTCACGCAGCTTTGCCTCGGATAGATACCGTCTTGAAACACGTGACAGCAATACATTTCTTCCCTGTCGTTGAACTTGTTTACCACCAGATTATTGTTTGTATCTAAACTGTACCGCCCACCTGTCTTAGCAACTCCGTTATCGAGAAAAACAATATCCATACTTTGGCCGTCGTCAGTGCTGGTATTTAGGCGTGACCAGTAAACAGTGACGTCAACTAACCTGGAACCAGTTTGTGATATCACTGGACACGTGACGACGTTCTCCTCTTTGAAGTTTATAGTTATGCTTTGGATATCCCCGACCGTGTTTGGCCATCTGTGTATTGGGAACGTTTTACCTGCAGAGTGGACAACAAAAGAGGATTTATCTAAATGGCACAGTCTCATTAAAAAGTCCCATGCGGCATAAAAGAGAACAAACGCGCGACTGCACTCACATATATGACCTTATTAGGGTATCTTTGGTGAGAGGCGAGTGCTCTACTTACCCAAGACAATCAAATCCAGGAAGTCCTCCACGTACTTTCCAATCGAATTCTTGTACGCCTTACACCAATACCGATCAGAATCAGTCTGGTTAGCCGACTGGATGACCAAGCCGTAATTGGTATCAGTGAACTGATAGTGTGGAATGAGAC
Source organism: Pisaster brevispinus (assembly GCA_023634235.1). Lineage (NCBI taxonomy): Eukaryota > Metazoa > Echinodermata > Asteroidea > Forcipulatida > Asteriidae > Pisaster > Pisaster brevispinus. Next base: position 2,548,977 of record JAMKCF010000018.1, read on the forward strand.
TAATCACGGTGCCGCCGGGTGGGTTGTGGTGTTGTAGGATAAGCTGCCGATTTTCTTGGTTGCAGCTGCTCCCTCTGAACCAAATTATGTCAGCAATTACGTCACCGGGAGCAACAACTGGACAAGGTAGTTGGTATGTGTGACCTGTTTGTAACACCCGCTCATTACTTGATGTATGCAAGGGAGTTTCAGCATCACCTGCCGATTAAAAGTGTATACAAACCGCTAATAAAATACTAATCTCACAAACTATCATTATTTCTATAATCGGGAAACAATTTTTACTAAACACGACAAGAACAAGAGCATTATTTGTGTTTCACCCAAACATCGATGGGTGTTACCCAGCACTTTCCCAGGTCCTGTGAAAATTCCACCCACGACTGTTGGCTACCTTTTCTTTACAGGGCTCGAGAACGCATCAGTGCTCATCACACATCAGTGTGGCAATAAGATGATTTAAGTCCAAATTCTTTTAATGACCAGGGATCGACTTTTACAAAGTAAAAAGATTTATCTTAAAACCATGCAGTGAGGGCTGCTGTCTACGAAGTCCCTAAAGGGACAATACAAAACATGAACTCGTGCGCTCACGACATACTATCTCGTCGTATTTCAATATGTCAAACCCTCTTAGCCTATGGAAACAAACTTGGATAAATGACCTATAGGACAACATAAGACGGGCGCGTTGCGACCAAACAAGCCCATCACTTGAGGGTTAAGATGGATTGGCATTTTTACCATAGTGATTTGTATTGTGACATCACACTTTGCTTAATAGCAATAACGATTGATACACATCTTAAGATCAAACTTGGCTCATCTAAACATGATTCCTGGGTCAACTCTGAACCCGGGGATTCAAAGTAAGCCCGGGTTGTATGTTACCTTGTCTTTTCGTTCGCTCGTGTAGTTTCATCGAATCCAATCTCACGGTTTCTGAAACAATCTTGCCCTTCCACAGCCCTCCTTCAATTTCAAGCACAGAACAGCGCAATTTGTATATGCTTTCTGATGAGTTGTTCGATGGTGTGTCTGCTGTTGTGCAGTTTTCAAGAGAAATTTCATTGCTGTTCCTCATTTCAAGGGCGTCGAACTCAAATGTGCTGTCATGACGTATGTTCTGACATGTGATGGTCACATGATCTTCATCTTTTGTGACGGCGAGTGTGACGGAGACTGCGAGAGCAAGCCTCAGAAAAAACTGGAAAAATGCCATTGTTCAGGAAATGTGCCACTGGAACTAAGTCGAATGGGAGTAATCAGCATACACCTTTAAAAGCTGAAAATACAAATAAAAAACACATAATATTGTAACATCAATAATTGTATACGATTTGAACTGTTTTGCTCATCAATAAACAATCCCAACCCTAAGTGAGACATATTAAGCGCCTTTAACAACTCGTTTTGGGATTAATGTGGTTTTTTTTAACTTTTTGCCACCAATTTTGGTAGGCTAAATTTTATGCAAAAGGCATTAGCTCGCTTTGATTTTGGCCAATAATAAGACACAATTAATTGCATGACGTCACATGAACGTTTGATGCACTAAATTATTAACAAGATGTTCATTATAAGTGCCCACTGTACTACACCAGTATCGACGACAAATTGTTTCAGCAAAGCATTAGTTTTGCTGCTCTCAACAAATGGACGTTTCCGGTGACTTTTAGCCACAGCAGTGTCCATGCTATTTGAATTGTATTGGAAAGTAGATATTTATTTGAAAATTTCACCACAGGTGTATGGGTGTAGACACGGCCGTCCGGGGTTTTCAATCACGGACACGACGATTCCTACCTCACCAAATGCATGATCATGCATAGCCAGGCCTATGTTGCGTTTTGTCATGAGTTGTCATTTTCCATTGTCGGAATTTATTTCTCTCAATATTCTCTTTTATAGCCTGATACAGGGCCCAAATTGTCAAACCGTCCTACTTTTTGTGCTCGATTGTCAAATTAAAATAAATACTTGCCAGAAAGGATTACACATCTAAATATAGAAGAGTCTAATATCTAGTTGACGGTGATTGGTAAAACAAAAATGCATATATAAATATTTCATAATCATGAATAACTGATTAGCTAAACAAGTTGGTAAAGGCGCTTCGTGGTATCGCCGCTCGCGCTGGTCTTTTTTTTTGGGCGTGACATATGGGGTGCCGCCCCCGCCGCGTGCGCCTTGACTAAAGGCTACTTTGGATGGGGCGCTGCCGGCGGATTTTTTTTCCAAAACAGGTTTGCTAAAACTAATATTTCCGGTCGTCTGATTTGCTGATATGTTTTCCGTCACTAGCAATGGCGGCGTACACAAATATAAAGCAAGCCACTGTAGCCTGGAAAGATTGAGTGTTCTCAGCGTAATTTTAATTAAACAGACATAACCATAGTTAGCCTACAGATCAAAATAAAACAATACTAATGTAAAAATACACTCATGTTTAATACGCTGTATTTTGTTGAAAAAGACCGGCTTTGCCCCAAATCGTCGTTTTTTTGGCGGTTCTGTCGCTAAAATCTGTCACATTATTGGTTTTCCCCCCATACGTTAAAGAAAACGCCTCACAGCGTTAAAGGTATTATACAAGATTGGTATAGAAATTAACATTTCTACCTCAAGGTAGAGCTGACAATAAAGTGATAATCGAAATCAGCAGTGCGGTTTTCAGGTTCTCATGAAAAAATTTCTCGAGTAATGAATTAATTTCAGAGGGAAATATTTCTCAGAAAACAAATGTTCTCAAGAATAAACTTCAAACCATACGGGGTTTTTTTCAGACTAAAATGTAACAATTATTATGTTTGTATTCTTTACATTCCTGTATAGGCCTAGTACCATTAAAACAATAAACATAAGAAAACATAAATCTTCAGTTTACTTGTTTTAATCATGTTACGTACACAATCTTCTAATGGCATTTCCAATTTTCTTTAACATTGAAATTGTAAAGTTATTTACATCAATAACATTTTAACATCAATTTTTTTAAGAAAAGAAAATTAGCAGCGACGTCTTGTTTACCATAACTATTATTAGTTTATTGTCATCTTTCATATGCATATAAAAAAGGGAAACATACGACACACGAGAGTGAATCAAATCACTGTGCCCTCAGGCATTTAGCTCCAGATAAATTGAAGGTAATAGAATTTGATTGCAAAAATAAAGTAACAAAGGATGACTAAATTTGAAGTGGTCATGCGCTTATAATGTCTTTCCAGGTCAATAAAAAATAATAAGTTTGAATTGCATGTCTTGGTGCTGGAGTTAGAATGATTCGCTATGAACTTGAAAAAAGCGACGTGCGGCACTGCCTTTAAAGGGTCATGAACTTCCTTGGCATTGTTGCCAGTTGGATGTCTGTACCTCGTTCAAAAACCAACTGGATGGGTAAACACACTCCCACAAAGTGATGCTGAACTTTGATATGTGATTCAAATTGCATTGAAGAATTCCTTGCGTAAAATTTGTTTTGGTTATATTATGCTGTTATTTTTGCTTTGACACTAAACATGCACGTAGCGAGCGCTGAGTCGGTGTGATGAAATTTGCATATACATAAATGCACCCAAAAGAAAGCGACACCAAGCCGTAAAACAACAAAGTAAAACTAGAAGTACGAACTACTGTCGACATTATTCACAAATCAACAGATATTGAACGCCCACCAAAGCTGCACTTTGAACTGAGGCAACGTTTCTTCTAAGTGTAAGTTCTGTAGATAGTTCCCAATAGACGCTATCTTTACGGGCAAATTGCATTTTGGCTTACAGGCGCGTCAAGCACTCAAATTATTAACGCAGCCTTGCTATTTACTAACCAATCGTAAGATGAGTTTTGTGAAATGGGCGCGTGCAGCTGCTGCACGCCGTTCTCACGCAAAACGCATGACTGTGTGTTCCAAAATGCCCGTAAAGATGGCCGAATTACGTCAGATCTGTACTGGCATTGTTATTTCATTGAAACACGCCCAAGGGTACAGCAATTGTTTCTTCTTCTTGGATTTGCATACGCACACATCGAATGTTAAACCAACCAATCAATCAACAACCATGCACACCCAGTTTTAACTTGATGTTCGTAAATTTATTTTTACATTATCTTGTTTCCTCAGTCACATAATGAAAAATGTTGTTTTATACATTCATATTACTTTCATTAAAATACCGACTCGTAAAAAGAGCTCGGTCGTTGTTGTGACAATTTACATTCCTGTTTCAACAGGTGAAATGATAATGTCTTTGTTTGTTTCTTTTCAACTGGTGTTTCTTAAAAAATTAATGTAAAATCATGTAAAACCAGAGAGACAATATCCTTTTTCATTCATGACATCTATGCATTCTGTATTCCAGCTACTTTCATGTTTTTAATGATAAACATATTACATGTAATAAAAAATACCATCTAAAAGCAAGATTGAGTTAAAAAGATTGAGTATACAAGGACATAGCGTCTGCTATTTGTGAAAAGTTCGCTGCAGTCGGTAACGACCTTGACCCTTTGGATACAACCTTACTGCCATCCTACCTTCCGGCCAAACCAATCCCCCATCTCCAGCCTTGGCAGGTCCTCGCACAACTTAATAGAATAAGCCACAGAAAGGCGAGTGGCCCCGATAATATTTCGGCTAGATTTATACGACAGTATTCATATGAGCTATCTAAGCCCTTGACTCATATTATCAACGCCTCGTTCGCACAGCTTATCGTCCCAGCACAATGGAAGAGAGCAATTGTCGTCCCTGTACCCAAAACTTCACCCGCCAACATAGACAATTTGCGACCCATTGCCCTCACAGATCACTTTGCCAAAGTGACTGAACATTTTATTGCTCAGCAAACGATGGCGTCGATTAAACCCAACCTCGACCCCACCCAGTTCGGAAACATCAAGAACGTATCCACCACGCACTGTTTGATTGATGTACTTCACACACTCCACGCGAATGCTGAACTACCCAAATCTATATCGTCCATTCTTCTCACTGGCGTTTCTAAGGCTTTTGATCACATAGACCACACAATTGCAATTTTCAAACTCCTCAAGTTGGGAGTTCCACCACACTTAGCCGCCTGGATAGGTGATTTCATCTCTAATCGTGAACAGTGCATGAGATATCTCAATTGCTTTTCTGAATGGACCCATATTAATGCAGGTGTTCCACAGGGCACTAAGCTATGGAGCCATAATCTTCCTGGCAATTATCAACGATGCCGATTTCAACGAGAACAATACAAATATAAAACACTTCAAATATGTTGATGACATGACTGTCATTGAAACCCGCGATACCAGTGTTGGATCCAACCTCCCGTCTGCAATCACTGATTTGGATGTTTGGTCGTCGGAAAACAAAATGCAACTTAACGTAAAAAAATGTTTCACCATGGACATTTGTTTCTCGCGGAACCCACCAGATCCCCTCCCGTTGACTCTAAATGGCAATACAATCACACAATGTATAGTTGTTAAGCTTTTAGGTGTTTTTATTCAAGCCGACCTAAGGTGGCACACGCATGTGAGCTCAATGATCAAGCGTGCAAATTCTCGCCTTTTCATGCTTCGTAAACTGAAGTTTCATTATCTAAGCACAACTGATCTTGTCACTATATATACCTCTTTTGTGCGGCCTATTTTGGAGTACGCTGCACCCGTATGGTCACGTGCTATTTCAAGTAAGCAGTGCGATGACCTAGAAAGGGTGCAGAAGCGCGCATGTAGAATTATTCTTGGCGATCACTGCGTGCGCTACTCAGACGCTCTACAACTGTGCAATATTGAAACACTGCAATGCCGTCGTAACCACTTGTGCCAATCTTTTGCTAAAACTCTCCCTTCTTCATTTCTCAAGCGACTTTTGCCACAGAGGTCTGATAGCGGGTACCAACTTAGGAAATCTGGACCTCTGGGACAGTTTCAATGCCGCACAGAGCGCTATAGAAAAAGCCCTCTCCCTCACCTCATACGCCTTTATAACAACTGAATTGAAATAGTAAGCGGCTTTTTATACGCTTTTTGAGTTTGTTTTCTTACTTTCTTATGATGGCCTTGAGGATTCACCGGGCTGCGCCTACAATATTTTTATCCAGGTCACTGTTTCACCGTTTTTTAAAAACACTTTTGTCCTTTTATTGTATAAGTTTTAAATGTTGTTTTTTTTAATTTCATTTTTGTAATAGTGTAATTTTTCATCTTTTAACCTCTGTACATTTTCCTGTAATTCGACCTTTGGTCGCCATGGGAATTTTTGTTTTTTAAAGAGTAAACCAATAATGAATGAATGAATGAAAGTATGATTGAGTTCAAAATAATGTAGTCCCTCGATAGACATTATGAAACATAATGTTGTGGAACAAGTAAATAGCAAGAATATTTCGGGAAGGATTGCTGAGCCACTATTTTAGTGCAGGATACAGTTACGGCGTGACTGACCAGGGCCCAATTTCATAGAGCTGATTAAGCAGAAAATAACGCTTAACAATTTCCTGCCAAGCAGAAATGAGCAGGATACCAGTCACAAATTGTACACGTGACATGGTAGTTTGGCTGGTAACCTTATTCTGGTAAGCATAATTTAATTGTGCTTAAGCAGCACTATGAAATTGGGCCCTCAGGTCCAACTTGAACTTCGTCCAAAAAAACTCTCGCTATATCAGCCTGATACCCAACTAAATCTTTCCAAATAATCACACTGCTTAGAAATGTGTTCCACTGTTTGCTCGTAAAAGGTTTTAAATCTTCGGAAACACTAGATTAGAACAATGAGCAAAACACCTATTTCTTGACGAGTCCCAATAAGATTTCGTATCGGCAGACATGGCCAAGTTTGCGCAAGGACTATCGTTGACCACAGTTCGACTACGTTTGCCCGAACTCTGTCTAGTCGACGATAGTTTGACTACTCTAGTCGGCTATTTGGAACCAGTCTACGGGGCATGGTCGCATCGCTGGTTATCTATAGCCGTTTTCATAGCACATTGCAGAGTGGACCAGTTATAACTAAGAGACTGGAAATAAAGTTAAAATAAAAAAATGGCGAAAAAATCAAGTGAACCACCAACGTAAGTGAAGCTATTAGCTAGTCTTTTATTTTCATTACTTTATTATCATGATTATTATGGATTAATCAGTAGCATTTCACAAATAAATCAGTCCCACTAACGCCTAACAGAACATGACTGTACAACACGGAGAAGGCCTATATATAAAAAAAGTGATTTAGATTTATTATTTACTTACCCTCAACAGTTCAACTCAGCTCAGTCACGCCAGTCAAGTAAAAAAGGATCGTTTTGTGACGCTATTGACTAAATCATGGATGACTAAACTATGTAGTGAAAGTGGACATTTAAAACAAATCATTTATTTTCTGGGCGTAGAACTAGAAAACATTGTTTACAAACGGACAGTAATAACAATCCCATACTCATAGCATTAGGTTTAAAAAGCTGCATGTAATGATGTATACAGTAGTCAGATCAGAAAATTACTCAAAAAACCACAATTCAAACTCAAAGTCATGTTCCTTATGATTGTAAAATAAGCAGCACAAACAAAAAAATTCAGATAAAAAAGGGAATGAACGAGTAAACCGTTAAACCCCTAGGCCTGTATGTTTATAAGTGCTGTATTTTGTACATATTATTTTGTAGATAGGTCCAAAATTATTTAAGGCCATTCATTTTTTATTCAACTTTTCCTGCAAAAAGCAAATTTTTATTTCATAAGTTTTTCACAATAAATTAAAATTTGTATTTCATTTGTGAATTGTGCATTTGCCGAGTTTGCATTTTGGGCTTGTAGTCTCTCCTTCCCTGGTGCAACATCGAAATAATTGTAGCAATTTGTACTACGCGCTGGTGGGCCTCGGCGATATCTTCCGCTTCATTCAACAGGTCAAAGAACGTAAACAAACCAAACGTATTATTATTCATGACCACCGCCGCCATGTTGACAATAGTTGACAATAGACCGATTTTTTTTCCACTCACAATCGAGTCAACACAAATCTATAATTTACTTATTTTAGTCTCGCAGATAAAATCAGTTCAATAAAAAGAGGAGCCTATATTTACTTGAAATCAAAAGTGGTAAGTTGTATGATGTAAACTCCAATTATAATTTTAAAAAATACATGAACATAATGGTTTTTGAATAATGTTAACATGAATAATGATTGAGCTTTCTGACGGCTAATATATATGCCTAAAAAACTGCCACACGTCAAACCCAGGCTCAATTTGTTGACATTTTTAAGGAACAAAATCTACGGTAAGCCTATATATAAAAACAAAAGTGGCAAGGGTATTTTATGATTTCAACTCGAAGAAAAAATAATGGTCATGCTCACGTGAATAATGTCTTAGTTTTCTGACAGCTTTTGTCTAAAAAGCTGTCACACGGCGGAGCCATGTTTAAAAAAAAAAATTGGCAATTTTGACCTTCAATTTGTTTTGACAATTTTGCACCCCCAAAATGTACGGTAGCCTACGTATAAAATCAAAAGCGGTAAAGGTATTTTATGGTGTCGACTTGAAGAAAAAAAATGGTTATGTTCACGTGAATAATATCTTAGTTTTCTGACAGTGTCTACAAAGCTGTCACACGGCGAAGCCATGCTTAATTTTTTTGGCAATTTTTACCTTCGATTGTTTTGTAGCACCCTATACTTTGAACACATAGACAGGTTATTTTGGCTTAAATTTAAAAGGGATGTTCACATACATACAAATTGTGCGGTATTAATAATAATATAATGACTTAGTTCGTACAAAAAAAATCTTCATATTCATAACTCTGTCCAATACAGCCTGTTTTTTTAAGTATACAAGTACAGTTTTGATTACAGCTGATTTTTTTTAAAGCTATAAATTAGATAGCTACTGTTGGTATGAATTTTTATAGCTGCATGCATAATTGTTTAAACATGACTTTAATTTTGAAAATAACCCATGTCTCTCAATTTTTATTTATTTGTACAGAATTGGAGCTTTCTAGTTCTACGTCAAGTGCGGGTGGTCAAGCTCCAGGTCTGTCCTCAGCCTCAGCAGAAAGATGCTTGCGGTCAAAATTCAGTGTTGCTGGTGCTTCAAAGCAGCCTTCTCTCTCTGCCCCCCCCCCGTCCAATTTCTTTATTATTGGTCTGATTGCTATAATTTTGGCCACACATAATAGAGCAACTCGATATCTACAAGATGCAAACATTTGAATCTCTCAGGGTCACCATATGGTTGCAATATTTACAATAATACAATGAAATACATACATTGCCAAATCCTGACATTTACAGTGTTTTTAGGTTAAAAAAAACCAAGATTTTTATGTATGTAAATGGACATTTTGGTACCATGTAGCAATCATATCCTTTAAGGTTCCCAATGATCTGAAAGTATTTAAAACAACTTTTGATGGTCCTAGGTTGCCATTTTGTATTCAAATTCCCATTGAAGATACCCTCATTTCATTGGCTTATAAATACGTAATATAACTGATATATGATTTAATAGCTGTATAAACGTGTTTACTGATTTGAGTTGTAAGTTAATTTTAATGTACTCAATTATCAATTTCAAAACAAAATTGGACCTAAAACAAATTTTTTTTAAACAATACTTTGAAATATTGTTATTGTTTTGGCGCCATTTTTCATGAAAAAAACAAAGAAAAACAAAATATTTTTTTAAAGTGGGGTGGTATTTCAAGAATGAAACATAATATTTATGTGACTCCTGAAATAAAACACTAAAATCAGCCTCAGTAATTACATTTTAAACTTGTTCATATATAGAAAATAAATCAAACATCTATTGGTTGCCATGGTAACAAGAACTGACGAATGTATTCAAATTTTATTTAAAAATGTTCGGTATAATGTTTTAGGAAAAGTCACAACATTGTGTTTGAATCAAACATAAACTGTAGACGTGGAAAACAAAAATGTGGTGGTAGGGGGGAGGGGCACAATGTCCAACCCCCCCAAGGTTAAGGCGCCATTTTTTCGGAAGTGCTCCACATTTTGATAAGACACACAATACCCACATTGTAAGCCATATTTTAGGTAGTCACAAGGAGGAGACTTACAAAAAACAGTTTAGGAAGCTATTTTGACCTCATGCCCTATCTAAAGGCAGTTGGGCAGTAATAATCACGTAAAAAGTTACTGAACAAAATTAAAATCATTTATACATCATGTAATGGAGATTATGCATTTAATCTATACCGAAAGACGGTGACGTCCCGTTTTCATGGCGAAATAATACAACAAACAATGATTTAAACAAACTTCACCTATGTATAGGGACAGTGTCAAGGACTATTTTCAGGTTCCCACATTACATTTATCCTGCTTATTGCTACTTAATATTATTTTTGCTTCACTCCATAGTTACATGTTGTTGTCGTTATTAAGTATGGAAATAAATGTGAATCTGAAATGAAATGAAATTGTCAAATCGTCCTATTTTATGTTATCGATTGTCAATTTTAAATAAATACTTGCCGGACAGGATTACCCATCTAAATATAGAAGAGTCTAATATGTAGCTGACGGTGATTGGTTAAAATAAAACGTATGTGTAAACATTTCATGATCATGAATAACTGATTAGCCAAACGAGTTGTTAAAGGCGCTTCGCGGTATCGCCGCTCGCGCTGGTCTTTTTTCGTGAGTGACATCTGGGGTGTCGCCGCCGCCGTGTTCGCCTTGACTAAAGGCTACTTTTGATGGGGCGCTAGGACCGAGCGAAAACACAGCTAGTGCAAATGTATTACATTTTGTTACAATCGCACAAGGCACAAAATGTAGTATAATCCATTAAAATAAAATAAATAGGAGCAGTTTGGGCCATGAAAAGATTTGTCGAAGAAGCAAAATGGATATTAGAAAATTCTTGTCAGTGGCTAGGTCCCAACAGGAACAGGATGAACATGATGGCCAAAGTGAAAACAAGCACAACGATGATGAGATTGACAAAGAACAAGGTGAATGTTCAAACGTTGAGATAGGGACTACTGCTGAACAGAGTTCCCCAATCAACTTTATCAACCTGATGGTGTATGATGTAAACTCCAATTATAATTCAGGTGAAGCCATGGCTTTTGTTCCTTAACCTATGGACAGACGAACACAAAAATAACAGCACCAGCACATATTGTACAGACAATAGACTTGACAGACAAACACAACAATGGCTAATGCAATGTGTGTTGAAAGATAACATAACCTAGGCAATGCAGAAACAGTCATCATCTATGAATATCCATCAAGTAGTTGCTTTTTCAAATTTCTTGTAAAGATAGGTAGAGTAATTGATTTTTTAATTGAGTTACTCAGACCATTCCAGAACCCGACTCCACGTTGAACAGAACTATTTTGGTATAATGATGTTCTTTGGAGGGAAACAAACAAATTTGTCTTTGCAGTACTTCGAGTATTATATGAATGGACTTTTGAAGATAAAGTGAAAAATGTGTAGCTGAACGTTCATTCAGTGCTCTACGACGCATGAAAACATGGTTGCGAAGTACTATGACTCAGAAACGTCTTAACCATGTCATGGTCTGTCACGTACATCGAAACCGACTGGCAGCAGTAAATCCTCAACCCATTGCACAGGAATTTCTACTCAAGTCAGCTGATACACGCGGTAGAATATTTGGTCTAATTTTAAGGTAAGTTTAGTCTTACTATTTTTTATTCTAAAAACTAAATTTAAATTAAAATCAAAGAAAAACGAAAGAAGAAACAAAAACATCAAAAACTCTCAATTTTACTGAATAATTTGTCGCAATGTGGTTACAATTAAAAAGAATTGTGAATACTTGATATTTGTATTTGGTAGAATTTCGGTTTTACATAAGGGAAACCCAGGCCCAAACCCATTTTGGATGATGTTATTGTTAAATATCACCCCCCCCCCCCGTAACTCGCCTCCTGGTCAAACAAAAAATAGGGAACAAGTGTAACACAGAAATTAAATGTAAAAGTAATGGTGTTGGGTGCAAATAATGTAAGATGGGTTTTTTTCAAGACTTGCTCGCCCGTCCCCCCTATACTTTTCAGTAGCGATCGACGCTTTTGACTACCGAGTAGCACGGCAGAGCTTGCCGTGCCACTCGCAGTGTCCAGCTTAAATCAAGTTTGCTCTAAACGAATTTACTTCAACATCTTCTAATTGTTTCGACACGGAAAAAATACAACGTTTAGCGCAGGCCTTACAGATAAAAATAAAACAAAACTATTAAATGTAAACATACACTCACGTTTAGTACGGTGTATTTTGTTGAAAAAGCTCGGCTTCGATCCGAATCGTCGTATGTTGGCGGGCGGTACTATCACTATTATGCAACATCATGGGTTTTCCCCCTATGCAAAACCTCAGCATAGCCCCTACGTTAAAGGTATTATAGAGGTTTCGCAAGGCTACGGATACAGATACGGATACGGATAAGTCAACTCTTTACGTGCTCACGTGACGAGTAACCGCGAGTTCCATCACAAGCCTCGGCTTTTAGGATGATGCCTCCAGGTGCAAATGTGATAATAAATGTTGTTCTTACTAAGTAAATAAATGTTCTGTTGAATTGAACTGAATTGATTACTGGATAATGTACCTCAAGGTAGAGATGGTAGGGTGAAAACAGAGAAAATAGTGAAAGCATATAAATAGATGTACGCTAATGCATATTAAACACATTGTCATTATTTTGTTTTGTAACAATCGAAATTAGCTGTTGCGTTTTTTATGTTTTCATATATAATTTTCTCGAGTATGAATTCATTTCAGAGGGAAATATTTCACAGAAATAAAATTGTTCTCAAGTATAAACTTCAAAATCATACGTTTTATCAGACTAAAAGGTAACAATTATTATGCTTTTATTATTTACATTCCTGTATAGGCCTAGTACCATTAAAAAATAAACATAAAACACACAAATCTTCAGTTTACTTGTTTTAATCATGTTATGTACACAATCTTCTAATGGCATTTTCAATTTTCTTCAACATTATTTACATCAATAACATTTTAACATCAATTTTTTAAAGAAAAGAAAAAAAGCAGCGACGTCTTGTTTATCATAACTATTATAAGTTGTTTGTCATCATACATATGCATTTACAAAACAAGAAACATACGATACAAGAGAGTGAATCAAGTCACTGTGCACTCACACATTTCTCCAAATAAATTCAAGGTAATACAATTTGATGGAAATAATAAAGCAACAAAGGATGACTTAATTTGAAGTGATCATGCGCTTATAGTGTCTTGCAACAGAAAGTAGAAAATCAAACAAATTGAAGGAAAAACATATAAATAGAAAATAAATAAATGAAAATAAAAAATGCATAAATATTTAATACAAAATAACAATATAACTGTAAAGCTATATTTATAGTAATTACAAATATATGTGGTAATGCAAATAGTTAAAAAATTGTTGAATATTTTATTTAACCATATAATGTACACAGGTCATTAAAAAATAATAAGTTTGAATGGCATGTCTTGGTGCTGGAGTAAGAATGATTCGCTATGAACTAAAAAAGCGACGCGCGGCACTGCCTTTAAAGGGTCATGACCTTCCTTGGCATTGTTACGAGTTGGATGTCTGTACCTCGTTCAGACACCAACTGGATGGGTAAACACTAATACCACACAGTAATGCTGAACTTTGACCTGCGATTCCAATTGCACTGAATTCCTTGCATAAATTTGTCTTGGTTATTAGGTGTTCGTGCAATATGTGCACGAACACCTCTTGATTTTGTTTTGTTTTCAGGTGTTCGTGCAACATGAGCAAGAATACCTATTGGTTTTTTTCTGGGTTTTTTTCGTCCCCATCTTTTTAGGCTGTCGGGCATTCCGCCCGAAAACCTATTGTTACTGTTCTGTTTTCCCCCACTTTTTCCCCTATCTGAGAACCTTCTCTCGCAATTTTCGCAAAAAGTTTAACTCCAAGAGACTTGAAACTTACCATGTACTTAGACCTTAGTGTATAGACGAAACCGCAACTTTTTCGGGGGATGACGTCATCAATGACGACATAACATCCAAAATAAACAATAACGAGACATACTGTAAAACGTCATATCTAAAGAACCATAAATGATAAATACAAGATCTTTACTTCATATGAAAGTTCAACATTTTGTTTACAACTCTTACACAGAATGTGACCCCATGTGACCTTTACTTTTGGTCGAAAACGGACGTTTAAGGTTTATTGGGGGAAACATTATATCTTATGAACCAAATATGGTACTCCTTTAATCATTATATCATCTGAAGGCCTTTGAACAGTTCTACAAATCTTTCATTAGGTACGACCCCATCCATGTGACCGTTACTTCCGCTCAAAACCGGAAGTTGAATTTTCTTACATAAAGAAAACTCGTCATATCTCATGAACCATAAACGTTTTAGACTTAAAACTTCAAAAATACTTAGATCTTTGTGTTTAAATATATATGTGTGAAATTCGGTTTGATGATGTCATCGATGACGTCATAACAATAAATCACTGTTTAATATTTAGAAAAATCATAATTGGAGAATCACAAATGCTACATGTAAGATACTTGCACAATAAAAAAGCTCTTGCCAAATTATGCAAATCACATAAAAAATGTGACACAATATGACCTTTGCTTCCAGTTGAAACCGGAAGTTCAAAATTCAGATTTCAAACGTTTATTTCTCATAAACCAAAAAAGTTTTGTCTTGGAACTTACTTTGTGTATAGATCGTAGTATGTATATGACACCCAAATTGTTTCGGTGACGTGATAATAATAAATCAACGTTTAATATTTCAAAAAATCATAATCGGAGAACCATAAATGCTACATGTAAGGTACTTGCAGTTGCACCATAAAAAATCTCCGGCTGAATTATACAAATCACATTCAAAGGGTGACCCCATACGACCTGAGATATATTTCTAAGTGAAATTTGCCATTAAAATATCAAAATCTCGATCCAATACCCAACGCGGCATGTGGCATACTACTCGCGACTGATTCCAGTGCAACGGAGTGGAAGCTAGCCTTATGTCAAGACGCTTGTTGCCTATTAATATAAAGCAGCACGAAATCAGACCAACGTAACAACAGTTGCGACAAGCTGTGCTGTGTTTACTACAGTACCACGTGCGCCTTCACTAAAGGCTAGAGGTATGGCATGATTTCTGTGCACGTTTGGACATGTCACAGTTCATCGTACTTTTAACGAAAGCTTATCAATGGAGCAACGCTGCTGTAATGAATTCCTCTCAACCTGTGCTATATTCGGCGTCAAATTGTTTCCCTTTTCGCCCTTCTGATGGCGTAATGGTGAATATGAAATTGAAGACGAAGTTTCACTGAGATGTTCACCTGCTTCAGTGATTCGTATGACATTTATTATATGAGAAAATGCAAGCAGAAAAGGACTAACGTTGGTTATGTTTTGATCACACACCGAGATTGCACGGACGTGACATCAGCAGCTTGTCAAGGGGGTTTCAGACAGGCACTCACGGCAGTGTTTATCGGCGCGACACGGTAAATAAAACGGTAAGCTTCGTTTCAACATCGTCGCTTTTCAGAATGATTGTGTGTTCCGTATGTAATGCACAGTTATGTTAATAAAGATTATCCTTAAATTATCAAGTAGTGAGGCTATTAAAACTAAGGAACGTTTAGTATGATCATGGAGGAGGTAGAATTGGGCAATATGGTATGATTGCTGGCACTGTCACTAGTGTCAGTTATATTTGACACAAACTTGTTCCGCTAGCTACGTATTGTAGCATAATTATTTCACAACCCTTCTATGAAAGGTTTTCATTCATAAGTTGTTCACTTCTAAAATAGTATGCGCACCTTCTACTTGTTACTATCTAATCTTGAAATGTTTTATGTCTTGAATTGTGTTTATTTTACCAGTTTCATCCGAGTCTGATGGCAGGATAAGAGTCTGATGCCTGGGAAGGAGTGGAACAGATGCAGCTTTCAATATGAGCTATCTTCAGTCTTCAATGCTTCTGTTAGTTGTCTACTAAGATTTAAATCATTGCATTATGTTAAACATAGATAACATGACTGTGCGTAATACAATCCCATGTAGGGCCTACTGTGATAATTTCTGTTGAAAACAAACATTATTTTGAAACATTCTAAACACAAGTTATTGTACTTTGTTTATGCGTCGAAAATAATGTGCTATAGTATAAGTGTCAATGAGATATTAGTTTGTTTACTGTTAATACTGTTTTCTTTTTCAGAATACAACACATCCAGTATCGGAATGTTTTCCAGTGAAAGATTACACACATGTAGTGTTTATCTCCTTATTTTCTTGCCGAGTGTATGATGCACCACACAGAGGTAGAAATAGTACTTGACTAAAATTTTTAATAATCCAAATTTACGAGAGGCTTAGACTTGTATCATCAGGACGCGCTTTTGTTTTGCGTATTTATACAAAACAAGTGTCTTTTACACGGCATTACAAAGGGCTCCTAAGACCTTGCACTACACAGTGTGACTTCATTTGACCTAAGTTTTGGTTCAAACCGGAAGTTGACGATTTATGTTGGAACAAAATCTTACTCCTGAACCACAAATCGAGGTGATAAAACAAAGTACCATTTAATCATAATTTAATGACATCGATCACGAACACCTTGTTGTTGTAGTAAACAAAAACTGAATGTCTAGTATTATGCTGGTATTGCTATCATATGACGGTGACACTAAACATGCACGTAGCGAGCGTTGAGTCGGTGGGATGCAATTTGCATATACATAAATGCACCAAAAAGAAAGCGTAACCAAGCTGCAAAACCGCAAAGTAAACCATAAGTATGAACTACTTACTCTCAACATTTTATTCACAAATCAAACAGCCATTGAACGCTCGCAAAAGCTGCACTTTGAACTGAGGCCAATGTTCGCAAGGCTGTGTTTATACACTGGCATTGTTATTAAATTGAAACACGCCCAACGGCTGGGATTTTTCATATCAATGCACATATCCAATGTTAAACCAACCAATCGATCAACAACCATGCACACCCAGTATTAACTTGATTTTCGTAAATGTAATTTTACATTTCTTATTTCCTCCATCGCATAATGAAAAATGTTGTTTTATACATTCATACTTTCATTAAAATACCGACTCGGGAAAAGAGCTCGGTCGTTGTTGTGACAATTTACACTCTTGTCTCAATAATTGAATGATAATGTCATTGTTTGCTTTTTTCAACTGTTTTTTCTAAAATGTAAAATCATGTTTTACACAATATACTTTGACAAATCTAACTCTAACCAAACAGACTTCATAAATTGAAGTCCAAGAGCATGTCCGATTTGTTGGAGCTAGCAAACTAATAAAGACATACATTGGACTAGGTATACCACCATAATCAGAGTCCAACACAGTTTGGATTTTGAGTTACTGTATGATGTTGGACTGAGGACTGCCCTAGTATAAACTGGTTATGCTTTAAATGGGATCAGGCATACCACCATAAACAGAGTCCAACAGTTTGGGCGTTGGGTTACTGTATGGTCTTTGACTGAGGACTGCACTAGTAAACTGGCTATGTTCTAATTGGGTTCCGGCAGAAACATGTACCACCATAATCAGAGTCCAACAGTTTGGGAGTTGAGTTACTGATCCAATGGTGTTGGACTGAGCCGGACTACATTAGTAAAATTTAAGTACTTATGATAAAGTGTCTTGCTCAAGGACAAGTGTAAAGACCGGGACTCGAACCAGCACTCTGCTGAACAGAAACACAAGTGATTGAGTCAAACATAGAAGACCACAGCTACTTAGTCACAACGGTGGCAAAATGAATAATGTTGCCACCATTTTGTTTTACGTTTATTACATGTTATTTGGCGCCAAAAGTGTTGGCTGAAATAATTAGGATAACAATTAAAGCACAACAACAATAATGAGTTTGTGAATTTGTTTAATTTCTTTCGTTCGAAGTTTTTTTTGCAAAAATTGGGTTAATCTCATCAACTTTAAATTTACTTGTCGCGCGTTCCTCTCTTTTGTGTTTTAACATTGGTTTATTTAGCTAGACCAATGATTTGGAACAATCTTCTTCCTGTCATTATGGAATCTTAGTTTATCTCTATTTCGTAAAGTTCTTAAGACCCATGCCTATCCGTGTTAGTTGCTATTATGTACACAGTGGTCTTACTCTTACTGATGTATTTGTGAATTTGTCTAATTTCTTTCGTTTGCAAGTCGGCCACTGAGGGAGTGGATCCCATCTCACTGTATTTCATTACATTTATGTACAGATTGTCCCGGGAGTTTTTGTATTCATTTACTCCCATTCTCAGCTGTATTACTCTTATGTACAAATTAAAGATGCTACTCCCATTTTTTATCCGATATAACCCTAAAGTTTGGATTGAAATAAATCACAAATGGCTATAGTAGTCCACTATCCAGACCTGTAAGTACCCAATTTAATTAAACCGTGCATTATGTTGGGCTCAGTAAAGTTTCATAGTTGATCCATTGGACTAATCTAAAATGCAAAATGAGTTTGGGGTAACTGTAAATTTTGAGAAAGTTATGCATTAATTAGTGGTTTTGCTAAAAACAGCAACAGTACATTCTGCTTCCCAGCGAGTTTGGAATAGTGCCAAGTAAATGTTAACTGTCATGAAGGATCTTGTCACACAGGGTTAATTTTTACCCTGCTCATAAACAAACAACCCACATAATATGCTGCACTTTGATTTGAGTCTATTTGTTATACTGCAAGTCCCAGCGCTGTGCTATTTGGCATTGTAATTTCATTGGAACACGCATAAATACACAAACATTCTCAGTGTATTTGCATAACAATTCATAGGTCGAAGGTTAAACCAGTCATTTAACAAACACGCACACAATGTATTAACTTGGTTTTTGTGAATGCATTTTGATATTTCTTCTTCCTCAGTTGTATTTATGAAAAAGAAATAATGTTTCGTACATTTATAATTTTATTAAAATCGAAGAAAGATCCGTCGTTGTAATGACAGTATTTACGTTTGAACATTAGTAGTTTCATTCATTTGTTCAACTAGTCTTTCATAATATTTTATACATTATTTAAACTATGGTTGAACTTATTCAACCTAAGCTCAAATTGAAACATCCGAATTCTTTGACAAATTTAACTCTAACCACTCCGACTCTTCAAAAAACGAAACTCAACTGTCATGTTTTGACATACCACCATAATCAGAGTCCAACAGTTTTGGCGTTGAGTTACTGAATGTTGTTGGATTGACTGAGGACTGCACTTGTAAACTGATTATGCTTTACATGGGACAGGCATCCCACCATAATTAGAGTCCAACAATTGGGTGTTGAGTTACTGATTGGTGTTGAACTAAGGAATGCACAAGAAACTGGTCATGCATCACATGGGATCAGACAGGCCACCATAGTGTAAAGACAAGTGTAAAGACCGGGACTCGAACCCACACTCTGCTGAACAGAAACACCAGTGCTTGAGTCCAACACAGAAGACCACAGCTACTTAGTCACAACGGTGGCAAACTTAACAATGTTGCCACCATTTTGTTTTACGTTTATTCCGTGTCATTTGGCGCCAAAGGTGTTGGCTGAAATAATTAGGATAACAATCAAATAGAAAAACACTGATGTATTTGTGAATTTGTCTAATTTCTTTCGTTTGCAAGTCGGCCACTGAGGGAGTGGATCCCATCTCACTGTATTTCATTACATTTATGTACAGATTGTCCCGGGAGTTTTTGTATTCATTTACTCCCATTCTCAGCTGTATTACTCTTATGTACAAATTAAAGATGCTACTCCCATTTTTTATCCGATATAACCCTAAAGTTTGGATTGAAATAAATCACAAATGGCTATAGTAGTCCACTATCCAGATCTATAATTACCCAATTTGATTAAACCATGCAATATGTTGGCTCAACAAAGTTTCATAGTTGATCCATTGGACTAATGTAAAATGCAATGGAGTGGGGTAACTTTGTAATTTTTGAAAAAGTTATGCATAAAGTAGTGGTTTTGCTGAAACAGCAACAGTACATTCTGCTTCCCAGAGAGTTTGGAATAGTGCCAAGTAAATGTTAACTGTACTGATAGATCTTGTCACACAGGGCAATTTTTACTGGCAACTTGGAGTCAAGCAACGGCACTGCATACACAAGAAACATTTCGGCAGCACAGGAGTCATTCTTTTATAGCTGTAATCCACTACTACCCACAAGAAAATATTTAGAACATAAAATGTGGATGAGTTTTCATCTTTTAGATTGCCTGGAACTGGTTGCCTGTAAATTGCCTCGTGTGACATGGTGTTTATGTTAAATTGGCCGTACTGTGGGCGGATCTCCTCCCACAATCCGCCCGTTTGCTTCTTTACAAGTTTAATTTATTTCATTTTTATTTCTGTTGTCGATTCTCTCATCTGTAATGGCAGCTCATATGTACTTGTCGGGTTGAAAATTTGACATGTTCACGTACATCTATAAAAAAAAATATTAAAAAAAACAACAATAAAAAGGAGTTAGCTGAAATGAAACACTAGAAATGGAAGAGTAAAAATTCCCACATAAACATTTTCATTTGCATTGTAAAAATCAAACACTCACTTTACATTTCCATATTTTATTTTTGGGCGCTTTGATACGGATTTACTTGTAAAACAAAATACTCCAGAAGAACAAATATTACTTTGGTATAAGAATGGGGACCTTTTGGACTCTAAATGGCGGCAGATTTACCAGGTAAAATCTATCGTTCTGGGTAATGTGCACATGCTTAGAACTACGTTAACAATGGACATTTTCATGGTAAGTCTGCTGCCGCCTAGCGTTTCAAAGCCTCTCATTGCAATCTAAGATTTATCAAAAGAGGCTGCCCTATTAAAGCGTAAAACGTAATTAATGACGTTACCGGTGCGTCGGCGATCATCACGTCCAAAGTTCGCTTGAGGCTGAGGAATGTTGGACGTGTTTGAGGGACCTCTTTCCAGCATTCCTTCATGATCGAAAATCTGTCATTTTGTTGAAAAAATAATAATAATACAATAGTTTTGGTTATAAACTAAACAATTGCAATAAAAAAGCAATTAGAAGAATATTAGCTTCATAACCGCCTAAAGGACGCCCGTGGTGCTTTACAGCAAAAATAAAACTCTAACAATTAAAAAAAAAACGCCAATACAAGTTTAACATTACCAAAAATAAGAAATTGAAATGCAATAAATCACTTAACAATAAGTAAAGAAAAACTAAAAGGTGTATAAACAGCTCGACCCGTCCCTGATCAATTGAGACGTCTTTTAAAATGTAGTACTTCCCCAATATATCATTATAATTTTTCCCTTCATAAAAAATACTGTGTACGGGAAGCCAAATTTTTTCCCAAACCAATTCGAACACGAGCTTGAATTTCACTTGGAAAGCGGCCACAAAGGTAAATTCAAACGCTCGTTTCGAGAACGACATGGCCACTTGGATGGGCTGATTGATGAGCTTCATTGAATGTACAAATTCTTGTTCAGGATGTAGTGATGCATGATGGGAACGATTGTTCTGCAGTCGGTGCAATGCGCACAACCAAAACAACCACGAGATGCCAAAGCAATGAGGCTCCATGGATATTGTACACATAACATATGTTAATTCTGCATCGGGGAAAAAGAATATTATTTGTTTTTTACCCTTTCACCGATGTGTATCAAGCACTGTATACAAGAATATACTTTGTTTTTCACCCTTACATCGATGTGCATTAAGCACTGTATACTCAGTAGTTTGCCTGGGGATTTATTTCCTCAATACTTGGCAAAGCACTGGGTATACTGTGCCCTGGGAGGGCAAGCTACGTAATAACTTATCCCATAAAACAACCCATACTATAGTTTATAGTAGGTTTACCGTAGTCTGGAAAATACACTCGGGGTATGAAACTTTTTACACATCATTATCAAGCCCGTTACGCCTCAGAGGGGCTATGGGTGCTTATTACCTATAAAAAGTGGAATATGCTCGCTCTTTTTGCCCTTGGTCATGTTTATGAATGGTTGCTTCTGATAAGCAGGATTGCCAAGAAGCCCCGCCCATTAGTCTTCCAACTCAAAAACCTTTGACCTATAATACACAGGCCGTGGCTCCCCATGTATTGCCCAGGCTATTTGTGGTGTCTGCAAGCTAACCTAGCTGAGGTTATTTGATTTCTGTTTATCAAAGCCACAACCCCAACAAGCAATACTTGATGACATTCCTGCATAATACACCATTGTGCGTGATCCCATGACCTTGTGCACAGAGTAATGGAATGTGTGCAAATGCATGAAAGGGTGCTTGACTGCTGAATGTGTAATGAGGTTTACAGGTGACCCCAACCCCCCCCCCCCATGATAACTAATGAGCTTGTGCAGAGTGTTTGTTGAAGGTATGATGGTAGACTACTCCAAAGACTGAACTGTTTGAGTATTCTTAGGGCGAGTAATCACAAAATTAGCAACGACCTACTATAGACTGTTGTAGCGATTATTTACAGGAGGGTAAACATCAGTGTAAGGGTAAAAACAAATTATAAACGAACTTTGCCAAGTAAGAAGAGTGTTGCCATCGAGTTCTGTGTTCATTACAAGACAAAGAATAATAATAATAATTTGCAATGGACTTTAAAATTGGAGCATTAGTATTGATAGACAAATCGTTAACAGGAAGAGGTGGCCGGGGCTATTTGTTCATCAGGGGGAATGGTCCAATATTCAAGACTGTTTACGTCAGCCCATTTCCAGCGCCTTTGGATGAGGCTGGGACCGAGCGAAACCAAGCATTAGTGATTTTGGAGCCGACAGGTGGCAGCAGATTTGACCAAGTAGTATGTATTTAGACGTAGTTTTATGCAAGCGCGTTTTATACTTGAGAGCACTGAAAATGTACAGGTCAGTCTGCTGCCACCTAGCGTCAACTAAAGTCTAAATTCCCGTTGAGTTCTGTGTAGACTTACACCTGTTTACTGCAATGTGCCGGCTGTGGCAGTCTGTAGCCTTCAACCAAGGATTCAATGATGTCATTTGATGTCATACCACGGTAGGGATGAGCACCTAACCAAAGAGAATGCAATTGGTTAGCTGACGTCAATCTTACGTTTTCAAAATGCCTACCAGTTGCTTGACTCTGTTTTGGGAGGTCAAGCAGGTATGTTTTTTAAGTTCAGCTTTTGCTCTAAAAAAGTTATTTTATTTTAAATTTTATTTCCCCCAGTTTTTTTGCTGCTGAGTGCCACTGCTGCTGTTGCTTTAGATGATTTTGATGCTGCAGTTGCTGCTTATGATGCTGTTTTTGCTGAATTTGTGTTGCTGTAAAAGCTTTCGGTTTTGTTGATTCTGCTGCTGATTTGGTAGCTTCTGTTGCTGCTGCAGTTTTTGCTTACGTTCTTGTGCTACTTTTGCTGCCGTTGCTGCTGTTGATTATTTGAACGATTAAGGTGCTGCTGTAATAGATTTCGTTTCGGCATGACACGACAAACTTACCCAATGTTACAATTTCCCACAGCAGGACGCCAAATGACCACACATCGCTCATCGTGGTGTATGTATTGTCCAAGAGGCACTCCATAGCTAACCAGCGGACTGGAACCAGTCCCTGTGCAAGAAATAAAAAACAATAGACAGAATCCAATAGTTAATGTTGTAGTCACAGAGTATGTTACTATTGTGCAGCAAAAAGCCATACCAGGATGCACAGGGGCTGGTATGGTGTACTTAAATTTATTTAGCTCTCACACGATGAGGGCGTTCTTTGTAATGATGTAGACGGTGTACGCCTACTCAATTTGTACAATTTAAAAAACGAAACTGTTTTTGAAAAGCTCATGGCTTCGACAACGTATAGGTGGGTTTCGACAACGAAGGTGCGGATACATGAGGCAACGATCGAGGGCGCACTTCAGCTTACCAATGACGTCATTTCATACTGCTCCGTTGCCGACACGTCACGTGCCAAGCCAAAATCGGACAGCTTGCACACCAAGTCTTCACTCAATAAAATGTTACGGGAAGCGAGATCGCGGTGAATGCACTATAACAAAACAAAACATAAACAAGAATGAACTTCTCATATTTGGAGAGGAATTCTAACAATTGGTGGGAAATCAGAGCAAGGCTAAAATTCAAGGCTGTAGTCACAAACGAAAGATCAAGTTAATAAAACAAAAAAACAATAATCATTTAAGTGAACTATGACACGGGCGGAGAGTTGCACTAACCAGAATAGTTCACTTTGGGAAACTAAAACAAGGAAGAACTTTTAAAATAACGTCATGTCGATTCCTGTTTGTAAAAAAAAAAAAAAAAAAAAAAAACTCGAACGTATTACTTTCGAGTTAAACAAAACATGGTAGAAATTGAATCAACTTTTAACCTTCCGAGGAAGCACATTTACTGTAGCTGAATCAGCATTACTCCCTCAACAAAATTGTATATACCCCCATCCTTCCAGATAGTCCCATTCCATTGCATTTTAAAATATTTCAAACGATAAACTTACAAATTATTGCTCCCATTTTTTTTTTTACTTCCTATGTATGTAGGGGTTTTCTGTTGTTATCTATTGAAAAAAAATGTAAAAAGCCAAACGCAATTTTTTTTAAATTTTATTAAAAAGATTAGACCTGAATATTGGAATACTCCGAACGGACATTTATTAATGTTGTCAAACAGTTTTTTTGCAAGCCTAATAAAATTCAACTTCACGTATTTTTTTTAATGTGCCGGGAGAGTTAACTGGAACATTTACGAAAACGAATATTCTGCTTGAATGACTCAAAACATAAATTACAGGAAAATATTTTTAAATGACAAATAACCTTTTAAATATAAACAAATATTATTTCATCTATTATACAACCAGTAGGGGAGATGGCTTTATAGCTTTCGATCCAAACTGGACCTTCGTCATCTATTATCAATGTGTGTACAAATATTTAGCCAAACTTGAAGAATAGTGTGGTTCAGTTACATGTGTGAATCTGCTTTTGAGGCAATTCGTGCACACTGCCATTTCAGCTGGTTGGCAAATTTTGTTTTTCCCATTGGTCGATTTGCCTAATTGTGCCACATACAGACATGCCGCCCCCCCCCCCATTATGGTGTTGGTACTCCATGTCCATAGCTGACGTAGAGGGCTTACACGGCAGTCACAAACAACAATTGAACTCGGCATTCTTGGAATTCAACTTCTGTTCCAAGCCGTCGGCTTTGCTTACGGTAAGAAGCGATGATGTAACAGAAAGAAAAACGTTCTGCTCACAGGTACACATCTATAGGTAAACAGTAAGCCTGTTATTCTACGCACCCCAATGAACGATAGGTAGTCCATGCCATTGGCGATCTGAGATGCAAATGTCAGGAGCTGGAAGGGCGATGCCGGTTCAACATCTAGGTCTTCTTCGTCTGACACCTTCCAAGATAACTTCTTCTTCCTCAGGTAGTCTTGGAGGTTCCCTCCAGGGAGGAACTCAAGAATCAAGTAGAAAGGATCTGAGATGATTACACAACAAAAAGGAACAGATTTAAAAATGATTAAAAATAGACAGGTTTTGTGGTGAGCTGTGAAAGAGTGTAATAAAGATTATGACCAATTTAACGGCTGTAATTGGAGTGAGTCTATGGACGATGCATACAATAATCATAAGTTAGCAGAAAATGAATTAGTACTTTTTTGGCCAACTTGCTCCAATGAAAATAATGTGTAGTAAAACAGACATGGATCAAGTTAATGAGTAAATTTGCATAAACGTATAAACAGTCTATGCAGCAAGTCTTCGACTTACTTTCTTTAACTTGAAATTACAAGAAAAGGACTTGCACAAAGTCTAGGGCTGCTTTGCACGTGATATTGCCATATAATGATAAACTTCAGGCCTACTTTTAAAGAAATGAAAGTACACAAGGAACAAGAGTTGAAACGTGTACGTCAAAACATTGTGTCGTGGTTATAATAACATCAAAGGTCGGTGAAGAAACTGTTATACATTTATTTAATTAGAAGGTTTCGAAAATTTACTTGGGATTCTTTGTTTCTAGTCAAGGTTTAAATTCAAAATTCAGATTCTGAGGTGTAAATGTGCCAGCACATCTCGCCCCTAAATTAAGCACCAAAGGGTTTTGGGAGGAAATAGTCTGTCTACTTCCTCATAGTGCACAGCATCATGCTTGAGTGTTAATGAACAAAGGGAACAAGACATGATACCTGTTTCCATGCAGTAACCCAACATGGAGACAACATTGGGATGCGTGGTCAGAGTTTCGTGGACTGTGATTTCTTTCCTGAAATCCGCCTCAACATCGGTAGAAGATGACCCTGAAAAGCGAACAATTCACATTAATTGGTGTGACTCAAAAGGGGGTCAGTGTGAACCCTAGTGAACATGTGACCATGGGAACCTGGGGCGCTGAAACCCCGTGACCTTTAGACCCAGGGACCCAGGTTCATTGGGACTCTGGATCGACACAGGTACCCAGTAATTCTGAGACCCAAGAAACCTGGAATGCTTGGGACCCTGAATCAATCCTGGGACCCTGTGACCCTTAGACCTAGGGACCCGGAATTCTTAAAAACCCTGGATCGACACAGGTACCCAGTAACCCTGAGACCCAGAATCCCGGAATCCTTGCGACCCTGAATCAACCCTGGGACCCTGTGACCGTAAGACCGATAGACCCGGACTTCTTTAGACCCTGGATCGACACAGGTACCCAGTAACCCTAAGACCCAGAAACCCGAAATCCTTGGGACCCTGTGACCTTTATCCTTGGGACCCTGGATGGCACTTGGACCCAGTGACCCTAAGGCCCAGGGACCCCCAAAATCCTTAGAGCCGGCGACCAGCAGCCTTGAAACCCAGGACCTTGTTACCCTTAGACTGTGGTACCCTTGGACATTTCTTCATGTCAATTCTGGCCCATTTTATTATAGTAAATGAGTTAAGCTACACCCAGAGTTGCATTGTTAAACGTCTGAATGTGACCAGTTTTAGTCAGACCTCATTCGTTTCATTTATTCAAAGTTTGAAAGCTTACTTTTCAGAACCTTGACTGCTACAAATGTTTTAGTCCCGATCTCCAGGATGTCCTCAGCGATGGCCTTGTACACCTGTCCAAAGTTCCCACACCCTAGCACCTCAAGGAGCTCGATGTTCTCGCGAGGGAAAGATTTGTCAATCCCAGGAAGCTGAAAACTACTCTCCTCCGATTCCATTCCCTAAAATGCAGGAAGTAAAATTATATTAATCATTTATTTCCATCTTAAAGTTTTGTAATAAACACAAAATCCGACCAACCTGTGAAATGTTCAAAAAACTCATCAATGGTACCCTTTATAGCGAAAACAGTCCCCTGGGAACAGTCTGTTGGCGACCACTAGAGTCACACTTGTTGAAACGTCGGGAAACTGCTACGAGCAGGTTCAATCTACAAATCTCTACAAAAGAGAAATTCTTACACACGCCTAAAAACCATTAAGATATACCACCACCCTGCATGGCGCCAAATGCTCGTCAACAGACTCTAAAAGGCCAAGTTTCCCTATGGAGACCTAGCCAATTAACACGGCAACTGTCAAAGTACACTAGGTTGAATCTTTGACTTGACAAAAATTCAATAAATGAACACCCTCTGGAAATTCCTAAATCTCGTAGCTTTTGGCTATTAAAGCCACCCCTGGATGAATTCACGAACGTCTTGCAAATGGTTTTAGTTCTAGACGGCGCGATGGCTTGGAATTTTGGTCCTTTTAAGATTAAGACATTTGAAAGGAAATGTGTCCAACCCTAAAACATATTACACGATATTATGTAACGTTAAACCGGAGGTCGTTGGTTCAAATCCCCCAAGGCCCCCAGGGAGAACTGTTCTTTGATAACTGATGGGGCTACCCTGGTAAAACAAGACGAATAAATAAACAATAAAATACTTGACACAGTCCAATGGCGTAAGTGTATAAGTAGAATCAGATGCGATCACACAGGGGTCATAACGGGAGATTACCGTATATACCTCTTGTAATTACTCCATGACCAAAAAAATTTTACCTAGAGAAAGAGAACTGGATAGCTGAAAGCACACATTTCTATATGAAACAAGGGTGTTTTTTCTTCATTAATTTCTTGCATTTTCGATGACCAATTGAGCCCAATTTTTCACCGAGTGTGTTATTTTATACATATGTTTGGATACACCAAGTGGGGATACCGTTCTTTGACAACCACCGAAAACATACCCTACCTTTTAAGCCTAGAATCCTGCATCCTTAGTCTGTTTTTAATCTAACAAGTTATTTTAAGTTATTTTCATCCTGGAGTAAAAGACATGAAGGCACAAAGTGACGCAACAATGCGAATCCATTGTGGACGTGCAAACGCACCACCATTCTTCTTATTTATACTATGCCAAACCTTTTTAAATACTAATAGTGATTTATAGGAAGTTTTACGTTTGGTAATCACTTTTAAAATTATTGGCAATAAAACGTATTAAAAAGCCTGCAGCAGCTTTTCGATAGTATAAAACATTTTGAGAAACAAATCACTTCGAAGTAATGTTGTTATGTGAAAAGATATCAGTTTTTGTGCCCCAAAATGTTGAATCTGGTAAGCGTTACTGTCAGATACGGTTCTCAGATTGTGTATTCCTATTAGGGATTATTCTTCCTGCGTGGACATATTCGCTCCGGATTTTCGGCGATATCTGAAAAATGCGACCACCTTTTGAAATGAATTTTTTCACATGTTAGTTTTATTGTAATACATCTACATTTATATAGGATTAAAACCATCGAACGGTTCCAAAAACCAAAGGCATGCTTTGCCTTTAAGATACCCCTTGCATATGACGTCAAAAACCAAAACAGCACCTTTAGTGAGGTCAAAGGAAGACCTACCATTGGCTGATACTTGTGTGCGGTGCGTACAAGCGTGCAATTTCATTTGCATTACCTCAGCAATGGCTGGCAATGCAGAGTTTATGCACTCTTTGCATAACGCGCAACGTTTGTACGCGCAAGAAGAGCTCTCGTCCAATGAGCTGCCTCATTTTGCATCAGTGAGGGCGCTGTTTGAGAGTGTGACGTCATATGCAAGAGGTCTGTTGGTAAATACCTTTATCGTTAACTCATTCTATATTATTGATGCTTTACAAAACAACCTAGCAATATCAATAATGGTAGGCCTACGTACCCAAGATGAAAACTCGTCGTCTTCGTTTACTGTTGTAGGCTGCCGACGTTTTAGTTTGCGAGCGAATCTCCAAACAACCACTAAGAGAAAACAGAGACACACGGCGGAAGAAATGGTAATGATGGCGTTCACCTTTACGTGAACCGAATTATCCGTTGTTGTCCCTTCATCGGGCTCGGGCTTCGATGCTTCTGTAATCAATCGTGTTCCTGAAAAACAACCTGAGATTGTTTCTGCTGAGGAAAAAAAACGTTTGCTGTTTTGTTTTGTCTTCGGCATAGGCTCCTTCAAAATATTACGGGAGGAACTAGTAACAATGACGTAATCTTTTACGTCAATCGAATTTATAGTTGATGTTTCTACATCGGGCTGCTTTGTAAATGAAAATGGACCGTTGATATTTTTGTATCAAAGTCGTACCTGACGACAACTTGACATTGTTGGTGCTGAGAAAACAATAAATTTAATAATTTTGCTGGGAATTTTTTTTTTTTTTTTTTGCTTCAGCACCGACTTAGGTTCCGTCACTAATAACGGGAAAATAGGCAGTCGGAAGCTGATGAGTCGTAGCCAATGTCATAGTTTGCAAGAGAGCGATAATAGGGACATACCTGTAACATTCTGATCAAACGGAAGCTCTCTCACGACGTAACTATCGTTGTTTAAAAATGAAGTCGCGCATCTGACCCTCTCAATGTATGCTACAGCGTTAGTTCGCAATGTTACGGATTTCGAGGTTGTCCACATGTATGGGACTGGACTGTGTCGCGAAACGATATCTTTGCGGCTCTGCAAGTCTGTTATGTTAAAAGACCACGTGATCTTCACAGCTGGGTTAGCTCCTGATGCAGTACAGTTGAACTTGAAAATCAAACCGGAAGTCCGGTTACCCTCGAGGGTCACGACATCCGGTGGATCTGGCAGTAGAGAAGACAATAGACTGATTACGTACAATGTGGCGGAAGCGAAAACTGAACATGTCAAATAATTGGAAGGAAATAAATGCAAATGTAAATAAAATTTCCCACTTTTCGTTTTTGTTTTTTGTTTTTTTTAGCAACAATTAAAGCATTTCCCAGAGGTTCGCCTCATATTTTGACTTAATTTTATAATCAGTTTTTTTTTCGATAGTTTTTTTGGGGGGGGATGGGGGCACCCCAAGCTGTCTTTAGGTGTTTTATTTGGAACGTCTTTCATATCCCTGGATTACCATTAAAACAATATTACAAAGCCCAATTTCATAAAGCTCTTTAATAATAAAATGCAGCTTAGCACAACATTTTTGAATGAGCTTCAAGTTTTATGAATTTGAGTCCAGTCTGTCAGAGACTTGGGATTTAGATGACTCACAGTGCAGAGGCCCAAAGTTTCCCAAACCCTAATGCAGCCTAAACCCTGTCACTTTAGGTCTTGACCACAATTAGGTGATGGGCTACATTTAGGTATCGCACGGTGGTTTGGATCCCACTTTGCTAAGGTAGTGTACTCAATACTTGGAATGCATGCATAAGATCAATTGACTTACGTAATACGTTCAGTTGCAGTGTTTTATTGATGTTTTTATAAAGCCCAAGCGTAAAACAAGTCAGAGTCGAGCCGGAGTCATTTCTGTACAGCGTTTTATTAAGGCATATTTGCTCTTGGGATTCTGCACCCTCATGACCCACTGGCTTGTTGTTCAGATGCCACTGTAGGCTTCCATGTCCCAGTCCATCAACGGTACATGTAAACGAGGTTATTTCTCCCTCGATCTCGTTAGGCGTCGTTCTTATCAAATTCATCTCGAGAGAGTGAACTGCACCCAGGATGAGAGAAAAAGAACGTCTTTCATATTTTCAAGGTCTGATTAAAAAGACTATAAGCTAATAACCACAAAGTTATCTTGCTCAGCGTAAAAAGGTTACCAACCAAAATGCCACAAATTTCACCTTTTCAGCTGATATCCTGCTATATGATAAGCAAATTAATGTCAAGATGAAACGTCAACACTCCTAATATACAAAGCTTCTGGGTACATTATGATGCAGTGCCGTGAGCACTGGAGGTAGCGTGTAAACATTTGTAAACGGGACGAGGGTATGGATTTTTCTTCAACTTCAATACAATTGTTTTCATCCGCTCAGATTTGACCAAGAAATGAACAAACAAAGAAATGAACAAACAAACAAAAACAAAACATTCGCGAGCATTTTACACTCACGGTATGGTCTGCACGTTATGAATGCAGAGTAAATAAAAGCAAAAATCTATGGAAATGTTTGCTTTTAAAACAACTAGTTCTTGAACCATTAGAAGACATACTGTTACTCCATGTTGTCTTGGTTTGTACGCCAGTGATGGAAGTCATGTTGCCACTCCATTAAGCCAGGCATTGTGCTCAAATACTCTGTCTTGGAATGGGAGTGGCAAACATTATTTAAATTTTGCGAGTTTTACTGAGGAATTCAGAGAGCACTTCCAATAACATCGACAGACACACTAGCATACAGACACCATCCGGCAAGACAGATATTGTTACAGACCGATTTCTGACAAACACACGCACACAGCCGTACGGATCCGGTTTGTGGGGTACTGCTATTGTTGTTCTATTATTCACTTTTCTAAAGAATTCCCTTGCGGGGCCCAATTGTTCCTCTTGAAATTACCTTGTGGGGTCCATTGTTCCATTGTTATCAGGACCCCACAAATGCCCTTCCGTGTGTCCACACATTCTCAAAAATGCATCCTTGTGGAGCATTCGTTTGTTCTTTCCTTTGTCTCTGCACTTAACAGTTTCCCATAGACTGGGTACACACATTTCCTCGTGGAGCACCCCGGTCATTAGAAATTCCATGTGGAGACCTTTTGTTTTCCCTTTTTTAATTTGTCCTTGGTCTCCATAAGGTACCGAATATGAGCCCACCTTCTTTATGAAATTTCACAAGGATTTAGGGTTGTGGCTAGTTTCTTGAAACCATACAGTTAAAGAAAAGTGTTTAATAAATTTGTGGTAGAAATACAAACTTAAATACATACTATGAATACTCACCCATGGAACTGGTTTTTATCGAAAAAACAACGAGCAGCAGCAAATATCTCGCAGCCATTCTTGATTCGAAACGATAAAAGCAAGCTTTGGAAAGCAACCTGGAAAAACCTTGTTTCCTGAATAATTGTTATCCCTTTATTTCAAAACTGTGACGACACTATGGAATCAACTTTCAGTTGTTGTTGATCTCTTTGAATGTAGGCTTCGAGAGTGAAAGCAAATTTGATTTCATTTCTTCCTCTACAGTGTTTAGTTACAACATGCTGTAGACGATGCAACGTTGTACATGTATACGAACGTTTTATATGTAGGTGGGAGTTTAGATTTGCATGGCAGAGCGGATCTGAAAAACTATCCTCACGGTCTCCTTTTTGACACATTTGTCAACCGATTCTCCTGGTCCTCTTTATGTTTGTCAACTAACTCCGTCAACCTGACAAAAATACGAACGTAATACCCAGACGGAGACCCCACCCATACAACATGTGAAAACACCTTTACGGTTTTAAACCAATCTCTAGGGTTAGAGTGTACTGAATTGGACAGCGCCATGGCCCGATTTCATAGAGCTACTTATAAGCACCAGACTAAAGTACAATACAGTTCTGCTTACCAGCGATAGGTTACCAGCCAAACTACCATGCCTAAATACACCACTGTAACTGGCATCCTGCTTTTTCATTTGTACATACAAACTTTCTTTTCTGTTTTGTGCTGTTTGTTTGCCCAGGTGTGGCAGTAGATATTGCGGGTCCCCCCCCCCCCCAAGACACCGGGAGCGGAAGTCTTTTTTCCAAAATAGCAGAGACATTCTGAAGGAGTCGGCGAATTGCTAAACTGACTTCCACATCCTCCGAAAGAAAATGACCTGGCCACACCCCTGTATGATGTACACCGTTGTATGCTTTTGGGTAGTTGATATTTCTTCTCTTCTATTTACTAATTGAGAGGCGGCTGTGTGTAACAATTAACCATTAATAATACCTTGAAACAAATATCCAGAAACAAATCCGTAAGACTTTATAACATTGACTCTTCCATTAACAATTTACAGCGTTGAATTTTCTAACCCAGAAAAAGAAAAGAATAGAAAGAACAAAAGTAAATCATGCCAGCAGTACGCAGTATCAATAAAGTTAAAAAGGTATTGTACACTAACTAGATGGATTTCACATGACGTCATTTACCGCCATACTTGACAACGAACAATGGAAACTTGCTTATTCCATGTCTTCAAAAAATAATGTTCAACAATGTGAATTCAACATGAATGTTTACAAAGAAGTGGTTACACAGGGATCTTTTTTGGGGCAAAAAACACTGTCAGCGTATGACTTACCAAAGGGTATGGCCATTCTAGTCTTTAGTTATGACCACTGGATGTCCTTCAGTTTTTATCCATGGTGAACCATTCGGGGTAATGACCTCATTATTATGCAAGTCCTTTAGGAAAACTCAAATTAGTTGACGTTTATGAATTATGACCTCCTTAAAATTTGTAACCACAGGAACAAATTCTTGGCCCTATGCTCTCTATGATGACCTTTGAGAAGGCAATGAGGCCGTGTCCGAAACGGCGATTTCGGCTGCAGCTACGGCTAGATCGCGCACGTCTGCCTATTCTTCAACACTGGCAGACGCGCTGATCTAGCTGTAGCTGTAGCCGAAGTCGCCGTTTCGGACACGGCCTTACTTTATGTTGTTGACCTCATTCAGGTGGCCTCTTATGGTTGGTGTAAACATAGTACAGTATGATACCGATGCCGGTCAGTAACATTGTGCCGCTGAATACAAAAAAGGTAACCTTGAAGTCTCCAGTTATCTCGAACAGAAAGCCTGTGAAAACGAGAAAACGCGTTGTTATGAAGGTACGTTTGGGCGTTGTAATTATTTTAATGGACTCTCAATTTACTCGCTAGAGTGATAAGCGCTCTAATGAGTTTTCCACCCCTCCCCCTTCCCAAGCCTGAACGACCCATTTTCTTTAAGCAACCTCACCAGAGCTTGTTAAGCAAGAATAGTGTTGCTGAGCAACGTATCCTGCTAATACACAATAATTATGCTGTTTTTGACTGGTATCCTGCTGCTGAATTTACTAAGCAATTTTGTTTGAAGCTTGGTGAAATTGGACCAAGCTTCGGAGTGTCTTTTTAAAAATGCTTATGCTCAAAAACATTTGATTATTTTTGATTAAACCTAAAATCAATCCAAAGAAACACATTTGGTAAACCACATACAAATCCACACAACCTTTATCAGTCTAGTTTGAGGGAACATGCTATAGTTGTTATTACCCCCTTTTTAAAATAATTCCTCAGTGAGGTCCAAGTTTCAAGGTCCAAACTTTGCTCCATTGTTTGAAAAATACCACACATGGGCCCTTTTGTAAGCCCACGTATTATGTGGAAACTGGTACCAAAAGCACCGTATTCCGCGGTAAAAACAGCCAGGAAGTGGCTACCGGTTTATTCTAAGCAGCGATTTTCTAGTACTGAGAACTGATGAATTGCACATGACGTCATTGACCGCCATCGTCGATGACAAACAATGGAAAAGTGCACGCGTGTACGTGTACGCGCTGCGCACGACTCTCAGCCAACGGTAGCCTTTCACGCGTGCACGATTCATCAACGATGGCGGCCAGTGCAAGGGGTCTATATCTCACCTGAAATGAATCCAGAGACGGGGTAAGACATTCCCGTGATGCAATTTTGCCACGTATAAAGGAAAGCCACTCTGTTATCAGTAGTCAGGTACCGGGTTAATATTATGGAGACTAAGAACAGACTCTCGGTCCCGGCCCCAATAATGGCCGTCACGCCCATCTGACCAACAAATGATGTGATAAAAGGATCCAGCGCATATGCAATGACAGCAAGACTTGTCCCAATCCCCATCACTGAGCATTCGGATAACAGTTTAGTGTGTATCACCAAAGTAGCGCAGGAGAGCCCAAGGAGGTTGCCAACTCCCCACGCCGTTGTGTTGAAGGAGGACTGGTGCGCGTCTAGTCCCAGAGACAACGCGTTCGGCACCATGTAGATGACTATCCCGGCATACCCGAATCCGCTGAAAAACTTAATCGTTGTTAGAAGTAAGAACCGTACGTCTTTAAATACAGCTAATCCCATGGCAGAGATTAGCTGACTGCAGCAGTAGTAAAGCTTCCCGTCCTCGTCTAATCTGTCCATGTCTTGGTACCCTGACACCCTTAGATCCACAGTCGAAGTCGTCTTGAATTTTGAACTGTCGTTGGACGGGCGGCAGAGGAGCAAGCCGCATACCGTGAGATTGAAACTCAGCCCGGCGAGGATGAGGAGAGCGCCACGCCACCCGTAGTATTCGGTCAGTGCTTGCGTTGCTGGACCGTAGACCATCATTCCGAACGGGGCACCCATCTTAGCGAGAAATGACACTAACGCGTACTTCTCGTGGAAGTAGAGGGCCATCTGGGAAAATATTGGTTCCTTCACACAGGCTGCACCCGTACCTGGTAAATGAAGGAGTCAAAGAGTTGGGGTCAACATCACTTTCTTATAAGAAATGGTAGACATTAGATTTGACAGTAACTTTAAAGACAATGATACAAATTAGAGGCTTTAACCACGAGGAAAAAAACTTTGCTCTAAAGTGAAAAATGAAAGTCTCAAAATGCTCATTGTGGTCTGGGTAGTAAAGTGACGGAGACAACAAGTTGTCGTGCCGTAATGAAGGTCCACAGGGTTCGGTGTACGATTTATAGTTAAAAATTATTTTGTTTACCTGTCAGAGCAACCATGGCAACAGCTAGGACGGGGACATTGTTACTCTGCGACGCCATAACTAGGCCGAGACAACTCAAGATGCCGCCGGTCACGACGACAGGACGGACACCTGTCCGATGTGAGACGGCCACAGGAAACGGTGCTGATTATAACAACAAAATGCAAACAAATAATGTACATAACACAATTTGTGGATTCTTATATAGCGCTCAAATTTGTTACCGATGGCGCTCCATAATATTATTACCCCTGGTTACTGGGCCACTAATTTCATTCCATGAACCGTATTGGCTCCCACTGGAGTATACAGCCTGTGCTGCCAAGTATGTAGCACACCAAGATAAATCAATCACAAGAACCATCTCCGCCCTTACAGGTATCCATATACCCCTGGGTGAAGAGAAGCAATTATAATTATTAGTCTTGCTCAAGGACACAAGTGCCATGGCAGGGATTCGAACACACACCCTGGTGTCTTAACCACCAGAACTTAGTATGATCCATTAACTCAATCATTGGCTGAAGAAACGGTCACCGCGGTGGCCACATGCATGCTCCATGTAATTTGGGGATTAGAGCCGAGGTGAAAAGCAGCGAGCACATTTTGAACTTACACAGTAAAAACTGCATCGCATAATACAGTGAATTGATCAGGCCAATCGTCCACAGAGTTGTTTGATATTCGTGGTGAATGTAAGTGATAAGGACACCAGTGGCTTTCAGGTTTCCGTAGAGTATGAACTGGGAGAGAAAGACGGCAAATACAATGGGCCAACCCCAGCCTCCCTCCCGGTAGCGTCTCGCTCCTGTCCCGGTCATATTTTTCCAAAAGGTCGTAATCCTTGATCGGCTTTGAGTACAGACTAATAGAAGAGGAAAAGCATATACTCCGAGACGAGCTGCACAATTGATGGTTCTGCTGATGGTGGTAAGTACGTCTAACGAGGAGAATCCTTCTCTTTGTCACAAAGGATTTTAATAAAATCCTTTTCTCGGTCACCGGTCACTTATGCATTGTTCACAGTGGTCCTCGACTACAATATTGAAAAAAATCCAACGGAAACCGGAAAAAACCAAGTTCTCCATATAAAAATACTATTTCAGGCAGGATCTGAGTGTCTGCAGTTAAAAACACGTCCATATGAGGGGCAACACTGGATTGTTTTTGTTTGTTTGTAAAAATGCACGATGACTTAGAGGACCTAAGTATTACCCTATTTATAAAGCAACTACCATGTTGTGAATCAATTAGGAACCTGATCTAAGGTGTAATGCATACTGGCATAGCGATACAGCATATCCTATCCATGGTTCTTCCTCTTGATCAGTGTTTGCATTTTAGGAGTTCGAACCCGCGGTTTTGGGTTTCTGTGGGGAAGAGGTAACGCTTGAAAAACAATACCTTGCCGTATGGGGAGGCGGAAAACCGGGGTGGATGATGGTAACTATCGTAACCCTGACCTAAAAGAAGGTCTTAGGTTACTTTCAAGTATGTTATAGAAATAAGTTTCCAATTTTAGTTTTGTATTTCACCTATGTTTCATTTCTTACTAATCTTTCAGTCCAAGCAAGCCCAGCTCTTAATCTCTTGACAGACCCTTCTAGTACGTCCGAGACCAACACTTTGCAAGTACCTATATTCATTATATTTATTGCAAATAGAGAAGAGTACATCATGTATGCCGACACTTGAGGCGTCGTTTTCACCACTTTAACCAGTTTTAATTTTTTTGTAGATACATCTGGCGCCTAATCATTTTAGCTCCCTGTTGTATTATATAACACTAAAATAATTATATGCTTTTAAAACTAAACTTCTTCTCATGCAATGGGAAAAACCTGTTTTTGTTATGTTTCATGTAAATCTCGAATTATCGAAGTTGTGTCATTTCAAAAGGGAATTGGACGTCTAAATTTATTGTTCCCTGCTATTTTGGAAGCTGAACCTATAAGGGCTCCATGCATGGTGAAGACTAGAGGTCTGACTTCATAACTTTAAACAGCCGTCTAACCATAGTGGAACCGTCACATTTCTTATAGACAAACCTTTGACCTTTTGGTAGGTGTCAAAAATCGGGGTGCGTTTTTGGCGGTCGTAACCCTTAACTGTTTCAGTCATTGGCAACTTGATTAACCATTGGCCGTTGACACTTTTTTATAGGATGATCTAACTTGAGTGTTAATGTTTTTTTACATTGTCACCCCAATATCAATAGTATGAACAGTGACCCCGCTTAGAGAAATTTGCAGACTATTTACGAGAAGTTTTCAATGGGCAAATCCTTGACCATAATGGAGGGACCTCATCACCGAGTCATCGGGGTCAGGAAACCACCTCCAGACTACATTCCAACATTGCTGATATTCCATTCGTTTGTAAGGAGAAAATGTGCGAAGATGATTATTTACATTCAGTGATATTTAATGGTTATATCAAATCAAAGTATTTTTTGCCAGATGAGGCGTTCCATACCTACTCGACACTCAATGATTATAATAACAGACTGGTAGCATAAAATTGACCTCTGGTTGGTGTGTCTGTGTACATGTACTCACGAACTGTACACGCACACGCGGTGACCTCCATGATGTACACAACATGTATGTTGTTCATGTTGTGATATAATTTTTTATTAGTAAAAAATAATAACAACCAGGCCGACGGGTACCATTTTAAAATAGGCGTGGCGCTAAAGGTAGGTTTCTTTACTATTCAGTAACTGACATTTGCATAGGAATTTTCAGGTTGTCCTTTGTATCAACAAGCTTTCCATTTTGCCAAACTCATACAGTTATTTCTAGTCAACATACATAATGTATACAACGCATGGTGTGTGCTGTTTGCATATTTCCCGTAGAAAAATCTCAGATGAAACACCACAGCGTGTTCACTGCATGGCAGTCTTTTTGAGCATGTATCGCCACAGTGTGTACTTTTAATTATCACTACATAGATTAAGTTCTGCAGTGGAGAATGCAAAGGAGATAATAATTATGGTTTAGTTCCAAGTTCGCTGTAATCATGGAGGTAGCTACTCCATGCTGTAATTAATTTAACACACAGAACAATTCCTCCAAAGTGTTTATTGTTTAATTTTTTATTCTACCATGTGCAAAGGACTGCAGATAGGCCCTTCTATACATACAGTCTAAAGTAATTTCTGGGGAGACATCTTTTGTTCTTTCCCTTTGTCCCAGTACTGACCATTTTCCCGTAGACTTGTTGCACTAATTTCCTAATTCCCCTATGGATCTCCTTTTATTTCCCCCATGCCCATGGGGGTACACACGTATGTGATCACTGTGTAAATTCACTAGGTGCAAACACTGTGACATTTAGTCTAGTCATTGCTACCTCCATGGTCTAGTGTACAAAGAGTACTAGGCCGTATCCAAATTACCGGCTACAGCTACGGCTACGGCTGTTGCTAAGGGTGTTGATAAGGAACTATGCACGATAGCGCGGTAATCTGGCCGTAGCCGTAGTAGGCCGCCAATTCGTACACGGCCCTATACCAGCATTAAGTAATTATCATACGAATGCATCTGGGAAAACCCGGGGTTTTTCCACTGCATGTAAAACATGCACAGTGTTGACTCATGTGGGTGTGCCATTGTATTATGTACTTATAGCGGACAATTTTAACTCATTCAAACAACAGTAAAATCGTGTACATTGTTTCGTAGGAATCGAATCGAAATTTTACAAATTCCCTGCACAGTCAGTTCCATTTTTATTTGTGTTTGACTACCACTCAAATTCATGGGCAATTTTTTTTCCCAAAAAATAAAGGAAAATGCCAAAGAAAACCCAATCTGAAAGCAGAGACGAGCTCAGGTTCAATTTAAATCAATTTTCTCTCACATGTTTCTAGACTTCTTCTCTCTTCAAAATTCCTCATACTTTGTATGTGATCATCAACATCAAAGATTAATGAAAATCATATTTTTAGGGAGTGTAAACTGAATTTCAACTAATTGCCCTACAGCTTTTATAAACGCATATTATCCGCACAGCCTGTAAAGGATTATAGAAAATAGGAAATGAACAACGTTGTTAGTGAAAATAACGAAAATGGAAGTAGTTTGTGATGTCAGTGACGTTTCCTTGTACGTTTATGTCTTTAAATGATTTGGCAATATTTCAAAAACACGATAGCACATGACCAATGATTCAAAACCACGGTAATGGACACCAAAGTTTCGCGGATATTGCTCAACATACCTGGAACAAAGCCACAATTAGCAAAATATGGGCAGCCGCCAGTGCAAAACAAGAAATCATTAGCAGTTAAAATTACGTAGGGTCTACTGTATAAGCACAAAAAGATGAAACTGTGACTTTGTCTGCATGATGGCACTGTGATATTTTAAGCTGTCTTGTCCAGCGCTAAAGAACAGAAGCTAAGATTGTTTTTGTCAATCATAAATAATTGTTGTTATTGGATATAAATTGCCGACCATAGCACTTGGCAATGCTCAATAGACTAAGACAAAAGGGCAAAGTAAGTGAACCACTATTTTAATAACCCTTTTCCTCAACAGCTACTTCCACAGTTCCTGCTCTTTTGTTCCACAGCCAGTTAGTTCATCAGAAAGTCAGGATGGCAATTTTACTTGCTATTCGGGCCGTGTGTTTCCTTTTTGTAACAAGTCATGGAGCGTGGGGTACGGCCGAAGTTCAACGCATCTTAATTCCTAAAAATGACAGCCATGCCCCCATCCCGTGCGTTGGTCTCCAACCAAACGAAAGACCGAGCCTTCTATTCTGGTTTATCGGTGAGACTTGGGAGATAGCAAAGGACTCCCTGGTTCTCCGGTACTCGGGTCCAAACGTCGGCCATAATCTGACGGTGAACGACCGATACTCCATCTCGCATGGCTTTGGCCTGGTCATCGGAAAACTCGACACCATCGACAGCGGGCGGTACTGGTGCCGAGTCGTTCGGGCAGCGGGTGAGGAGAGCATCGAAGCGGTTGACATCACAGTTGTTGTCAGAGGTAAAGATTTCCGTTCCAAATAGCATGTGTTTACATCGAGTTATACGGATGCTTGCGCTTGACTTCATTGACCGCCATCTTTGGTGACAAACGATGGAAACGTGCACGCGTATACGCGTTGGGCACGACTCTCGGCCAATAAATGACAGCCTTTCACGCGTGCGCGTTTCATCAACGATGTCGGCCAATGCGGGGGGGACTTATTGTGTTTTTGGTTTGTTTACTTTTTCATTGAACTTTGGCATGAACCATTGCGCCATCTCAGTTTCCTTGTTTCTGTAGATTTTCGAAGAGGGTTAATTGTTATTACTTGTAATATGCTGGTGAATTAGTAATATTCTTCATTTTGAAATTATTGTTAACTATTTAAGACAAAGACAGAGACTCATCGTTTTATAATAATAATAATAATAATAATAATGATATTGATAATAATAATAATAATGGGCATTTGTTATGCGCCATAAATGTGTCAGAAAGACACTCCTGGAACATACAAAAAGAAACCTGAACAAGTCAGTTTCAAGTTAGTTATTAATCTGGAAAGTGTCTTCTAGTCTGAGATTCAGTGGAAGAGCATTCCAAAGAGATAATCCAATATGTGAAAAGGAACGATCTCCTTAAGCGTGTTTAGAGCGAGGGATGTTAAGAAACATGGCGTTTGAAGAGCGAAACCTGAGTGTAGAATTTCTAATAGCTGTATTGAATCCTGGATGTGTCTATAGGAAATGCAACCGTCCTATTGTATTTTTCAGAAATAAACAGTATACCCAGAAACAATGAATACTGCATCAACTTTGCCGAGTCCTCTTTGCTATTTAAAGCTGGCAAAAACAACAACATAGGGTCACCCATGCTTTGTTGTGTTTCACTTCAGCACAAGGAGTTAACCAATTACATGACTAAATCATCTCTTCCGGCAGGATGCCAATATTGTTTGAAGTCTCCTCTGTCCGAAAGACTTGTTGTAATGAAAAAGGGGGGAAATCGGCCACAAATGTTGTTAAAACAAAATAATTAGAAAAATAAGAGGTGCAACTTGTTCTGAAAATAGGATGTTCTTTTGGTATTTACTCCACAAGTTAATGCCAAAAAAACTGTCTTGGTATAGAGCACTGGAGAGCTGTTGATATTATAAAATCTTATTAGAAATGACCTCTTTGAAGTAATGTAGTTTTAGAGAAAGAGGTAACAGTTTCACTCCAAAGTCTTTTAAGGCATTTGAAAGTGTACAATTTTATGCAACATGGGTGTATTTGCAATCATTTATATTTTCTTGCGACTTCAATGACCAATTGAGCCTAGCTTTTAACAAGGTTGTTATTTTATGCTTATGCTGGGTTACGCGAATTAAGGAATACTGGTAGTTTACACTTACTAAAAGTATACACTGCCTTTCAGTAATCTTTCTGTTGGATTGATTTCTTAAATTTCAGATTTGCTTCAAGGTCCGGTTGTATGGTGGGAGCCGTCAGGAAGTCCAATTTCCAAAGTTAACGTAATGAAGCAACAGATACTAAACTGTTCGGTCAATAACGTTTTTCCGAACCCCGATCTAACATGGTCATTCATTGGCTGCCGTAATACCGCTAATCGGTCAATGGAGTTGTTTACGTCCAATCAGCAATCGTCTTACGATGTATTCTCCAAAACTTATCACGTGACGAAAAGGGCATATTTTGGCGCATTGGATGTGAAGACAGACGATAACTGCACGTTCGAGTGCGTTGCCAAGGGAGTAGCAATCCGTAACAGAT
The DNA here is from genome assembly GCA_023634235.1 of Pisaster brevispinus. Taxonomy (NCBI): domain Eukaryota; kingdom Metazoa; phylum Echinodermata; class Asteroidea; order Forcipulatida; family Asteriidae; genus Pisaster; species Pisaster brevispinus. Next base: position 2,591,790 of record JAMKCF010000018.1, read on the forward strand.
CGTCTTCTACTGTTGTTGAAATCTTTGCCACAGGTGAAATAAGTATTTTAAAAAAGCGTTTGCCAACAGCGAGTTTTTAATAAAGTAGACAGTTAATAATTTCACTGAAATCGCACTAGACTTGGACATAATTGTTCATTTAAAAACCTTTTATAAAAAAAGGACCGTCAACATTAACACAACCAAAGAGAAGAAAAAAATGAAAATGTCATCTTAAGTTTCCGAAATATGATTACGAGTTCGAATTTGGAAACGAGCAGTTTCTTTTTTCTTTTTTTTCTTTTTTTTTTTTTTTTTTTTTTTTTTTTTGGGGGGGGGTCTTCTTTGGGCTACGCCATCTTTGTGCATTTGTAGCGATGTGTGTTGACTTTACTGCACTGTTGTAGTGGCCTCTACAGGGTTAACATGTCTAAGCGCTCTTTATTGCAGTTTACCTTTCTTTCAAAATTTGCTTTAATGTAAATCGTACGTTTAATTTCTGATGCATTTAGTTTTTAAGAAATTTGATACGATGTTGAATTTGTACGGGGACTTTAGTCTTTGTAAGCATCTTTTGACTAACCGGCGAAACAGTAATGGAATAAAAACCTGGACTCTTTCATCTAGACGCTAGGTGGCAGCAGACTTACTGGGCATATTCATTACTCTTGGAAGCAATCTTCTCGTCGTTTCATTTGATGTTTGGTCCCGCCGCACTATTTTCCCCTAGTGTGTTCTGCCCCTTCACAAGTGACGACAAGGGATGAAAGAGGACAGCAACCCAGAGAACAAGGTTGAGGGGAAAAGACAATGCTTAAAAGGACATAAAAATGTCTGATGCCACCTTGTGTCTCAATACCTTTTTATCGTAAGTGACACTCATGGCATTTTCGAAACCCAGGCCTCGGTTTCGGCTCTACCATCGGCTTCGTCCACCTTTCCTAAGCCCCATGCCCAAAGCGCACAAAATCCAAAATTGCTGACAGTGTCGGAGCCGAAGCCTAAACTTCTTTTCGAAAACAGCCCATAGTTATTTGTGTTTCTGTTCGTACCAACATCTTTAGCTCAGCAGCCGGAATCCAAGTCGTCGGGTACCACCTTAGCATTTATCTTTCTGGCGGTCATCTTGATAGTTTGCGTTATTGCATTGGTGTACTTCATGTACAGAGTGTGGCGTCTACCGCAACGACGTATCTTTAAGTACGCACAACATAAACCGAAAGGTAAGCTTAGATGCTCGACTTGAATCTACTTGATCGACATGATACATTCACGTTATAATTGTTTTATTGAGGCTGTGAGTTTGAATAAATTAATTAAGCTAGCTTGTCCATGCATCAAAGAGTCGGTTATCAAGCTTGCACAATCCTTGGCTCTTTAATCATTGTTTAAAAAAAAGACCAGCCAAAGTGAGCGACCCTGTTTAAAACCTGTCCACTGCAGTCAAGAAAATGTTGTTGGGGGTTTTCGAACTTTAATAAACAGCGTTTTTATCCTGCCTGGTTTTATCTTTACTGTCGACAATTGTTGTCCAAAACAATAGAACTTTTAAAGTTTTTACTAATTTGTAAATGATGTTGCTGCATTCCTTTTTAAAATTTAGTTAAACTGGAAGAGGAGACGGGGCTTTGTCAGGAACAACAAAAGGAACAAGAAGCGGTTAAAGGGGTAGATATCACAGGTAAGTTTCATGGTTTATTCAGAAGAGAGATACGTCCCAACGTTTTGACCTGTGCTCAGTGTGTCTTCAGAATAACAGAGCGCACTTTTTGAACCGTATCTCACTTCTGGATCTTCCTAGAGCAACCTTGTGTAGTTTGCCTTCTGCACCTTGCAAAAACATCACAGTTTAATTAATCTTTAGCTTTTGTTGATAAAGCAAGTCCCAGATTCACAATAATAATACTCTTCACTCTAGCCTCTTGTTTTTCTTTTCGGGTTTTTATTTTACCTTTGAATTGTAAGTTATACTGAATAGTCCAAACCTAGCAATTGCTCATTACAAGGTGGTTTTTTCAGAATGGGTCCAGGAAAGTCCACAAAAATCCCCTGGAGCTGTTTTTACAAAATCCAAGATGGCGGTCGAAATGTCACCATTTTCGAATCTAATCATAAGTATTCAACCTGACAACCTGATATATGTTTCTAGGCACAAGGAGTCACAAGGAACCAATAATTTAAGATTGTATTACTTCATAAGAATCTAAAACCAAGACGGCGCCCAAAATGGCCGTCATTTTGGAATCTTTCCATAACTATGCAACCAGACATGCTGTATTAAAAATACAACAAACTGCGAAAACATAAAAGGATGCAGCCAATATCCAGCATATAGAGTCCTTAAGTAACATGGTTAATAATAATGGCCTTGATTACTGTCTTCCACCCGTGTATGTGCTTTTCATGTATGTCCGTTATTTGTGTGCCCGTCCATAGGCTGGGGTACAAAAGCTGTTGCTTCACCTCGGACCTAGATGTTGCCATTCGATTTACGTTCACTATTAATTTACTTTGTATTAGGCTATATTGATGTTCATAAACTGGCAGTTTAATTATGTGACATTTTATACCATTCTTGTGATTTATGGCATCATTGAATAAGTGTTAAATGTTTAATAAAATGTTTATGAAAGTTGAAAAAGTTCCCAAAGTTCACGTTAAAAATTGTGTTAAATTCCACTGTGTTTGATACCCTTCCAGTGCCAATTTGATCAAAATCGAATAACTTTTAATGTGTTATCTCTGTTTGTACAGGAAATTTTCAGGCCATTCATGAACTTTGATGACATCCAATCAAAACGGCTTTGTATTTTTGACCTTTTCACTGACGAAAAAAATTCCTGTTTGCAATGTACAGACCCATTTGTGGTTGACATCCGATGACGTCATGTTTCATATTTCGCCTTTTGGGTATCAAATAAAATGTGATTTTACACCATTTTAACGAGGACTATTTTATCGAGGACTATTTCTTTTCAGCCGATGGAACGACCCACTGGTCATCACGACATAGGCTCGGAGACTACGGCATCTTATTCAAAAAAGACGAGCAACCAGGAGACATTCAGGAGATGATTGGTGACAGTCAAGATTTTTTACTTGCGACACCGAAAGCTGTCATCCGTTACCGAAACACACCGAAAGCTAAACCAGAAATATTTACGGGAGAAAAGTTTCCAGGATATGTGACGAGCATTGTCTTACACCCAGACAGTGAAACTTTAATAGTGGGTTTGAGAAAAGTTAAAGACAAAACTACTAAAAAAGTTGAAGCAAGTTTGATATTTTTTGACATGAACTCTGGCAATAAAGAACACTCGGTCGAGTTGAAAAATTTCACTTTCCCAAAGGTCACCGTTGATGGCGCTGGTGCTATCTTTGTAGGTGACCTCGATGGCAGAATACTACAAATATTTGAAAGATACAGCAAGACACCCGGAGTAAAGTACAAGTTAGATATCTCTAAGCTGAAAAATATCGCAGCTTACGGTTGGAAACACCTGTTTGTCGTTAACGAAAACTGTACAATAATTAAGTACATTTTTAAAAGAACTGGCGCCTGTCTCGATATGTCGAAAATCAAAGATTGCATACAAATTACCCTTGCTGAAGGCAAAGTGCTGGGTGAAATCGTAGTGCACAACAATCGACTCTATGTGGTGAACGGTACTCGAATACACGCATATGATGTCGAGGTATTTGAATTGTTACATACATTCGAGACTGACTTTCAAAATCTTCAGGGTCTCTGCTTCTTTGGGTTGAGTGGTGTAGCATTGTATAGCACTAAGTGTGTCCAGACATATGAGATCGAGAAGAAAAAGAAAAGAAAAGAAGAAGGGAACTCAAGCGAAACGGTGTGAGATTATACTTAGAAAAAAAATAATGTGTTGACTACATTTTTTCTGAAAGGTCAAGTGTGGTAAGGATAACAAACATCGTTGTTTAATTTTAGTCTGAAGGCTTACTGATTATAAAGTTCTACTAGAACCATTTTCCCCATCTGGAAATGGTGAAGTCATATTTGAAGGGCCTGTAACTGAACGTCTTTTTAAAAAGCCGCAACAACTGATTTCAATCAAAATTGAGTTGTTACAATCAAAATTAATGTGTTTACATGCAAGATATTTTAAAGCTGATCTTATCTACTTGTTAAACTCCTTTGAATTGTTCTTCTTTGTTTTGTGTTTCTTTCCCTTCCCACTCCATTGTCTTCTCGAATGCTTGCCAAATTACAATCACTTAATTATCTTTCTTGCAGCCATTTTTCTGTTTTTGGTACATTCAAATCAGTGTTTTATTACCGAAACGGAGGTCAGAAGGACTCCGAATTTCAATGAGTGTAGTTGCGATTTTTGGTTTGTTTTTAGTTTTTCATTCGGTTAGTTTCTCTGTTATCTTGTTTTATAATTTCTTGTTAACCACTGAAAGAGGATTTCGCAAACTTTTATTAAGACCTTTCAAACCCACGGCGTGGGCAAATTGACCCGGAGCCAGCTGTCTGACCTTTTAACCCGGACGTACTTTGATAAAAGCCAATGATGCGTCTTCCACTGATAACCCACAAATTGTTTCCTTTTTTGTGGCTCTTGGTGGAATGCAACTCAGTCTGGCTGTGGCTACGACTTTGCCTTCATAGATGAAGCCAAAAAAAGCCGTGTTGTTAATCCTTCCAAACGCAAAACAAAGCAGAGTCGGAGTCAAAAGATTTTGCTACGGCTACGGCTACGACTGTGGATTACAGAGACAATGTTGAAATAGACCTTGCTGTTGTACAAACTGCACTGGTTGGCATGGACGGCCGAATGCTAGCAAACAAATTCAACCGTGTTAACATAATGTTGTGAACAAATTCAACATTTCTGCAAACCTTTAAATGAAGAAATACATCCCTTCATTGTATGCTTTGTTTCCAACAAACTTTAATTTGTCTGATTCTAATTTTCAATCTGCTCACAGACTTCGTTAATGTCTGTTGGTGGACTATCGTTAAAACTTGCTTCTTTTTTTTTAAATATTTATATGTAACATTATTACAAACTTTGGCTACCTGTTTTTTGTTTTGCGTTCATGGCCTCCCATAGTTGTCTAACCTTGGTTGGCAAAAACTCGGGCAGTGACGTTATAGAAAGGTATATTGTCACTGCCGGATCCATCAGTTGCATTAAACTGGTGCTTTCCATTTGAGACTTATTTCAGTGCCCATATCGCTCGGTAGTTCAGCAGTCATCTCGAACTGTTTGTTTTTATACGAAACCAAACTCAGTTTCGAAATTCAGTTTTGATAGTAAGTTAATTTTATTGGATTTTCTAAAAGTTTTTTTCCCACTGGTTTTAGTCATAAAATTTATTTCGGAAAGTTATTTCCTTGAATTTGTACTAACCAGCTTACAAGCTATTGTAAAGTAATTGCGTAAAAATAATTATGAATTGTTCAGGAGTTCAATATTTCTTTTTAAAAACCCTGCAAATATATATTTTAACAATTCCATTGTCTGCACCACATCGTAAACACTAGTCAGCTCGTATGCCATTGTATCCTAAACTGGACTCAGTCAACAGGGGTCAGTGAATTTGGTTAGGGGGCCAAGAGAAAACTCTGCCAATATTCCTCCGAGTACAAAATCAGTATGTCGATATTGTCAGTGGTAGATGAAACCGAATTATAATAAGCCGAAGATTTCATACAAATAATATTAGGATTCCAATTTTGAAAATATTGTATACATTTTGCATGACATAACTTAAAACAACTAACACGTGTGTTACTGTAAAAAAAATCTTAAGATTGCAAAGTATATAACTTTTAAAGTATAAATTTTGCTTAATCATTATTTTTGTTTAGCTGTAAAGTAATACAACACAAGAGCAGTACACAAGTGAATTTAAATGGTTTTGCCTAATAAATAATTGTTTTGTTTCTTCTGACTTACAAGACAATTCTTCTGCGGTGTGTGAGTATATAAAAAACATACTGATTTAAATACAAAAGATAAAGGACAACAAGCCTCCCAGTTGTTTATACACAAAATGTATTTCTTATAACGCTATTTTCTTACAACTTTGGTTGTAGTGTAATCATATCCGGACTTTGGTAGTGAGATTTATTTTCTTTGCTTGAGGAAATTAAAATGACAAAAACAGTCATACTTAATAAGATAAATATGCATTACAATTTGACCGTTTCAGTTGCCATACTCTAGTGTTATTGTATGAGGTTGTTTATGTTTCATTAGACTCCCTGCAATGGCCGTATTGCCTGAGGTCAAACAACGAAAACGTGCGCGCGTTTACGCGCCGCGCTCAACTCTCATCCAATGACAGGTCTTCGTTTAACCTCAGTGAGGGTGCTGTTTTGGCTTGTGACGTCATATGCAATGGGTATATTTATATAGACCATATCATTGATCTCCATCAATATTAATGGAGATCAATGGACCATATGCATTGACGTCATCCAGCCGCCATCTTAGAGGTAAACCGATGATGTAACAATGGAAACGCACAGTTTTGTACGCGCGGCGCACAGGATTGGCCAATGAACAACCTCCTTCTGACCTCTAGGGCAAGGGTGCCCTACTCAAATGACGTCATGTGCATAAGGTCTATTTTCTGTAGCCCTCAGTTGCGGAGCAACACTTAGTTAAAATAAAAAATCTCCACTGTGGTTTAAAATGGGGATTTTGATCCGGTGCCCTAGGGAAATCTGTCTCCGGAGATTCTGCCCCACTTGAGAAACTAACATGGGTGGATGACTTAAATGAGGGCACTATCATTAAAAGGTTGTACACATTTTGCCATGGGGGGGGCAGAATTTCCTGCCACATCGGCTTTACGCTGAATCTGAGTCCTACTGACCCAGAAAGGGATCTGGACCCATGTAATCCTTAATCGGAGTCAACTCTGACCCAGGAGTCAACTCTGACCCAGGAGTCAACTTTGACCCTTGAGTCAATCCTGACCTGGGAATGTTTATAGAGTATTTTCCACGTTTTGCAATTAATATTGTGTCGCAAGTAGTTTTTGTTTTGAGCAATTTTCAACAGCTATTCTCCCGCCCATAATCTACATCGTGTTGAACTTCAATGACAAATCACACTCCTTGCAAATATTTAATAATAAGCAAGGTTTAACTTCCTACCGAGGCTTTTTTTTTCGAAGGCCAGAGAAACTCGATCTTGAAAATTTGATCCACCACTTTCGATGCAAGTCAATTGATTAATTTCACTTCTAATGTAATATTTTCTTCACTTCCTCGTGTCATGCTTTTCTCTCACTTTCTCTTTTGCTTATCGTCACGAAATGAATCAAACGAAACGAAGTTCCTTTCGGGTGTATTTGTTTTAATGCAGGGATTTAATACCAGAACATAAACCACGTAAATAAACGGCATACAGCGTACTGCATGTCTATTCACTTAAAAATTGCAACTGCGTAAAAGACCAAACAGTTTGAAATGGGAGGTGTCATGAACAAACACGGAAAACCTTTTCTCGTTTTGGTATTTTTACTAGGTGAGTACACATTTTTGTTTTTCTGGTATATGTTACTGTATTTGTCTCCACAATTTAGGTCTCATAAAGACCCGTCTTTCGGTGCTTCTTTCACCCGAAAACGTTCAAAAGGGCCGCGTCGTCTATGAGCAGCCCACATCCACGACGGTGTAAAAAACACAACGACCCAATTTCGAGTTTATTTTCGACGTAGTATCTGATACTTTATCTACTGACTCTCAGAAGGCCGTTTTGCCCCCCCCCCCGGGGAAATTTATTTTGTAAATCGTTGTTGTTGTTGACGAGTGGTTTGACCAAGTGGTTTCGTTTACCCACCTTTTCATCTGTGGACCCTTTCTTAGACAGTGCCCCAACCTAACGGCGGGGGTCGTCCACATTGTAAACTGTAATTTCTTCAACATCTCTTACATGTAGACCTACGGGTTACAGTACAAGGCAATTTTTCAAGGTCCATTATTGTTTTTTACCAGAAAGATATGCATACTAATATTTATCATAACAAAGCCCCTAGCCCCTCCCCACAGTTGGTACATGTAGTTGAACACGGCATGTGAACTTCAATTAAAGGGGCCGTTCAGAATAGTCATTGGAGAGAAAAAAAAAAAATAAAACATAACAAAAATCTAAATTGTTTTGACTCACCCACCAAATGTTTTAATGTATAAATATTTAATGAATTCATAGTATAATCTATATACCGAAGAACTAAGTAATGCCACAAATAGACCAGATATTTCAAACGAAAGGTCTCCGATATCAGTAGCTTTCAATGGGGTTCTCCGGCTTAAACAAACAACTTTGTAGTTTATCAGGAATTAAATTGACAATCTTGGCTAGCTACTAGGTACTTTCTTCTTTTTCAATTGTAAATTTATATACTTCTTCTTCCTTTGTTTTCTTTTCTTTTTAACTGAATTTCGATTTTCAGGTATTTTTTGCGACCCACCCACCCAAATTTACGAGAAAAAAAGGATATGCATTTTTTTTTTACTTTTCCGAACGGCTCCTAAAGAAAATAATTATCTTTTTTTAAGTTACGGTGTAAAAAAAACATAAACTTGCTTTTAGATCAATATAAACAAATTATACAAGGTCAGTCAATCAGTAAATCCAATAATTTATGGTATGAACAAATCCTACCCTTTGAAAAAAAAACCTTAAAGGGGCTGTGTCTTCACGACCAAAGCAGGCCCGTGGATGAACATTGATGGAACTGGGGGAGGGTGTGCACGTGCAGTAACTAGATGAGAGTTCATTATTCCAAATTTGTTTTTTTGATTAATTTTTTTTCAATTTCAGGACTTGTTCAGCAATCCTATGGACAAGCGGTGGACCCTATAGGTAGGTTTTTTTTTTTTTTTCAAACTCTATACTTATTGAGAGATATAACGTGTGAATTTTCTTGATGAGGGTGCCTACATTTTACTTCTTTTTTTTTTTGCCCTAAAATTGATTGTGTGTTACCAAGTCAAATCCTAGAGTTTCCACATTACATGCGAACACAAAACCTTACAGATCAGCCCTTTTTCTAAAGAATTCCTCTATGGGGTCAACTTGAACAGAGTACACATTTTTGTTGGGTCGATCCATTGTTCCATTGGGTAAAAGACCCGACATGGGTCCGTAAGCAAATCTTTACACACTAGAAACAAACGTTAGTACTGGATATGGCGAGAGTAACTTATATCGGGCAAAGTAAAACGTCAACAACAAAGACATCGAGAAATGAACACTTCCTCTTTTCCAAAAATCTGTTCAAGGAAGTGTAGCTACCGTTTCTTTTTTCTTCTGCATAGTGCTCTGTTGCAATTTTTTCTGAGGGCCGTCTACCCCAAATCACGGCAATGGTGTACGTCGTACCCTCTGGTTTCAGCCACATTTAATTGGTTGTGTGGGGTGGTGGGCGGGGGGGGGGGCAGTGGAAACCACAGAGCTTGAAACCACGAACCTGACCCGTTTCTCGGTCGGGCTGAACCGGAAATTGGTAAAAATGAAACAAGAATTTGGGTTGGATTCTGCGTCAGTTTGACACATTTCTGGATCCATTTTGAGACAGATTCAGGATCGCGCTGACCCAAATATAGGCCAAGCTCCTGGCTGGGATTCGGAGTTGGGTCAATTTTTTTTATAACCAATGAGTAAGATAGAAAGTAATCGATTTGTTATTTCGATAATTACAAAAAAGTGTTTGTTTTAAATTGTTTGTATTTAACCGAAGTATGTATTCGTGTTTATTTTGTTCAGACCCATGCAGTAAAGTGCAGTTGACGATGAACACGTCGACACTTGAAGAGGGCAAACCGGTTCGGTTCTTTTGTAGCAGCGAGGGGTGTACCGATACGAAGTTTTTTTATATTGATGGGAAAATGCGTTTATCGAATGAGCAAAACTCTATGTGAGTATTATGGGATATGTTTATCTGGTGAGGCCTTGCCGGTGCTTGTTATGTGCACTAAAACATTTCAGCAGTTCTACGCTGATGAGACAAAGCAGTATTTTCAATTATTGTAAAATGTACGAGTAGTTCTTCTTCTTCTGCTTGTTTTATTTTCTTCTCTCGGGTAGATTATGAAATGACAGAAATAAGTAACAATAAATACGCCGCACAGAGCTGGTTTCTAAGAGAGACATCAAATAGAATACTGTAGGTCTTTTTATTTTATTTTATTTTATTTATTATTTTTGTTTTAGTACAGCCAGTCAATTTTACAGGTAGTACGTAAATGCAGAATACCATATAGGCCCCTACCATTTGTTATTTATTTTTATATATATATTTTTTCAAAGTGCTTCCATAACCGAGTGCGTTTGCCAAGGCCTTATTCCAGTTTACAGCTTGCGACTTACAGTTTGGTGAATCTGGTTTTCATTTTGTGAAAAACTGCTTGTAAAATAACTTATTTTGTTTCCGGGTCACTGAGAAGACTCAGTGGGTAAATAAAACTTGGTTGTTGGTGTTATTTCTTTTTATTTTATTCGTCTTTTATTACTTTGTTTGTTTTATTAATTTTATTTTCTTTCCCTCTTTTGACAGAATTACTAAAGTTTCCCTGGATATGATCCCAACGCGAAATTTGTCTGGATTGCTGCTGGAGTGTAGAATGTATTCTAACGATGGCTTTACTACCCGCCGTGCCAATCTCACTATGAGCATCCAGTGTAAGTTTGCAGAACTTCTTAAATATAATTTAATTCTAGTCAAGGTTACAAGACGCTCCAGCTGTAGTCACGGGAAAATGATATATGCGACATTGCTTACAACTGTCAACTTTGTGGTTGGAGTCGCTGATGAGACCCTGGTCATTTTGGACAAGCTGAAATATTTTGATTTTTTTTCTTTGCTTTTTTTACAAGATCCACCTGAAACCGTTTTTATGACAACCGAGTCTGGTACCTGTAGAAGAACAACATGCAACATGACAATGTCCTTTTGGAGAGTATATGATTTCACCTGCCAGTCGCTGTCGTCAAGTCTGCCCTACGGATTCCGCTGGGTTCTAACCTCCCAAGATGGTCATGATCTGGTAGTTCTTGAACCAACACAGAGTAAGTAGACTGGGCAAGCCACGTGCGTGTTCGAACATTGGGGTCTATTGCTATAGGCAAACAGTTGGAAATTTACCGAGACGCTAGGTGGCGACAGACTCACCGGGTTAATTACAAGTTTACGTCTCTCAGATGTAAAACATTTGTCACACCATACCGGCAGTATTACTTCAGAAGGAAATCCTGTCTCAGAACCAAAATGCATACGAACAAAATAAACGTGCACTGAGTTGTTAGACATGTCATCAATCAAATCAGCTTCAAAAGCCAAAACTGAAGACAATATAGTGTACACATCCAACATGTAGGCAAGCAACTGCACACTACTCTTGTTAAAAGGGACGTGCCGGAAGCACACAAATAACCATTTGCAATCAGCGTTCTTTGTATTTTGTCGTCAACTTTTTGCAAAGTCATTTTTCGTATTGTCTGCCTTGTCCTCGTCTCGTGATTCGCTGTTTGTGTTTTTGTCTGTATATAGGCTGTTTTCTGTAAGCCTCGGCTTACTCTAACAGCCCCATACTCTCACTCCTTTCTTGTACTTTCCTAGTTATTTATTTTTATTTGCTTTAACACTATATTTATTATGTATAATTATATGCGCTTTTGATTTTGTTACCTTTCTATGTACTGATATTTTATATTGAACTAATTTCCAAAAATAGTATGGAATAAACGTCATATTAAATTGAATTGAATTGAAGCGTCTTGCCCAATCAGTGGCTGTTTCCCTCCATTGGAGCCCTCGCATCGGCCGCCATCGTTGATGAAACGTGCACGCGTGAAAGGCTATCATTGGCAGAGAGTCGCGCGCAGCGCGTACACGCCTGCACTTTTCCATTGTTTGTCATCAAAGATGGTGGCCACTGACGTCATCTGCAATCCATGGACATCGACTTCACTTGTATAACTTGCAATATATCTGCCCATGATGAATCGGTCTAAAATCTTGTTTCTGCTGAAGACTCATCCGTTGAAACGACGGGAGAGTTTATTGGTACCGTAACGCACTAAGTAAACTCAGTCAGTCTGGTGTGCTAGATAAATCTCGACGCTTTACCAACACTTTATAAACAGTTAGACGAAGGCGAGTGTATCCAAATTAGAACATGATATATAGAGCGAGGCCACTGAGGTTTAATGTTTCGTGTAACTTATGTGATACAACATTTTGGACATTGCCTTGAACTTGTGTTTTCTCTTCTCATGTTCTTGATTACCGAATCAGCATTGGTGTCTGAACTTGACGGTAGTTGGAACGCAGTGAGCAACCTCACCCTTAAGACGCAGGCTAATTACACTGGGAAAGAACTAGTGTGCAGCGTCTTGTACCCTGACAACACCACGTACCAGAATATAACAGTAGCTGTCGTCGTGGAATGGAGTGAGTATAGGATTTGTTCAATCTCGTTTCCATCACGTATTTTTCGTGATAAGAGGGCACGACATGGCGCACAGCTGCATGAACGAGGTTGACATTCTGTATTTAATTATACACGTTTTAGGTACATTGGACGCCATGTTGTTTTGCCGGCCGTAAGTGAATAGAAATGTGAAACTTCAGATGACATTTCCATCCATCTCATTTAAGAAGACATCTGTGAGGTCTAGAAAAGTTAAGTTATCCAAAAGATCAAAGACGTTAAACACTTGCACCATAGACAGGAGGTCGAAGGTTCGAGTTTCGGTAGTCTATTATTATTTATTATCCCTAAATCAGCCAAGTGGGAATTTACACTGCCGAGGCCCAAATCTCACTAAGGCTTTGAGGTTTGAATCCCGTATCAACAAAATATAGCTACACTGGTGAGGCACTTGCACCACAAGGTCAGAAGTCGGAGGTTCGATTACAATTTCCTCCAATTATAGTTTTCAACTCACGTTAACCTTTACAGATACTTCGATTTTATTCTCTACGGTGACAGTCCTCGTCTTAGTTGTTTTCTTAATTTGCGGAGTCGCTGCTTACTTTGCCTGCAAAACTTTGAAATCGAAAAGGAGCCAAGACCGCGACGTCACAGCTCTGAGTCATGCAAGTGTCAAATCAAAAACGGTAGGCACACTTTTCTGTTATCAACCTTTTTTGAATTGCTGCCGAGCGTCCAGCTAGATACTTTCCACGTAAAAATATGTCAGCCATTCGAAAATCAACAAGCATGTCCAGTTTACAACACATTTATTTTGCCAAATCCCCGTGTCACTCGTCGTTACACAAAATACGATGAGTTTGAAACTTAGCATGGCGTTTAAAGTGAGAAGTAACCTGCACGTCTTGCAAGTACAACCTCGTGTTTGATCTCCTTTAAAAGGAGAACTCCTCTGAAAACAGCCGCAGGCGTAATATTTAAGTTTCGAAAAATCGATTTTGCCTGTCGTCAGTATAATAGTCCTGAAGCACACCGCTTAAAACATCGAAGTACAGTAACTAGTCATAGAGTATAATTGAAAACTCGATCACAACCTACAGTCTTTATCTTATCCCGATTTTAGAGACTTTCGAAGAAATGTTCGGTATCTCTGGATATTCTCAACAAACCCAAACCGTTCAGGGATAACTTTCCCCGGGAGCAAATCCAGATGCTGGACGTGCTTGGTGAGGGCTCGTTCGGTGTGGTGTACATGGCGAGAGCAGATGGCATCTTACAGGATGGCAAGAAACACACTGTGGCGGTGAAGATGCTCAAAGGTAGGGCACAATGGTCTAAAAAAAACTCTTGGGTCAGATTTGACCCAAAGTGTCCATCGTTTCGATGCTCTTGGCTTGATTTCACAAAGCACTAAGGTTCATCGTAAGAACAGTCGTCTACATCACCAAAGTGGTTTGTATTGCAACATAACTCTAACAACTACTTTTCTCTCCCTCTCCCCATCATTGATTTTGTCCTTTGTATTCCCCACCTCTTGTGGTCAACCAGCCCCTTCCCTTTTGTTACCCTCCTTTCTGTTCAGCCTCCTGCTTTCTCTGTGTATGTTCATCTCCATCATCTATTTCCACTTGACTGCTTTTGTTACATCAGTATACATGTACCTGTTTATGTTTGTAGTCTTGTCATTTAGCCTTCGAGAAAGACTCTGCTAGGGTCGAAACGTCACGCTACTAACTATTTTTTTTACATAACACTTGCTTAGCACTTAAGACTGATTCACAGTTAAGATCGGTCTTAGCTCTCTGTGTAAATTCGGCCCCTGAACTATGTCTAGCTAGCCGGTGTCCTACGGAAATCTGTCATCCGGATATTCTGTCCCCCATATGGGAAATAACATGGGCTGAAGAAAGATGATTCAGAAAGAGTGCCATGAGAAGAAGAGTGTACACAGTTCACCATATGGGGGGGGGGGCACACACAAAATCTCCTGCCACACCAGCTGTTGTCTTTGTGATCCCAATTCTTATCCGCTTTCTTCCGGAAACCCAAAGTATCCTTCTAATATAGAGTTTGTTAAAATATTTTCACAGCTTCAGTGTCATCTAATGACGTGGCAGGTTTCATGAAGGAACTGGATGTATGCAAGACGCTAGAACAGCACCCACATGTCATACAGTTGCTGGGTTGCTGTACGGATAAAGGTAAATGCATTTTATAGTTTGTGGTCGAGTCGTCTCTGGCATATGACTCAAGTTCTGAAGGCTGAGTCATTGGAGGATAGGTTCGAATCTCAGACACTTGTGTCTTGGGTGAGACACCTAACCGTACATTGCTTCCCTTCATCCAGGTGTCTAATTATAAATGCGGACCTACAAAGGGTGAGATGGTACGTTACTCTCTAGCACTCACATCCTGTCATGGTCGTGCGGTCAAGGGCACCAGACTCATGCTCTAATGCACCAGACTCATGCTCTAGTGTTCTGAATGAACAGCAGAGTCCATGGTCTTGACACCTGTGTCCTTAAACAGGACACTTAACCTTCAATTGGATGGTGCATAAAGCCGTTGGTCCTGTATGTTGTGTAATGAACGTAAAAGAACCCAGTGCACTTGTCGTTAAGAAAGGGGCTCGCCCCGGTAGTTCTGGCACGGTTGGCAATTCCATGCGCACAACCGACCCTGCCCGTCTAATTCTAACCCAAAGAGAAAAGGCGTTGGTGCAGTATCTAGACAAGACAATACAAAAGCAGCTTGAGTTGAGAAAGTTTTTAAAACGGTCAGGCCCAAGTACGTCCAAAGACAGGGTGATAAAGTTGCATACAAGCGGCTTGATCTACAATATGTTTATATACATTACCACCAAAAAAAAAAATACAATCTAATGTTTTGTATAATAGTCTTTCAAAGTATAGTGCAGTTCATTGATCCACAGAGCCAAAGTACATAATATTCAAAAAGTTTTTTAACAATATTTTTGTATTCTTGATCGTTTAATCCCGAAGAACCATTCTACTTAATCTTCGAGTTCGCAGCAAATGGAAACCTTCAGAGCTTGTTGCGAGCCAAGAAAAAGACCTGGACTGCTTTGTCACCCTGCGATTTGACATCTTACATCATTCTCAAGTTTGCTCATCAGATAGCAAGTGGCATGGAATATCTGTCGTCCATGCAGGTGAGTGGGGACTTTTGGTTGCATTCCCAGTTTCAATAAACTTAATGACTACATTTCTTGAGCATAATTGGGGGATCAGACTAATTTTCTGGTGTGGTTAAACTTTTGCATTCCCAAGTTGCAGTGAGCAATGACTGCAAATGAGGAACTTACAAGCAAGGGGCCTGACTATTTCCCCACCTAACCTCGCTATGGTTACATCTGACTTGAATGAAGATAAACAAGAGGCCTCTACCACGACAAAAGTAAAAAATGGTAGCGAGTGACATGTAGTGAAACGAAGGAATCTGTCTTGCAAGTTCTTCAACTTTTGTACAACAGCAACTTGTTTAAAGGAAAATGTCCGTACGTCTTTGTTATAATTTGGCAAACATTTGTATGCGCTTTGTTTTTAGATTATCCACAGGGATTTAGCAACGCGTAACATACTACTGACTGAGGACCTGACTTGCAAATTGTCAGATTTTGGATTTTCACGTGACGTTCTTTTCGAGAATCAGTACGAGATGTCGTCAAGTGTGAGTGGATAGTTTTAAAGATAGAGTACATGGTTTGTAAATGTTACGACAAGGAATTTATGTCACCCCTGAAGCTGACTGAATATAAAATTGATATCAATGTCATTCCTCCAAAGAAATATTTCGGCTGAAGTAGTGTCAACGTTGAGAAAAAAAAGTATTTAAATATATCAGCTTATTTCGACTGCAATACGCACAGACTTTGGCGTGCACACATTCTGAAAAGAAAATACATCAACCGTATGCGATCGATTGGTTTAGCTAAACAATGACTACCTAAAAACGTGTTTTGGGTGGTTGGTTGGCTGGCTTTAAACAAGTCTAGCCTTTATTGAAAACAAGAAAACAACTCGATCGAAGACTAATGCTTTTGTAGCATACTAAATCTTCTTCTTTTATACTATAATTTATATGGAATATTTGGAAATATTTATAGCTAAAAAAATTGTTATGAATGTTTTTTGTTTTTTTAGAAACCCTTTTTGCCAATCACTTCAAAATTTGTGCGACCCCTTCATAAACGTTTTAAATATAAACGCCGATTTGCTAAACATTCTTTTTAAGTAACCGGAAACGGACATTTTACTATTTGAATAATACGATGTAAATTGTACTTCCATGGTGCTTCGTTAAATTGAAGTAGTTGAAGAAACTGAACGGTCCATGTGTAAAGTTGGTTCCGGATGATCGAATACGCTCGAAACCTTCACGGCTTACTGAACTCTAGAGTATTAGAAATAATGACTTTACTCCTTTAACAAATCATTGTGTTATTCCTTGACATTCCCCACCCAGGGCAACGTCCCGATCCGTTGGATGGCCATCGAGTCCATCGTAGAGAACAAGTATACAACAATGTCAGACGTATGGTCCTATGGCATATTACTATGGGAAATGCTAACCCTGGGTAAGATACCGATCTGAAATCCCCAGGACCAAAGTTTATTCTAGATTGTGAGTCCAAGGATCAAGTGTGCGTTGAGATGAACTGAGGCGATAATTATCAACTTGGTACCTAACATTTATTGCAGTCTCACACTGCTCAACCTCGGTCCAAAGGACACTCCCGGTGCGTTGTATCGACCCCACTATCGTCACTATTTGTATTATTCGAAATGTGTTATTAAAGGCTCTTTTTCCCCTTTGTTATACTTGGCTGATCCAGCATGGGTGTCAGTAGAGAATTGACGGTGCTTCAGAAGAGCCATTGATAAAATACAGTTTGGGCAATGCAAACATAATTTTCTACGCACTTTGCAAAGCCCCTTCTTAATGTTTTCTCCCCCCCCCCCCCTCCTTACGATAGGTTCCCATCCCTACCCGGGAATGGACGTCAAAAACGTCATCGGAGCTCTTCAGACTGGACTGCGCCTTCCAAAACCATCTCACTGCAGTGACAAACTGTAAGTTTCTTACAATATAAAAACTCCTGATGTGGGTTCTTTTGATTTTGGCAATCGACATAAGCAAGCGGTGATTTGGGGGTCTTCTTTAAAAGCTATTTTCTCATACTTTGACAGTGCTTCAGACTGATGGAGGATTAAACGTTATATGAACTTATCCGTGATTAATTAAGTACTACTATAAAACAACAACAGGTATTATTATTTTTGATTCTAGGTACGATTTGATGAAGAGTTGCTGGTCGCCAGAACCATCGGACAGACCAGACTTCTTCAAAGTGATGGAGACTACACGATCGATGCAAACTTCTGCTCTGGTGAGTACATAAGAGTCTTCGGCCATAAACAAATGATAACATTCTCAAAGAAGTAAAAACTGAAAACAATTTTGAGGTCTGTCTGTTTTCCTATTACAGAGCTTTCTTCAGATGTCGGAGTTTGTTCCAGATCAGTACGAGTGAGGCGTCAGGAATTTGCCCATCTGGGTTTCCCGCATTGATGGACCTCGTCTTTCGGCCTATTATTATGTATATAGTAAAATCAAACCCGAACCTTTAACCTCGTTGAGGTACCAATAATGTTATGTATATAGGTTTGAAGACAGAGAGAAAGAGAGAGTGGAGAGGGGGAAGGGGAGGGGAGGGGGAGGGGAGACTCTACAGATGTTGATGTTATCTGGGCTTACTGAGGAGAGACATTGACAGCAGTTGTTTGTGGTCAGTTGCTCAATTAATCCCAGGCAATAGCTGGAAATGTAAAGAAGTCACTTAGATGTAAAATAAATAAATAAATAAATAAACAAGAAAATAATGCGTTTTTTTTAACTCACCCCAAAATATATGATGTTACATATATCTTGGATGGTTTGGGTACAAATATTGGTACCTTCGAGCTTCGGGATATAGTGGGAGGCTGCCACGCCCTGATGGGTTCGGCTTTCGGCTTTGGCTATGACATGTGGTTCCTGCAACAAGGTTGAAGAATGGGCCTTTTATTGATCTGGCCCTAGCCACAGCCATAGCCACATCATTTTAGCCTCTGTTTATGGCAATTTAATCTCAGAGCTTGCAAGAAATTGCACAACTAAAAATGAAAATCGCGCGTTTGAGTCTGCGCTATTTACTTCATGACACTTGTGTCCTTGAGCAAGATACTTTACTATAATTGCTTCTCTTCACCCAGGGGTATAAATGGGTACCTGCGAGGGCAGAGGTTAATATTGTGTTTGAAAAAGCCTTTGGAGTGCCACGGCAGCCCGGGCTGTATACTCCCCAGGGAGCTGAGAAAGATTACAGGAATGTTATTGGCCCAATGACCAGGGCACTATTAAATGTAAAGCGCATTGAGACGTTATTGTGAAATGCGCAATATAAGAACTAGTTATTGTTATTATTACTTAAAACATACGTTTCTGAAAATTGACAGAAATTATTGCGCATACTGTTCTGGGAATAGTTTAGGTGAAAGGTAATGCAATGGATTGGAAAATACTCAACAAGTTAATGACTTACTTGGTAAGAGACACTGCAGCTGTTGATAGTAAAAACTGCTTCGAAAAAGGATTCCTCCGAAGTAATTATGGTTTGGATAATTTTTCACCCCAAATTTTTTAAATCTGAGAAATGATTCATGCACAGTTGCTTATTTAGTTGCATGAATCGTTTCAAAAATTTCTGAGGGCTGGTGCCCGTGCACGAATGCAGCAGCCAGAGATGCCGTTGGTACCTGCGGTGTCACTTCGCTAAACGTGGATGGGTTCGATGTAGAGTAACAGAGAGTTATCTTTTCATAGAATTTACTTTTTGGCTGTTGACTTTCAACATACAGAAATATCTGTGTGTATGTTTTGGTGTTATTGGAAGCAGATTTCCCGTGTGTTCTTCGCACTGCACAATTAAGCTGACGCAGACCGTACCTTTAAGTGCAATTTTTACAAATTGGCAGACCATGACTGGTCAGACAGTATACCGCGTATGACGTCATTGCAAGGGGGTCAATAAGCAATTTTATTGTTATTGGTTTTTGTTTGTATTAATTAATATCATTCAATGTTTTCGTGGTCCTGGTATTATGGTCACAGAGCACAAATAAAAAAATGCATATTTAAAAAAATTGCCGGTATGAAAATACTTCTTGAACAGACTTATGTATCAAAAAGAGGACAAAAACACTATTTTCCTTTTTAAAAAAAATAATAGTATGTGTCCTGGTCATCTGTCAGAGTAGTTTGTAGCTTCTAACAGTTCTGCCTTATCCAAAAAACTTTTTTTTATTAATAAATAATTAGCAATGTAATATATACATAAGACAGTTTTAAAACATTTAGTGGCGTGACGTGGGCGCCTGCCTGCTCATTATTAGCACAGACATACACTAGTAATAATATGTCTGTGATTAATAGTACAATTATTATTAGTGGTTTAATATAGCGCCCTCCTGCAACATGATAATGTATACATTATAAATATATATATTTTGTTTTACTTTACATTTCTTTCTTTTTAATAATATAGCGTTACATTGGCAACAATTTTTATTACGGTGATTGTATTTTTGGAAGATTGAAATAAAAATGGAGATGTAAACTTTCTTTGAGCTCTCGGTGACCATTATTGCTTGTGTTTTCTTATAATTCCTGATATATAACTCAGTGACGCCCCTGCATGCCCACCTTGGCCAAAATTCACAGTTAGCTGGATATTACCAGACAATTATATAGTGCTTAAAAATTTTCTGATAAGCAAAAATAAGCTGGATACCACTAGCAAGTGGTATATCATGGCATGTTAATTTGGCTGGTAACGTAGTGCTGGTAAACACGTTTTTTCTTTCTTTTTTGTGCTTTGTTAAGTCTGGTAACAATAAGCAACTCTATTACATTGGTGCTGCAACTCTCTCTCCATCCATGAAGCCTCCATGCATTATCATATCGTGTGTGTGTACAAAGTCATGCACATTGTACGCATTGCACCGATCGGCAGGACAATCGTTCCCATCATGCGTCGCTACATCCTGAACTAGAGTTTGTTCAAGCTCCTCAGATACAACGATACATCATTGTGTTTCACTCTCGAAACCCACAAATCAAATAATTCAGTAAAACCCGAAAGTTGATTCCATAGCGTGATCAATTTAAAAACAAAGGGATGATATTGCTAATACAAAAACAGGTGTTTTTCCAGGTTGCTTGTCATATAGCTTGCTTTTATTCATTTCGAATCGAGAATGGCTGTGGGATATTTGCTGCTGCTCGTTGTCTCGTCAATAAAAACCGGGTTCATCGGTGAGTATGAATCGGTCTGTAACAATCTATTACTAATTTGCCGAATGGTGCCTGTCTGTTTTTGTGTCTGTCTATGCTATTGGACCTCTCTGAATTCTGCAGTAAACCTCGCGAAATTTGCATGGGACGATGGTATTGATTCTTCTTCAACCTTGCCAAACAATGAACAAAATCTGCTCAGAATTTACTAAGATATAAACACACACAAAAACATTACAAACAAAAAAAGACAGAAGCATTTTGCGGGCGATTTTCACTCGTGGTGTGATCTGGGCGTTGCTGCGTGCAGTGTAAAAAACCCAACGCAAATCGATGGAAAATTGTTGTTAAAACAATTAGTTTATGAACCATCGGGACACATGCTGTGTACTCTACGTTGAATTGGTTTGTTAGCTTTTAATGAAAGACATGTTGCCACTCCATTAAGCAGGGCATTGTGCTCAGATAATCTGTCTTGGAATGGGTGTGGCAAAATTAGCCACACGCTACCTTCAATGTTGACAGCGCTGCATCATAATGTATCAAGACAGTTTGTGGATCAGGGGTGTGAACCAAATGGTACGAAGCTGTTAAGCTTATACCTTGAAATTAATTTGCTCAAATCAAAAGCATAAAGCAGGACACCAGCTGAAAAGTGGAATGCTTGGTATTTTGATTGGTAACCTTTTTACGCTACGCAAGATAATGTTGTGTTTGTCAAATCAAAATATGCTGAAAACACGGAAGACGTTTTTTATCTCACTCTGTTTGCAGTTCGCTCTCTCGAGATGAATTTGACAAGAACGACGCCTTACGAGATCGAGGGAGAAATAACCTCGTTTACATGCACCGTTGATGAACTGGACCATGGACAACTACAGTGGTATCTTAACAACAAGCCATTGGGTCCTCAGGGTGAAGACTCCAAGAAACGAGTATGCCTTGATATACCGCTGTACAGAAATGACTCCGGCTCGACTCTGACTTGTTTTACGCTTGGGCTTTATAAAAACATCAATAAAACACTGCAACTGAACGTATTACGTAAGTCAATTGATCTTATGCATGCATTCCAAGTATTGAGTACACTACCTTAGCAAAGTGGGATCCAAACCACCGTGCGATACCTAAAATCGTAGCCTATCACCTAATTGTGGTCTGGACCTAAAGTGACAGGGTTTAGGCTGCATTAGGGTTTGGGCTACTTTAGGCCTCTGCACTGTGAGTCATCTAAATCCCAAGTCTCTGACAGACTGGACTCAAATTCATAAAACTTTCAGCTCATTCGAAAATGTAATGCTAAGCTGCATTTTATTATTAGGCCTAAAGAGCTTTATGAAATTGGGCTTTGTAATAATTTTTGTTTATGGTAATCCAGGGACATGAGAGACGTTCCAAATAAAACACCTAAAGAAAGCTTGGGGTGCCCCCATCACCCCCCCCCCCAAAAAAAAAAAAAAAAAAAAACATCGAAAAAACTGATTATTAAAATAAATCAAAATAAGTCAAAATATGAGGCGAACCTCTGAGAAATGCATTAATTGTTGCTAAAAAATGTTTAAAAAAACACGAAAAGTTTGAAAATTTATTTACGTTTGCGTTTATTTCTTTCAAATTATTTGGCATGTTCAGTTTTCGCTTCCGCCAAAGTTTGTAGTTTTAATTGTACGTAATCAGTCTATTGTCTTCCCTACTGCCAGATCCACCGGATGTCGTGACCCTCGAGGTTAACTGGACTTCCGGTTCGATGTATACGTTCAACTGTACTGCATCAGGAGCAAACCCAGCTGTGAAGATCACGTGGTCTTTTAACATAACAGACTTGCAGAGCCGCAAAGATATCGTTTCGCGACACAGTCCAGTCCCATACATGTGGACAACCTCGAAATCCGTAACATTGCGAACTAACGCTGTAGCATACATTGAGAGGGTCAGATGCGCGACTTCATTTTTAAACAACGATAGTTACGTCGTGAGAGAGCATCTGCTTGATCCGAATGTTAAAGGTACGTCCCTATTATCGCTCTCTTGCAAACCACGACATTGGCTACGGCTCAAGCTGCAAATGTCTTCTCACCTAGAAACATGGGAAGGAGCCTAATCCCAAGCCACAACAAAATAGCAAGAGTATTTTTATTTTCTCAGCACCAATAATCTCAAGTTATTTTTCAGGTACAAGTTTAATTACAAAGGCATCAACTACGCAGCCCGATGAAGGGACACCAACAGATAAGTCGGTTCTCGTAAAAGATTACGTCATTATTACAATTTCTGTCGCTTTGTGTCTCTGTGTTGCCATGGTGATCGTTTGGAGATTCCAACTCAAACGAAAACGTCGGCAACCTCCACGACCAATAAACGAAGACACCAACTGTCCTTCTGCGGTTCGTATTTATTATTAATTTGTGTTTGTATGTATTACTAATATTTCATGTCAACATCCATGATTTATAATTAGTGACTGATCATTGTTATAAGGTCCAGAAAGCTTTTTACGATTAAGTGAACTTTTACTAACCGCAGAAAAATGTGCGTGAGCTCAAATCTTTTTCACAAACGACCAAGAAAATTTTGAAGCATATGTGATATGTTGTGCCCTCCCATAACTGTAGACTTATATTGTAAGACGATAGTTATCGTGTACGTACATGACAGTTATTGTGTACGTACATGAACGGGATTTTGTTATTCATGTGGTGGCACGAAGCATACGTAGGCTCAGAAGTTTTGTTTCCTGAAAAATTTGAACGTACAACTCTGAAACTCAATGGTATATTACTTCGCCAATTTCAGGAATGTAGACCTATCGCATTAGAGGAGAGTGGTTTTCAGCTTCCCGAGGTTGACTATTCATTTCCTCGGGAGAACATCGAGCTCCTTGAGGTGCTAGGGTGTGGGAACTTTGGACAGGTGTACAAGGCCATCGCTGAGGACATCCTTGAAATTGGAACCAAAACACTTGTGGCCGTCAAAATTCTGAAAAGTGAGTTTTCAAAATAAAACAGATGTTTCAATTTTGAGGTGTAACTGCAACAGGCCATAATACTTTTCACCTATGTTGACTTTGTAACTCACAAATAGCTTTATCCATTAACTACAGGATGGTTCAAACGAAGGAAACCCGCTTCTGCAATTTTCACCAGGGTTCAAGAGTCCCAGGGTCGAGGGATCTTGGGGACCAAGAATCCCAGGACTCTATAGTCCCAGGGTCACAGGGTCCAAGAATCCCAGGACCCTAGAGTCCCAGGGTCCCAGGGTTCCAGAGTCCCAGGGACCCAGGGTCCAAGAATCCCGTGACCCTAGGGTCCCAGGGTCACAGGGTCCCAGAGTCCAAAAATCCCAGGACCCTAGAGTCCCAGGGTCCTATGCTCCCAGGGTCAGCTTGGCTCAAATTTGGAGTCACTAAAACAATTAACTTTGTTCTCATTTCAGAGTCATCTTCTTGCCATCTTTTGGCGGATTTCGAGAAGGAAATCACGGTTCACAAAACTCTGACCAAGCATCCCAATGTTGTCTCCATGTTGGGTTACTGCACAGAAAAGGGTACCAGAGTTGTTTGTTGCATTTACGAATACATATTATTATACTGAAACGTTTATTCACGTACATATTTAGTTTTCAGAAACAGGACAGTTTATTTAATAGTGTCTCGTGCAAAGTAACTATACATATTCTCCAAGTCAAATTATGGCAAGTCACTCCGAGCTTTTTCTTATCACTGTTCTATAAAAAATCTGCACTTATTTTCAAGTCACGCTTAGACTTATTCCAACTCTAGGTTTTGTCTCACATTTTAATTTCAATAGGAGAACTTCTTTTTGTTGTACTTTTATCACAGATCCTTTCCACTTGATTATTGAATTTCTTCCTGGAGGGAACCTTCAAGACTACCTGAGGAAGAAGAAGTTATCTTGGAAGGAGTCAAAAGAAGAAGACCTAGATGTTGAACCAGCATCGCCCTTCCAGCTCCTGACATTTGCATCCCAGATCGCCAATGGCATGGATTACTTATCGTTTAAGGGGGTACGTACATAACCTAACTGTTAAGTTTCACTAAATCAGCGAAACATGTATAGGCAGAAATTAAGTTATTATGGTGTAATAAAAACAATGCACTGTTTGTCGTAAGCAAAGCCAACTGCACGCCAGCTTTCCAGTGATGCTTGTAAAAAGCATATGAATGGCCAAACACCATTTTTGAACGCGCACACTGAGTCTTCGTGTTTGTTTTACCCAATTTTCTGACATAGCCCTATTACAAGCCTGTCTCATATACCTGCATGGACTGTTCTCTAAAGGTGACTCGACCGTGAATGTAAAATGACATGTTCTTCCTTGTTTTGATCTTCAAAAGTTCAATTTGTTCACACGTATTTTTGTTATTCAAATTTAATACACAGGAAGTTATTTTTTAAGCATTACAGAGCTTTCGGCTTGTGCGACCTCACTACAAGGGTTTCGCAAAGCCAGTGGAAACGAAAACGAAACAAAAACACATGTGGCCTTCTCTAAAAAAGGAAACAAAACAAATTGTAGTAATACGATAGTGCAACCAAATGATACATATCACTACCAAATTAGTTCTATTCCAACACAAAAAGTGCACACGCTTTTTATAAAAAAAGGTTCTTGCACATGAGGCACATTAAACCCACAGTGATATTTTGCCCCTGACTTTTTTAACGGTGCATCATCCAATCACCGCCAGAAAGTGTCTGACTTTACCCAATATCTATCTAAGCCTCATATCTGAAAAAAAGCTTTTTATTTGAGTCAGTTGTTACTATGGAATACAACATGTTAGAACATGTTTGGAATTCATAATTTCCGGCATATCTGTCAGCCATCTTGGATTTTGTATTTTTTTTGCCAGTCTTATTTTAGGGGCTCATACTGCTATCTACATTTTATCACTTGAATATTTTTAACAAGCTCATTCCCAACTTTTCAGGCTAAAAATACTTTAGAATCATCAATCAGGCCTTATCGTTGCACCCTGGAACCCAAAAGTTGAAGGGAACGTTGATTTTAAAGTGAAAGAATTAAAACATAATATTCCCCCAAAATGGAACAAACGAATGATTATAGCACTCCCAACGGTTACCCCAGTATGTCATATTAGTGATTATGTCAAAATAAAAAAGGTTGCACAGTTTTGTAGCAATTTGAAGAAGAAAACAACACTTGAGGAAATTATTTTAAAAAAAAACGTTTTTGACAAAAAAGTAACAAAAACCTTCCAAAATCACCTTTAAATGGTAACTTATGACTTTTTGTGTGCCCTCTCCTCCAATCCCCCTGTAGGATTAACGTTTGTATTGAAATGGGTCTATTTATGACAACCCGGTTATATAATCAAATTTGTGATACATTTCTGGCAGTTCTATAAGAATGATTCCGCCCATTCTGGGAAGTTAATTCTTGTTTGATTATTGTTTTCTTGTAGTGCATTCACCGCGATCTCGCTTCCCGTAACATTTTATTGAGTGAAGACTTGGTGTGCAAGCTGTCTGATTTTGGATTGGCACGTGACGTGTCGGCGACCGAGCAGTATGAAATGACGCCAAAGGTCAGATCTCTTATGTGTTTTCATGTCACTCACATAACAACACCCAGCGCCATAAAACGTCCCAAGAATGTAAGAATTAACTATAGTCTGACCCTGGTCCAACCCGTTCGCAACTGTGTTTTACTTCTCCATAACTCTTTGACTACAATACTGAAAGTTCGATTTTGTTGTTTTTAATTTCCTGTTTAGGGACTGGTTCCAGTGCGCTGGCTAGCTATGGAGTGCCTCGTGGACAACACATACACAACTATGAGCGATGTGTGGTCATTTGGCGTCCTGCTTTGGGAAATTGTGACATTGGGTAAGTAGTTTTGTCGTGTCATGCTCTCAGCAACATGCAACAACCGTGAAACAGCAGCAACGGCAGCATCAACAGAAACGACAATTATTACAGCAGCATTTACTTGATGACAAAGAAACCGTGGCGTCAGCAATAGTTGCAGCAAAAACAGCTTGTTCCAACAGCAGCAACGACCACATGTACAAAACGCAGCACCGATCCAGTAAAAGCAAGCAACAGCAGAATGCAACGGCAGCAAAAGTGGCCGCAGACGAACATAATTAAAAACAACGGTAAGCAACAGCAGCACATGCATCAACAAAGCATCAAGTAGCAGCACAATATTCAAAAAAAATGTCAAATGCTACAGCAGCACAAATTCGGCAAAAGTATCCACAGAAGTACATTAGCAAAAACAGCACCAGCAACAACAGCATCAAAGCAGCAGCAGTTGTTACAGCCACATGGGAATTGCTAGTAGCAAGCAACAGCAAGAGTGGCTGAAACCAAAAATTGCACCAGAAAAGAACATTAGCAGCAATTACAGCAGCAGCAGCAGCCGGAGCAGCAGCAGCCGGAGCAGAAACGACGACTGCTACATCAGCATCAATAGAAGAATACCATGCAACAAGACATGCCTGGACGCCCTCTTATGACGCAATATTCTAAAACAATTCGTAGACAATAACGATCGCTGATTAGGGCGGAAGGGAAAACATGAGACTGACGTCATTATTGGTCGCTCTGCAATATCACCACTTTTCACTTTAGCCCCAAATTTCCCATCTCTATCTATTTGATGTTTGATACTCTGGTAAATAAACTGCAGTTATAAGTTGAAGATGAAGCTAACTATGGTGTTCTTTTTGTTGGTAACAGGTGCTCATCCCTACCGTGGTATGTCGTCCAGCGACATCATCGACTGCTTAGTTGAGGGCCACAGGTTACCGCAGCCAAAACATTGCAGTAAACAACTGTAAGTCCACAAACCCCAATAGGACTATAAAGGTTTAATGCTCAGAACTGAATTACCTGTTCGTAAATTTAACATTTGACCTTGGACTTTTGTTTTACTTCATATCGCCATCGGCATCTTTTATGAGGATTTGCGCCTTTTGTCAAGTTTTTGCTATTTTTATTGAATTTCTTAGTTTATGGTGAATCTTATATTTATCTTACTTTGTACCTTTTTGTCTTTGGGGCGTCATGGCTGAGCAGTTTAGAACATCGAATTCAAGTTTTGGTGGTTGGTTCATTAGGGTGTGGGTTCGAATCCCGGTCATGACACTAGTGTCCTTGAGCAAGATGCTTTACTATAATTGCTTCTCTTCACCCAGGGGTATAAATAGGTACCTGTGAGGGTAGAGGTTGATATTGTGTTTGAAAAAGCCTTCGGAGCGCCACGGTAGGCCCAGAGAGCTAAGAAAGAATAGAGGAATGCTATTGGCCTAATGGACAGGGCATTAACGTGAAGTGCATTGATACTTTATTGTAAAATGTGCTATACAAGAACTTGTTATGATTATTGTTATAAATGACAGATTTTCGATCATGAAGGATTGCTGGAAATAGGTCCCTCGTACGCGTCCAACGTTCCTCACCCTCAAGCGAACTCTAGACGTGATGATTGCCGACGCACCGGTAAGGTCATAAATTACGTTTTACACGTAGAGGGCACCCAATGTTGATTATCTCATGTAAAGTTTGCAATTTTATATGCAAAGTAAGACTTGCTTCTCTGGCGGATGTTGTGTTCCAAGTAGTACTTCTTGATTTATTGCAATGTTTGATGAATACAGGGCAAATTAAAGTTTTCATGCAGGATATTTTACCACGTTAAATGTTTAGTGGCTAGCGTTTCATTTCAAATTGTTTTTCATATAATATTTTTTCTTACAGATGTACGTGACCATGTCAAACTTTCAACCCGACAAGTACCTGTAAGCTGTAGTGACAGCTGAAAGACTCGGTATCAACAAATCTTAGTTTTGAACTTCATTTTTACCAGATGCGCAATGATCTGTGGGGGAGATCCGCCTCGTTCAATTAAAAATTCAAAAAAAGACAGGAACATGATTTTAAAAAACTTAAATTCAACACAACAGAAGGCTGCAAATAAGAATTGGTTGAGAACTCCACCCCTTTAGCTAAGTTACAAACACGTACGAATGGAATGGAACAAGAAAACAATTATACGGGTCAATGTAATTGTACTGTACATTAGTGTTTTATGGAAACCGCGACTGGGTCTGTACCCCTAGTAGCTGACTTGTGGGTAAAAACAGACGAAATGAGACTAATTCATTATTCATTGATTTATGAGCCTGAATTGTTTTGGGCCGTCGGGCCAATCTTTCGATCCCATACCGATACAGTAGAGTAGCTATTGACCCAGGACTTCCTCTTCCTATCCGGAGGCTACAGTCCGGGGGTTGGAGGTCGGATGAATATCCAACTAGGTTTCGATTACACAAAAAGCTATCTATCCAAATTGCTTTTGCAAAGTGTGACGTTCACAATGGTAATTAAAACGGAATTTTAACATCTCATCTTTAATATGAATCTCAATGCTTTGTGAATAAAAGCCCTGCACTTGACTTCAAGTCTGAGATTGTGGTTGTTTGTCTGCATCAGCCGTGCAAAACGTCATTAGCCATTTTTATCCACCAAGAGTAACACCCAATAGAAGGTTAGAAACTCCGAAACCCACAAGATGGCGCTATTTTAGGCAAAATACACCACAGACCTGGAAGCAGGTCTACTCTTCTCAAAGAGAGTTTTTTTATTGCTCTATTGCATTGTGTACAAAATTACGGAAGTGTATAAAGGACATGGTAAAAAAAAAACTATTTCGCCCGGACGGATTACTATTTCGCCTGGGCGGATTACTATTTCGCCCGGGCGGATTACTATAACTTTATCATAAGCTGCCTATTCATATTGACAGGTGAACTCGCACGATTATGAATGCCGTGCACTGTTTGAAGTCTGTTGAGCAGTAATCCGCCCGGGCGAAATAGTAATCCGCCCTGGCGAAATACGTAATCCGCCCGGGCGAAATAGTAATCCGCCCGGGCGGAATAGTAATCCGCCCGGATTACGTTGTTTTCTGTAAAGATTGTATCTAAAGTCATTTCGATTTCAATAGTTAAACACTAATGCATTTATTACTGATTCCGGTGTTGTTAAATTTAGAGTGGATTATACAACCTATGACTCTTTCTTACACAAAGAACAACATCCGACACGAAGATGTTTGTTGTGAAAGTCAGAGTGTATAAAATACAATTTTTCATCTGCATTTGAGGGAATGGTTTGCTAGAGTCTGGCACCATATCTGGCTCTGTTTTCGGCATTTGGGAACTTAACCAAAACAAAAACCTTCCCGTGCCCTTTAAACCAACAACCTTATCTGTTTTTGTTTGATTAGTATAATTAGTATTATTCATTTATTTTGTCCGGGATATTACGAGCCCAGGGCCCAAACATAAAACTTAAATGAAATTTTTAAAAAGCAGGAAGTGAGATACACTAACTTGTATGTTTAAAAATACACATTGAACAGAACTATGCACGATGGGGAAAATAACATTATTGTACTAACAAACCATAAGTATATTTTGTTTATTTCTAGGCCAACTATCACATAATTACGGTCTGTCGTTGCCGAGCGGTCTACTGCATGGGACTCAAGTTCCGATGGCTGAATCATCTGAATGTGGGTTCAAATCCCGGTCATGATACTTATGTCCTTGAGTAAGGCACTTAACCATCATTGCTTCTCTTAACCCAGGTACATGTATATACATAGGAACCCGATACATTGTTGTAATGGATTAACCACTAATTGCCAATATTAAACAGTTTGGGGGTGTAAGATCCCAAGGGAGTTGAGAAGATTGAGAGGAACGGTCTAAAACTATGCCCGATGAACAGTGTTGTAGTCAAGACCAGGAAGTCCGAGATCAAGACCAAGACCAAGACCAAGACCAAGACCAAGACCAAGACCAAGACCAAGACCAAGGCAAGACCAAGACCAAGACCAAGACCAAGACCAAGACCAAGACCAAGACCAAGACCAAGACCAAGACCAAGACCAAGACCAAGACCGAGATCAAGGCCGTCCGAGGGGGAGACCGACAGTCCAAGACTGGGACCAAGACCAAAACCAAGACCAAGGCCGACAGTCCGAGACCAAGACCAAGACTAATACCGACAGTCGGACACAGTCCGAGACCAAGACTAAAACCGGGCTTGCAGATAAAGCATATGAATCATCTTTGAACACTCATCTCAATCTTGGGGGTCCCTTTTCCCGATTTCACTCGATATAGTGACGGTGCATCCAAGTGGCACTTGACAAACATTGATGTACCATAACGTGTTTAACTGGAGGTCATCTGTAGCTATAATAAAGGATACAATTACAACTGTAATTTCCCCCACAATGCATTTCATTTTCAGTCAATGTTTCTTTGTTCAACCCCAAATTATTTAAAACTTACCATTTCAGTTTGTCATCCCTATACTTGATTTGAAATGTTTAGAAATTCGCATCCCCTGGCTGGTCATTGGTCTAAATCTAGGCATATTCATTTTTTCTTTGTTCGACTCCAAAGGGTGCACCACACTAAATAGGCCAAAATTCATGCGCCAAGCTGGTTATCATAATCTGTAGGCCCTCAAAATATGTTGAGTAATAACGTTTTGGGGTCATGCAATAAATAGACTGTGTAATTCTATTTACAGTGTATCACAACCTGGGGGCTCTGTGCTTCAGCTTTTGAGAAGATTTGATAAGTTTAGGCTTAAAAGTTGGTACTATTTGGCTTGGGAATGGGAGGAATGCCTCATGAAAACGGGCAGCGAGTCGGTTTGAGAAAAATCACATTTTCGGGGTGTTTTTTTTTTCTAGAGTAATTAGCAAAAAATCCAAACGGCTGACCAACCAAAAATTAAAAGAAATATGAAGTTTAGTTATCTGAAAATAAATCTGATTGGTTTTCTAGAAGCTGAGAGACTTTATTCGTTTTTTTAGTATTTGTTTATTAGGCCTGGGCGAATAATTCGAATAACCGGTTAATGGCGAATAGCTTTTCCTAACCGTAACCGCGAATACCGTTTTTGACCTAACCGAATATCCGCAAGGGGCGCGGATACCTATTAATAAACCGGATAGTCCTCTAATTACAACCAAGTAACCGGATTCCTATTATTCGCGATCGTCGGGCGGATGCTTGTAACACACTCAGTCGCTCACCCTAGTCACAACCCGACACAAAATATACCAGGCTCAAGTAACTTTCCTGGGATTTCCTTTGAGTACGCCGATTCCTTTGAGTACGCCGACGTGCACTGACTTGATTGACACACTGCGGAGAGTCCGAGACGAACTCCAGCCCAGACTTGAGACATAGATCACGCAGCCTCCTCTCTTTTTATCGTCAACAACAGAGGATTAATTTGTTTGGAGTTAGCTTGTAATGTAATCCATTGTATTTATAATGTAAACTGTTTACGTCTTAAACTTAGGGCTGTTTCTTTTTTAAAGCATATGCGTGTTGCGTCTTTAACTCATTACTTGACAACTCACTTTGTTACAAACTGTACAACAAAACCGTGAGAACCTTCTTTGCATTATGCTCTTACATGTTTGTACCTCGTGGACATTTCCACGTGTTTAGTTATACTTATAATTCCTGTGAAGTCACCCTTGGTCATTGTGTGGGAGCCATTGGTAAAGATTAGGTAGCAAAGATCGACGTCAAAGTCATGTCAAATTTGCATTTGAATGAATTGAATGGGCGGGACGTTTACGTCTCGGCCGGCCTGGCCCGCATTCACCGACCGCTACACACAGTTTATTGGCATGATTGTCAGTCACTCAGAAGGGCGTTGACATTAACCATAGTGCGGGGCGCTGGACGTTAGTAATGGTATCTAATCACTACAGCAGACAAGGCCCGTACTTCAGCATAACAAAATTTTCTACTGGCTCTCATTCAGTCTGCTCTCTGATTGGCCGTGCGAAACTTGTGCATGGAGTAAGGCTGTTGTACAGTATGTGTGTAGACTAGTCTCGCACGTGTAGATGAGCCGACCTTAAGCCGGCCTCAGGTCGATCTACGATGTTCTTGCGCCCGCAACAAATCGTCGGCAACGCGCAGACAAAATATGCTCAGGTGACAACAACTGAGAAATTGTGCGACCGTCGGGATCACGTCGTACAAGTTGAAATTGTTCTCATCTTGCGACTGTTAATTTTTTCGAGCGGCGACTGTTTCCGATTGTCTTAAAATCATCGCAGTTGCGCTCAGGTCGTAAATAATCGCCGACTGAAAAGTTCCCGATGGTCTTAGCTCAGGCGCAGTGTGATCCTGAAAAGTCAGTCGCCGACTGTTTTTGTTGACGAAGGTCGACCTGAGGCCGGCTTTATTCGCTATGATGATTAATGCGACGACCGATGTAATAAAAGAGATAGAGAGTAGGCCTCGGTACATGTTATTGTAAGACCATTAAGCACGTAAGTACTGGGGGAAAAAATATTCGAATAACCGGTTAATTTCGGATAGTTGGCCAGCGGTTAACCGAATACCAAATTTCACTATTCGCCCAGCACTATTGTTTATATTTAGTTTTTAGCATTGGTTACTACGGGAGTTTAATAGAGTGGTGAACCCCCCCCCTCCCTCCGTAATAGAATGATCCTTAATAGCGCCCTCTCACGCAACTCATTTATTTATTATTTTATTTTTTGTTTATACTTGGTGACGTGGGGTATTGAAAACACCGTAAAAATTGGCATCTGGCATATGTTAGACTGCATATTTCGGAGAATGAATCTAAAATTTAAAAGCAAAGTATGCTCGAGCACACAATCCTTATGACTTATTTTTGTTTTAATAATTATGCACAGTCACAAGCCATCGACTCTTGTGATCTATATATATACTCAATGGGGAAATCCCAAATGACAAAGGACAACGTCAGATAGGAGAAATCGCGGGAAAAGGCGGGTTTTTTTTCACCAACTAAGGAAGCTTTCCCACGATACATTAGTGTTTTGGACGACAATTGTAAGTATTTTCAACGTTCACAGTATGCTACTTGAAATTGGGTGTTCAAACACCTATCCCATTGGTGGTAGCCTACAGCATGACTGTGTACACAATTCTCCTGTACAAAGGCCTATAAATTGACATATTATTTCTAGTCGGCTAGCTGAGTATGTGTGTACACACTACGCCAGTACACGTCTGTGTCAAGCCAGTTTGAGATATGGTGGACACTATACTACGACACTATTGGGTTTGGTGGGTAATTTGTCTGTATACACCCAAACCAAACAGTGCACTCCTATTGTGTCCTCCATATCTTAAAAAGGCTAGTTGCATGAATGGCGTCTCTTTTTTTACTTCCTGTTATCGTATAGTACTAGGCTTATGTTTACGCACCTTCTACAGACGAGCAGTAATAGTAGATCGAGTAGTCGCACAGCGCGGTACAATCAGTTCGGTGATGTGCTATACAGAAAAACATACAACCATACTTTTGTGTGCCCTTTTCCCCTCGTTAAAAACATGGTCTAAATCTAGGCATATTGTTCGACTCCAAAGGGTGCACCACATTAAATAGACCAAAATTCATGCGCCAAGCCGATTATCATAATTTGTAGGCCCTCAAAATCTGTTGAATAATAACGTTTTGGGGGTCGTGCAATAAATAGATTGTGTAATTCTATTTACAATGTATCACAACCTGTGCTTCAACTCTGTGCTTCAACTTTTGAGATTTGATAAATTTGAGCTAGTTGGTACTATTTGGTTTGGGAATGGAAGGAATGCCTCATGAAAAGTGAGAGCGAGTCGGTTTGGAAAAAATCACATTTTCGGTGCTGTTTTTTTCTAGGGTAATTTGCAAAAACTCGCGAAAAAGCCACCTTCGGCGGCCTTTCGCGAGAGGCTGTTAGTGTTAGTTTCCTGTGGTGAATGGTCGAGGTAATTGTTTGATCGATTCAGAAAATAAAAATATTATAATAATGGAAAAGTTGTATTTTCTATGGTACACAGAGAGATACACACACACAGACGTGTTGGCAGGAAATAATTAAATTGGGCCCAGATGTCGTACCATTTAATATCGGCGTAATAATTTATGCATAATGAATGGTCCGTGTGCGAACTTGGTATGGGAGAGCGGCCGGGTTTGCGGGTAGGTTGCGGGCCAGGTTTTGGTGCCGCACGTGATTCGTGCCGCATGTCAATGTTGTTTTCGTTGCGCATGTTTTCGTAATTCATCAGCCGCGCTTTCATACCTGCGTTCGTTCATCCTCTTAAAAATAAATATGTGAAATAAATCAAATTTTGAAATACGAAGAAAATACGAAAATCGTACCCCCTTAGTATGATCACCGGACCAAAAAAAAGCCGTACAAAAGTGTGCAGCCCGATCTATACAGGCACCTGGGAGTTTTTCTTACACAAACAGACACGTTACTTGCATTAGTATAATATACTAATATATTATAGATTCCAAACGGCTGACCAACCAAAAAAAATAAATAAATATGAAGTTTAGTTGTCTGAAAATATATCTGATTGGTTTTCGAGAGGCTGAGAGACTTTATTCGGTTTTTTGAGTATTTTTAATATTTAGTTTTTAGCATTGGTTACTACCATACAACCATAATTTTGTGTGGCCTTTTTCCCTCGTTGAAAACAACACTATATGGAAGAGTGGACGATGTGTTTATAGATTTTCAAAATAAGAGAATGAGCCTAAAACGGTTTTGTTCAAAGTTGGCCTTAAAAAAATTGTATAATCATTACAGGCGTACGATCTATAGGGCCATATTCCCCCTTCCCTCCCCCAAAAATTTTAATGAATCAAATAAATAAATAAATGGAATAATAAAATAAAATAATATAAAACATTCAGAAATAAAAATTTAAAAAATAAATACAAATAATAACAAGAACAAGAAAAAGTAATAAAATAAAAATAAATAAGTAAATTAAAAAAATTCGGGTACAGCAACCAAGAAAAACATTTGACAGAGTAAGCAAAAAAATAGTGTTTTTAAAGGCCAAATACGAAATACTGTGTGTTGCACACCCATCCGTCACAGGCTACAGGGAGGAAAACACTAAAGCAAATCCAAAACCCTGGTTCAAGAATTCAGAGAAATACAGGACGGTGATGTTTTCGGTTTGTTCAGTTCAAGGGTTACTCTTTAATCTATGGGGATTTGACCCTGGCCCATTCCGGGTCAGGCTGCCCCGGAGAATGGTTAAAATAGGATTTTACGTCACAGTGCGGGATCCAGGTTGATGGCCCTATACTTTGGCAAGGTTCTGTCCACGGTGGTCGGTACCTGAAAACCCGCCGGGCACTCGTAATGCAACTTGTCTGCAACTTGTGCAAGCATGGAAAAAGCTTGGGAAAAAAATGGCAACAGAGGAAATTGTATCATCATTCGCAACCTAGGCCACATCTAACATAACTTTTGATTTTAAAGGCATAACGAATGGGTGGGAATGGAGTACATTTTGAATAAGAAGTTGACAAAATTCTCCTTGCGGAAGTTGTTCCAAAATTGACCTAACTGGTGGTAAGTCATAGGCCTTCTAAGTACAATTATGCTGCAAGACATGTATCAAGCACATTTCCTGCCTATCATTGTTTCCCCTTAAATTATATATTTTGCATGAAATTACTGGTAGGCTAGGTATTGTAGCAGCTGTGACCTCATCTTTATATATGAGTGACCTTTGACCCTGTTTTTTTACTGCCTCTACTACGCCCTCTCCCTCGCCTCACACCCTTCCTGGCTTTTTTTTTTTTTTTTTTTTTTTTTTTTTTCGCCACTAAAACATCCTGCGCAGAACCCTGCTTTGGGAATGTTATACTGGCATATCTATCTGAAAAATGACAATCATGTGTTTTGTAATTAAATATATATTTTTAGCAATTTTCATAAAGC
Organism: Pisaster brevispinus; assembly: GCA_023634235.1. Taxonomy (NCBI): domain Eukaryota; kingdom Metazoa; phylum Echinodermata; class Asteroidea; order Forcipulatida; family Asteriidae; genus Pisaster; species Pisaster brevispinus. Next base: position 2,628,382 of record JAMKCF010000018.1, read on the forward strand.
AAAAAGTAACGCAATTTTTACAAAGTAAAAAGTAACATTACACGTATATTTGAACAATTTCCCCACTTTTGTTTCCTTCTAAAACAATTTATTTATATATAATTCAGACACTCCAGACATCAGATTTGTTGTAAGCTTTGTTTATTGAAAATGATGATTGGAATTATTTTTACACATCAAAATACCACTACAGTGCATTCCCGAGAGGGGGCCAATAGTGTCACCCTTATTGTGGCTGCCTCAGGACTCACTTGTGCCCTGAGGAGTCTCGGTCTAGAATATTCCCAAACTTATGAGAAGAACACCCAACAAAAGGTGTACCCAAGAGATTTACAACTACTCTAGTATCAACAATATTACAATAACAGGACGCCGAGGCACTTGTCCAGATGTATAGTAGAGTAGAAGAGATAATAACCTGGAATTTATTCAATAACAAGAACAACTTATAAGAAACATGTTTAAAGTAAAACAATTAGAACAAACTATTTCTAAACAATGCTTGAAGAAGAGCACTGGGTTGATTTGCTTACCTAAATTTTCAGATCAAGCTGTAAAATCTCCTTAAAATGCACTAAATTATTTCTCTGTTGATTCATGAACATGACTTTTAAATACAAAAATTATTGCCAAATTGAGGCATTTGAAGTCCAATAAAGGGTGAATAACTTGAAGACTGATATACATTTCTGTAAATTTATCTATTAAAGCAAACTGCTGTGTTAGGAATCACATGTGTTATAAAGATGGCTGCTCTTTTTTTTTATGTGGTAAAACAACGCAGCATTTGTACCCACACATAGTATCCCCATACACACATAAAGTGCACGGAATCACGAAGTAAATGGGAAAGAGGTTAACTACTACATGTAGCTTGCTCTTTCACACTGGCATACATAAAGTTATGCCTTCTGATTCTTTAAATGAAAATAATATACTTTGAATCTGTTTTCAGTTGGTGGATATAGGTGTTACTTACATGTATTAAATGAATTTTCCTTTAAAATGACTTCATTGTACATGACGCTGCTGCGGTGACAACTCCTAATAATGGCTAGTGCCATTAACCACAACACGTTTTTTCGCCAATTTCTCAAATGTGTAATGACATAGGGGAGCTAAAGTCCTGGGTATTCTAGTCTGGACCTTTGTGTGCTTTTTTTTTTTAGGGTGGATTTTTTTTTTTTTTTTTTTTTTTTTTGCAGTTTTGACTGCAAAACAATGAAATGGCGACTTCGTTCTTATTTATTTGTCTTTTATAAAAATACGAATAGTTAAACGAGATTTCACACATGGTGTTCAAGCCTTAATGGGTTTTGTATTTGACCTTTAATTTAAAATTATATTGTTTTAATCTCAACACCTTTTGTAAGTAATATTGTCACACAATTTGTGCAACTTCTCATCCAACTCTGGCTTTTTTCCCTTCATTTTTGCAAGAAATCAGCTAGATTACGGTAGTAGAACAAGATCTGGGATACGACATGCACGTGGCTGTCGTCTTTGCCATCACCTTACCGCTGACTACGTTAGGGGTGTGGTGTGCTCCAGGAGTGTCAACTGTGGATTTGACAAAAGACAAAGTGGAAAAGTGGCAGAGTGGCAGTGACGAACGGCCGGAGGAGAGGGATGTACGTTCATTGAGGAGGTATCAGTTGGATGGTCATCGGCGATTGAAACGAGACAGTAAGGCATTTCTTTTTCCTCTTATTATTTTAATCATTTTAATCAACTATCACATCAACGATACATAGTTGGCATGATGATAAATTTTTGTGACTTGATACAGTATCAATGACAGCTGTTATAATATCAAGCAAAAAACTGTTAATGGTGTCTCATCGTTTCGAATCGAGCAGTGTTTTTCACGAAGCTAAATGACAACACAACTCAACACACAAATGCTATTTAACAGAAGCAGTGTAAAATCAATCAGAAAATCAGGTTTTCGATACATAATGTTAACAAACATGACACTAAAAAATATCACCTATGACAATCACACTCTCCCACCCCAAAATAAAAACTAGAAAATAAAATTGAAAAGCACAAAATAACAAAAGGTTTCGGCTGTGATGACCGAACACCTAATAAGTAAAGTTTAAATAAACCGTAACAACACCGATAGATTCCTAAGCCAAACTAGCGTGGGGGTTATTGTATTCTATGCATGAAACAACTGTGTGTTTGCCTTCATCGGGTTCAATTAATAAAGTAAATTTTTCAACGGTGAAAAATGGGTGGGCCAAGTTTCTTTATCATGTATCGTGGGAACCTAACTGTGTTGCCACAGGTTTCACACACCTATATTTCGACACATATGTTCCGACACCCTATGCAATACCCGATTCCTTACCCAAACTCTATAAAAGCCCTAGCAAAGACACTAGGGGTTGTCAGAAATAGGGGTGTGGGCATTCACCGTTGCCACATACAAAATACATGAACAAAATACATGAGTTAACCAAAGGGAAGTCTCTTTATATTATAATGTGCATGCGTTTGCATGCTATATTAAAACATAACTCATTTCTAGCAGTGGCCTTCATGTGATACAGAAAATCAATCAACCCATTACCGAAAGTGTTTACCTTCTGACGTGCGCGGAGAGTTGAGGGACTTCCCCATTACGTCAGCCTTTCGCTGTATGGCGCGCCATTTGTGTATTAACAAATCATGAACCAATCGTCAAGTTGCTATTTTTTAAGATGACGCTTTGAAAAAAGACATCTGCAATATATCCACGTAATTATTTATGGTGTCGATTTTATTTATTTGTTTAACATCGTATTCAGGTATTAGTTTATTTGTCAGAGAAAATAAGGCACATTTTATTCAACTATTCAGACAAACGGATACAACCAACTGTTGACATTAAGAACTTCAACTGAAGAGCGGTTCAGTACCTTATAAGAATCCGAGTACAAAACAAAAAAGGGCAAACATAAGGACTCCATAGGGGAATTCTATAAATTAAGGTGCTCCAGAAATTGTGTGTAGGCCTACAAGATGTTAAGATGTTAAGTGCGGGGACAAAGGAAAGAGCAATAGAGTGCTCCGTAGGAATATATATTTGAGAATGTGTGCACACCCAGTGTGTGTAAGCGTGTCTAACCATTGAGGTAGAAGCGTGGACACCAAGGACTTTGGCCAGATGGCCAGAGGGACCAGGTGGATGGAGGGTCACCAGGTCGCTTCTGTTCACAAAACATTTTGGCCTTTTTTGCATATACTATAGGTTGACACACTACAAGGGCAACATTTGGTAGATCTTATACGCACCAAACCGAACAGAGGCCCAATGTAAGGGTCTTAGAAACACTTTAAAAAGTATACAAAATCCCCCCTAAAAATTTCAAAATTGGAGCACTAGGGGAGCGAAGAGAGGAACTTGCCTGGCTGAGTGGAGTTTAGATTACTATTATTTATATTTTATCACAAACATGTACGGTGAGTATAGGTATGCATATTTAAACCGGCGAGCTACAACAAAAGAATATGATGGGGTCCCTGGTTGAAGGTCCTCAGTTGCAAAGTGTGTACAAAATCAGTAGGAGCTATTGCAAAAAAAAGTTCAAGTACAAACAAAAGAGGGGCAACAGGAAGTCACTGATTGTACGGATCGGTGTTTATATACACTTGTGCGTGTATGGGGGGTGAAGATGGTCACGTTCTATTAAATACTATATCTTCAAAAGTATACAAAAACAAAACAAAATCTTCAAAATCCAAAGAGAAGAACTTGCCTGGCTGAGTGGAGTTTAGATTACTTTTATTTTAATTTTATCTCAAACATTTAGGAAGTCCCTGATTTAACTGATCGGTGTTTAAACACTTGTGTGTGTAGGGGGGGGGGGGGGGGTTGAAGATAGTCACGCTCTAGGAAACATTATATTTACAAAAGTATACTTTTATGTTTTATTCACTCTCTGTACCAGAGTTTTTTATCTCTCTAGTGCTGCGTAAGCTTCTCGGGCTTTATTTCCACGGCAATCGCAATGCGGGCGGAATATTTTTTTTGCGGACTTGTGCTTGGTTTTGAAATTTGAAATTTTAGCTTTTAGATTCAAACTTTTCTTCGATGTAAGGTTTGCAGGTGATAGGCATATACATATATTTCCTTTTTTATGAGGTGGGTCTGTGGTGACAAAATGTGGTGCATCGTATTGATAAAATACACTTCTTTTTTGACAATTAATACAAGTCTTGTGTCTCGGTGTCCCTCCGCAGGTGATAACACACATTCATACAAAGACGCCCTCTATATCAGCCCCAACTCGGCGTACTTACAGAAGCACCAAACGCATTACCTGCGATGTTCGAGTTGGCAACATGAGGAAAGGCTAAGCTCATTGTTCTGGTACAGAGGTTCAACTCGTTTGGTTAAATTCTCTGCACCGAATGAACGGGGCAAAAACTTTACAGCCAGTGAACGTTACCGGCTGTTGGACGATCAATCGGGACTAATTATTTACAACGTCACTGATGACGACGGGGGACTATATGATTGCCGTGTCGTACCTACGGCAACGAAGAAAGAAAGGAAGGGAATGGTTACTGTCGCGATCCTGGGTAAGAATACGGTCTTAATTAAATTTTTCACAAATTTGTTGGCCCTTAAAGAAACATCTTTTTTCTGTGTACCTCTTAAAAATTCTTAACCCTAACCCGCGAGTGTCTTTGTCTGGAGACCCTCCCGTGTCCTTCAAAATGTTCCACTCTGTGGTATTTAACACCGAACTGTTTGGACTCTGATAAGACTGGTATACCTGGTCTAATGCTAATAGAGTGGACGGTTGGGGGTGGGGTACAGTACCAAATCCATCAAATGATACTCTGCTTTATTGGAACTCGACACACAAAATGTTTTTGATAAAGGCTAAATAAGATTGATATCTGTTTTAAATTGTTCCTTGGCTCTGCAGTACCAATTCTTACAAAGTCAAACGCTTTCCCGAAAAGGATTTTTTTAGGTCCCTTATTTGGCACAATCGAAAACATCGGTGATGTTGTGCCCATTCACTGTGTTATCGCAGGAGTGTATAAGCAGTGATTTTTTTTTGGGGGGGGGGGAGGGGGGGTTGCATGCACATCATTTTAAGACCCGTAGTGTCACTCAAAGAAACATTAAATAACTGTTCAAAAATTATTTTGACGTTCTCAAAATGCAAAAATCTCTATTAATTTAATGCACGTGTTCAATTCCCTATGGGTTTTTTTTTAATGCTCCATCTCTCCAGATTCGACCTTTCCAGCAGATGCCGTTTCCATGGATTCAATAGACATACCATTGTTGTCACAAAACATCAACCGACAAGATGGCGGTCGAATCAAATGTCCCCATTCAGCCACAGAAGCCACAGCAACCTACTGGTCCTTGGATAAAGGCGAAGGAGTCGATACTGAAATAATCGGTGCCGAATACTCGAACGAAGACACCTTGATACTTGATAAATTTAAAGAAGACTACCAGATCACGAGTGGAGGAGACTTACGAATACTGTCGCTACAGCGCCCTCAAATTCGATTTTGGTGTCATCGTTTTCTGAACGGCAATGCAGTAGGATATGTTGACGTCACTGGAGTAGGTATGCATCTCTGGGTTTTGGGGGTTTTTTTCGAAACCGGTGCCACTTTGAGCTCCATCCTCATTTTGGTGAAGACCCATACCGGAAACCTTTTCAATTTTGTCGACGGGAGCTTTGGCTGCATCCAAAGCCCATTGATTCGAAAGGACCCAACCATGCGATAAGTTCTAAATCTAGGACCAACTCACAAGAAAAGGGTGGAAGTGCTCAGAATGAAATTGATGATATAAATAATGTCAAACATTTTTTTCATGCAAATACAATTTTCCTAACAGAGTTTTTGTGGTACTCTTTACATTGAGGCGATGATGACTTTGAGGAAGGAGTGAAATCCAATTGATTTATTTTCTACACCATTTTTATTTGCTAAGGAGAAAAGTCAGAAGAAATCTTGAAACATTTCTTAAAATTGGATTTTCTGAGACTGTTTGATTACAGGAAGCTAGTGTTGGTAATACTGTTAAATATTGTTAACGCGATTTTCCCACCGTACGAACGCTTTCAACAAGAGTGAATTGTAAGTGAATGCAAAAGTAAATCTATGGTTAAAATAAATAATAAATTCTCTTTGTTCTCGTAGTCCTCACAAATCAAGACCGGCCGATTATAACAGGCTGTGAACCGCTGCCAGGGGATGAATGCCAAGTGAGCTTTGACCCTGATAAAGATCATCAACTCGACTGCGCCGTATCCAACGTCTACCCCAAGGTAACCTTGCATTGGGAAGACGTCTCTAAGTGTGATATCAACTTTCAGGAGGTGTCTTTGGAGAGTTTTGATGATGTCACCAATACGTTCAACCAGTACGAGCGGCTCATCGTCAAAGCAGGGAGCTTCTCTGCGGACTGTCAGCCGAAGTTTGTTTGCAATGCGACCGGTGTAGCCATCCCAGTGCAACCTTTCGGCGCAGAGGTCCTCCAAGTTAAATCAGGTACGATTAAAGCAAGCATTCCTGCCTTCAGTTAACATAGTTAACTTTCTCTTTTGGAAATACTTAACAAAATGAAACTCAGTTTTGTTAGCATCAATATTGTATGGATATTTATTATCGTATTTTATTTAATTATCTTACAGGTGCCAGCTGGAGCATAATCGTGCTCATCATAGTTGTCTTCATCACATTGGTTTCGTTGTTTTCAATCAGCCTATATATTTTTGGGAAGAGGAAACGTAACCTTTGTAAAATGGTCGCAAAATCTAAAAACGTTGAAGCTAATGAGATCGAATCTGATGCGAATGAGTCTGATGATCGTGACACAGGATGTCAAGGTAACTTAACAGTTCATTTTGTTATCATCACCTCTTCAGTTCTCATATGAAACTATGCGACCAAAGCAAGGCTTGATGGTAAAAGTAGTCAGGTCCCTACTTTTCTTAGACATAAATTGAATATTAACGAAGATGGTACAACAGTACAAACAAGTCTCGTTAGGCGCGTCAAGGTGTGCGATTGTGTTCCTTTCACATGTTTGTAAAGCAAAGCATGTTTAGGAACCAAGGCTCTCCCAAAAATCGAATAAACTCAAGACTCCCACGGCTTATAACATGAACAAAAACGTAATGTCCCTTCAAATCCTACTCGATTATATTTGTACGTAACACTCTCAATTTTTGCTGTCTTTAATCTGTATGGGGACCACCCATTTTGCTTATTTATGTTTATTTATTGATTGATTTATTTTATTTATTATTTTTTATTAATTATTTTTATGACTGTGGTTGATTATCTGAACTGTGATTTGTACAGTTTTCAACACAACTATACTTTTCCGTTCCACAAAAAATAAGCAACAGCCGAAGCAGTACCGGTAGCCGTAGCCGTATCCACAGTCTCCATTTTGTACCTGGTCTAAGCCACTTGGGCATCCGATTTGAATGATTCGGGTACAACGCCATGTTCGGTTATAAATTGAATTCCTCGGACTACAGTGTTGTGTTACCTTTCCCGTATAGTGTAAAATAAAAAGAAGTGTCGCATACAGGCTTGAAAAAAAAGGACAGGATAAATTTATATGTACAGCTAACTAATTGACTGTTCTTAATAATTGTCTCTGTGTTAGATTGTGAGAAGGCTGTGGATCCTACAACTAAAGAGTATGAGACTAAACAAAAGTCATGTGGTAAAGAACACCTTAATTCCCTTCGTTTTATATAAGTTTTTTTATTTATTTATTTTGTAGATATTGTTTTGAACAACTGAAAATTATAAAACTTTGTTAATAAATAAAATGTCAAGTAATAAACCACACGGGAAACTGACTAGAATTTCTTTAAATTGATTTGAACAAAGAAAAAGTGACTAGAGCAGCGCTCTACCAACTTAGCTTTCCAGCCCTATGTTGGCAGTCTCCCTATTAGTCAATATCTTTAATCGGGGGTGCCAGTCAGAAGCAATTCAACTGTTAGCTGCTGTGTAGCCAGGGATCACACCAAAGTTTATGATACAACCTGGGAAGCGGCAGCCAAGGGATCACCTTAAGGGGATACACCTTTTTGTTATCAAATATCAAGTTATCAACTGCAAGACTTGAAGTAGGCGAATGGAAGCATGCCAGACACGATGGGTAAAGTCCATTGTGAATATATGCATTTCGGTCTTAAAATTATTTTTGTAAAAAAATGCTCTCCGTTTTGTCCCACCCTCATCACAGATGAAAGCAAAACGTTAGTGTCCCATGAGTCACGATCTGAAGAGCTTACATCAGATGAGTTTGGTAGGTACAAGAATTACTTGTTTTTATCTAAATGTAAAAAGGGACGTCTAACTAAAGTTTGTCCATGTTTTGTATTCACAAGACATAACGTAACCTCAGGCTTTTTATGTGGTAATATTTAAAAATTAAATTAACGTTATTTTGCACATTATTGGTAAACTTAAGATTGAAAATATAAATCTTCATATATTTGCAAATAACTTATATGGTATGAAGATAGTCATGATGGAAAACCTCCCTTAGTCATGATGGAAAACCTCCCTTGAAATACAATTTGTTGCTTTATGTTTAAAAAAAATAGAAAATTAGTACATTACTATATAGTAAAAAATTATATCGCAAAACCGGATAATATTGCAAAAATCAAAACATCACAATGGGGTCTGTAACTATTTTCCATTTATGAAACATAAAGAGAGGTCACATCTGTTCATTGATTGGTAGCATGAATTTGTTCTTTTTAATACATTCATTCCAGTCTTCTAGTTTTCAAGAAACATATCATAAAGGGATGGGACATCATTGGTTTCTGGGAGAGTCCATTCATTCCAATCCTCTAGTTTTCAAGAAACATAACATAAAGGGATGGTACATCATTGATTTTGGAAGAGTCCAATCATTCCAATCCTCTGGTTTTAAGAAACAGATACATCATTGGTTTTTGGAAGAGTACATTCATTCAAATCCTCTAGTTTTCAAGAAACATATAATAAAGAGATGGGACATCATTGGTTTCTGGAAGAGTCCATTCATTCCAATCCTCTAGTTTTCAAGAAACATTAAAGGGATGGGACATCATTGGTTTCTGGAAGAGTCCATTCATTCCAATCCTCTAGTTTTCAAGAAACATATAAAGGGATGGGACATCATTGGTTTCTGGAAGAGTTCGTTCATTCCAATTCTCCAATTTTCAAGAAATATACCACAAAGGGATGGTACATTAATGGTTATTGGAAGAGTACATTCGTTCCAATCCTATATTTTTTAGGAAACATTCTATAAAGGGATGGTACATCGATGGTTATTGGGAGAGAACATTCATTCCAGTCCTCTAGTTTTCAAAAAAACATCATAAATGGATGGGACATCATTGGTTTTAGAAGAGTACATTCATTCCACTCCTCCAGTTTTCAAGAAAGATATCTTAAAGGGATGGTCCATTATTTGTTTTGGAAGAGTACCATTTCTCCAATCCTCTAGTTTTCAAGACACATATCATAATTAAAGTGATGGTATATCGTAAGATTTTGGAAGAGCTCTTTTTTCTCCAGTCATCTAACTTTGAAGAAACGTATCATAAAGGGGTCGTCTATCTTTTGTTTTAGGAACAGTACATTCGTTCGAATCCTCTAGTTTCAAGAAACTTAGCATAAAGGGATGGAACATTATTGTATTAGAGTACATTAATTGCATTCCTTTACTTTTCAGTGAACATGTCATTATATTTTACTTCTTTCTCAGGGACAGATCATGTTCAGATCCACCCGCCGGGTTCTAATAGTTTCTCCCCCCGTAAGTGGCTCATGCAGGCCCATAATATTGTTGTTCACATCCATCAACATGTCAGTGAAAAAAAGCCAACTAAGCGAAATGGCACAAAATACAAGAGGAAAAATTACGGAAAAGAGAGAGCCTCCTATCAACCCGTTTTGGGGGAAACTGGTAAGTCATTAGAAAATCGTTATTCATTGGTTTTTTTTTACGAACGTCTCCCATAAAGTTCGTTTTAACACTCCTGCAGACCCTGTATTATACACATATTGAAACGTCGACTCTTCTACCACCACTATGTAGTTCTTCGTTAAAACCCACCATTTCTGATTTTCAAATAACAGATAATTATTACGTAAGGTTTTTGTCATAAAACGATTTTTCTCTATATACAACGTCAGATACATGTGTAGAGTTGTCTCCATCCAGTCAACATAACATGGAAGTTCAGATGAACGAGAACTTGAGTAGTCCACCACTATCAAACATGGCGGATTCAACATTTGAAGGAGAACCAGGGGATGAAGAAAACGTTTCAGCTCTTCATGATGACTCTGTCATTCAGAAGACTTTGGACACTCATGATGACCATCAAGAGAATGACGATCAACAGATGTCCTCCAGTGAGGCTGCTACTGAACACCAACTCAAAGTAGAACTCCATCACGATACAAATGAGGAGCAAACTGAACAGCAGATTGCGGATGAAGCTAAATCTGACCTTCATCTGGATCAAGACGAGGTGAACCTTCAAAGTGAGGATCCTGTGCAGATATCAATTAGTGAGAATGAAACTGGTCCATCAGGTAATGTAAATATAAGTGTGGATTCAAATAATCCCGTGTGAGCCTACTTTGTAATAGACTGGTTCCCTGTCTTCATCCGTAGGATAAGTACTGGTCTTACAAAAACAATGTTCCATTGGATAGATATGTACACGTGTAACTAGGCTGATACTGATAAACCGCATACAGCGAGTGAGTGTAAACAGCTTTTGAGAGGTCAAAGGTACATCTAGCAGGAAGTTGTCAGGTTCTAAAGGCCGGTATCAGGCATTAGGCCGTATCCGATTTAACGGCTACAGCCACAGATACAGCACGGTTAGATTTCTGCGTCATCAAGCGTCGAAAAATAGGAAGTCCTTAGCAACACCCTAGCATTAGTCGTAGGCGTAGCTGTAGCCGCCATTTCGCACATAACCTTCGAAGCGTGACATCCCTGTTCAGGCTTGTTTATGTGATGCTTTATTTATTTCCTAAATTCACGAAATCCCTAATTTCTCCCAGATCCACTTATTGGAGCTACGTCTGAAACAAAGACTAGCCCAGCCTTGGATGACACACCTTCAGAGATCCAAACTGACGTAGTAGAAGACGATAACAAGCCGAACAAGGCCCCTGAACCATCACCAGCTGGTTTGGGAAAGATCTCTCCCAAACCTAAAAAGTCTCCATCCAAAAAAAAGAAAGAAAAAAAGAAAGGAAAACAGAAAAAGAAACCAGCTAAGTCAAGTAATGTTTCAAAAGAAAACGAAGCAAGTATAAAACCAGAAGTAGTGGTCAAACAAGCTGCAAGAAATTCTGAGCAACCCTTGGGAAGTGATGTTGGCAATGGACCTGGTGAAGAAATGGAGCCAGACAGAAGTAGATCATTAGGTAAGCAACTAACAAGAATAATCCTTGCATGTAACCGAGGAAAGGATTATAAAATGTCCAATTTCATGAAGCCTGTAAACCAGACTGGCTCTTAACGAGGTTTATACTTCATAGTTAAAAATAAGCACGCTGCTAATCACAAGCAAAGTAATAGACACGCTACCTTGATGGCGGTTCTTGGGAGCAGATGAGAGACGCAACAATGCAAATCCATTGTAAACTCGCTTACCAGCTGTCGAATCTATAGTCTTGGGCTCAATTTCGAGGAGCTTCTTGAGCATAAAAGTAGCTAAGCAAAAATAGGTATGCTTACTTGAATAAGGTTACCCACCAAATTACAATGTCAAATGTACCATTTGTGTCTGGTATCCTGCTCCTTTTCGCTTAGCAGAAAACTGTTAAGCGAAAATCCCTGCTTAAGCAGCTCTATGAAATTGCGCCCGTCGTGGATGACATAACACTTTTGCTTAAACAAATTTTCTGCTCCAATCCAATTTACTTACTGCCCCCTGTTAAACAGCTTAAAAGTTTATTTATTTATTGTTTCCTTTATTCACCTAGGGTGAGCCAAATCAGCTTAAAATGGTTTCCATTTTGGCTCTGCATCCGAAATTGTTTTTAAACATAAACATGAACTATTAAGTACGTTAATGATAAACCACATAGTTAGACACTGGAACATGTTAACATGATCTGAAGGCTAAGTACAAAAAAATAAAAGCTTGGCCCAGAAAGCCTGTCTGCAGAAGTTGTTTACTAATACCTGGTTGCCTTAAGCAAAATTCTATTTTAAAACTGCGTCTCATCAACATAAGCCCCCCTTCCGCAAAAAAAAACAACAAACAAACAAACTGAGCAGGTACGAGTGACGCAACAATGCAAGGCATGCGCACACGCAAAGTCTAACATTTGAAAACTCATGTGTACTGCACTTGAAGACTTCCCAGCATGATTAAGACAATGAATTTGCAAAAACATAGGCCGACTACCATATTATTCGCCGCCTAAATACCGTGGAGTAATATTATCGGTCGATACTGAATTGTGTATTTATGTGTGTTTTTTATATTTCAGATTCCGGTATTTGGAGCAATCCTAGCCCCAAGTTTCATTTTACTACAGAACAAGATGTTGTTAAAGGTAAGGTTGCTACTGAAGAGAGATCCACAGACCAATCTGCTGATCAACAAGTCACTCATCATGTTGATAATCATGTCTGCAGTGCTGAGCCAAGTCCAATAGATCCACTCCTCGACCATACGACCAATGATGAAGTTCAACATCCACACCAAGAAGATCCAATTCAACAACAACCTGATTATTACTCCAACACACCAGTGCAACAAGCTGATCCTATCACGACCCAGCCGTCAGCTTCTGTCAGGCTCGTTGAATGGGTTCCTACTCAAGGACCCGCTCGTGAAAACCCATCGGAGCAAGAACCAGACACGTCTTTTATTTCCGTACCAACCACTCCCCCAACTCAAATCGGAACGCCACCAAGTCCCTCATTGTACACATCCCCGGGTTCTAACACGAGTAATCACGAGCTTGATGACTCGCCCAAAATGTACTTCGACGAACCATCACTCCCTACAAACTCTACCATTCCCCAAACTCAAACCAGTATGCAGTCAGGTCCCTCATTGTACACATCCCCGGGTTCTTACACGAGTAATCACGAGCTTGATGACTCGCCCAAAATGTACTTCCATGAACAATCACTCCCTACATACCATCAAGCTCCTCTTGCAGATCAAGACGATCATAGTCACGTCCAATTGCCGGTAGGCCCTCTCCAGTCAGACGACTGTGAACCAACCCCTGGTGTTGGTCTGGACACAAATGTAAGCAAATATCCGAATCGCATACCAAGTGACGATGAAGAGATGGGTTCAGAAAAAGGCGACGACAGTGGTAATGAGATGGGGGATGGCAGTTATCACGACGTCAGCGATGACGTAGGTTACGATCAACAGCACGGAGCGACCGCCATGGAGATGGTTGAAGCAGTTGCTGATGACAATCCACAGGGTTGGTATCAATTTAACTTAATAATTCTACTTGGAACAATATTATCTACAGGAAATGAGGCGCTGTGGGTTTGACTCAAGTGTTTAAATCTTACTGAATCAAATTTATGTCACAAATTTTTTATGAATGCATTGGACTGAGTGAATGAATAAATTTTTCAAAAAAGTCCATTTTAATTTTCATGCGACCTTGTCCTTTTTGCCGAAGATTTAGTTGTCTATTTGATGAGCTAAGTTTGATATCTCCTTGTATCGCGTTTGTTGGTCTCATGAAACTAATTTTTTCCCAAAATACAGTTTCTAATCGAGAGGTAGAAATGACAGACCCCGAAGACGAAAATGTTGAACGTCCGAAACGTGACCCCAAGGAACGTGCGTCGACGGCATCCAATTTGCGAAAGAAACAGAACCTTCTTAAAACTAGTAAGTCTTGAAATGTTGTGTATTATCAATAAATCTTTTCGTTTGGTAACAGTTCGTCTGGGTGGGCAAAGTATTGACTTCTGATATGGCTACGGCTAGACCGGTGAATAAACATTGCTGTTGTTGCTGTTGCTATACGAATATCAGCCATTAGCCATAGCCGCCGAGCAAACGTACCAGAGCTGGTTCACCAGGAAAAATGTGCTAAACTCATTTATTTCACTAAGGCTGAAATAAGCGGAGCACCAGTCACAAGCAATGCACATTTCATGACAAGTTGACTGGTAACCTTTTTTGGCTATGCAAATTTGTGTGCATACGGGTTTATGGAATTTGTCACAAATCACAATGTCGTTATCACCTGTTGCTCCACCATCTTGTTTTGCCACTAAAACAAACAAACTAAATGTTTAACATTCAACGGGAAGGGTTTGATCCATTAATTACGGGCTCCGTACCTTTTGTGAGGCGGAGGAAGTAGCATTGGGATGATGATTTTTTTTTTCTCAATAACAAATTGTTACTTCTTTCTTTTTTCCAGATAACTTCACAGACCAAAGACTGAAAGTTTTGGCCGCTCATTGATCATGGGGCGTTGACAAGGGGTAGTTTTTGTTAAAATGAAACAACGGCCAAGTTCTTACGGGAAGCCGTCAGCTGAAAGTAATGTCTGTGAGAGATTGGAATAAGTGGCCAGACACTCCGTGTATGACTTCACATTGGGAATTGAAGTAAACTTGGCCAGGATTGAACGATTACTAACCGTCTGTCACTAAGCTGATTAACATTTCACTATTAAAGAGTTTTCAATCCTGTGCACTAATAATGGTAAGTTCTCCTTTGCGTACGTCGTTGATGGATTGTCATGGCTTACAGCCTTGGACCGTGTGTGGTTTCTGCAATTTTGCTTTGATTTTATTTCTTCATTCATTTTTATTTGTTACTAACATTTTGTTGTTGGTAGTGCATTATGAAATATGTACATTGCACCTCCTGAGTTTTGCCAAAAACGTGGTTAGCACAAGTTTGTTGTAGTTTAACATTTAATACACATTTTATTACAATCACTGGCGCAGGTTTCAGTGATAAATCAATTTTTTGATGTACCTTTAAACAATGGTAACGCATTTTGTAACAAGTCACGTTTCATTTAAACAAGTATACATTTTGTGAAACTCGAGACCGCCCTTACAAAGAGCCCGTCAGTGTTTGTAAGCTAAGGAAATGTCTATAATATCCCTCAAAGACCACTTTTCTGTCTGTAACTAGCAGCTTTGAAAATATGTAGTTTAAGTAGTAATAATATGCTTTTAATTGACTATTATAACCGTAAATACAGATGGTTATTTTTCTTGTTTTAATAGCAAGCCGGTTTTTATGGGCATTGTGCAATGACCATGCAAGACAGTCTCGCGCGTATTAATGGGTGCCGATATTTGAAAACAAATAGTTCTTAGAGAATTCGTTAAATTTTTTAATATAATTTTCTGAAATCAATAAATATTTTGTATTATCTGTGTCAGCCGAATGATAACCTTTACTATATGAACATCGAAAAAGGGTATTACAATAAAAACTATAGTAATGGGTAAAGCTTCTATGCTAAATGTTATATACATTATGACAGCATCATAATACATGTACACGTAATTAATAGTAACAACTGTTATAATTTTTTCATCCACAAGTTGTTTGTGGGTGCGCCATGACAACTCTTTTCTCTGAACAGTAAAAAAAAAACTAAAAACGTTTTTCAAAAGGGAAAGGTTTTTTTTGTAATGGAACGTGGGTGCATTGCATTTCATGAAGGGAACCTAAGTTTTTAGTTTGAGTTGCGGTCACACGAAACACGACTTGATGATGAGACGCACACTTTGTAAATATTAGTTTGTTCTAGATTGTAGAAGTCAGCACTTTTAGAGACCACGGCTTGGGCTTGGGGTATGTCGGTTATCTGAAGATGTTCTCTTTCGGTATGCGTAGTTTCAGAGAGACGGAGCCGGAGCTCAAGCCCATGCCGTGGTCTCGAAAAGGGCTGATGTCTGTTTGTTTGCTGCAGTGTTCTTGTGTAAATGTATTTGCCGTGGTATCGCCATCTTGTTTTCCACCATGTTCCAAACCGCTGAGCTACCCTTGTGGTAAGCCTCCGTGATAATGGAGCCGAAAGTGCAGTGGAGACGAATGGTAAATGTGTAACCATTCGCTGACGTTGCAGATGTCAGATTATGCCCTTTTCAGATTATGCCCTTTTCAAACAGATTATGCCCTTTTCAAAACAGCGGCTTGGGCTTGGGCTTGGGCTTAGGCTACGGCTTAGACGTCGTCCGGCTATTTGAAGCCGTCCGGCTATTTGAAGCCCTTCATGTCATCATGTCGTGGTTTCGAAAAGGGCAACGGAGAAGCACGCATGACGTCACCTGGCTGCAAATTGCAGTAAACGGTGGCCTCATTAGAATGAATGGACTAAACTGGACTAAAATATCATAAGCTAGAATTTGAACAATTTATCTTTTCTTAATCATAACAAAACGTATTGCGTTATAGTGAATTCCATGAGTGACACATAAAGCCAAGTGTCCTTTATTACCTGTACAGCAAATTATTAAATGTTCAATGTACATTGTATGATTGTGAGAAGCTCTTTACTGTAGCTATTTAAACTTCTAAAATTAATGTAGGGCCAACTGCCCTGACCTGATCACCTCATCGGAGAAACCGACGCCCAGGAAAAAACAACTTTTTTGCTCTAAAAACCTGTGCCCAACAACAGTCATTCTCCTCCGTGAGGGTGTTGAACTTCACCGTGATACAATAGTTACTTTATCAAATTAACCTTCAAAAGAGAGTGTGTGTCCTCTATGAAGACCCCTCTATTACGTAACAACGGATTCTTAAAACAAGTATTTCCTGCTATACTTCTAAACGCGGTGAATGTGTTTACAACAAGTCTCTTGACTTGTATGGAAAGTATGAAGTCTGCATATTTTAAGGTAGTACATTAGGAATCCATGATTTGGCATCGTGGAAGGTTATTACATCATGCCCCTTTTAACCTCACCTCATTTCAATGCCTTTTCGAAACAATGGATTTAGCTTGGGGTCCGTCTCAGGCTTTGTCTGCCTTTATTCGAAGCCCCATGCTGAAAGTATTTAAAGCTTTCAAAATTACTGACGGATACCTAAGACCGAAGTTTCGAAAAGGCTTTTGTAACCAATAAGTAATTTAAAAGCTACCTTTCGTTTACCATTAATTTAAAAAAATTATGACGTAATTTTATTTTCGATAAACTGTATTTATTGCCATAAAAGCACCTTCTTCCGACTGAAATAGCGTAGGTAGTAGACATTAAGAATGTTTTATGTGCACGGATACATTTTTTCGAAATGTCAAATTATAACTATGTTTTACTAAAAGTTTAAATATTAACAAAGAAATAGTAGACTAACCTTTAAAAAAATGTTATTACGGCTTTTGTGACGACGCTATATAGTCCTTAAAATGTGAAGTAAATGTTGTGTACAAATTTAGTTTATAAACCCAGCTATTTCTAAAAATGGGCGCTTGAAAAGCATCTTTTTAAATCAAATTAAATGATTTAGTTAAATCATTAATCAAAGGTAAAACACGAGAAAAACATTTATTAAAAGTATTAAATAAAATAACTCTACCGGTACGCACTTGATTTTAAGAATAAAACAACTTTCCTGCACATCCCTTTTGTCGGGTCGGGGTCGGTAGCAGGGCGAAAATAGCAGCTGAAGTATACGCATGTAAAGTAATACCTTAGTAGTGATAATTTGTCTTTGAAATATTATGCTTATTTTATAGCAGTTTTACTCCGTATGCTTACATTTTAAATTAATTTCCTTTAATAAAATATTTGTTAATTTGGAAAGTTGTTGTTTTACAAACACCCATTGATGTGTTAACTTTGTAAAAAAGAAATCGTTGTGTTTATTCCTACACTTCACTCCAATTAAAATTGGAATGGACTCCAACATTGGCTTTCAATTTGACATATCTTTAAGATTATGTAAAATAATAAACATAAAAACGTAATGCTCTGGCAAATAATGACTGATCAACCAAAACTTCTCAGATAAATAATAATAATAATAACATTTATAAAGCGCCTTTTACAAAGGTTTCAAGGCGCTGTACAAAGCATAACGAACGGACACAAATTTTAGACATTTAGCTCATAATTAGACAGATTTGTAAACGTTTTAGACAAATTCAATAATTGCCCTTCAATATCAAACAAAAAAGGCACACTATTTACAAACAAGCATTGTACCAAGTGCCTTAACCGCGTTTGCGCACTGCACATGAAAGGTTCAGGGTACGGGTAGGGGTGACAGTGTTGGTGTATAGTTAGTGTAAGTGGTGTTTTTAGTGCCAGTGCTGTGGTTTCATTGTTAGTGCAGTGTTTTAGTACAATCAAGTGTTAGTGATGGTGTAAAGTGTTTAAGGGTTTTAACGCGTGCAACTGGACTTAAATATCATAACCTAGAATTTGAACAATTTATCTTTTCTTTCACCAGTATAAAATTAATAACCATGACAAAACTTATTGCGTTATAGTGATAGTGACAGCGAAGTCATGAGTGACACATAGAGCCAGCTGGCCTTTATTACCTGTACATCACATTATTAATGTTCCATGCACATTGTATGATTGTGAGAAGCTCTTTACTGTAGCTATTTAAACTTCTAAAATTAATGAAGGGCCAACTGCCCTGACCTGATCACCTCATCGGAGAAACCGACGCCCAGGAAAAAACAACTTTTTTGCTCTGAAAACCTGTGCCCAACAACATTTGATTTTCCTCAGTGAGGTTGTTGAACTTCACCGTGATACAATAGTTACTTTATCAAATTAACCTTTAAAAGAAAGTGTGTGTCCTCTATGAAAACCCCACTTTTACGTAACAACGGATTCTTAAGCCAAGTATTTCCTGCTATACTTCTAAACGCGGTGGTTTGCAACAAGTCTCTTGACTTGTATGGAAAGTATGACGTCTGCATATTTTAAGGTTGTACATTAGGAATCCATGATTTGGCATCGTGGAAGATTATTACCGCATGCCCCTTTTAACCTCACCTCATTTTATTTCAATGCCTTTTCGAAAACACGGCTTTAGGTTGGGGTCCGTCTCAGGCTTTGTCCGCCTTTATTCGAAGCCCCATGCTGAAAGTACAAGTTTTCAAAATTACTGACGGATATCTGAAACCGAAATTTCGAAAGGACTATCGTAGCCAATAAGTAAATTGAAAGCAATTTTTCGTTTACAATTAGCAACAATTAACAAAAAAAGTTTATGTCGTAATTATATTTTTGATAAACTGTTTTTCTGTATTGCCATAAAAGCACCCTATTCCGACTGAAATAGCGTAATAATTATACAGGTAGGACTTCGAGAATGTTTCATATGTACGGATACATTTTTTCGAAAAGTTAAATTATAACTAGGCCTCAGTGTTATTAAATGTAAAAAATATGAACAACAAAATTGTAGAATAGCCTTTAAAAAAGCAAAAGTTTATAAAAGCATCTATTTCTAAACCAGGGCGCTTGAATGCACTATAAGCATCTTTTTATATCCAAATAAGTGATTTAGTTAAATCATTCACAAAGGTAAAACACGAGAAATAATTATATTAAATGTATAAAGTATAACAACTCTACCGCCACGTATATATTATCTTAATTTTAAGAATCTAGTAATTTTCCTGCACATCCCTTTTTTCGGGTCAGTGTCGGTAGCAGGGCGAAAAATAGCAGCTGAAGTATACGCATGTAAAGTAATACCTCAGTAGTGATAATTTGTCTTTGAAATATTATGCTTCTTTTATAGCAGTTTTACTCCGTATGCTTACAACTTAAAGTGATCTCCTTTAATAAAATATTTGTTGATTTGAGAAGTTGTTGTGTTACAAACACCCATTGATGTGTTAACTTTGTAAAAAAATAATCGTTTGTTTATTTCCACACTTCACGCCAAATAAAATTGGAATGGACTCCAACATTGGCTTTTAACTTGACAAATCTCTAAGATTATGTAAAATAATAAACATAAAAACGTAATGCTCTGGCAGATAATGACCGATCAACCAAAACTTCTCAGATAATAAAATAATAATAAATAGCATTTATAAAGCGCCTTTTATAAAGGTTTCAAGGCGCTGTGCAAAGCATAACGAACAGACACAACTTTTCGACATTTAGCTCATAATTAAACAGATTTGTAAACGTTTTAGACAAATTCAATAATTGTCCTTCAATATCAAACAAAAAAGGCACACTATTTACAAACAAGCATTTTACAACGTGCCTTAACCGCGTTTGCGCACTGCACAGGAAAGGTTCGGGGCCGGGTACGGGTAGGGGTGACAGTGTTGGTGTATAGTTAGTGCAAGTGGTGTTTTTAGTGCCAGTGCTGTGGTTGTATTGTTAGTGCACTGTTTTAGTACAAGCAGTTTTGATTTGGTGTTAGTGCTGGTGTAAAAGGTTTAAGGTAGGAGTGTGGGCGCTGATGGTGATCGAGATCAAGATGGCGCAGGCCAAAAAGCTTTTTTGCCCCCAACACCTAGTAATTTTATATTTCCTAAGTAACATTAAAATCGTATAAATGTGATAGTAGGTCTTCCTCTCATTTTAAAATGAAGGACCAAACCAAAATGTTCACGTACAAACTTTGCCAAATATTGGCAAAAATTAAGCATTGAAATATACAAAAATCCATCAAAACCCAATCAACTTGAAGATTTATCACCGTTTGTTTAGAACAACCATGTGTGTCACAAGGTCAGGCATAATTATCTTTATTAAGTGTCCACAGACTTAAAATTCGGTGAGCTTTCCATCACTATCACAGGAGTACAAGCAGTACTACAGTGAGGGGCTAAAATATCTCAAAAGCTTTCAACTGAATTTGTAGATCCCGGGTAAATGCAAAACAGTTCTAATGTTTATGTGCTATTTAAAATGTACTTTATTCATATATACCAGTTCATGAATACCAATTCAAGGTATAAGAAGTACTGTTCTAAAGTACCACAATACAAAGCTCTATTCGAATACTATATTACAAGTACTAAATTGTAATGCTATTTTAAGAGACAAAAAGGGTTCAAGAAGAATCTATGACACATTAACACCTATCAAGAAAGTTGTACGTAAATTTATAACTAAATGGGAAGATCAACTCCACATTAACTACAACTTGCACACCTGGTCCAAGGTCTTCGAAGCTCCTTTGTTGACACAAAGTTGCGGTGGTTCTAATACAGAATTATTCATAGAATTTTAGGTTCTAATTAATTTATTTATAAAATCAGCAAATGTAACTCAGATTTATGTACATTTTGCAAAAGTGAAGTGGAGACCCTGCTTCATTCATTCTGTGGTTGTACCACCACTGTATCCTTCTGGAGTTCAGTATTCTTTTGGGTTGAGAAAAAACTGGTTTAAGATTTACTGTCAACAATGAGCTTTTACTTTTTGGTAAAGCAGATGCTCAGTGGACGAATCGTAATCTGTTTCTTGTGATTTGCAGGTTTCATTATAAAATGAAAATGAATGAACAGTTTATGTCTTTACCGCTCCTGAAGAACGACTTCAGAAAATTCTTCTTTGCGGAAAAAGGTATGTATGCCTCAAATGGTAACATCACAAAATTCTTTAGTAAATGGGGTTCTCTTTCCGCACTGTGCCTCGACTAATGCCTTATTTATTAATGTGTACATACATTTTATAAATTAACCCTTTAATGTGTTTAATCCCTGAGTATACGCAAGTGTTGATTAGGTGGTACTGACTGTTCCACACAATCCAACATACATTAAAAATGTTTTACTGTGCATTTACAATGATGTTTTATAATATAAATGACTTCTTTTGCTGCCAAGCTAGTGTCTGATTGTTTTAGCCTTTTTTTTTCTTTTTTTTAATTAATTTTGTCAACTTTTGAAAGGGTTAGATCTTGGGGGGTCTGTAGTTGACATAGGATATTTATGTGCTAAGTACATGAGTGCAAATAGTTTTCTGCCCCTCACAAAAAAATCTGGGACCTGACACCTCCCCCCCCCCCTTAGATATGGGGAATTGTCTTGCCTTGGATGTCAGGGAATTTGAGTCCTGCAGGTCATAACACTTTGGAGATTATGCTAATTTTATCAATGTATTGGAGCACATCTGTCCACCTTCCCCTCCAAAAAGTGTTAATCTGCTATTTCGTAATTATAACTACTGTCATTTTCCTCTTTGTGGTGTGAATCAAGAGATTAATAAATGAGAAACCCACGGGGGGGGGAAATAAATAATAATATTACAAGTTCTAACTTATCTTGAAAAGTTATAGTGGACAACCAATAAAACTATTAAGTAGATGGATTTTGATGAATTTTATAAAGTCCCTATTGTAGAAATGCGCCCAGGAGACGGGGCTGGTTGATATAACTGTCCCATCAGAGAGCCTTTATCTTGGGTGTGGCACCTTCGGAGTTACCCAAGTTGGAAAGACTTGTCCAAGTTGGAGAGACTTGTCGAGATTAGGCTCGATGCGGTCCGTCTTGGGCTCTTGGCGCACGATCCATAACTCCGCACTCCATGCTGGTGCATTCATGTCATCTCATTATACGCTCCTCAATACTGCAGTAAAAACACTTTGAACAGTTTCGAGTTAAAAATCATTTTAAGGGGTGTGATTTAACCAAAAAGTAAGAACTCTAGTGAATAAGTTTTGATTTGAGCCGTAGCCACTTTGTCTTTGGGGATAAAGATCCCACTAGATATCATACTGAAGAGTTGAAAAACAGACTGCCACATCAACGCGAAAACAACAAACACTTCTGCCATTGCTTGATAGAAAACTTTGCACTTTTAAAGACAGTTTTTGGGGAAAACCAAATCACAGACCAGCAATTTGGGTTCTTTATCCTTCTAGAATGACCAGAGTATCATTATATAAAAAAATAACAGGTTTGAATATAAAACTTTAATGAGTTGAAACTTACCACACAGTCTCGTAGTTTGTTCTCAGACTCCAATATAAGTCTTTGAGGCAGATCTCAAGCTGGTCTGGTAGCCCAACGTCTTGATGCATCATGATCACAGCTAGAGAAAAATATGTGTTTTTGATAAAATTACGTTTCGTGTCAAATTGAAATTGGAGCTTGTTGCTTTTCAGGAATGTTTTTTAATAGCAAAATATTTGTTCAAATGTTGCAATTGAATTTAAATTTTAGATTTTTTTCAATGAATGCTCTCAATTTTTTATAACTATCAAATCATACCAAGTCACTTGATCTTTCCTTCGAAGTTCTCGAACTAGTAAAGTGATGTTTTATAAATGTAAATTGCCAAAGGTTCTTTGCAGTAGCTACTGATAAAGCTTTTGAAAACTCAGTACATCATCTTCTCTGGTACTTTTCAACTTATTTTAAGACCTGATACTTTACCCGAGTCCTTTGTTGTTTGTGTTGGTAGACAGCAGGGAAGATACACCTTCGAGAACTTATACTTTACCTTTCATACCTCAGGGCAATCTAAAATAAGCCGTGGATGAAGTCACTATATTTTTTGTCTGTATAAAATCAAAAAGAAACATTAGCACCTGTAAAAAATAAAAAGGAAAAGTTAGACGCTGTTGGGAGAGAGTGGTAAGTTTTGCCATATCAGATTTACCTGACCTTACCCTTATACTTTACTGCTGATACCTCACCTAATCATACATAACCATAGCTGAAGTCAATGAATGTCTTGTCATTCTGTATCTGAAAACAAAAAGAAACATTAGATCCTGCGGGAAGAAAGGGTTAAGCTGTGGAGGGAAGTGGTTAGCTGGTCTGACCTTACCCATAATACTTTACCTTGATACTTAACCTGGTATACTTAACCATTACTGCTGTCAATTAACTTCCGGTAGTGTCACCTCTTCCGGAGTCCATCTGACCATAGGTCACGCACCAGAACCACCAGTGGTAGATTCCTCACAGCACTACTTAGTCTTGGCCCAAGTGATCACCATTTTTGTATCAGCGAATCAAAGTTTTTGTATTGAACCCTTTTGTGAAGATTCAAGTTTGAGAAACAAATTAAAAATTTGTCTTTTGAAACCAAGACTAAGTAGTACCCAACGATACATTACCTGATGACTCTCACCTGTTAAATAGAAAAAAGTCTATTTTCTAGGCCTGAAGTCTGCTATTATTCTAGGCCTCACTTCTTCTTACCATTATACTTACATACCTCTGCACCATGACTTCTTGTTGTCACGCAGGATCTGCATCTTCAAGACATCAAGAAGAGGTTGAAAAGTGATGCGACGCTCTGCAACTTGCTCTTTTAGAAAGCGCACATTATTCCTCATCTTGGGAAATTATCGCTTCTCACCGATTGTTTTACCGCGGTGCTCTAAGCGTAATTAAAGGATACTAAGTTTTGACTAAAAGTGGACTTTTAATACAAATTTTGTATAACTGTGTGAAACTTTCATAAAATCCATATTCTCTAAATAATTGGGTGCTGCTTTGTGTAAGATTGTTTTGGGGGCAGACAGGTGTGTTCCTATATCTTTGATCTGGTAGATCAACATTTTTATTTTGAGTTCCCACTAATCTTTACTAATGGTTTTATATATTGTCTGGGCCCCAGAATTAGTCATTCAATATTTGATCCACCTAAAAAGTAGAAAAGAAGTTTTCCTGCATCTATGGGGAGGATTTGTAGGTTAGTAATTGAGGCTACTTGTATCACGAGGTTTTATTGGGACAATAATTTTTACTGTCGCTTTATAAACTTCATTTGATTTGGTGTGTAATTTCCATCAGAAATATCAAATGATAATTTAGCTTTTCTAAATTGTTCTTTTAATATTCCTGATGTCTTATCATTAGTTTTGATTTGATATTTTTTCTACAGTTGCCAATTGTTTTTCCTGAATCTGAAATATTAATTTGTTAATTTAGTTTTTAAATTAATCTTTTTTAATATTTCTGAGACAAGAATTTTCAGCAACTAATAAGTTTGCATTACAGACTCGGTTTGACAGCACTATTGCTGGCTAAAAGAAGAGTTAATTAATGGCTACGGTTTACATTTGCTTTGGAACCACTATTACATTTTAATAAGTTAAGCATGGTTTACTGCGATTTGCTTTATTACAATGTAAAAGTAAACATGACAACATCAGTCCGTCAGCTTCAACTTCCCAGAAAAATGCCATTGAATTAAAAAAAGAGGAAAAAATAGCATCACTGGCCACGACCAACATGCTATAGAAACCGGAGATCGTCAGTTACAGTCACCATGGGAAAACTAAAGGACAACGTCAACAAGCACCTGTACAAGAAGGGACGGGGACTCATGGGGAGGAAATTGGGTTAGATGTTCTCTTACCTTCCCGACGTCCCCAAGATCTTGCTTTACCTTTGTAGAACTCCACATCGTCAGAAAACCAATACCACACACTCCAAAGAAACCTTCAACTTCAATGGACAGCCAGATTCCACAGACGCCTTCTTTCAACAAGCTGGGCAATGCAGTTCAGAAAGAAAGCCTGCGAAATATAAAAAGTTCTTTATATTAAGTGGGGTTTTTTTTAGTTACCAATATGTTACCATTAGTATGTTGTTATAATTGGTCCTTCCAAATTTTCATTATAATCTTCAACACCATTCAGCAACTCAACACCCAAACCTTTGGACCCTGATTTTTGGTTGTATACCAGATCCCATGTTAAACATAATCAATTTACTAGTGCAGTCCTCAGTCCAACACTACACAGTAACTCAACACCCAAACTTTTGGACCCTGATTTTTGGTTGTATGCCAGATCCCATGTTAAACATAATCAATTTACTAGTGCAGTCCTCAGTCCAACACTACACAGTAACTCAACACCCAAACTGCTGTACTCTGATTATGGTGGTATGCCTGATTCATGTAAAGCATAATCAGTTTACCAGTGCAGTCCTCAGTCCAACACTATACAGTAACTCAACACCCAAACTGATGTACTCTGATAGTTAATGTTTGTTTTTTTGTGTTGTTATTGGTTGGTGCACTTTCAAATTAGTTGACAAAATAATATGCGTAGGAAGACATATCAGCTCCAAATTGAAAAACATGTTTTGATGGAAATATAAGTATTTCTCAGAGCGAAGTCAGGTTTTAAAAAAGATTTAGAAAAAAATTGTCACAAAAATGGTTCGACTTGCCGTATTGTGAAAACTGTACAATCACCTGTTATTGTATTCATTATCCTCTATTTGGTTTTTAATTATTCCTTTATTTGACTTTAAAATTTAAAAATAAGTATACAAAAATGAATTAAACTTGCCGCAATAAAACAGGCAATGACCTGTTATTATTATCATCATTATTTTATTAGTTTTTTAAGAATGTCCATTTTATATTCCCGGCCCGTAACCAACATGTAAATAAACACTAAACTACGCCCCTCCCCACCCCACCCGCAAAGGATAAAAAAGAAACAGAAATCACTCTCATCCCATTCCACTCAAACCAGCCCGTGTCGAAAAAAATTATAAATGAAAATAAAGAAAGAAATATTACAGTATACAAATAAATAAATAAATAATAATCTAACCCACTAACCAACAATAGTTTCACCGCCTGCAGCAATTCAAGGACTTTCGCTTCCCCATATGACACCCTTTGGCCCCGCATGATTATAAAAGAGAAACAAATAGCGTTGAATTCAGCACTTTTTATAAGAAAACAATATTGTTTATCAAACGCAAAGTCTATGTATTCTTTTAGTTGTAAAGTAATACACAAACAAACAACCTTCGTCAGCATCGCAACATCCACACCCCCACCCAATCTCACCCCGACTATCACCACGAAACACAAACCCACAAAATTACACAGTGTAATTGTTTACACAATTTCGGGCGAGGTAATAATTATTCTTTAAAAAAATATTAAGCTAACTCGTCATTATCCAAACAAAGTTTCTCTTACCTCGAGCCCAGAGGCTGTAAGGCGGACGGTGTTCCTTGGTTGGGTCCATCAGCCATCTGTATGCTCGAGCAGAGGCTGTGGGTGGTGTCCCTCGTTGGGGTCTCTTCAGCACAAAGACCCTGCCGTGCTCGCCAGCTATGCTCTCCCCCGGTGCAAGACCTCTCAACAACTACATCAACTTTGTCGGCAAAATATCTTAAATTAAGGTATATATTATTGCCTCTATAGGTACGAGTCAGTTCTATGAATTGTCTCATGACAGTCAATAACGGAATGAAGTTGTTTCCAGTTGGAGAAACACGGTTGAGCATGCGAGGAAAGCGATGTCCAAATCCACAAAGTTGAATGACTCCGGCCATTTTGTTCGTCCTGCTCCTCTACACATACAACAGCACATCATGACTCGCAGTTGTATGGCGTTCGAATAACTGCGCGTGAAAGTTACCTCATTTGCATATCAATAGAAACCTTCGTGAAGGTATGTTGTCAGCAACAGGTGCAAAAAAATAAGCCCCTCCCACCATGCTCTGCACGACTTGGTGCTTGATAATGGTGAACTGATAACAGCGCCCGCTGGTGTTATAAGAATTCGTGTATTTATTGTGGTGTGTGGATTGCGTGGTTGGGCGCCAAGCTGAGCTGAGACAAACTTTCCATGTTTTCATGTGAATAAATATTTCACATTATTTCGAAAACACGATTGCAAAATTTTACTGAAGCAATAACATTCTTTAAATAGATATGATTTTGTTTTACAGAAATGTATACAGGATTCTGAAACTCAAGTTAGGCCAATTTCGCCGTGATCGCGGGGCCTCTACTTGATAACAAGTTTAAACCCCACGAAACAATATTAGTAATCCGCCCAGGCGAATTACTAAAATTAGTTCTTTTTTGTGTGTTTTTTTACAATGTCCTTATAACATTCCGTTTATTATTTGTTATGTTTATTACAGGGGGTAATTTAAAAAACAGCGCTCCTTAACCGATGCATTTTTTTTTTTTTTTTTTTTTTGCAGTACCGCTACTGACGGATACTATCTGGCAGGGGAGACTCCTGCAAAATAAACTTGAATTTTGGGGGAAAATATCAATTCTGCTGGAAACATTTTCCTGCTGTCCTAAAGGTGCTGGACCAGATGGTTTTTTTTATGTTATACATTTTGTATTCGACCAGAGATCTAAATGCAATGACAGATTGCTTGGTGCTGTCAGGGTAGGGTAAAGGTTTGGGTTAGGGTTAAGGTTCGGGTTGGTTGGGGTGAGGGTTAAGGTAAGGGATAAGGGTAAGGTTAGGATTGGGGTTAAGGTAAAGTTAGGGTTAAGGTTAGGGTTAAGGTTAAAGGTTAAGGTTGGGTTGGGTTTAGGGTTAAAGTTTGGGTTGGGGTAATGTTACGGTTCAGATGAGATCAGGCTATTAGCATAGGGTTAGATCCAATAAACCCAATGGGGGTTTATGCAAAGAAGAAACCCCCATGGGAACCCACACAATCAAGTAGGGGCTAAAACCCGTTCAACTTATAGTGCCCCGGCAGGATTCGAACCGGGTCCCTAAAGAGGGAGTGCATGGCAAGATACCACTATGCCAACCGGACATTTACGGTTACTGCTATGTTGGGCTTAGCCAATAACTATGGGATAGGGCTGGGAATAGGGTTAGGGTTAGTGTTAGGGTTAGGGTTAGGTTTAGGGTTAGGGTTAGGGTTAGGGTTAGGTTTAGGGTTAGGGTTAGGGTTTATGTTAGGGTTAGGGTTAGGGTTAGCTTTAGGGTAATGGTTAGGGTTAGGGTTAGGGTTAGAATTAGTGTGAGGGCTAGGGTTGGGGTTGGGGGTTAGGGTTTGGGTTTGGGTTTGGGTTAATGTTAGGGTTAGGGTTAGGGTTAGCTTTAGGGTAATGGTTAGGGTTAGGGTTAGGGTTAGAATTAGTGTGAGGGCTAGGGTTAGGGTTTGGGTTAGGGTTTGGGTTTGGGTTAGGGTTAGGGTAAGGGCTATGGTAAGGGCTATGGTATCGGTCGGGGTTGGGGTTGGGGTTAGGGTTAAGGCGATAGGGTTAGGGTTAGTGATAGGGTCTGGATTTCTATTAGGGAAAGTGTTGGGGCTTTGTTTAGGGTTAGGGTTGGGGTTAGGGTTAGGGTTAGGGTAAGGGTTAGGGTTAGGGTTAGGGTTAGGGTTATAGGATTAGGGTTTGCGTTTTATACTGTAGGTATGGTCATAGACTCTCAGTCGTCAGCTTTTTAAACTTTTATTTTAGGCAGTAGCGTTACTGAGGGGGCACATGCTCTTCCCCCATGTCAAGGCCCACCCCTTGTGTTCCCCATTTGAATTCATGGACTTTTAACATTAAAAACTACCAAAGTAACATGTTACATTATAGAAGCCTTTATTGTAATAACTTGAATGGTTTTAAAACATTTTCACGCGGGACAAGGTATTTATTTTTTACACTCACGACAGACCATCCTATAAAAAAAAATAGTAAACGGCGTAAAAACAAGGAGCGCTGAAATGGGACTTGTTTATACAGACGGCAACTGCAGTTTTAATTGTCCAGAAGTGCCCCTCGAAAAAATGGTGTACTCCCTTGTGCCCTAGTTTTGGCACTTATTCTAGTTTCAACGCGCACGCATGCTTTTGGTTACAAGCTCTGTAGTTACCTTGCTTTATTCTCAGCTCTGTTATAATTTCATTAACATTAATTAATTATAAGTCTGAAATTTACTTCTTTTGTTTTACCGTGGAATAAACCTTAAGCTTCTAGTATTTTAATTGATCCTTGCTTTGTTTCTTTATTTATTTAGATGTTCTTACCAACAAGGGAGCTTTGCAAAGGTCCTACAGGGGATTAAAAACGCCAACCTGGCAACAGCCAATCTCTCTTATTCATTGGTTTACCGCCTATGATTATGCATCGCACAAATCAACAAATTGTGATTTAGTAGCTAGACGACAATACTTATGAGCAAGTTCGGGTGTTAACCTTTAGTCAATTTGCCGTTTAACTCACGCATGCGTTGTCAGTGTTTCACTCAAACGCGTTTAGTCGATTGATTCGTCAAATGTGGCAACCAACATGGCGACGACGTATCGATGAGATAAAAATGTATTGGCCGTAACAAAATTACTTGCACAATATAGTGCAATTAATCATTTTTGTCTTAGTAATTGACGTATTAATTTAGCAAAACCTACCAATCATCGTTAAACCCAATTCTTGTGTGATTAGAACAACTTTCTCGATCACCTAACCAACAAGCCATCTTGATAAAGTGACGTAAACTTTGCTAGTTAAAGAGGAACAGTGCTCCGTATAGCTAGGTTGATCCAGTTGGACTAGCTAATTCAACCATGCAGCGTTCGAGACGGGTTGTTTACGTTTGTGGCATCTAGATCGACTATGATTAAGTTTCGTCGATTCTAGTCAGCCACCCGAACTTGCTCTTAGCTAGTCCTGGTAAAATCAGCGGTTAGCTTGGCCGGTGTCCGAGGGAAATCTGTCCCTGTGAGATTCTGTCCCCCCATTTGGAAAATTAACGTCGGCTGAAAGAGGTTGATTCAAAAGAGGGTGCTTTCAGAAGAAGTGCGTACACAGTTTGCCATGGGGGGGGGGGGTCGAGACATAATCTCCGGGGGGACAGAATCTTCTGCCACGCTGGATCCGAACTCACAATCTTGTGAATGCATGTCCTTCAGTGTAATCACTGGATCGTTTTTTTATTATTTTCCTTTCAAGTTGTTGGTACGAGCATTGAATCTGTAGATTGTTTTAATACCTGAAATGTTTAGACAGTCATGAGCCAGTCCACATGGATATTTTGAGAAATTTCACTTGTCCTGTGGAAAACTGTAGAAAACTACACTACAAAGGGATTGAAAGAGACCCCACCTGGACATCATTAAGCTCCCCTCCATCCTCATTTAACCCATATCCCAGTTGACTTCCCAACAACAAAAGAACCAAGTTCCACCTTTCCCGTCTCAATGACACAGCCACAGATGGGTATACAATGCATCCACGAGCCCACGCTACCACCCCTTGTAAACTTGAAGAGGACCACGATTGCATCACGCCCCTCTTTCATGGTAACGGAATGCTCCACTGCACATAAAGGGGTGATTTCTCACTACCCGGTTCCCGAAACTACTATTAACTGATACAGATTGTCACAGTTAAACAACAACGTAAACAGCCCTTCTCTAAACCGAAAACCCCTGCTGAATAAGTGGAATGTCCAGTCTGGTTTAGCCATCCTAAAACAAATGAAATTGCACGCAAGGAGGCTGAAATTTTTCCTGCTCGTCGCGGGAAACTGATCCGCCTCGAGAAAAGTGTCATTTTAGTAAACTATCTTGCAGCGATCTGGTAGGAGATTCGACGGTACTTTTGATCTTTACGGATTTGTCGCAGTTGAGGTAGGCCTGTAACTTCTATTCTTTTTATATTATTATTCATAATTATGTAAACATTTACAGAGTCGATTTTCCTTTTGGTTGTTTACTTGATATTTGAAATAAAAAAGGCATCCCCTTAAGGCGATCTCTCTGCTGCCACTTTCCAGATTGTAGCATAAACTTGGGTGCGATCCCTGGCTATACGGCAGTTATAAAGGTTGCATGGCTTCCGACTGGCATCATCCCCGAAACAGATATTGACAACATAGGGAAACCATCAACATTAGGGCTAGGTAGCTCAGTTGGTAGTTTACCGACACGTTAAATCCCGAGGTTCAAGTGTCACGCTAGTAAAGTTTTTTTTTTTCCACACCCAAATTATTAAACATTTACCCAGTCAGTTTCCCGTGTGGTTTACTTGTATTATTTTTAATTACAAAAACAAATCTTTAAATCAAGATTTTAGAAACAGTATTTTCGGCAATTCTCTTGCCAGTGAAGTGTTTGTTGTTTGCAAAATTGCCGCTACTTTTTGTTGTTTCTTTTGATAGCTTCCATCAGATAAACACACTTTTGAATAAAAGTTTCACATCGCAAATCACACTGAAAACATCACCACGAGATACTTTTCGTTACAAAAATTGTTGACTCTTGATTAGTCTGTTTGGAATTACTCCGTAAATCCTTTTTTTTTTTAGTAATATTATGTTCATGCATCCCAAATGAGTAGTGATTAAAAAATCAGTCGACTCTCACTCTCTCATACGGTTCGCCATTTTGAGGATGGGTACAACATTTTGGTTCTACAAAAAAGTAAACTGTGTTTTGACGTGAAATTTAAAAACAAATTAAAAATGAAGGAATTTTTTTATGACTCATTATATTAAAGATATCTTTTAAACCATATTGATGTCATAGCAAATGCTTGTTATAGCCCAAAGCGCCCAATTCGAAGGTGTGATGAGACCCTTTTAATCACCACGCTCTCGTTTCACCTTGCTTATGACATTACTTTGTAATATTGATAAACTGCAACGACTGTTTCTGTATGAAATGGGAAGTTTGTTTCATTCCTGACTTTCAATGATATTCACTCAAAACTGCCTTGCATTTGACATTTTGACTTGCGAAATAGTCCTTCTTGAAATATAAAAAAAAAACATTAGTTGTTAAGCTGCAATGACGTCATGTTTCAAATTTCACTCTGAAAGAACCAAAATATCCAAAAACAGTTATGTATACATAGACCCATTTTTTCTCTTCAGAATGATGTCATCTGATGTAACTGAGTGAGAGTTCATAATTCCATGTACAGCCATAGGCCTGCTTTGATCTAACAACACAGCCACCTTTTGCTTTTTAGCTGATTACCTTTTGTTTTATTATGATTTATTATGTGATAGTATGGGCGAGGTTTTTGTGAACTTATCCGACCCAACCATGGAGGGGTACGCCTTCGGTGATCTCAAGTCATCCCTTGACTCTTTAATCACCAACGTGGATACTTTCTTTCTTTTAGTGATGGCGTGCCTCATTTTCTGTAAGTTTTAATATTTATTTTTCATCTTAAAAACTGTAATTATTGTCACACAATATCTTTGCGTGTTTTCATGTAAAATTCCTTTCACTTATCGTTTAAAGGATTTTTTTATTGTTTCGCAATTACTGATTTGCAATATTATGTAAATTTTTATGCAGTACCTTTATGGGAAGATTTCACCTGAATTGAGCTTTCAGTGATTGTTAAGACAAAGATAACTTTTATGGTTATTGATTTTGACATTTTTGGGAACACTCATTCGTCACGGCTAATACGTTAGACAAAATTGACTATTTTCACAAAACATTTCGCATCAATTAAATTATGTTAAAAAAAATTGTTTGAGGAAAGACCTATCTTTTCATGTTGTATAACGATGGATGTTTCCATTGTGTAAACAATCTGTTCCATCCTGTGGTGTGTTTTTTATTATGTGTTTTAGTTAAAATATACATCCATGTGAAAAGCAACACTATACATGTTGTTGTTTACATGGATTCACATTGTCACTACATATATTGTCACTTTTGCGTCTGTTCATTTTTGTAACCAATTAACTAATCGGATTTGATGTGATTTGTTGGCAGTTATGCAATGCGGTTTCGCCTTCTTGGAGGCCGGCTCTGTCCGCAGTAAGAACACCACTAATATTCTGATCAAAAATTTGCTGGACGTATGTAAGTTGGCGTTAGCGTTATACTATCATTTCAAACCTCGTCCTGGGCACCGGCTCGCAACCGGCTCCAGCTCCATCATAACAGTTTTGACATGAGTTTGTGTTTGAAATAAAGAATCTTGTTAATTAACGCCAATCGCATCAGCTTGTGCGTCTGTAGTAGTGTTACACAGTAATCCACGCATGATAGATCACGGCGTCCCGTTGAACTCTATGGGCGATCCCAACTCAAGTTGGGACGTCCCAACTTTAACCCTCAAGTTGGGACCAGTCCCAACTATAGTTGGGACAATTGTCAAGTTGGGACGGAACAGTAGCGGTTTAAGACTAACTAGACCTCCTGAAAAATTTGGTCAGAATTGACCTAGAACCAGGGCCCGTAGAGTGGGACTGATCCCGCCAGGCGCCCAGGCAGGTATTTGGCTTAATTCGCGAGCCTCGAAATGTGACGTCAGATGTTTGGTCTAGGTCGTTCATTGCTCGTTCCTTTGGACCTTGATTGTGTCTTTATTTATTTCAAACTGAGTCAGTGATTCTAGTGAATTAATGTAACCATCAAACACCGAGTTGTTTTTGGTCCTTGGTCTTGTGTTGCGCACATACAGCGGCGGGGAAAGGTTTTTATATTTTATTGCACGCATCTCTAAAACCCGAACAAAGGATGATTGATGCTTTGGCGCCAGGGGTCCTTGTGTAATAGTGTCGCCACGATAATTGGTTGGCAAAACTTTTCAGATGAAGAGGAGCTGGTCTTAATCAAGACTGCTGTTTTTTAATTCTTGATTTAACTAAACATGATCCCCGCTTTCTTCAGGTATTGGCGCCGTGGCGTACTGGGCCGTGGGTTACGCCTTCGCCTTTGGTCCCGGTAATGCCTTCCTCGGTCACCGCTACTTCTTCTTCGAGAACATGCCTCCGAGTTTGTACTCCCACTGGTTCTTTCACTTTGTGTTTGCCGCAACGGCAACTACAATAGTCTCCGGAGCCATGGCGGAGAGAACTGAGTTTGTCGCATACCTCATCTACAGCTGCGTCATTACAGGTACTTGAACAATTAGTGCTGGAAGGACTCGACCCGGTTTCGACTCGACGAAACCGGTCTCGAGTCCAATTTTTATGGACTCGGACACCATGAGTTCGACTGCAGCACTGCCCAACGAATACCCACATTCTCAATAATGCATCCGGATGGAGACTTCTATTTGGGTTGTTTTCCTAGGCAGTGCGCAATCATCTACACAGGTCATTAAATGGAAGAAAACAAAAAATATGATGTTTATGGAGATCGCACCGTCGAGTTGTATCATCATCTGATATGAAAAATGGGGCACATCCCAAGACTTGTTTAGTCGTCATTTTTATAATTCTTGTATTTATGTGGAAATTAAAACACAAAATGTCAAGCTTCCATGTGACTTGTGTAGAATTTTGCCTGCCAGTGAAAGCCCTGGCATTGGCAACGTGTCACTCACTCATTTTGTAAACAAAGGCTGAGTACACAGCCGCTGTCTAAAGTGTAATAATACTTTATATTGGAAATGGTCAACAAAACGGCTTTTACAATACATTTTCTCCACAGGGTTCGTATATCCCATTGTTAGTCACTGGGCGTGGTCAGCGGAGGGGTGGCTTGGTAATGGGACTGGTCAAGAAGGTGTAACATATCAGGTAAATTTTCAAATAAAATACACATTCGATAATTTAGCTCTATAGACCGTGGGCAGTTTCTGGAACATTTCGGGTAGCCTGGTTTCCCCGTTGAATAACAGGGGCTGTGTTGTCATGGGCTCCATTTCATAGAGCTTCCTAAATCAGAAATATTGCCTCTAAAAATTCTGCTTGGCAAAAGTAAGCAGGAAACTGAGGGTTACAAACTGTGCACACAACGTGGTATCTTGGCCTTTTCCGGAAAGCAAAATTGTTTGGTGGTTAGTAATGTTTTGTGCTTAGGCAGCTCTATGAAATTTTGCCACGATCAGAGCAGGCCTTTGGCTATGCGTGGAATTATGAACTCTAAACCCAGTTACTGCACGTGCGCGCCTCTGTCTCGACCTCCCCGTATCAAATCTATGGAAAGCGTGCGCGTGCTGTAACTTGGTAAGAGTTCATAGTTCCAAGTACAACCACCGGCCTGCTTTAATCTTGACCACACAGCCCCTTGTGAGGGTAACAAAATGGCGCACATTCACTCTCAAATACGCGCGAAATTTTGCACAAGGAATCTCGAAAAGTTAGCCATAATGATCAGTAAGATCAAGTTTAAGTTTAACTGTTTGGTATTTGTGGTTTTCGTGAGAGTGTTGCAAATATTGTTTTGTTTATTGTATCTATACTGTCTTCCAGGACTTTGCCGGGAGTGGAGTGGTTCACATGGTGGGAGGAATGGCTGCTCTGGTCGGTGCAGCCATGGTGGGTCCTCGTCATGGTCGATTCGACAAAGACGGAAAAGCAGTGACTATACATGGCCACACTGTGCCGGTACGAACTGTCAATAGTTGCTCACTATTTTGTAATGTTCATGTTAAACTGTTAGCAGCTGGGCTGTGAAGTACACAACGTCAGTCAGTCACAACAACTTAAACTGACATTTGGCTGGCAATCATTTTTTGCGAAGCGTTTTTCCGTTGTTTAAGTTGCTTACATCCTTTATGAAAATGTTGGTTCTGAATATGGCCTCGGCATTTTGGAAAGTTTACTCTGCTCGTCGTCTTCTCAGAGCCAACCCTTCTCCTAAAAGTGTGAGTTTTATAGAGTTTTGTTTGTTGTACCTGCAAGCTGTCTTCTACAGGTTTTTTTTATAGTTCACACCATGCATACCTTCAAGCATTACTTATTCACTTTTGTTCCAAAACTGGAATTTTTAGGCAAAATTCTTTAAACCGCATTTATAACTCCTAGAACAAAATTCAATCTGATGTCAGAACTTTGCAAGCTGTTTCTCAAATTAAATCTGGCCTCCGTAAACACCGTGACTTGTAATTTTGAGTGGGGTAATCTGTTTATCTTTATCCTCCTTACCATGTGCAATACGTAGCCAATTTTTATTTTTTATTTTGTTGGTCTATTTATTTACATATATGTGTGTTTTTAATTTTATATTTTGTGTTTTTTAACCTTTTTTAATGTACATATACTTCCATGTTTTCTACTAATGTGTTTGTTTTGTGTAATCAAGGGTCCCAATTTAGTGGGCTCTGTGGCTGTTCAGGTTTCCCTTTTGTACTAGGTTGTATTTTGATGTTTGTGCAATAAAGGTAATAAAATAATTTTAAAAATAATAAACTTTTCGTTCTCGTCTTCGTTGTACAGCTCGCAGCCCTGGGCGGTTTTATTCTCTTCTTCGGCTTCTTCGCTTTCAATGGCGGCTCCCAGGCGAGCATCTCTCAGCCTGGAGACGGGGAGGTCGTGGCTCTCTCCATCGTCAACACCATCATCAGCGGTGGTCATGGGGCTCTGGTTGCCATGGTGATTAGGAAGCTTGGTTTCAACGGGCAGTGGAGTTTGTTGATTACGCTCAATGGCGGACTAACCGGAATGGTGAGATTCTTCATTTGTCTCGATATGTCTCGATATGTCTCGATATGTGGAGTGAAGCCTCCCCCCCTCCTGTGTCTTCATTGTGTTTTGGATATCTCAGGAACTCTTGAGAGGAAACTTTTTTTGGGGGGTGGGGGTTGAAGGTTGCTTCTGTACAAGAGGAAAGTGTGTGGTAAGATATGGAAACATTTGGGGGACACCTACAATATCAGACATGGTAAGATTTTTAGGCAGCGTTGACGATTTGGTGGCTACGGCTTCGGTTGGATCATCAGGTTAACAAGTTTTGAAGTGGGCAGCCCTTAGTAACAGCTGCAGCCACCAAATCAGTCACGACCACAAGCTCTTTTGCATTATGGGTCTGCTGCCACCCGTAGACAGGTTCTGTAGAAGCCTTCCTTGGAGCCTTGACATTGACTCGGGCGTGGTGGTCCAATGACACACTCTTAAAGACGTGGTTTTGGTCGCGATGAATCAAAATTGTGTTGGGGTCATACTTCGGAACGGTTTAATTGTGTCGACATCTGCTCTGGTCTACATGTGTAACTGCTGCCACCTATTGGTCAAATTCATCATCATTTATCTCATCAAAGCAATGACTATGACTAAGCCTTCGGGTGCATGAAGTAATTTACAGCTTCGTAAAAAGCCCAAAATGTTGATAAGTCACGTCAAGAGGGGGCAGCAAACTGAACTCCCTTAAATAGACGCCTGACGGTTTCATTAGTTTTATTTTTCCCATAAATATATAAAGCTTAAGTTTAAAACAAATATGGTAAATTTTCATTCTGAATGACGTGGACTTTTTCTGTTACTAATTCAAACATAGGTGGCGATATGTGCCGGGTGTAACGCACTAGCACCGTGGGGAGCTGCCATCGTTGGCATTGTGTCAGGCGGTGTCTATGTCTTCTGGAGCTGGGCCGTGTGCAAAATAAAGGTCGATGACCCTTTAGATGCTGTAGCAGGTAAGGACAAGCACAATGTCAATGAAGTTGAAAGGTCATTTTTCCCAGGGTCTTAAAAATAGCATGGATTTGTGTACGTTCTGCAGACAGTCGTTTTTACTTCACGTTTGCATTTTGAAGTAAATTTGTTTTCTTGTAAAGGGCAACGGACTTCGGAGCAATGGGGACAATTATAAAAGATTTTCCCAAACTTACTTTATTCAAATGCACAGGTAAACTTTTAATCGTTGAATATCTTCCAGTCTGAGGAGGAATCGAACCAGGATCCACAACTTGAAAGGCATGGAAAGAAAGAACCTTTCAGGCAACCTAAACCCTAACTTTATCATGTTCAAAAGTCTAAAACTTTTGAACATGATAACGTTAGGGTTGAGGTTAAGATTTACATTTTATTTACTGTTAACTTTCGTTTGTTTTTGTTTTTATCTGCAGTTCATCTTGGAGGGGGGTTATGGGGTGTGTTTTCTGTGCCTATTTTTCGGTTCGGAGAAGGTGTCGTTTTCAACTGGAGTCAAGAGGCATTTGCTGTAAGTTGAACTCGATTTGAGAAACACGCTTTGGTAAAGTTTTAAATATGCATAAGGTTTTGAGAAATAAAGTGTCTTTTTACGCTGATTGATGCTTGCAGGCTTTGGGTTGGAATGCTTTGGGTGCACTGGTCATCATGACGTGGACAGGAGTACTGACCGCCATTTTGTTTGGAATGATGAGGATCTTTGGCATTTTGCGTGTGTCACAGGAAATAGAGGCTAAAGGTAAGTACATTGAAGGCAACATATTGTCAGGTGTGAGACTTCTTACAAAATGGTGGACGAGTTTAACTGTTACCAGACAAAAATGCACACATACCCTTACGCTTAGACTCATAACATAATGTCTGTTTTCTTTTCAAAGGTCTCGATATTGCTAAACATGGCGAGGCCGCGTATCCCCTTTCAAGCTATGGTCACGGCTGGTCGTCGGAGGCTGACCTTATCGAGGTCAAAGTTCGTGGAACGGATAACAGTGCGTACCTGAACGATTCATCAACAAACTCCAGCTCCCAAGATTCATGTAAGCTCATGTTTTCGCTTGTTGTCGAGGTTGATATATTGTGTTATCTCCCGTATTTTCACAGAATCCTTGCAGAATTTTGGTAAACTTGGTAGAACATATCTGAACTGTAAAGAACAGCAGTTGTGATTGAAATATTGCTCGAAAAGTTATGATCTTAAATATTCAGTCTAACTTGGTTTAAGACTGCTTTGCGTGCAATAACCAGAGGGGGCAGGGAGCCCCCGGTCAGAACCCTTACCCCTTCTCCTCACACCCCCGGCAAATAATACTTATTTAACCATTGCGCAACTGAATGGTTTGATAAATTATATGGCCCCCAACCCGCGCCCGAAAAGTTTGTATGCACCCCGAGCACTTCATTTTAGAGTTGTTGCCATCTTAACCACCTCTGTTTCAATCTCACTGTCGGTTTGTTTTTGTTTTCCTCTCCAGGTGAACATGGTAATAAGAAGGAAAACAACAGTTTCGTTTTACCGGTTCAAGTATTTCAACTTCAGCCCAAGGAGCCTGAACTTCCGAACGAAGAGGTTGATAAAAATGAGAATAGCGGTACCCAATAGCATCGAGACATTACCCTTGTAGAAATGAACCTCAGTCGCCAAAGTGTGATTTTTGTGTGATCATATTATTCAACACTGTATTAAAAAAAAGACTGTTTGGACGTGTTTAAGTCCACGTAGTTTTTCAAGTCCCTACATTATGTGGATATCTTTTGTTCACAGGTCCCAACTGCGTATGTAATGTTAAAACACAGTGATAAGTGCACGCTTTGAATTGACACTCACTGTAAAGTCATTGTGAAAACAATTGATAACGACGTGTGATTTTGCCATATTTTGTCCACACCGAAAACACACTGTGACCACACTGTGAACGCACTGTCACCACACTGTGACCACACTGTGAACACACTGTGAACACACTGTGAACACACTGTGACCACACTGTCACCACACTGTCACCATACTGTCACCACACTATTACCTGTTTATCATAGGAATGTTTCCCACACTATAAAGTATGACCGACTTGTGACTCTGTCATATTTTGTCCACGTAGAGAACGCTCTGTGACCACACTGTGGCCATTATCTAATTGAGTCGTTTTATTACTTTTTATACTATTTTATTTTGTTAATTGTGTATTGTTCGAGGTGTTTGATAGATGTTGCTTATAATGTAAGGCGCATTAGGAATTCTCTATTAAAATAATGATCTTTATTATAATAATTATCTTTAGGTCGCTTGTTATCACTGTTTTTACTTTTTATTTCAGCTGGGGTTTGTTTATTTGAAAGGCTTTGGCATTTTCTTTTCGTCAGGCGTTGAAAGAATCGGCTTCTAGTTATTCGTTTGTGAATATTAGATATTGAAACTGAGATAATTGGACTTATAATAATTTGAAGTAAAATAAAGTAGCAAGAAAGTATTAAAAACTTAGAGAAATCTTTACAGACTTAGTTCCTGCATTGTTTACTCTGAACACTCTAGTGCCCGCGCCCTTTAATTGAACGCTGTACTAGTAATTTATTTGTCTCTTCTAGTTAACATAAAAATGCAAAATAAAAGAAATGAAATATTTTGCGCATTAAATCATCGCGTTTCAAAGCATCCACATATCATTTGGGCTCTTGGTAGGCTAGTGATTCAACATGAAATAAGACTAAAAACGGGCTGAACTTGGAAAGTGGCAGCGAAGGGATTACCTTAAAGGGGCTGTGCCGTCGAGATCATGGTCTGCCTGTGGCTGGGCGTGGAAACACCCCACTTCAGAGCCGTATAATGGGAGAGTTGCGACAACTTGCGATCAGAAGACACTTTGCGTTTTTAAAAAAACCTGCATGGGCGAATGCAGAGTGCCAGACTAGTCTGCCCCTTGGGTTGTGCTGCGTTTGGACTGAACATGGCGCCCAGCTACCACGTGACCACCGAAAACTGTTTCCTCTATGTCGCAACTATCTCAAAATACGGCTCTGACCCAGTTACATGTACTACAAGGGCGCCGTATGCGGCAACTGGATGAGAGTTCAGAATTCAATGTCTGGCCACAGACTCGCTGTGGTCAAGACGCCCCACCCCTTCCAGTGCGCTCATGTTGGCTCGTTGAGGCGGTGTGTTTTTTCCCTTTACAGTGTTTCACCTTTTCTCACGCAGGACGAGTGAAATTTCTCAAAGTATCCATGTTGGCCAGCTCATTAACTGGCCAAACATTTCACATAAACAAGGTACAGATTCAATGCTTATGAAAGAAGTTGAAAGGAGAGTAGGTATAGGCCTATGGTGATATTGGTAAATTAAAAATAATAACTATTCACACTGCAGCTGTTATAAACTTTTTTTTAGATTTGAAGAAAGGTTTGTGGGTTTTTTAACAACCAAAACCAATTGAATCTGAGAAACGATCCAGGAATGAATCGTTCTGAGATTTGTGAGAGTTGGTGTCCATTCGCGATTGATGTGGCCAGAGAT
The DNA here is from genome assembly GCA_023634235.1 of Pisaster brevispinus. Classification (NCBI taxonomy): domain Eukaryota; kingdom Metazoa; phylum Echinodermata; class Asteroidea; order Forcipulatida; family Asteriidae; genus Pisaster; species Pisaster brevispinus. The sequence goes on from JAMKCF010000018.1 coordinate 2,669,911, forward strand.
GCTGTTGGTAACCGCTGTCACCTTGGGGTATGTTTTCTCAGCAGTAGACTCTGTATTCAACTAAAGTTTTCACAAGTGACTTTTATTTTATCTTCCTTAAATTTTTTAATCTGCGTTACGTTTACAAAAACCAATCTATGACCCCACTTTTAGGACAATGGACCAGTCCAATTTCTAGAAGACAAAGTGATTTCACTTATTTCCCAAGCGTATCCTGATGAATTAATAATTCAGTAACATTTGGCCGCAAACACTGCAAAATTTCGGCCCACGGCGACTGTTTCACAGAAAATCTGTTTCTAACATTTTGTTTATTTTTTCCTCTATTTTTGGCTCAGTATATCTTTCTATAGTTTATGTTTTATCTAAATTTATACTTGGAATTTATAACATTTGTTTGTCCTATTCTATTTCACTTCAAAATGTCCCCGTCCAACTTACTAGTTAGGCACATCTGTAGCTGGTATCAAAAGTTTTGAGTCATTATTGTTTTCATTTGCATTTGCAATAACAAATAGGCCTACTGTAAGATTATTCAACTAGGCTGGGGAGGGCATCGCTTTGCATCCTTTCTCATAATCGTGTAAAAATGTCTGTAATTAACAAGACATGCATGTTTAATCTTTAATGCAGTAAGTATTGCAATTGTGTTTTCCAAGAAATCTGAAAAATTTATTCACTAGTGTTAACTTGGTAAGTTAATCTCAGCTCAGCTTGGCCCCAAGTCTTCCATGCAATCTATACATCACATAAACGAACCCTAAAAACACAAGCGGGCGCTATCATCAGTTAACAAACATCCAACAGTGAGTTTGCAGAGCGTGGTGGGCGGGGCTTATTTTTTTTACACCTGTTGCTGATAGCATACCTCCACGAAGGTTTCTATTGATATGCAAACGAGGTAACTTTCACGCGCAGTTATTCGAACTCCATACAACAGTAAGTCATGCTGTGCTGTTTGTACGTGTACAGGAGCAGGACGAACAAAATGGCCGGAGTCATTCAACCTTGTGGATTTGGACATCACTTTCCTCGCATGCTCAACCGTGTTTCTCCAACTGGAAACAACTTCATTCCATTATTGCCTGTCATGGGACAATTCATAGAACTGACTCGTACCTATAGAGGCAATAATATCTATCACTTAATTTAAGACATTTTGCCGACGAAGTTAAGGTAGTTGTTGAGAGGTCTTGCACCGGGAGAGAGCATGGCTGGTGAGCACGGCAGGGTCTTTGTGCTGAAGAGACCCCAACGAGGGACACCACCCACAGCCTCTGCTCATGCATAGAGATGGCTGAAGGACCCAACCAAGGAACACCGTCCGCCTTACAGCCTCTGGGCTTGAGGTAAAATACACTTTGTTTGGATAATGACGGTTTAAAATGAGTTAGTTTAATGTTTTTTACAGAACAATTGTTACCTTGCCCGAAATTTTGTAAAAAATCACACTTTGTAATTTTTGTGAGTTTGTGTTTCGTGGTAATTGTCGGGGTGAGATAGGTCGGGGTGTGGGGATGTTGCGATGCTGACGAAAGTTGTTCGTCTGGATTTCACTTAACAACTAAATTAATACATAGACTTTGCGTTTGATAAAAAATATTGTTTTCTTATATTTGTTTCTCTTTTGATAATCACGCGGGGTCAAAGGGTGTCATACGGGGAAGCGAAAACTAATGTATTGCTGCAGGCGGTGAAACTAATGTGTGGGTTAGATTAGTATTTATTTATTTGTATACTTTTATATTTCTTTATTTCTATTTATACATTTTTTCGGCAAGGGCTGGTTTGAGTGGAATGGGAATGAGAGTGATTTTTGTTTCTTTTTTATCCTTTGCGGGGGGGGGGCGTAGTTTAGTGTGTACTTAATACATGTTGGTACGGGCCGGGAATAAGAAATGGACATTCTCAAAAAACTAATAAAATAATGTTGATAACAATAACAGGTCATTGCCTGTTATATTGCGGCAGTTGAATTCATTTTGTATACTTATTTTTGAAATTTAAAGTCATATAAAGGAATAATTAAAAACCAAATAGGATAATGATTACAAAAAAGGTGATTGTACAGTTTTCACCATACGGCAAGTCGAACCATTTTTGTGACAATTTTTTTCTAAAGCTTTTTTAAAACCTGACTTCGCTCAGAGAAATACTTATTTTTCCATCAAAACATGTTTTTCAATTTGGAGCTGATATGTCTTCCTACACATATTATTTTGTCAACTAATTTGAAAGTGCACCAACCAATAAAAACACAAAAAACAAACAGTAATTAATGATGGGACAACATGAAAGTATTCTAACATTGGTATAAAATTTAAGCTGACAATTTGGGTGTTGAGTAACCGTATAGAGTTGGACTGAGGACTGCACTGGTAAACTGATTATACTTGACATGAATCAAGCATACCACCATTATCAGAGTACATCAGTTTGGGTGTTGAGTTACTGTATAGTGTTGGACTGAGGACTGCACCAGTAAACCGATTATGCTTAACATGGGATCTGGCATACCACCAAAATCAGAGTCCAAAAGTTTGGGTGTTGAGTTACTGTGTAGAGTTGGACTAAGGACTGCACTAGTAAATTGATTATGTTTAACATGGGATCTGTCATACAACCAAAAATTAGGGTCCAAAGGTTTGGGTGTTGAGTTACTGAATGGTGTTGGAGTTTATAATGAAAATTTTGAAGGACCAATTAAAACAACATACTAATGGTAACATATTGGTAACTAAAAAAAAAACACTTAATATAAAGAACTTTTTATATTTTGCAGGTTTTCTTTCTGAACTGCTTTGCCCAGCTTGTTGAAGGAAGGCGTCTGTGGAATCTGGCTGTCCATTGAAGTTGAAGGTTTCTTTGGAGTGTGTGGTATTGGTTTTCTGACGATATGGAGTTCTACAAAGGTAAAGCAAGATCTTGGGGACGTCGGGAAGGTAAAAGAACATCTAACCCAATTTCCTCCACATTAGTCCACGTCCCTTCTTGTACAAGTACTTGTTGACGTTGTCCTTTAGTTTTCCCATGGTGACTGTAACTGATGATCTCTGGTTTCTATAGCATGTTGGTCGTGGCCAGTGATGCTATTTTTTCCTCTTTTTTTAATTCAATGGCAACTTTCTGGGAAGTTGAAGCTGACGGACTGATGTTGTCATGTTAACTTTTACATTGTAATAAAGCAAATCGCAGTAAACCATGCTTAACTTATTAAAATGTAATAGTGGTTCAAAAGCAAATGTAAACCGTAGCCATTAATTAACTCTTCTTTTAACCAGCAAAAGTGCTGTCAAAACGAGTCTGTAATGCAAACTTAGTTGCTGAAAATTCTTGTCTCAGAAATATTTAAAAAGATTAATTTAAAAACTAAATTAAAAAATTAATATTTCAGATTCAGGAAAAACAATTGGCAGTTGTAGAAAAAATATCAAATCAAAACTAATAATAAGACATCAGGAATATTAAAAGAACAATTTAGAAAAGCTAAATTATCATTTGATATTTCTGATGGAAATTACACACCAATCAAATGAAGTTTTTAAAGCGACAGTAAAAATTATTGTCCCAATAAAACCTCGTGATGCAAGTAGCCTCAATTACTAACCTACAAATCCTCCCCATAGATGCAGGACAACTGCTTTTCTACCTTTTAGGTGACTCAAATATTGAATGACTAATTCTGGGGCCCCAGAAAATATATAAAAGCATCAGTAAAGATTAGTGGGAACTCAAAATAAAAATATTGATCTTCCAGATCAAAGATATAGGAACACCTGTCTGCCCCCCCCCCAAAAAAAAACAACAACAACAACCTTGCACAAAGCAGCACCCAGTTATTTAGAGAATAGGGATTTTATGAAAGTTTTCACACAATTCTACAAAATTTGAAGTCCACTTATTTAGTCAAAACTTAGTATCCTATAATTACGCTTAGAGCGCCGCGGTAAAACAATCGGTGAGAAGCGATAATTTCCCAAGATGAGGAATAATGTGCGCTTTCTAAAAGAGCAAGTTGCAGAGCGTCGCATCACTTTTCAACCTCTTCTTGATGTCTTGAAGATGCAGATCCTGCGTGACAACAAGAAGTCATGATGCAGAGGTATGTAAGTATAATGGTAAGAAGAAGTGAGGCCTAGAAGAATAGCAGACTTCAGGCCTAAAAAATAGACTAACTTTTTTCTATTTAACAGGTGAGAGTCATCAGGTAATGTATAGTTGGGTGCTACTTAGTCTTGGTTTCAAAAGACAAATTTTTAATTTGTTTCTCAAACTTTGATTCAAAAACTTTGATTTGTTGATACAAAAATGGTGATCACTTGAGCCAAGACTAAGAAGTGCTGTGAGGAGTCTACCACTGGTGGTTCTGGTGCGTGACCTATGGTCAGATGGGCTGAAGAGGTGACACTACTGGAAGTTCATTGACCGCAGTAATGGTTAGGTATACCAGGTTAAGTATCAAGGTAAAGTATTATGGGTAAGGTCAGAACAGCTAACCACTTCTCTCCACAGCTTAACCCTTTCTTCCCGCAGGATCTAATGTTTCTTTTTGTTTTCATATACAGAAGGAAGAGACATTTTTTTACTTCTGCAATGGTTAGGTATGATTAGGTGAGGTATCAGAGGTAAAGTATAAGGGTAAGGTCAGGTAAATCTGACATGGCAAAACTAACCACTTTCTCCCAACAGGTGCTAATGTTTCTTTTTGTTTTCATGCAGAGGAAAATATTTAGTGACTTCATCAACGGCTTATTATAGGTAGCCCTATATTTATAAGGTATGAAAGGTAAAGTATAAGTTCTCGAAGGTGTATCTTCCCTGCTGTCTACCAACACAAACAACAAAGGACTCGGGTAAAGTATCAGGTCTAAAAATAAGTTATAAAATACCAGAGATGATGATGTACTGAATTTTTCAAAAGCTTTATCAGTAGCTACTGCAAAGAACCTTGGCAATTTACAACTATAAGACATCATTACTTTGAGAACTTCGAAGGAAAGATCAAGTGACTTGGTATGATTTGATAGTTTAAAAAATTCAGAGCATTCATAAAGCGAAAATTACAAATTTAAATTCAATTGCAACAATTGAAAAAACATCTTGCTTTAAAAAACATTCCTGAAAAGCAACAAGCTCCATTTTCAATTTGACACGAAGCGTAATTTTATCGAAAACACAAATTTGTCTCCAGCTGTGATCATGATGCATCAAGACGTTAGGCTACCAGACCAGCTTGAGATCTGCCTCAAACACTTATATTGGAATCTGAGAACAAACTACGAGACTGTGTGGTAAGTTTCAACTCATTAAAGTTTTATATTCAAACCTGTTCTTTTTTTATATAATGATACTCTGGTCAAGGAAAAAGAACCCAAAATGGTGGTCTGTAATTTGGTTTTCCCCAAAAATTGGCTTTAAAGTGGCAAAGTTTCCAATCAAGCAACGGCAGAAATATCAAAAAAATTTGTTTCTTTCGCGTTGATGTTGGAGTCTGTTTTTCAATCCTTCAGTATGAGATCTAGTGGGATCTTTATCCCCAAAGACAAAGAGGCTATGGCTCAAATCAAAACCTATTCAACAGAGTTCTTACTTTTCGGTTAAATCGTACCCCTTGAAATGATTTTAAACTAGAAACTGTTCAAAGAGTTTTAACTGCAGCATTGAGGAGCGTATGAGATGACATGGAGTGCACCAGCATGGAGTGCGGAGTTATGGATCGTGCTCCAAGTGCCCAAGACGGACCGCATCGAGCCTAATCTCGACAAGTCTCTCCAACTTGGACAAGTCTTTCCAACTTGGGTAAACTTCAAAGGAGCCACACCCAAGATAAAGGCTCTCTGAGGGGACAATTCTATCACCCAGCCCCGTCTCCTGGGCGTATTTCTACAAAACGGACTTGATAAGGATACACTGATGGTACAACCACAGAATAAATGAAGCAGGGTCTCCACTTCACTTTTGCAAAATGTATACATAAATCTGAGTACATAAATCTGAGATCTGCTGATTTTATAGAGAAATTACTTAAAACCTAAAATTCTAGGAACAATTCTGAATTGGAACCACCGCAACTTCGTGTCAACAGTACATTTGAAAGGAGCTTCGAAGACCTTGGACCAGGTGTGCAAGTTGTAGTTAATGTGGAGTTGATCCTCCCATTTAGTTATAAATTTACGTACAACTTTCTTGATAGGTGTAAATGTGTCTTAGATTCTTCTTGAACCCTTTTTGTCTCTTAAAATAGCATTAAAAAATGAGTGCTTGTAATATAGTATTCAATTAGAGCTTTGTATTGTGGTACTTTAGAACAGTACTTCTAGTTGGTACCTTGAATTGGTATTCATGAACTGGTACATGTGAATAAAGTACATGTTAAATAGCACTTAAACATTAGAACTGTTTTTGCATTTCCCCGTGATCTACACATTCAGTTGAAAGATATTGAGATATTTCAGCACCTAACTGTAGTACTGCATGTACTCCTGTGATAGTGATGGCAATATTGGCAAGCTCATCATCGACTTTTAAGTCTGTGGACACCTAATACAAATAAATATGCCTGTCATTGTGACACCCATGGTTGTTCTAAACAAACAGTGATGAATCTTCAAGTTGATTTGGATTTTGATGTTTTTTGTATATTTTAAAGCTTGATTTTTGCCAAAATGTTGCCAAGTTTGTACGTGAACATTTTGGTCTGGTCCCTCATTTTAAAATGAGAGGTACTATCACAATATACGATTTTTATGTCAGGAAATGTAAAATTACTGTGTTGAGAGCAGACAGTCGTTTAGGCCGGCGCTATTTTGATACGAAGCCATCAGCGCCCACACTTCTACCTTAACCTTTTACACCAGCACTAACACCAAATCAAAACTGCTTGTACTAAAACACTGCACTAACAATACAACCATAGCACTGGCACTTAGAACACCACTTACACTAACTATACACCAACACTGTCACCCCTACCCCAAACCTTTCATGTGCAGTGCGCAAACGCGGTTAAGGCACGTGGTACATTATTGTTTGTAAATAGTGCGCCTTTTTCGCTTGACATTGAAGGACAATTTTTTTCTTTGTCTAAAAAATGTTCACACATCTGTCTAATTATGAGCAACTGCTTTAAATGTCTTTATTGATGCAAGTGCCACTTTGCAATCAACACATAATAAGACACTGGCCCGATTTTACCCGATTAATGAAGATTTTTAGGAGGGTAGAACATTATCTGAGAAGTTTTGGTTGATCGTTCACTATCTGCCAGAGCATTAAGCTTTTATGTTTATTTATTTTACATAATCTTAAATATTTTTCAAATTGAAAGCCAATGTTGAAGTCCATTCCAATTTCATTTTGCCTTAAGTGTATGAATAAACACAACTATTTTTTTTACAAAGTTAACACATCAATGGGTGTTTTTAACACAACAACTTCTCAAATCAACAAATATTTTATCAGAGGAGATTGCTTTAAAATGTATAGCATACGGAGTAAAACTGCTATAAAAGAAGCATAATAATTCAAAGACAAGTTATCACTAAGGTATTACTTTACATTAGTTAAGTTCAGCTGCTATTTTCGCCTTGCTACCGACCCGACCCGAAAAAAGGGATGTGCAGGAAAATTATTCGATTCTTAAAATTAAGATAATATATACGTACCGGTAGAGTTGATATACTTAATACTTTTAATATAATTTTTCTCGTGTTTTACCTTTGATTAATGATTTAACTAAATCAATTATTTTGATATAAAAAAGATGCTTAGTGCATTCAAGCGCCCAGATTTAGAAATAGCCTATTCTACAATTTCTTGGTTAATATTTTTACTTTTAATAAAACTTAGGCCTTCATAAAGGACAAACTTTCTTTTGACGATTAACTTGATAAAGTAGCTATTGTATCACGGTGCAGTCCAACACCCTCATAGAGGAGAATGAATGTTGTTGGGCACAGGTTTTCAGAGCAAAAACTATGTATGTTTTTTTCATGGGCGTCGGTTTCTCCGATGAGGTGATCAGGTCAGGGCAGTTGACCCTTCATTTATTTTAGAAGTTTAAATAGCTAGAGTAAAGAGCTTCTCATAATCATACAATGTACATTGAACATTAATGATTTGCTGTTCCGGTAATAAAGGCCAGTTGGCTCTATGTGTCACTCATAAAGTGACAGAAAAGACAAATTGTTCAAATTCTAGGTTATGATATTTTAGTCCAGCTGCACGCGTTTAGTCAACTTATTCTAATGAGGGTACCGTTTACTGCAATTTGCAGACAGATGACGTCACGCGTGCCTCTCCGTTGCCCTTTTCGAAACCACGACATGATGGGCTGGGGCTTTGTAAGTTATTTGAAAACGTGTGGTTTCGGTAAAGGGCTTCAAATAGCCGGACGGCGTCTAAGCCGTAGCCCAAGCCCAAGCCGCTGTTTTGAAAAGGGCATAATCTGTTTGTGAGTGTTGACGTATTGGAACCGGAAGTGCAATGTCAGCAAATGGTTACACATTTACCATTCGTCTCCACTGCATTTCCGGCTCCATTACCACGGAGGCTTACAAACAGGGTGTCAAGCCAAAAAGTGTCCGCTGCCAAATACTGTCCGCTGATGAGCATGCGCAGTGGACGCCGGACGCTATTTGCCACGTATTACGTGCCAAATAGTGTCCGCTGCTAAATAGTGTCCGGGCGCATGTGTGCTGCAATTCAAACATGCATGCACACGGACAGTATTTGGCAGAGATTACGGTATATATTTGGGGAGTTAAGTCGATATTTTTCCTTGTTTTCTTTTGTTAAATAAAGGCATGTAGTTTCCTTAGCCTAAGCTTGCCTTCTCCATATTTTTTGCACTTTTATTAGTATTATATTCATTAGATTTTTCATTAACTTAGTTTGTTAAACAAATTAATCAAACATCAGATACACTGTTCAAAAGGCCAATCAGCAGCTTGTTAAGCCCTTTTATAATTAAGGGCTGCCACAATTTCTTCAAATTATACACACTTTTTTAAGTGGTTGTTTTTCTTAATTTGAAAATTACGGCAGGAAATGCTGTTTGAGTTTTCCTTGAATGCTGCTAATTGCCCTTTCGTCAAATTCATGACTCATCAGTTGAACTTGCATCTTGATTTGATATTTATAGTTAATTTGTAATTTATATCAGATTTGTATTTATCCACTATCCCCTATTTGTCAGGAATTGACACACATGAATGAGTAATGGACAGTATTTTGCAGGGAGTCAGAGATCAAGGGGGAAAGGAACAAATAACTTTTTAAAGCCAAGAAAGTTGCATGTGTAAATAAAGTGACCCCATTTAAAAATTACAAAGGAAATTGTTATGTTTTTAATATTTAAATAAATAATATATGGGGCAAGGATTTTCCATGTGTATGTGGAATTAAGTGACACCCTCCCCCTTCAAAAAATAAAAATTATAGTAATAATATTTAAAATGTCAAATATTTACAACAAAATGTGTAACAAAAAAGGATTAATAAAAAAGAGTATTAAGAAAACCCCACTATCAGACATGGACAAGAAACACTGTACAAACTTACTCCTGCATATCGCTGCTGGCTGCTGTGCGCATCTGAAACAAAGAAGATAAAAACCTAAGTACACTTTAAAGAACAGAACATGGCAGACTTGTCTGAGAAAAGATTAGAGGGTACAGCGTGACAGGTTTCATGATACCATTCCTTGCACTGCCGACACTGCACCATTCTGCCATCCAGTCCTTTTGGTTTCCTGCAAAAGCAGAAGACCTCAACCACTGAAAGAATTGAACACATTGTGCATGCATGCACGCTGCAAAGTGAGTTCGCATGCTGCGCTGGTCCCAGCGGATACCATGGATGCAGGCGGGATCCTTACCTGTGCACAATGCATGGGCATCAGCAATGGCAAACAGGCCACAGTCATTTCCAACAACCTGCTTCTGGATCTTCACATGCTCCACCTCAAAAAACCTGTCTTTGGTGAAAAGCAACGCAGCAATAGTCCTCTTCAGTGCAGCAGGCAAGGAAACTCCTAAGCTATCATAAACTCTTATCTTATTGGATGAATATACTCCCAAGTTTGACAGGGTGACCCAGTGGGAATCATTGACATTAACATTTTGAATGAATGGGCCATTAGCATGAAGGGTCACTGCACTCTGACAGCCCTGAATGGCTGGAAATTTAATTGAAAGACAAGATTGTGCAAACTCGATATGTTTATCACTTAGCCATGATCCTGTTGGGACATCATCTGAGCTGGCATCCTTCGGTGTTCTTGATTCGCTTCGCTGGCTGCGGAATCCAGTCAGTGGGGGCTCTTCTCTTCTCTGGACATAAATGGCCTCACTCGGGACATCTGTTGATCACCATTCTGTTGAGGGTCATCATGAGTGTCCAAAGTCTCCTGAATGACAGAGTCCTCATGAAGAGCTGAAACGTTTTCTTCATCCCCTGGTTCTCCTTCAAATGTTGAATCCGCCATGTTTGATAGTGGTGGACTACTCGAGCTCTCGTGCATCTGAACTTCCATGTTAAGTTGACCGGATGGAGGCAACTCCGTATCTGAAATTGTTGATAGAGAAAACATGTTGATCATCATTCTCTTGAGGGTCATCATGGGGGTCATTACCACAAACTCAGAACTCGGCCCTTGTTTCATACACAAACACTGCCCCTTGTCAACGCCCCATGATTAATGAACGGCCGAACCTTTCAGTCTTTGGGCTAAAAAGTTATCTGGAAAAAAGAAAGGAGTAATAATTTGTTCTTGAGAAAAAAAGCATCATCCCAATGCTTCTTGGTCCGCCTCACAAAATGTACGACGCACGACTAATTAATGGATCAAACTATTCGCATTGGATGTTAAACATTTAGTTTGTTCGTTTAAGTGGCAAAAGAAGATGGTGGAGCAACAAGTGGTATCGACATTATGATTTGTGAAAAATTCCATAAACCCGTAAGAACATAAATTTGCCTAGCAAAAAAGGTTACCAATCAACTTGTCATAAAGTGTGCATTGCTTGTGACTGGTGCTCCGCTTATTTCAGCTTAAGACAAATAAATGAGTTTAGCACTTTTCTCTGCTGAACCAGCTCTGGTACGTTTGCTCAGCGGCTATGGCTAATGGCTGATATTCTTATAGCAACAGCAACAACAGCAAGGTTTATACACCGGTCTAGCCGTAGCCATATCAGAAGTCAATACTTTGCCCACCCAGACGAACTGTTACCAAACGAAAACATGTAATGATAATACACAATATTTCAAGACTTAAAAGTTTTCAGAGGGTTCTGTGTCTTTCGCAAATTTGTTGTCGTCGAAGTTAGTTCCTTGGGGTCACGTTTCGGACGTTCAACAACTTCGTCTTCGGAGCCTACCATTTCTATCTCTCGATTAGAAACTGTATTTTGGGAAAAATTTAGTTTCATGAGACCAACAAACGCGATACAAGGATATGTCAAACCTAGCTCATCAAATAGACAATTAAATATTTGGTAAAAAGGACAAGGTCGTGTGAAAATTAGAATGGACGTTGTTGAAAATTTTATTCATTCACTCAGTCCAGTGCACACAAAAAAAGGATTTGTGACATAAATTTGATTCAGTAAGATTTATACACTTGAGTCAAGTCCACAGAGCCACATTTTCTGTAAACAATACTGTTCCAAGTAGAATTATTAAATTAAATTGATACCAACCCTGTGGGGTTGTCATCAGCAACTGCTTCAACCATCTCCACGGGGGTCGTTTCGTGCTGTTGATCGTAGCCTACGTCATCGCTGACGTCGTGATAACTGCCATCCCCCATCTCATTACCACTGTCGTCGCCTTTTTCGGAACCCATCTCTTCATCGTCACTTGGTATGCGATTCGGATATTTGCTTACATTTGTGTCTAGACCAACACCAGGGGTTGGTTCACAGTCGTCTGACTGGAGAGGGCCTACCGGCAATTGGACGTGATCATGACGGTTTTGATCTGCAAGAGGAGCTTGAGGGTATGTAGGGAGTGATTGTTTATGGAAGTACATTTTGGGCGAGTCATCAAGCTCGTGATTACTCGTGTTAGAACCCGGGGATGTGTACAATGAGGGACTTGGTGGCGTTCCGATTTGAGTTGGGGGAGTGTTTGGTACGGAAATAAAGGACGTGTCTCGCCTCCCCCGACGGACCCGTCCTCTCTCCTCTCCCTTTGCAGGTCGCTTCCCTCTCCGGTCGCCCCGGGGCGGAGCCGCTGGTTCTTGCTCCGATGGGTTTTCACAAGCGGGTCCTTGAGCAGAAACCCCCTCAACGAGCCTGACAAAAGCTGACGGCTGGGTCGTGATCGGATCAGCTTGTTGCACTGGTGTATTGGAGTAATGATCAGGTTGTTGAATATGTTGAATTGGATCTTCTTGGTGTGGATGTTGAACTTCATCAGAGTGTTGATTGGTAGTTTGATCGAGGAGTGGATCTACTGGACTTGGCTCAGCACTGCAGACATGATTATCAACATGATGAGTGACTTGTTGATCAGTATAATGGTCTGTGGATCTTTCTTCAGTAGCAACCTTACCCTTAACAACATCTTGTTGTGTAGTAAAATAAATCGTGGGGCTAGGGTTGCTCGAAATGCCAAAATCTAAAAGAAAAACAACAACATAGATACACATTTCAGTATCGACCGATAATATTACTCCACGGAATTTAGGCGGCGAATAAAATGCTGGTCGCCCTATGTTTTTGCTAATTCATTGTCTTACAACAGTTAAAGCATATTGAATTTTCAGAATCTCTAAAACCGTTTTCCGGTAAGCAACATTTCTATGCTTTAATTAGGCTGGAATGTCTTCAAGTACAGTATACGTGCGTTTTCAAATGTTAGACTTTGCGTGTGCGCATGCCTTGCATTGTTGCGTCACTCGTACCTGCTCCGTCCTTTTTTTGGGGGGGGGGATATGTTGATGAGCTGCAGTAATGAAATAGAATTCTGCTTAAGGCAACCAAGTATTAGTAAAAAAACTTCTGCAAGGCTTTCTGGACCAGACTTGTAATGTTTTGTAATTAGCCTTCAGACCATGTTAACATTTTCCACTGTCTAACTATGTGGTTTATCACAAACGTACAGTACTTAGTTCATGTTTATGTTTAAAAACAAATTCTGATGCAGAGCCAAAATGGAAAGCATTTTAGGCTGATTTGGCTCACCCTGGGTGAATAAAGGAAACGAATAAATAAATAAACTTTTAAGCTGTTTCACAGTAAGTAAATTTGATTGGATTGGGCCCGTAAGCCGAGGTGAAAATTTCAACTATGAAAAGAGAACGAAACAAGAACGAAGCGAAAACTGAAGAGGTGATGAACAAAATGAACTCTTAACATATATACCTTGAAATGAGTGGCATCCTGTGTCATCAGACTCAATCGCATAAACATGTGTGAAGGGAACACAATCGCACACCTTGACGCGCCTAACGAGACTAATTTGTACTGTTGTACCATCTTCGTTATGTTCACTTTATGTCTAAGAAAAGTAGGGACCTGACTAATTTTACCATCGAGCCTTGCTTTGGTTGCATAGTTTCATATGAGAACTGAAGAGGTGATGATAACAAAATGAACTGTTAAGTTACCTTGACATCCTGTGTCACGATCATCAGACTCATTCGCATCAGATTCGATCTCATTAGCTTCAACGTTTTTAGATTTTGCGACCATTTTACGAAGGTTACGTTTCCTCTTCCAAAAAATATACAGGATGATTGAAAACGAAACCAATGTGATGAAGACAACTGTGATGGGCACGATTATGCTCCAGCTGACACCTGTAAGATAATTAAATAAATCACGAGAATAAATGTCCATACAATATTGATGCTAACAACACTGAGTTTTATTTTGTTAAGTATTTCCCAATGAGAAAGTTATGTATCTGTTAACTGACTGCTTGCTTTAATCGTACCTAATGTAGCTTGGAGGACCTCTGCGCTGAAAGGTTGCACTGGGATGGCTACACCGGTCGCGTTGCAAACAAACATAGGCTGACAGTCCGCAGAGAAGCTCCCTGCTTTGACGATGAGCCGCTGGAGCTGGTCGAACGTATTGGTAACATCATCAAAACTCTCCCAAGACTTGTCTTGAAAGTTGATATCACACTTAGAGACGTCTTCCCAATGCAAGGTTACCTTGGGGTAGACGTTGGATACGGCGCAGTAGAGTTGATGATCTTTATCAGGGTCAAAGTTCACTTGGCATTCATCCCCGGGCAGCGGTTCACAGCCTGTTATAATCGGCCGGTCTTGATTTGTGAGGACTACGAGGACAAAGAGCAATTATTATTTATTTTAACCATAGATTAACTTTTGCATTCATTTACAATTCACTCTTGTAGAAAGTAGTCGTATAGTGGGAGAAATCACGTAAACAGTATTTGACTATAATTACCAACACTAGCTTTCTGTAACAAAATATATCTGAGAAAATCCAATTTTTTCAAGATTTCTTCTGACTGAGTGTCAAAACATAATCATGTTAATCAATGTGATGAAGACAGTTGTGATGAGCACGATTATGTTGATGCTCCAGCTGGCACCTGGAAGATAATTAAATATACCACGATAATAATAGTATTTCCCAAAGAGAAAGTTATGTATCTGTTAACTGAAAGCAGGACTGCTTGCTTTAATCGTACCTGATTTAACTTGGAATACTTGTAAAAGAGTGTCAAAACATAATCAATTGCATCACCTTAGAAGGTAATTCACAAGCTGTGTAAGGAAGTTTTTATTTGCATGACAAAATGTTTATTATCATCAATTTTATTCTGAACCCTTCCACCTTGTTCTTGTGAGTGGGTGCTAGATTTATCGCATGATTGGGTCCTTTCGAATCAATGGGCTTTAGCTGCAGTCAAAGCTCCCGTCGACAACATTGAAAAGGTTTCCGGTATGGGTCTTGAACAAAATGAGGATGGAGCTCATAGTGGCACCGGAACAGTTTCGAAAAAACCCAGAGATTCATACCTACTCCAGTGACATCAACATATCCTACCGCAATGCCGTTCAGAAAACGATGACACACAAATCGACTTTGAGGGCGCTGTAGCGACAGTATTCGTAAGTCTCCGCCACTCGCAATCTGGTAGTCCTCTTGAAAACGCTTGAGTATCAAGGTGTCTTTGTTCGAATATTCGGCACCGATTATGTCAGTATCGACTCCTTCGCCTCTATACAAGGACCAGTAGGTTGCTGCGGCATCTGTGGTTGAATGGAGGCATTTGATTCGACCGCCATCTTGTCGGTTGATGTTTTGTGACAACAATGAAATGTTTATTGAATCCACGGAAACGGCATCTGCTGGAAAGGTCGAATCTGGAAAGATGGGGCATTGGAAAACAAAAGAAGGAAATTGATCACGTGCACACACGAGTGTCTCACTGACTGACACTAAGTGGCTCAAAATGATATTAGGACCAAGAAATAGCACTCGAAGAGCCCTAACATTATCTCGGCTTTTTTTTATTGCTGAGATATAAATAAGAACGGTGACCTTGCACAATGTTTTTGCTTCAAAGGTACTTTATAAATGGTCATTACAAAGTCATACGATTCGAGAAGTTGTGTGGCTTTTGGGGATTTGTTACTATTAACGGGTCCAAGTATCAGTCTGACTTCAAATTGGGACTGGCACCACTCTTATGCAAACATCTGGGTGTTGAGTTCCGCGATTACAGGACAGTAATTTGACGGATATGGTTACTGTACCCCCAGACCACACACTCTTAGCATGACACCGGGCATACCAATCTTATCGGAGTCCAACCTTTTGGGTGTTGAGTTACTATAGAGTGGAGTATTTGAATGTATTGGGTATCCTAGCGCCACCCCCCTACTTTACAAAAATCTTATCAGAGTCCAACATTTAAGTGTTGAGTACCACGGAGTGAAATATTTTTAAGGACATGGGGGACTCTAGCCAAAAAACAATTTGTAGAGGGGGGAGACAGGCGTTTGTTTTAGCGGTACAAAAATGAGCGACTAGTAAAACTAAGACTTAGTTCTCACCCAGTATCTGGACAGTAACCAAGGCCTGTCTTTCTCCCGTTGTCGTAGGTACGACTCGGCAGTCATAAAGTCCACCGTCGTCTTCAGTGACGTTATAAATAATCAGTCCTGACTGATCATCCATTAGCCGGTAACGTTCACCGTCTGAAAAGTTTTTGCCCCGCTCATTACCCACAGAAAAACTTAACAGGAGAGTTGGACCTCTGTACCAGAAGACTGAGCTTAGTGTTTCCTGCTGTCGCCAAGTCGGACATCGCAGGTACTGCGTTTGGTGTTTCTGTAAGAACGCCGAGTTGGGGCTGATGTAGAGGGCGTCCTTGTATGAATGTGTGTTATCACCTGCGGATGGACACAGAGACACAAGACTATAGTGTTAACTTGTCGAAAAGTTAGTTGTTTCATAACCTGATTCTTTTCAGAACTACCACAGGTCATAATATCCTTTTTTATAAGTACGTGGGGTTAGCGCAAATCTTACCAGATCAAAGACACAATCAAAAGTATAACTCTAAATTTTCCCTGATTCTAGCTGTCACACAAATGTCCGTTACCGAAAATAGTTCGGAAGAAATTTTGCCAACTGGTTGCAATCAATTAACAAACACTACCCCCCCCCCCCTTCCCCCTTCATATTGTATGCAGTATACTAGTCCGCCACAGAAATATTCCGTCAGACAAAAATGTGAGCTGACATTTCGATTACCGTCGCAACAAAGGCCGTAAAGTCTACTGCGGCCACTGTCATCCACCCCCCCCCCCCCCCCCACACACACGCACATGTTTGTAAATCCCGCTTACCGAGGACTTCTCTTTATTCTCCCATTGTTCGGACATTGGGTTTGTACACGAAAACGAAGCGAGGACGTCCTCGCTATGTCAAACACCCGGATCCCTTTTGTTAAAGTCCTCGGTTTGAATGGATAGACACGCTCGCACACACACACACACCCTACCTTACATATGGCAGTTACGGGGTACTTCCATTGTTGTTCTATTATTCCCTTTTCTAAAGAAATCCTCTGTGGGGTACCACTTGAACAAAGAAAACCTTGTGGGGTAGCATTGTTCTATTGTTAAAAATACCCCGTAAGTTGGCATGTGTAAGGGCACACACACACCCACACATTCCTGTTTTTGCATCCCTGTGGAGACATCTTTTGTTCTTTCCTTTGTCCCTGTAGTTAAGAACCTTCCATAGACTTTGTACACAAAATTCCTTGTGGAGCAACCCAGTCTTTAGAATTTCCCTATGGAGACCCTTTGTTTTCCCTTTTCTGTTTTGTTCTCGTTCTCCATAAGGTAGTGAATATGAAGGCACCCTCACACACACAGGATACACGGTTTGTTTATGGTGTAAACCGATGACAATATTACGTTCCTTTGTTTTCCCATTGTTTTTAGAGACGTCCGCACTGGTTTTGTACACAAACATCAAAGCGAGCACGGCATTTTCTCTGGATTCCTTTTGATAATTTTAAAGTGCTGGGTTTGAATACGTAGACATGCCCTCACACAGCTCTCTGCTGCATAACACTCGATGGACATACCTTTATTCTGTGCGCTTAAGACACACATGTATATTCTTCTACCCTGTAGAAAAAAAACTGTGTGGACATGTGTAAGTCCACATAGCGTTTAAGTCCCTATGTGGACCTCCTTAGTGTACTTATGTCATGAGCACTATACCACCCTGCTAGGTTGCAGCACGGTTGAAGTTCTAAATGTCAACAGTACATATTTGTAAGTATCTGTCTGTCTGATAGTTGGATAAAATAAACAAATAGTTTCTTTCTTTTTGTTGTTTTTTAACAAGATGAAAGGGGTTAGTTCTGTTCTTATTGGCCGATGGAAAAATAACTTACTGTATTTGTATGATGCATGCTGACAATAAATTTAGTTAAACTCTGATTCTTATTCTTATTATTAATACCTAAACATATTGTAAAAATAAACAAATCAACGCCTTTAATAATTACGCGCATTTAATGTAGATGTCTTTTTTCAAAGCGTTTTTTCCTCAGCTCTCCATGTAGCGCAGTCAGAACGTACCCTCCGCAAAGCAGCACTTTTATCTATTAATCCAAACTGCGGCTTACTATTACTAATAGCAAATTGGGGATCAATGGAATTACATTTGAATTGAAACATCTTTTTCAGGTCACTGCTAGAAATTATTTCTGTTTTAAAAGAAAGCAATCTTAATGTGCACATTATAAAGAGACTTCCCGTTTTGTTTGTTCACGTCTTTTTATTTGTTTATGCATAACATTATTCGAATAGTTGGACCGGTAGTTGGATAAAGCGTATTGATCCTTCTTTCATGTGTATGGGTCTGTTTCCTTCACAATATTTTGTATTTAGATTTCCACGAAGCTTGCTAGAGAAACTTGCACAAATCGTTGTCACTTTTGTTAAATTAGCTTTCGGCATAACTATAATAGTGCTTTCTGTTCGAGTTTTAAGGCGTCAACAACAGCAGCATTGAAACAGGTGAATGTAAATAATATGTACACACATCAATTTCATGGAGTGCCACGAAAAACCCACACTGTAATGAAATCTATTGTATTCTATTTGTGCTGTTATGGTTTCTTCAAATTGTATAGGTGCTCGGCCAACAGCCAAAAACCTATTGTTTATGTACTTTTTTCTTTCTTTCTACTTTTTATTTTGAGGTGGGGAAATTGTGATTGTCATAGGCGAAAAAGGTTGTTATCGGCATGTATCAAAAACATGATTTCCTGATTTATTTCTTACTTTAGTGACCGCTTCCCCAAATCTGTTAAAATTGCATTGCATGTCTGCTGAGTTGTAATTTAGCCTTTTGAGAAAGACTCTGCTGGTATTTTTTTTAAATCATTGATAAATCAACATTGTATCATGTCACAAAAAGTAATAATTATGTCAACTATGTGTCGTTCATATGACAGTTGACTTAATGTGATTAAAATGATTAAAATGATAAAAGGGACAAGAAATGACTTACTGTCTCGTTTCAATCGCCGACGAACATCCGACAGATACCTCCTCAATGAACGTACATCCCTCTCCGCCGGCCATTCCTCACTGCCACTCTGCCACTTTTCCACTTTGTCTTTTGTCAAATCCATAGTTGACACTCGTGGAGCACACCACACCCCTACCGTAGTCAGCGGTAGGGTGATGGCAAAGATGACAGCCACGTGCATGTCTAGCCCAGAGCTCGTTCTACTACCGTAATTTAGCAGTGACTTCTTGCAAAAAGAAGGGAAAATATGCCAGAGTTGCATGAGACGTTGCAAAAATTGTGTGACAATAATATTACTTACAAAAGGTGTTTAAGATTAAAAAGTATCTTTTAAATAAAAGCTCAAAAGAAAATTCATTTAGATAAAGGCTTGAACACCTGGTGTGAAATCTCGTTTAATTAGTTATGTTTTAGTGACAAATTTTGTTGTTAAAACTTTCAGGAATGAAAGATCTATCCTTAAACATTACGTTCATTGAAAAAAATCAGAGGATGAACGATAAAATGTTTCACATTATGTCGATATTTGTAGCCATTTTAGGGGAGACATTTTGTAACGAAATTCCCACCTGAACCCATTCGTACACGTTAGCCGCTGCAATAAACCAACGGAAAATTTTCGATAATATTTTTACGCATTTTATACAAAACTAACCACCTTAACAATAGTATTGAAAATGCTCTTGCGATCTATATTTTTATGTTTTCAGTGCTGTTGAATTTAGGAGCATTTCAAAGATCGATATACGTCGTAAGGGTAAATAATTTACCCTTACGACGTATAACAAGAATGCAAAATCTATTAGGAGAGCCAATGGGCAGGGTCACAGCTCTGATTGTTGTGCATGAGGTAAATCATAATAGACCGTCGGCCGTCCAGCCCCCAGTCGTATCTTACAGTCTTGTTCTCTTCAACAAGGGGTTTACTCAGTAACCACTCAAAAACGAAGATAATAATACCAACTTTCCCCACGCTCAAATGTTGCACATCATTTCTTAATTTGACGACAAAAATGGCCTAAATTGTGCAACTATGTACAAGCATGCGTGGTTTAGCTTCATACGTCGTGTTGGTTATTTGCCTCACAACTGGATCGCCATGTTGGCAACATGGCAGAAAAAGACAGCGAGAAGCAGTCTAGTTTACGGTGATATGCCCATTTGTGTGATGTTCGCGAAGCCTTTACACCTATAACTGAAACATAGTGGACAAAATTCGGACAGTGTGTAGATTTGGAAGGAACTTGACGGAAAATCAGCTGAATTAGAGAGGTGTTTCTTGCAAGATAATGGCGGTGATGATGCAGCTTGCGCTGCACTAAGTTTACCTAACGATGTTGGTTTCATCGGAAGTGCTACCAATATTTCACAGATGCTACCAAACAAAGACGGGCTGTACTTGCCAAGCAGAAGCAAAATAAGGAACCTGTGCCTGCTGCTGAAGGTTAGAGAATTGTTTCAAGTTATATATTGAACATTTATTTTTTTGCAATTGTGACTGTGTAACTATAAACTAGTGCATGACTAGTATAATAAGGTTGAGTACTCAGACTCAGACAAAATGTCGTCTCTTGCTCTTACTTATTATTTATACTTTAGTCTGAGATTTGGTGGCTAGGTGCAAAACTGTACCGCAGTAGCTATTGTATTCGCTACCAACATTTCCATTTTTAAAGTTTTATAGAGAGAGAGAGAGCTACAGTTGGGCGGCGAGTCGAAATAAATGGGTCCACGTGTTCAACATGATGTTTCAACTGTTTACATGCACAATCGCACCGTCATGACGGGTAGAACAAAATTTGGTCCTGGCTTCATCCATTCTTTAAATGTAAATTTCACAAAAATGTTTAAAAAGGGGAAAAAACATGTTGGGCATTCAGACCCATATTTGTACACTGTTTGTAGCTCTGATGTCTAAGGGACCAAGAGCTACGTTTAACAGCTACACTAAGTCTTGGGTAGGAATACCAGACACTTCGGCACCTCGCAAACTCGGCACCCACAAACTCGGCACCCACTCGACACCAATAATGTCGGCACCATACAAACTCGGCACCGGTCTATATTTTTGGTTAACAAACTCGGCACCAAGCAATCACTACCTGATCATTTCTCTATATTTCGATTTACAATGGTGCAAACGTGGAATGTCATGTGAAAAGAGGGTAGCATCATGGAGGGGCATTTGTGAACGCTAAGCCCGGCGAAGGCCTATTTGGTGCTTTACATTTAATCATAGAGGAAGCTTCCTCCATGATTTATTTTAGTCAAAAAGATCATCCCATTTTAACTTCCTCTTGATATGCTATTTAACTAGGAGTGAATGTGGACCATTTGAAATTGTTAATTTTGTGGGTGTCGTAAATATAAATGTTTACAAAGAGACTTTTTATTAAATAGTACATTTTTAACTTTAAACGGAAGTAAAGGTCACAGGTGGTTACACTTTGTGTAAGATTTTTAAATTACTTCAGGGTCTTTCACATGGTCCAAAGATCTTGAATGTAGCGTAGATATAATTTTGTATCAATCAAGAATCATCAATGAAATTACCTCTATGTTTACATGTACCACGCAGCGGTGAAACCGGCCGTTTTGACAGGGTGCCGAATTACTATTTGCGCATGAGCCGAGTTTGTGGGTGCCGAGTTTGCTAGGTGCCGAAGTGACCGGTTACCTTGGGTAGGTGCAATGATCCGTAACCCTTCTACCGGTGGCCTTTGCATGATGGGTAATGGCGAGTATTGTGTACATCAGGTGATATGACTAATGAGGCATTTCTGTCGGATCGTCCATATTTGCAAGACTTTCAACGCTTTTACAATTAAAAAAAATCGATAAAAAGGGCACAGAAATTGTCTCCATGAGATGGGAATTAATTATTTATTTACACTTTTTGAGGTTTTGCATGGTGAGGTATCAATGTATGTTCGGTTTGCGGTAACACCATGTGTATATCTACTAGCTATGTAGATTTGTTCTTGTAGAACTAGGTCTTTCTTTTTATTCTACTGCCGCGGAGTAGATTTGGAAATCGGGAGACTACTTAGTTCTCAAAAGAACTGTCCAGCTTATTAGCTACTACCTGGGCGGAGGAGGGTAGGAAATCGGCAGGGACTGCTACTTTAACTTAAAAGTCGATCGGGTAGAGTCTCCTGACGATGACTAGAGCAAGCTAGTCGAAACGTTGAGACCAATTAAGAACTCACTCCACGGCAGTGAAGTTGATAACGAGAAGTCCCCTCGGTATTCGTCACACACCGCTCATGTTCCCAAACTACACGTTTTTTTTTCTACTACCTAGCCTAGCTACCCGTATAACCCAACAACAAGTACAGTAGACCAAGTTTATGAAATTATCTGAGAAATGTTGATACAATTAAATTTTGATACAATTGACTATCCTAGTAACAGACAGCTAGCTGCGCATGTGCACCGGAGTTGTTTTGGGAAAGTAAACAGAACTAATGTTTCAACCTCCGTTATAGGGGGCCTAACCCCGCCGTTTTTAGAAGTTTTGATGAGCAATAAAAAAGACCTATTCTAGTCCTCCTCCGGTCTTTCCGCAATGGAACCACGATCCGTAATATTGCTAGTGCTCAGATGTGCACCAAACAAGTCCCTTGCGCATGAGTGCGTTTATTCACTTGTAAACCCTCTAGAGCGAGTATACTGCGTGCCGCGCCGTTGATCATTAAACGTGTACAAACGCAATCGACGTGTCCTATTCAGTAGTCAGAGATCAAAGAGTATGACTCATTATACTACTTTAATGTGCTAGAATCTACTAGCTATGTAGATTTGTTCTTGTAGAACTAGGTCTTGCTTTTTATTCTACTGCCGCAGAGTAGATTTGGAAATCGGGAGACTACTTAGTTCTCAAAAGAACTGTCCAGCTTATTAGCTACTACCTGGGCGGAGGAGGGAAGGAAATCGGCAGGGACTACTACTTTAACTTAAAAGTCGATCGGGTAGAGTCTCCTGACGATGACTAGAGCAAGCTAGTCGAAACGTTGAGACCAATTAAGAACTCACTCCACGGGAATATCCCCAATTTAAATGGTATATGTAATGTTTCGTTATTCTGAATGGAATTTTCACTATTAAAATGACGAAGAGAGTCACTTTAAAAAAAATGTACCTCACATAATTCACAAATATTTAAGTTTTAGTGTTTAATCAAAAAGACCATGTCATAATACGTCTAAATATTCCGTTACAGCTTAATTTTAATATTTGTGAATTATGTGAGGTACATTTTGTTTGAAAGCGACTCTCTTCGTCATTTTCATAGTGAAAATACCATTCAGAATAACGAAACATATACCATTTAAAATGGGGATAATTAGGCACTAATTAGTGGCCCTAATCAGCTGTAACGGAATATTTAGACGTATTATGACATGGTCTTTATGATTAAACACTAAAACATAAATATTTGTGAATTATGTGAGGTACATTTTGTTTGAAAGCGACTCTCTTCGTCATTTTCATATTGAAAATACCATTCAGAATAACGAAACATATACCATTTAAAATGGGGATAATTAGGCAATAATTAGTGGGCCTAATCCGCTGTAACGGAATATTTAGACGTATTATGACATGGTCTTTATGATTAAATACTATATTTTAATTGTTTGTGAATAATGTGAGGTACATTTTGTTTTAAAGTGACCCTCTTCGTCATTTTCATATTGAAAATACCATTCAGAATGACGAAACATATACCGTTTAAAATGAGAATAATTAGGCACTAATTAGTGGGCCTAATCAACCTGTAACGGAATATTTAGACGTAATATGACATGGTCTTTATGATTAAACACTAAAACATAAATATTTGTGAATTATGTGAGGTACATTTTGTTTTAAAGTGACCCTCTTCGTCATTTTCATAGTGAAAATACCTTTCTGAATCTCGAAACATATACCATTTAAAATGGGGATAATTAGGCACTAATTAGTGGCCCTAATCAGCTGTAACGGAATATTTAGACGTATTATGACATGGTCTTTATGATTAAACACTAAAACATAAATATTTGTGAATTATGTGAGGTACATTTTGTTTTAAAGTGACCCTCTTCGTCATTTTCATAGTGAAAATACCTTTCTGAATCTCGAAACATATACCATTTTAAATTAGGATAATTAGGCACTAATTAGTGGGCCTAATCAACCTGTAACGGAATATTTAGACGTATTATGACATGGTCTTTATGATTAAACACTAAAACATAAATATTTGTGAATTATGTGAGGTACATTTTGTTTTAAAGTGACCCTCTTCGTCATTTTCATAGTGAAAATACCTTTCTGAATCTCGAAACATATACCATTTTAAATTAGGATAATTAAGCACTAATTAGTGGCCCTAATCAGCTGTAACGGAATATTTAGACGTATTATGACATGGTCTTTATGATTAAATACTATATTTTAATTGTTTGTGAATAATGTGAGGTACATTTTGTTTTAAAGTAACCCTCTTCGTCATTTTCATATTGAAAATACCATTCAGAATGACGAAACATATACCGTTTAAAATGAGAATAATTAGGCACTAATTAGTGGGCCTAATCAACCTGTAACGGAATATTTAGACGTATTATGACATGGTCTTTCTGATTACATACTAAAACTTAAATATTAAATAACTATGTAACGTTTTTGTTTTAAAGTGACGGTTTCGTTTGTTTAAGAAAACATATGTTCAGAAAATTGAAGTTTTTTAACTGTTAAAGGATTGAATAAAGCATTAAATACTCTCTCATCTCGACTTTTTTTAGTCCACAGTTTATCATTATGACATTAATTTTGCCAAAAGAATATTTAAAATCTTCATTAATCTTTAAAGGTTAAGAAATAGTGGTTAAATGTGAATCTACATGCTTAGTAACTTTTGTCGCTTTGTCAGACTAGTTTATTTGCAGCTAGCCGGCCTCGCGAATATGCGGCTGGAATTTCCGGCCGTAAATTGGGAATTCGCGGCTGGTATTCGCTGGTATTCGCGGCTGAGAATTCGCGGCTGGCTTCAGACCGTCGAGGATGCTAAAAAACGGCGAGAATTTATCGTTTTTTGCAAGTTTGTTTTGCGGAGTGGATTTTCTGGACCAGCGCAACGCTCAGTGAGAGTACAAAGAACAAATGTAGGTATGTAATGGTACGTGAAGGGCAAAAGTTTCGAATACGATTTTGTACAAGTCATGACTGTATGACTCATCATACTATAATATGAATCATTAGCGCGGCACCACACACCACTCAACCCACGTATTTTTTTTCCAGGACGAACGTGGGCAATTAACATAAATGGGCGTAGTAAACTTTACATTTTCTTGCACATGCGTACTTGCACGTAATAGTTGTGGGTTAAATTTACACTCACGTGTATTTAGTACACACATGTTCAGTACATGTACATGTATGTGCTATGTTCAGTACATGTACTAATGTACTATGCCCATGTTAATTGCCCACGTTCGTCCTGGAAAAAATTTTGGGGGTGATTTGACACGGAATGACCCAATAGCGGAACGAACCTCGTCGTAGTTCTATGAGTAAGCAGCTAGTAGGCTTACTTTGAACAGTTTATCTATCATTTAGTTACATACAAAAGTTTACATTAACAACGTTGTCACTTAAAAGAAAGGCCCATCCACGACGTTGATGAGGCTCGAACTTACGAAGAGTCTTATCCTTGCTCAAATATTACTAGACTGTAAATGTAATTGTAATATGATATAATTTAATAGAGTACCAGTCCGGTACATGTACTTTTTGTAGTACTTCTACATGTACTTGTGCTACATGTAGCACTTCTACATGTACCGGTGCTACATCTTTACTCCTAGTTGCACTATTTGTAGGACATTGCTCTATGGTCTCGTGGTAGCTTGAACAGTTTAGCCAATCACTGGACTTACTCCCGAATCCAACCTAGAGGCTGTTTTAATAAGGCATATGGTTATGGTAGTTTTAAAATAACATTTTAATTGCCCAACACTACCTTTCCACAACTTGACGACAACAGCAAAATCTTCTGACGGCAACAACTTGAAATATTCGCTAATAATTAAAGTACAATACCTAGCTTATCTGGTTTACCTGCTACATCCAATTCAACTGGCGCTGGTCCAAGGTCTATGGGGATTTCCCCATAGCCTTGCGGTGACATTCCTTAGCGTAGGGCCTATGCCTTAGCATACATGTATATGTTGTATACTCTGCTTGTCTGTCAACAGATGAAATAACAATACAGACTTGATGGTGCCAGCTGTTAGGCTTCACCAAAGGTTTCCAAAGAGTTATTTATTTGTGCGGTAAGGGGGGCGGTGCTTATGTTTTGGACTTTGTGAATGGATTTTTTATTTTTTTTTTCTATTTTTTTTTTCTCAGTGATATATAATGGAATCCTTCAGGGCCCATGTGGGGTTATGGGGGAATTGTTTTACTATCTCTAGACCATCTCAAAGGTGTTGGGGATGCTCAGAGTCCATTTATGGAGCATTAAATCCCCTGTTAGTGTGTGTGTTAGTGTGCCATGATTTTCATGGCCAGCCCAATGCATAGCGATTATAACGACCTGCAGGGTTTAATAGGCCTGCATGTACATGTAGGGCCTAGGTCTTTCTAAAGTTTTGACGAGGAACTTGGCAAAATTCACCTTTTGTTCTCAATTTCTGCAAAAAAGGTTTAAATCATTCGAGCACTTTAGGGACAGTCTCTCCCTTAATTTTACTGTGGAGTTTTGAAATTTTAACTAAATACAGAACAGGGACTGGGGATGTTAAAGGGGCACACCGGCTTTGTTGGGCTATTTGGGCTTCGAAAGAGGCTAAAATATGACTTCAAAGGTCTTCCAGGAATGGAGAAGAACGGTTCCTAAAAGAAACCATCAAATTTTGCCATTTTTGAGTATTTTTCAAAAACGAAGGTCACATGATTTATCCAAACCAAAAAAGTTGTTCGGATTGATCATGTGATCTTCGGAGTTAGTTTTACTTCCGGCCGTATAAAAATAAATTACTAGGCCAAATTTATTTATTTTTTTTCAATTGTTCATGTGTATTTGACAAAAAAGACTATGTATTCAGATTATTTATACAATGTGTAAATAATGATGAAAAATAGAACGTAAGATTTACACTCAGTGAGTCCGTGCAACCGAAGCGTGTTTTACAACGCACCAGCATGGGAGCTAGCGGAACGTAAACCTTGGGGCATATCCCGTACAGCCGGTGCCGTGTCTTGTCAGGCTAGAGAGACAAACCCCGGGGCATAACTCCCCAGCTTGCCGGTCTAGCTGTGAGCTTGGGAGCTTGTCGGAGGGGTAGGGAGCCAGACCAACAATTACGTTTTTTGTGAGGGTTTTAGTCTGTACCCCTAGCTATTATCTTCTAACTATTGTAATGTGTTTCCTGCGTTACACACACGGGACGACGACGGGGGAATGCATATCCCATACAGCTGGTCTACTTATGATAGCTGTACAATGTCCACTCCCCCCCCCCCAAATCGCCACAAAAAAACGGTGAAGCTGCCAGGAGAAAGGCAATCCGTTTGCAGCGAAGGCGGGAGGCTCGCTTGGCACATGTTATTGGCCAAGCCAATGTGAAAAGATGGTCCAAGATGAGGGACACTACCCTTAGACTGCAGGCTGGTCACGATGAAAACATGAAGGACAATGTGATTATGCCTGCGTATATTTCAATTTATGAAGACTCACACTTTGACAATATTTATGGTCCATGATGTCTGTGATGTCCACATTATGCCAAGTTTATTCTCTCCCTTTCTACATGAACACGACCTGACAAAACAGATCACTTCGTCTAGTTCGTCGTACACAAAATACAGGTTGGGGTGCATTTTCGCAGTCGTAACCAATAACTGTTTCATGGCAAGTTCAACCGAAAGAGTTATTGATTACAACCGTGATCAGACTTCGACTAGGACTGACGTCCATTTATGTCTGTTTTTTATTTACACGTGAATTTGTGCTTGAAGGATATGAAGTCTGGATCCTCATGCCTCGCCGTTGTTATAATTAATACATAATTTAAACAGAGCACCAGTCTACATACAAAATTGCGCAACATTGTCACGTAAACTTGACAATTACAACGGCTGGAAAAGCGTGTAATCTGACCTTTGACCGCGTTTATTTTTGTTTCAAATTTTTCATTAATTACGTGATATTTTGATGATTTTTTTTTTATAACAACCATCTAAAAATTATTGTCTGTCATTCCACAGCACTAAAATAGTTAGCATGCTTAAAAATCATGATAGATATGTTTTGAAGATTTTTTTTATTTGAAAACTGATGACGTCATTATGAAGTTAGAAAAGTTGTTATCAAGACATAGGTATTTAAATATGCTCCAAGTAAAAACGAAGGGTCCATTGTCATTTCATAGTCATATAGAGGAACATTTCCCCCATCCCCTTCTTCTTGGCTGCAGATCTTGAAACGAGCATTTGAATCACTCACAAGTACAATTATTATGTATGCCACTCACTAAAGTTTATTGATTTTTCAATGGAAATTGTTTCTTTATTGATTATTAAATCCGACTATGCAAATCATGTTGACATTATTAAGTTACAATTCTTAAAAGTTTTAACAGGTTTTCAAATACTGTGATTTGGCTTCTCATTATGTATCGGTGCATGATACTTTGACTGTTCAATACACATTTACTGATGATGATGTAGTCAAAATAAGTCGAACATGGTATGACCTATTGGTTTTTAGTCTTCATACAGAACGGTTTGTAAAAATTTATAATATTGAAAGAAAAGACACTTGTTTTTAATAATTTTGTAAGATAAAGGCAAGTCATGAAGACGGCAAGTTTAAGCCTCTAGTGAATTTTGACTAATAAAATGTTATTAATGAGTTAATAACTATTTCTACCGGTAGGGTGCATCATATACTCAGCAAGGAATTAGGGAATGGAACACAACGAGTATGAAATCTTTCACTGGAGACCATTCGGGTACTGGATGATTTGTAAATTCTGAAGAAGAAAAAAACAATTATAAACAAAGTATGACTCAAAGCAAACTAAGTCAAGCTGAAACTGCTGAAATAAATAAAATTCGAGCCTTACAACATTTCATGATTACATACTAATAATAATAATTTATTGAATTTGTATTGCACTCTTTCCAGGACCAACCTGTTCGAGGGCGCATATTAACATTACAACATATCAGAGTAAGGAAATTACGCAAGAAAAAGATAGTGGAAGGTGCACATCCTGTTTTTGATGTGAACGACTTATAAACGATACCTTATTAGTTGAAACTTTATCGAAGGGTTTTCAAATAGTTATGTCATAATACAAAGTTGACGGAAAACATTCATCGGTCTGACCATTGTCTGACTTCAGTGTTTTAGCTAGGATTTGAAAAGTGGGTGTGCAAATCAAAAAACAGGGTGTGCAACTTTTTTTCACCAAAAATCCACACAGAGCACAGACCACAATTTTTTTTTAATGAGACATTACTCAGTGTATGTAGGTACAGGCAACTCGCGTTTGTTTATTTCGATAACAAACCTGTGATTACCAATCAACACAAATTTTCAATGATAGGCAAGGCTTCATTGTTTTTACTTCATATTTTAAAGCCTTGGCTTTAAAATGTAAAATGGCAAGAAATTATACACACACAACTTAAAAGTATTTCCTCTGTAATTGTTGAGTTTAGTTGGCTCATTTAAAACCCTGTTCAGACATGCCAGATAAGAATTTGTTTGGAATATCAATCTCATTTAAAAGCAAGAGTTAAAAAACTAATATATTTGTAATCCCATATTATTGTCTACAACTACAAGTTTACTGCCTACACTTTTATGTCCTTAAATTTCACAATTTATTTTAATCTTTTTGCAAATTGAAGACTACCTAAAAATGGTTGGTTGCTGTTTTTAATGTTCTAAATAAAATGTTTTGTATAGTCCAATTATTTTAACATGTTTGAATTTTTCGAGAGAGAGAGAGAGATCTTGTTTTACGTTTCAATGCAACCATGCCATAACAGCAGGGACTATGTCAAGTCTATGTATTGAACAGCGCACGTGCGAAACACACGATCGGTTGTGCGGCACCTAAATGTAGCCCGAGCCCTTAATGTCGCCCGACCTAAATGAGTTTCTCCACGTTACGATACGATATCGACATCGGTTTTGGATATGTCGAATTATCGTGATATTTTATTTAAAAGGAAGACGTTGATGGTGCCGGTGCCGATCCGCTCAACCCTATTGGGTTTGGATGCCGCATTTTCAAATACACAGTACGAATCTTGAATGTGCAAAAAAAAAATAGATTGCGGATTTAATGAACATAGGGAAGGAAACTGACTTGTCAGTTTACGTCTTCCCATCTAGCCATGGTGGTCTCTCTTCATCGAGAGTATCGCTGAAATAGACACAGGCCGACGAACACGCTTGGCGCAGGCTGATTGGCTGCTTTCCGATTGACCGCTTTCCAATTGGCCAAATGGTGTGAATATTTCTGACGTAATGCTTTGCGCAGTGCTGCCATCCCATAGTAGTATTTACCACCTCGATCCCGCGGATGTTCTATCCGCCGCTACCGTTCCTTGTGCGGTATACTTTATCGTTAGGGGCCGAAGGAACGGCGAGTTGCAGTGGTTACGAAGCTGCAGGGGAAATTCCCTCGGTGAGAAATCACCACGTTGGGAAACGTCAGGTGCACTGAAAAATACATGTATTTACGTAACTGTATGGTTGTGTAGCGATGTCATTGAACGAATCGGATTTAAAAATCGAGGCAACAGCTTTTAGAGATCGCATCGTCCGATCGTGGAGATCGAAAACATGAATTAATTGAGTCGGAACCAGTGATAAAAAAAACTCTCCAAAATGTAAGGTGTTCTGTTTTCATGGAATCTGGATGTTAATTCAGTGTTTTATCCCAGCGGATTTGTACGAGATAAAACTGGGTTTTTTCGCGTTTCTTCAACTTCATCTTTCCGAATTCCCTCTGTGTTTCGTCGTATAACCATGGAGTTGCTCCATGGTATAACAAAGACCGTGGAAGTTTACTTACATGAAGGAAAGGTATGGTTCCCTCTGTTCATTCTGCCACGGGGTGCTACGGATCCACATAAATAATACTTACAAAACCCAAGGTACCCGTTTAAATTTCACATGCAGGGACTTGCGTCTTGGGGGGATCGGAGTCGACAATGGTTTTCTGTCTTTCTTTCTTTTATATTATTTATTTTTTTCAATACATTTTTCTTATGGTTGTTTTAAAATGGGAAATATTACAGCACATATTTTATACATTTTAGACAAAAGCAGTGCACGGCCTGGATTACAGCCACCAAGCCGTGCTTGAAAAAATGGGCCGTGTTTTCAGAAAACTGGCCGTGCAAAACACGGCTGCACGGCTCACTAGCTAAAACACTGTACTGACTTTAGTGACACAGCCAACAATAATACCAATCCCCCATTGCCCAATTATATCTCTTCGACGTTCATACTAAACGTTTCTTAGTTTTAAAAACATCTCACCACCGTCACCACTTGATGATACAGGATACACTTTATAACGTAATTGTGCATTAAATAAAATAATCATTTTAATAAGCAATGATGTTCACACAAAAACTTACCGTTTTAGTCCCGAGTAGCAACGATAAACACATGCCGTGATGAGGAGGGTCCGAAACACCCTTCACGATCCAATGACACATCCTTCCTTCTCGGAGTGTGATAAAAACATAACCAAAGTTCGTCTTTTTCTGCTTGCATTTTCTCACATAATTAATAGTCATATGAATCACTGAAGTAGGTGGCCATCTCAGCGAAACTTCGTCTTTATTCCATTTTGATCTTTAAGCCACGAGAAGGGCGAATAGGAGAAATATTGGACGCTGAATATGAACGGAATTCAGATCTATTTGGTATTGGTAGTACGCCATTGATAAGATTGCACCACGTTGTAAGTACGGTGACCCGTGGTGTGTCATAACACTGCATGAATGGAAGGCGCACATGGCATTACGTTGGTCTGTAACAAGTGTCTTGACTGTCAGTTCTTTTGTTTGGTTACAGTGTCGGCGTATGTTTGTGTTGGCCTACACTTTCGTGGTTGTCATACAATGAAAGTCAACAGACACGAGCGCTTTGGCGCCCGGTTTTGACCAGATGCAAAGATTAAAATGCTATAATCTCTGTGCAAAAGTTTCGGGAGGATAACTCATCTATAACCTCATGCATGTTAAAATATTACGTAGTTGTTGAGATATGAATTTTTCCAACTTTCAACTTCCGGTTTGAACCGGAAGCCAAGGTCAAATGGGGTCATATTGTGTGTAGCGTTTGTTGAACTTTTAACGACCAATCCGATGATGTGTAGATTGTAAAAATCCGACATGCGGTTCATGAGTTATGATTTTTTACAAGTATTAAACTTTGATTTAATGTAATTCAATACCCCATGACGTCATCATGACATCATCATGTTTGTAGCCTCTTGATACTGAGGTCCAATTGTCTGATAAGTTTCGACCGTCAATTCGATTTCAATCTTGAGTTATGCTGTAGAAAAGCCCAAAACATGACTTTTTCAAGAAAAAAATCGAAGGTAAACTTTGACCTAGGGTAACGACCTAGAAGTTAAGGTCATACGATTTTGGCGTTAACTTGTCAAATGTTGCCTGAGTCTTGATCTATCCGATACCCAATTATGAGTATCATAGCTTTAATATTCACAAACATACAAGCATTTGCATATGGTCACTTTTTGACCTAAAATCGCTTGTAATTTGACACCTGATGACGTCATCACGACGTCACAACTTTACCAGCTTCTGCTAGTTATTTTCTAACTTCACATGAAGTTTCAAGTTGATCAAAGGTTCGCAAGTATGCGTTTGCTTGCGGACAAATTCCACTGAGAAGAAAAACTTTAAAAAAAACACCTAAAAAACCGAACAATAACAATGAGTTGTTCGGGCTTAATGCCCGAACACCTAAAAATCAGGTAATATAGCTACTACTAGTCAGCGCATACCACACTACACACGTGTATAGGCTAGAACGGAGCGGTTTGCTTCCTAGTACAGTTCTTACGAGCATTTTTCTTGACTATGATCATAAAAGCTTAACGTTTTGTATACCGGGTAACTTAAGATAAAAATCATAGCAAAGTGATGTCAAACCATGGTCAAACTTACCGTTTATGCGATCTGACAAAGTGACAGTGACAGATTCAGTAGTGCATATCACGGTTGCATATCGCCTATATGCTGAACGTTGTGTTCGTTGGTAGTCGTCCAAGTTTTAAGAGAAGTAGCATATCAAGCGTAAGTTACCAGCGAAATGTTTCTGGTTTTCGGAGGTTTTCGGATCGGACAGAACTCAACCTCGTCCCCATGGTTTACTTTATTTCCAACCATGTTTGTAAATAGTCAACCTCGTAATACTCGACACACCCTGGGGAAGAGGTTGGACAGAACTGCATTACCCATCACCCATGCCGGTCCGCAAATTTTTTTTCCTGAACCTTTCAGGCTGTGTACGTGGAGTTTAAGCCAATCAGAGCGAGGAACGTCACATAATACCGCTTGCTTTCTGGCCAACGTACATATGTACACTGTACTGCCCGAAAGGTTCAGGAAAAAAATATTCGCTGCCGGTCCAATCGGATAAAATAAATAGTTTGGCAACAAGAATGTAATTTCCGAACCTTTACTGAACGGTAAGCTTTTGATACACAACAATATTTTTCAGATCTCGCTACAAAAGTATGAAAAACTATACATTTTGTCATCATGGGGCCGGACAAATACCTTGTATTATCCATGTTCTCGTTACGACCGTGGTCGTATCTTCCGTGGTCGTATCTTCCGGTTTTTTTCCGTATCTTTCTGCACGGGACAGTTCAGGGACAAATAGTGAACAATGACCAGCTTATTTTTTGTGGCTGACACTATACCAATCAAGAGATGAGTACCGTACTAAAGCATTTCCCTTTTATTCTTTTGAACAGGCAAAAGTCAACATTGTTGGCTTGTCCTCAAGCTCTTTATGAAAAAGGATTGCCTCAAAGTTGTTCTCCCCTAAATGCTTCAATTCAGGTTTGTGTATAAAAACCCTTGATCCACCAAACGGTCGTAAACCGGAGAGCTACAAATGAGTACTCTCAACTCAATTCATTGGAATGTGTATACTTTCAGCCATGTTTGACAGCATCTTAGTGAATAGATTTGCCTGATATTACCACTTCCAATAATCAAACCACACAATCAAAGGTCAAAGTATTATGAATCCATCTTATCCAGTTAAAATGACCAGGAGCAGGATTGAGGGCTATGTGGCAAATGCATCCACATCCATGTTAATTACACATGCTTTTACATTTTGGTGATTTATATATTATTCCGCTTTTGTTACCTTTCATTAGGTGGAGATGCTCAAACAGGCGCACCAAACTAGTTCATGTGACATGTGGTGGATTAAAGCAGATGCTTGTGACATCAACAAAGGAGTGCGAGAGAGTACAAGAGGTATTTCTTTTCCATGTTCTTCCATTTACATATTACACTGCATTTTAAGTGTTAATTGGATATGAAAACAGAAGTCTATTAATACTTACATTTACATGAGGGACAACCCAGCACTGATCATTTGCTCATTATTTTCTTTTTTAAAAAATGGTTTAGGCCTTCGGTGTCTTTTTTGACAGTGAAGTACTAACTTTTTTGACTTTTTTATGTCCTGAGTGTTTGTCAACATGAACTGACTTTTTATTTAATAACGTAAAACAAATTTCCATAATTTTTGGATAAAGGTGAATGGAAAGGTGATGTAGATCTAGCAACAGGTGACTTGCAAGACAAGCGTGCGGCATATAAGGCGAGGCTACTGTTAATTGACAATCTTTCCATCAATGATCTTCCCACATGCCTGGAGAAGTTGCAGTCAGAGAAGAAGACCTTGATCAAAGGTAATTTCTTTTCATTTGTTCTCCAAGTTTGAAATTGTACATGTTCTGTATTTGACATGTCATGTGCACTCACTCACTCACTCACTCATCCCGAGACCGTCGTGCTGGTCGTTGGGGTACCATGATGGATGCATCTGCTGTCAGGGATCGCCACAGTTCTCTGTCCTCGGTCATACATACAAGGGCAGCAATGGTTTGTCCAGTCTCGGATGTTGTCAGACCAGGACTTCCTTTGTCTGCCTCTCCGTCGCTTGCCCTCAACTGTTCCTTGGAGGATGGTTTTGGACAGGGGAGTCTTGATGAGACACATGACCGTACCAGGCGAGCTTGCGGCGTTTCACTGTTGCAAGGAGTGGTTCCTGAATGCCTGAATAGGTGTGGATTTGCTGCCTGACAAAGTCATTTGTCTTGTGCTCTCTGTATGAGATGCGCAGGATCTTTCTGTAGCACTTATGCTCAAATGCCTGAATTATTGGTTCCGAGTCGATTGTAAGTGTCCAGCTCTCACACCCATACAGGAGAATGGAAACCACCAGCGACTTGTACAATTTAACCTTCATAGGGAGGCTGATGGACCTGTTTTTCCAGATGATATTCAGCCTTGTCATGGCAGATAAGGCAAGGCCGAGTCTTGTTTTGATTTCTTTCGTTGAGCTGCCATCCTTGCTCAAAGTTGACCCAAGGTATTTGAAGCTGACCGCTTCTTCAAGTCTTTGCCCATTCAGGATAAATGTTAGTTGCTGCTTGTTGGATGTGCGTGTTGACTGGGATCTTGCTTTTTTTCTGAGCTGACTTCCATTCCATACGCTCCTGCTGCCTCTTCCAGTCTGTTGGTGAGATTCTAAAGTTCTGTCTCATTTTTTCCCATAAGGTCGATATCGTCAGCGAAACGCAGGCTGCGGAGAAGCCGTCCTCCAATGGCCATAGAGGTATGGTAGTCATGGTGTGTCTCCTGCATGATGTTTTTGAGGTAAATGTTGAACAGTACTGGTGAAAGGGGACAGCCTTGTCAAACTCCAACTGTTGTTTAAAAGAAGTCTCCAAGATTGTTGTTCAGGAGGACTGCACTGGTGGAATCTTTATACAGTGTTTCGATGACTTGGGTGAGGTTATTGTCAAAGGTGAAATTTCTCATCACTTGCCACAACCCTTCATGCCAGACGCGGTCGAATGCTTTGGTAAATGCTGCGCTGGTGTTGTAGATATTCTCGGTTACTAATCTGATATTGAAAATCTGCTCCGCAGTGTTCCTCTTAGGTCTAAATCCAGCCTGTTCTTCTGCTAAGATTTGTTCTGCCTTTGAGTCTGTTCATGAGCACCCTCAGCATCACTTTACTGGGATGGCTGATTAGGCTGATGGTTCTGTAATTCTGGCAGAGTCTTAAGTTGCCTTTCTTTGGAAGGGGCAATATCAGGGATTGGGTCCATTCTTCCGGCCATTGCTTTGTTTCCCAAACCCCCTGGCAGATGGTTGTCAATGTCTTGGTGAGTTCTGGCTCTCCATAAGAACTCTGCTGGAATGCTGTCCACACCTGATGACTTGCCAACCTTGAGCGAGCGCACGGCCTCCTCTACTTCTTCTTGAAGTATTGGTGCATATTCAGCTTCTCTGTTGGTATTGGTGGCATTGTCCAGTATGCTGGTGTCCGGTCTGAGCTCGAAGTTGTAGAGTTCTTCACAGTACTCAGTCCACTTTCTGCTTACTGCTTTGTCTTCTGTGAGGAGAGATCCTTCTTTATTTTCAATGACAGCAGCCCTGGTTGGTGTGACTTCGTCAGCATCTTTAGTGTGTCAAAGGCTGCCTTGCTGTTGCCTCCTCTCATCCCAGCTTTGATATTGTCACATTGGTTTGATATCCATTTATCCTTGTACACAAACATACCAAACCGGGGCCTGAACCCAATATGTTAGCCCAGCAAAACTCTTGGTAATCAATATTAACCTTGTCTATGTGCACCAAAGCTTATTTCATTTTTAACTGGCGAGTTGGAGTTCCTTGTGTAATGGAATTGTGGTTAACAAAAAGCTGACTGATTTCATACATAGGAATCCATTTATTGAGGAAATTGCAGCCCACTTGTGACATAATACTTTTAGTAAATTGTGCAAATCAATGTCACCCATGGATTTGAATTCACAGAAGACACAAAGCCTCAAGTATGTATCATTGTCAGAAAAGACAGAACCCATTGTCAATATAAGAGCACAAATTTCTTTTTCTCTGTCATATTAAATAACGCATGTACATGTAGGTGACACGACAAACCTCCATAGATGACACAACATTCGTACAGATATGAGGTCATACGTAGTGGGTTTTACCAGGGCCACTCGAGAAGTAGCATCCCACCTGTTAATTTTTATGATATCTGATGAGCTGAGGATGAAGAGGCCAATGTATACAAATTCAATACCAAATGGGTCCATTTCATTGAAGATTATGGTTAACAGTGTCTTCAAAAGCATTGTGAAGAATGTAGAACCCCCTTAGGTAAACTTCTTCTTCCATCGATTTAGTTTAGACAAAGGGAAGTATTGTTCTGAAGACAAAAGGCAAAAAATACACAATCATACTTACATAACGTGTTTATTGACTATACTGTAATTTCAGGGTTTGAGAGGAGCACTGCCATCTGCTAGAACACATAACAAAGTGTGCCCGTCTTGGAATTATCCCTGATTGTGATATGCAAAGGTAACTTTTAATTTTTACAAAGCCTTTCTATTTTTGAAGCAACACTTGTTTTTTTTTTTTTTTTAAGTATTTACATTTGAAATCATTTAAATACCAGTGATAATGCATGTTGTCCCTTTTATGGCATCCCTCCCCCTAAAAGTAATTAATCATTTTAAAAAACATGAATATAACAAAATAACATCTTCAATGCTTTACCCCCCCCCCCCCCCCCCCCAATGTAAAACACACAATACCTCCCACAACAAATCCTAAATCTGCTACTGATTTATAGTTTATCCAATTATTCAAAATATGTGTAAAGTATGTTGGCAAACAACTTTTGGTAGGTGGGTTGAAGCTCTTCAGCACTGGGCTAACTGTAGCTGCAGTAACTGGGAAGAGGAAACAGAATGTGACATGCCATGTTCAATCCAGGGGTAATTTCCTTCATGGAAAGGAAAGGTTACTCCAATGAGGCCAGGGGCCGATTTCACAAAGACCTAAGATTGATCGTAACTGCAAATCAATCGTAGTTACTTAGTAAAGTGTGATGTCACAATGTAAATCACTATGGTGATACTGACAATTTGTCTTACGATGGATTTTATTGCTTTGTGAAATCGACCCCTGGTTTGCTTCATCCCCTTGCATTTGTTTGTAACATGAACAAAACGTTAAATAATAACATTGCATATTTAATCAGATTTGTTAAAACTAACCATCTTGTTAGTAACTTTACTTTTAATTGAAAGCATGTAATAATAATAAATAGGCTGTACAAAGCACATGCTCGGATGGGGGGGGGGGCATGTCAGTATTTTCTGACCTGACCCTTTACCTATCCCCATTACTGACCCCCTCCTAAGAAGAAAGAAAAAGAACAAATCAAAAACAACATTGTTGATTATTAGGCAAAATTTGAAGAAAATATTGTACAAATTTCACTCCTACCGCCACCATGTGTACTTAATTTCAAGTTGTGTACGTTACCCTGTTAATATTAACCTGCCACCGCATGTTTTTGCAAGTTCTTGTAAGTTTCATGGAGTGTTGCCCTTCAATTCAAGGGTAGAATTGGGGGGGGCAACCAGGTCTCCCCTTTGGCAATGATTTTGAAACCATATTTCAAAACATGCACCCACCCCCTGCCATATATTCATTTTTGCAATTTGCTCTTTCTGATCATTTGTCTCTTTAAGATTACAGTTTTCCTGGTTATTATTGTTATCTGTTTGTTGCAGGGTCCTGAATGTTAATTTTTGTGGCAGATTTGTTGCAACTGTTTTATCATATTGTTGTATTATGTGCATCTCTTTGTTTTAAAAGTGACAGTTTTGATGTTACCTCTTTTTCAATTCATCTGTTATGCATGAAATGTTATATTGCATGATGTTAAACAATAATATGATGATCACTTTCGCCTAACGTGACATGCAATTACTAACACTGTACAGTGAATGCCTTGAGTGGTCTGTGGGAGAAAAATCACATGTGGGAGTCGAACACTTTATTTATTTATTTTTTTTTTTTTTTTTTCTCTCCACAAGCCAATAAAAATTTACACACAAAGGATATACAAAATATGGAGAAGGCTAGACTGAGGAGGAAAATATAAATTTTCCTATAACCTAAATGGTTCAGTCTGCCGATAAAAATATTTCTAAAAGGTACAGACACTAAATAAACACAAGGAAAAGGGATACCATTTACAAAGAAATAAACAATTAAAAACTTTGAGTTGCATAGGTTGACCTGTTGCTTTCTAGTGCAGGTTTGTTCACCGCAGGAAAATCAATATTTTGTATCTTATTTGGCTCGTGCATTACTTACAGATTTGCACAACTTGTTGGCAAATGTCATAAGGCTACTGATGGAAGAGGTCTTAGTGAAGCACCAAGATCATAGTACAGGAAGGACATGCTCAATTTCATTCTTGAAGATTGGATGTTCAGATCAATGGACAGAGATTATTCCTACTTGATGTCAACAGGTAATTTCAACAATTCACTTGTTATTTGGTTTTTGCCCTACACCGGTGTGTGTTAGCACTGTATACTTAGTACTTTCGCGAGTTCTGTGAAGAAAAAAAACCACAGGCATATTACTCGGGTGGGATTCAAACCCACGACCTTTGCAAATCTAGAGCAGTCTCTAACCAACTAGACCATCGAGATTGCCCGATAGCTAGAGGCAGTTCGAATCCTATATTTTAGCAGCGGGTTCCGCAACGATTTAATAGGATTCGAACTGCCTCAAGCTACCGGCAATCTCGGTGGTCTAGTTGGTAAGACACTGCTCTAGATTTGCAAAGGTCGTGGGTTCGAATCCCACCCGAGTAATATGCCTGTGATTTTTTTCACAGAACTCGGGAGAGTACTAAGTATACAGTGCTAACACACATCGGTGTAGGGTAAAAACCAAAATTAATATTCTTTATCCCCGATGCAAACTTAACATCTATTAAATTCACTTGTTAAAATGAATAGTATCATCATTGGGCAGTTTGATTGACATTAAGTGTATGTCAAAAAGTAACCCCTCTATTTATCTATTTTTCCATCAACAAACACTAGGCCAATAAAAGGTATACAAGGATTCACAAGGGAGGTAGTGGTTGGATTAATTGCCAACATTGAAAGTCAGGAAATGCGAGGACGGCTTGTTCAGGGAGGCCTGCCACCTGAACACCCCAGTCAGCAACCTCCAATGATGTGGAAGCACTTATATCAGTGGTTCATCATATGCTTGGCCCCATATGATCACAAGGCTTTCATCGATAACTACAGATAAATATACAAATCTATAATTGAAGTATATTTGTGGTTGTCAAATGAAATGCACTGCCCCATGGAAAATCATACAAATTCAATGTCACTGCAATGTCAGTAAACAAGGGTTTCAATTTTGCATCCTGAAGTAAGAAAATGACTGATTGCAAATTAAAGATGTGCAGAAATGGTCATTCAATGCATTTTGATACAGTGTGAAAATATGCTAGTATTACAATGTATACAATGTCTTGATTTCAGGAAGATCCTGAATTAGTTGTCTTAGCGGATAGGAGCAGACATGGCTTGTCAGACACCCAGCCAACTTGAACCCAGCCACTGAAAAAGCACCGAGAGCAGGCTGGCGGACTGTCAGAGATAAGTACCACCATGTAGAGAAACCCTCTACCTCCACCACCCAATCTGTGACCAGTGCAGCAGCGTAGCCAGGACTTTTTTTTTTGGGGGGGAGGGGGCAGGGAGAAAGGGTTTGTCAGTGGGGGGCGGGTCATGCTTTTATTTTAGAAGGGGGACACTGCATTAGGCCACCACTCTCATGGCATTTTGTGGGCGCGATAGCGATCCCGACTGCGATCGTACACTACATTTTGATGATACGAAAACGCATTTCCCTCTTTTTTCCCTCTACTTTTTCCAAGAGCACTATCACAATTTTTTTCATGGGGGGGGGAAGGCATTTGCCCCCCCAGGCCCCCCCCCCTTGGCCTCGCCACTGGACCAGTGTCATTGTGGATATCACACCAAGTCAGAAGCTCTTCAAAGAGCTAAATTATCACGATAAGTCGTCTTCTTAGTTTCAGAAAAGTCTGCGTGGAATAAATTACCTTGAAAAGTGAACTTTTTTGTTTTAATAAGTCGACTTGTCAAGATAATTTATGTTGCTATCTAGATAAGGGGCATGGCACTCGTGGAGCTCCATACCTACTGCCATAAGCAACCCAGATAACATATATTGCACCTTAAAACACATGAAGCTAATGTGTCCATGGGCATACTGTGTGGATCACACTCCCTTCCTATATTCAAAAGTACATGTAGAAAAACCACGACCAATGGCGAAAATAACATGAAGAAGATTCAGGTGATTTTAAAATGTACATAATCTTTTCGGAGGAAGAATTAGTTTCTTTCCATTTTATTTTATGTTCAAATTGTGTTGAAGAGTTGCTTTCAGTTTTGAAAATTCAGTTTTGACTAAAATTTGGTTGCATTCGTGACAAAATGTTTATGGTTCTATAATCATGTAGTTATTTGAGTATGAAGTTGAAATAAAAGGCTGCTTATAAGCCACTCAGTACAAACAAGTTTCTATACTTGTCGTATGCTGTAATAGAGAGAAATAATTAATAATATAACACAGCAATTATAATAATTATATACAATGCAATGGAGCACTAAAAACAATATTTGAAGAGAGTAGACTTACTTCCGTATCTGTGATGTATTTTTGTCTGCCTGATGTTAACAAGATTTCTCCTGAAAAAAGCACCATCTTGTGGGTTTCGGAAATTCTAACCTTTTGGGTGTGGATAAAAAAGACAAATTTTGTTTTGCACGGTTGATGCAGACAAATAACTACAATCTCAGACTTGAAATCAAGTCTACAAAAGTGCAAGGCTTTTATTTTACAAAGCATTAAGATTCTCATTAAAGATGACCTGGCAACATTTCCGTAGTAATTAAAGCAAAAGCAATTTGGATGGATAGCTCTTTGTAAATCGAACCCTGGTGAGTCATCCGACCCCCGGACTGTAGCCTCTGGATGGGAAGAGGGAGTCCTGGGTCAATGGCTACTCTACTGTACAGGTGTGGGGTCGACAGATTAGCTCCACGGCCCAAAACATTTCAGGCTCATAAATCAATGATATATTAATGAATCAGTCTCACTTCTTCTGTTTTTTCCCTTTAAATTGGCTACTGAGGGGACAGACCCTTCTCGCATTTTCCATATGCTACTTATTTACAAATTAAACTGTACAACTTATTTCTTTCTCTGTTCCACTCCTTTCGTACATGTTTGTGTTTTGTAATTATTTGAGTAGCTGGGGCGGTGTTCCCATAGTGTTTTGTTGTGGTGTGTCTTGTTCGAGCGGTTTAGTGCATTGGGCTCTGGTTAGGTCAGTGACTGCTCTATATTCCGACACCCCTGGTTCCGAAAGCCCCATTCATTCGCTAGGGTTGGGGTCATGGTTAGGGTTAGGGTTTCGCAACTTGAGGGTGTAACCGTAAGTCACCAGAACTGGCCCGGTCTTGACTCTATTTTGTGCCCTTAAAGAAGACAATTGACTACAAATGCTTCTCTTCACTCTAGGGTAAATGGGTACCTGTGAGGGCGGAGTGGTTCTTGTAATTGATTTAGCTTGGTGTGCTATACATATTTAGCAGCACTGACTGTATTCTTTCAGCTGACGATTCTTTCAGATGTCACTACAGCTCACAGGTACTTGTCGGGTTGAAAGTTTGACATGGTCACGTACATCTATACAAAAAAAATCATTTATGACAACAACTTTAAATGAAACACATATCAATCAAACATTTTACGTAGAAACTATCCTAAATGAACAAATTCATTTGCCCTGATTCATCGAACATCAATCAGGCGGACAGATTTCTCTACAGATGATTTTCCAACCCGCAAGATATCCACAAGCAATCCAACTATTATGTGGATAAGTTTGAGGGGAAATTAGAGTTTACAAGATGCTTAAACCACACACCTTGATATTCTTATCGACTGGAAACAAGTAGGTGGTTCTGGCTAGGCACTTTCATTGACTTCCCAGATCAAGTACTATGAAAGACTAAGGTTTGTTCTTGAGCAAAATGCATGTCACAAGAACATGCGAAGTGCCATGAGACGTTATAAGTTGGCCAAACCACAGACGAATCAGTTGGCGTCTGTAACTTGTGGATAAAATTACCTTTGTATTTGGCAGATATCCTATTCTTTAAAAGAAATCCTTTCTCCACTTTTCCTCAATGAATTACCATTGCGGATAAACTTTTCCGCAACTTATCCTGGAATAGTTTTGAGAAACTGGCCACCTTTTTGTACACTTTTTGCATTTACGTGCCTTGTTTTTAAGCAAGCAGTAAAATCTTACTTCGCATACAAAATTGCAAACTTGAGATAATCAACAGAGGGTGATCATTGCGTAAAACGTAATTTATGACGTTACCGGTGCGTCGTCAATCATCACGTCAAGAGTTCGCTTGAGGCTGAGGAACGTTGGACGTGTACGAGGGACCTCTTGCCAGCATTCCTTCATGATCGAAAATCTGTCATATTTTTCCAACAAAAAAGTATAACATTAAATTAGTCCAAGATTCGTTGTAACTAAATAAAAGTAGCAACAACGAAACAAAAAGCACTAAATCCTCCCAAAAACCGCAGATTGTTAATTGCTTGAGGTAACACACAAACTATAGCTTTAAAAAATCCATATGTTAAATTCACAAGCAAGTAATTCAATTCTGAGCTTTAAACCTCCCGTTGAGGTTTGAAGACTTACAATTGTTTACTGCAATGTTTCGGCTGTGGTAACCTTTGTCCCTCAACTAAGCAATCAATGATGTCAATGTACGACATACAACGGTAGGGATGGGCACCTGTTACCAACAAAGAGAACACAATATGTTAGCTTGATGCAGCTGTTGCTGTTGTTGCTTTTGATTCTTACGAGCTGCATGTTGTTGAGACACGACAAACTTACCCAATGTCACAATTTCCCACAGTAGGACGCCAAATGACCACACATCGCTCATCGTGGTGTATGTGTTGTCCACGAGGCACTCCATAGCTAGCCAGCGGACTGGAACCAGTCCCTTAACAGGAAATTAAAAACAAAACAAAATCGAACTTTCAATATTGCAAACGTGGGAGGACCATGATCAGACTAGTTAATTCTTACATTCTTTGGACATTTCATGCAGTGGGTGTTGTTATGTGAGTGACGTATGCAAAATTTCAGCAAATAGTTTGGTAATTATACACAGTTTAAATGAAAAAAGGCATACACTAAAATAGTTTGCAACGCTCGCGGCTTTCATCATCAAGAAGGGCACGAATATGAGGCAACGGTTGAGGAAGCACTTGATCTAACCTTTGACGCCATTTCATACTGCTCGGTCGCCGACACGTCACGTGCCAATCCAAAATCGGACAGCTTGCACACCAAGTCTTCACTCAATAAAATGTTACGGGAAGCGAGATCGCGGTGAATGCACTACAAGAAAACAATAATCAATCAGAAGAATAAACTTCCCGGAATGGGTGAAATCATTAATCCTACAGGACCGTGTTTTTAAGCACTAACGGGAGGAGGGGGCACACACAAAAAAAGTCATGTTACAATGGGTGATGTTGGTAAGTTTTTGTAACTTTTTTGTCAAAGAAAGTCTTTTTCGAATAACTTCCTTACGGTTTTT
This sequence comes from Pisaster brevispinus, assembly GCA_023634235.1. Classification (NCBI taxonomy): domain Eukaryota; kingdom Metazoa; phylum Echinodermata; class Asteroidea; order Forcipulatida; family Asteriidae; genus Pisaster; species Pisaster brevispinus. The sequence continues at coordinate 2,714,858 of JAMKCF010000018.1, forward strand.
TTTTCTCAAAATGGTACAAAACTGTGCAAATGTGTTTATTTTGACATGGTCAATGAATTGACATACTGGAGTCACCGTTGGGAGCGCTATAATCATTCGTTTATCCCATTTTAGGGGAACAGTGTGTTTTGATTCTTTCACATAAAATCAATGTTCCCTCCATTTTGGGGGGGTCATCATGGTGCAACGATGAGGCTTGATTAATGATTCTAAAGTATTTCTTAGCCTGAAAAGTTGAGAATTAGCTTGTCAAAAATACTGTAGTGATACAATATTATATATACTAGTTTGAGCCCCTACAAAATACGGAATAAAAACACAAAATCCAAGATGGCCGACAGATATGGCGGCCATGTTGAATTCCAATATGTTCTAACATGTTGTATTCCATGGTAACAGCTGACCCCAATAAAAAGCTTTTTTTCAGACATGAGTTTAGGTAGACATTTGGGTGAAGGTCAGACACTTTCTGGTGGTGATCGGATGCAGCGTTAAACAAGCTAGAGGTAAAAATATTGTGGGTAGGCCTATACATTGTACCCCATGTGCAAGAACCCTTTTTATGAAAAGTGTGGGCACTTTTTGCGTTGGAATATAGAAATAGTTTCGTAGTGATATGTGTTATTTTATAGCATTATCGTATTACTACAATTTGTGTTATTTCCTTTTGAGAGAAGGTCACATGTGTTTTGTTTCGTTTTTGTTTTTCATCCAAGCTTTGCGAAACCCATGTAGTGAGGTCGCAAAAGCCGAAAGCTCTGTAGGCTTAAAAAAATAACTTACCGTTTATTAAATTTAAATAACAAAAGTACACGTGAAAAAAATGGACTTATGAAAATCAAAACAAGGAAGAACATTTCATTTTACATTCACGGTCGAGTCGCCTTTGAAAGATCAATCCATGTACTTATATGAAACAGGCTTGCTAGTATAGGACTATCATCAGAAAATTGGGTAAAGCGAACAAGAAGACTGGTGTGCGCGTTCACAAATGGTGTTGGGCCATTCATATGCTTTTTACAAGCATTGCTGGAAAGCTGGCGTGCAATTGGCTTTGCTTACGACAAACAGTGCATTGTTTTTATTACGCCATAATAACTTAATTTCTGCTTATACATGTTTCGTTGATTTAGTGAAACTTAACAGTTCAGTTTCTGTACGTACCCCCTTAAACGATAAGTAATCCATGCCATTGGCGATCTGGGATGCAAATGTCAGGAGCTGGAATGGCGATGCTGGTTCAACATCTAGGTCTTCTTCTTTTGACTCCTTCCAAGATAACTTCTTCTTCCTCAGGTAGTCTTGAAGGTTCCCTCCGGGAAGGAATTCAAGAATCAAGTAGAAAGGATCTGCAATGATAACAACAAAAGGAAATTCGCATGTTCAAAATACTACAAAATAAACTGAGACAAGACATTGGGTAGGATCAAGTCTATGGGTGCTTTGAAATTAGTGAAAAAATCTGGAGCTTGGGCTTGCCATATGTGTACTTTCAACAATATATTATTGAATAACTGTTTCTGAAAATGAAATATGTACGTAACTTGTTAATATCATTAACATCAAAGAGGGCACAAAACAATGTGATACCTTTTTCTGTGCAGTAACCCAACATGGAGACCACATTGAGATGCTTGGTCAGAGTTTTGTGAACCTTGATTTCCTTCTCGAAATCCGTCAAAAGATGGCAAGAAGATGACTCTGGAACAAGAAGAATGTCAAATTGTTTGAGTGACTCAGAAATGGGGTCAAGCTGACCCTGGGAGCATGAACACTGGGACTGTGGGACCTTGGGAATCTGGTACTCTAGGTCCTGGGACTCTAGGATCCTGGGACGCTGAGACCCTGGAACTCTTGAACCTTGGTGACAATTGCTGTCAGAAGTGGGTTTTCTTCGTTTGAGCCACCCTGTAGTTAATAGATAGCTGTCTGTGAGTTACAAAGTCAACATAGGTAGAAAGTAATGACTTGTTGCAGTCAAACCTCAATAATGAAATTCTCTTGTATTTTGAAAGCTTACTTTTCAGAATTTTGACAGCCACAAGTGTTTTGGTTCCAACTTCAAGGATGTCCTCAGCGATGGCCTTGTACACCTGTCCAAAGTTCCCACACCCTAGCACCTCGAGGAGCTCGATGTTCTCCCGAGGAAATGAATAGTCAACCTCGGGAAGCTGAAAACCACTCTCCTCTAATGCGATAGGCCTACATTCCTGAAATTAGGAAAGTAGAATCATGGAGTTTCAGAAGTGTACATTCAAGTTTTTCAGGAAACAAGCCATATAAACCTACTATCATGTTCTTACAATATAAGTCTACAGTAAATGGGAGCGCACAATACACTGCATAGTTTGTTGGTCGTTTGTGAAACACATGTTTGCTTACGCACATTTTTCAGCGTAAAAAACGTACTTATCCGTAAAAGGCTTTCTGATAATGACCTTATGGCAATGGTTGAGAACTCATTTTAAATCATGGAGGCTGACATGAAGTATTAGTAATAATTATAAACACATATTGATAATTATTACGAACCGCAGACGGACAGTTGGTGTCTTCGTTTATTGGTGGTGGAGGTTGCCGACGTTTTCGTTTGCGTTGGAATCTCCTAACAATCACCATGGCAACACAAAGGCACACGACGACTGAAATTGTAACAATGACGTAATCTTTTACGATAACCGAATTATCTGTTAATGTCCCTTCATCGGGCTGCGTAGTTGATGACTTTCTATTGGGCCGTGTAGTTGATGTTCTTTCATCGGGTTGGGTTAGTGACGTTCCTTTATTGGGCTGCGTAGTTGATGTCCCTTCGTCGGGCTGAGTAGTTGATGAGTTTCTATTGGGCCGAGTAGTTGATGTCTTTCTATTGGGCTGCGTAGTTGATGTCCTTTCGTTGAACTCTGGCTGCGTAGTTGATGCCTCTGTAATCAAGCTTGTACCTGAAAAATAACTTGAGATTGTTGGTGCTGAGAAAAGCATAAATACTCTTGCTATTTTGTTTTGGCGTTGGCTTAAACTCCTTCCCCTGTTACAAGATGGGAAGGCAGTCGCAGCTTGAGCTGTAGCCAATGCCGTGGTATGCAACGGAGCAATGATAGGGACGTACCTTTAACATTCGGATCCAACAGAAGCTCTCTCACGACGTAACTGTCATTGTCTAAAAATGAAGTCTTGCATATGATGCCCTCGTCGTCCGCTATAGTGTTCGTGCGCAATGTTACGGAACTTGAGGTCGTCCACATGTATGGGACTGGATTGTGTCGCGAAACGATATATTTGCGGCTCTGCACGTCTTTTATGTTAATTAACCAAGTGATGTTCACAGCTGGGTTTGCTCCTGATGCAGTACAGTTGAACATATAAATCAAACCGGAAGTCCAGTTAACCTCGAGGGTCACAACATCTGGTGGATCTGGCAGTGAAAAGAATTTAGACTATGGTTATATGCAAAACTTTAAAAAGTTAAAACAAAAAGTTAAGGAGGATGTGTGAGATTAACATTGAGTGTTCCATTAAGAACGTTTCACGCTGCAATAGATTAGTACAATGCCCAAGTATGAAATGTAGCTGAGCAAAATCCTTTGCCAATCACAAATACGCATAGAACCTGTCAGAGTAGTAAGTCCATTGCGTGACATTTTCCCTGGTAAATGATTCGCAAAGCATTAGTTTTGTCTACGCTAATCTACGCTAATCCGTCAGAGAATTAAAATTTAGATGTCGCACAGTGGTCTGTGCACTATAATGTAGCCCATACCTTAATGTAGCCTGATCCTAAATGTAGCCCGTACCTAAATGTAGCCCGAGGCCTAAATGTAGCCCAAACCCAGTACCAATGTAAAGCCCGCGCTACATTAAGGTCTATGATACGGGATACATTAAAGTAACGCAAAGTGGTTGAAATCCCACTTTGCAAAAATATGGTACTCAATAATATTAATTTTAGAATAGGCCTACATGATGATCAACGTAGTGACTTACGCAATGTGTTCAGCTGTAGTGTTTTATTTGTGCTTTTCTGTTCCCCAACCGTAGTACATGTCAGATTCTTACCAGAGTCATTTCTGTACAGCGTTATATCAAGGCATAGTTCATTCGGGTCTTCTGAACCCAAACAGGGCGACGCATCTAATGGTTTGTCGTTCAGAATCCACCGCAGGTATCCATATTTTATTCTATCAACGGTACACGTGAACGAGGTTGTTTCTCCTTCGATCTCGTTGGGCGTCTTTCTTATCAAATTCATCTTGAGAGAGTGAACTGCAACGAGGATGAGAGACAAAGAAACCAAATGCTTAGCACAAAAATGTCTTGCTTAAAGCAGAAATAGGTAACCAGCCAAAATACCATATAATTTACTTATCCGCAGGGGCAACGTGTCTCCCAGTGGCTCACAAACATGGAGTGGCAACATATCTCTCAGTGGCTCACAAACATGGAGTGGCAACATGTCTCTCAGTGGCTCACAAACATGGAGTGGCAACATGTCTCTCAGTGGCTCACAAACATGGAGTGGCAACATGTCTCTCAGTGGCCACACAACATTTTTTTAACACTGAGTGACAACATGTCTCTCAGTGGCTCACAACCCAATTTGACACTGACTGGCAACATGTCTCTCAGTGGCTCACAAACATGGAGTGGCAACATGTCTCTCATTGGCTCACAAACATGGAGTGACAACATGTTTCTCAGTGGCTCGCAACCCAATTTAACACTGAGTGGCAACATGTCTCTCATTGGCTTACAAACATGGAGTGGCCCATGTCTCTCAGTGGCTCGCAACCCAATTTAACACTGAGTGGCATGACTCCCTGTGGCTCATCACAACCCAATCCAATCAATTAATTTTAACACGGGAGTGGCCTTGTCGATGGTTGTTTACTTTAAACCAAATATTTCAGTGGATTTATAGTTTGCCCATTTTTTGTACGTATTGCCTTGAAAGATATTATAATAAAACTAAGATGCGTTGAGGTATTTGTTCTTTCGTATTTAAGTTGTATTGCATAGAAGTACAAATACGAATTTAAAATCTTATGACAACAGCAAAATCATACAAAAAGTTTCCAAATATAGTTTAGAAACTGACTTCTAACATAAAAAAAACACCAGCCTCTTATAAATGAAATTGTCCACATTTTTAGGGCAGTTTCCAGAAACCAGAAAGTTAAAAAAATACTTTTTAACTATTATTGTAGAAAATGTAACCTTAGTTCAAATTATCCATACTCACCGATGAAACTGGTGCTTATTGAATGGCTCACAAACATGGAGTGACAACATGTCTCTCAGTGGCTCACAACCCAATTTAACACTGAGTGGCAATATGTCTCTCAGTGGCTCACAAACATGGAGTGGCAACATGTCTCTCAGTGGCTCACAAACATGGAGTGCAACATGTCTCTCGGTGGCTCACAACCCAATTTAACACTGAGTGGCAACATGTCTCTCAGTGGCTCACAAACACGGAGTGGCAACATGTCTCTCAGTGGCCGCACAACATAATTTAACACTGAGTGGCAACATGTCTCTCATTGGCTCACAAACATGGAGTGACAACATGTCTCTCAGTGGCTCGCAACCCAATTTAACACTGAGTGGCAACATGTCTCTCATTGGCTCACAAACATGGAGTGACAACATGTCTCTCAGTGGCTCGCAACCCAATTTAACACTGAGTGGCAACATATCTCTCAGTGGCCGCACAACATAATTTAACACTGAGTGGCAACATGTCTCTCATTGGCTCACAAACATGGAGTGACAACATGTCTCTCAGTGGCTCGCAACCCAATTTAACACTGAGTGGCAACATGTCTCTCATTGGCTCACAAACATGGAGTGACAACATGTCTCTCAGTGGCTCGCAACCCAATTTAACACTGAGTGGCAATATGTCTCTCAGTGGCTCACAAACATGGAGTGGCAACATGTCTCTCAGTGGCTCACAAACATGGAGTTGCAACATGTCTCTCAGTGGCTCGCAACCCAATTTAACACTGAGTGGCAACATATGTCTCTCATTGGCTTACAAACATGGAGTGACAACATGTCTCTCAGTGGCTCGCAACCCAATTTAACACTGAGTGGCATGACTCCCTGTGGAGTCACAATCCAATTCAATCAATTAATTTTAACACGGAAGTGGCCTTGTCGATGGTTGTTTACTTTAAACCAAATATTTCAGTGGATTTATAGTTTGCCCATTTTTGTACGTATTGCCTTGAAAGATATTATAATAAAACTAAGATGCGTTGAGGTATTTGTTCTTTCGTATTTAAGTTGTATTGCATAGAAGTACAAATACGAATTTAAAATCGTATGACAACAGCAAAATCAAACAAAAAGTTTCCAGATATAGTTTAGAGACTGACTTCTAACATTAAAAAAACACCAGCCTCTTATAAATGAAATTGTCCACATTTTTAGGGCAGTTTCCAGAAACCAGAAAGTTAAAAAAATACATTTTAACTATTATTGTAGAAATGTAACTTTAGTTTAAATTATCCACACTCACCGATGAAACCGGTGCTTATTGAAAGGAAAACGAGCAGCAACAAATATCTCGCAGCCATTCTTGATTCGAAATGAATAAAAGCAAGCTGTGATAATCAACCAGGAAGGCTCTGGTTTTGTTTTAATAATGCTAACTTTCTCTTGGTTAATAGCTGAATAATTGGAACTAACTTTCATTAAGAACCTGAAACGAAGAGTACGTTTGGAGAGTGAAACACGGGTTGCAACAACATGATGCACTTAAAAATAGCCACGCAACGTTAGAAACGCAGCTGCACAGAAATAGTGTCCAACATGCATCCAGTGTTACAAAAGGAAAACCAAGTCTAATAAGGGAGTAAAAGAGTGGGACGGGTCTTGAACTTTCGTTTAAAACCGGCAGGGTCGTGGCCGTGCGATAAAGGACCGAGCCGAGCAATAAAGGACCGAGCCGAGCGATAAAGGACCGATCCGAGCGTAATAATAGCGTACAGTGGGTGCGTTCGACTATAGCTTCCCCGTGTGTACCAGGGGTTTACACTCGTGTTAGCCACGAAACGAGGCTAATCAAACGCCGCGGTGTTTTCGCTTGCCACTATGGGAAAAATAAGGTCAAAGATGGTTGCGTAGCGGCGCGACTTAAAAAGGTGAAAACAGACAGCTCCGTTATTTCCGTCGTCTGCTCAATTGGAAAACGTCGATGTCCGTGACGACACAAACTAATTATATCATTCAAACTTTGCACACACTCACCAACTGTTTGTTTTTCAGGAAATGCATTTCCTTTCTATTTGCCATAATTGTTTCATAGACGATAAATCAGTGTATTAATTTGTAGTCTTTGTACTCTCGTTGCAATCAACTTGTCCCCCGCCATCTTGGTATGATACGACTGCAGCCAGCCACTACGTCATTACACCCGGGCATACACCAGAGACCACTGATCTCTATTATACAGTACAATAGAGATCAGTGCCAGAGACCCGCTCGCGAGCTGGGTCTGTGGTGGCTGACACCGGGGCAGACACGAGTATCACGTGATGGCTAATCGAACGCTCTCGTGTAAGTTTTATTTACACGTGTAAGCTACTCGAACGCAACCTATTAGACCACTTGCGTAGATTATGACGTCACATTCTCAAAAAGGGCCCTCACTGTGAGGCCAAAAGGAGATTCACACGTACATACACACACCACATAGTGACTACAGCAGCTTTAGCCTTCATGCATTTACTCTTGCGCATTATGCACTCGCTGCATGCAGCCGATCGAAAGTACAAGCTGACAAACTACATCACCCTGGACCAATCATAACACAGATATTGAAAGCTTACGTCCCACGACGTTTATCCAATGTCTTGCGGATAAAGACAGGGGACCAGTCTACTTTACGCCATGCCGAGGCCCATGGGGGAAAAAAGGAAATGTAAATTTTCTTTTTCGTCTCCAAACTTTCTCTCTTTTCTTTGTTTGACCTTGGGATGGCTTCAATGATTTCTTTCCTTCACTATCGAAAGTTTGTCTCATTTTTGTGGGGTTTGTTTGTTTGTTTGTTTGTTTGTTTGTTTGCTTACCCGGTTTCCAAACAGTAGTATTGTATGGGGTTTTTTTCAAAATGACCTTATGAAAATGGAAAATGATTGTTGTTATTAAGTTAATATTCAATTTAAATGCAATGTGTTGTGTACCATTGATTTAATATTTTCATTTATATAATATGGTAATGTCTTCTTGAGCACAAGGAAAATAGCTTAAGTCATAAAATATTGTTTTTCTATACATTGGGTCATTTTGTGACATAAAACATTAAAATATTGCTTGATTTTCACAAATATGTTTAACCGCTCTGCCAAAATGCACCCGATGAGTACCTACGATTAAATAACTTAATGTTTTGATCCAGTTATCCCAATACAAGGTCAAATGATGTTAAACTATCTTTTTTCGGTGACATCGATTTACAAAATGGAGATGTGTTTTGCATAATTTGTTTTTGTATTTGTTTTGTCGATAAGACACCTTTGATCTCAAAATTCGGCTTGATATCCCAAATTTTTTGTTTCAGCACCCCAAAATTAGGTAAGTTGGATGGGTTACCAGCTTTTACTCAAAAATGCCGCATGCCCCCTTAAAAAGAGCCCTTTTTACAAATCTGGTCTAGACTACGACACAACCTGTCGATCAACTATAGCTTACGTGTGCTATAAGTCAAAGGTTCAAGGTAGGTGGCCTAAATTTCCACAAGGTCAATAGGGAGGACGTTAAAGACTAAATCAATGTCTTGCAACCAAAATGAGGGCAAGTTAGAACAGGAGTGTCCAGCTGCAAGTTCTTGTCTGACCCTGTGGTCTGGACGTATTTTCTTCTTCTCACCGCCTCCCATAGTGCAAACTCTCAGTCAGCGCTCCTGGACGTAGGCCTGTTTTTAAACATTTCAAGTCCTTTCTGCGTCTTCAGCGATCTTGAAAGACGTTATTTCAAGTAAATCCATCAATTTTTCGCCTTCTCCAAATGTATCATCTCCCATTCTACCTCACCCCCATCCCCACCCTCCCCAATCCGCCAGAACCACTCCCCCTCCTCATCAGTGAAGGCAGTTTTGACGAAGACCATCTTTATTTTAGATTCATGGGCAAAACAAAAAGAGCTAAAGACGCTGATGCTAATTGTGGTCCAGACTTTAAGAGGGGTGACTTCAATTCCAGGTTTCGGGATTCCTTAAGTCGTCGTCTGTTTGTTGTCCATTCAAAAGCTTTGTCAACACAAACAAAGGCGCTCCAAAAGAATGTTCGGGGGCCGGGTTCACATAACTTGAAGAGGGCAGTGCCCAAACGCACGATGGCCTTAGAGGCGTATTTTTGAAGTCTGGCATCAGTGAGCAGCAGGTCTAAGCATAGAGCAGTAATGGGGGTAGCAGAGAGGAGCGTTGGACGGTATACCATCATCGCCATCACCACCATCTTGATGCTTGTAGCTACTGCTTCAACGGTGGGGGTAAGCTATATTTTATAATGTAATGGGAAATGCTAAGAAAGACTTCAGCCATGTGTTATAATGAACAGGTTGCAATGAGGCATTTCGGTCCTGAATGGATGCGCGGCAAAAAATGGGGAGGGGTTTTTTCTCAAAGCATAAGGAACACACAAAATAACGGGTGACGATCGACTTTAAAATGGGTTGTTTCTGACAACTTGTTACAGTGGCAGTGACTTGGTTTATTTCCTGTCCTGATTTGGAAAAGTTGCATCATGCATCATAAAAGGAAAACAACAATTTGTGGGTAACATGACTTCAGCTTTCAGTTTTCTTTCAAAATGAGTCTGGGTTGGAAAGTTGAACTATAGGCCTACTTAAATTATATCTCAAAAAAAGGAAATGTTCTATATTTGACTGCCACTTTCAACGGAAGGTTCTCCTTTTTAGGTTGTTGGGTGTTATTTCCTGTAATTAGACATTCCTCTCGAGGAATCGGTAGCTAAAACGCTAAATATTTAAAAAGGAATATCCAAGCAGGCAAAATTGCCGGATTAGAGCTTTCTCGTATGCAGGCAGATGCTATTGAGCCAAATGGCATTAATGAGCAGGCTCTAGTGTTTTCATACCAGTGCAATTGACCAGGGCCCAATTTCATAAAGCTGTAAAGCAGAAAATCTTGCTTAGCAAACGTCTTTACTTGGCAAGAAATGAGCGGGGTACCAGAGGCAACAATATAAACTTGATGGAATGTTGGTTGGTAACCTATTTCTGCTAAGCAAGATTTTCCTGTGCTTAGCAAGTTTTTATGCTTACAGGCTATATGAAATTGAGCCCTGGAACGTGCCTATTTTGTGTCTATTTCCATCATGGGAGTCAAATCTTTTGTGCATGATTGTGCACGCATATTTTGAATCGCAGTATGGCGGAGGAGCGCCTTTGGTGAGTGCGCTGAGCTTTGTAAGTCTCGCGCGTATTCGAACATTTTTGGGACCACTTTGGTCCCACGTATATTGCTTTAACGCGTGAAAGAAACGAACTCCCGCACTTTAACGGGTCCTAAATTATTCGAATACGCACGAGACTTACATAGTCTATAGACCCCTAGCATGCAATCGCCGCCATACCGTGTACGCACCGTGCTTATCTCTCAACCAATGATAGGTTTTCATTGACCTAAGTAAGGGCGCTTTATTTTGGCTTATGATGTTATAATGCAAGGGGTCTAAAACTCGAAGTGACTGCTCTCGATCTCCCAGGGTGGTCATTTTTTATTTCTGGATAGGAAAGGTTAATGCTTGAAAGGGGCAGTTGGATGCAGCATTTCAAGTGGTAGTCCTTGTTTCCTACGGAAGTGTACGTTTTGTTTGTTTAGTTATGTTTATTATTCTTTTCTTCTTTAACAGACTACACATAACACAAAGCGGTTGTTTTCCACGAACCGTGATGTCGCTTGGGATGTGCATTGGGAACAGTGTAGTCGAGAATGTGGTCATCAAGGTAATCAATCAAAAAGCTAATTACAAACAAAGAACTTATACTCGGTGTTATCAGAATAACTGTAATTCGGGGGGAAATGAAATAATAATGTATTTACAGAAACTGTTCAGAATCTGTCTAGAGAGGGCGCTCAAAAACTTTCCAATCAAAAATAAACTACTTGTAGCTCATGTAAAGATTATTCTCGTGTAGTTGATACACTGAGTCTCATCCCCTTGTTAAAGCTCTATTTTTCCAATTATGTACCTGTAGCTCCTACGCACCAGACTAAACCTGCGGGTAAATTTGATTTTTAATTTCATGTTTGAGAGTTGAGACATCGATTTATAATACGTGCTTTCACTGTTTGTGTTTGTCAAGGGCAAGGCGAGGTACTAAATGCTCGGGCTGTTTGTGTGTCGAAGCTGAACAATCATGAGTTGGGGAAAGCTGCCTGTCATGGCGTCCAGAAACCTGTTTTGCCAGGGAAGAGACAGTGCAACGTTCGTGAATGCGAAAGTAAGTTACTAAAAAAATACTATATATAAATACTAAAGTTCCTGACCTTTTGCTTTGTTGGTCAACTCAAACATGCATGACATGCTCAATGGTTTGTCATTTTTTAGTTTTCTTCTGTCAACAGCCCCAATGGAAAGAAGTTCAGACAACTTGTCCGTCGGACAATTCGACGGGTCTGACAACTCAATGCAATATCCTGATATATTGAATCTCAATGCACAACCACACTAACAGTAACACTGTAACACTAGCCCTGGTAGGACGTCAGTGCCACTGCACTCACACTGACGTCCTGGGTATAAAGCTTCTCTACAATGCGAACCAATTTTTGACTAATGTTTTTTTATATTTTTACCTGATTTAAGAAGCTGAAATTCTCTTGTTATATTCTTCATGGCCATAACTACACTTTTGATGCATCAAAAAATAACAAATATATTCATGGATGATATTATTCCAGAAAATAAATCGCACATCCACGCTAACGTTTTAAACATCGTGTTACCGATTGACAAGTAAGCACGTGTGCGCATGTGCGAAATGCATAGCGGTTCCATCGACTTCCGGGTCAACGCACCTTGTAGCGCGAACGAATGTAGTCTAGGTGCAAGACTTTGTGTGACGAACTTGCTATGGGCGCGCTTGCGTGTGAGTATTCATAAACGGAGTCTGAACAGAAAGTTACAGAGGAGACGTCAATTTCCATTTTATTTTTGCAAATAATGTCATCCAAGGATAAAATCAACGATTCTAAGCCCATCAGGCTGATAGTTCAGGGCACCAGGAATATGTGAGTAAAGCTTCAGCTTCACCAATAAGGTAAAAATATTTTAAAATGTTAGTATAAAATTTTTCGCATTGCTACGGTAGGCTTATACCCTGGACTCCGTCGCGTTGTATGCAACGGAGGAGTCCAACCTGGGCTACAGTAACACTATACTAAGTTATACTATCTTTGCGTAAGTCCCCCTTCCCTGTGCTGTATGATGGGACGTCCTTGCCCAGTCAACGAGTTGTCTGACATCTGTTGGAAAAACTTGTGCTGTCTGACTCTGTCCTCTGATCCACAAGTCCATGCTGTTTATAGCTCCATGCTGTGATGGAAGGAAACATAGCCCACATCATGACCTAGTTGCGATGATCGTAACCCTCCATCCTGCGACCGTCGGGAGGATGGAGGGTTACGATCATCGCAACTAATCATGACCTTGTTGGGCTGTTATTGTGGCTCTCTTGTCATGCTTTTCAGTTGGTTAACAACGGTCCTATCAAAGTCATATCTCATCCGCGCTCCTTTGATCTAGCTTTAGAAGAATAATCCAAAGAAAGTAAAAAATAGAATAATTCATCTTTAATTTGAAACTCACATTGTCCCATTTCTGTCAAGTCCAACATGAGATGAGTCAACAAGGTTGTCAAGATTTGACACTGCCAGGAGGTCATTCAAGTCTTGCCCACTCAAAGATTAAATTCCAGGCAAAAATAGTGCTGCATCTGTCTTGAATTTTGTTTCCTAAGGATTTGAGGAGCGAGTCTTTCAGAGCTCCCTGGAAAATGCAACGGCGAAGGCAGCGTTCACACCCAAGCATTGTGACCGAGTTATCCAAACCGAGACGGGTGAAATCACCTCGCCCAGCTGGCCTGTGAAATCTATTCAATTCCTCCAGTGTCGACTGACGATCTTGCTCCCGCAAGCCAAGAGGCCGAGGCTGACGTTCGACTCCTTTACCCTTGAGGGTGGAACGCAGTGCACAGAAAATAACTACGTTGAGGTATGTTTGTTTGTTTGTTTGTTGGTTCGGGTTGTTGGGGTGTTTGTTTGTTTGTTTGTTTGTTTAGATGATCTTCCCGTCAAGGAAACTCGGCAAAGCTCCCACAAAGGAAAATAAACACCAAGCTGGTAATCGCCAATCTCTCTTTATACAAACATTGGTTCAATGTCTATGATTATGAATTGCGCAAATCGAGAAATAGTGATTCAGTAACTAGACGACAGCTAGTTATGGTGAATTCAGCAGTTAGCTAGATAGGACTCGAACCCACAACCTTGTTATTGCAAGTCCTGCATTCCTGCAAGGACCACGGTGACAGGAATTTCTGAGCTCATACAGAGCAAACCTCATGCCCCTCAATCACCACCCCACCCCACCTATAGAACCCCTCTAATGGCTTGGTAATGTAAAAATTTTACCTAGCCCCAAAACATATTGTGTTTATTAAAGCCCTTTTCACACAGCAACAAAATTACCATGATCCCTTGCTACAAATTTTACGAGCGCTGATTGTTTATTTGTTGTCACCTTGCATACTGATTTTGCAAGCTTTCACACGGCCAAACTAAAAAACTAACGACCATTGTACTCTGTGCGGAAGATTTTGTCGTAGGGCCGAACAAAATGTAGCAATGTTTGATAAGTTTTACAAGGGACCCTGGACAGTAACAAAGTTGTTGACCTTTCACACGAGGTATATTTTGTAAAATGTTAAAACCATGCTACAATTTAGCAAGGGACTCTTGCTAACTTGCTCTCGTGTGAAAAGGGCTTAACTTATTTTACAATGCAATCCCGGCTAAGTATTTATTTTTTTTATGAACATGTAGCAGAGTGTCGAAGTCGGTTGTCTTTTTTTATTCATAACTTTGACACTTCTGTGAACAGTTTTAAAAAGTAAACATGTAATTTATCGTCTGAAGATTTGAAATAAGGACAAATAAATCAATAAATTGGCTTATAAAAAAGAGCAACTTGACACATCAGAATAGGACTCATAAAGAAACACATGACTCAGACGTGACATTCATCTGATTTTAATTTTTTTTTTTTTATTGTTTTACTTCAGATTATCGATGTTGGAACGAATCGCTCAGAAGTCCTCTGTGGTGATCAACCAACGTTCACATGGACGGCCGATTCGAACGAGGTTGAGATTCGATTCAGTGCCGAGTCACAAGACGTCTTCAACCGCTTCCATGCCACCTACGTCACCGTCCCAAAAGCACCTCCCACAGGTGACTTTGGCGTTTTGTTCATGAACACTCGATGATGCCCCAAAAATACATGATTTGTTCGCAAGCGTATTCCAGATGTTCTCAATAATTTGTGGTTCCAGTTCCGAGATCCTCTCCCTTATCTTGCAGTTATGTCTTAAAAAGGTTGGATCTGCTCGCTCTATACAGACCTAAATCCGCAAAATCAAAAACAAAGTCAAAGTTTCCGAACTTATGCAGAGCTTTTAATCTTATCCCCTCAAAACCTTGATCCTCTCTAGTGGCTTGGTAATGTAAAAATGATACATAGCTCTCAAAACACATTGTGTCCGTTAACTTAATTTACCCTGCCGAAAGTTGGCTCAGTTTGTTTGTTTGTTTGTTTGTTAAGTTCAAGTTATAATAAACAAATAGCAACTTTTTGCTTTTCAGATTGCTCGGCGGTGTTCGACAGTCCAATGGGTCGATACGTCTCCAGCGAGTTCCCCTCGGGTAATGGGGCTCAGTCGTCGACATGTGAAGTTCTGTTCCACACCAGGCCGGGTAATAGGGTCAGCCTATCGTTCCTGTTTTTCACAGTTCCGTGTGAGAAATCTGCAACTGTAAGTTTCTGCAAAGACAAACTACGGGTTTGGTTATTATTGGGGTGTGGGGAGGGGGGTAACTAATTAGGCCCTTCTCTGAAAGCCTGATGCCCCTCGTCATAGACATGACCTTGAAATCATTCATTGACGCTAACATTCGTCAAAGCAGTCCGAGTCTCTCTAACACTATTCTTGATAGAGTCAGATGGGAACAGCTCTTCAATTCATCAAGGTAGTGATTGAACAAATCATTGAATAGGGGGGGGGGGGCAAGGCAACATTAGCTTCAATCTGAAAGCTTACCCTAAAAAAAAGGTTCAAACTCTGGTCCTTCATGGAAATATTCACCTGATTGAGAATTTCAAATGTGAGAAAGTAGCAATTTGAAGATCCCAAAGATCACCATTGCTTATTTTGATTGCCACTATGGAGAGAAAAAGAGAAAATTAGCATGTTTGTAAACAAATGCAAAACCCCCCAACGATTCCCTGACAAAACTTAATAATAAGAATGTACATTTATAATGCGCACATATCCATCACTCAGTGACGCTCAAGGTGCTTCAACATTCAGTATTTTCCTGCAAGGTATTAGGGGCAACGTTTCTGAAGTATGAGACCTACTCCTTTACATAGCACCATGTAATGGTTTACAAGGTGCTGTGGCGCAATATGCAGCAGATCAAACCAGGAACACCTTCTCTTTACGATAAGTTCACTAGGTTTTCTTACGTGTGTTACACAACACACGAGGCCAGGGGCATTACGTTCCATCCGAAGGACGAAGCAATAATGGGTAATTCTTGCTAAAGGACACAAGTGTCACGACCGGGACTCGAACACACTCTGCTGATCAGAAACACCAGAGCTTGAGTCCGGTGCTCTTATCCGCTCAGCCACGACACGCCAGCGAGTGCTCATGAACCGCTCGGCCGGGACATACCAGTTTTATGATATAATTTTGTCAGGTCGGTACAAACTTGTCACAACTCCAAAAACATCATCAAATGATACGTGTCAAATTTGACACGTACTTTGACACACAAGTTTAAGAGTTTAAAAGTATCTCGCATACATTTCCCGAGTGTGCACGCAAAACCTTTGTTGCCGAGATACATCTTTTTGCACGGAACTTCTCTCTTGTGCGAAATACAGAATGCAACATTGTTACAACTTTTATAAAAAACAATAAAAACATGAGATACAACGTTTCAGCACTGATACAACAATTTCTTTCAAAAACTCTTATCTTACGTTCCTCTTTGATCTTGTGTTATCATCAGCTGAAGAATGTGCTTGCAGATGATGAGAAGAGCTTCTGCGGAGATTATGAACGAGTCTCTTGGTCGTCTTCTGGGAACGAGGCCGTCTTGAGTTACGAGAAATCAACGAGCGACGAGGAGGTTGTGCTTGACTTTCAGTATGAACCACTCGAAATTGAAACTCAAAGATCCAAAGAAATCATGAGTAGGTCCAAGTTTTGTTTCAGATTGTAGCAGTTGAGGAGATGTTTGAACTTTAACCCTAACTCCCTCAGCCTGTCTGCCTACAGATGACCTCAATCCTCCAGTATCCTCCTCTCATATGTTACTCCACACCAAATTGGACTTTGGAAAGCCTGACCAAAGGATGAGCAATTGTGCTTTAAGGTTCCCTGTCCTTCTGAATCCTTCATTTGGGCATAAAACTTTTTCCTAAATCCAACCTTTGAGCAGTTTCGTGTTTGGGTGGCTAGTGCATAAAGCACTCGCCTCTCACCACTGTGGCCCTGGTTCGATTCCCGGCTACGGCCAATCTGAGTACAGTTGTGCATCGGTTCTCTCCTATGCCACAATGGGGGTCTCTCCAGGCCGTCCAGTTTCCCTCCGTCCGGAAAAATCCAGCACTTTCGATCTCTGGCTGTGCTACCTTGTCATACATGGATCTGGTGCTTGGATGCCAAAGGCACTCTTACTTGCATGCGGCTGGAGCGTAGCCATTTTCTTCAAAATTTAGCGTTTCAGTTGCGAATAGAGATATAAATATTATATTATCTTTGTGATCACTTCTTTTTGACAGACTGTACTCGCACCATCACCGGGGTGACACAGGGTACCATCGCCTCCCCCGGTTACCCAGAGGCTTACCCAGAGGATGCTGACTGCCACACCCTCCTTGTGGGCGAGCCCGGCCAGGTTGTCACAATCTCGTTTCTGGATTTTATGCTGGAGCCTTCGAACGGCGTGAATGGCGAGCCAATGAAATCGTGCCAATTTGATCATGTGAAGGTTTGTAGCAAAGTTCTGCACAATCAAAAGATAAAAATTATTCGTAGGTGCATCAAACTATGATGGTCAGGTTGGCGGAGTGGTTTCTTTCCTTACCTTCCACCTCTAGGACCCCTGGTTGGAATCCCGCCGGGGGACTTTGTGGATTGTGTTTTCAGTCCCTACCGGATTGCATGGGTTCGCCCTGGAATAATTCTCTGGGGTTTTCCTCCCGCATCTAAAACTGAAACGTCCTTCCTTGTCTTCTCTCCGTGGGGTTCTTGGCTAGTTCAGTGATTAAGTTCACTTTTCTGAGAATTGTTGGCTTCACAACCAGAATAAATGAAACTAAATTAAATTAAATGAAGTGAAACATCTTAAACCAAACACCGAACTGCTTCCCTCCCCCATACCCACCTTTTAAAACCATCTCAACCCATCAAAATCCAACTGCCTGTTTTTGTTTGATTCTATTGGACTGAGGACTGCACTAGTAAACTGAGATGATTCTTTATATACATGGGATCAGGCATCCCACAATAATCAGAGTCCAACAGTTTGGGCGCTGACTCACCATAATGTGTTAGATTTTGTTAGAATGAGGAAGGATCATTGCTAATTGCTCAAGGGATTATATAACCCCAAGCTCTAAGGGATTAGTTCACCATAATACCATCTCAGCCCTCACAGGTTCCCATTTATACACCTTAGCCCTAACCATGCTAAATGCAACAATATGCACCAAATGGTAATAGTTGTTGTGATCTGTTGCATTTGGCAGTCAACTCAGATGTTATTCTTTGACTGAATTTGTTGCATTCAGCAGTGAAGTGACTTCATATAGGTTTGGGTGCTTCTATTGTATCTGAACAACTTATAATGGGTATTTCAAAATATTTTTTATGGGAAAAGTATTGAGAAGTATGATGTAATATTAGGTAAGAATCATAATCCAAATCATATTCAAAAGACTGTATAATAACAGTTAAACATTACACTTATGTGCATACTGCTGCATTTAGCAGGGCAAACACCCTTGCTCAGTCCTTTCACAAACAGCATGCCTGCACAATGCAACAATATCCCTTGTTGCATTTTGTTGCATTTGGCATGTTTTTCATTTCAACTGTGTTGCATTCTGTTGTATTTGGCCACTTCAAGGTGTGGGCTACAATCAACTATTTTTTCCAGGGGCCGTTGCCACCTACTCCTGGGGCTGAAACAGGGTTACCCCCTTTACAGTCCATACGGATGTAGGCTTGGGTATCATCCATCAGAAGCCTGGCTGGTAGAGCAGAAAGCACTACCTCCCCAACTTTATGAAGCAATCATGGTTAAGTGTCTTGCTTAAGGACACAAGTGTCACGACCGGGACTCGAACCCACACTCTGCTGATCAAACACCAGAGCTTGAATCCGGTGCTCTTAACCGTTAGGCCATGACACGCCTCATAAAAGTGCATCATCACAGTCATTTTTTGTCTTTCTAATTTCTAATTTCAGATTGTTGATATAACGACCGATAGGGCAAACCTCTATTGCGGTTTGCATCAGCCGTTCTCCTGGACCTCTGACTCTAATGTGGTGCTCATTCTCTTCAACACTGACAACTCTGAGTCGTACACAGGTTACCATGCTGAATTCTGGATTTATGATGTCCCAGTACCAGGTAGGTGCAGCCTCCATTTAATAACAAACAATTTTTATGAGATATCGCCCAACTCACAAGGCCGGAGGGCCACTTCAAGGTGAGGGCTACACTTAACTTATTTGGGCTGTCGACCCAGATCAACTGTCACCAGAGGCACGTTGCCACTCCTGGGGCTGAAACAGGGTTACCCCTTTCACAGTCCGTAAGGATGTAGGCATGGGTATCATCCACTAGGAGCCTGGTTGGTAGAGCAGAGTGCACTACTTTCCCAATTTTTTATGAAGCAATTATGGTTAAGCACCTTGCTCAAGGACACAAGTGTTGTTACCAGGATTCAAACCCACACTCTGCTGCTGACACCACCAGAGCTTGGGTCCGATTGGGTCTGATGGGCCACGACACGCCATTGCAAAAAAAAACGTTTCTATTGCATGTCCAACATAACCTGGAATGTGTCAAACAGGATGGGAAACCTGATTCTTATGCTCGCATAAAAAAAAAAATCCTTTTTTTTTCTTCTGATTGTTTCAGATTGTGTAGATATTGTAGTAAATAATGACACAACAACGCAAATTAGCTCCCTCCTCCATCCCCGACCGTATCCTAGCAGCAGTGAATGCTCTATGAATATTCATCAGGGGCCGGATATGTTTTACATATTTGACCTACTGACCTTTGACCTGGAGGGTTCGGACAACTGTGAGAAGGACTCCCTACAGGTAAAGCGTAAAAGGTTATTTTTTCCTTGTCCAATTGATATAAATTTTGAGAAATGCTCCTATTCTTAACCCATATTTCACAGGTGCAGTTTCAGAAAACATGTTTATATAAAATTAGTAATTTGGGTTTAAACAAAGAAAAACTGACTGGAGCGGGACTTGGACCAATGACCTGCAGATTAACGTACCAGCGCTCTACCAACTGAGCTATCCAGCCCTATGTTGGCAGTCGAACTATTAGTCAGTATCTTTGTTCATAACCAAATTAATTAAAAATGTACCCAGTCAGTTTCCCTTGTGGTTTATTACTTGATATATAAAAATAGTGGCAAATCGAAACACGTTAAACCCAAAGAAAAATATGTAGAAGCTACCACAGGAAAATCCTGGGGGTCATTTTCACAGAGGCAAGAGGCAGATCGAGTGTGACAACGAAAATGCTGGATCAGTTTTTCCAAGGTGGCGAGTACACCCCACAAAAGCCCTTGAATCGGCGAGTTCAACGCCTTGATGGAAAATAAACTTACAAAGTCCACAGCATTTTTTCAGGTGTTTGAGAAAAATACAAAATTTAGACTTTAAAAAATTATATTGGCTGTTGCAAACTGCTCACCAACCAAAAGGACAGATGGTATAAATGCAAAAAAATAGTTTGTGGCCTGACGTTTCGACCCTAGCAGAGTTTTTGTCGAAGGCTAAAAGAGAGAAAGACTCTGCTAGGTATCTACGTTTTATCTATGTATGTTAGGTTTTTTTGCAAAATTAAGACTCAGCGGATTTTTAAACAAGTCTTGAGGTGAATCTGTTTGAGTAGGTCACAAAATTAGGAGCCTAAGATTTCCTGAATCAGTGACATAGTGCTAAAGTCTGGTTTTCATTCAACCTTTACAAATGTTGTACGTTATCTTGATTCATAGATAGTAAGCAAAGCAATGGCAGTCAAACCACGCAGACATCAATACACATTTGATTTATTTTAAGATACGTGCCTCATCATATTTGTTGGTAAAAGCAGAAAGTCTTTGTCATTTTCTAGCTGGTGGATTTAACGACCAAAAGGGCGGACCGTTTCTGCGGACACCTGCCGTCCTTTACTTGGACATCGGATAGTAACGAGGTGCAGCTCACGCTCAGCAGTGATGAGATGATTCAAAGGACTGGTTTCCAGATGTCCAGCTGGAAGATGGCGCTACCGCCAAAGAATACACCAGAAAGAGGTACTTCTTGTTGTTTTCAAAGAAGATGCAAGACACAAGTTTATTCAGACTTCCTGGAACCTCTTGGGTAGATCTTGGGAACCTCTTTTAAACCCCTTGCGAACCTCTTGGGAGCCTCTTTGGAGCTTCTGAGGATTCCCTGGTGCCTCTTGAGAGCATCTTAGGAACCTCTTCATACCTTCTTGGAACCTCTTGGGAACTTCTTGAGAGCCTCCTGAGAGCCTCTTTTGAACCTCTTGGGAACCTCTTAAAAGCCTCTTTGGAGCTTCTGAGGAGCCCCTTTTACCTCTTGAGAGCATCTTAGGAACCTCTTAAGAACCTCCTGGGAACCTTTTGGGAGCCTCTTGCGATTTCTTTGCGAACCTCATGCAAACCGTTTCGGAACTGTGAATGAAAGTCTTCTTGTGCAAGAAACAAAATGGGTCACTATGTTTGAATTTACACAAAACTTGTACAGGCTGTCGTGGTAAAATTCGCCAGAACATATTTTCGGTAAATGTAAACCTCAAGGTTTGCTTTTAACTTCAAGTGAAAGCCAGCAGGACCAGCTAGCTTTTCCTTTCACAGAAGAGGAATGGTTTTCAACGGGTTTATTTTTTCAGTACTAACCAGCACCCCAAAACAAAACTCCTTGTTCCATTGTAAAGCTGAAGAATAAGAAACAGTGCCTCACCATAACTTTTTTTAATGTTTTTTATATACAAGTAAACATTTCTGTGAATGGATTTACTGCTCTCCAGATTGCAGACAGCATCTCACCAAGTCAAGAGATTTTATCCGGCTCCCCGTTTCCCCCGGTAATCCGCCTCTCGGTAGAGCAGACTGTTTCCTTCTCATCAGCGTCAAGCCGACTGATCGGATCATTCTGAAAATTGACACTTTTGCCATTGAGCCACCACCTATGGGTCAGGAGGCTGACTCTGTCCTGGTAGGTCACTTTTTCTCTAAAATTATACTTAAAACCAGAAACGGGTGTTTTTTGGGGGTTTTTTTAAGTAGTGGTCCCGACCGATTTCCTACCCTCCGCCCAGGTAGTAGCTAATAAGCTGGACAGTTCTTTTCAGAACTAAGTAGTCTCCCGATTTCCGAAATCTACTCCGCGGCAGTAGAATAAAAAGCAAGACCTAGTTCTATGAGAACAAATCTACAAAGCTAGTAGATATACACATGGTGTTACCGCAAACTAAATATTTTTTTTTTTTGTTCAGATAATCCTCCTCCCCAAGCCAACCTCATCTTCTCTTAAGAAATCAAAATGCTTTAACAGTATTAATGACGATAGACACAGTACCAGTATCTGACGGTGTGATGGACATGGCACTCCCAACGTTATTACCCCTGGTCACTGGGCCATTTATTTCATTCCTTAAACCATCTCAGCCCCCTGGGGAGTATACAGCCTGTGCTGCCAAATACGTAGTTCATCAAGCTAAATCAATCACATGAACCATTTCCCTTCCTCACAGGCATGTGACAGGTACTCATTTACCACTGGGTGATGTGTAGCCTTGTCCAAGGCTCTTTACGCAAGCACCCCGCTTTGAATTCGCGCAACAATACTGGCACCGTACTGCAGTACTTGATATACAGTATACCGTGGGGTCGAAGCATGGTTTTTCAACCTCGTACCAAAAAACGAGGCCGAAAGAGAGCCTTGTTCCCACTGTAAACGGCAGCTAATTTTTTTTTAGTTATCATTGCGCAGGGATTCCAGCGCTAATTACGTATGCTGGAATCAGATATTGAATATTCATTTCCTGTACTGGACGGATAATCGTCCAATCATAAACACTCGTTATGATGTAATGATGTGTGTTTATCAACGAATGAGCATACACCTTCGGGAAATATTAGCATAAAGCAACTCCGCCCACAATCTGACCTTTTTACAGTGGGAACAAGGCTCTGTTTTGGCCTCGTTTTTGTGGTACGAGGTTGAAAAACCATGCTTCGACCCCACGTTATACTATAGACCTTTCTTTTGCAACGTCACAGCCCAAGTGGGGTGCTTGCGTAAAGAGACTTGGACAAGGCTAGGTGATGTGAAGCAATTATAGTTAAAGGTAGAGTCATTGTTTGGTAATGACCCGAATAAGAAAAATTGTGTAGTTTCTATCCGAAAGCGCACTTGTTATAAAGATGGTAATGGTAGTAAGCATCCTGCAAAAATAGTCCATCTGAAACGCCCTTGTTGATTAGAAATCGATACAAACATTTAAATCAGAAAACGATTAATCCTTTCTCAGATTTCTGAGGGCTTGTGTTTGTTTGCGAATGCTGCGGCCAGAGATGTAGTTTGTACCCTCTGTCACCTCGCTAAACACGGATGAATTTGACGTTCGTCCAAAAATACTGGGACAGTTTTTTGCTCTTTTCTCAGCAAGTAGACTCTTTATTCAACTAAAACTTTCACAAGTGACTTTTATTGTATCTTTCTTTTTATTTGTGCCTATTAATAAGCACTGCGTTGGCAAAAAACAAACGATGGCCCTACTTTTAAGTGTCTTGCCAAGTATCACAACTGGGATTTGAACCTGCATTCTTAGGACTTTGCCACCAGAACTTGAGTCTGGTGCATCAGACTGTGTTCAGCCACACAACATGCCGCATGTCTTCACACAACTAAAAGATTTGTCCCAAACTGTCTTCGTCTTTCAGATAAGAGATATCGCTGTACGGCAAGCTCATGAGGAAAGATTAGAAGGAGAGCTGCCGTCTTTTACTTGGACGAGCTCCAGGAACGAGCTGCTCATTGTTGCGACCCAGCGCAGCAGCGATATAGCTGCAGTCCGCCTTCACGGAACCTACCACACTACTCCACGACCACTGCAAGGTAAGTACCAGACTTGATTTTTAGCCCAGTTCATACTTCTTAAAAAGCGAATTTTGATTAAACTTGCATGACTCATTTTCCTGACAGGATGCCATAAAATTTACGTTACTTTTGAGATTCATGTCAGGTGTGAACCAGTCTTGAGATTGAGAAGTAACTATAACTAGTAAACTTGCGTAACTTGTGTAACCAACCCTGCATATTGAATCTCTTTTGGGAGGAGTGTTGGCTCTGAGAAGAGCCGGTGTGGTCGCGACATTTCGAACAGTATACCCTGCTCATCTTCAGGAGAAGTATTCATCTTTCAGAGCCAACACTCCTCCCAAGCAAGGTTTACACACGGTTGCAACCGGTTGCAACCGGTTGCACCCGGTTGCACCCGGTTGCACCCGCATGTTTACTAGTTATAGTTACTTCTTATTTGTCCACACCACGCAAAGCTTCAGACGTCACTCGGGCTTTAGAGTGTTAGTAATACCACAGCCGAGTCAAGTGACTTCGGCTATGGCTACAGCTGGCTGCAGTGATTGTTAAAGTAAAGAAATTGTCAGTGTTCTGGTTTTAGCCACTACCAGAGCCATCAGTTCGGACAAACCCTGAGAAGGTTGAGTTAACACTTGAGGCTAAATAAAGTTCTCACCTGCAGTTTCAAAGATAATTGTGATAACCAGGGTGCCATCACATCCGCTCTGAAATTGTGACGTTTGAAAGCTGTATACTTATCACATTTGACTAATACCCCGGGTTTTACTAAGTCAGGACCCAAATTTCATGGAGCCTCTTAAGCAGTAAGTTTTGCTGAGCAATTTTCTGCTTAGCAAAAATGTAGCCTTCCAGAAGACTCATTAGTCAAGGGTCAAAACATTAGGGCCCACATTCATGGCTCTGCTTACTGCACTTGCGATCACCATTCTTCGTTTACTGTGCAAGCGCCGAATTTCTGCGCTAGCTGCTGCTGTGTAAGCGAAGAATGCTTAATAACTTGTACCTGTGTCCCCAAATGTTCCATAACTCAAGCTGCAGTATAGTGCAATAATATTACATTAGTTCTTACACAAGCGCGAGTGGAATACAGAAAAAGATAGTGCTTCAATGTCAACACAGACGCACGTGTGACAACCAATTTATCTTCAAGCAAACTTGACACACATCTAAAATTAGCAAAAATACACGGAGTTACACACACATGTAGTTCAGCACAATAGGCAGGGTGTGATGTGGACCGTGTAAAAATGGTTTGAATAGGGTCGAAACATCAGGCCACTAACTCATATTTTTTGCATTTATACCATCGGTTCATTCGGTTGGTAAGCAGTTTGCAACGGCTAATTCTATTTTCTAAAAAAATGGTTTCATATCACACTGTTGTTGCCATGGATTAAACAGTTGTAATTGAGGATTACATTTTTTTTTTTTAATAAGATACATGTACAATAATAACAGTAATAGTAATAATTTAATTTATTGAGCGCCTCACGCTGAACCAACCCCGAGCGATTTACAACATTTAAAATTTCTTAAGAGTAAAACGAGAAAAATTTATTTTTGAAAAAGGCTTGTACAGCGTAAGCCTCCATACATGCCATACACAGATAGCCACATGGTACACACATGTAAGTTAAAACAGTTGAGAGTTGTTGCTGATTGGGTTTTTTTTTGGGGGGGGGGATTTCAAGTAAGACACATTTGGCATACAATTAAGAGAGGAACAGGTGTGTTTTCAAAGCCCTCTTGAAGTCAACGATGGTTTCTGAAAGTCTAATTTGTTCAGGAAGACTTTGTTCAGCTTTTGGTGCTACAATACATTCAAAGGATCAAGTAGTCAACCCATTAGTTGCTCCATGTACAACTAAACAGTACACACTATACACAAGAGGTGACATATTCACCCACATCGTCAACGCGAAGCCAAACGAGCGGCCGAAATGGTCCCCTATAGTCAGGTACCCGATGTAAAATATTGCCCTGGCTGATACAAACATGCAGACCAGTATTGGTATGATCTTGAGGTGACTGGGATCCAGATGGGTGCTCAGGGCCAGTGTGACGGCGACGTGGACCGACGTCTGTTCCAGCGTGTTCTGAAGAGCACGCTGTCGTAAGCGAACCAACTCCTCTGCGTGCTTTGAGGTCGTGTGGACACCTGCTGTGTCCATGTTGGCGTATCGGACGTTGCCCACAAGCTGAGCGGAAAAAAACAAATTAAAATGCAGATAATTATTTCTTTAAAGCAGATTTAGGT
The DNA here is from genome assembly GCA_023634235.1 of Pisaster brevispinus. NCBI lineage: Eukaryota > Metazoa > Echinodermata > Asteroidea > Forcipulatida > Asteriidae > Pisaster > Pisaster brevispinus. Next base: position 2,740,806 of record JAMKCF010000018.1, read on the forward strand.
TTGTTTGATTGTTTGTTTGTTTGGGTTTTTGTTTTTTGTTTTTTTGTTTTTTCCCGCTATGTCCACCTTGGCATAACAAACATTGCCTACAAGCTAAGCATGAACAAAGCGTGAACTAAGCTAAGCTAAGCATGAACAAAAATGTAAAATGCAGATAATTATTTCCCAAAGGCAGATTTAGATTTGTTTGTTTGTTTTGTTGTTTTTCACGCTATGTCCATCTTGGCATAACAAACATTGCCCGCAAGCTAAGAACAAAAATTTACGTAAAAATCATTATTTCCCAGGGTTTACTGAAGTAGATTAATACTTTAATAATCCCAGATTGTAATGTCACCATGAAATGTTTAAATTCTTTAAAACTTTTTTATAATTGCTTATTCTTTACAATTTTACCAATCGTAAACTTGGGTGTGATCCCTGGCTACACGGCAGCTTATGGTTGAATGGCTTCTGACTGGCACCCCCGAACAAAGATATTGACTAATAGGGAGACCGCCAACAAACATGACATAGGGCAGGATAGCTCAGTTGGTAGAGCGCCGGTACGTTAATCCGGAGGTCGTTGGTTCAAGTCCCACTCCAGTAAATTTTTTCTTTGTTCAAACCCAAATTATATTATAAAATTTACCCAGTCAGTTTCCTTTGTGGTTTATTACTTGATATCTTTACAGTTTTGTTAAATCAGTCTTGAAGGTATCAAACAGGATTGGTGGATCCGGAAATAAATAGTTGCAGTGTTCATGTTTTGCGTGAACAACCATTTACTGGAAAAAAATAGTTGCAGTGTTCATGTTTTGCGTGAACAACCATTTACTGGAAAAAAATAGTTGCAGTGTTCATGTTTTGCGTGAACAACCATTTACTGGAAAATAATAGTTGCAGTGTTCATGTTTTTGCGTAAACAACCATTTACTGGAAAAAAATAGTTGCAGTGTTCATGTTTTGCGTTAACAACCATTTACTGGAAAAAAATAGTTGCAGTGTTCATGTTTTGCGTGAACAACCATTTACTGGAAAATAATAGTTGCAGTGTTCATGTTTTTGCGTAAACAACCATTTACTGGAAAAAAATAGTTGCAGTGTTCATGTTTTGCGTTAACAACCATTTACTGGAAAAAAATAGTTGCAGTGTTCATGTTTTGCGTGAACAACCATTTACTGGAAAAAAAATAGTTGCAGTGTTCATGTTTTGCGTGAACAACCATTTACATGAAATTTAACAAACCTGTGAAAACTTGGGCTTAGTCTGTTGTGTGAGTCAGGAGATACTAGTGACAAATCATGCACAATTTTCAGCATGTAAACACATTGTCTGTAATTTTGGCTGTAACAACCGAAATCAGCTGTTGCATTTTTGTTTTTTGTTTTTTAGTTTTTCTTGAATATGACTTCATTTCAGAGGGAAATATTTCACAGAAAAAATTTGTTCTTCATAATAAGTAAACTTTCAGACAAAATTTAACAATGATATTTTATTTATTCTTATCTTTAAATCATTCTAAAAGAGTTCTTGCTAGTGAAATTTTTTGCTGGTAACTTTTTGTACGGAACATTAAAAGTTCCAACGTAAATTAAAAGAAGAAACAAATTGGAAGAAACTTACGTGAACACCAACCACAGTTGGTATAAGAGAAATCACCAGCCATCTGAGAGTGAAGGCTAGTCGATTGGTCAAGGTCGGGTCAAAGGTCACATCAAAGAGGTCATATTGCCACAAGATGTAGGTCAAAGCCACCAAGAAAATACCTGCGATGAAAACACGCCTAACCACCTCCGCTTGGAGGTCAGCCTTGTCTTTAGAAGTCATTATGTCCTTTTAAAAAAAAACATTGATTTCCCTTTTAACAAGTGAATAATAATGTTATACAAATTTGAAATTCTTCAGACTACATGTAATTGACCCCTAATGCTCAAACGTCACATCACAAAAAATATAAATTTATAAACATTATTTGTTTTTTTAATAGTCCCTTATAGGTCAGGTTTTTGCCATCAGAGTGGTAAAACCCAGAGCCTTATATTGGGAGAGTTGCGACAACTTGGGATAAGAAGCCATTTTGCCTTTAACACACAAAAAACATGGGGGAATACAGGGTACTAGACAAGTCTGCCCTTTGAGTTGTGCTGCGCTTGGACCGAAAATGGCGTCCAGCAACCGCGTGACTAAAGAGAAGTGGTCCCTCTATGTGGCAACTCTCTCAATGTACGGCTCTGGTAAAACCCTTTCGCACTCCCAGTAAGCGGTGGTTGTGCTGTGCTGAGGGCGACTCCATTAAAAACCGAAAACTTTCAAACTTTATCAAACTGGCTCCTGGTTTTTCCGAGACTCACCCTTTTTGATTTTCAGTTCTTCCAAACAAACAGCTTTCAGACGCTGCACTTCAAACTACACACACACAAACACACTGACTGAGTTTGAGTGCTGTGTCAACATGGGCATGTACAACTGAGTCCGATTTTGTTGAATAACTGTAATGATAATGGTCCAGTGACTATATACATTACTTATTTTCTACAGGGCCAGGTATTACTCAAACACAACCAGGTACACTGGGGATGACCATACCTGGTTAAGTTAAGCTTGTTTGAGGTCCAAAGGGCGGGTCAATATTAGTTCACTGAAGCGATTACTGAAGTTGTGGTTATATCAAAACTTTATCCTTTTTGTTGGGGGGGTCTTCTTCTATGATTATATTCTATTTGTGATCAATATATTTTGTTTGTGGCCTTTTCAAAAATTTAAAAGTGGCCAAGTTTCTTTGAATAGGCAATTAAGTTGGAGTTTGAAATTATAAAGCAAAGTTAATACATTCAAAGTTGTATTTTAAAAGACCGTTGCCTCTGTTTTATTTCTTCCTTTTTTCGCAAAAAGGATGATATATAATATAACTTCTCAACTTTACAGTATGGAATTTGATGATGTACACATCATTATGGCTAAACAAGACTTTAAAAGTAGTCTGAAATCCAATGCATGGTTTGCCCTTAATATTCTTAGTGACTGGCCAGCATGACCAGCCATTTCAATAGTCCATACTTCAAACGAAAAAAGAATGCTTTTCAAACACTGAACAGCCAGCTGGACCACGAAGAGAGACTTTTGACTGGTCCTCAGTTGTTTTAACTGGCGTTTGGCCACCAGCGGACCACTGTTAAGGGAGAATGCTGCAATTGATGACATCATCGTTTGATGATGTCATTCTAACAGCTCCACTTGTTGGCATCAAATATATAACCTTGAATCTTGAATCTTGAATCATAAATACGAAACATAAATCGTTGTGAAAAGCATAGTGACCTTGTTTTTCGATGAAACAAAACACTTGTTTGGATTTGGTTTTGGTTTTGGTTTTGGTTTTGGTTTTGGTTTTGGTTTTGATTCTAGTTTTGGTTTTGGTTTTGGTTCTGGTTTTTGGTTTTGTTGGTGGGGGTGCTCCTCAATCCTCACTAAGATCATTTTAGCAAATTGAATGCACAAATTTGAAAAGTCGAAGCAGTTTCATCACTGTACCGTTCAAAGATTTTATTTCCCGTTTTTCTTCTCCTTTTTTCCCTCTGCAGTCTGCAGCCGAACCATACTTGAAGACGAAGGAACTGTCCGATGGCCGGACGACTTCACGTCAGACTCCACTGACTGCGAACTCACCTTCCATACACATCCAATGAAACGTGTCATCCTAACATTCGACAAACTTCAGGCTCCAGGAGTCCACTGCTCAGATTTCAAAGTTGTGGTAAGTCGATGGGGGGGGGGGGGGGGGTCCTTTTAGAGCAAGTCCTCAGCCCAGTTTCAAAAGAGGTAATGAGCTTAACAACTTATTTGCCAAGCGATGTAGCAGAGGACCAGTCATTGACAATAACCATGGTACTTAGGTTGGTAACCATTCTGCTTGGCAACATTTGTTTTGTTTGTAGCCAATTTTTCGTGTTTGGGCCCTGGGTTAGACAGTTTCATAAATCCTGTTAACGCTGAAGCTTTTTTTTTTTGAGGGGGGGGGGGGAGTTCTTTTTAATTTAAATTTTTTTTGGGGGGGGTATCACCTTTTCTGCGTTCTTCGTAAGTCCAATGTATCTCCAAATATATCTGATAAAAAAATATGCAATTTGATTTTCTTTTCTTTTTTTTCAGATTTTTGACGTTGAGCCAAGTCGGACCTTGAGCTACTGCGAGACCCAGTTTGAGCCCTTTTCTATCATCTCTACGTCCAATGAGATAAGGCTTCAATTCAAATGGGCCAATAGTATGGCTCCGTCCATCATGAGACGACAACTACTCGAGAATGTGGTTGTCGTGGTGAGACACTTAGTGATGGATCGACCCCTCCTAGCCGGTGAGTCATTCACAGACGGATAAAACATTTTCATCGTACAGAAAACTTTTGTGGACTTCCTTTTCATAACAGTAATAGTTTCTACTTATAAAGCTCTTATATCCGTCACTCAGTGACGCTCACTGCGCTTCAACATTCAGTATTTTCCTGCGAGGTATAATATGTGGAGCTACGTTTAGTTAGTAAGAGAGTGTCTACCGATCTCTGACCCTACCTTTTAAAAAAATGCTGGGTTTTTTTTTTAGTTGAGCATGTCGCAGAGTACCACAGGATTTATCGTCAGCTAGAGGGCGAGTTTTCATCTCTTGACCATGGCCGAGCCCCCTGGATGCTTGGTAACTGCTCGGTCCTCATCGAACTTCCGTCCGACATGCAGATCTTGATACAATTCCAGGATTTCTTGATCGGCGAGCAACATAAAGTGTTTGACGACAAGACGCCCAAAAAATGTCAACCGGAATTTGTGCTGGTAAGGAGAAGACTCTACAGTTTTTGAAAAAATTGATTCCTCTTTTTGTCCTTTCTTGTTAACAATTGTGATGATAATAATAGACAATAATGTAGCACCAGTATCTGTGAATTTTGATGTCAATGGGGCATGAACATTATTAAACTGATCTCAGACAATGTGTGTTCTAGCTGGAGTGCCAGACTACGGTAGTCACATGACATCTGGGAATGTTGAACAAAAGTGACGTCAATAGGGCAGAGTACTATTGGGACTAGGTTTTTGGAGGATGCTTTGAAAACTGGTTAACATTGGTGCTTTTCAAACATGGATGCAATTCGCCTGACGTCATCTTTACAACAATCTTAATAATGATAGTGGCTTCTTATAAAGTGCTTATGGCACTTCAACATTATTACCCCAGGGGTCGATTTCACAAAGAGATAAGACTAGTCTTATCTGAAGTTAGGACCAGTATGGTCTTAACTTAGGACTAGTCCTATCTCCTAGCATTGCCTAGGACTAGTCCTAAGTTAGGAAGGGTTTTTTTTGAAATCGACCCCTGGTCACTGGGCCATTTATTTCATGTGCCTTAAACCATCTCTCTTGGAAGATTTCATTTGCCTAAAACCATCTCTCTTGAAAGCTCTCTTGGAAGACGTATACTGCCAAGTCTGTAGCGCACCAATCCAAATCAATCATAAGAACCAACTCTGCCCACACAGGTACCTGTTTAACCCTGGGTGCAGAGTGGCCATTATGGATAAGTGTCTTGCTCAAGGACACGTGTGTCATGACTGGGATTCGAACCCACACCCAGATACACCCTGTGACTTTTAGCCACCATTACAGGAAAGCTCCATTAAATAAAGAGGTTCAAATGAAACATCCTTTTCGTCTGACAGCTCACACCTGTTATCTCCCTGTAATTCCTTTTCCAAACAATGGACATGATTGGATCATTCACAAACCAGTAGGGCTGCTGACTGTCCCAGGCAGATTAACTGCTCATCCATTAAGTTTAATGACCCAAGTAATTCAATGTAAACACACCTAATTTGTGAAAAGGATCAATAGTTTCCAAGTTTTGTTGCCAAAACTCAGAAATTCTTTAATGGAGCTTTCCCATATACTGACCTTTTCTTCGAGTCCGATGCACTAAAACACCCGACCACGGCGTGCCACATAACTTAGCCACCAGAAATTGAGTCTGATTTACTAAACCGTCCAACTACACAAGACACCACCTGACTTTGCTACCAGAACTCGAGTCCGGTGCATTAGTCCACTCGGCCACAACATAGTTCTCAAAATAATGTCAGATGCCAGTCAGTTGTCTTCTTGTTTCCATTGTCTGCGTCTGCTTTACTTGACCATGTGCATTTTTCCTCCTTTAACAAGATCGAGGATGTAAGCAACGGGCGTGAGAATATCTACTGCGGAAACTTCAAGGCTTTCTCCTGGTTGTCGGATACCAACGCTGTCCTGGTAACCTTCTTCACCAACCCAGTCATTGTGTACCATGGGTTTAGAGCCAAATACAAAGCTGTACAGAGAGTGGACGGTAAGTCATCTATTGGAAAATTCACGATTTACATTTTGCAAAAGATTGTTAATGTCCTTATGGTTTTGACCCAAGCAGAGTCTTTCTAAAAGGCTGAAAAAAGGAGTATATTAAAAGAAAGTAGAATTCTATTTTCTGATCTATTTTTTTATAATGTTATTTGAGAACATTGATTTGAATTAAAATTCCCTGCTCACCTGTGAATTATGCTTAACGTAAGCACAGAACTCCCTGCTTTCGTAAGCGCCATTTATTTGCTTACGAAAAAAGCAGAGTCATGAAATTGGTCCCTGAACTTACTGATTGAAATGACTACAGCTATTTTTCAGCAAATAATACCAACAAAATATGTTCATGGTATTGTTTTTGTGAAACCTGTGATTTTTTGTCATGAGTTTCAAATCCCCTTTTCATTTTCTAGGTCCCACCGATCACTTTTCTGAAGAAACGGGTAAGTTTACCTCAGTAAACTTTCCAGACCGATACCCTTCCAATCTGGAACACAGCTGGGTGATCCACTGCACCCCAGACCACATCGTGTCGTTGGTCTTTGACTCGTTCCAGCTGGAGAATTCTGCAGACTGCAGCAAGGACTATGTCAAGGTATGTGGCAGCCATCTCTTGACATGTATATGCTTTCACGCACATGTCTATAGGGGTCAGAGTGAGGCTGAGTGGGATAGACTGGTGCTATTTTAATGTGTTTTTCCCATGGTGAGTTTGTAATAGGGTTGGGGTGCCAAACAGTGACGAAAGTTTACTTTATATTTTAATGATTATTGAAAAAATAAATACAACTATTTGCTTCTTATTTAAACAGATCGAAGACATGTCAAGCGGTTTCAGCTCGGTCCTCTGCGGAGCTCATGGCCTCTTTGCTTGGACGTCAGCTGGCAACGAGGTCATCGTTACCATAGCAACCGATAATGACATCACAGCATCTGGGATTTCGGTGGAGCACACATGGGTGGATATTTCCGAAGGTAAATGGAGACTACTTTTGTAGGACCATCATCAGTGACAAAACAACTATATATAGTTGCTTAGCAGAAAAAAAGCAGTGAACCAGTGATCAGTCATGTACAAGCAGGCATTATGGTCGTAGCCAAATTGTGCTAAGCCAAGTGTTTCTGGGCTTAGCGTTAAACATCAAGTAATAATTAAACCACAGGGGATGCTGAGTGGGTAAATTTTAAATAACTTGAGTTGAATTTTTTTTTTTTTGCAAGTTCGTAGAAGCATGGAGGTAGTAGAAGTGTCAAAATTTGACACTACGGAAAGCTTCATTAAAGAAAGAGGCTCAAATGAAACATCCTTTTCGTCTGACGCTCACACCTGTTATCTCCATTTAATTGTTTTTCCAAACAGTGGACATAATTGGATTGTGCACAAACCAGTAGGGCTGCTGACTGCCCCAGGCAAATTAACTGCTCATCCATTAAGTTTAATGACCCAAGTAATTCAATGTATTAATTTTGGTTTTTACCCTACACTGATGTGTGTTAGCACTGTATACTCAGTACTTTCCCGAGTTCTGTGAAAAAAATCACAGGCATATTACTCGGGTGGGATTCGAACCCACGACCTTTGCAATTCTAGAGCGGTGTCTTACCAACTAGACCACCGAGATTGCCCGGCAGCTAGAGGCAGTTCGAATCCTATATTTTAGCAGCGGGTACCGCAACGATTTAATAGATGTTAATTTTGCATCGGGGATAAAGAATATTATTCACAGAACTCGGGGAAATTACTGAGTATACAGTGCTAACACACATCAGTGTAGGGTAAAAACCAAAATTAATATTCTTTATCCCCGATGCAAAATTAACATCTATTAATTCAATGTAAACACACCTAATTGGTGAAAAGGAGGAATAGTTTTTGTGGCCCATCCCAAACTAAGAAATACTTTAATGGAGCTTTCTGGTAATGAGAATTATTAACGACTGACAATTTACAATTTTTTCGTGGCAGGTTGTTTTCTGCTCCTGAGGGGCGAGTCTGGGAGCGTCAAGTCCTCAGAATTCTTAGAGGAGCATGAACATTGGGAGGGGTCATGTCAACTCATAATCCACAGTTCTCCAGACAAACGTCTGAGCGTTCTGGTGGAGGGGTTGGTCATAGAGAAGGACTGCGGGAATGCTGGTCTGACTGTAAGTACAATCTTTTCCTGGCTTCCTCTGATCACTAACAATAGACCTTTATCATGCTGCCATCATCTTGGTCATGTTTCCTGTATCCAACAGCAGTAATGAATGCTGATATTCTTCGTACAAAAAGGAACCAGACTATGTAGCCTCCGAGCCTCTGTTTGATTACATTGTACTTATTTATTTTATGTTATTTTTGTTGCTCTCTGCCTGTGTAGGTCGTTGACATTGCAACCTTGCGCAGAAAGGTCATCTGCGAGGTCAATCATGATTTTGTTTTCACGACCGACTCCAACGAGGTCGCAATCGGATACATCAACTACCAGACAACGTTGCCAGACTTCACCATCAGCTGGCATTCGCTACATCGCAACGTCGTACCTGGTACGGTAATCTGTACAAACTCAACCACAGTAGCTGTGGGTTTTATTTGTGCAAGAAAAATAGGCATAAATGAATGTGCAAAAAAAAAAAAAGTCAAACTGTAAATCATTTTAAAACTTTTTCACTGTAACAGAATCAGCAATTTTGATGATATCTACACATTTTGGTTCTTTGGTCTGTTTATTGAAAGCTAGAGGATGGAATGAAGTTACTGTTCCCAAAAGAAATGACATATTTTTCCTTGACTCATATCTGTCTTACTGATTAGAATATGCTAAACTCTACTCCTGCCTAAGCCCAGCAAGTAGATTTCATTGCTGCATTGCAATAAACTTCCATTATTTTCTGTCTTGCAAATAAAGATATATCCTAACAAACTGAATGCTGTCGGAGAAAACACACCAGTCTTTTGAAGGTGATATCTAATTTTGTCATCTGTCCCATCTTTTAACACTAGTAGTTGAGTACAAAGAAAGAAACTAACTTCTTGTTCATCTACAGGTTTTCTCGTAGTTAGGCGTTAACAGCGTTTGTTTGTTCTACGGGAAATCCTGTAGATATGGGTTAAAGACAAAAGTGTTGAGTTTTAAAACCGATTATCTCTGAATTTTTCAAATTTCAGCGGAGTGTGTCAACATCTTTCATGTGCCAGCCCTTGCCATATCTCTGACCGAAGGCCTGCCTACAATACCCCTCCTCCCAGCAGACTGCGGCTGTCAGATCCTCTTTACTCTCCCTCCAGAAGAGACTGTGCTTCTCATCATTCATGAGCTTGTGATACCCGATGCCGACTGCGAGAGACATTATTTTGAGGTACTTTTCAACAAGATAATGTTGGATAGCAATTTTTTAATTTGATTGTACAGACTAGCAATGTTACGCACACAGAGGCTTCTGCGAATGATAGGGGGCAGTAGACTTACCAGGTACATCCATCGTCTTTGGAGATGTGTGCATGCTCAGTACTATGTCAACAATGGAAAATAACCCTGTATGTTTGCTGCCACCTAGAGTTCCAGTGATAGAAACTAGAGATAAACCTTCCGTTTATAATTCTATTGGTGTTTGGCAGATTACCTTATTCCCACTTGATGGTATCTGACATCAACAAAACGTCAACCAACATTCCCAAGACAAGTTTATGTCTGATAACTTCTATTCTTGCTTAAATGTAAATTTTGCAAATCAAATTGGGAACTGAGTTCTGAAGGTCAGTTTTCTTGCGCAAGGCATTATTTCAAAACATTCAAAATATTAAGTTGACGCTTGATCAGCAAAACTTGTTTAAAAAAACTGCTTTTATTGAGGTGTTTTTCTGAGAATCTCCTCATGTTTTTCCACTTTTTATAGATTGAAGATTTAGCCACCCTGCGCTACGATCGTTACTGCGAGGCTGATCAAACTTTCTCGTGGAAAGCCGACAGCAATGAAGTCATAGTGAGATTTCCAACAATTTCTGATTCTTCAACGATTCGTATCGTCTTGGACTTTAATAGTATCGGTCGCCCTAAAACGTCAGGTTGGTTGAAAGTCCTTTGCTTCGATTGTAATACCTGTGAGGGTGGCACAAGCAAAACACCTAGAAACATTTGGAAAGCCTCTGCAAGGGGACACTTAAAATATTTTTTTTAATTTTTTTTTTCGTTTTTTTTTTTTTTTTCGATTTTTTTTTAAAAGAAATCATATAAAAAGGAAAATGATCGTATGATGGTTCTCTCTGCAGTCCCATTTGGGGTCCCTTAGGGTTAAACAAATTTTGAAAAATGACCTCCAGGGTAAAGCTTATGACCTCCAGGGTAGAGCTTATGACCTCCAGGGTAAATCTTATGACCTCCAGGGTAAAGCTTATGACCTTCAGGGTAAAGCTTATGACCTCCAGGGTAAAGCTTATGACCTCCAGGGTAAAGCTTATGACCTCCAGGGTAAAGCTTATGACCTCCAGGGTAAAGCTTATGACCTCCAGGGTAAAGCTTATGACCTTCAGGGTAAAGCTTGTGACCTCCAGGGTAAAGCTTGTGACCTCCAGGGTAAAGCTTGTGACCTCCAGGGTAAAGCTTGTGACCTCCAGGGTAAAGCTTATGACCTCCAGGGTAAAGCTTATGACCTCCAGGGTAAAGCTTATGACCTCCAGGGTAAAGCTTATGACCTCCAGGGTAAAGCTTATGACCTCCAGGGTAAAGCTTGTGACCTCCAGGGTAAAGCTTATGACCTCCAGGGTAAAGCTTGTGACCTCCAGGGTAAAGCTTGTGACCTCCAGGGTAAAGCTTATGACCTCCAAGGTATGTAACTTGCATTGCACCATCAAGCCGCCATCTTAGAGGTAAATGTTCATAAATGGAAACACAACAATTTGTACGAATGATACACAGGATTGGTCAACCTCCTTTTGACCTCTAGGTGAGGGCGCCCTACTCATATGACGTCATGTGCATAGGTGTAGATCAAGAATCAAAATTCACCAGGAATGGTGCTGATTGCCGAAAGCCTTTTTCAATTAGCTTGGCGCGTTGCTAAAAAAATTCAATTACACAAAGTTTGGGTAACAGGTTACCAACCTTAGCACATTATGTAATAATGTATGTAACTGGTTCACTGGTAATTTCAGATTGCAGCAAGGTCCTGACCGCTGACGGAGGAGACCTCCAGTCTGTTAACTTTCCATCGGGCTATCCACCAGATATCGAGTGTCAGACGCTGATACATTTGCAACCAGACGTCGGGGTTCAGATTGTCTTCAGCGAGTTCGAGCTGGAGAAACCGACGGAGGCTGGAAGCTGCACAACTGACTACCTCAAGGTCAGAATGCCTCTCCTTAAGATATTAACAACTTATTTTAGAAACATTTTCCATTCTGAAGTTGTCACTACAATTTATTTCATAAAAGCAAATTTCAATCAACTTTTTTTTTTTTTTTTTTTGAGACAATCTTGCAATGCTGAAATTTTCACAAAGTTTGATTTTTAAAAATGTTGATCAATTTTTTAGCAAATCCACTAATCAGTGAAACAATTTTTACTTTCTTTTTTCCAATTCTTAAAGAAAACTGTTTTTAAAGATCTTCAGATGTGTTTTTGATACTTCTTGATTTGATTGTCTCTAATTACAGCTGAGTGATTTGACGACAGGCCAGAACGTCACCCTTTGCGGCCAGCTTGGCCCATTCGTCTGGTCATCCATCGGGAGTGAAGTCCTGCTGGAGTTTGTCTCTGATGAATCAAACTCTTTCCCAGGATACTCGGCTTATTATACGGTGTTGCCATGGATACCTGACTCTCCAGGTTTGTTGAGAAATGGGTGTTAAATCTCGGTGTAGGCAGTAAAAGAACCTTATATTCCTTCATACTTGACGCGGCTTATCTGACTTCCAAAGGTGCAACAAAATCACTGCGTCTTTTCTAATGGTGTGTCTTATCTGGTATCACTATAGATCATTGTGATGATCACTGTGTGAAATTAAATTTATCTTGTGAAATAAGCTCATTTGTTTAGGGAAATGTTTTCTTATTATTTAAAATAACGCAGTGTGTAGTAATAAAGTGTAGTTTTTAAGGCTTAGTGTAGTTTTAAGGTAAGCAGCTGTATATGAGATCAGACCTTTAGCCTGATTTCATAAAGCCTGTAAGCAAACAAAAAGTATAAACTTGCTAAGGAGAAATAGGTTACCAGCCATAGTTAAGGTTGTTACGGCTGGTACCCCACTCATATTGTACTTGGCATCACTGCGATAGTCATTTTTTATTTCCTCTACCATTAGGTTGTAATGTAACGCTGACATCAGAGACTGGAATCATCCAATCACCGAACAACGCTTCCAGCACCACGTTATATAACAACTCCCTTGTGTGCTTTCAACATATCGTAGTCAAACCGTCCCAGTACGTGGTTCTCTCCTTCAGTCTACTCAAACTTGAATCCGATCTGCAATGCTCGAAGGACTTCATTGAGGTAAGAACAGGGGTTCTCAGTTGATTTGTCTCCAACTGATTTAACCTCTGGAAAAAAATGTCTTCCGATTTCAATTGAGTCGGAAGTATATTTGTTGATCTTGTTGGTGAAGGCATGGGATCAAAACTACAACTGCTTTCCCACAGAAGGTCTGTAGCCAGCCTCTGTCTTTTACACGGATGTTTGCAAGGTAAACGTGCTACCAGTGTGTCCGACCTGGTTCCTCCTATCAGGATGTTTGAGCGTTAAACCAGGATTTCTGCTTGTTAATCTTGCTTGGCTGAGATGTAGAACAAAAAGCAATCCAACAGCTTTATTCCATGTTCATCTCTTTGGAACTCCTTGCCTGTTGCATCGAAATTTCTCTCCATCCTACAGTCTAAAGATTAAGACGCAATTCCAACCTTTAGCTCCCTGAGTTATTCTTATCTTGAATGTTTTTTGTCTTGTACGTAACCCCCAATACCAAGAGTGGCATTTAGCCATGTTTTGGGCAAACTTGCATGAAAGCTATTAAAAAACACAAGGTCGTAACTTGATAGGTTGAAAGGTCAGATCTAACACACTATAGCAAGCACACAATTTGCTCCACTCAATAAGGTCATATCTCACTTAATTGTTTTTTGCGTTCATTTATTGCACTACAACAACAAAAATTAAATTGCAGCTTGGCTCCACTGACAAAGTGAAATCTGTTTTGTTTTGGTGTTCAGATTCGGGACGTGATGACCCAACAAGCGTCTGTCTTCTGTGGGGACGTAAATCCTTTCACTTGGATCTCGGAGGGGAATGAAGTCATCGTGAAGTTCCAAACCGACGGCGAGAACCGATTCCAAGGTTACAGAGCAACATTTAGAGCTCTAGAGAAAGAGACATTTTCCTGTAAGTGTTGGGAGGAAGGCTTTAACACGTTGACTGCCGGTCATAGATTCGTAGGGCGTTCCCATTTGCCAAGTGTGGTGCGCATGCGCGCATACCAAATAGGTACTTTTTTGGTGTGTACATGTTGTAATACAAATTCTAAGGATGTATGTCCTCACCACGGCCAGAAGCGTATTTGTTGCATTCTCAGTGATGCCAGTGTATTCAATTAACAGTACAAAAACCTTTCATTCTCTACGAGTATACTCGTAGTGGCAGAATCCGTTACACCTGTTACTACGAATATACTCGTAGGCGGCAGTCAACGTGTTACTTGCTTCTTTTAGAAAACAATCTGTCGTGAGGTTCGAAGGGGGATCAGGTTGGCCCGGTGGTTTCCTTCCCTGCCTTTCACTTCTGTGGACCTCGGTTCGAATCCCACCTCAGACCGGAGCCTTGCATGTGGATTGGGTTTTTCAGTCCCTACCTGATTGCATGGGCTTTTTCCCATGTAGGGTTTTTCTCCCACATCTGAAACTGAACGTTTCCTGTTCAACCTATTATTGGTGCTAATAACTGTGCTGTTGGTTGTGTAATGAAATAAATAAATTACAAAAATGATGGTTACGTTGATTTGTTTTGGGGTTTTGGGGTTGTTTTTTTAATTTTTTTTTTTTAAATGACATAACCCCCAAGCGGACAGTACTTATAATCAAAAGATATGCTTTATGAACAAATGATCCAAGTTCCAGACTTTTTTGTCGGCGTCTGGTGATTTAGAGAGTCTGTAAATGCAACACTCTGGGAAAATTCATCGGTTTCTTCTCCAGGCCTACAGGAGACGGCCATTTTCAGGATTTTTTCATATTCGTGCGATCAGACACTTGGGGGGGGATAAACAATCAAACTTGTGATATGTTTCTTTTCCTAGCATGTGACTCAACGTTGACCTCACCCGATGGGTCCATCTCGTCACCCGGTTTCCCGTTACGGTACTACAACGACGCCCACTGCGTCACTACGATCGTCATGGAAGACCACGCCCTGATCCAGATTGTCTTCTCGATATTTGAAATTGAAGAGTGGCCAGACTGTTCCTATGATTACGTTGAGGTAGGTTGACTTAATCTGCGATTACATTTGGGTTGAAAAAAGATAAATTTATCTGCGACCTCCAGATCAATGTGCAGGCACTCTACCAACTCAGCTATCTGGAGTTAGTGGTCGCCCTATTTCGTCAATATCTTTGTATGGGGTGCCAGTCAGAAGCCATTCATTCTTTAACTGCCGTATAGCCAGGGATCACACCCAAATTTACGATACAACCTGGGAAGCGGCAGCCAAGGGATCACCTTAAGGGGATGTGACTAAAATGTTAAGATTCCTCGGCTGCCGCTTACCATGGCAGATCGTAAACTCGGGTGTGATCCCTGGCTATACGGCAGTTAAAGGTTGAATGACAAAATGCGACCTCCAGATCAACGCACCGGCGCTCTACCAACTGAGCTATCAAGACCTATGTTAGCTGGCTCCCTATCTTGTCAATACCTTTGTTTGAGGGTGCCAGTCAGAAGCCATACAACCAATAACTGCCATATAGCAGGGATTACACCCAAGTTTACCATACGACCTGGGAAGCGGCAGCAGAGGGATTACCTAAAGTCGCACATCTCAATGTCTTTACTTTAAAATTCCTAGCTGAGGACTCAGGGTATCGGCTCTCCACAAACTTTCTGTGGTAGCAAGTCGCCTTTCTCCTGGCTGTCGGCAGGTAATATTGCCGTAGTGACCTTCCACAGTGATTACATCATAACGAGTGCGGGGTTCAAGGCGGACTACCAGGTGATAACGAAACCAGGTCAACTCAAAGGTCAGTGTTTAAAAACCACTATCTAATGATGACTTAAAACCCTGCGTGACACCATCAAAACAAAATCACACTATTTCACCCTGCCTTACTTTTTTGAGTAACAGTTTGATTTTAGCTTGTAATACATTTTTTGTGAAGAACCCAATCATTTTTAAATCACCCAAAGCATTAGATATAGACCCTTTTGACTATTAATAAAATCAGTTCAAGCAAAGTTGTATTTTGAGATGAGTCCACATGTGTCTCTATGGGACCGTTCTTTCAGACTTGGGGTTAATTTGACCCTGAAACTGAGCACCGTGGGTGTCCACAAGATAAACACGATTTAATCCAAATTGGGCTTGCGTCCACACATAAGTTTGTTCTAGTCCAGCGGACGAAACTGAGCCACGAGGTTGATCACTTATATGAAGTTTTGTGAAAGGGGCATTGGTTTTGTTGAAATGTATCAATTATGTATTTGTGTATATTACAGGCATGATATTCTTCCTACTCATTTTAAGTCTGATTTCCGATTCACTGCTCTTGGAAAAAATCAGAAAAACTGTGATTGCATAGTCTATTAAACCTTACATTATGTGTACATGTAGACCAGTCCTTGTACTCAATCAAAATTGTCCTCCCAAGGACCAACTATCATGCCTGGGGCTCATGGGCTCAAAGATCGAGCCTCAAGGATGACAAATTTCAGACTAAAACCTGAATGCAGACTGTTTTTTAAGGAGCTGTTGTAGTCTATGCAAAGAAATCCTCCGTGATGTTCCTCTCTAGCACTGAGGATACTGTTCCCAAAAGCTCCTTGGAATCTATAACTCCAATGGTTCCCACATGGTGGCAATGACGTCATTTCAACCTCTTTTCTAAAGTTTCCTTTTTTCCATACCTTGGTGTCAGCAATGACTCCCACCCCTGGATCTTAAGGGCCATGTCACATGAGGCAATTTACAGGCAACCAGTTCCAGGCAATCTCCATGAAGAAAAGACATTCACATTTCAATGTTCATATATTTTTCTTGGGGATCATAAGACATTGTTTGAAAAATGACTCATGTGCTTCCGAAGTGGTCCTGTAGCATGCACTACAGTTGGTTGCCTCCAAGTTGCCTGTAAAAGTTGCCTCGTGTGACAGGGCCCTTAGGGCCCTGTCACACGAGGCAACTTTTCCAGGCAACTTGGAGGCAACCAACCGTAGTGCATGCCAGGGTCACTTTCGGTAGCACATGAGTCATTTTTGTCAAACAATGTCTGTCAGTCCCTGAGAAAACTATGTGAACATTCGAAATGTGAATGCCTTTTCTTCTCGGAGATTGCTTGGAACTGGTTGCCTGTAAATTGCCCTGTGGGACATGGCCCTTAGACATAGTTAGAAAAATAATGTTCCTTTTGCGTGCGGTGCTGTTGGTTGCCTGTAAGTTGCCAGTAAAATTTGCTGAGTGTGACAAGGCCCTAACTGTGCATCAAACAGAGGCAGGAAGAAAAGCTTTCAAAGTTAGGGGGAGCCAGGTATGGAATGCCCGTCCTACAACTCTTACGAGTCTGCCTGCTGGCAGCATCAGTCAGTTTAAACTTATAAATAACCAGATTTGTATTTCCTATTTTTGGTGTCTATATTTTTTACTCTGCATTTTTTAAGTAACATTGTATAAAAGTTTGTGTTCTTTTTTGCTGTTTAGTTTTTATTGTATCTCAGTACAAGCTGGGACCCATGGGAGACCAGTGGTTGCCACTGAATGGGCCATCCAGTTGAAATAAGAAATAAATAAATAAATTTATTTTATTTTATTTTATTTCTTTCTTTTTTTGTTATTTTTTCTTTTCTTGTTATATTTAGTTTTGCTTTTATTTATTTATTTGTTTATTTATTTATTTATTTAATTATTTAATTATTATTATTATTATTAATATTAATAATTATATTTTTTGGGGGGGCTTGCATTTTTTACTGTTTTAACCTCTGCCATTTTTTACTGCCATGTCTATTGTGAATAACTTTTCTAGATTTTTTTACATGTATATATTATATTTGTGCTTGTGTGTAGCTAGAGGTATTGGAATTAAAGACCTTTGGGCCACAGTTTTTAAGTAAACTTGTTTAATTCCGGGCATATGCCTCTGGCTTTTTTTTATTTTCTTTTTGGTACCAATTCTCTGTGTATGTATGTTGTTTGTATGTGTTTTTAATGCCGAATAAATAATAATAACAACAATAATAATAATAATAAATAAATCTTAACTGCTGAGCGAAAGTGTAATGTCAAAATACAAATCGCTAAGGTGATATTAACAACTCATCTTGAGATAAATCTTTTTAAATCAAGCCCAGGACTATCATTGAAGTGCATAAGGTGCTCTGTAAATATTTTATTATTATTGTGAACTTTGACGTAACCAACTACACTCCATGAAAAAGGAACATTTCAACATCGCACGAGGCATTTACCTTGTTTCCACAAATCTTATTTTCACAGCTTGTGATGAGAGTCTGTTCGCACCGAATGGTTCCCTGTCTTCTCCCCACTACCCCAAGCTATACCCAGGCAATAAGGACTGCCGCATCACCATCACGGCGGAGCCAGGCTACGTCGTCCAGATACACTTCACCGAGTTTGAACTGGAATTCCATGAGGCGTGCAAATACGACTACGTATTGGTGAGTTCTACTGACCATGTGACTCATGACATCACAGAAGAGCCAGCCGTCGATTTCACCAAACTCTTCCTAACTTAAGATTAATCTTAGGACTTAGGACGAGTCCCAGCCTTGCACTGTAACATGTAAACCTTAAGATTAATCCTAAGTTAGGACTAGTTACTCGTCCTAACTCAAGATAGGATTAATCCTAGCGTTTCGTGAAATCGGCTGCTGGACTCCCAGCAGGCACAAAGTGTGCTTTGGGAGAAAAACGTCAAATCCCTAACATCTTATGCAGATGATAGTGTGAAATTTTGATCTTCCCAAGATTTGACATGAAAAAACTGGGTTTATTTCAAAATATGTTGAGCCATTATTTTTACAATAAATTGTTTTACATGGAAATAAAAATACAAAATGTAAAAACTTCGCCACCACCCCTGCACCCAGGTACCAAGTACCTATTGGGCTCTTTTTTTTTTATTGTATACCCATGTTATCTTTCAGATAAGGAACTTGCCAGAGGGAACACAAGTTAGATAATGTATTGCCTTGTACCCCTTAACCCAGGTACCATGTACCTATGTGGGTTCCTTTTTTAAGTATATACCCACTTTTATCTTTTAGATAAGGAATTTTCCAGACTTAAAGCAATACAATACGGTATTATTTTTTTGATACACTTCATCCCGGGTACCTTGTACCTATATGGGTTCCTTTTTAAAGTATACCCATGTATATTTTTCAGATCAAGAACTTTCCAGACGGTGCGCAGGATAAATATTGTGGTACCTTAAACCCATTTGCGTGGGTGTCAGAAGGCAACGAGGTTGTAGTGGAGTTCCACAGCGATGCAAGCACCAGAATGAAAGGGTTCTTAGCCCAATACATCACGTACCCAGCGCCCATCCCACCCGTAGATGTGGTCAATCAGCCAAGTAAAGGTAGCTCTTTTCACTAAAATTCAACTTAACAGCTATAAAACCAAGTAATACACGATAAGGGAAATAACTGTAAATTTTTTAATCCGGAAGTCTCAAGTTCAATCCCGCTCCAGTCAATTTTTCTTCATCCCAAAATTATAAAATCATTTAGAACTCAACTTCAAGTTGTTGAGCCTGTCAGCCAGCTATTACTGCAAAGTACTTCACAATAGCTCTCTCCCACCCCCCTCTATTGCAGGTGTTACCATCAGGTTCCCAGGTGTACTAACTCAAGGATTGTGGTCTCACACATACACCTTACCTTTATCTAGAATTAGAACCAACGCCCTGTTCTAACAGCTTGTTCCCAATTGCTGCATCTTTTCCCTCCATACCAACATCATGCCAATTTCAAGAGAAATGTGTTTTTCCGACCGCCAACTTTCTCAAGTCTTCTCTTAAGATTTTCTTTTGTTGTAGCCCTTCATAATTTTTTGTATTTTGTTTTGTTGTTTGTTTAGTTTCCAAGTGTAACTCGGAGATGACAGCACAAGAGGGCGTCCTAACCTCCCCTAATTTCCCATACAAATACGACAACGATCAGATGTGCCGTACTGATATCGAGACGGAGGTCGGCACACGGATAAAAGTGACTTTCCACTTCATGGATATTGAGGAACACCGAGGGTGCCAATGGGATCATGTAGAGGTGAGTGAAGGGAAACATTAGGTTTGGCTGGGTAAGGGTGCACATGTGGGTAAGGGCTGAGGGTGCCAATGGGATCATGTAGAGGTGAGTGAAGGGAAACGTTAGGTTTGGCTGGGTAAGGGTGCACATGTGGGTAAGGGCTGAGGGTGCCAATGGGATCATGTAGAGGTGAGTGAAGGGAAACGTTAGGTTTGGCTGGGTAAGGGTGCACATGTGGCTAAGGGCTGAGGGTGCCAATGGGATCATGTAGAGGTGAGTGAAGGGAAACGTTAGGTTTGGCTGGGTAAGGGTGCACATGTGGGTAAGGGCTGAAGGTGCCAATGGGATCATGTAGAGGTGAGTGAAGGGAAACGTTAGGTTTGGCTGGGTAAGGGTGCACATGTGGGTAAGGGCTGAGGGTGCCAATGGGATCATGTAGAGGTGAGTGAAGGGAAACGTTAGGTTTGGCTGGGTAAGGGTGCACATGTGGCTAAGGGCTGAGGGTGCCAATGGGATCATGTAGAGGTGAGTGAAGGGAAACGTTAGGTTTGGCTGGGTAAGGGTGCACATGTGGGTAAGGGCTGAGGGTGCCAATGGGATCATGTAGAGGTGAGTGAAGGGAAACGTTAGGTTTGGCTGGGTAAGGGTGCACATGTGGGTAAGGGCTGAGGGTGCCAATGGGATCATGTAGAGGTGAGTGAAGGGGAACATTTGGTTTTAACTTGGACGGGTACATATCTGTGGGTAAGGGCTGAGGGTGCCAATGGGAACATAATGAGGTGAGTGAAGGGAAACATAAGGTTTGGCTGGGTAAGGGTGCACATGTGGGTAAGGGCTGAAGGTTTGGGATTGTATGAGGTGAGTGAAGGGGAATGATGGGTTTGGCTGGGTAAGAGTACATCTGTGGGTAAGGGCTGAGGGCGCCAATGGGATCATAATGAGGTGAGTGAAGGGAAACATAAGGTTTGGCTGGGTAAGGGTGCACATGTGGGTAAGGGCTGAAGGTCTGGGATTGTATGAGGTGAGTAAAGGGGGACGATGGGTTTGGCTGGGTAAGAGTACATCTGTGGGTAACGGCTGAGGGCGCCAATGGGATCATAATGAGGTGAGTGAAGGGGAATATTGGGTTTGACTGGGGCAGGTAGGAGAGGGGAAATTGATCCATACAAAATAGAAGAACAGGTGTATCTTGGGTAAAGGCAATTAACGGAATGTTCTCCTATCTTATCCATTTCTCAGATATTAGACGTTGTTTCTGGACGGAAGTCTGAGCCATTTTGCGGAAGTCTCTTCGGTCAAGTCAAATCCTGGCAGTCGGACTCCAACCACATCATTGTTATGTTTGTCAGTGATGACATCGTAACTCGTATCGGGTTCTACGCAACTTATTCAGTTCAAAGAACGACGTAAAAACCTTCTTAAATCATCCAAAAAGAAAAGAATAACCCTAACTGATCATAGACTGTGAAACAGTTTTTGTTTTGTCGTAAATAAACTATACATAGGACGACACAAAGTTATTTTCTTGTGATATGAATCTTCAAGATTCATTTATTTATTTTATTAATCCTCATATACTCATGCAATAAAAAAGTTCATTAAAAACACCTCATGGCATTCACAGATTGTTCGAGCTCGATATATTGCTGAGTGTTTCCCTTTAAATGTTCCCATACTTTAACACACTATTTTCCACTTGTACAGATGTAACTCAAAAAACAAAACAAAACTAAATGAATAAAAGTCCTCTTCGAAATTCCTGAGATTCCCAGAACATAAAGACACAATAGGAGGGGTTACTCCCTGCCACACACTGAACACCTAATGTGATGATTATACAAAAATAAATGGTGTCAAACCCGTTAATATTAAAATCAATGAGTATGTCATACAATGTTTCAAACTATATGTAATTACTAGTAAATCAATACTATTGATAATAAAGTGCCAACAAAAAACGTAAAAAAGGCACAGATTTATGAAAATGCTAAATAATTTTGACAGAAAATTGTCATTTTTGTTAGAACTTTGAGGTATTGATATACCGTATCTGAATAACTTATTTTTAGTTTTGCTTTTACCGAAAGCCAACAGCAGGAACTGAGTTTGCCTCCAGTCCACCAGGCAAGCTTGTTGGTCTTGTGCGCTAGAAATCATTTTTTACCCTGGAAAACTCCAGGGAAAAAAAACCAAAATATTATAATTTATTTTAAAAAAAAGTGAATTAACAGGCTGTGATCATTTAAAATGTGACCTGTGACATCACATGTTTACTGGAGCCATGGAGCCCGGAATTCCTGCAGGCATGATTTGTACACAGCTCAATGGAAGAAAAATCTGTTAATTTGTGGAGAATTCGTCTGAATTTATCAATTTTTGATGTGAAGAAAGGGGGCACATCTCAAAACTTGTAGAACTGTTTTTGGGTTTTTTTTGGTTTTTGGTTTTTTTATTAGGGGGGCGGAGGGAGTGGCAATTACTGTATGGAATGTGAGATTAATAATAATAATAATATTACGTTCTTATAGAGCGCATTTCAGTACTGGGAGAACTCTCAATGCGCTTTACATACATTATTACCCCTGGTCACTGGGCCTTAATTCATTCCTTAAACCATCTCAGCTCCCTGGGGAGTATACAGCCTGTGCAACAAATAATGCGCTACTCGGCTAAATCAATCACAAGGTACCCACACTCTGCTGAACAGAAGCACCAGAGCTTGAGTTCGGTGCTCTTATCCACTCGGCCACGACACCCTCCTGCGATCAATGTGTAATATCTTGCTTGCCAGGAAACGCCCCGGAATGTACAAGGTTACTCTTAGGGCCTTGTCACATGAGGCAACTTTTACAGGCAACTTGGAGGCAACCAACTGTAGTGGATGGTACATGAACCACTTTGGTAGCACAGGAGTCATTTTTTCAAATAATGTCTTATGATCCCCAAGAAAAATATATGAAAATTGAAATGTGAATGTCTTTTCTTCATGGAGATTGCCTGGAACTGGTTGCCTGTAAATTGCCTCAAGTGACATGGCCCTTATATGTAAAGTGAGGTTGTATGGTCTAAACCGTTGCAGTAAAATTATGAATGCCCTCAACTTTTACATTCAATAGCAGGGTTCTCCACATATTTTTTTTTTTTCAAAACTGTGGGGCATTCTGGACCAAAATTTTGGAAGTTTGGCCAAAGAAGGCTGAATTGAAAACAAGGATGTTTTTTACTTGGTGTTTATCTTGGTTTTAAAAAACCCTACAGAGCAATCTGGAGCATTCTAAATGGTTTTCTCTCGATGTCTTTGATAATTTTGCATATCGGCCGAAATGTGCGCGCATCGGCACGGAAATCGCGCATATTGGGCTGATACGCTAGCTTGTTCATGGGGGAGAACCCTGAATCAAATAAATGGAATCCAGAATGGAAACCTGAGAATAAATAAGCTGAAAACTTACTGGTTTACATGAATATTACTTCTACATATGAATTTCTTTGTGTTTGCCTTCAAACTTAGTGTGAGAATTAACCAGCTTTATGAATCAACGCTTGAACACAACTCGGGAGTACTGAGCAATAACAAAACAAAACAAAACATGATTCTCAAGGGAAACCCCTGCACCATGATTATTTATTTCAGTCCTTGTAGAGTAAAAACAGTAACTGTTTATCGAAAAATAACATAATTTCCATTAATTTTAAGTAAAACTGGCCTGGAATTACACAGAAGCCATGGCCTCTGTTGCCCCTAGACTTGGCCTTGGTGCCCTTTCAAAATGAAAATGGCCGTGTCCTCTCAAAGATAAAACGCCATTTCCTGGTATTTGTAAATGTCAGCAATGATTTTGAAAAGTTCCTGAGGCTTTTGAAGTTGAAAATATCAGTAATTAATGTCAGGGTGTATGGTGACGATTGTACAGATGGACAGGGCTTGAAATTTACACTGGAATACAGGCCTGAGGCCAGTGATTTTATAAGTTGAAGGCCAGTAAAACACAAACCAGAACAAATCCAGTGGTTTTTCAATTGAATAACAAAAATTTTCAAACGTTGTTTTCGAGTTCTACTAGTATCGAAGCACGCAAATTACCAGTAAATATAAGATAAATTTTCTCTAGTACTTGTTCAAATAAAAACATTTCATATGTTTGATTTTGTTCTCGTAAAACAAATTCTGTCCCAGTAAAACAGTTGAGCCTCTATCTGTAAATGAGAAACCGTCTTTATACGGATGTCCAAACTGAGTTTCATTGCCAAAAAAATCTAAGTATGAATGGCTGGGAAAAAAGTCTCCCTTTGACTAAATATAATCCTGCAGAGGTTACAGGAAAAGGATTTTTAATCCGAAGTGAACCGAGTAAAACCTGGGACGCCCCTTTAAAAAATTTTTTTTTTTTTTTTTTTTTTACGTTTTATTTTTTGGGGATCAGGAGGGTTTCAGGTTCTAGGTTGGGGTATCCTTTCAAGAAATTCAATTCTTACTCTGGTAGTTTAAGCGCCAAGAATCCCTCCTTCCTCTTGAAGTATTCTTCAAAACGGAGCTTTGCATAGCTGCAAACACAAAAAGTGGAAAGCCAGTTAAAATCACAAAACCAAGATAACCATCCATTTACTCCTAGGTGATCAGAAGCAATTATATAGTCGAGTGTCTTGTTCAAAGACCAGGATTTGAAACCCACAATCCGATGACTTTGCCCCCAAACGTGCAGTTTAACACACTAAGACCACTCGGACATGACACCGTTTAAGATCTATCTAGGCCTTGCCTGAATCAAGTGTCTTTGGCTAGCGCATAGCCGTTGGCTGCAGCCACAACATTGAATAATAGGCCTTTTCAGGGATCCGGCCAAAGCCAAAGCCGTCAATTCCGATCAGCCTTAGGCCATCAGAATCGGCTGCTACAGCTACGGCTGGATCGCCGTGTCATGCGTTAAAGTCTAGGACACCCTTAGCAACACCCTAAGCAACAGCAGTAGCCATTAGCTGTAGCCACCAATTCATTAACGGCCGTATATTTCTTCATACTTACCCTAGGAAGTCGAAGTCTATGGTAGAGTTGTGAGATTGGATCAGCCCCCATATCCCCCAGAAAAGATGGGAAGCCTAGCAGGACAGAAGAAAAAAATCAACGTTATGATTGGAAATGTGAAGCTCACACAAAAACATGGGATTTGAACCAGTAACACCTTCATAAATACTCCACTCGGTAACCCGGATGTTGTGGGACTGGAACCAAGGCCCAATTTCATGAAGCTACTGAAGCAGATAATACTGCATAGGGCTGGATAGCTCAGATGGTAGAGCGCCGGTACTTAATCCGGAGGTCGTTGGTTCAAGTCCCGCTCCAGTCAATTTTTCTTTGTTCAAACCCAAATTATTGCAGATAATATCGCTTAAACAATTTCTGCTGAGCAAAATAAAAAGCAGAATACCAGTCGCACATTTAACATGTGACATCATATTTTGGCTGGTAATCTTATTCTGGTAAGCATAATTTGTTGGTGCTTAGCTACTTTTCGGGCCCAGAGGTGTCACAATGGATGCTAAGAATTTAAACAACCTGTGGGATATGGACTAGGAGCACCAAAACCACTGATCTTGTGATCTTTAAACTGATCGGGGTGGGATGTGAACCAGTATCGCCTGGAGTGTTGCGGGTCAAAACAAAAACTAGTACTCTCTGTTTGATCTTAAATATGTGGCAAACTTGGGAAGATTCCAACTACTGTGTAAGGATGGATACAGGAGCATCGTACCAGCACAAATTTGTTGACTATGACGTATAAACTCTGAACGTCACGGTCAGTGACTTTGTCTGGAATATTTTTAGCTTCCCTCCAAGCTACCAGGAACGCTCTCAGCCACTTCAGTTGCAGGTCTTTATCTGGGTACAGGCTGTAGTCAACCTCCTCGACGCCAGCAAATTCTGCGAAATGATTGGCTATGTCAAAGGCTTGGTAGTTGAAGGCGGCATATTCATAGTCTATAAAACTCAGTGTTCCTGCAAGGATGGGAAAAATAAGTTTCGATAAAATACAAAATTTGTTCGTTTGTTATTTATTTTGGTTGTGAAGCCCAGGATTCTCAGGGGGAAAAAAAATGAAATTAATCACTGTACTAGCCAAGCACCCCACGGAGAGAGAAGACAAAGAAGGAAGTTTCCATTTTAGTTGTGGGAGGATAACCCCAGAGATTTATTCCTGGGAAAACTACTGCAATCAGGTAGGGACTGAAAACCCAATCCACGTAGTACCCCCGGCCAGATTCCAAACCGGGGTCCTAGAGGTGGAAAGCAAGGAAAAATACCACAAGGAAAGATACCAACCCGCCTGCCAAATTTCACATTGGCTGTGATAAGAAATGTACCCTCTAGTCGACAAACAACAGTTCAACTCACCTTTATTTTCATTTAAAACGATATTGGCAAGCAG
This sequence comes from Pisaster brevispinus, assembly GCA_023634235.1. Classification (NCBI taxonomy): domain Eukaryota; kingdom Metazoa; phylum Echinodermata; class Asteroidea; order Forcipulatida; family Asteriidae; genus Pisaster; species Pisaster brevispinus. The sequence goes on from JAMKCF010000018.1 coordinate 2,767,030, forward strand.
GGCATCGTTATGGCAGAAAACGACTGGTGTATCTAGACAAAGGAGGGCGCTTTTAACTTGACTGACCTCCTCGTGGATCTGAGATTGAGGAACAATGCTACGGACATATCTGTAATAAAGGACGGGATCAAGTTCGGGAAAAGTCTGACACATCAAAAAACGCCATACATAATGCAAACAAACTGCGGTCATAGCTCCTTTGAGCATTTTTGGGTGTGGTGCAGAGTGCCAGCTACATGTAGATGACCAAGAGGCAGAGACTAGGGTTTAAATTTGGGGGGGGGGACACAAGACCACAAGGCTGGAAGATACAAATGTTTACTGGAGCAGAATTTGTTTTACAAGACCAGAATTGAAATAAGAAAGGAATACCTACACAATTTAAAAGTTGTTTTAATTTGAAGAAAACAAATTTGAGTAGGCAGGCCGCACACCACACTAAACCCACTACAGGACACAGGTTTTTTTCAGAAAAACAGACAAAATTTAATATTAGAAAAAATTCATAACTCTGCAATGGTACGTGTGATTCGATTGTAACAAAAACCAATTTGTTTTGTTTCCGACAAGGAATACACTTGCAAAAAAAGCGACAACCTTTGCAGCATGTGAAATTTTGGGAGTGGCCTACCTACTAAGATTTACGAGTCAGAATTCTTTCGTACTCAACAGAACTGAAAGATATTTATCAGACTGCAAGTCAACGTTTTAACAAAAACACAAGACTGCAGGACAAGTCCAGTCTTCAGTTTACTGGTCCGATGCAAAAAAAACAAAGCTTTGAATTTGAACACAATGATCCTGTGTTAATGTTCCGTCCCAACTTGAGTGTTAAAGTTATAGTTAGGATCGCAGTAACACAAAGCACCCCCATGAATAAACTAATAATAGTAAGTATCATAGTATGAAGATTTTAACACCACTTTCCCTTGAGAATATTTGAGATTAATTTTCCGAGGGAAGAGAAAGTGAAATGTGTAGGCCTACTTTGAGACTGAAAGCATGAAAGCATCACCCGGCATGAAGAACATGAGGCCGCTGTCAGAACCATCTTTAAAAAACACAATTTACACCGAGTTAGCGTTCCAATATGAGCGATGTATTTACTGTCATTCCAAACCTCGTCCTGGGCACCGGCTTGCGACCGGCTCTAACTAGCTCCATCGTCAGCTTTGACATGAGTTTGTACAGAGCCGAGACCCGGGTTTGAAATAAAGAACCTTGTTACTTAACGCTGATCGCATCAGCTTGTGCGTCTGGTCACACGCATGATCGGTCACGGTGTCCTATGGGCGATTCCAACTTTAGTTGGGACGTCCCAACTTTAACACTCAAGTCGGGACCAGTTGTCAAGTTGGGACAGAACATCAATTTCAAGCCCTGGACACACCTGTCCATGCCATGTGGGCGTGGCTTGTTTGAAAAACAATGCACTAAAATGAAGTGCATACCTCTCCTGTTTATTTTCATCCTCAAACTTTTCTGGTAGAATTGAAAGATATTTCTCCATCGTTTTAAACAGGCAAGGAGATGGAACAGCACCCTCTTGTGGCTCGATGCAGTGCATTTTTACCATCTCTTTGACCACGAGCCTGTAAGATAAAAATCATAGATGTTGACAGTTTACAGAACAAAAAAACAAAGGCACGAAGTGGATTTATCGCAGCAAACCCTGGTTAGAATCCAACTTGGATTGGGTTTTCAGTCCCTACCCCTGATAGCATGGGTTTTCCATGAAAAAAATTTCTGGGGGTTTTTCTCCCAATCTAAAACTCATAACCTCCTTCTTTGTCTTCCCTCCATGGGGGTTCTTGGCTAGTACAGTGATTAAGTTCACCTTCTTTTAAGAGTCCTTGGCTTCACAACCAGAATCAATCAATGGAATGGAAATGAAACGAACGAAAACTCACCCGTAGATACGTTCCTCTCGGACCAGTTTGGTATCAAGAGTGATTCCTGGTAAATACTCATAGCAGAGACCGTTGTTACACACTGCGTACAGTTGAGGTCCACAGCCTGCTTTATGAAGAAGGATAAACGTCTTGATTTCTGCTTCCCGATCAATAATTAATTCCGTCTTCTTCCCGTAGACTCTAACCAGGACCATGTTGTTTTTATCTTCCGGGAGGTAGCCACCAATAAGCTTATTCGAGATTCCATCCGTAAAAACCTATTAAAAGTGACAACAAAGTTTCTCTGATGATCAATTCAAAACAAATTTGTTGGTGGAATTTAATTAGTATCCCGCTAACAGAACAGCAGGTCTATGTCTGCAGGTGAATTGGGTCCTACTATTACTAAATACCATCAACACGCACGCCATCAACGTACTGTCAACAGGAACAGTACCATCAACACACTGTCAACACCTCCAAAATAAAATCGACAAAAGAGGCATAGAACTTTAAAGTATGGGCTAAAAGAGAATTTCCATTGGTTTGAAGTTACATTTTATTTATGAAAATGGAGTTTTTTTCACCCCAAAATTTTTGTAAGCAGCATAGCCGCTGGCCGCCATATTGCCATAGCTTGGACTGTTGAGTGCCGTCCATGAGCCAGCCATCTGCAGCAAGGCCCCCCTCTGTTGTCCATATTGTACAAGCTCCATGAGAGGGCAAGATGGCGTCCAACGGCTATGCTGCTTAGCGATGATTTTTTCGCTTAAAAACCCTGCATTTTCACAAAAGAAATGTAACCTCAAACCAATGAAAATTCTCCCTTGGCCTATACTTTACAGTTCTACGCTTCTTTCGTCGATTCAAAATGTATATTGGAGGTGTTGACGGTGTGTTGATGGTATTTAGTAGGACCGGGTGAATCGATCAAGCATGACACTAAACACATTTGCTTGGTTCGGTACTCTGCAATTGACAGAAAAAGTACACATAATTGATATATTATAATATTAATAATTTAATATTTGCAATTTATGGTTTAAATCTCATTACAAATAACAATAAATTGATAAATGACAAGATGTAACTTGATTGTTTATATTAATTAATCTAAAATACAGAGAGTAGTCATTTAGCAAATGACTGGTGATACTGTCATGACTGTAGTCAGGACGAAAAATAACGATAGTTGAACTATGCAATTTTGATGTACAAACAATCGAGAAAATTTCGGCGTCTGACCGCCACTTCCCCATTCTTTAACTATTAAGAAATAAAATACTAAGTAACTAATAGTACTTGTAATAGTATCTTTATTTACTCAAAGTCAAATGAAATATTCCTTTTGGTAAAATTAATTGACTAAAACACGAAAGGAAATTTCACAGACAGCCCAAAGTTTTACCTTGAACTTTATGTCTTTCTTGTTCCATACTGGTTTAACTGTTTCCAACAGTTTCAGAGCACCTTCCTCCAATTCGTTCTCATGTAGAGTCAGATCAATTCGTAAAACATTACCAGTAGATGTCATTTTGCCAAAAACCTTGCTAAAGAAAGACAAAAATTGCTCGACTGAGTGTGTTCACTTCTTTTTCAAAGGGGGTGTGTAGGGTGGCAGGCGAGCAATGATCACAGTACACATCAGACATATGTAACTCTCTGTTGCGAAACGTCTAGAGACCGGACTTTAATCGGACACACCGGCTTACTGTTTATCTAATTTAGTGATGTGGAATGACAGACAATAATTCTTAAATGGTTGTTGTAAAAAAAAATCATCAAATTATCACGTAATTAACGAAAAATGTGAAAAAAACAAAACGCGGTCAAAGGTCAGCTTATATGCTTTCCAGCCGTTGCAATTGCAACTGTCAAGTTTAGGCCGTGTCCGAAACGGCAACTTTGGCTACAGCTACGGCTAGATCGCGCGCGTCTGCCTATTCTTCAACACTGGCAGACGCGCTGATCTAGCTGTAGCTGTGGAGTTCGTAGCTGTAGCCGAAGTCGCCGTTTCGAACACGGCCTTAGCACAGCATTGGGCCCGAAATAGCCAGCCGCGTATTCGTTTGAATGGCCAGTTGCGTATTTAGAAAATTAGAACACATGCAATACAGGGAGGTGAAAAAGTTTTTATTTGGCTAATTTCGCTCAGTGAATCCGTTAGAATATCCGAACGAAAACTTAAATATTGGCGATAACTTAAGGATTTTTATTTGATAATCTTCAAATGTTATAGTTATAAGTCATTCAAAAGCTTTAAACAAAAAATAAAACAAATCGGTAAGCGTCGAAAAATAAGCCTCAAACACGGAGAAAATATGCATGTATGCAATAAGTCTATATGTGATTGTGTATACGCTTTAATTACTAAACATATATTTTGAAAAGTATTTGTACTCTTCGATTTGAGTAAAAGTGTAAGTTTCAGCCCAGAATCTTGAAGACTGTTACACTAGGCATATCAAATTGTTGAGCTGGTTAAGTTGGTTCACTAATTTGTGGTTAATTAACCATTGTTTTACAGATTCCATCTATAAATAACACGTATCACATGCGGTTGGGTCAACTACCTCTAAGAGTTTGTACCCTTCATTCATCAGTAAACATTTGGTTTTTTTAGCCAGGAATCTTGAAAACTGTCACACTGGGCACCACATTTTTGGGCTGGCTAATTTGGTCCATTGATTAGTGGTTAGTTAAGCACAGTTACAAAGACGCCATTTTCCATCCATAAAACGCACAATGCGGTTGGAATGAGTAAAACTACATTTCTAATTGATATTTGATATTTTAATAAAAACAAACATAAATCGTAGCATGCAAGCCAAATTGGATGTGTCTAACAAAAATAAGGTCAACAAGTGGTTTAAAGAAAATCATTACTTGTTCGGAAAAAAATATCGCAGCGATATTTTTTTTATTACAATTTTAGTATTATTATTACAACGAAAAACTCCAAAAAGGAAAACAAGTTCAGAAGTCCCCCCCCCCCCCCCCATGGCAATAGCGAGAAATAAAATCGCTCAGAGACTATCAGTGCAAGGCAAAGTGTAGTTCAATTTGAACGTTTCCAATTCAATTTTTTAAATTTATTTAACCTACAGATTGTAAATTACAAATTTAAGATTAACAACATTTTTTCATCTGCATAAAAATTATTATTAGTTCTTGAATGACGAGAGTGGTTAAAATGTTCTTTATGTAAATGTATGCAGTTTTAAGATTATGTTAACGTACATATTATTTTACTTTTATTTATTTAATCCTAATTATTTCATTCAGAAAAGTTGCAAGATCAAGGATGACTGGTTTCTCAAAATAATGTTTGAAGTAACCCCCCCCCCCCCCATTCATTTGCGCTTACTTTGATGACGTTGCTGACGTCGCATTCTATTGACGTAATGTTTACTTGTGATGTAGCTTTCATGCAGAGCCGTATATTAATTGGCTCTGGCTTATTTTATTGTACAGCGCCCTCACAGCAAAATACTTACCTTTGTAATTTTCGCGGGGTTTCTCCAGCATTATTTTGCTTTACGAAGACAAGATGACACCTTCGGTTTCTGTCTACGTTTTTGCTGTTGTTGTTCTTCTTCTTCATTTTGAATGCAGCCTTCAAATGATTGAAGATGTAGGCACTGCAGGTGTGCGAATGTTAAGGTAAATATCACTTTATTCTACTCTTATTCTACGGTTTATCATGTTCGTTTGTGCAGTTACGATCTACAACTTTTGGGAGAAAACAAGCAGTGACGGCAGCAACGTTTGTCAGTGAAGACAGTGGCGAAGATGCTAATATTGGTCAAGTCGGGAGCACTCATTCTGGTTTAGTCTGGTTTGGAAATTATGTCTGCAGCACAGAATAACATAACTTTATTCATCTCTATCATCATCTATGAATTCCATGAGACATTTTGTGAACTAAATCAACAGTTCAGTTTTCGGTAGGTTTCTTCTGATCTCTGACTCTGCTCTGGTCAGTCCCTCCTGCTACCAGTACCAATTGCCCACTTGCCACTTGTGTGCATATACCATTCTACATTGACTTGCCACAGTCCTAAACAAAAAGTTACACTTGCAACATCTGTGTCTGCAGTTTCTTCCCAGAACTTAATTTTTTCCAAACTTTTTATATGTGTTCTGAATTGTCTTTGTCCAGTCATGCCAGCAGGCACAGCTACTTCTTCATGAGTTTGTGCTGTGTGTGTCGCCTCTACATCCCATGGCCCATGAAAAGGTACAATTGAGTATTATTAAAGGAATAACACAGGATTGGTAGATCTGGTAGAAGAGACAGTTTGTGAACTAAATCAACAGTTCAGTTTACAGGAGGTTTCTTCCCCATATTTTTTTCTGACGGTATTCAGCTTGAAAAGCCCTATGGAATTCACCCCTTGTTACATAGCTTGAATTTGTCTTGGGGAAATCCACAAGAATGCAGGGCTTGCATGTTGCTTAAAATATGCACTAGACAAGATTTTTTGTTACAAGACCAGAATCATGTAAACTTTTTTTATCTGAACAAGCACTGACAAAAGAGTGATTTCATTTGTCTTATGGGGTGGGTAGTTCAATAACGGAGTTGGAAGATAATTAGCAGATTGACTCAAAGTTAACAATGGATTTATATCTTTCTTCCTCAAGTTACTACTTAGTGATGATCATGTACTTTTTGTATAATTTGCAACTGACAAATTTTTTAAGACCTTCGGACTGGTCTGGTCATTAGTTGACTGGCCAGACTCTAAAATTACTGCCCTCGGGTCTGCATTCCAACTCGAAATGATGGCCTTTGCTCCTGCAGGGTTATGATGTTGCTTGCCACTTGTCAGAATTTAGTGTGTGAGAGCTGAATTTAATTTCCGAATAGACACTCTATCTGTGTCTAGCTGTTTGCAGGAGGTGAATTTGCCCCGCAATCCAGCTCATTTACACTGTCAAAGAACTGTTTTTTGCCATCCTTAGAGCAGCCAACTCTCCCTGTTTCTGCGGAAAGTTCCCTGAAAATAAATCCATATTTCCATGTTCAGTTAAACAAATTTGAAAATCTCCCAAATTATTGTAGGTGTTCCCCAATGTTCTTCTTATCGCCCAGATTGTTGTAGAAAATTTCCTTTACTGCAAGATGAAAATGTTGGCAGCTTGACCTTAGAGTGGTCTTTTGCGTATAAGATCTTCTCTTGAAATCATACACTTTCTAACTTAAATCTTGACGCTTGTTAAACCCTATCAATATTTGAAGTTTATTGATAATTTCTTTAATGAATCAAGTCTTATATCAGTGGGATCTTGATTGAATTCTTGATTGCATCTGAGAAAGTTCAGGCTTTTTGAGTTTTTGACATTCACTTATAGTTTGGAGACTTTCAGATCATAACATATGCGACGCAGGCTAATGGAACCACATTTAAAGTGTCCTTTTGTGTTGTTCTGATAACAAGCCCAGTCTGTTCTGTGAGGTCTGCATCACTGGACCGCTAGGCCACAGCACTCCACTAATTATTGAAGAACAGAACAAGGGATAAATGCATAGTCAGATTATGGGTCAGGCTCAATCCAGATTGGATTTTGAGCAGCGGATGCAAACTTATAATTTCAAAATCTGTTGGAGTTAAGTGACCAAGTGTAAAAAAAACTTGATTTGGTCAGACGACGTCACTGATCTCTGGTCAGTCCCTCCTGCTACCAATTGCCCACTTGCCACTTATGTGTGCATATACCATTCTATCTTGACTTGCCACAGTCCTAAACAAAAAAGTTACACTTGCAAAATCTGTGTCTGCATTTTTTTCCCAGAACTTAATTATTTCCAACTTTTCATGTGTGTTCTTTTGAATTGTCTTTGTCCAGTAGGAACAGCTATTTCTTCATGAGTTTGTGCTGTCTGTGTCGGCTCTTCATCCCATGGCTCATGAAAAGGTACGATTGATTATTTTTAAAGGTATAATACAGGATTGGTAGATCTGGTAGAAGAGACAGTTTGTGAACTAATTCAAAAGTTCAGTTTTAAGGAGGTTTCTTCTTCCCCATATTTTTTTCTGACGGTAGTCAGCTTGAAAAGCCCTATGGAAATCACCCCTTGTTCCAGGGCTTGAATTTTTTTGGGAAATCCACAAGAATGCAGGGCTTGCATGTTGCTTAAAATATGCACTAAACCAGAATCAAAGAGAGAAATCCATTATCTACACAGTTTAACATGTAAACTGTTTTTATCTGAACAAGCACTGACACGAGTGATTTCATTTGTCTTATGGGGTGGGTAGTTCAATAACAGAGTTATAAGATACTTAGCAGATTGACTCAAAGTCAACGGTGGATTTATATCTTTCTTCCTCAAGTTACAACTTAGTGATGTTCATGAACATTTTGTATAATTTGCAACTGACAAAGTTTATATTACCTTCGGACTGGTCTGGTCATTAGATTACTGGCCAGACTCTAAAATTACTGGCCTCGGGTCTGCGTTCCAACTCAAAATGATGGCCTTTGCTTCTGCAGGGTTATGATGTTGCTTGCCACGCATCAGATTTTAGTGTGTGAGGGCTGAATTTATTTTCCGAATAGACACTCTCGTCTGTGTCTAGTTGAAAATGTTGATAGGTTGACCTTTGAGTGGTTGTTCGCGTATAAGATCTTCTCTTGAACTCGTACACTTTCTAACTTAAATCTTGACACTTGTTAAACCCTATCAATATTTGAAGTTTATTGATATTTTCTCTAATGAATCAAGTCTTATATCAGTGGGATCTTGTTTGAATTCTTGATTGCACCTGAGAAAGTTCAGGCTTTTTGAGTTGTTGACATTCACTTATAGTTTTGAAACTTTCAGAACATATGCGACGCAGGCTAATGGAACCACATTTAAAGTGTCCTTTTGTGTTGTTATGATAACAAGCCCAGTCTGTTCTGTGAGGTCTGCATCACTGGACCGCTAGGCCACAACATTCCACTAATTATTGAAGAACAGAACAAGGGATAAATGCATAGTCAGATTATGGGTCAGGCTCAATCCAGATTGGATTTTGAGCAGCGGAGGCAAACTTATAATTTCAAAATCTGTTGGATTTAAGTGACCAAGTGTAAAAAAAAACTTGATTTGGTCAGACGTCGTTACTGATCTCTGGTCAGTCCCTCCTGCTACCAATTGCCCACTTGCCACTTGTGTGTGCATATACCATTCTATCTTGACTTGCCACAGTCCTAAAAAAGGTACACTTCCAAAATCTGTGTCTGCAGTTTCTTCCCAGAACTTAATTATTTCCAAACTTTTGATATGTGTTGTTTTGAATTGTCTTTGTCCAGTAGGCACAGCTATTTCTTCATGAGTTTGTGCTGTCTGTGTCGGCTCTTCATCCCACAGCTCATGAAAAGGTACGATTGAGTATTACTAGAGGTATAATACAGGATTGGTAGATCTGGTAGAAAGAGAGAGTTTGTGAACTAAATCAACAGTTCAGTTTTCAGGAGGTTTCTTCTGCCCCATATTTTTTTCTGACGGTAGTCAGCTTGAAAAGCCCTATGGAAATCACCCCTTGTTCCAGGGCTTGAATTTTTTGGGGAAATCCACAAGAATGCAGGGCTTGCATGTTGCTTAAAATATGCACTAAACCAGAATCAAAGAGAGAAATCCATTATCTACACAGTTTAACATGTAAACTGTTTTTATCTGAACAAGCACTGACACGAGTGATTTCATTTGTCTTATGGGGTGGGTAGTTCAATAACAGAGTTATAAGATACTTAGCAGATTGACTCAAAGTTAACGGTGGATTTATATCTTTCTTCCTCAAGTTACAACTTAGTGATGTTCATGAACATTTTGTATAATTTGCAACTGACAAAGTTTATATTACCTTCGGACTGGTCTGGTCATTAGATTACTGGCCAGACTCTAAAATTACTGGCCTCGGGTCTGCGTTCCAACTCAAAATGATGGCCTTTGCTTCTGCAGGGTTATGATGTTGCTTGCCACGCATCAGATTTTAGTGTGTGAGGGCTGAATTTATTTTCCGAATAGACACTCTCGTCTGTGTCTAGTTGAAAATGTTGATAGGTTGACCTTTGAGTGGTTGTTCGCGTATAAGATCTTCTCTTGAACTCGTACACTTTCTAACTTAAATCTTGACACTTGTTAAACCCTATCAATATTTGAAGTTTATTGATATTTTCTCTAATGAATCAAGTCTTATATCAGTGGGATCTTGTTTGAATTCTTGATTGCACCTGAGAAAGTTCAGGCTTTTTGAGTTGTTGACATTCACTTATAGTTTTGAAACTTTCAGAACATATGCGACGCAGGCTAATGGAACCACATTTAAAGTGTCCTTTTGTGTTGTTATGATAACAAGCTCAGTCTGTTCTGTGAGGTCTGCATCACTGGACCGATAGGCCACAACACTCCACTTATTATTGTTGAACAGAACAAGGGATAAATTCATAGTCAGATTATGGGTCAGGCTCAATCCAGATTGGATTTCGAACAGTGGAGGCAAACTTATAATTTCAAAATCCGTTGGATTTAAGTGACCAAGTGTAAAAAAAACTTGATTTGGTCAGAAGTCGTTACTGATCTCTGGTCAGTCCCTCCTGCTACCAATTGCCCACTTGCCACTTGTGTGTGCATATACCATTCTATTTTGACTTGCCACAGTCCTAAACAAAAAAAGTTACACTTCCAAAATCTGTGTCTGCAGTTTCTTCCCAGAACTTAATTATTTCCAAACTTTTGATATGTGTTGTTTTGAATTGTCTTTGTCCAGTAGGCACAGCTATTTCTTCATGAGTTTGTGCTGTCTGTGTCGGCTCTTCATCCAACGGCTCATGAAAAGGTACGATTGAGTATTATTAGAGGTATAATACAGGATTGGTAGATCTGGTAGAAAGAGAGAGTTTGTGAACTAAATCAACAGTTCAGTTTTCAGGTTTCTTCTTCCCCATATTTTTTTCTGACAGTAGTCAGCTTGAAAAGCCCTATGGAATTCGCCCCTTGTTCCAGGCCTTGAATTTGTTGGGGAAATCCACAAGAATGCAGGGCTTGCATAATGCTTAAAATATGCACTAGACAAGAATTTCTATGACAAGACCAGAATCAAAGAGAGAAATCCATTATTTTATCTACACAGTTTAACATGTAAACTTTTTTTATCTGAACAAGCACTGACACAAGAGTGATTTCATTTGTCTTATGGGGTGGGTAGTTCAATAACAGAGTTAGAAGATACTTAGCAGACTGACTCAAAGTTAACAGTGGATTTATATCTTTGTTCCTCAAGTTACTACTTAGTGTTGTACATGTACTTTTTGTATAGTTTGCAACTGACAAATTTTTTAAGACCTTCGGACTGGTCTGGTCATTAGTTGACTGGCCAGACTCTAAAATTACTGCCCTCGGGTCTGCGTTCCAACTCGAAATGATGGCCTTTGCTCCTGCAGGGTTATGATGCTGCTTGCCACTCGTCAGAATTTAGTGTGTGAGAGCTGAATTTTATTTCCGAATAGACACTATCGTCTGTGTCTAGCTGTTTGTTGGAGTTGAATTTGCCTCGCAATCGAGCTCATATTCATTGTCAAAGAACTGTTTTTGTGACATCCTTAGAGCAGCCAACTCTCTTTGTTTCTGCGGGAAGTTCCCTAAAATTAAATCCATCTCTAGTTCAGATATAAAAAATTGAAAATCTCCCCAATTATTTTAGGTTTTCCCCCATGTTCTTCATATCGCCCAGATTTTTGGAGAAAATTTCCTTGACTGCAAGATGAAAATGTTGGCAGCTTGACCTTAGAGTGGTTGTTCGCGTATAAGATCTTCTCTTGAAATCATACACTTTCTGACTTAATTCTTGACGCTTGTTAAACCCTATCAATATTTGAAGTTTATTGATAATTTCCTTAATGAATCAAGTCTTATATCAGTGGGATCTTGTTTGAATTCTTGATTGCACCTGAGAAAGTTCAGGCTTTTTGAGTTTTTGACATTCACTTATAGTTTGGAGACTTTCAGAACATAACATATGCGACGCAGGCTAATGGAACCACATTTAAAGTGTCCTCTTGTCTTGTTATGATAACAAGCCCAGTCTGTTCTGTGAGGTCAGCATCACTGGACCGCTAGGCCACAACACTCCACTAATTATTGTAGAACAGAACAAGGGCTGAATGCATAGTCAGATTATGGGTCAGGCTCAATCCAGATTGGATTTCGAGCAGCGGAGGCAAACTTATAATTTCAAAATCTGTTGGAGTTAAGTGACCAAGTGTAAAAAAAACTTGATTTGGTCAGACGTCGTCACTGATCTCTGGTCAGTCCCTCCTGCTACCAATTGCCCACTTGCCACTTGTGTGTTCATATACCATTCTATCTTGACTTGCCACAGTCCTAAACAAAAAAGTAACACTTACAAAATCTGTCTGCAGTTTCTTCCCAGAACTTAATTATTTCCAAACTTTTTATATGTATTCTTTTGAATTGTCTTTGTCCAGTAGGCACAGCTATTTCTTCATGAGTTTGTGCTGTCTGTGTCGGCTCTTCATCCCACGGCTCATGAAAAGGTACGATTGAGTATTATTAAAGGTATATAGTTGACTGGTAGATCTGGTAGAAGAGAGAGTTTGTGAACTAAATCAACAGTTCAGTTTTCAGGTTTCTTCTTCCCCATATTTTTTTCTGACGGTAGTCAGCTTGAAAAGCCCTATGGAAATCACCCCTTGTTCCAGGGCTTGAATTTTTTGAGGAAATCCAAAAGAATGCAGGGCTTGCATGTTGCTTAAAATATGCACTAAACCAGAATCAAAGAGAGAAATCCATTATCTACACAGTTTAACATGTAAACTGTTTTTATCTGAACAAGCACTGACACAAGAGTGATTTCATTTGTCTTATGGGGTGGGTAGTTCAATAACAGAGTTATAAGATACTTAGCAGATTGACTCAAAGTTAACGGTGGATTTATATCTTTCTTCCTCAAGTTACAACTTAGTGATGTTCATGAACATTTTGTATAATTTGCAACTGACAAAGTTTATATTACCTTCGGACTGGTCTGGTCATTAGATTACTGGCCAGACTCTAAAATTACTGGCCTCGGGTCTGCGTTCCAACTCAAAATGATGGCCTTTGCTTCTGCAGGGTTATGATGTTGCTTGCCACGCATCAGATTTTAGTGTGTGAGGGCTGAATTTATTTTCCGAATAGACACTCTCGTCTGTGTCTAGTTGAAAATGTTGATAGGTTGACCTTTGAGTGGTTGTTCGCGTATAAGATCTTCTCTTGAACTCGTACACTTTCTAACTTAAATCTTGACACTTGTTAAACCCTATCAATATTTGAAGTTTATTGATATTTTCTCTAATGAATCAAGTCTTATATCAGTGGGATCTTGTTTGAATTCTTGCTTGCACCTGAGAAAGTTCAGGCTTTTTGAGTTGTTGACATCCACTTATAGTTTTGAAACTTTCAGATCATAATATATGCGACGCAGGCTAATGGAACCACATTTAAAGTGTCCTTTTGTGTTGTTATGATAACAAGCCCAGTCTGTTCTGTGAGGTCTGCATCACTGGACCGCTAGGCCACAACATTCCACTAATTATTGAAGAACAGAACAAGGGATAAATGCATAGTCAGATTATGGGTCAGGCTCAATCCAGATTGGATTTTGAGCAGCGGAGGCAAACTTATAATTTCAAAATCATTTGGATTTAAGTGACCAAGTGTAAAAAAAAACTTGATTTGGTCAGACGTCGTTACTGATCTCTGGTCAGTCCCTCCTGCTACCAATTGCCCACTTGCCACTTGTGTGTGCATATACCATTCTATCTTGACTTGCCACAGTCCTAAAAAAGGTACACTTCCAAAATCTGTGTCTGCAGTTTCTTCCCAGAACTTAATTATTTCCAAACTTTTGATATGTGTTGTTTTGAATTGTCTTTGTCCAGTAGGCACAGCTATTTCTTCTTGAGTTTGTGCTGTCTGTGTCGGCTCTTCATCCCACAGCTCATGAAAAGGTACGATTGAGTATTACTAGAGGTATAATACAGGATTGGTAGATCTGGTAGAAAGAGAGAGTTTGTGAACTAAATCAACAGTTCAGTTTTCAGGAGGTTTCTTCTGCCCCATATTTTTTTCTGACGGTAGTGAGCTTGAAAAGCCCTATGGAATTCGCCCCTTGTTCCAGGGCTTGAATTTGTTGGGGAAATCCACAAGAATGCAGGGCTTGCATGTTGCTTAAAATATGCACTAGACAAGAATTTCTATGACAAGACCAGAATCAAAGAGAGAAATCCATTATTTTATCTACACAGTTTAACATGTAAACTTTTTTTATCTGAACAAGCACTGACACAAGAGTGATTTCATTTGTCTTATGGGGTGGGTAGTTCAATAACAGAGTTATAAGATACTTAGCAGACTGACTCAAAGTTAACAGTGGAGTTATATCTTTGTTCCTCAAGTTACTACTTAGTGTTGTACATGTACTTTTTGTATAGTTTGCAACTGACAAATTTTTTAAGACCTTCGGACTGGTCTGGTCATTAGTTGACTGGCCAGACTCTAAAATTACTGCCCTCGGGTCTGCGTTCCAACTCGAAATGATGGCCTTTGCTCCTGCAGGGTTATGATGTTGCTTGCCACTCGTCAGAATTTAGTGTGTGAGAGCTGAATTTAATTTCCGAATAGACACTCCTCTGTGTCTAGCTGTTTGTTGGAGTTGAATTTGCCTCGCAATCGAGCTCATATTCATTGTCAAAGAACTGTTTTTGTGACATCCTTAGAGCAGCCAACTCTCTTTGTTTCTGCGGGAAGTTCCCTAAAATTAAATCCATCTCTAGTTCAGATATAACAAATTGAAAATCTCCCCAATTATTTTAGGTTTTCCCCCATGTTCTTCATATCGCCCAGATTTTTGGAGAAAATTTCCTTGACTGCAAGATGAAAATGTTGGCAGCTTGACCTTAGAGTGGTTGTTCGCGTATAAGATCTTCTCTTGAAATCGTACACTTTCTGACTTAATTCTTGACGCTTGTTAAACCCTATCAATATTTGAAGTTTATTGATAATTTCCTTAATGAATCAAGTCTTATATCAGTGGGATCTTGTTTGAATTCTTGATTGCACCTGAGAAAGTTCAGGCTTTTTGAGTTGTTGACATTCACTTATAGTTTTGAAACTTTCAGATCATAACATATGCGACGCAGGCTAATGGAACCACATTTAAAGTGTCCTTTTGTGTTGTTATGATAACAAGTTCAGTCTGTTCTGTGAGGTCTGCATCACTGGACCGATAGGCCACAACACTCCACTTATTATTGTTGAACAGAACAAGGGATAAATTCATAGTCAGATTATGGGTCAGGCTCAATCCAGATTGGATTTCGAACAGTGGAGGCAAACTTATAATTTCAAAATCCGTTGGATTTAAGTGACCAAGTGTAAAAAAAACTTGATTTGGTCAGAAGTCGTCACTGATCTCTGGTCAGTCCCTCCTGCTACCAATTGCCCACTTGCCACTTGTGTGTGCATATACCATTCTATCTTGACTTGCCACAGTCCTAAACAAAAAAAGTTACACTTCCAAAATCTGTGTCTGCAGTTTCTTCCCAGAACTTAATTATTTCCAAACTTTTGATATGTGTTGTTTTGAATTGTCTTTGTCCAGTAGGCACAGCTATTTCTTCATGAGTTTGTGCTGTCTGTGTCGGCTCTTCATCCAACGGCTCATGAAAAGGTACGATTGAGTATTATTAGAGGTATAATACAGGATTGGTAGATCTGGTAGAAAGAGAGAATTTGTGAACTATATCAACAGTTCAGTTTTCAGGTTTCTTCTTCCCCATATTTTTTTCTGACGGTAGTCAGCTTGAAAAGCCCTATGGAATTCGCCCCTTGTTCCAGGCCTTGAATTTGTTGGGGAAATCCACAAGAATGCAGGGCTTGCATAATGCTTAAAATATGCACTAGACAAGAATTTCTATTACAAGACCAGAATCAAAGAGAGAAATCCATTATTTTATCTACACAGTTTAACATGTAAACTTTTTTTATCTGAACAAGCACTGACACAAGAGTGATTTCATTTGTCTTATGGGGTGGGTAGTTCAATAACAGAGTTAGAAGATACTTAGCAGACTGACTCAAAGTTAACAGTGGATTTATATCTTTGTTCCTCAAGTTACTACTTAGTGTTGTACATGTACTTTTTGTATAGTTTGCAACTGACAAATTTTTTAAGACCTTCGGACTGGTCTGGTCATTAGTTGACTGGCCAGACTCTAAAATTACTGGCCTCGGGTCTGCGTTCCAACTCGAAATGATGGCCTTTGCTCCTGCAGGGTTATGATGCTGCTTGCCACTCGTCAGAATTTAGTGTGTGAGAGCTGAATTTTATTTCCGAATAGACACTATCGTCTGTGTCTAGCTGTTTGTTGGAGTTGAATTTGCCTCGCAATCGAGCTCATATTCATTGTCAAAGAACTGTTTTTGTGACATCCTTAGAGCAGCCAACTCTCTTTGTTTCTGCGGGAAGTTCCCTAAAATTAAATCCATCTCTAGTTCAGATATAACAAATTGAAAATCTCCCCAATTATTTTAGGTTTTCCCCCATGTTCTTCATATCGCCCAGATTTTTGGAGAAAATTTCCTTGACTGCAAGATGAAAATGTTGGCAGCTTGACCTTAGAGTGGTTGTTCGCGTATAAGATCTTCTCTTGAAATCATACACTTTCTGACTTAATTCTTGACGCTTGTTAAACCCTATCAATATTTGAAGTTTATTGATAATTTCCTTAATGAATCAAGTCTTATATCAGTGGGATCTTGTTTGAATTCTTGATTGCACCTGAGAAAGTTCAGGCTTTTTGAGTTTTTGACATTCACTTATAGTTTGGAGACTTTCAGAACATAACATATGCGACGCAGGCTAATGGAACCACATTTAAAGTGTCCTCTTGTCTTGTTATGATAACAAGCCCAGTCTGTTCTGTGAGGTCAGCATCACTGGACCGCTAGGCCACAACACTCCACTAATTATTGTAGAACAGAACAAGGGCTGAATGCATAGTCAGATTATGGGTCAGGCTCAATCCAGATTGGATTTCGAGCAGCGGAGGCAAACTTATAATTTCAAAATCTGTTGGAGTTAAGTGACCAAGTGTAAAAAAAACTTGATTTGGTCAGACGTCGTCACTGATCTCTGGTCAGTCCCTCCTGCTACCAATTGCCCACTTGCCACTTGTGTGTGCATATACCATTCTATCTTGACTTGCCACAGTCCTAAACAAAAAAGTAACACTTACAAAATCTGTCTGCAGTTTCTTCCCAGAACTTAATTATTTCCAAACTTTTTATATGTATTCTTTTGAATTGTCTTTGTCCAGTAGGCACAGCTATTTCTTCATGAGTTTGTGCTGTCTGTGTCGGCTCTTCATCCCACGGCTCATGAAAAGGTACGATTGAGTATTATTAAAGGTATATAGTTGACTGGTAGATCTGGTAGAAGAGAGAGTTTGTGAACTAAATCAACAGTTCAGTTTTCAGGAGGTTTCTTCTTCCCCATATTTTTTTCTGACGGTAGTCAGCTTGAAAAGCCCTATGGAAATCGCCCATTGTTCCAGGGCTTGAATTTGTTGGGGAAAACCACAAGAATGCAGGGCTTGCATGTTGCTTAAAATATGTACTAGACCAGAATCAAAGAGAGAAATCTATTATCTACACAGTTTAACATGTAAACTGTGTTTATCTGAACAAGCACTGACACAAGAGTGATTTCATTTGTCTTATGGGGTGGGTAGTTCAATAACAGAGTTATAAGATACTTAGCAGATTGACTCAAAGTTAACGGTGGATTTATATCTTTCTTCCTCAAGTTACAACTTAGTGATGTTCATGAACATTTTGTATAATTTGCAACTGACAAAGTTTATATTACCTTCGGACTGGTCTGGTCATTAGATTACTGGCCAGACTCTAAAATTACTGGCCTCGGGTCTGCGTTCCAACTCAAAATGATGGCCTTTGCTTCTGCAGGGTTATGATGTTGCTTGCCACGCATCAGATTTTAGTGTGTGAGGGCTGAATTTATTTTCCGAATAGACACTCTCGTCTGTGTCTAGTTGAAAATGTTGATAGGTTGACCTTTGAGTGGTTGTTCGCGTATAAGATCTTCTCTTGAACTTGTACACTTTCTAACTTAAATCTTGACACTTGTTAAACCCTATCAATATTTGAAGTTTATTGATATTTTCTCTAATGAATCAAGTCTTATATCAGTGGGATCTTGTTTGAATTCTTGATTGCACCTGAGAGAGTTCAGGCTTTTTGAGTTGTTGACATTCACTTATAGTTTTGAAACTTTCAGATCATAACATATGCGACGCAGGCTAATGGAACCACATTTAAAGTGTCCTTTTGTGTTGTTATGATAACAAGTTCAGTCTGTTCTGTGAGGTCTGCATCACTGGACCGATAGGCCACAACACTCCACTTATTATTGTTGAACAGAACAAGGGATAAATTCATAGTCAGATTATGGGTCAGGCTCAATTGGATTTCGAGCAGCGGAGGCAAACTTATAATTTCAAAATCCGTTGGATTTAAGTGACCAAGTGTAAAAAAAACTTGATTTGGTTAGACGTCGTCACTGATCTCTGGTCAGTCCCTCCTGCTACCAATTGCCCACTTGCCACTTCTGTGTGCATATACCATTCTATCTTGACTTGCCACAGTCCTAAACAAAAAAGTTACACTTGCAAAATCTGTGTCTGCATTTTTTTCCCAGAACTTAATTATTTCCAGACTGTTTATATCTGTTCTTTCGAATTGTCTTTGTCCAGTAGGCACAGCTACTTCTTCATGAGTTTGTGCTGTCTGTGTCGCCTCTTCATCCTACGGCTCATGAAAGGTACAAATTTTTTAAGACTTTTAGACTGGTCTGGTCAGTAGTTTACTGGCCAAACTCTAAAATTACTGGCCTCGTGTCTGTGTTCCAACTCGAAATGATGGCCTTTTACTCCTGTAGGGTTATGATGTTGCTTGCCACTTATCAGAATTTAGTGTGTGAGAGCTGAATTTAATTTCTGAATAGACACTTTCGTCTGTGTCTAGCTGTTTGTTGGAGGTGAATTTGCCCCGCAATCCAGCTCATATACATTGTCAAAGATCTTTTTTTGCCAACTCTCTTTGTTTCTGCGGATAGCTCTTTGAAAATAAATCCATCTTTCCATGTTCAGATAAACAAATTTGAAAGTCTCCCCAATTATTTTTGGTTTTCCCCCATGTTCTTCATATCTCCCAGATTTTTGTAGAAAATTTCATTGGCTGCAAGATGAAAATGTTTGCAGCTTGACCTTAGAGTGGTTGGTCGCGTATCAGATCTTCTCTTGAAATTGTACACTTCATTCAACTTAATTCTTGATGCTTGTTAAACCCTATCAATATTTGAAGTTCATGTATATTTTCCTGAATAAATCAAGTCTATTATCAGTGGATCTTGTTTGAATTCTTGATTGCACCTGAGAAAGTTCAAGACCAGAATCCATAGATATGGTAAAAAAGTTGCAGTCAGCGGTTTTTTTTTGTGTGTGTGTATATAATCCATATAAATGAAATAAACCTGGAAAATGTGGGGCTCAATCTGTTGAGTCAGGAGGAGAAAGAGAAAAAATCATGTCAGTTTTCAGCATGTAATTAACCTGTCCTTTATTTGGTTGTACCAACCACTTTCAGATTGGAGTTTGGAGTTTGGAGGTTGGAGTTTGGAGTTTGGAGTTTGGAGTTTGGAAATTGGAGATTTGAGGTTGGTGTTTGGAGATTGGGGCATCTGGTTGATAGCTTGCATTTGTAGTCTCAGATGTAGTCTCAGATGTAGTCTCAGATGTAGTCTCAGTTGTAGTCGCAGATGTAGTCGCAGATGTAGTCTCAGATGTAGTCTCAGATGTAGTCTCAGTTGTAGCCGCAGATGTAGTCGCAGATTTAGTCGCAGATTTAGTCGCAGATGTAGTCGCAGATGTAGTCGCAGATGTAGTCGCAGATGTAGTCCCTTATGTAGTCGCAGTTGTAGTCTCAGTTGTAGTCTCAGTTGTAGTCTCAGTTGTAGTCGCAGATGTAGTCGCAGATGTAGTCGCAGATGTAGTCGCAGATGTAGTCGCAGATGTAGTCGCAGATGTAGTCGCAGATGTAGTCGCAGATGTAGTCGCAGATGTAGTCTCAGTTGTAGTCGCAGTTGTAGTCGCAGTTGTAGTCGCAGATGTAGTCGCAGATGTAGTCGCAGATGTAGTCGCAGATGTAGTCGCAGATGTAGTCGCAGATGTAGTCGCAGATGTAGTCGCAGATGTAGTCGCAGATGTAGTCGCAGATGTAGTCTCAGATGTAGTCTCAGTTGTAGTCGCAGGTGTAGTCTCAGTTGTAGTCTCAGTTGTAGTCTCAGTTGTAGTCTCAGTTGTAGTCTCAGTTGTAGTCTCAGTTGTAGTCACAGATGTAGTCCCAGATGTAGTCCCAGATGTAGTCCCAGTTGTAGTCGCAGTTGTAGTCGCAGTTGTAGTCGCAGTTGTAGTCGCAGATGTAGTCGCAGATGTAGTCGCAGATGTAGTCGCAGATGTAGTCGCAGTTGTAGTCACAGTTGTAGTCTCAGTTGTAGTCGCAGATGTAGTCTCATATGTAGTGGCAGTTGTAGTGGCAGTTGTAGTGGCAGTTGTAGTCTCAGTTGTAGTCTCAGTTGTAGTCTCAGTTGTAGTCTCAGTTGAAGTCTCAGTTGTAGTCGCAGATGTAGTCGCAGATGTAGTCTCAGTTGTAGTCGCAGTTGTAGTCTCAGATGTAGTTGCAGATGTAGTCGCAGTTGTAGTCGCAGTTGTAGTCGCAGTTGTAGTCGCAGTTGTAGTCGCAGTTGTAGTCGCAGTTGTAGTCGCAGATGTAGACGCAGATGTAGTCGCAGATGTAGTCGCAGATGTAGTCGCAGATGTAGTCGCAGATGTAGTCGCAGATGTAGTCGCAGATGTAGTCGCAGTAATTGTAGTCGCAGTTGTAGTCTCAGTTGTAGTCTCAGTTTTAGTCTCAGTTGTAGTCTCAGTTGTAGTCTCAGATGTAGTCTCAGATGTAGTCTCAGATGTAGTCGCAGATGTAGTCGCAGATGTAGTCGCAGATGTAGTCGCAGATGTAGTCGCAGTTGTAGTCTCAGTTGTAGTCGCAGATGTAGTCTCAGTTGTAGTCTCAGTTGTAGTCTCAGTTGTAGTCTCAGTTGTAGTCTCAGTTGTAGTCTCAGTTGTAGTCTCAGTTGTAGTCTCAGATGTAGTCTCAGATGTAGTCTCAGTTGTAGTCGCAGATGTAGTCGCAGATGTAGTCGCAGATGTAGTCGCAGATGTAGTCGCAGATGTAGTCGCAGATGTAGTCGCAGATGTAGTCGCAGTTGTAGTCTCAGTTGTAGTCTCAGTTGTAGTCTCAGTTGTAGTCTCAGTTGTAGTCGCAGTTGTAGTCGCAGTTGTAGTCGCAGTTGTAGTCGCAGTTGTAGTCGCAGATGTAGTCGCAGATGTAGTCGCAGATGTAGTCGCAGATGTAGTCGCAGATGTAGTCGCAGTTGTAGTCGCAGTTGTAGTGGCAGTTGTAGTCTCAGTTGTAGTCTCAGTTGTAGTCTCAGTTGTAGTCTCAGTTGTAGTCTCAGTTGTAGTCGCAGATGTAGTCTCAGTTGTAGTCTCAGTTGTAGTCTCAGTTGTAGTCGCAGTTGTAGTCGCAGTTGTAGTCGCAGTTGTAGTCGCAGTTGTAGTCGCAGTTGTAGTCGCAGTTGTAGTCGCAGTTGTAGTCGCAGTTGTAGTCGCAGTTGTAGTCGCAGATGTAGTCGCAGATGTAGTCGCAGATGTAGTCGCAGATGTAGTCGCAGATGTAGTCGCAGATGTAGTCGCAGATGTAGTCTCAGATGTAGTCTCAGATGTAGTCTCAGATGTAGTCTCAGATGTAGTCTCAGATGTAGTCGCAGATGTAGTCGCAGATGTAGTCGCAGATGTAGTCGCAGTTGTAGTCGCAGTTGTAGTCGCAGTTGTAGTCGCAGTTGTAGTCGCAGATGTAGTCGCAGATGTAGTCGCAGATGTAGTCGCAGATGTAGTCGCAGATGTAGTCTCAGTTGTAGTCTCAGTTGTAGTCTCAGTTGTAGTCGCAGTTGTAGTCTCAGTTGTAGTCTCAGTTGTAGTCTCAGTTGTAGTCTCAGTTGTAGTCTCAGTTGTAGTCTCAGTTGTAGTCTCAGTTGTAGTCTCAGTTGTAGTCTCAGTTGTAGTCTCAGTTGTAGTCTCAGTTGTAGTCTCAGTTGTAGTCGCAGTTGTAGTCGCAGATGTAGTCGCAGATGTAGTCGCAGATGTAGTCGCAGATGTAGTCGCAGATGTAGTCGCAGATGTAGTCTCAGTTGTAGTCTCAGTTGTAGTCTCAGTTGTAGTCTCAGTTGTAGTCTCAGTTGTAGTCTCAGTTGTAGTCTCAGTTGTAGTCTCAGTTGTAGTCTCAGTTGTAGTCTCAGTTGTAGTCTCAGTTTTAGTCTCAGTTGTAGTCTCAGTTGTAGTCTCAGATGTAGTCGCAGATGTAGTCGCAGATGTAGTCGCAGATGTAGTCGCAGATGTAGTCGCAGATGTAGTCGCAGTTGTAGTCGCAGTTGTAGTCGCAGTTGTAGTCTCAGTTGTAGTCTCAGTTGTAGTCTCAGTTGTAGTCTCAGTTGTAGTCTCAGTTGTAGTCGCAGTTGTAGTCGCAGATGTAGTCGCAGATGTAGTCGCAGTTGTAGTCGCAGATGTAGTCGCAGATGTAGTCGCAGATGTAGTCGCAGATGTAGTCGCAGATGTAGTCGCAGATGTAGTCGCAGATGTAGTCGCAGATGTAGTCGCAGATGTAGTCGCAGATGTAGTCGCAGATGTAGTCGCAGATGTAGTCGCAGATGTAGTCTCAGATGTAGTCGCAGATGTAGTCTCAGATGTAGTCTCAGATGTAGTCTCAGATGTAGTCTCAGTTGTAGTCTCAGTTGTAGTCTCAGTTGTAGTCTCAGTTGTAGTCTCAGTATTTAGTTTCTAGTTCAACCAAAAGCCTGCCTACACTACCTTTCCTCCAAGCAGACTGCGGATGTAACATCTTCTTTACTCCTCCACCAGATTTTGCGCTTCTTGTCATTCATGGGCCTGTGATACCCGATGCTGACTGAGAGCGACATTGATTGAGGTACTTTTCATCAAGTTACTGTTAATGTCATTTGTTATGTATTTGAGTGTACAAACTAATGATTTTTTGCACAGAGTAGAGGCTTCTGTGGGTCATGGGTCATTAGAATTACCAGGTCATTCAATGTCTTAAAGATGTGTGCATGCTCAGTACTGTCAACAGTGGAAGATTTCACAGTGTGTTGCTGCCACCTAGAGAGTTCCAATGATGTAAACTGGAAATAAATCTTCTCTTAATAATTCTATTGGTTTTTGGAAGAGTACTTTCATACCACTTGATGGTATCTGACATCCACAAAATGTCAACCAACATTTTCAAGAAAAGTGTTAATAACAAGTTAATGTCTGCTAACCTTTCCCGCTTATGTAAATTTCAGAGTGCAGCAAGGTCCTGACCTCTGATTGAGGAGCCTTCCAGTCTGTCAACTTCCTGTTAAACAATCAACCAGATACCGAGTGTCAGACGCTGATACACTCGCAACCAGACGTTTGGGTTCAGATTGTTTTCAGCGAGTTCGAGTTGGAGAAACATGGTGGGAAGCTTCACAACTGACTACCTCAAGGTCAGAATCTAACTCCTCAACATTTCAACAACTTTTGAAATAATTTCCAAATATTCCCATTGAATTTGATAGGCTGATTCCTTGTTCAAGAAATCAATCTCCAATAACCTGCCTACACTTTTTTTGTTCATAAAGCAATTTTCAATCAATTTGTTTGAGAGACATCACAATGCTGAAAGATCTCCTATTTTTAATCATAAAAAATGCAAATATTTATTTGGCAATTCCACTAATGGTGAAACAATTTTCCTTATTTTCCTCACTTCTTAAATATCTTTTTAAAAAGATCTTCAGATGTATTTTTGACAATTCTTGATTTTATTGTCTGAATTACAGCCGAGTGATTTGACGACTGGCCTGAACGTCGCCCTGTGCAGCCAGCTTGGCCCAATGGACTGGTCATCCATCGGGAGTGAAGTCCTGCTGGAGTTTGTCTCTGATGAATCGAACTATTTCCCAGGATACTCAGCTGATCATTATGCGTTGCCATGGATCCCTGACTCTCCAGGTTTGTTGAGAAATGGGTGTTAATCTGTGTAGGCAGTTAATGTACCTTATTTTCCTTCATGCATGAGGCGGCTTATCTGACTTCAAATGTGCAACAAAAATCACTGCGTCTTATCTATTGATGGGCCTTATCTGGTATCACTGTAGATCATTGTGATGATAACTATGGGAAATTAAACTTATCCTGTGAAATAAGCCTTTCATTTGCTCAGGGTAATGTTGTCACATTATTTAAAATAACGCAGTGTGTAGTTATAAAGTGTAATTTTTAATGTTTAGTGTAGTTTTAAGGTAAGCTGCTGTACATGAGATTGGAACTTTATTAGCCTATCATTTCATAAAGCCTGTTAGCACAAAAAATGATATGCGCGCAGTATAAAATAACCGAGCAGAAATAGATTATCAGCCATAATGTCCTAGTTATTTAGGTTGTTACGCCTGGTACCTAACAGTACCTAACTGTTTATCATCCCTGTGATATTCAGGTGTTTTTTGTCTATTATTAAGGTAAACATGCTACCAGTGTGTCCGACCTGGTTTCTCCTATCAGAATGTTTGAGCGTTAAACCAGGCTTTCTGCTTGTTAATCTTGCTTGGCTGAGATGTACAACAAAAACCCACTCCAACAGCTTTATGTACATGTCTTTGTAACTCCTTGCCTGTAACATCAACAATTTTTTCCATCCTACAATCTAAACTGATTTCAGATGCAATTCCTACCTTTAGTTCCCTGAGTTATTCTCATCTTGTATAAGTAAGCTGTTACCAAAAGTGGCTTTTAGCCATGTTTTAGGCAAACGTGCATTAAAGTTCTACAAAAACACAGGGTCGTAACTTGATAGGTCGACAGTTCATATCTAACACACTATAGCAAGCACACAACTTGCTGCATGCGATAAGGTCACATTTTACTTAATTTTTGTTTGCGTTCACTTATTCCACTACTCAAAAAATTAAATCGCAACCTGGCTCCACTGACATAGTGAAATCTTTTCTTTTTCGTGTGTGTTCAGACTCGGGATGAGATAACCCAAGAAGTGTCTATCTTGTGGTGATGCAAATACTTTCACTTGGATCTCGGAGGGGAGTGAAGTCATCGCAAAATCCCAAACTGACGACGACAAGTGTTTCCAAGGTTGCAGAGAGCTCGAGAGAAAGAGACATTTTCCTGTAAAGTGTCGGACATCAGGGTGGTTGGACGGCGGCTTTTTCTATGTATAAACTGAATGTATTTATTTCTGTATAATTTATTATCTGCTTGTCGTCCGACCAGGTTCATATTGTAATATTAATAATAATAATAATAATAATTATGTGTATTACTTTAAATGGAATGCATGGGGGTGTTGTCTGCGGTTTGGCTGGTGGGATTCAACTTGGAGGCATAGGTTTGTGAGTTTGTTGTGTGAATGATGATGATTAGTGGGCCCTGTGTGTTAGGTAACTTATGCTTTCTTGCCCATCCAGTGTCATGCTAGATATTCTATGTTCTCCGATCACGCACTCATGCATTTGCTTTCTTTAAGATAATAATTGTTTGTAATAGACAGAATATTTAGGAGTTGCTTTCATTTGTATTGACATTTTATTGACATTCTTGCATTGTATAAGATAGTTAATTGTACATGTATGTGTTTTATTTTCCGCCTGCCCAACTCTCAACAGTTTGTGCAGGTGTTTACAGGAGAATAAATCCCAGCCAGATCCACAGTCAGCATCCATTAGCTGGATACACCTGTGTAGGACGTCACTTCAATGTTCCTAATCACTCCATTTCTGTCATGGTTTTACAGGGCTTTATGAGGCACTAGGAAACCACAGAGACTGTTCCTCTGAGTAGGGAGAAGCTATGAATAATGCGTCTCCAGACCATTCAACCCGATGGTCTAAATCATCCAAGATGGAAGTGTCTAATAACTTTTTGTCTTTGCCTTCTCCTTTTTACCACAGATTCTCCTGTCCAGTCTGCCTCATTCACTAATCAATTACTTTTCTCTCCCTGTATATTTGGTTTGTTGTAACACCATGTGTATATCTGCTATCTATGTAGATTTTTTCTTGTAGAACTAGGTCTTGCTTTTTATTCTACTGCCGCGAAGTAGATTTTGGAAATCGGGAGACTACTTCAGGAGACTACTTAGTTCTCAAAAGAACTGTCCAGCTTATTAGCTACTACCTGGGCGGAGGGTAGGAAATCGGCCGGGACTACTACTTTAGCTTAATAGTGGATCAGATCGTAGGGACTTCTCGTTATTAACTTCACTGCTGCAGAGTGAGCTCTTATTTGGTCTCAACGTTTCGACAAGCTTGCTCTAGTCATCGTCATTGCCATTGAGACCAATTAAGAACTCACTCCGCAGCAGTGAAGTTAATAATGAGAAGTCCCCTCGATCCGATCCACTATTAAGCTAAAGTAGTAGTCCCGGCCGATTTCCTACCCTCCGCCCAGGTAGTAGCTAATTAGCTGGACAGTTCTTTTAAGAACTAAGTAGTTTCCCGAAGTAGTCTCCCGATTTCCAAGATCTACTCCGCGGCAGTAGAATAAAAAGCAAGACCTAGTTCTACAAGAAAAAATCTACATAGCTAGTAGATACGCCAGCTTATTAGCTACTACCTGGGCGGAGGGTAGGAAATCGGCCGGGACTACTACTTTAGCTTAATAGTGGATCAGATCGAGGGGACTTCTCATTATTAACTTCACTGCCACGGAGTGAGTTCTTAATTGGTCTCAACAACGATGACGATGACTAGAGCAAGCTAGTCGAAAAGTTGAGACCAATTAAGAACTCACTCTGCAGCAGTGAAGTTAATAACGAGAAGTCCCCTCGTTCCGATCCACTATTAAGCTTAAGTAGTAGTCCCGGCCGATTTCCTACCCTCCGCCAAGGTAGTAGCTAATTAGCTGGACAGTTCTTTTAAGAACTAAGTAGTTTCCCGAAGTAGTCTCCCGATTTCCAAAATCTACTCCACGGCAGTAGAATAAAAATCAAGACCTAGTTCTACAAGAACAAATCTACATAGCTAGTAGATATGTCCAGCTTATTAGCTACTACCTGGGCGGAGGGTAGGAATTCGGCCGGGACTACTACTTTAGCTTAATAGTGGATCGGATCGAGGGGACTTCTCGTTATTAACTTCACTGCTGCGGAGTGAGTTCTTAATTGGTCTCAACAACGATGACGATGACTAGAGCAAGCTAGTCGAAAAGTTGAGACCAATTAAGAACTCACTCTGCAGCAGTGAAGTTAATAACGAGAAGTCCCCTCGATCCGATCCACTATTAAGCTTAAGTAGTAGTCCCGGCCGATTTCCTACCCTCCGCCCAGGTAGTAGCTAATAAGCTGGACATTTCTTTTGAGAACTAAGTAGTTACCGAAGTAGACTCCCGATTTCCAAAATCTACTTTGCTGCAGTAGAATAAAAAGCAAGACCTACTTCTATAAGAACAAATCTACATAGCGTTGATATACACATGGTGTTACCTCAAGCTGAATATATATTGATACCTCACCATGCAAAGCCTTAAAAAGTTTTCTCTCCCTCTTTCAATCATTTATTTTGTCCTTTGTATTCCTTACCTCTTGTGGTCAAACCAGTCCCTCCCCAACCCCCCTTTTATTATCCTCCTCTCTGTTCATCCTGCTGCTTTCTCTGTGTGCTTTCATCTCTAACATCTATTTCCACTCGACTGCTTTTGTTACACCAGTATTGTTTATGTTGTTACCTGTTTATGTTTGTAGTCTTGTCATTTAGCCTTCGAGAAAGACTCTGCCAGGGTCTATGTACGTCATGCCACTAACTATTTTGTTAATCTAGTTCATCCATGATTTTTAGACCCAACTTGTAATAAGTTTTTCGCTGAGGATGTTTTATCCATACATATTTGTATTTAGAAGAACTGATTGTAATTATTAGGGCTGATTGAATCATTGTAAACTTGTGTTTGACCAGCCTCCTGTCGTGTTGACCTTTCGCCATTAATAATAAGTCATTGCTGTGTATTGTGTATTGTGTAATGTGTATTGTGTATTCTATACTCTGTATTCTGTATTCTGTACTCTATATTGTATATTGTGTATTGTGTGCTGGAGTATTAAAAATAGTACAGGAGATTGTTTTATAATTTTTGACGTCATCGTGGTTTTTTCTTTTGGTGTATTCTGGTTGATGCTCGTCCTTTTTAAATAGAGGTCCGGCCTCCTTCCCGCGTCTCTAGTTGCAACAATAAAGTCCTGAGCCGTTTTAGTATGATGTTTTTGCAGTAAGGACGATAGAGTTGCAATGATCGTTTGTGGTTTGCAAGCGTGTAAGTACTCGACATCTAACGGACCATTGACCAACATGATGCCATGCGCCCTGCGCATGTGTTGTGACACCGCCAGGGGTTGAAGTCTGCTGGTTGTGTAGAATAGTAAGTAAGGTCAGGTCGTGTTATTGACAAACTTGGAGCCGATGGTCGGGTTAAACAGTGGTTACGAAGCGGAGAATGGGCATGGGAGGTTGGTATAGGGAGAGAGAAACGGAAGAAGGGGGGCGGGGTGGGAGAGGAGAGGGAAGAGCAGATAAACAAATTAAATAATAAGGGGAGGGAAAAGTGGAACTGGGATGGGGGGGTGCAGAGAGGGTGGAAGGCAAAATGAAAGCTAGGGGTGTCGTAAGGACAGAAGGGTGGAGGGTGAGGATTACGGGAGATGTAAAGGTGGAAATGAAAAAAGGAATAGCCTATACAGTCCGGTGAATTAGGGCCAATTTTTGGCAAAATTTTGAAAAGCTGGATTAAAGCACAAAATGTTGTAGTTGTCCTTTAGGTCCCATAGAATCATTCTAGAGGGGGGGGGGGTGCCTGGTTTGGGTGACCTAGATCAAGGTCAGGCTGAGGTCAAAGTTCATGTGGTATTATAATACTGCTTGTCAATTTTTCACCAATGAGGGCTGCTTCCACAAATCATTAAAACTTTTAACAAATGACCATGCAGCTTTTATTTCAGACACTCACAGGTAGAGCTATATGTGGAAAAAGTTTATCCCTTTAGTTTACTGACCTGGGCCGAATTTCATGGCTCTGCTTAACGTAAGCAAAGAATCGGCAATTATGGAAGCAGGGAATTCTTTGCTTACGTCAAGCGTAATTCACGGGTTAGCGGAGAATTTTTGCAAGTGCGCGTGCGTACTCCACGATTCAAGACATTCTTCGCTTACACAGCTAGCGGAGAAATTCGGTGCCTGACAGTAAGCAGAGAGTGGTGATTGTAAGCGCAGAATTCAGCGGTAAGCAGAGCCATGAAATTGGGCCCTGGAGATGACAGACCGGGAACCCCCCTCTAATAATGCTTCTATGGGACCCGGCCTAAAACAAGGGTGCAAAGTTTGGTGCTTATTTGGTGCTTAATCCGGCGTGTCACAATTTTTTCATTAAGCCACCGGACTAATGGGTAAGAAGAGGTGTATGAAGATAGAAGAGTGAGCGGGTTGGCTGGAGGGTTGTTGATAGAAAAATTGGGAAAACCAACACTTGAAAGTAAAAATGTTTTATAGAGGAATAGTAAAATCTAGGTCTTTTACGAACAGATTTACTCTGTGGTGATCTTCAACGTTTGAGTTTTTATGGAATATAGATGGAAAATTGGGTTGTTATAACTGTGCATAATTAACCACTAATTAGTGGACCAAATTAGACAGCTCAACATTTTGGTGTGCCAAGTGTAACAGTCTTCACGACTCTAAACTTAAACTTACAATTTCACTCAAAACGAAGAGTAGGCTACAATTCTTTTCAAAATATGTTTTAGTATTATTTTAAAGCGTATCAATCAAGTAGGCCTACATATTATTATTAAGATCTGCATAGGCCCTACGCACATTGTCTCTGGCTTATTTTCTAATTACCGATTTTGTTTTCTTTGTTTAAAGTTTCGGAATGACTTATAGCTATAAAATGTCAATATTCTCAAACAAAAATAGTTAAAATATAACCAGTATTTCAGTTTTCGTTCGGATAAAATAAGGGATTCGCCGACAGAAAGTAGCCAAATGTGGAATTTTTTCACCTCCCTGTACTGCATGTGTTTTAATTTTCTGATTACACGGCCGGGTGGGCATTCTGCGAATACGCGGCTGGATATTTCGGGCCCAATATCTGACTCGAGGCTGCCAGAGTCTTTAGTTTAGTTTTTTAATTGGATCTCAAAAAACAATTAAGTAGACCTTTGAAAACTTAATTTTTACAAATTGTTCACATTAGTAGTCAGCATTTACAGAAGTTGCTTAGTAAATGTTTTGATAGCCACCGTGCATGCTAAATGCGCTATGTTCGCTCGCCCCCACTGCATTTTGATAGAAATTTAAATCAAAACACCTGGGAACGATTCAGTTTGAGAAACTTCCAAGATGGCCACCGCACAGCTGCGATATGTGGAGATTCCACTCCGTGATACAGACGAGGTTTGTAGTAATTTTCTGTGCGAGTTCCGTAAAATTATCCAATATTTTGCAAATGTGAGGTATACAGAATTGTTGTCTATGGTTTAATACAATGTGAGGTTTGGGAAATGATGGAAATCCGTGCAGTTAAGTTTTTGTTAAAAACTCATTGTTTTTTATGTTTCTTGTTTGTCACGCACTGACATGTGACTGACACTACAGTCACTAGACACTAGACAGTACGCGCGGGTGCATAAGGCTTTTTACAGGATTTTTTGCTTTGGTGGGATTTCTTACAATAGTCAGACATTATTAAAATATGTTTCTCAGATGACACTGACTGACCTAATGTCAGACATTAAAGTTATCCAATATCAGAAGACACGATAAACCGTCATTACTGTGCTTGTGATAATATTTAATAAATCATTATTAAATATCTTTACGTTAGTTATTAGGAATAGTACTTACTACCAAGATTAACCAATACTAGGGCTCCCACTATTTGCAGAACTCACTATTTAAACCAATGCAAACATCCCATCCATCAGCTGTGCCTGCTAATCTTTAAACATTCAATCCTGTTGTCATGCAGTTGACATGCTGCGTGCAAGCGATCTCCAAAAATACCTAAGCATGCTTAGTTACAAGTAATTATTATAAATCCTAAATAAGTAAAACGTACAAAATACTCATTTTACCTCCTGAATTTTTAAACAAAATGTTCCTATATTCTATGGGTGTTTCAATAGAAAACAAGAAACTGTAAAAATGATTATTATCCCAACAACTGAAGTATAGTAAGTACCTGCCAAGATCAGCCTGGGGGGGGGGGTCTTTTCACGATGAACACAATAACGCTATTCACATCACGCTAACTAAACTGGATCGTTTTGGCCGAAGGGCTTGCCAAATAAATATTTCTCAGTATTGTAAGATTTTACCACTATGAGAGGGCAATAATTTCCGATCATAATAAGAAATCCGACTATTGAAGGACTGGTAAGGATGTCCTGTAAAAAGTCTGTGCACCCGTACTGACTGACTAGTGACTGACTGAGCTGAGTGAGATAAGAGTCCAGTTGTCAGTCAGTCAGTCGTGGCTACCTACACTCTACAGTATGTACATGTAGTGACACTAGGAATAGAATGGCAATGATCCGATGGTGCGAGCCTACTCCTAGATGTAGAACTATGCGTTTTGTTCCACTATCGTCTCCATGACCCTCATAGGTCATCATGTACAAAATTCTATTCAAAACTTTTTGCCATTCAGTCTTCACGCAGGGTTCTCCCCACGTACAAGCTAGCGTATCGGCCCGATACGCAATTTTTTTTGGCCGATACGCCGGCAAAAAGGCCGAGCACATTTTTTTTTCGCCCGATACGCTTTTCAATTTTTGAATACTTTTTTTCATTGACCGCAGCAAACGGTCATACTATCACAGTCTCTGTCCAGTGCCTTGGCCAACGTAATTTATAATCCATCGGTAATGTTTTCTTCGTGTGTGTCTTTGATCTACGTTACGATATGCCGTCCCGGCCGCTGAAATCAATCACGATCACATACAGAAAACAACACATTCCTGTCCATTACGTGTGTGTGTAGCGAACGATCGAGAAAGCATGCACACATGGCCGGCCACTGAAGTCAGTTAACTGTTTCCCTTCGATGCCGCGTGCACCTTTTTCCGAAGACGGGTACCAGCGAAACCATGTTCATTCTCGACCCCAAAAGAGCAAGCACGTTGATCGCTCAATCCCACATGCGTAATCCGTACTACAAAAAAAACATGAGCATACATGTTTAGAGCGGTGTTAGAGCTAGTCTTGGTTCAAGCCAGCGTCCGACGGTGTGGCTATTGTATTGAACTTGAAGTGATTTCGTGCGCCGATCAAACGCAGGGTTCCGAATCAAAAACTTTTAAAAAAGGAAGAAGGGAGTGGACCCCTAATGGTACAACCATTTGGCTGAACGTGACTCCAGATGAGAAAGGTTTATTTCTAGATAATGTTCCATTATTTGTTTTATTTATTGATATTAAATATATTATTTTATTATGTTTTATATTAATTGGGGCTTATTTTGACTTCTTTTTAATTTACAGAGAATCTTATTTTCAGTGTAAACTGAAAATAAATCAGAATAAATCAGTTAAAATGGGTTCACCACCCGTAGGGGAACCCCTGGCCATTTGTTTAAAAAATGAAACATCTATTTATGCAATAATAAATAAAAATGACTGATGGTCACACATTTATATTCATTTATTTCGTTACTCAACATAGAACATTAAAATCAAACCAATGGTAATCAGATGATGTAAACTGTGTAAGTCATTTTGTCAGTTTTCTCCAACAATGAAATTTTGTAAAAGTAGCAATTTCAAAGGCTCTAAAATGCACCAGAATGCAGCAGAGAGCATCTAGAACTTCAAATTTTCCCGGGGCCCTTAAGCGGGCCCCGGACCCCACGCCGCAAGGGGCTTCACGCTTCGCGCTCGCATGCTTGGATTGTAACTTAGCCAGATTGAAAAGCCCCACAGTTTTCAAAAATCCTGGGGAGGACCCTGTTCACGTATAATGACAAATGTGCCTTTTTAGTATAAAATATGTGGAAATTCACGTTTTATACACATGCCTGGTGGAGTTCTCTATTGAAAATGGATCTCGCCAAAATTAGGCTCTATCACTCATTAGAGCCATATTCGTTATCGGAAGGTGACGATTCTGCATAAAGGTGAGAATTTATCATTTTTGGCAACTTTTTTTAGTCAGTTAGTGGAATGGATTTTCTGGACCCAGACTGAGATCACTGTGACTGTGAGAACAAAGAACACATAATAAATAGAGCCTAATTTTGGCGGGATTTGTTTTGAAAAGAGAACTCCAGGTGCATAAGCGTGAAGGGCAATAATTTTTTAATAAGGTGTTGTACATGATGACCTATGACTGAGGGTCGTGGAGACGATAGCGAAACTAATTGCATAGTTCTAGGAGTATACAAGGGGGGTCCTACTAAATGCCGTCAACACGAACAGTACCGTTAACACACCGTCAACACCTCCAAAATACATTTTAAATCGACAAAAGACAAAAGAGGCATAGAACTTTATAGTATGGGTTAAAGGAGAATTTCAATTGGTTTGAAGTTACATTTATTTATGAAAATAGAGTTTTGTTTCACGCGAAAAATTTATCTTTAAGCAGCATAGCCGCTGGCCGCCTTATTGCCAGAGCTTGGACTGTTGAGTGCCATTCATAAGCCAGCCATCTGCAGCAAGGCGCCCTCTGTTGTCCAAATTGTACAGGTTCCATGAGAAGGCAAGATGGCATCCAATGGCGACGCTGACTAGCGATCAATTTCGCGCGTAAAAACCCTGCATTTTCACAAAAGAAATGTAACCTCAAATCAATGGAAATTCTCCCTTAGCCCATAGGCCTACTTTACAGTTCTACGCCTCTTTCGTCGATTTAAAATGTATATTGGAGGTGTTGACGGTGTGTTGATGGAACCGTTTGTGTTAAGACAATGTGTTGACGGTATTTAGTAGGACCGTACAAGGGGGATTTACCACCAAGCTGGCAATAGCCAATCTCTTTTAATCATTACAAATATTGGTTTAAATTATGTCAATTATGACTTGCACAAAACAATCAATTGTGATTCAGTTATTAAAAGTTACATCCTAGGTGACAATACTTATTATAATAAGTGTAAAATCATCGGAATAACTTGGCCGAATTTGAACCTACAACCTTCTAAGGTTGGGATTGCAAGTCATGCTGTCTAAATCACTGACCAGGGCCCAATTTCATAAAGCCTGTAAGCACAAATACTTGTTAAGCACAGAAAAATCCTGCTAAGCAGAAACAGGTTACCAGCAAACATTCCGTAAGGTTTACATTGTTGCCACTGGTACCCCCGCTCATTTCTTGTATAGAAATTTGCTAAGCAGAATTTTCTGTTTAACAGCTTTATGAAATTAGGCCCATATGGTGACACATGATGGAGATTAAGATTTGCTTTTTATGAATTGTTGATATTGTGTGGAATAAAAAAAGAAAAAAACATACATCAAATCTTGCAAAATTAGGTCAAAATTTAAAGCTGTTTGCCTTTTTGACCTTGCCTCTTTATGTTTTGTTCAGTCTGTTTTCATTTTGTACAGGTTGACCCATTTCACAACACGTAGTGCACTCACATGCACCTACCTATCCTGTCTGCCATTTTGGAGTCAAAATGTTCGCAAAAGAATTGACTCCCAAAATTGTGGAAATGGTAGATGTGCATTTTTCGGAACTCCGTTGCGTGCTGTGCGAGGGCTCAATCGGGAGTCAGTCAAAAGACCTGATCATTTGATTCTTTTTTCGTGTGTATTTTAAGTTTTATCTGTTGAGTTCAACAGACACTGGTACCACAGACTACCACAAAGTACCATACCTTCCAGGCTAGCATTGGGTGCATGGGTGTCTTCAGTTTGTACTGCTGGCACTGGTACCACAGACTGCCACAAAGTACCATACCCTCCAAGCTAGCATTGGGTGCATGGGTGTCTTCAGTTTGTACTGCTGGCACTGGTACCACAGACTACCACAAAGTACCATACCTTCCAGGCTAGCATTGGGTGCATGGGTGTCTTCAGTTTGTACTGCTGGCACTGGTACCACAGACTACCACAAAGTACCATGCCTTCCAGGCTAGCATTGGGTGCATGGGTGTCTTCAGTTTGTACTGCTGGCACTGGTACCACAGACTGCCACAAAATGACAAAGTACCATACCTTCTAGGCTAGCATTGGGTGCATGGGTGTCTTCAGTTTGTACTGCTGGAACTGGTACCACAGACTACCACAAAGTACCATACCTTCCAGGCTAGCATTGGGTGCATGGGTGTCTTCAGTTTGTACTGCTGGCACTGGTACCACAGACTGCCACAAAGTACCATACCTTCCAGGCTAGCATTGGGTGCATGGGTGTCTTCAGTTTGAACTGCTGACACTGGTACCACAGACTACCACAAAGTACCATGCCTTCCAGGCTAGCATTGGGTGCATGGGTGTCTTCAGTTTGTACTGCTGGCACTGGTACCACAGACTGCCACAAAGTACCATGCCTCGGGTACATCGGATACATGGTTGTCGTCTGTTTGTACATCTAGTATTATCAAGAAACCCCATGGCTTGTGTACTGTGGACTTTGTCTCAGCAGTCTACTGTGGAATTTTGTGGAAAGAGCCAGTTGATTAATTCTTTCCAAGTTTACAATTTCTAAAAAATGTACTTTCTTGTGCAATTCAGGTCATTGAGTTGGACCTCGATCAGCTGCCGGAAGGAGAGGAAGTCTTGAGCATCTTGAAGCAAGAAAATGCTCCCCTTCATACTTGGCTGGCCCTGGGGGTAAGAACATCACTCTACTCAAGGTCTTAGTCAGGGTCTTGAAACACAGATTAGCCGAACATGCTGTTACTTGACAACAGAGTGTCAAAATTCTTTCTTTATATAACGCATCCCAGAACTATTCTGGGTAATTCTTCAATCCTGTTCCAAATCTATTTTAAGCTATCACAACTCTCAATTGCTCAAAATAATACATTCTACCCTGATTCAACAATTTAATGCTCTCAAAACTTCAGATTGACATGAAACTTCAGATTGACACGAAACTTTAACAGGGCTTCAGGGGATCCTTATATTAAAAATTATTAAATTGAATTATCAACATTTTCAGGCCTTTCAGCCCCAAGTTCTTTTGACATAAACAACCGCTGGTGCCCACACTGTTTGACCACTCAAGCATGACGCACACATTCTCACAAAACAGGAAGCTTGGGTCCAAAGTTCAATTTTACATACTCCATTAAGACCCGGAAGATTTTCTTTTAGAGCATAATAAGTAGTACAAATTGTTTTACTTTATGAATTTCCTTTCATATGATTCAAAAATCGTTGTAAAAAAACGGCCAATAAATGTCCAAGCTCTTGGTCTGTAAACCCAAACACTTTTTTGCACACAACCATATGGCGCTTTGTAGGAATTTGGCATTACGGATCTTTCCACTCCAATTTGAAGTGGTTGCATAATAGCAGCCCTATTTTATTTTACCATCATTTCCAATGATGGTAAGCCTGGGTATGGAGGGTGAACATGAACGAAAGCTAATTTTTTTAACAAATGGCCTTTGTTCTCAAGCTTGAGTGCTTTTTTGTTTGGTATCTTGGGCGACTGAAGTCGCAATTGAGGCTTAAGTGGGGTATAGTGCCCAGTTGACTAAAGCCGCCATTGGGGCTGAAAGGGTTAACAAGCATTAAAGAGTATAAAAAAATGGATGCAGCATGAAGTGAATTTTCCTATCAGCTCGTAAAGAACCAAATTAAGCTGTGTGTAAAAAAGTATAATAAAGTGTGAGCGTGTATAGCTGTTTCTCCCCTGCTTCATTCCTTTATTTTTGGTCTTAAATTTGGTTAAAGGATGGCATTAACAGGGTCTCAAAAAGTTTTAAACTTGACTTTTAAAGTGTGCATACACCCTGTTTAAAAGTTGCTTAATTTTGTGGAAATGTTCAAACTCTAATCTTGTCAATTGCCAAAAAGAATGGGTAAACCATTAATGGTATTTCTCAGGTCGAAGTAAAGCTTTAAGTTTTTAAGAGTTGTTGACCTCATTTTCCGCTGCAGCTGGAGTATTACAAACAGAACCAAGTGGACGATTTTGTCAAAATCTTCGCGTCTTGGCAGTCGGACGCCAACTTGGACTACCCAGGGAATGAGAAGGATCAGATGACGGCATTGGACACGCTGGCCGCTTACTATGTCCAGCAGGCGCGGAAGGAGAAGAACAAAGATTCCAAGAAGGATTTGTTCACGCAGGCTACGCTGCTTTACACAATGGCTGACAAGATCATCATGTACGATCAGGTACGAGAAAAACGAAGAAAGGATGCTGGATTAATCATTAAACTTACCTTTTCCTCCCCCGTCCCTTTTTTTTAATGAAAAGTCACCCAACACAAGGCCTTAGGGCCACTCTGAGGAGAAGGCCTCGAGAGGAAAAAAAGACAATTTGAAAAAAGAGAAGGTACTTGTTCACATTCCTCTTAAACTGGAATGGATTGTAAGATGGTGGAAAGCAAGATACAGGGAGGGAGTTCCAAAGTGCAGCAGTACGGGGGTGAAAAAGCTATTGGAATATCTCACAGTACTGGCCTTTGGAACGGATACAGTGAAGGGATGAGGTCATTCATTCATTCATTCATTCATTCATTTTTATTACAAAACCAACTGGCAGCACAAAGCTGAATTATGTGGCATTACAATGTACAAATATTGTTAAAAGACATAAAATAGTACCACCGCAGTACGGGGGTACACATTACACTTAAACAAAGACGACAATATATAGGAATAAAAATTTGATACATTAATAAAAGGCACAGGGTGTTGTTGGAACCCTCTTATACATTTAAACACTACTATGAAATTAAACCGGCTAAAAAACAGAGTTCCCTTGCACTTAAAAACTGAACAACCCTATGTGATGTGGCAAAGCGGGTGCTATGAGTGAAGGTGTGTACAGAAGAGACAACCAGTGAAATAATAATAATAATAATAATACGAGACATTTATATGGTGCATAATGCAGGAGCCTCTATGCGCAACACATACCATAAAACAATGAAAATATGATATACTAAAGCAATTGTTACAAAAAGAAAGATTCAAACAAATGAGTCTTTAAAAGTTCCTTGAAAATCTGGAGAGAGTCAGCTTGGCGAATATGAAGAGGTAAGTCGTTCCATAACGAAGGTCTAATGAAGTGGAAGGCTCTTTGACCATAGAATTTAGTGGAAAAAAGTAGTTTGAGTCAGTAGGGATTGGCCGGCACAGCGAAGAGGACGAAATGTAAGGTCAGATATATAGACAGGAGATAGTTCATGAAGAGCTTTGAAAGTGATGAGATTTGAAAGACCTTCTGCACACACACATATCATGAAAGAACCCAAAACAAACATCTTTCAAGTTTGGAAGAGAATATTTCAGAATGGATCGTGTGCGTTGACATCATCCTGCCGCCGTTTTGGGGATAAAAAAAAGTTGATGGAACGACAGAACTGCACAGCTGTGTACACGCGGCGCACAGGATGTGCCAATGAGCAACCTTCTTTTGACCTCTACATGAGGGCGCTATACTCTAGTGACGTCACGTGCATAAGGTCTATACACACAGTTCTATGCTCATTTGTGCCACCATACACGATCTTTATTGTTAAATGGTTTCAAATGGTTTGTATTGGAAACTGGCTGGAAACAATAGACCGTGCAAGTCTCGTGCTCATTCAAACATCCGGAACCATTAGGGTCCCAGCCAAATGGAGTTTTCCGTGGGCGAGATTTTTTTTGGTCAATTATTTTAGTGGTCTATGACCATGAAAATTATATACGTTGTTGGGAATGCTAAGTGAAAATATGGAAGTAAAATCAATTCAACAATATAGCGAAGAAAACCTGTGAGTTAAGCTTGACCTCAGCTTCCGGTAAATTTAAAAAAATTAGAATTTTGGGCTTATCTCCAATCACAAAACTTACATAAACACTTGTTTTGGATGCACGATGATTAATCGCCAGACGCTGTCATGGCCTAGCGGTTAAGAGCACCGGATTCAAGCTCTGGTGTTTGATCAGCAAAGTGTGGGTTCGAGTCCCGGTCGTGACACTTGTGTCCCTAAGCCAGACACTTAACCATGATTGCTTCGTAAAGTTGGGGAGGTAGTGCTTTCTGCTCTACCAGCCAGGCTTCTGATGGATGATACCCAAGCCTACATCCGTATGGACTGTTTCAGCCCCAGGAGTAGGTGGCAACGGCCCCTGGAAAAAATAGTTGATTGTAGCCCACACCTTGAAGTGGCATTCAGGCCTTGTGTGTCTGGCGACTTGCATAAAAAAAAAACTGCAAAGTGAAGCGTTTTCATTGCAGTTTATGGTTATTGAGGTGCCATCGTCCTCTGTAAACTGCATCATGCAAATTTTAGGCCCGTGTGACCATCGCAAATCCACGTAAGGGGTTTCCAAAATGTTAAGATCAAATAAGGATCGTTGCCCCAGAGTTGTAACTTTGTTTCAATAATATTTAACACATGATTTGTGTATATTATAAAAGCTATAATTAATTTTAATAAAAATTTTAATGAGTGTTTTTGTTGTGTAGATTTTGTCATTAGATATAAATTCAAACAAAGATTTGATTTCAGAAGAAAAAAAAGTTTGGCGTTTGGCGTGTTTTCTCTTTCCAATATGTGCGAGACTTGCACAGTCTATTATCAAGAGTAGGGTGGTTTAAGAACTTTCCGTTTCTTTTTTTTTTCAGAGCCATCTTCTTGGACGTGCTTGTTTCTGCCTCCTTGAAGGTGACAAGATGGACCAAGCCGACGCACAATTCAACTTTGTCCTTAACCAGTCACAGAACAACATCCCTGCTCTACTGGGTAAGTTATAATGGCGTCATCACTGTTTGCATCGCCATGACAATCGAGCAAACAGCTAGCACAAAATTGGACTGTGAAGAGCACTAACGCAAAAGGTCACAAAAGCAATGACATGGACATTTGGATGAGATGGTCTTGAAAATTTCAAAAAAATAATTGTTTTCCCTTTTAATCAAAAGTGCATGTTATAATTTCAGTCATACAGCATCAAGAAATTTAAGTTTCCTGGTTTGCATTTTTTCTCTTCTTTTAGGAAAAGCTTGTATATCCTTCAATAAGAAGGACTACCGAGGAGCGTTGGCGTTCTACAAGAAGGCTCTGAGGACGAATCCTAGCTGCCCAGGTACAATCTCAATCAGCTGTCTCAAAATTGTTTCATTATTGAAGAGAAACTCTCAAGGGATGAGAAATTTCAGACGGGTACCCGAGTTGAGACTCTTTACGTCTGCCTGGTGAACAAATTCAATTCAATTCATATAACTTTTATTTCCATGCTGAACAGTGCATATAACAGAATGCAAAAGACAATGTTTTTCAGGCACCATATTAATAAGCCAAGGCTTGTAGTGGAGTGCCTTTAGAAGAAAACAAGAAAAAGAAATACTTAAATAATTAACTTAGTTCATTAATTGTTACAAGACAGAGATATACATGGGGACAAATAATCTGACAAGACAGAAGAAGTTGAGATAAGTAATTACTAAAAAACCGTGAAAGCTACAGGGGAGGAGGCAACTCTGGAGAATAAACCCAAGGGATAAAATTATGCTACATATTGGGAGATAAGATACTCTTTGAAAATGGCTGTTATTTTCTTCATAAGAGAACCTTGATCTCTGATGTACTTCTCTAGTGCTGAGGGTACTGTTCGTAAAAGCTCCTTGAAATCTAGTGGAAAGCCATGGTTTCAACATGCCTCCTAGAATTGGGGTCCTAGTTTCAGAACTTTTCATCGGTGATGTCTCTCGGTTGTTATTCATTTAGTGATTAACAACAGTTATTGACAATTTCA
The DNA here is from genome assembly GCA_023634235.1 of Pisaster brevispinus. NCBI lineage: Eukaryota > Metazoa > Echinodermata > Asteroidea > Forcipulatida > Asteriidae > Pisaster > Pisaster brevispinus. Next base: position 2,808,076 of record JAMKCF010000018.1, read on the forward strand.
TATTTTTGATTCTATCGAACACAGCTGCTGTTCGCCTTGGTATGGGCCACTGCTTCAATAAGCTGAACAAACCGGAGAAAGCACGCCTGGCCTTCGAGCGGGCCCTGGAGCTCGATCCGAAATGTGTGGGCGCCATCGTTGGCCTTGCCATCCTGGAAATCAACAGTAAGGCAACCGATTCCATCCGGACTGGAGTCCAGCTTCTCTCCAAGGCGTACACCATAGACTCCAGCAACCCTATGGTGCTCAACCATCTTGCAAATCATTTCTTCTTCAAGAAGGTAAAGTCTGGCAAGAAGCTCCTTCCAAACCTCGGCTCAGGCTCCGTCTCGGAGTTCCATTTTTGATGTTGAAGCCCCTTGCAAAAAATGCACGCTGCTCCAAGATTGGTGGCGAAGTCCAAGATGGAGCCCAAGTCTAGATTTTGAAAAAAGCCCCAAAAGTTGGTTTTCATTTCCAAAATTTCTATTATCCAATTGCAGGAAAGAATCAAACTCATGGAGTTTAACACATCCCCCATGGTTATTGGTAATTGATTATTAATATTGATTATTTGTTATTGGTATATTGATTATTGGTTATTGGTTATCGGTTATGACTGAGTCACTTCACATAACCAGGTTTAATAGTTAAACTTTTCAGTATTGAACGATAGCCAGGTTTAATTTTATCAATAACCAGGATTAGCACATAATTAATCAGGATGACTTTGTCATTAACAAGGATGAATTTGTTATTGACAAAGCTTTATTTGTAATTAACCTGGATTAACTCGTCATTAGCCGGGATTAATTAATCATTTACCAAGTTTTATGTTTAATTAACCAGGATTATACGAAGGTGCAACATCTTGCTCTGCATGCATTCCACGGTACAGACAATGAAGCAATACAGGCGGAAAGCTGCTACCAACTCGCAAGAGCCTTCCATGTACAGGTAAGGATTCCCACCCCACTCATGGTTCTCCCCATGTACAAGCCAGCGTATTGTTTGGATTAGGTGCCAAATCAAACCAAAATACTAGGGGAAACCCCCTCTCTTTACAAATAAGTGTACTATGTTCTTCTACATTCATATATATTTAATAGATGTTAATTTTGCATCGGGGATAAAGAATATTAATTTTTGTGGGTTCGAATCCCACCCGAGTAATGTGCCTGTGATTTTTTTCACAGAACTCGAGGAGAGTACTGAGTATACAGTGCTAACACACATCAGTGTAGGGTAAAAACCAAAATTAATATTCTTTATCCCCGATGCAAAATTAACATCTATTAAATCGTTGCGGTACCCGCTGCTAAAATATAGGATTCGAACTGCCTCTAGCTGCCAGGCAATCTTGGTGGTCTAGTTGGTAAGACACTGCTCTAGAATTGCAAAGGTCGTGGGTTCGAATCCCACCCGAGTAATATGCCTGTGATTTTTTTTCACAGAACTCGGGAAAGTACTGAGTATACAGTGCTAACACACATCGGTGTAGGGTAAAAACCAAAATTTACATTCATATACACAACACACTTTTTTACATCCCGTCCAAAACATGAAGTGATAATGCTCAAGTGTCTTGCTAAAGGACGCAAATGTCAAGACCGAGACTCAAATCAAACTCTGGGCCCAATTACATAGAGCTGCTTAAGCAGAAAATATTGCTTAACATTTTTCTGCTTAGCAGAAATGAGCAGGGTACCAGTCACAAATTGTACATGTGACATGGTAGTTTGGCTGGTAACCTTATTCTGGTAAGCATCATTTTGTTGTGCTTTACTGGTTTTTGTGCTTGAGCAGCTCTATGAAATTGGGCCCAGATCAGAAACACCAGAGCTTGGGTCTGGTGTGGTCGACTGCTCGGCCAGGACATGGCTTCTGATGGTTTTATGTTGACAAAAACCTTCTGTGTTCCTTTCTACAGAATGACCATGATCAAGCCTTCCAGTATTACTACCAAGCCACCCAGTTTGCATCCACAGCTTTTGTTTTGCCGCACTTTGGTTTGGGGCAGATGTACATCCATCGGGGGGACAGTGAGAACGTGAGTCAAGAGAATTATTTAAGTCCGAGATCAAGACCTGGAAGTCTGAGATCGAGACCATGACCGAAATCTTAACATCCGAGACCCGAAACAGACCAGCCCCTTCCCAGACCGAGACTTTTGCAGCCCAAGACTTAGACCAAGACCGAGACCACAAAAAAGGTCTCAAGATGGTCTCGAGACCGAGAACTGCAGGTCTTGAGTCCTACAACACTGGATTCCTATAAAACTGGATTTGTCATTTTTGTTGAAACTACTTTTACAGTTTTTTTTGCCTTTTTCTCAAAAAGTTGACACTATTCAGCTGAAAGTTTCACTGGTGACTTTTATTGTTTCTTTCTTAATAATTTTGCATGTAAATCATCACTAAGTTGACAAAAACCAAATGACGATTCTCTCTTTCAAACCAGGCTGCCCAGTGCTTCGAGAAGGTTCTGAAAGCCCAACCAGGTAACTATGAGACCATGAAGATTCTTGGGTCTCTCTACGCGACATCCAGTGATGAGATTAAGAGGGAGACTGCCAAGGGTCACCTCCAGAAGGTCGTCGATCAGTTCCCGGAAGATGTCGAGGCTTGGATTGAGTTGGCTCAGATCTTGGAACTCACCGACGTACCGGTACGTTCTTTCACATTTTTCAAAGGGAGATTGTCATCTCGATCGAAGCAGGCCTGTGGCTGTACATGGAATTATGATCTCTCACCCAGTCACTTCGCGAGCACATGGGCCCTGGTGGTCTAATGGATTTCGGGCTGTGTGCCAACGGAAACGTTCTTTGAAGCCAAAAACGTACCCGACTTTTCAGATGCTCCCGTAACAGTTCTTTTTCTTCAGAATCATTCCAACAGATCTGTAATGACTATTCACAAATATTGACTTGTTTTTGTTTTCTTTTGTATCATGTTTTAGGGAGCCCTGACTGCTTACGGCACAGCAACTCGTATTCTTAAAGAAAAGGTCCAGGCAGACGTCCCACCAGAAATTCTGAACAACGTCGGAGCTTTGCATTTCCGTCTTGGCAACCAGCCAGAGGCAAAGGTAGGAAGAAAAAGCGGTATATTTTTATCATGCCATTTTGGTCACGTTTTCTGTGTCCAAATGACATTAGTAAATGTTGATATGCATTGTACGAAAAGGAACCAGATTATTTCTCCTTCCAGCCTCGGCTTGGTGTTATTGATTTGAATGGGAGAAAATCAAGATGGCCGCACTTTGATAAAAGGTCTATTTGGCTTGGAAAAGGATTGTGTGAATTTCTGTATTAAATTCCTTTATTTACATCCTGAATCTGACTCTGAATTATATAGTCTGCAAAGCATCCTAATGGAAACATCACACTAACTTTTGTGAAGAAGACAATGAAGAAGTTTCAGTTGTAGAAGTGGGAGGAAAGCCCACGTTGTCGGGCGGGGACTTAAAACCCAATCCACATGCAAGGCTTCGGTCTGGGAATCAAATCGGGGTCCACAGAGGTGAAAGAAAAATTGTGAAACTTGGAACAACCTACAAAATTTCATCCCGTTTAATTTGTTTTTCTGGTGGGTGGGTTTCATCTAAGGATTTTCTTTCTTGCAAAACACAAATATGTTGTCAGTTCTCTTTTCAATTCTGATTCTTGCTCTCCTGCAGCGCTACTACGAAGCCTCTCTCAAGCGTGCCCATTTTGAGGCAGACCATGATGAGACGTACTACGGCGCCATCTCAGTCTCGGTGTCGTACAACCTCGCTCGTCTCTTTGAGAGCATGTTTCAATTCGACAAGGCCGAGAAACTCTACAAAGACGTCCTGAGAGAGCATCCTAACTACGTTGATTGTGAGTTGGTCTTGGTGCCGGGGGTGGGGGGTGCGGAAATACTGTGAAGGGACCCCATTATAAACAAAAAACTTGTAAATTCAGTTTTTTTATTTTGTTTTACACTCAGTTTTGTGTTTTGATTCATGGCTTTTCTTATTGCTCTGTATTTTACTATTTTACTTTTTACTGTTTGTACACCGGGCCCTTGGGGATAGCAGATGTAATACTGATAAGGCTACCCTGTCTAAATAAATCAATATTAGTTTATAATTACTTCTTCTGTTTTTAGGTGGATGAATTTAAAATACTATTCCTAAGTCAGCTTATGGAAGGTTAACGATTGATGATTGATTATTGACTTTAGTTTGTTATTAAGTATTGATTATTAAGTAGTTATAGATTGATTGCAGACTATTGAGTTGTCACAGATTGATTACTGATTACTTTAACATTGCAGCTCGAACTTGATTACTTTGTGATTGATTACGGAATGAATTGAAAAAGACTATCCCAATAGTCAGCTCATGGAAGGTTAATAATTGCTTAACCTTTGTTCCTCGGACCCGCTTAGCCAGCTACCGGGACAGGGCCTTATCCTGTATTGCCCCACGGCTCTGGAACAGCTTACCCCAACACATCAGAGAAACACACAACATCTCACTCTTTCAGCAGCAACTTAAAACATATCTTTTCCGACAGGCCTTCTCATCAACTTGAGTTTTGGGTTTTGTTTTTTTTTCTTTCCTTTCAGACCGGCGCCTTTGAATGTTTTCACAGATAATGCGCGCCTTATAAGTGCTGTGTTATTATTATTATTATTATTATTATTATTGATTATTGTTAATTACAGATGATGTTCTTCCTACTTTAATCTGATTTTCAAGTTTTTTTGCCCCGAGAAAAATCAGCAAAACTGTTATTAAGTAGCCTGAACGAAATTCTATAGAAGCCTAAACCTGTACTGTATGTAGGTCAGCCCTTGTACTACTCAAAATTGCCCTGCTTTTTTCTGTGGGGTCAAGTATTATGCCTGTAATTATTTATTATCGATCATTGAGTGGTTATGTATTGACTATAGGTTGTTGAGTAGTTATAGATTGATTATTGATTATGTTGACATTGCAGCTCTCACTTGATCATTTGGTAATTGACTATTGAGTTTTGAAAATCAACTATTGATTACTATTGACTTGCCACACAACCTAAGCATTGAACATATCTGCAGTCTCACTTGTTCATTGATTATTGCTAATTAGAAATTGATTATTATTGATCAAATGAATATTTTCTTTTTAGGCTACTTGCGTCTGGGTTGCATGGCTCGGGATCGAGGACAGATCTACGAGGCATCTGATTGGTTCAAAGAAGCTCTGCAAATCAACCAGGTATTGTACACCAATTATTCATATTCCTTGTGTTTCTTCAATAGACCTTTCCATTGTTGATAAACAAACGGTGCTGGTTGGCATGGCCCGCCGAATGTTAGTAAAACGTTCAATCGTGTTAACAGATGTTTCAACCAAATGCAACATTTTCGGCAAACTTCTAATTAAATAAAGTACCTCCCATGATCGGTTGCTTTGTTTCCAATAAATTCAACACTATTTTTGAATATTTGTGTAACATTGTTACAAACTATAGCTATCTGTTTTTGTTTTGCATATATGGCTTTCCATAGTTTTCCAGCCAGGGTTGGCAAAATCTTGGGCTGTGACGTTGCAAAAGAAAGCTCTATACTCTTGGTTATGCAAATCTCCCTAAAGTGACCAAAAATGTTGCTAAGAACTTCAACACCGAGGGCACTCTTTTGTTCCCCCACTCATAGCCTTTTTGAGCTATGGTAGACACTGTAGGAGTACACTGTTAAGTATGGGTGGGCACAGACAAATTTACCGAAACCAAGTAGTGCCCTAGTAGCGCGTCCACCAGGGTTCTCCCCATGTACAAGCTAGCGTAGCTGGCCGATACGCGTGGATTGCGTGCCGATATGCCCAAATTTCAGCCGATAATAAAAAATAAAAAAAGATTGTTATTATTTATATTTTGTCCCTTAATTCTAAAATAAAAGAAAATAGACAGAAAAGCATGAAGAATGCTCCAGATTGCACTGTAGAGGTTTTAAAACAGTAGAGCTTTAAAAGTAGAAAACATTCCGTAGATGTTGTTTCAATTTAGCGTGCTTCGGCCAAACATCCCAAAATTTTTGTCCAGAATGCCCCACAGTTTTGAAAAAACCTGGGAAGAACCCTGTCCACCGTACCTCAAAATGGCTTACAATTATTACACTTCCTTCTGGTAACATGATGATCTCCAAGTCTAGCCCACCTAGTGTCTAGGCTGGTTTGATTATTTTGCTTTGGGAAAAATACTTTGTTCTCTCCTCTGCCAATGAAAAAATTTATCTTGAAGTCTGGTTCAGTTTATAGACTTTCATTTTTATAGGCTCTTTTTTTTTTTTGGGGGGGGGCTCTATATGAGGGAGAAATGTAAAATTTAACTGGCAGTTTGTTTATTTTTATTTTTTTTTAGGTTTACCTGGGTTAACCGGGGTTCAGCCTCGAGTTATCTCGACTTACAGTTTGTTTAATTCTGCATTTTTCCCTCTTGGTGTTTGTACCATAGGATCATCCAGATGCTTGGTCCCTCATCGGTAACCTCCATCTTGCTAAACAAGAATGGGGACCGGGGCAGAAGAAGTTTGAACGGATTCTCAAGCAGACCGCCACCCAGAATGATTCCTACTCGCTGCTGTCACTGGGTAATGTTTGGCTACAGACGCTGTATCAACCCACAAGAGACAAGGAAAAGGTACAATGAGTTTGGGTATAAAGGGTGTAAGTGGGTATGTGATGGGTGTTAGCAGGATTGTGATGGGTGTAAGCGGGAATTGCATGGGTGTTTCTGGAAATGTTATGGGTGTTAGAAAGATTGTTATGGGCGTAAGTGGGTGTGTCATGAGTTTCAGTAGGAAAGGGTGGACCAGGTTTTAATACCAGAAAGGTTTATTGCTACAACTACATGAAGGTGTTTGGGTTCATTTGGGTGATAATTGGGTGTTTTAAGGAGTTGTATCATAGGGACAGATTTCAAATCTGGAATCTTTTATAATTGCATTTGAGGGATTTTGTGGGTACAACTGGGATCTATATTGGTGTTTATGGCAATAGTATTAGTGGGGCAGGGTTTAAAACGGGAACAACTGGGTATAACTGGGTATCATCCTGACATTAATGCTTCTTGATTATTGTAGGAAAAGCGTCACCAGGACAGAGCCCTGGCCATGTACAAACAAGTATTGCGTAACGATGGCCGCAACCTGTTTGCAGCCAATGGAATCGGTGCAATCTTGGCTATGAAGGGCTACATCCGAGAATCTAGGGACGTCTTCTCTCAGGTGAGTGGGCAACTTCAATGGCTTCTGGGCTGGCTAGTTGATGCACCTGATAATTTATATATAAACCCCAACTACGTTCAGAGATTTACCGCTCACCTCTCAATACTGTGGCCCTGGTTCGATTCCCGGCTGAGGCCATATGTGAGTAGAGTTGTGCATCGGTTCTCTCCTATGCCATGATAATTTTTCTCCGGCTGTCCTCGAGGGGGGGGGTGTCACTTTCCTAAAATCTCATTTCGGATAAAATATTATTTTTCTTGTCTTTTTTTTTCGGCAGGTTCGTGAAGCTACAGCTGATATGTCGGACGTGTGGTTGAATCTTGCTCATATCTACGTGGAGCAGAAACAATATATCAGTGCTATTCAGATGGTAAGAAAACCTCACCATGTCTAGTTTATTAACATCTCTGGTCGGAGATACAAGTAGTTTGTGTCGAAAAAAATAATGCTGGGTTTATTCACGTTCCACTAATGGTGGAAAAGACTGCTACTGGACATCCTCATTTGATTTGTTTTGGGTTTTTTTTTTATAAATGAAGGAAAGAAATCAGATATTACAATAGAAAGCTGATTGGGGTGATGAGAACAGGAGAGATGCAAGTCGATAGATCATGCAGATAGATTGAAGTTATGCCCGGTTTATACTTCCTGCGAATGCTTCGTGCAGAGTGAATTTTCTTGCGTCACATTTGGAAAAAGAGCGCATACTGATTATTGCGCCACTAAAAATTCATTTTGCATTCGCATTCGCAGGAAGTATAAACTGGGCTTTACAAGGAAAAAACAGACAGAAGAACAAAGAAGTAATGATTATTGTGTTTAGAGACCGACAACATTAGGGGCTAGATAGCTCAGTTGGTAGAGCGCCAGCACATTCATCTGGAGGTGGCAGGTTCAAAATCCAGCTCTAGTCAGTTCATTTCGCATTCGCAGTCGCAGGAAGTATGAACCGGGCTTTACAAGGAAAAAACAGACAGAAGAACAAAGAAGTAATGATTATTGTGTTTAGAGACCGACAACATTAGGGGCTAGATAGCTCAGTTGGTAGAGCGCCAGCACATTCATCTGGAGGTGGCAGGTTCAAAATCCAGCTCTAGTCAGTTCATTTCGCATTCGCAGTCGCAGGAAGTATGAACCGGGCTTTACAAGGAAAAAACAGACAGAAGAACAAAGAAGTAATGATTATTGTGTTTAGAGACCGACAACATTAGGGGCTAGATAGCTCAGTTGGTAGAGCGCCAGCACATTCATCTGGAGGTGGCAGGTTCAAAATCCAGCTCTAGTCAATTTTTCTTTGTTCAACCCCAAATAATTTTAAATTTACCCAGTCAGTTTCCCTTGTGGGTTATTACTTTATATTTTATATATAAAAAATTGCATCCCCTTAAGGTGATCCCTTGGCTGCCGCGTCCCAGGTTGTATGGTAAACTTGGGTGTGATCCCTGGCTATACGTCAGTTACAGGTTGTATGGCTTCTGACTGGCACCCCCGAACAAAGATATTGACAAAATAGGGAAACCGCCAACATAGGGCTAGATGGCTCAGTTGGTAGAGCGCCGGCACAAGGCTGCAGAATCAAGTCCCGCTCTAGTCAATATTTTTTTGTTCACCCCCAATTTAAGATTTCATTTTGTTTGGTTGACAGTATGAAAACTGCATCAAGAAGTTCTTCAAGCATCACAACACAGAGGTCCTGACGTACCTAGCTAGAGCGTACCTCAAAGCTGGAAAGCTCAAGGAATGCAAACAATCTCTTCTCAAGGTAACGTCACTTATTTTAAATTCATCAATTTTTAATGAATTTTTGTGAGACATTTCTTTTCCTGAACTAATTATCAGGAATGAGAAAATTCAATCTTTTATCTGATTTCAGACTTTCTAAAGTCTGCCTGGTAAACTAAATGCTGTATTTTTCTCCAAATAAAAACAAGTCGGCCTCTTTGATCTTCTTCTCTAGTTCTGAGGATACTGTTCCCAGAAGCTCCTTGGAATCTATAAGTCCAGGGGTTATCAAAAGGTGGAAATGCCACCGTTTCGATGTACCTCCTAAGATCTGGGCCCAATTTCATAGAGCTGCTAAGCACAAAAATTTGCTTAGCATGAAATTTCTTCCTTGATAAAACCAAGATTACCAACCAAATTTCCATGTGTTGCATATTGCTTGTTACTGGTAGTCAGCTGTTGTTTGCTTGAATCCTGAAAATCACGTGGAAATTTGGTTGGTAATCCTGTTTTTATCAAGGAAGAAATTTCATGCTAAGCAAATTTTTGTGCTTAGCAGCTCTATGAAATTGGGCCCTGGATCCCAGTTTCAGACTTTCTTGTCAGCAATGACTCTCATCCCTGTTTTATATTTTATTTTATTTGTTTACACTCAAATATTTACCGAAATTCCTCAAAATATATTTCATTCCATAGTTTTAACTTCTGATAATTGACTTTGTTTGAGTTGCTCATAATTATGCTCCTGGTTGAATGTGTGTGGAGGGATTGATCTTCATTGAGTTCATGTTTCTGTTTACATTTTATATTCCTCTAAGTGTACATATAGCATGATAATAATAATAATAATAATAGTGGCTTCTTATATAGCGCTCAAATCCGTCACTCAGTGACGCTCATGGCGCTTCAACATTATTTCCCCCGGTCACTGGGCCATTTGTTTCATTCCTTAAACCATCTCAGCTCCCTTGGGAGTATACAGCCTGTGCTGCCAAATATGTAGCACACTAAGCTAAATCAATCACAGGAACCATCTCTGCCCTCACGGGTACCCATTTACCCCTGGGTGATGAGAAGCAATTATAGTTAAGTGTCTTGCTCAAGGACACAAGTGTCATGACCGGGATTGTTGTCATTCTCGCTTGTCTTGGAAGTGGTTTTGTGCACATGATTGCAGTTTGTAGTTTGCGTATTTTTAGTTAAAGGGCCACACCCGTTCCCGTGTTATTTATCATCATTTGTAATGGTTGCAGCTGGTCTGTTTTCTAATGTTAATGAAATATTATTTTTGTATGTGTTTATTGTAGAATCTTAACTTTTTGATATTTTATAACGAAGCAATGTAGGCCTATTTATCTTGTTTTGTTCATGGTTTTAACTTTTGCTTCTATTGTTTAGTGCATTAAGGAATCTGTGAATCATAAAGCGCTGCATTAATGCTGTTTATTATTATTATTATTATTATTATTATTATTATTATTATTATTATTATTGTTTACACACGCAGGCTCGTCGTGTTGCACCCCATGATTCGCTTGTTCTTTACAATATCGCCCTCGTGCTTCAGCGCATTGCCATGGCGGTGCTGAAGGACGAGAAGAGTCACTTGAAGACGGTACTGAGCGCCGTGTCTGAGCTGGAGACGGCCCAACGCTACTTCACGTACCTCAGTAAACACGGTGATCGGATGAAGTTTGATCTGGCCCAGGCCGTGGTCGAGGCAAGGTAAGGGGACAGACCTCCAAACTTATTCAACCTATTAGAATTTTCGTTCCTTTCTGAAGCCTTTTAGAACTTTGATCAGATGAAATATTGTCTGGCCCAGGCAGTGGACAGGACAAGGTAAGGGGACGGACCTCCAAACTCATTAGACCTTTTAGAACTTTGGTTCTGTCTTGAAGCGTTTCAGATCTTTGGTTCCATCCTCAAGCCTTTCAAAACTTTGGTTCCTTTCTGAAGTCTTTTAGAACTTTGATCGGATGAAATCTTATCTGGTCCAGGCAGTGGTAGGGGTTAGGTAATAATATACAGTCTTATATAGCGCACAAATTCTTTCAATAAGGTACCCGAGGGGCTTGAAAAACAGAAATATTTTTAAGACAAGTTTTTTGAATTATGAGACTGATTTATGAAGCACCTTTTAAGGGTCAACAAGGTGCTGCAGCGCATTCAGCAGCCACTGCCAGAAACACTGGGGCAAACCCTGTCTCTTAGCGATAAGTGTAACTGGGTTCTTTGACTTGCATTACATAACACATGGGACCTAGGGCTTTACGTCCCATCCAAAGGACAAAGCAATATTGGTTAAGTGTCCAAGACCGGGATTTGAACCCATGCTACGCTCATCAGAAACACCAGAGCTTGAGTCTGGTGCTCTTAACTGCGTGGCCTTGACACATTTATAAACGTTACTCACCATTTCATGTTTAAATTTTTGGAGTAGCTTCCTAGTAATAAAAATTATCAATCCAAATTAAATAACGTTTTTATTTATTTATTTACTTATTTATTTTCTTCTTTTCTATCCTGGACAGACAATGCTCCGATCTTCTAAGTCAGGCCCAGTACCACGTTGGACGAGCAAGGCGTCAAGACGAGGAAGAACGAGTCTTAAGACAACGTCAAGATCAAGAACGAGATGCACTCAGGCAGAAACAGATGGAGGAACATGTAAAGAACACCCCTTTTTTGAACATTTGGTATAATCTGGGCACAAAAAACAAACAGTGATGATTCTTTTTTAGGGAGAAACCATGATTTTGCAGGGATGCCAGTAGAAAAATATAAGTCAGTTATTTCTTGAACTATTCTGTTTTTGTTCTAATATTATTAAGCAGCTACTCAAGCAAATAATTCTTAACGGTGTTTGTTTATCATTTAATTGTAATTTTAAAAATACTTCTGAGTTACACTTCTGAATTTTCATAATTTTCGATCAAAAAGTTTTGAAAAATAAGCTACACCTCTGGCATGCGTCAAATTAACAACACTTTGACGTCGTGTGGGATGTTGCGTTGTTATACCTCCATGTTGCAATAAAGCAGCTATACAAAATGGAGCGCCCTCATATGACGCAACTTGAGTGATGATATAACAGAGCTTTTCATGAATCTCTCTGATGTAAAGCACAGAACAAGGGTGTTCAAAAATGATTGTGGGGGTTTTTTTTTTACATTTAAAATCTGTAAATCTCATGTGAACTTAATTTTTCTTATTGATTGGAAACATTTTATATGAATTCCAGCAAAGATCAGTTGTTGCCTTTTTTGTTCGAGCTGTTCGAGCTGCTCGATTAACCTTTGTTGTTAGCACTGTTTTGTGCTTTGTACAGTTTTGCTTGTTTTAATAATTGCCATTTTCTTGTGTAGTTTGTATTACTCTATTATGACGCCCGATTGTGGGTTGGAACCCGTACCATAACAATAACTAGTATTTAGTATGCTCTCCATAGTTAATAATAATAACTAGTATTTAGTTGGTATTTGTCATGACACTGTTGTCCTTGATTAAAGCCAGCTAGAATAGAATTGCTTTTTATCACCAACAAGTAAATAGGTAGCTGCTAGGGTAGAGTTGTTATTAAGATTATTGCTTCGTCCTTCGGATGGGACGTAAAGCCATTGGCCCCGTGTGTTTTAAAACATTACATGGAGCTATGTAAAAGAGTAGGTCTCATACTTCAAACGAAGCCCCACATACCTTGCAGGAAATTAATGTTGAAGCGCCTTGAGCGTCACTGAGTGACGGATATGAGCACTATATAAGAAGCCATTATTATTATTATTATTATTATTATTGATTAGTAGTCATATGTCCATTGTGGCTGCCGGGGCTGCCGGGGCTGCATACTCCTAAGGAGAAGTTGAGATAGTTTCCGAAATACTTACGGTCCTATTTCTGTGGCTAGTATCTGTATAGGAATCAGGCTTAGATATTCAGTTTAAAAGCAAAAATAAATGCCTAAATTTATAAATTATTTTTTTTTTTTTTAACATGGCTTTTTTTTCTTCTTTCAGTTTTGATATATTAATTTGACCATTTGTCTGATTCCAGATGGCACGACAACAAAAAGTGGAACAGCGAAGTAAAGAGCTGATGGAGAAGAGAGCTCAGTTCATCGAGAAAACCAAAAACATCCTGGTGGTTACTGAACCTGAACCTGTCCGCAAAGGAGGTGGTGGACGGCGTGGAAAGGTTGGACAAATTTTATTTCAATTATTTGTAAAACGAATTGAAACTTCTTTATTTATTCATGATTACTTTTGACCTAGATTAGTCCTTTATTTCTGTGTAAACAGAGCAAAATATTTGATTTGGAGGTATATATAAAACAACAGTTTAATCTAAAATTATTAAATTTTTATGAATAACTATCAAAATTATTTATGAGGCTGAACTAGTTATGATTGAAATAGCAAAGTGATTCATTTGAAAGGGCCTCTGGATCATATGAAACAGTATAATGAATAATCATTGCATGAGTCTATGAATAATTATGGTGAGTCTGAATATTCATGAGGCATTAATATTCATGAGGTTGAATTATTCATGATAGAAATCCAAGGGCGAGATATACAGCGAGGGCAGTGACAGTGAGATGGACACGGGAGAAGCCAAACCCAGAAAGAAGCGAAAGAAGCAGCGAAGTGACGACGAAGGAGACGGCGACGGGAAACCAAAGGCCAAGAAAAGAAGGTTAGAAATAAACTAACAAAGAAACTTGTAAAAAATTGTAAACAAATGTTTTTAATTATGACCAATGGAACACTGGAAATTTTCAAAAACTAAGTACTAACAATTTTAAGGACTCTAGTAGGTTTGTTGATTCGTTTATTTTCCAATAGTAGATGAGATTCTTATGAAAATGGGGGGGGGGGGGGGTTGGGGGCGGGTGGAAGTGTCTCCAACCTCATGTCAATCTGATCATGAAAGAAAGAAAGCAAAAGTCCAACCAAGATTTTTCAGATATAAAATGACTTTGAAGAGCGTCTCCTTAACAAAGATGAACTATTTACTTTATCTTGTCATTGAACCAGATCTCGTAAGACACGAGACGGTGAGGAATCGGCCCCGCGCAAGCGCAAGGAGCGCAAGTCCGGCGAGGGAGCATCTCGCAACCGCAAAGGGATCCGAGAATCCCGGATTGAAGAGGAGAAGCCTGGCAAGTTTAAGTCCAAGGCTATCGTGTCTTCTAGTGAGTCGGACTCGGAGGGAGAGAGGCTTCAGATTGATGAGACCAGGTCAGTTCAATTCAGGTTTTTTCTATCTCTACTAAAGGGACTTGTTGCCTTCGAATTGGGCGCTTTTTGATATAAAAAGCATTTGTTTTTAAATGAATATGGTTGGAAAAGTATTTCAAACTTAGACTATAGTGATTCTTTTAAAAAAATGGCAGTTTGTATGTTCCATTTATTGTATTTCAAAAGGCAAACTTGTGTTTTTTCAATCACAACTCACTAATTACAAAACACATCATTAGGACACCAAGTGATTTATTGCTTGATGTCGTTCTGCTTAGAAAATTCTTCAAAACAAATTAAGATTTATAAAGTTTACAAAAAGTTGTTACAATCGTTACTTTATTTCTTTTTTCTTTAGTGACAATGAGGAAGCATCCGGTAGTCAGAAACCGTCACCATCTAAGAGTCGTGGTCGCATCCGACGTATCGCCTCGGACTCCAGCGACTCCGATGAAAGGAAATCAAGATCCGAAGGTGAAGATCAAGCTTCTGGGTCCGAGTCCGAGGGGGAGAGTAAACCTCGCAGCAAGGCACTTCAGTCAGACAGTGATGAGGAATCAGGGGGTGAGGGTCAGAGGTCAGGTAGCGAAGCACAGGGATCAGGCAGTGAGGGTCAGAGGTCAGGTAGCGAAGCACAGGGGTCAGGCAGTGAGGGTCAGAGATCAGATGCTGAATCGGGGAACGAGGAGGCAGCATCTGAAGGAGAGGGGTCCGGTGGGGAAGAAGCAGGGTCTGACGGAGCGGCGTCTGGTAACGAAGGGGTGGGGTCAGTTTCCGGGGGGGAGGAGGCGGGATCTGGGGGGGAGGAGGCGGGATCTGGGGGGGAAGAGGTGGGGTCAGATGTTGAAGAGGCAGCTTCTGGTGAAGAAGGGGTGGAGTCGGGTGGAGAAGGAGGGTCTGGTGTAGAGGCAGAGTCGGGTGGGGAGGAGTCTGGAGGGGCAGAGTCTGAGAATGAGGCAGCAGAGAGTGAAGAAGAAGCTGATTAGATGCTTGAATTCTTTAGATAGTTTTCATTGTGTAGTTCTATCATCACCTTTGGTTTTTTTAATGTGCACTTCAAAAGTGGCTGATGTACAAGATTGGCAATTGAAATGAATGACCTACAACCTTTTTTCAGAGCAAAACGAAGTTAAATGACTACACCAGCGTCGTCTTTGATAGACAACATTTTCTGTTGCCGTATAGTTTGTCAAATCATTTCTCTTCAACCTCACCTTGTTCTTGTAACCCCAAGTGGCAGAATAAGGAGAAATCGTTCTGAATCAATCAATCAATCTTTAAGTTTGTAAAGCACCATTCCAACGATGCTTGCTCATAGCATCGCACAATAAGCTCTCGTAACATAGGGAAGGATTTAAATCAAGTTTTGAAAATGGCTGTTGAAGGGCGTTGTGTGACATTGTGTGTTTGCTTCTAAGAATGCCAAGGGTTGAAACTTGTTTGCCTCTAAGATTTCGATTTGCTTTCAATGTCATGTCATCGAACTACACCCATATCAACTGGTTCACGCCATCTGGTACAGAAAAAAACAGCAACGTCTTGTAATCGGCAGCTTTCACCCTCGGGAACTAAAAAACTGCACTTTATGATGTCCACTAGTGTGATTACAACACGCTGCAAAGCAGGTCACCATATTTTACCATTACCTTTGCCGGATCGTGATACTAGCACGATGTTAAAACGTGTAAGTTTGTGCTCTGTATTGAGAGTAGAATCGGAAGTGTTATGGAAGAAAGGTCGTTAACCAGTAACAAGGAATGTATGAGCCTGACCTCGGGAGGAAATGTCAGCGAATTGTGTCGGAAATAAGAGAGCTCGACCTTGTATTAAGGGTCTTGTCACTTGAGGGCATTTCTTACCGGTACCCTGGAGGCAACCAACTGCACTGCAAGCAAAACGGAATAATTTGGTAGCACAAGAGATATTCTTCTATCAGAGGCTCAACTATTCCAGAGAAAGTTACGTAACAATCAAAATGGTGACGTTTTTACTTCTTGGAGATTGCCAGTAAATTGATTTTTTTTGTTTTAAAGAGGTTGTAAGATTGTATGCAAGCAGAACAATTTGACAAACATTTGTATGTAAAGGTATTATACAGGATTGGTACGGATAAAGACACTTTTTAATTTTAGTCTGAAAGCTAATACTGATTATGAAGTTCATACTAGAACCATTTTTCCTGTGAAATATTTCCCTCTGAAACGAAGTCATATTTGAAAAAACTCCCCTTGTCAGCTCTATCAGTCCTGTTTTAATACATTTAAGCACACAGTTTGGCATCTATCAAACAGAGCACAATTCATGTTAATATTACTTGTGCTTCATTTATTACATCAATATAGCCGAGTACAGAAGTTCAATAAATTTCAATTTACAGCAAGTTTATTTTATTTAATGGTGTGACACATTTTGGTCTTTGGAATAGTTCAAGTTTAAAGAACAAAAATGTTACTTTACTTTTTTTAAAAGGCATCGTGAGGTTTGAAGAAAAAAAAAAACGCCAGCACTACTGTATTATACACTCTACTGTACTACCTGATAACCAGAATAAACATCGTCTTTTACATACAGCTTTTGTCAACAAGTGGTTTAAATAAGTAATACTGTTAGCGTTTGTTTTTTGTGGGGACTTCCCACTTTCCCATTTACTTTGACCCTTATGGGTTGAGCGGATGTACACGTATATCAAACCTTTCTAACAAAAATACTTTGGGAGAGAAGCTGAAATGCGGCCGAGCTGAAGGTAAGCATAGGGTGCCTTGGGCAGCCAAGCCACGTCGACCCATATGACCACAGGGCAAAGCCAGAGATCAATAGTGTTTGATACTTTTTTCCGGAGAGAGGAAAACTGGAGGGCGCGGAGAAAAACCCCTGTGGCATAGGAGAGAACCAATACACAAGGCTACTCACATATGGCCCTTGCCGTGTAGCGAACCAGGGCCACATTGTGCTACCCTTGCGATTCGCTCGTCCCCAGCACCTTGCCTTAAAACCAAAGGCGCTGGGATGGGCAAACGTATCAAGCACGCTCATTGGTTAATGCTCAGTCCCATCATGCATCACACTCACACTGCAAGCACTGCACGCATGACGTACTTCTTGAACAAGAATCTGTGCAAGCTGATTAGCCCATCCCAGCGGTCCTGGATATAGGCCGCTGGGGCCGAGCGAACCCTTGCGACCGCTCTTACCATTTTTGGTTCAAATTGCTAGCAGCCGATATGGTCTCAAGATGGATAAATATTGATCCTCAAGTCCCAGTGTTGCCACCTTAACAACTCACCCATTCAACCTCCCAACCTCCCAGGCCCAAGCTGTGTCTAGACTTGGAAAAATAGCCAGATCCCTTTTTATGTCAAGATAAAAAATCAGTAGCAATGTCTGCTATGGTGTACAGGAGACATGACAAAGATGCTGACTGGCATCATGGTGAGAAGTGAGGCACAGAAGTTTGACATAAAAAAGTCTGGAAAAATCTGAGAAAAAATTTACAAGCATTTTGATTGCGAAGAAATACCCTCATTTCAACCCTAATTACCAAAAATGCCCTTACTATTTATTTACTGATTAAAAAGCACATTTGTAATGTGAAAAATATAATTGCATTTACCTTTAACCTTTTACAAATTTTTGAATACTGATTTTTTTTTGGTAGGAATTGGTTGCCATATAGAAACATTTATAGAAACTTTTTAAAAAGTATACAAGACAAGAATCTGGATTTAAATACATTTAACCCTGATAAATATTAAACCTTTGGTGTTTTTTTTTTTATAAATAAAGTGAAGCCAGGCTAAAACTTGTGCATTAACTATTGACCAACAGAATATTAGAATAAAATTGTACTACAATTTTTACATAAATGCCGACATTTTAAACATTTGTCACACCTCAACACGAGGACTTCTTTTTGTTGTTCCATTGTTTGGACAACCCCAAAGTTGATTCAAGGACATTTCCAGATTTGTCAAAATGCCAGGTTCAGGCCATATCGGTCAAGTTCTGGGTTTCAACAAACGGACATTTCATACAAGTCTTACGGCCATGTCACACAAGGCAATTTACAGACAACCAGTTCCAGGCAATCTCCATGAAGAAAAGACATTCACATTTCAATGTTCATATATTTTCTTGGGGATCATAAGACATTGTTTGAAAAATTACTCCTGTGCTACCAAAGTGGTTCCTGTACCGTCCACTACAGTTGGTTGCCTCCAAGTTGCCTGTAAAAGTTGCCTCGTGTGACAAAGGCCTTACAGACCGGTTAAAAAAAGGTATGGTCATACTTAGGCATTGACCCCAAAAAGAAACAAGGCAATTTTTATCCAAAGAGCAGACTTGTTTGTACGCATGCACCCTCCTTCCGTATCAAATCTATGGAGAGCACGCACGCACATGCAGGAACTGGCCTGCTTTGATCACGACAACATAGACTTTTCAGTACACATTCAGAATCCAAAGTTAAATTACATCTTTAGGAAAGACTAACCCTTTGGCATGAAAAATCAATTACAAGACAAAAAACAATTCAAACTACATCAACAATTTAAACATTTTTCTACTTATATTTTCTCATCTTCCTACCAGTAGAGAACCCAGACATTTGTGTAATCCTATAATATACATCCCCAAATGCCAGCAGCAACGACCACGACAGCTGCTGGCATAAAATCAGGGCCAAATTTCATAGAGCTGCTTAAGCTAAAAAGTAGCTAAGCACAACAAAACTATGCTTACCAGCCAAACTACCATGTGACATGTACAATTTGTGACTGGCATCCTGCTCTTATTTCTGCCTAGCAGGCAATTGTTAAGCAATATTTTCTGCTTAAAAAGGTCTATGAAATTGGGCCCTGGTCCCGATTTCATGGAGCTGCTTAAGCAGCAAAACTGAGCAGGATACCAGCCACAGACGGTACAAGTGGAATGTTTGTGTAATTTTGTTTTTCATTTTCTGGTATTAAAGCATAATTTTGTTATGTTAAGCTCCTTTTTGGGCTTAAGCAACTCTATAAAATCAGGCCCAGGTTGGGCTATTGATTGGACAAATGACCCCTAATATTAAATTTTGTGTTACACTAGTTCAGAAAGCACCATACACAATTCTTTATATCACACACAATTTATCAGCACTTTTTGTTCAAATAATTATAAATATGAAGCACCTCGAACAGTTTCCAACCCTGAACCTCTCAACTGTCAACAAACTGTTTCCTGCGCGACAGGAAACACACATTGCAAATACACAGAATTACTAAGCTAATACAAACTCAAATAGGCCTGGCAGAAAACTGTTTACCGCCCAAAAATGCCATGCCATGTAGTACTGTCCCTGGTTCCCTGTATTTTTATGCAAAGCAAATAAATCCCTGCTTAGCCAATAAATTCCTGCATAGCAAACAAATTCCTGCTTAGCCAACAAATCCCTGTTTAGCCAATAAATCCCTGCTTAGCAATTAAGTTTCTGCTTAAACAAAATTTCGCGCTTTACAAGGCATCGTAAAAGGCAGAATTCTGTGCAATGAGACTCGGACCCTGACATAAAATCACCTTAACCACTTCATGTCGGAGAACATGGTTATCTGCAATTTATTTGTTGACAGACCTACGGAGGACGTTTTTTAAACATCTGGACAACTTCGGATTTTCCTCAGTTTTGTTCTGACAGCCAGACGGCTGTAGTTTTTATCCACCTAGACTTTGCATCGGGTAGCATACATTTCTTTTGAAAAATAATACCGCGGGTGGACAGTTTTTTTATTATTACTACTGACATGAAGTGGTTAACTACACAACACCTGCCTCATAATGGCCATGGTAAGTCCGAGAAGTCGACCGACCCCCCCAGCCCGGCGTCTGCCTGAAGGAGGCTCATGATGAATGCCATCATGGCTTCGTCGTCTCCACCGGGCGGGGCTCCTGGGGTAGGCCCTCCCCCGCCATCCGCGTTGCCATTGGCAGAGGGGACACTGTGGGTGGTGCTGTTGGGCGTCATGGAGATGAGTGATGACATTTGACCTAGGAGGGGGTTGTCCGGGGGTCCCATGGAAGCACTTGACACCATGACCTGGCTTGGGGAGGGGGATGAGCCAAAGTAACTCACCTTCTCCGCTTGAGGTACTGATAATAATAAAAAATTTAAATGTTTTCTTGAAAAACAGATAACTCCTGACAAAAATCACCTCAAAATTTGAAATTTTGAAACAAAACAATAACACAATTTGGGGTTGAACAAAGACAAATTGACTAGAGTGGGATTTAAACCAACTAACTCCGGTTAGGCTGGCGCTCTACCAACTGAGCTATCCAGCCCTATGTTGGTGGTTTCCCTATTTTGTCAATATCTTTGTTCGGGGGTGCCAGTCAGAAGCCAATCAACCGTAACCTGCCGTGTAGCCAGGAATCACACCCAAGTTTAAGATACAACCTGGGCAAGCGGCAGCCACGGGATCACCTTAAAAGGTGACTGTTTTTATTTCAAATATCAAGTTGTAAACCACAAAAGGAAACTGACTGGGTAAATTCGATAAACATAAAATGATGACATTTCCTTCAATTATTGCCGTTGGCTTTTACCTGAAGCTGCTTCAAGAGTTTTTTCCATCCGTGGTGTTGACGATCGCGACCCATTCAGCATCACATCGCTAGGACTGTTCATTCCGTACATAGAGTCATTCCTGAACGTAGGCGAAGAACAAAATACTTTGTGAATTTGTCAAAGTGAACCCTCCAACTGTCTGACCTTTTCATATAATCCACTGAGCTTTAGAATGATAAACTGTGCCAGCCTGCAACATGACATCATGTGGTGAATACATCTCCTTATTTGTAACTTGACAGCAGTCGTGGGTGCTCCACTGCAGAAGGCTTTGTCCTTTTCTCTGATGACACCCCCAATTCATACCTATGTCTCCTGGTTTTTTTGCAAATTTGGATACATTTGTATAACTTGGTTTAGACTTTCACCTTGTGTAATATTTGTAATATTTATAAAAAATATTTGTTGTATGAATGGAAATAAAAACAAACAAACAAACAAACCAAACACAGTACACAGTCAACCCTCCTACTGTCTGGCCATTCAATACTGTCGTCCACTGTCATTTTTGAATGATAGATAAACTAAGCCAGCCTGCAATGTGGTGAACGCAGATCTACAAACATGTACACAGTTACGGTATGTGCCCTTACACATGCCAACTTACGGGGTACTTTCAACATTGGAACTTCGTACCCCAGAAGATTTTCTTACAGAGAATTTCTTCAGAAAAGGGAATAATAGAACAACAATAGCAGGACCCAGCGAACCGGTTCCGTAAGGATATGTGTGTGTGTGCACACATATGCCACAATAATCCATCCAGTTAATGGTTTCTAATGGTTGGTCAACTTGACGGACACTGTTACCAATAGTAGCAACAATCTCACAAGAGTAGTATGGTATGGGAAGAAGTATTTGCTTAGCATGAAAATTCCTGCTTAAATGGTTGGTCAACTCTACAGACACTGTTACCAATAGCAGCAGAGTTAAACGAAACAATCTCACAAGAGTAGAAGTATGGTATGGGAAGAAGTATTTGCTTAGCATGAAAATTCCTGCTTAAATGGTTGGTCAACTCTACAGACACTGTTACCAATAGCAGCAGAGTTAAACGAAACAATCTCACAAGAGTAGTATGGTATGGGAAGAAGTATTTGCTTAGCATGAAAGTTCCTGCTTAAATTTTCTTCACCTCTCACAGCAAAGGCTTGAGACATTCCTACATCCATCAGAATCCGCTATGGTTTGGTTTTTATTTAAAATATAATTATGCCGACCACCCAAACTTTTCAGTTTGAAGATGACTTACTTCTCATTCTCAAGGATTTCTTCGGCGATCATCCGTCCGATCCGACCTGCTCCAAGACGAGTGTTAACCGGTACTCCGGGAATAGACGGTCCCTTGGATGATGATCCTGCTGATGATATGATGAGAGAGAAACACGTGTTCTTGTTCAATGGTTTTCTTGCTGATAAAAAACACCTTGGGGGAAACATTTTGGGAAGACCCCGCCCACCAATGGAAGGGCACCGCCTATCTTAAGAGGGACCACACCCGTATTGATGGCATCTTAATACTCACCCACGTCACACACCATGTTCTCAACCTGAGGGCCTTTGCTCCCGGCATCATCAGTCTCTTCTTTAGCATCCGGACTATAACCAACCACACAAAGATAAAAATGAACAAGATCACGCCACATTTTTTTTTTTCTGGCAATATATTCAAATCATCAACTGAAACAAAATATTATTGTACAAAAAAAAATAGAATCTGTAAGTTTTTTATAAACATTAAAGTTTATAATGAAGACATTCGAAATGCTTTTCTCATAAAATATACTCAAATCTCAGATGCCTAGATTAATATTCTACATTGACCGTCCTCTTGAAAAGCAAACTTATCCCACTTGGTGGCATACCTAATTTCGTATCCCTGTATGAAATCCTTTCTACTTTATTTTACCGTCTTCTTCCAAACCAAACTTATCCCGCTGAAACTTTGGTGGCGCTCTGTATTTTGAATCCATATAATTGTGGCATTGTCTGCTTCAGTTTAAACTACTAAAACAGCTACCTAAAACTCTAGAGCCCCCCAAAATGGAAGAGGAATGGCAAATTGGGGTTCAACAACATCACTTACTTGATGAGTGTGTTAGTGCAGACGATATACTCAACATCTCTCGTCCACGGGTTACGGAAACAGAACATCTTTGTCCTCAGTTGAACAAAGACGCCGTTCTTGGCTCTAAGTCGATACGCATTGGTCAAAATCTTCTCCTTTCCTATTAAGACTGGAAAAGATGAAAAATCAAAGGAAAAGTTTTTTGAAAAAAAATTCAATCAAAGTGTTTTGAACACGATGAATCCAGTCTCCTGACGATGACTAGAGCAGGCTAGTTGAAACGTTGAGACCAATTAAGAACTCACTCCGTGGCAGTGACGTTAATAACGAGAAGTCCCCTCGATCCACTAAGCGAAAGTAGTAGTCCCCGCCGATTTCCTACCTTCCGCCTAGGTAGTAGTTAATAAGCAGGACAATTCTCTTCAGAACTAAGTAGTCTCCCGAATTTTCGAAATCTACTCCACGGCAGTAGAATAAAGCAAGACCTAGTTCCCAAAGAACAAATCTACACAGCAAAGAAGTTATACACATGGTGTTACCACAAACCGATTATACAACGATGAATCTTAGAAAATTCTGTAACTGAAAGTCCAGTGAGAAGAGAATTGACCATATTTTTGACCGCATGAGGGCGCTGTCATCAGGGAATGTCTAGCATCACAATAGCAGTTTTAGCTTATTATAATTGCCTGTTTGTAGTTTTCTTGCACCAACGAAGAAATACATAAAACAATAGCGATAAAACAGTGAAAAAACCCTGTTTGTTTACTTGTTTTTCATCATGTGAATTTTATCCACATACGCCCTCACGTGGTCAAAAATACGGCGAATTGCAAACACTCATACCTGCTTTATGGCTCTCTGCCATTTGATGAATATCGTCCGAGTGGAAATACTCATAGCACGACGTCCCCAGAAGCTCCTGGGGTAAGTAGCCCAGTACTGCAGTGGCTCTAACAATCCATACATAAAGAAGGATATATCAGATTTATCTTGTGCCTTTTATCAAATTCAAATGGCTGGAAATAAGTTATGAAACGAGTTATAATAACAATAATACATTACATTTATAGCACTACAGAAGCTCCTGGGGCAAGTAGCCCAGTACTGCAGTGGCTCTAACAATCCATACATAAAGAAGGATATATCAGATTTATCTTGTGCCTTATATCAAATTCAAATGGCTGGAAATAAGTTATGTAACAAATTAATAATAACAATAATACATTACATTTATAGCACTACAGAAGCTCCTGGGGCAAGTAGCCCAGTACTGCAGTGGCTCTAACAGTCCATACATAAAGAAGGATATATCAGATTTATCTTGTGCCTTTTATCAAATTCAAATGGCTGGAAATAAGTTATGTAACAAATTAATAATAATAATAATACTTTACATTTATAGCGCACTTAATACTATGCTTCTAAGCGCTACAGTATTTATCCTGCATGGTATGCAGAGCTACGATTTGATGTACAAGAGCTATTCCTTTACATAGCACCATGTAATGGTTTACATGGTGCTGTGGTGCAATATGCAGCCAATCAAACCAGGAACACCGCGGCGATCCCCTTCTCTTTACGATAAGTGCACTGGGTTCTTTTACCTGCATTACACAACACACGGGAGCTACAACTTTTTGTCCCATCCAAAGGAGGAAGCAATAATGGTTAAATGTCTTCCTTAAGGACACAAATGTCACAACCGGGACTCAAACCCACACTCTGCTGATTAGAAACACCAGAGCTTGAGTCCGGTGTTCTTATCCGCTCGGCCACGACACGCCAAAAATAGTATACATAACCTCACCTCTGATCCACGAACGTATACTTTCCGTCAATGGCATGTCTCGAGACGAACTCGGCCGGCTGTGCCAGGTCATTCTCCTTACGAGACAGCTGTGGCATTTGAATAGGCTGTGGCGGAAGAAAGCCAAGGGTCAGGGTTCAGGGTTCAAAGGGTGTTTATCCGCTTTATAAAACGTCAAATCTTACTTCTTGAGTTGAAAATTCTGGTTCCTTTTTTAGAGTAATAAACGTTGCTCACAACTATTAAAATTCTTCTACCCCTGGCACAGATATAATACCTTTTTCTACTTAATAATATCTTTTACTGTGTTGTCGTTACTCAAAATATAAAGTCACAAACTCCATGTTTATTCCTGTTACATTGGCCATGACCTTAAATATGTTGTCAATTGTTATTTAGAATTCAAAATATGTAGTCACAAACATAACTTTAAAAAAAAAATTTTTTAAATGACTTCTGAACCTTGGGGTAAATGTAATGCGAGTTACTGCCGACTGACTAACACTGAAGTAAAAACCAGAGTCCTCACCCTTGCAATAGCAACAAGGCAGCTCAAGTTGCACCCATCGTTCTCATTCTCGTTTTCAATCCCACTGCCAAAGTTTGCTGATGGCCAGCTCTTTAGGTACCCAGTGCAGTGTATGGTGATGTACTTCTTCCGATCTAGACGAATTGATAAAGCAACGTGAACTGTTACATCAATGAAATTGTTGCTGCTAAATTTATACTGGCCTCTTGTCCATGGGCCTGCTCGGTGGGCTAATAGTTAAGACTTCTGCTCTACAATACAGGGGTTATGGTTTGGCCAGCACAGGGGCTTTGTTCATTCTTCCAAGATAAGTGTACTGGGTTCTTTTGTGTGCATTACAGAGCTCTGGTCCGCTAGTCTGTTCCTTCTTTGGGAGTTATGGGCCCAGAGCTAGAGTCATGCACTAGACTGTTCCTTCTTTGGGAGTCATAGGCCAGAGCTAGAGCCTAGAGCACTGGACCAATCCTTCTTTGGGAGTTATGGGCCCAGAGCTAGAGCCTAGAGAACTGGACCAATCCTTCTTTGGGAGTTATGGGCCCATCGAGCTAGAGCCTAATGCACTAGACTGTTCTTTCTTTGGTAGTCATGGGCCCAGATCTTTAGCCAAGTGTGCTTGACTGTCCTTCTTTGCGAATCAAAATGTGTTGGCATTACCTGAGCCTTGCTTCAACTGTTTCTTGGAGGACATTTGGTCTTCTTCCAGCTTGGCCATCAACACTTGATTGAAAACCTTCATCCTACAGAAGAAGGATCTTCGGGCACCAGAGAGGAGCTGAGGTGGGGACGCAATAACTTCAGACTTTAGAGCGAGTCCAGCTGTATAATGGCAATGTGATGGTGAAGACAAGAAGTAAGTGTTCAGGCCACATCTAAATTACGTGACTTATGGCTGTTGGCTGCAGCGATCTAGCCAAAGCCATTAATCCTGTTGATAATTCATCGTGTCGCACACCCACGCAACTAGAGAATGTGCAAGGTTGTGGCTATTTACGGCATTTGTTTGTGTGTGTCTTTATCAAAAGTCACTTTTGTTTTCAAAGACATTTTTGAAGAGCGATAATTCTGACAAGACTTTTGAGTTTGGATTCATTTGTGTAGTTTTCAAGCTAAGCCTTGAAACTTAAATAGTCTGGCTCCTTTTTATCCAGTACAAAATAAAGCTGTTTTACACAGGATACTAGACAAAACTTGGCTCTCTGTCTTTCGTTCAACCCCGTACATTTACATCTACTTACTTTTTGCATCGATGAAACGCTCCCTGGGAATGAGATCAGAGGACGATAGCTGCTCCTTGACCTTTGGCATGTCTTTTGGATGCATAATGTCAAACAAGCTCTGGCCAATCAGGTGCTCCTACAAGGACAAGAAAATAATTTTTTTGACATTTCAAATATTTTTCCCCTAATACAGACAGCCTCCCCCCCCCCCCAAGTCCATGTGCATCGTGAAATTTGATTCTACCAACACCAATTGTTTGGGCCTAGCGGCAAAATTGGCAAACGATTTATAGACCTACCCTGCTTATGTTCAGAATATGAGACACCGATTCTGAGACGTAGTTCATCCGACCTCGATCGCAGCTAACAACAAACAGGAATCCCTCGGCAGCCTAAACAGACAACAGTTAGAAAAAAAAGATTACATGCATTTCCAAAGTTAAGTCGAGTTGACCCTATTTTGTCCAAGCCTCACAAGTCTTTTTGTTCTTTATTCAACGCTTCTCATTTCTTGTCTCCCTGAAATGTTTTGGCTTCTTACGCCCTTGGCCCAATTTCATAGAGCTGCTTAATTTAAGCAGAAAATATTGACCAACAAATGTCTGCCAAGCAACAATAAGCAAGATACCAGTCACAGATGCTATATGTGATTTTGTATTTTAGCTGGTAAACTTTTTCTGGTAAGCATAACTTTGTTGTGCTCAGCTACTTGTTGTGCTTAAGCAGCTCTTTAGGAACCTTGGTTTGTCTTGAAAATCCAGATTGTTACCTTATTATAAAAAATTACCCGCACGACCCCCAAATCCCCCCAAATCTTCCTCTCCCCACTAAATTGTTGCATCTCCTTACGACGATAAGTTCTTACCTCCAAAATAAGTCTTTTCAGTTCGTCCTCGGCCAGGAAGGCTGGTTTGAAGTTGGTTTCATGAATAGAACTCACAGATCCTAATTATCCCAAAAAGTAAAAAAAAAATGACTGAGAAATACTGCATCTACACCAAAGCTCACTTTCCTAAGCGTTTTTAGTGTACAAATTGACAAGTGCGTTTTCAACACTTATGTGAAAAAATTTATTCAACAATTATTTAGAAATTATTAAATCTGAGCTTGATTTCATAAAGCTGTAGTGTTCAGCAGAAAATAATCCTTAGCAAAATAGTAACAGGGCACCAGCTATTACAATGTGAAATGCATGACCTTCTGGCTGGTGACCTGTTTCTGCTTAGCATTATTTTTCTCTGCTAAGCAATTCCAGTGTGCTTGACAAATGTTATAAAACTGGTCCCACCAGATGGTATCAAAATATCACTTGAACAGTCTGGTACCTTACCTCGTAGTGATTTTACGTGCTGTACAGCCATACGCAGGATCGTTAGCTTGTCTAGTTTAGACTTCATGGAGTTACACGTAGGCAACATACCGCACAGTTCTTGAATGTACGCGTTCATTTTCTCGCGACGTCTCTTTTCAATCTCACTATGATTTTGTCTTTAAAAATTGCAAAAAACAACAATTTACACAATGAAAACTTACAATAAGATCTTGCTTTACAAAGTTAAAATCTCTGGGAGGACAAAAAATGAGAATTTAAATAGTTTTTCAAAATTTGTAAAAAGAAAAAAGTGGTAATGAATGACCTAAGATTTCAACCTTTTTTCATAGTATATGAAAGCGTAGAAACGTAAAATTAATAGTTAGGTGGACAAGCTGCTATGGAGTGAGAAGCAAGGAGCAAAGAGTAAAAAGAAAATGCAGAAGGTGAACAAAGAAAAGTAGTCAGAAAGGAGACAAAGAAGGACAGGGTAGAAGAAAAAAAGTACAGTCAAACTTTTAAGTAGATAAATAAACTTGGAAACAATCCAGTTTGATTGGATGGACTGGTAAAGTCTTATAGGTATTGTACAAGATTGGTAGGGATACAAGTATCATCGGTTAATATTAGTCTGAAAGCTTACTGATTAAGTTCATACTACAACCACTTTTTCTGTGAAATATTTCCCTCTGAAATGTGGTCACATTCAAGAAAACTGTATATGAAACCTAAACAAAATCAAACAGCTGATTTTTGATTGTTGAAAACCAAAGTTAAGGACATTGTGTTTCCCAGAAAAAATCGTGCATGATTTTTCACTATTTTCTCCTGACTCACACAACAGATTTTAAGCCCAAGTTTTCACAGGTTTGTTATTTTATGAGATGGTTGATCACACAAAGCTTGAACAATGTCTGCCATTAATTTTTCTTAAGACGATGTCAAGTATACCTTTTGTCTTCTTCAGACGTGTATCTCTCACTTCCTATCTCGTCGTCACTCTCCTCTCTAAGATGTGGGATGGGAGGAGAACAATCTTAATTAGTGATGAAACTAAGCCTGGAATTTCATCTTTGAGAGGGCAAGGCCATTTTAATTTCGCAAAGGGCACTTCCAGTTTTCCACTGGAAAATCCTTAAGTCTACAGGAATATTTTGAAGGGGCACCAAGGCCATGACCTTTTTTTTTGGTGGCCTCTCTGTAATTGAAGGCCTGTATAACTAAAGCAATGTGTTCACTTAAAAATCATAAAGGGATGGTATATTATGTACATCATTGGTTTAATGGAAGAGTGCATTTTTCAATCATCTAGTTTTCAAATAAATAAATAGACAAATAAATACGTGAATAAATAAATAAAAATACATAAATGAATCACAGTAGCTTATTTTGTTTGCATTAAACATGCAGATACACGTATTCCCTGACAAAAATAAACGTTTCACTAAAACATGACCATAAATTTTGATGAATTTTTCACAAGATCAGAATTTATTTACTCTTCAAAAATACAATGACGTACTCTTCCTCGGGTCTTTCTATTTGTTATCCTGTTCAATCCTGTATTTACCATTCAGAGGGCTTTTAATACAAAAAAAACCCCACAAAAAAACAGAAGCAGCCCCGGGGGCTGATTGGTACAGAGTTAAGAATAGGCTTGAAGCGACGTCAAGTCTTCAATTCAAGTGTGCTGAGAATTGGCTGTTCGATGACAGCAATCTCCACGATCTGTAAATTTATCATGATAATTGCAAACAGACGAGAGGAGAAAATCTTGCAGGCAATTATCAACTAGAAGCTGGAGATACTTATTTATTCAAGATTCGGTGAATAAATGTATGATGGTTTTTATCTTCTTTCTTTCTTTCTTTCTTTCTTTCTTTTTTTTTTTTTTGCACGGCGACGTCTGAAATGTCAAGTTTTGCATTACATTAGCAATTAATCAAACTTGCAATTCTGAACAGCGATTTAAGAGAAAGGAGTTTAAAATTTGCTGTACATTTGAAAATGTTTTCAAGACTGTTCACAACTTATTTTATTTATTTATTTATTTATTTTCTGTTTTGTTTTTTATTTTGTATTTATTTATTATTTGTTTATTTTTTGAGGGGGGGCGCGGAGAAGATCTGATAATAAATTAGAACAAAGTGTCAAAAAGCATGACCCATGAGAAGGGATGCAGTATCCATCAAGACAAGACAAGACGAGACTAGAGTCCAACAGTTTGGTGTTGAGTTACCGTGTGGTGTTGGTCTTTGTTAGGTCCTTGCTCTTCTGTTCGAGTGGGAAAGGATCCTATCGCTTGACCGCATAGACCGAGCAAGTCTCGCCCGTATTGAAACATTTTTGGGACCATTTTGGTCCCTCGTACATTGCTACAAGCGCGTGAAGGAAACAAACTCGCGTGCTGTTTTTATTGGCTCCCAATGTTCAAGTAAGAGCAGGACTTGCACAGTCTATTAGAGTTCCTAAAAAAAGATGCATGTTATAATAAATACCAATAATAAATACAACTCACCCGAAGAAATCTGAGCTCTCCATGATCGGATGGCTTGATAACTCCTGCAGGTGTTCAAAACGTTCCATAAACTAAAAAGAAAACCCGTATCACTCCAACAACAACGGGCATCAAATGCTGTCAGCAGAGACGTTGTCAAAGTACCATGCAGGTCAAGAGGTCATAGACACCTACATTGTAAATACCACGGGTATATGAATCAACTTAAAAGTAGGGTCATAGATTGGTAAATACTCCAAAAGTTAATGACCATAAACACTCACTTGGTGAGAAGCACTGCAGAGCTATTGATGCTATTTTGAAAAAAGGTTTCCCTTTCGAAGTAATATGTTTTTTTGATAATATTTCACCCAAAAACATTTTAATCATGAGTCGTTTCTCAGAATTCTGAGAGCTGGAGTCCAGTCGCAAATGCTGCGGTCAGGAAAGGTTTGTTGGTACCCACTATCACCTAGCTAAAAGTGGATTCTTGTGAAAATACTGTGAGAGATTTGTTGCTGTTTTTTTCTTCAATTAGACACTGTATTCAGCTGAAACTTTCACATGTGACTTTTTTGGTATCGTTCTTTATAATTTTGCCAATAAATAAATCTTTATAATTTTGCCTATCAATCACTTTTAAAAAAAGGGTACTTCAGGACCAAATAACAATTCCTTCCCATGAATATGCTGATTATATTCACGCATGCGCACAGAAATTATGGGTTGGCGATCGCGATAGAGTAGTGCACTAGGCAGACGCAGTTGTTCGACTTTTTTGAAAAGGGTGTCAGGGCCAAGAAACAATTAGACTTTGCCTTGCAATGCTACATTTATGCATGCGTACAGAAACTACGGGTTTGTAGACGCCAAAGATTGGTGCACTGGGCAGACGCACTAGCGCGTATCATGCGACACGCCACCATCAGCCCCAAACAAGAAGGTGCAGCCTTCCCTCATTTTGCCAACCTAAAACGCATGATGTGCATTTGACATATTTTATGGGAACGGTCTTGTGCTTATCATTGAATCCTGCATGCCAATCTTATCCAAGCCTTAATGTTTGCGTGTTTAGTTACCACAGAGTGGAGTTTATTGGTGGATATTGGCTGTTTGCAACAGCCAAAGATAATAATATAGGTTAGAGTTTTGGGGTAAAGTTACAAAACACTGAAGTTTTGCCAAGCTCATACTAGCCTCGCTTAAATTCAGTCAAGTCTAAAAATCTGAGAGACTTCTAAGAGACTTTTGCAAGGCTCGAATGCTACACTGGACCCAGGGGCGGATCCAGGATTTTCCAAACGGGGGGGCGTGAAAATTTACCAAGGGTGAAAAAAAGTGTACGAGGTATGGAATATTAGTAGCTTTAAAAAAAAAACAGGTAAGACCTATGTCTTTAATTTTGTCTCTCCCTTATTTTTCCCCTCAAGTTTTTTTTTCCCGTTTTTTTTTTTTTTTAGGTTTTTTTTTTTTTTTTTTCAAGCAAAAGGGGGGGGCGTGCGCCCCCCACGCCCCCCCCCCCCTGTATCCGCCGCTGGGACCGCAGGCCCAAGGCCAGTGATCGGGCCAGTGATCGGGCCAGTAAACTTACGACCGTACAAGTCTTGTATTTTTTTATAATAACACCTCACTGTATTTTTAATTTTAAACTGATAAATACATATATCTTTCAATTCCGTTGAGTATTGAAGTATTACCCATAAGAAAAGTGAGATCAATCTTCTCTTAATGTTTGTTCCAAAAACAGCTCAAATGTGAAACTGTGAATAACTGTGTTCTTCTCATTTTGATTTCAGTCTTGTAACAAAGTTTCTGGTCCAGTAAAAGATTTGAGCTACAAGCCCTGCAGTCTTGAGGATTTTATTCCCCCCAAATTCGAGCCTTATTTTGCATCTTTGATCTTTGGCTGTTTTGTTTCCCTCTCTACAGAATGTCAAACTAACATTAAAAATAACATTTTGTGTTGAAAAAAAAAGTTATTTGCTTTTAAAATAACAGACAGGCATTATTTCCCAATTGAATAGAAGTGAAAGCCAACTGCTTTTTAAACCCTTCAAAATATTGGGAGATGCACATTTTGAATTATTTTCACATGAGAAGGTTCAAGAAGAAACTTGGAACAAAGAAAAAAAAGTGCTGCAGATACAAAAACCTCAAAAGGATGTTTTTTTTAATGCACAGTACAAGGCTAGGCAGTAAAAACAAACAATTGGAATGCAAGATGAAGCTACACTTTTGGGTTCTTTTATTTTTTTCATTTTTTTTTCTTTTTTCATCAAATTAACCTTTAGCCTAAAACATTGACATTTACACAATTAAATAAAAAGGTAACTTTATTACCTCAAATTTTTGAGAATATTATCATGACAAAAATGTGTGTCTGCCTCGACCCAAAACGGAAGCTGGAAATCATTCCTTCCATTTTTCAGGAGTTAGGCTAAGGCATGGAACAACCTTAAACATAATGTGAAAATGTCTAGCAGCATACACACTTTTAAGAGTTTGTATTGGGGAGCAGCGGGAGGGGGCACGGGCTCCGCCCACTCTGGGTAAACTGCATGGGGCGTTTTTATCCTAGTCGTTTTGGAGTATTTTATCTTTTCACCCTTTTACTCTAAAATATTTTTTAAATGGTTTATGTTATTTTTTTTTTATAGGTTTGATGTCCTTTTTGGGCTTGCTGTTTTTTATTTTAGTTTTAGGCCCATTTTACTCTGTAATTATGTACTTTGTTCATGTGACCCCAGGGTCTCCAGGGAGAACAGTTATTTGATAACTGATGGGGCTACCCTGGTTAAACAAGACAAAATAAAAAAAATGAATAAATAAATAAATAAATAACTTAATGAATAAATAAATAAATAAATAAATAAATAAATAAATAAATAAATAAATAAATAAATAAATGAAAGACGCAGTTTTGGAATTCATCTTTGTTCTGGGCACCGTACCATACCAAACAAAATTCATGAATCCAGCTGTGTTTGTTTGAGGCGTTTTATTTTTATAATTAATAAAAATAAGTCTATCATAACTTAACATTGAGTTCAACCAATTCTAAATCTAAAATCAAGTGAAAATAATCCCCAAAGAAAACAAAATAATACATGATAATTAGTGAGTTGTAAACAATTAAAATTAAAAGTTTCACAAACACACAGTCTGTGAATATAGTTTAACTTTATTTAAAATGGAATTATTGGAAAAATTTCCGTATCCTGCCACCACTTTTTCACTCATTTTTACCCAAAGGAATATCTCATTTGAGTAAATTAGATACTATTTTATTTCATAACAAATGAAAAAGTGGTGGCTGGATACGGAAATTTTTCCGAATTATTTTCCAGTCTAGGCACAAGAGTGTGCAGTGGAGTCCGTGGACTGAACAATGAAACCTGATTTGATCCTTCACCTGGTCTTTAGATTAGAAAAGATCTTCGGTGGAACTCTACATACAAAGTACAACTACAAAGCACAAACAACCAACCATGCACTCCTCAGTGCTCACAGCTAGCAACTGGTCACCGTGGTCAAGTGGTTAGACTGCAGGACTTGCAATCACAAGGTTGTGGGATCGAATCCTACCAGTACCAAGCTAAGCGCTGATTTCCCAATGACCTTACAAAGTGTTGTCGTCTAGTTACTGAATAACAATTTTGTGATTTGTGCAATTCATAATCATATAAAATATACGTTAAACTATGTTTACAAGTGAGAGAGATTGACTGTTGCCAGCTTGGTGTTTCCCCTTGTGGGAGGTTTGCCGAGTTCCCTTGACGGGAACATCATATAAACAAACAACAAAACTGGTCACTTTTTCAATGGACATAAAAACAAGGGAAACAACATCAATGAACATTTTTGCTTACCGCATTTCGTTCGTCCTTTTCCCTCGACTAATTGTTACCTGACGAATCTGGAGCTCAACTCCATTTCGCCCAAAATCTTGAAGATGGATGGATGTCACCTTGTCGTCTGATAAGATATTGTGCTGGTCGAGACGTGAAGTAGAAGAAAGGGAGTGGTACTCGAAAAGAAGATTTCATGTACGTCTTTTTTATTCATCGGAGACGGCACAACTGATAAACAAACGGAAACGCACTGCTGCTACCCCAGGCTTGACGGCCCGTGTAGGCGAACTTCTGTTTTTATTAGGTCACAGTACGTATTGCATAACAGTAGACTTGTTCGTGTCCGTCGACCTCTTAAGAGTTAGAGGTGAACAATGTGTTGACGTTGAGGGCGCTATATAAAATGGCGACGTCCATGGCAGAAAGAACTGCTGGTGAGTTTTTACGTTTTGTTTCCGATATTTTCAATGCAGTGAAAGTTATTTCTATGTAAAGTTTGGTGTTATGTAATTAGGGATTGTATGTGTCATCAAAGGTCGTGTGTAAAATAGAAAAGGCTGTTTTATTTTTACTTAAAACGTTCACTCACTGCTCAGTTTCAATCATTCTCATTTGCCACATGGTGGATGGACTCGACCATGTCGACCGGTGGGGAGCCGACGTCGCCGCGCCGCAGCACCACCCGCCCGGCCCGGCTCGGCTCGCACGCCATCCGGTCGGCCATGCCACGGCCGTTCATGTTGCTCACAATTAAATTTTATCAAATGTGATTCTGAGTGACTGATTAATTATTTGTGCTAAATAAACAAAAGTTTTGAACATTACATTTGAGTTGTGAATGTGATTATAATTTCTATTTAAATTTTAATCTTTACTTGCAGAATAGCCAGGGCTGGTAAAATGTTGACTATATGTTTTTTCATATTTTTAACTGATTTAAGAAGCTGAAAATTCTGTTCATATGAATTCTTCATTGCCAAAACTACACTGGGCCTTACCTTTTCTTTTTCTGATT
The DNA here is from genome assembly GCA_023634235.1 of Pisaster brevispinus. NCBI lineage: Eukaryota > Metazoa > Echinodermata > Asteroidea > Forcipulatida > Asteriidae > Pisaster > Pisaster brevispinus. The sequence goes on from JAMKCF010000018.1 coordinate 2,843,152, forward strand.
TGTAGCTCCCCCAAGGATTTTTTTAAGGGAAATATTAAAGTCTGACATTCTGAAATGGTCCAGGTCCCTCCAAAAAGTCACTGTGCATGTTCAGTGTTGACAAAATTAACACTGCCTTTAGTTTACACTTAGAGGCTACCTAGACAGTTATAAAATTAAAATACAGGAACTTTTATAATTTAGTTCTTTATAATTTAATGTATTGTCCAACAGTTTAATTAAATTATAAGTCTATTGTCAATGTCAATATATGGCAAGCTATAAATTCTGTAATTATGTTTCGGGTTTGATTGTTTTGATAAAAAAAATTACTATTTGGTATTTCCATTTTATGAAACAGGCGGGAGCAAAGCCTCACAAGACCATCTTCTTGAGATCCCTCCGGGATGGGAAGAGCCAAAGTTTACACCAGAAGACAATCCACACGGCGTGCTGGAGGAGAGCTCATTCGCTACGCTGTTCCCAAAGTACAGGGAGAAATATCTCCGAGAATGTTGGCCGCTGGTTGAAAAGGCGCTAAAAGATTATGTGAGCACAAAATCTATAGAGGAAAACAATTTCTCTGCCAGTCACCAGGGCTCAACTTCATGAACCTCTTTCGTCACAGAACTAGCTAAGCAGAAGCGATTTTTAAAGACTTCAAAAAAAAATTAATGGCCTGATGTTTTGGAGTCTTTCTCAAAGGCTAAATACTGACCTTTCGATTCTAGCAGAATCTTTCTCAAAGGCTAAATGCTGACCTTTCGATTCTAGCAGAGTCTTTTTCGAAGGCTAAATGCTGACCTTTCGATTCTAGTGGAGTCTTTCTCGAAGGCTAAATTATCATTCTAGCCTTCGAGAAAGACTCTGCTCAGGTCAAAACAATAGGCCATTAAAAATTTGGTTGGTAAGCAGTTTGCAACAGCTAATTCTGTTTTTCTCTTATTAAAGACTTCATGTCTGTTTTTTAAATTTTGAAAGTATTTCAGTCATAAATATTTCACTCGAGGATTGGTGCTGGTATGAATTAAGCAAGCTTTTATAATGAACCTAAACAATTTCTTCATGGGTTACTACCTTATGTTTTTTAACCCCACTCTTGCTTCCACTGGTTTTTGTTGTGCAGTTCTTGGGCGTCTTGTTTAATTTGTCTCTTTTCCTCACAGCATCTCAAGGCGTCTCTTGACGTCATCGAGGGAAGCATGTCCGTGACGACAACTCGCAAGACATGGGACCCTTTTATACTCATCAAGGCACGGGACATGGTCAAACTTCTCGCTCGCAGTGTGCCTTATGAACAGGTAGGCTCTGTAATGACATGCTCTCGCCATCTTTGTCTTGTACCCCGTGTGCAATGGTGACAATGCCTACAAATTCTCATCATAATGAAAAGGGACCTGACTAATTTTGCTCATCCAGCCTCAGTTTGGTTGCATTGAGAGAAGACAAGATGGCCGCACAAAGGGCTGATTAGTTATGTCACAGAGGCAGTTCCTCTGTATCCTGATTTTAAAGGCAATTATTAATCATGAATTAAAATTTCTTTAACCCTAACCACCCCACCCATCAAAAACCAACAGTATGTATGGTTTGATTCCGTTGGACAGAGGACTGCACTAGTAAACTGGTTGTGCTTTACATGGGATCAGGCATACCACCATAATCAGAGTCCAACAGTTTAGGTATTTTTTTTAAAGAGTGAGGAAGGAACCAAGTAAATCACTCCTCGTTCAGATTGAAGATACTTCATGAAAAAGTATAATGACAAGTTTTTGATTCCTTATTTCCTCAGGCTGTTCGAGTGTTGGAAGACGGCATCTCAGCTGAGGTCATCAAAATCGGTCGGATGGTGCGCAACCAGGAGAGATTCGTCAAACGCAGACAGCGTCTGATTGGGCCGAACGGCTCCACACTCAAAGCCGTTGAGCTACTGACAAAGTGCTACATCATGGTGCAGGGGAACACAGTGTCTGCGGTAGGTCCGTACAAGGGCCTCAGAGATGTGCACAAGATCGTCATAGACACTATGAAGAATGTTCATCCAGTGTACAACATCAAGGTAAAGAGATTTCTATTTCAGACTGATAAAAATTAAAATAATTTTGATTCTTGAAGAATACCTACCTATAATATTTACGAGATCAATATTCTCTTATTGTTTTTAGAATTCAAACAGCTCAGTTGTTTACCTGTGTAGGCATTTTTTCTTCTCATTTAAATTCTGATCTTGTACACAAAATTCTGGTGCAGTAAATATTTTGAGCTACAAGCCCTGCGGTCATGTGAGTTTCCCCCCAAATTCAAGCCCTGGTATGGGTTTACCCTGATGTGTCTTGTGCACCCAGCAAGCATCCTTGTTTAATGGGATTGTTCTTTTGTGTCTACTTTGTCTTTTGTTTCTTTTTCTTCTCAGGTCGCCTTGCCAGTTAGTTAGATTGTTTATGTAGGTATGGTTAGAGGCGTCTGTCTCCTGAAAAGATCGGAATATTACCGATACCAGTTGCCAGCAGGGTTAGGCCTATTTTATAAGTAACTATTAGTTCTCTGTTGGCGGGACAGATGTATCCCCATACTATTGGTTGGGCACTGACCTGGTGACCGGTCTTGTTTCTTTATCTGTTTCTTCCATTCTGTGCATTTTAAAATGGGTTTTGTGCTTTTGATTGTTTTTATGTAAGCAATATAAATCTTAAAGTGTTATTATTATTAATACTATGTAATGGCGTAGAAATGTTCTTTGATAGGCATGGTATTAGTACAAGAAATGGACTTAACGTTGTTGTCCCTAAGCACAATGTTGAGTGTTTTAAACAATCTGTAAAATTTGTCGTTGCTCAAGTTAGGAACAACATTCCTTCTTCTATTTTCTATTCAAAATTCCTCCTCCTTGGACATTTTAAATGTTTATAAGAAAGTGTACTTTAAGTAGTTGTACTTTTTTTTCTGTTTATTTTATGTAGGATATTTATGTAAAACAGGACAGTGCTGTAAAACATCTTTTGCTGATCTTTTTATCCTGTATAAAAATGTTGCAATGAATAAATAAACATATTATTATTATTATGACAGGTTGTGTCTTTTTAGCGATCCTTTCGTTGCTAGAAATGTATTATAAATTGGGGGGGTGGGGTGTTCAAGTAAAGGGTATTAAAAATCGCCATATTTATATCTCTTTGTCGCTAGACACTGATGATCAAACGAGAGCTGATGAAAGACGAGAAGCTCAAGCACGAGTCTTGGGATCGCTTCCTCCCACAATTCAAATCCAAGAACCTCAAGAAGCGGAGACAACCGAAGAAGATCCGCAAGAAGAAGGAGTACACTCCGTTCCCACCTCCCCAGCCGGAGAGCAAGGTAGACAGGGAGCTGGCGACGGGAGAATACTTCTTAAAGGAAAGCCAGAAGAAGTCTCGGGCAAGAGAACAGAAGAAGGTGAGCAACGTCTTTGTGTTATCTATTCAAACTCAAAATGAGGCTTTTATAATTGGTGTAAAATTTTAATTTTGTGGTTGGCTGAAAGGGTGTGTAATTTGTCCACTTGGTCGAGTATGTAGTTGTCCATTTTAGTAACTTTTTTGGATGCAATTTCTTCCAAGCTAGTCTTGTATTTGTTTGTATTTTATCTATGATGCATTTTTTTTTAATGTTAAATAAATGGTTCTCTCAAGTTTGGACGCATTGATGGGGATATTATAAGGGTCTTATAATTAATTATAGGGTTTTACATTATTGTTGTTGTTTTTCTGTGCCCTTTCTGCCAAAGTGATGTCATTGTTTGCATATTATCTTTGATGTATTTTTGTATAATGTGTGAGCCCCAAATGATCAGCTGTGCTGGATGGTTTTAAATAAATAAATAAATAAATAAATAAATAAATAAATGAATAAATATCATATAGTCTGGAGCCTCTGAATTATAGATTATTTCTCATTGAAATTTGAAAAATCCAGTCTGGGAACTATGATAATGAAACTTTGTTTTCTTTGCAGGCGAAACATGCCGCGGCGGAAACAAAACGCAAGGAGAAACGTAACCAGTCGTTTGTCCCACCCAAGGAGCCCTCGGTAACAAAACCCAAGACACAACCCAGAGCAGACACCCAGATAGATGTGAAAGCACTGAAAGCTAAGATCAAGAAATCACAGGTATGTATTCCTTTAATAATTGTTTTCAGATTTACCACCAGGGCCCAATTTCATAGAGCTGCTTAACGACCAATTTTGTGCTTACTGCACGAGTTTCTATTTCATAGCGCTGCTGACCATAAGCACAGGAAAAGGCATGCTAACCTTCCGGTGCTTACTGTATGAAAATGAATGACGCAACAATGCAAATTCATGATGAATGTGCAAGATGGCCGTCCAAATTTTCTTGCTAACCTGTGAAATACGCTTACGCTTCAGCAAATTTTCCTGCTGTAGTTGGCACAAACATTTGCTTACCATTAAATAGCACTATGAAATTGGGCCCAGTCCCTACAAGATGTCAACTTCAGTTCAAAATATAGCATTTTTGCGAAAAATTGTCTTTGTATAGACATATTTTATATCATGCCCGATATGTGGCAGAGGGTGTCTCCCCCCCCCCCCACCCCAAATTTAACACACTTTTTCCTCTTGTACAGAAGTACCTTCCCTAAAATCTCCAAAGAATTCCTTGGATTCCCAAAACACAATAAAGACACAATAGGAGGGGGGGGGGGTACACCAAGCCACAAATCGGGCCCCAAATGTTTTTGTGATTTTTGTCTGTTTGGATGATCTTCCCAAAAAGAGAACTTGGCAAACTCCCACAAGGGGATATAAACGCCAAACTGGCAACAGGCCAATCTCTCTCACGTAAACATTGGTTTTAACGTCTATGATTATGAATTGCACCAATCAATAAATTGTGATTCAGTAGCTAGACGACAATACTCTCTCTTGTCATTGTGTACTTATCCATTTGTTGGTTGTTTTTATATTCCAGAAAACACCATTTCGAAAGCCAGCAGAAGTGACACCCGATACAAAGTCAACAAAGCCAGAAAGAAAAACAAAGAAAGGCGTGAAGAGGAAGCAGAAAACGTGATTTTCAACCTCCCCCCACCCCCTTCGCCAACCCCCAACCCCCCTCCTCCACCTCACCCCCCTAAAAAAAAACATTTGCCACAGCCTTGTACCAGCTAACCTCAAATCAAAAACTTTGAATTTAGTAATTTCAAAGATCAGCAGCACAGGCTTAAAGGCACAAGCTTTTTTTCTCTTTTCCAACCTCAATTTCTTTGATGAGAGAAAAAGGTAAGATGGCTTCCTAATCCTGCCGACAAATGTAATCTTTAAAAACTTTCATAGTTGTTTAAATCAATGGTTCTACTAAGGAACCGTCCCAAATTTCAACATTGTGAATGTCCTACAGAGAGTACAGCGAACTTCTTTTGAAGACCAACCTCCAAAATAGTACTTATTAAACAAACAAAAACCAATCAATCCAAGTGCCTGCTAGGTTTTTCAGTACTTTTTGTTCTCAATTAATAGGTTCGGGCTGCTAATTCCAACTGAATAAATATTAAAGTTTATAAGGAAAATATTTAAATTCCTCACCTTATCAGACTCTGAATGACCATGAAAATTTGGGCGTCCCTACAATAAATCAAACAAACTTGCACAGACGTTCATCTTTAACACCAGTGTTAACTTATTTATTCACTGTTCTGCAATCACTCTGTAATTTTTAATAAAATTCTGTACAAATGATGAGTGGACTTACCAAGGGGTCTTATTTCCAAGAATATTTTGTTAGTTTGTTATCTGATTTTTGCTAAAAAATACGCGAAACACACTCAGTGTCCTCGACAAGAACGCTTTTGTGTTCTAACATGGAACAGGGATACCGTTGGGAACCATTGATATTCCTTTTGGAATACTTGGTACACCCAAATGGAGTGTTCGATTTAGACGTGTTTCCAGTATTTTGCCTTCTATGAAGGCTTCAACAGGCCTGGAACTATACAGAGGTACTGGCCTCTGTTGCCCTGCTCTTGGCCATGGTGCCCCTTCAAAAGTTTCCCATACTTTAAGATTTTCCAATGAAAGTGCCCTTTTTCAAAATGAAAATGGCCTTGCCCTCTCAAAGATGAAATTCCAGGCTGGCTTCACCAAGCAAACCCTTCAAGAACATTGTGTTTTTTCTGAAAAGCATTCTGGCAATTGGCTTTAAACTTTTTCGAGTTTAGTGCTGCCCAAGAAGTAGGAGCAACCAAATCAAATAAAATCAAACGTAACCTGAACAAACAAAAGTGCTTCAATAGTGCGTTCACTAGCCCTTTTTACAACTGGTATACTCTCCTGCTCAACTGGCCAGTGCCACAGGAGACTGTGGAGACTAAGTCCACAGTACACAAGCCATGGGGTTTCCTGATAATACCAGCGGTACAAACAGAAGAAACACGTGCACCCATTTTATGGCAGTCTGTGGTGCCAGTGTCTAGGAGGGCTCAATACATCACTGGGCTTTGTCCAAAATAGTTTGGAAGCAAACAAATGTTCTCCATCAAGGCCCAGTAACTACTTTTTCTCAAAACATTTGTATCAATTTGGTTCAAGACCTACGCTTATTGTGCTCTTTGACAGGACGTCAAACAGGCGAACGCCGCCTACACCCTGGTTTTGAAAATGGTATATGTTTCAAACATTCTCAGCTTGAAATGTTGAACACTGCTAGGCGTATGAACATAATCAACTTTTAAAAAAAAAATTAGATCAGGCCTTTGGAGGTTCAGGCGTGATATTCTTCTCATTTCAATCCACTTCTGATTTCTTTACTCACAGTAAATCAGATTTGTATTAAATAGTATTGCCCTTATACTTAACAAAACATTTTCAGAGGGTGGGGGGAAATATCATGCCCGATAAATGCAGACTATCAAGAATAAAATTTACAATTTTTATGGTTTAGAAACTTGGACTGAATCTACTTGACGGTCGGTGCGGCTTCCACCTCGTCAATACCAAGATCAAAGTAGCGGTCAGCGCGGTGTCTACGCAGGCCTTTAATCGCGGCTAACTCGATCTGGGTCGGGGTGATCCCGAGGTCCTCCAGCCCTGGGGTTCCGGGGGTGACGCTTTCAGAAGTGTGTTGCTGAGAAGTTGGAAGAAGGAAAGCCAAAAGAAAAGAATGAAAATATTTGCTTGAAGAAAAAGCTAAATTACGAACTAGGCCCAAAATCATACAGCTGCTTCAGCAGAAAATGTTGCTTAAGCATTTTTTGCTCAGCAAGAATGAGCAAGATACCAGTCACAGAGGGTACACGTGACATGGCATTTTGGCTGGTAACCTCATTCTGGCTAGCATAATTTTTGTTGCTTAAGCAGCTCTATGAAATTGGGCCCTGGTTCTAAATTAGTGACATCACTTATGCAAATCTTTTATTTTTGTTACCGTCTCAAAACTTTGCCACCAGCTGTTGTGGGACTTTTAGAGAAAGTGGTAGTTGCCGATCTTGCGAGTGCCCAATCAAAACATCTTCTGTGTTTACATTTGTGAGCTGTTTCTCTGCTACATTTGTTCTTGTGTTAACTATTTTCTGTACTCTTTGTGAGGTGCTTTGTTTGATTAGAAATAACCGTCCTACTGTCTGATCGATTCATATAGCCGCCTGTGGATTCAAATGATAAACTATGTCATTATATCATCGGCTCAGTGCTATAAGGTCATTAATTGCAATTTCATATCTGTAATGATCAAAAGGTCGTTAAATGAAAAATGAGTTATCAATTTTAACAAATTGGGGTTGAGCAAAGAAAAATTTACTGGAGCGGGATTTGAACCAACGTGCAGGTGCTCTACCAACTGAGCTATCTAGCCCTAATGTTGGCAGTCTTCCAATTTTGTCAATATCTTTCTTTGGGGGTGCTAGCCGGAAGCCATACAACCGTGTACATTCTGAAGTACATTCTGAAGTCCCGAATCTCATTTCTACTTTGTGTCTTTGTTTTGTTGTCCTCTTACAACAACCTTCCTGTATTAACCCTAACCCCCATTAGGGTCTCTCCACAAAGCCTGCCAAATACAACAGAATGCAACACAGTTGAAATAAGAACCATGCCAAATGCAACAAAATGCAGCAAGGGATATTGATGCATTGTGCAGGCATGCTGTTTGGGAAAGGACTGAGCAATGGTGTTTGCCCTGCTAAATGCAACAGTATGCACATAAGTGTAATGTTTAACTGTTATTATACAGTCTTTTGAATATGATTTGAATTATGATTCTTACCTAATATTACAACATACTTCTCAATACTTTTCCCATAAAAAATATTTTGAAATACCCATTATAAGTTGTTCAGATACAATAGAAGCACCCAAACCTATATGAAGTCACTTCACTGCTGAATGCAACAAATTCAGTCAAAGAATGACATCTGAGTTGACTGCCAAATGTAACAGATCACAACAACTATTACCATTTGGTGCATATTGTTGCATTTAGCATGGTTACGGTTAAAGAGGCGATCTTGTTATAACGAGAGTCGACTGCAGTCCTAAACCGACGATATGATATCATGCGTATACATCTACACAGTACACAAAAAGTTCTGTCCACTGTTGTGCTATCCTACACAACCCATGCAGTTGAATGGATCCAATCGGCTGAATGGAAAATACTACTGAGAGTGGAGGGAGTAATTGGGGGTCAGGGGAGAGGGGTAAAGTAAAGCTCTCACCAGTTCTAACATGTCTCTGGTCATCAAAGGATCAAATGGAGTTTTCTCCATGATTGCCGCCGCTAGGCGTAGTAGATGTCTAGGTACTGGATACTTGATGTAGGGGCGTCTGGTCACACGATAGATGAAGTCGATCAAGTCTGCTAGGAGGTAACCGTTCGGCCTGGCAAAACAAAATTAAAATTGTCTCATTAATGTTGGTCTGAGAATCTATAATAACCACTGTATGCTGTGCGTCTCAAGTTGGATTCGAACCCCGCAGCCTTTCTGTAAGAGATAACTGTTGGAACCATCACAGCAACTTGAACAATTCCAGGATGAGTTGCGGGAAAAAGTTTAACCACAAAGGGTAACCATTGAGGATAAGTTGCAGGTGCAGGTTGTGGTCGTTGTCCGATGTTTGCCCAGAATGAAGCTCGTTTTATCGGCAAGTATGTAGAGAGACTCCCCGCTGAGCAGTCTGTGGTTTGGCCAACTGATAAGACCTCATAGCCCTAGGCAATGTTTACACCTTGTGACATGCCTGGTTTATTGCTCAAGGGTACTCTTCAGTCTTCTTACTTCTAAGAATATTTAAAAAAAATAGCTTTGAAAGGGTATGTTCAGACAGCGTACTAAGTTAGACCTGAACCGGTTTAACTTTACGAGCAGCGGGGGGGGGGGGGGGGGGGCTGTCGTAAAAATTAGTTCCCCTTGCGTTCAGACAGCACTGAGTTAAACCCGATACGGTTTATCTTCGGTTTTAAGAGGTCAAAGCAGACGCGACCCCATTACTCAACATCCGGTTTATTCACGGAAAACCGTGCGCCGAGATACTGCTGCCGAGTGCCTGCTGACCGTATACCAGCGCGCTGTTGTGAGTTAAACCGGATGTGGTCTTTTTTATTCTGTCCACACACAGTGTTAAAAGATAAACCCGAAGCGGTCTAAAGATAAACCCCCCAGCTCGACAGTCTAACTTTTCCGGGTTAAACCCGATTCGGTCTAACTTTAGAACCGTTCAGACACACAGAGTTGAACTCGATCGGGTTGAACCATGAGTTAAACCGACTTTAGTACTGTGTCTGAACGACCTCTTAGTCTGATAGATAAAACAAGGAAGGTAGTGGTAGCACTTTAAGACTAACTAATTACATGAAAAACTGCATGAGCTTTCGTAGCAACAACTACTTCATCAGATGCAATGAAGGGTCCTTCCTTGTTACTTCTAAGAAGTCAAAGAAAGTGCTTAACCTGGACCACCCACTTGTTTCCAGTAGATAAGAATCTCAAGGTCTGTGGTTTAGTCAGGAAACAAATTGCCTGGTCTTGTTGCAATACTTTCCCCTCAAGCGTATCCACAATATAATTGGACAGCTTGGGGAAATCTTGCGGGTTTGGAAAATCAACTGTGGAGAAGTCTATCTGCAAGTTATTCTGGAATAGATCTGAGTAGTTCCTTATATGGGTTCATCATCTTTAAAGCTGGTATCTGAAATGATCCTTAATCTTTGGGTTAAAAGGTCAACTTACCCAACAAGTTCAAAGGTCATGCCTGCTGTTTCTGGATCCCTGATGACCTCCATGATGGCTTGCCCTACATCCGCAACCTTCAACAGGAGGGGAAAAGAAATGAAAATACAGATGCTTACAAAAACGTAAAAATCAGGATGCAAGCTGATTTATTTATTCTAAACATTAGCGTGAATTTTGCCATCTTACTGGTGAAGCCAAATATCAAGTGAACGAAATAAAAAACCTACGCACTAATATTAGACAAATATATTTGACCATATCTCACATAAACTGGACGTTTGACTGTCTTGTAAGCTGAGACGAACATCGGGACACCGCCAAAGAGTCTCTGATCTGTGGAAAAACCATATCAAAAATTTGGTTTAAGTAACTAATAATGGTTTGAATGCTTGGGGGGGGGGGCCATCATTTTTGCTTTGAAGGAGCGATTCAATAAAATCTAAATCTGCTATGAACAACCTCCAGGCGGAAGGGGTGGGGTTTGTTTGAACCTGGAGGCAGAACTTCTTACAGTCCCATCTCGAAGTCCCACCTCGAAGCAGTAGTGTACATTTTCTGTGGAGTGTGAAAAACAAAATTTCAGGCGTGCTAGATATTTCTGTATTCAGGAGCAAGTGTGGACTAACAAATTCAATCTTATTATTTGGTTTTTGTCCTTACACTGATGTGTATTAAGCACTGCATGCTCAGTACTTCCCCCCGCCCCCTCTAGTCCCGAGAAAAAACGAAACCACAGGCATACCACTCGGTTTTGGATTCAAATCCACAACCTTTAGCTTGAGGATAGTGTCTTTACTACTTACTAGCAAAGTGGTTGAAGTAACGGTCTTCTCTACCGAAGATCTGAGCAGGTTTGAGGATGGTAGCCTCCGGGAATTCTTCCTTCACAGCAGCCTCTCCGGCCGCCTGTGGTGAGCACAACATGTAATAATCAATAGTCTTATATAGCGCAGGTATCTACCAATAAGGTACCCAAGGCACTTGAACAAACCGAAACTAATGAGGGTCAACAAGGTGCTGCGAAGCCTTAAGCAGCCACTGCTAGAAACACTGAGGAAAACCCCCTTCTCTTGGCAATTAGTGTAACTGAGTTTATTACTATGCATTACACAACACACTGGACACTTTACATCCCATCTTGAGGACGAAGCAAAAATGGTTAAGTGTCTTGCCCTGCGTGACACCATAAAAAAAAAATCACACACTTATGCCATCAGGTACTTTTCAAGTGTCCGTTTTATATTTTGCGTGTAATACGTGTTTTTTGAGAACACAATCATGTTTAAATCGCCCAAACTATTGGATATAGACCCTTGTGACTAAATAAAATAAATTCAAGCAAAATTTCCATTGAGATCAGCCCACATGTGTCTCTAAGCCATTTGTTTGAATGAAACCCTCGTGCTTGATGAGTCAGCAAAAACATCATAATTTCTTACATTTCTTACATTTCTCAAGGGAATACCGGGAGAACTGGTCATTGGTGGATTTTTTTGGGTGTGAAATCAACCCCGATGGTAACAAGACAATTGGCATGCTATTTGGCTAGGTGTAGTTGAGGAACCTTAAATTTTTTTAATACAAATAAAATAAAATGGCGGAGTAATTACTTTTTAATTAAAAACGGACACCTAAAAAGCGCCTGATGGCTTCATCTAGGGTTAAGGACACAAGTGTCAAGACCAGGACCCAAACTCATCCGGCATGTTAACCCGGAGGTCGCAGGTCCAAGTCCTACTCTAGTCAAGTTATCTTTGTTCCACCCAAAAATCATTCTGCTTTAAACAATGAAACATTTTTTTACGATTTTTGAAGAATATATTCAACCCTCTACATTCCACCTTCCACTCCTTCCCAGTCTGAACCTGCTGACTATTATAAAAAGAGTCTCGTAATTCCGTCTCCTTACCTTGGTCCGGAGGAACTTTGAGGGTGAAGACATATTTGCGCTGAGGGCTGACAGGTGAATCAGTCGGTTGACTCCAGCGTTCTTGGCGAGACGGGCGATGTTACGAGCTGCCTCAATGTTGGTGTCCTCGAAGGTGAAATTTCTACAAGACGGGGGGAAGACAGGCAAAATTTATCACGGTCTTTCCAGAGGACAGACGGGGACAGAGGGGGGACGGTAATGAAGGGAGAGCAGTTGAAACTTTTCTCGTACTTGATTGAAGGGAATGACTGTTAAATGTTCTTGTGAAAACGGTGTGGAGAGCCGAGGAGAGACCAAACCAAAGAAGGGAAAGACCAGAAAGTTGAGCTCTTACCTTGTCTCGTAGTCTTTGCCGACCAGATTGATGACAACGTTGCAGTGTTGCATTATGTCTGACATTAAAGCATGATCCCGCAGATTACATTGCTGTAAAGTATGAAAACCACAAATTACAGTTTTACTCCCTGGTCATGGACAAATTCGGCAATCAAAACTTCATTCCAAGTGCCATGAAAAATGAGGCTTTTTTTTTGTATCCAAAACGTGAGCAACCAGGAAAGGATGTCAACCCCACTAAAGGAAGGCTTGCAGCTATCTGTTTTAACCCTGGTAATAGATTGTGAATTTTTGTTGGTCGAGAACCAATCACGTGATGTGCTACAAAGATGCATGTACATGGCTTAGGAGAACATAAGCGATGTACCCCACGGGGTACATTACCTCCATCGTGCCAACGTTGGTCATTTCCAGTTTTTACACAAATGTATGTACAATATTAGAAATAGCCTAGGTTTGAGGTTGTAATTACGCTGGTGCTAGGTAAATTTATTTTTCATTCCTATGTGATGTGCCGTAAGGAACGGAGAAGCAATATTTCTGTCAACGACCGCAGTTTTGTTTGCAATTTTTGCCATAAATTTGCCCAAGGAGGGGACTTCACTAAGGAAAGATTCTTGGTTCTATCAAGGGAAGAAGTCCAATTCATCCTCTTTAGTAAACAAGTTTTTAATGATGAGCTTGGCTTCAGAAGACCATCAAAAAGCCCACTTTTCACTAAATCATTTGTGACCACGATCTTTAGTAAAACACTCCCCACTAAACCATACTTACTCTGAAGAGGATCTGACCCAGGTCACCCATGACCCTGTAGTGCATCAGATTGTAGTGATCGCAGCGGTGGGGAATCATAACCTGTGACCCTTCGCGACCTGCGAGACAAAACACACAGAGTCAAAAACCATTAAAGGATCACCTTAAAAAAGTCACTTAAAGCTTGGAGGAGACTGAATTACCATGTTTCTTTATCAAGCTGGGTCCAGCGTTCGATTTCACAAAGGGCTCAGATGGATCTTAAACTGCCTATCAATATAAGTTGCTTAGCAAAGTGTGATGTCACAATACAAATCACTATGAAACATTTCATCTTAAGATGAATCTTAGCACTTTGTGCCAAGGTATACCAATCTCGTCATGGTCCATAAGTTTGGGTGATCTTTTACTAGCCATAGCAGGGTTGATTACTAACCAAGTCTGCTGACGACATATCGTCCCACAAACCCGTTGGCTCCGAACACTGCTGCAACGATACCGCTGAATGAGGATCTACCACCTCTACCCTTCGGTAGAACAGCATGGTGGTAGGTGCCTGCATTACGCTGGTGTGACTCGGTTACACAGGTAACTGAACGCAGTACACCTTCTGGTGGAAAACAAAATAAAACTTGAAAGTTACTGCGACTCGAAAACATTGTTTGTTGTTCAATCCCATTTTCTAACATCATCACTCATCAGTTACCAAAAAAATGTAGTAAAAAATAGTTGTTTTGTTTTTATTTAACCCATCATCAACTTCAATTGCATTGTTTGTCATAAAATGTCAATCAAACATGTCAATCTTCTTGACATTTTCAACGACAATAAAACAGACGGGCATGGCCCTCTTTTTCTATTTGTAACATCAGACCCAGTATCATTCAGTTAACAAACAATCAATCACTTTCAATTTTATTTATTTAAGTATTTTTATTGCCTCAGGTTTTAGAAATAGAGTGTTTATTGTGAGGTGCTTTTGTTTGGGCCATATAAGAATAAAGGTGATATAAAGTTACAAACACTAAACAGATGAATCATTAAATGCCTTTTTTGTTATTTCACAAGACTAACAACACAAATAAATGTAACTCAATATTAATATTTTAATAATTATTAATAATTGTTAACGTTTGATTTTTGCTTTGTCAAAAAAGAATTTATATTGTCTTCCTCCATGGTCATGTAATGTGGGGCCTTTTTTATTATTAGTTAAACACTAAATAAAACAGGAAACTTTACCCTATGCCTAGTAGTTTTTGTATTTCAGAAATAAAAGGTTGAGAAATCAGTAAAATTGCCCAATGAATTTTTGTCATAAATAAAAAAAAATAGTAAGTAAAATAATAAATGTTTAAAAGTTTAGCAAATACTGGTTTGAAAATTATAGAACTCTACAAATAAAATCTTAACAAAATGAATAAATTTAAAACCATTTTTTTTTTAGAGAAACTCAATTTGTAATACTTTTTTACATGTTGGCATTCAAAGGATACAGTAGTTTTTACAGACTAAGCCGGGTCAACGAATATTTTGACAAAAAATTGTGCCTGAATTACCTCAAGTACACATTTTAACTTTCGCAAGGTGTTTATACACATTACATCAACTGTGTGGAAAATTATCAGAGTAAAAACAAGAAACATGCTCCTTAAAACTTACTTGGAAAGGCGGACGTTTTTCGAAGGGCTACTGTGAGCGCCGCCATCTTGATCGGTTTCACTACAATGGTCCTCATCTCTTTCTGCTGCAGTAAGTCTCGAAAACATTTTACAGGGAACCAGGCAAAGTAAACTACGGAGTCTTGTAGAGAACATCAACTGCGAAATTAAGGTAAATTTGGTATAGTACCCAGTAGCACTTTCGTTAGGTTAAAATTATGCTTTATGACGGGATCTGACTAAACCTGTTAAAGAAATTTCTTCAATTTCTCAACGAAGACGTACATTTTTTCTAATGGTCTGAAGAAGAACACGTATTTGTTTGTATTTCAAACAAATTTCTGACACTGAAATTGGACAGTTAGGAAAACCTTCTCCTTATCTTGTATTTATAGTTGCGATTGTGACTGGCAGACAAGTGAGTATTTAGACATTTAAATTTTCGATTGTTCTGTTGATTTGAATCGATGAAGTTGTTCAACTTCATCGTGAATTTCATTTAATTTTCAATAATGACGATGGTTCATTATTACTTTTTATGAGGGGATCCCGTTCAGTATTGTTATTGTTAACTTATGGACTTCTTTAAAGTGTGTAATATGAAAAATAGAATAAAATATACATTGTATTTTGTAATTGTATATTGGCATTTTTGGTGTTTAAAATTGAATGAACCATTTTTATTTTATGGTTGATATGTTCGTCAATGATATGCGAAATTAAAAATTAGGGGGGGCCGGGTGTGCGAGGGAAGAGACAAACAAACACCAAAAAAGTATCCTTTTGTATATGTTATTCCAAGTTAATTTTGTGACTTTTTCTTGCTCAACATTACCAAGTTTCATTAAATATGTTTATTATTTATTGTTGAAGCTTGAGTGATCAGTTTTGTTTTTGTTTTTACAGATAAAACATCTCCCTAACGATTTTGTTATTGTTGAAGAATCTGTCTACCGAACACCCCTAAAGAAGAAGTGGAACCTCCCATATCGCCACCATGTCCTACATGTTAACGCATCTCCACAACGGCTGGCAGGTGGACCAAGCCATTACCTCAGAGGAGGATCGCGTTGTCATCATACGTTTCGGACACGACTGGGACCCCACTTGTATGAACATGGACGAGATCTTATACAAGATCGCTGATAAATGCAAGAACTTCGCCGTCGTTTACCTCGTCGACATCACAGAGGTTCCAGATTTTAACAAGATGTACGAATTGTACGATCCTTGTACGACTATGTTCTTTTTCCGCAATAAGCATATAATGATTGATTTGGGAACGGGAAATAACAACAAAATCAACTGGACACTAGAAGATCCTCAGGAAATGATTGACATTGTCGAGACTGTCTACAAAGGGGCAAGAAAAGGGCGTGGTCTTGTGGTCTCGCCCAAAGATTACTCAACCAAATATAGATATTAACCCCCAGGCTGAAGTTGACAAGTTGGGCTTAAAACACCCATCAGGACACCCGTACACAATTTTGAATTTGAATATTGCCCATCTGGAGGTTGCTATACAAATGTTTCCCCCAAAAAAGCCATGTGATGTAGCAACACTGTCTTTTAGTCTTGGACTCTAGGGATATTCAGATATTTTTTCAGAATCAATTGCACAGAAATGGCTTATTGGGACACTCGTTCAAAATTCTGGCTGAAATCATACAAGTATTGTATCTATCAAAAACATCAAGTAGAACCAGGGTTTTGATGGATTGAGGGTAATAAATACACAGGGTTCAGCTGTTACACGTATGATGGTGTTGTTATTTTTAAGTTCCCATGGAGTTTTCGTTAGCTCTCAAGAAGCCAAGAGAGGTTTTTTGCTCGAAGCAAAGTCATACACAAGTTTTTTTTTAACCCCAACCATCCCCAACCCTTTTAAAATCCAACTGCATGTTTTGTTTGGTTCTGTTGGACTGACAACTGCACTAGTTATGCTTTACATTGGATGGGGGCCCCCGAGGTGGGCACATGCCCCCAGGTGCCCCCCCCCAAAAAAAAACAACAACAACAACAACAACAAAAACAGATACATGTAGTCCCCTCAAAAGAAAAGAAAAATATGCCCCCCCCCCCCCAGTAAGAAAAATGCCTGGCTATGCCACTGGTCCAACAGTTTGGTTGTTAAGTTACCAAAACTTATGGTGTTGGATTTTGTTAGAGTGAAGGGGGATCCTAGCAAATCACTCGCGTCATAGGGAGATGGAATTAAAGTGGGCTTGATGTGTTATACCAAATGATCACTGCCACAAAGTGGCACTGCATTGTTGGTCATGTGCCTTGTTTGTAATGGTATTCATGAACTCTAAATCTGGGTGTGTATAAGGAACCAGACTATTTTCCTTCCAGCCTCATTTTGGATTCATCTATTTGAATGAAACAAACAAGATGACTGTCCCCTGATGAAGTTAGCAAGTGTTAAACCAAGTTAATTGTTGTGGATTTGAGTTAGTTTGGGCCAACTTTGCATGGGCTTCTCCAAACAAATATGAGAAATGCTCAATGAACTTCATCGTGGTTCTTGACAATTTTTATTTTATTTTATGTAACACAATAAGACACATTTCTCAAATACTTTAACATTCTTATAAGTAGCACTTGAATACTTATTTATCATTTAGTTTATAATTTCATAAATAGAATTCTGTATTGGTTTAGCTGATAATTGTTAGTCAATAAAAACACTGAAACATTAACGTCTATAAAAATGTACATTTATTTATAGTATACGAGACCTCTGTTTCTGTTTTGTAATCAAAGTTAACGACCCCAAAATTTATTTTTTTTTTTTATCCGAATGCCTAAATGTAGTGTTATAAAGATCGTAATGGTAATGAGCATCCTGCAAAATTATTTTGTTTGAAATGATTAGAAACCAGTAAAACGTATGTCAAAAAATTTGAATCTCCAAAGACTTCTCAAGGCAACTTTTTAGAGATTCAAATTTCTGTGGTGTCCATTTGTGAATGCTGCGGGGAAAAAGATGCGGTTGGTACCCGCAGTCACCTCGCTAAACGAAGATGGATTTAATGTTTTTGATGAAAATACCACGACAGCTTTTTTGCTATTTTCTCAACATGTGGACTCTGCTGTACTCAACTGAAACTGAGATAGACGACTTTATTGTTTATGTGTTTTTCTTGATAATTTTATCTACAAATCAGCATTGCATTAATAAAAACTACCTCGAATCAAAGATCTTTGTTTTTCTTTTTTTAGTTGGAGTTAAAACAGTAGTACATAGTTCCTTGTGGTGAAACACTGTAAATTGCAACAGTCACAAAGTGTCAGACACTAAACCAGATGGCACCTTGTGAAAAATCCCAAATGAATATACTTAAAACATTCGCACCACCCACCCCCACCCAACAACCATGGAGGTAAAATCTCATTCTACCTCCATGGCCCAGGTAAGGCTATAATACAAAATACAATTCCAATCAACTAAAATCATATAAATACAAAATACATTTCGAATCAACTAAAACCATAAATACAAAATACATTTCGAATCAACTAAAACCATAATTGCAAAATACTTTTCGAATGCACAATTTGTAAAAAATGATTAGAGACGGTCGTAAAAAATATTGTGCATGAGTTAATTTACACGTCAATTTAATCTAAAACAAATACAAAATGAGCACAACCGAGGTAAATGAAGGCAACAGTTTCAAACTCCCTTCAGTGTCCACGTGCAGGCCTCGAAATAACCCACGGCACCCACAGCAATTGCCGTGGTGCCCCGTGCTTTTGTTGTGGTGCCCTTTGCAAAGTTCCAACACAAATTGACATTTTCCTCATAGAGTGCCCCTTACCAGAGGAAAATTGCCGTCAAGAGCAAAGTTCAAGGCCTGCACGTGTCAAATAAACTTGCCCAGTCTGAGCAGTGTTTGAGTCTCATTCAATGAGGTAGGCATAAGCCTCCTGGGTATTCACACCCTGATGTAACGCTGAAAAATATCCGATATGTGAGAAGAGGTTTGGCACGGCAAGGTACTGCTTGAGTTTGGACTTCTCGCGATAGGCATCCAAGGCAAAGTCTAGGGGAAACATCGGGTTGCACCTGATCTTGTTTAAGTAATTCACCAGCCCCTGAACCTGATTGCGAGGAAACACAACTGCAGGAAGGCAACAGGAAGTACCTGGTGTTAACTTGGTGAAGTGTTTGGACAGGCCGTATAGACGAAGGAAATAAGGCCGACCGATTAGCCAAGAGGCCAAGAAGAAGTAGAAGAAACCCAGAATGAAAACGATGTTTAAAACCAAGACAAGTTTCCGTGACTTTTTTGGGAATGTCTCTTGATCTGTGCTTAGGTGGTAAATCAGTGATAAAACCGCTGCCCCGGTGAGGGAGAGTGCAACCCACTCGTAGGCAAAGTACGGGCTGCGGTTAAAGTCGGCTAAATTATCTGGAAAGTTCAGCTTCATCCACACCCAGTCATTCTCGCCGTGCGTGTATTGTCCCTGTATCGTTTTCCTCTCTAGCTTATTTCTAAGGAGATAGTCCAAGACTTCGTAGAAGTTTGGATGTGGCAAGGCATCATCTTGGAGTAGTAAGACGTAGTCAGCTTTAAAGGTGGCGGCAGATTCCAGGCAAAATGCGTAATTCTCTTTCTCGCGATCTTTGCTCATCTTCTCGTGTCGCGTCCGGTTCCTTGGAAACCGTCTCACGTGGAAATATTTTGAAAGATAGTTGGCTTCTTTATGTTCGACGCCGTTCTTCTCGACATTGCAGATGAACATAAAAGTCTTATCTTGGACACCTTGCGTCATAATCCCCTCATGCAAACGTGCCATCACCTGAGTGAGGTATTGAGTTCCAACGGTCTTAGATTTTTTCTTCTGTCGTTCTACACTTACAACCCCGATGGCCAACTGCAATCTCCCTGGCTTCACTGGCATACGTTTCCCCACATTTTCCATATCCAACTTTGATAGATAATCTTCTGCCAGTTTGATTCTTCGCTGGTTGTAATCGTAAACTTTCTTGTTGATGTCAATGGGGCTCCTGAAGTATTTGGAATACGGCAGATTTTGACAAAGCAGGGGGAGTACGATGGTGAAAGTGATACCATAGATAAGAGCTGCCTTCAACAGAACATACCTCACCTGAAAAAAAAGAAATACATCATTAGTTTAATGTTGTTTTCAAATGTTAGTGCCAAGTAAGTACAACATTCTGATTCAGAAAAGACTTCTTGAAAATATTGTTGATATTTCTTTCTCTAATCAGTATTTTGTCACCCTCACCTCTAGCTACTTATTGAGACTACAGTTTTCGCCAAAAAAAAACAAAAACAACCAATTATTTATTAAGTTTACAAAACATTCAAATAATTTGTCTTAGTCTTTCATTATTATTTATACAGATCAGAGTAGTGTTGTGTTGGCATGTCATTTTTCAATTTTGTCTGAATGTCAAAATAGACTTATTTGTCACATGACCCTAATTGTTGTGGTTTCCGCACATAAATTAGTAGGATGCTTTGTTCTAGTCCATCTCGACCCCCGGAACAACAGCCCATTATCCCAGCCCTAGGACCCCACCCCACGCTCCCTGGCCCCGCCCACATTCCCAGTCGAGTTACATTAAACAACAACCTGAGTGTCTTACCTGATGAATTGACCACAGAAATGAAAAAGTCAACATGGCGATTAGTCTGCAAAACAGCCGTGCAACGCAATAAAAAAATATGCTTGAATACTTCAACCACTGTACAAAAGCAAATACAACATTTCCTTCCTGCTTTCCCCGTGAAATTACAACCAAACTCTCGATCCTTATGGATGGTTGCAAAGTTCTGTAGCAGACGAAGTCGTCGCAGGGGACGACATGTTTTTTTAGAAAGTGGTGACTTAAATTCACATGGTGGCGCTATTCAGGATCGAGCGCTTGCCAGGTCAACTTTTATTCATTGTAATGAAAGAATTTTAAATTGAAACATAAACAATAATAATTATAGTTTATGATTTTCTTTGCTCCTTTATTTGTGTATTCCTCTTTTTCCCCGTCTTTATTCCTTGATTTATGTTTGTTTGCTATGACCTTTAATTTTCAACTTTTTTCGCCGTTTCTTTGTTTTTTGTTTTCTATGTCTGTTGTTTCGTTATTGCTTGAAAATTATTGAACTTACTTATAATAGGCATAATTAGTTATTCAGTCAATGAGTAAGCAATTATCGACCAGAAAAAGACGGATATTTCAATCTATAAAAAAAATTAACAACAAAATCTGCATGAGGACAAGTAGCAAAACAAATATCCGAATACAACAAAATTTGGATTTTTGTTCCTGTTTTGAGCGGCATTTTAATTCAATTATGCCAGTAATTGGCACGGAATGCCTATATTGAACTTTTTGATATGAAGGAGTGATAAATTGTTTAAATCAGTTTTATTTTATTAATTGCTCTTTGATTCTTAACCACACACTATGAGTATATTTTCCCACAAATTGACTAAGGGTGCACCACAAAAAGGAGAATACAGAGCCACGTGGGCCGCAGAGTATTATTTCGT
This sequence comes from Pisaster brevispinus, assembly GCA_023634235.1. NCBI lineage: Eukaryota > Metazoa > Echinodermata > Asteroidea > Forcipulatida > Asteriidae > Pisaster > Pisaster brevispinus. The sequence continues at coordinate 2,864,562 of JAMKCF010000018.1, forward strand.
AGGTCATCAACATATTATTATTGTTAGACAAATTTGAGAGCCAAAATAAAAGAGGTACTGCAGTAAAAAAAAAAAAAGCCAATTATGATTGTGACCCGATGGTTGAAGAATTTGATGTAATTTTTTGCAAGGTGAAACAAAGAGCCAAAGATTTACTCTTGTAAGAAGACAATTTATCACTCTATGTCAAACAAAAATAATTGATGAAATTTGATTTTTTTAAATTAATTATTAATGGACCGCAAAATAAGTTTTGTTTCAATATTGTCCTTTCTTTGGATAATTTTTTTTTATGTTATAGGGAAAATTATTACGGGAAAAGAAGCACAAACCATTTTGTGTTTATTCATTGCCGAAGAGGCATAGTCCTTAAGTGTGAGATTTACAAAAAAATAAAATAAAAAGCCTCTTTTCCATTTTTTTCAAAAACGTGTAGCAGTTGTTTTTATAAAAAATGTAAAAAACCATCCACGAGTAAAACAATCCCCAACCATTAATTGTACATAGCGCCACCTTGTGGCCATAAATGGTTAACGAAAAAATTAGGTCATCGAAACGTAAACCAATCACAACTGCAAACTGGATCACGTGGCTGCATATCCTTTTGAAAGATGATCCCAAAACAACGTAACGATTTGAAGTGCAGCCCAGTTTGTCAATAATTCTCGTTCTTTAAGGGTAAGAAATCATTCATTTTTGTATCACTTTGAAGAGTTTTGTTTAGTTGAAGTCTTCGCTCATGCAATATGGATGCATACAATTATAATTTGACTTGTCGTGATTATTTAATGACGTTTTGCAGGATTTTGTGGAGTGGGCGATATGTTTCGTCTGGCATGTCTAACACCCAACCTTCTCTTGTCCGGATAATGTAAATTTAAACAGTTTGCCCTGACAACTCAAAAAGAGTAGGTCACCAGACTAGCTTTGTTTTCCTCCATTGATTCAAACCAAAATTATTTTTTGTCCCCCCCCCCCTGACAAATTTATTTTTTTCAAATACCTTCTCGTGTTAAAGTGCAGACTTACAGTTACACTAGGTGAAGATAAGACGCACTGCGAAACACTCAGTCTGACTGGCTTTGTGGCTTTTTGTATTGTATTGTATTGTATATTAAGTAAGCCAGGAGGTGCAGGCCGGGCTGTGGGCGGAGCGGATACATAAAGCAACCATTGCAATTTGCGCATCTTCGCTCCGCCCACAACCCGGCCGGCCGGTGACGTCATGAATTGATTGGCACGATTAGAATCAATCCAAAATGGCCGCGCTCAGTACATGTCGCAAAAATCTAATTCGGATGAAGTTGAAAATTTTGAATTGAAATATCTTTTGAAATTGTTATTTATGTACTCACCCAAAACACCCAGGTCAAGCTAAGAGGTAGGTGAACACATTGAGGTGGTTTAAACCGCCGACCTGCTCTTAGTCTTAGGGAATGCGCCTCTATTTTTTAATCGGTGGGCTGACGAAAATATGGGTGACGACGTGTGGCCAAGGATTCAGGTTTCCTGTCCCTTGGCCACACAAGTGGGGCTAACTCATAGTCAAAGGTCATCAATACCATGCACAAAATTCTATTCGAAACTTTTTGCCTGTCACGCTTTATGCACTACAGTCCTTCGCTTCCACTTGTAATCAATGGTATGCTGCACGCATCGCATCTCCAATTCGGACACAGCCTCTGCTCAGCACTCAACATTCAAGTTTTACTTGTCTTTGTAAAGTATTGTAAATGTTGGCGGAAATTCGCCAAATTTTTCTGAAAATACGTCAGCAGTTAATTGTGATCATGACTGAGAAAGATGATGTTGACATAGAAAACAAAACAGTTGATGTAAATTAGAGAACCATTTAAAAAAAAAATTGAAGCTTTTGAATAATTTGAAGATAATAGATAGTAATTTTGGCTGCATATTATTATAAAAACTAGTAATATACGTGTTAAATTCCACCACTAATCATATTTGCATATGTGCACTTTTACCATGGTAGGTGACCAATAATCATTATTTTACAAGTTTGCAACTGGCCATGACCATGATTTCTGTCAAAATTCTTCCTTTTTTCTTCAACTGTCAATCTAGGAAACTTTCCGGCTTAATTTTACCACTGAACACCTGTTCTTGGTGACTCGCCCCGCAGCAACATCCCACCTTAGAAAAAAAGACCTGGATAAAAATATATCCCCCTCCCAGCTCAGGATATTAAATTAGGCAACTGCGTTACTCATAACTTTTTCACATTCGCTGAGCATCCGGTGATGAGCTCAGGAGTGTTGGATTATGTCTGCAAAAGCACAGCTTGCAGAGTCTGTCTTGAACCCTACATGTATTCTCCATCAGAGCCCAATTTCATAGTTTCCTATTAAAGCAAAAAAAGTAGCTAAGCACAACAAAATTAGGCTTACTAGACCAAGGTTTGGCAAGAAATGAGCGGGGGACCAGTGGCAACAATGTAAACTTTATGGAATGTTGGCTGGTAACCTGTTTCTGCTAAGCAAGATTTTTCTGTGCTTAGCAAGTTTTTGTGCTTACAGGCTTTATGAAAGTAGGCCCAGGGAGATTGATTGACATCCATTTTGTTACATGGAACTGGAAATCTCATTCGAGGACAAAATGTGTAATAGATTATTTTTAATCCCCTACAGTTTGTAATACATTTTGTTGTACATGCCTATGCACCTGTGGTTTGTGGTTTTGTGACTGTGAAGACTGGATATAGTTATATTTTTAATCTTGGTTGATTCTGGAGAGTGTGTTGACATTTGCTTCTTTTACAGAAAATTCTCATAGTTCAGATTGGAATAGGCTAGCAACAGTTAAACGGTTAACTCAAAGTCACAAGTTCTGTTATAAACTGTTTTGGAAAAAATAAAATTGCCAATGCAGAAGAACCCTAGAATTAACCCACGGCACCCACAGCAATGGCTGTGGTGTCCTGTGCTTTTGATGCGGTGCCTTTGGAAAAGTTTCCATACAATACTGCCGTAAACCACTTCAGAAAAATCTGGCAGATAAAGACATGCCATCCAATGTGAAGTGGTTAGGGTGGCATTTCCTTCTAATGTCTAACAATTATCATACATCAGGGTTCTGCCCAGGATTTTTTCAGTGGCGGAAAAAAATGGGCGGGCGGGGGTGGGGTAGAGGCAGCAAAAAGCAGGGTCAAAGGTCACTCACAAATATAAGATGAGGTCACAGCTGTTACAATACCTAGCCTACCAGTAGTTTGATGCAAAATATTTGGTTGTACACTGGACACTTTATCAACAAAATCTCCCATGATTGATACTTATTTATCTAAACACATTTAAAGAAGCATACAATTGTCGAAGCTAAAAAAAAATTGAACAAAAAGAGAAAAAAACGGAAGTGAAGTTCGCAAACTTACGTTTTTGAACAATCTTATCCCCTAATTTCTGCCCTTAATAATACTGTTTTCATCAACAACCTATCCCATGGATTCGTGAATAAAGGATCGCTTGTTTAAAATTGCTTCTTTTGCCCCTGTTTTGCAATACATTTTCGATTGAACGATCGGTCGAACGATCGGTCGACGACGCACATTGGGGAAAATTGTGCGGCGAGAGCGATGTGTTTATGAGTACGAGGTTACAGTTTTGAATAATATATCACAGGAAGGAGGTCGCGATCAGACTCCATCGCACGTCTTCTAACCCCTGGAAAATCGAGTTGTGTGTTTCCCTACTCGCCTCTGTATTGTAGTAAGGGACATGAAGGAGAGAGCCAGACTAACAACATGCATGCGTGTTTTATATAACGTTCGTATACTGAAATGAACGATCGCAGCTAGTAAAATACCAAGACTAGGGACTTTCTCGACAGAAAACGAGCTGGATATCTTGAATTTACCGGTAGATTTTCTTTTAAAAACCTACATATTCAGTTAAATAATTAATAATTTGGCAAGAATTTAATTTGGCAATTAAGTTAATTCACAAAATTTGAAAATTTGTGGTGGGCGGAAAAAGAGAAAATTCCGTCAGTGGTGGGCGGGCGGAAAAAGAGAAAATTCCGTCAGTGGTGGGCGGGGAATCATGAGTGCCGGGCAGGTTTTCCGGCACCGACCACCGTGGGCAGAACCCTGATACATACTCATGTCAAGACATCTTTATTTTTACTTTTTAAACTACGTTTTACGACAATTTATTTTACAAGTATAGTACAAGTACACGATGTGCGACATACAGCATTCTCCCTTAACATTGGTCTGCTGGCCAAATGCTAAGTTGAAACATCCAAGGAGCAGTCGGAATTCTTTCCAAGTGGTCTGGCTGCCTAGTTCAGTGTTGATAAGCATATTTCAAATATTGCCCAGTGCAAAAGCTGTTAGACTAGTGAAACAGCAAGCTACCAGGGCCCAATTTCATAGCGCTGCTTAGCGGTAAGCAAGTTTTTGTGCTAACTATAGCAAAAAAAAATTGCTTAAAAGCGTAAGCGTATTTCACAGGGTAGCAAGAATATTAGGCAGCCATCTTGCGCGTTCACCATGGATTCGCACTGTTACGTCATTCATTTCTTACAGTAAGCACCGAAAGGTTAGCATGCCTTTTCACGTGCTTACAGTTAGCAGCGCGTTGAAATGGAAAATCGCGCAGTAAGCACAAATTCAGCCGCTTAGCAGCTCTATGAAATTGGGCCCTGGTCCTGCCGGATAGTCATTGAAAAAGTAAAGGGCAAATCCTGTTATAATGCATACAAAAATCTAGTCTAAGTTTTTGTGTACATGTAGGTATTTACCGGGCACCAATGTATACCAACATGACGGTGTACATTGCACATTTAATGTACAGTATTTTCTTGACACAGTGACGTAACTTTATTAGTTGACTAGAGGAACAGTGCTCCGGAGCTAGGTTGACCCAGTTGGACTTACACCCGGTTCAGACAGGCGCTCTAGAGGCGCGCCGAACCAAATTATTGACTTAATTATGATGAAAAGTTCGACGTCTGAAACAGTTAGGAGTGACTGGACGGGCTGAAAGTGGAAAGATCGACTGTTGCAGTCGGTCGGAATGACTCTGGAGCGTCTTGGTTTCAGACGTTGATCTTGTCATGAGCCGAACCTAATGATAGTATTATGTTAAGTTCGCCTGTCTGACATGTCTGAAACCAAAATTTATTTGGGTCAACCTAGAGTCGCTCCTAATTTTTGGTTTGGCGCGACTCTGGAACGCCTGTCTGAACCAGGTGTTACCTATAGTTCAACCATGGAGCGTTGGAGTGACATCTAGATTGACTTAATGGTTTAGTTTAGTCCACTCTAGTCACTAGTCAGCCAACCGAACTTGCTCCCAGTTGCATGTAAAAATTTGCCAGTGACAGGGCCTTAACTCCTTGCGCACAATGTGCCAAATATGTACAAATGAGTACGGCATGTATTATGTGTAATGGTAATATCATAAGAGTGGGGACAGTAGAACAAAGGAATACAAAAGGGCAATGCTGTCCTCACATTGGAATCCTTTGTATTTTTGTGTTCTCACATTTTTTCAAGCGCTAAGTCTATGGAGAGTGTTAAGTTAGAGGGACAAAGGAAAGTCCTCACATAGATAGCAATAAATTGATACATGTACATGATGTATAGTTGTAGCTCCCAGACTTCTTTAGGCCTAACAGTTTGGTTTACAATTTGTAAACATCTTTGGCATGTCCGGACTGTGGTCAGCGGCTACCTGACCATTCATTCATTCCTGGTAACCCTACTGCATTCTAAATTTATACCAGTGAATCATGCAGGGAACCGTGTTGCGTTACGTATGGAGCTGGAATGTCAACTCACAACACATTAGACAATAATTCTTCATGACCATAGCTCCCTATGTTTGCAGTACATTTTTCTGGGAGCAGTTAAGACAAATTCTCGACAAATAAACAACGGGGAAATTGATTGATGTTTGCATTTTAGTCGGAAGCAGAAATATTTTGGCATCTCCTAAAATTTTGTTTATTATTTTTAGTCTGTGATTATACTAGAGTCATCGTGACAAAATTTGGTTGATAAAATGTTTTGGAATTTATTGTTTTCCCCCATTGCCCTTTTGAGGAAACTTGATCTGCATGTATTCTGTACATTGAATGAGGTAGGCTAATACATGTACAATTGTAAATTATACAACTGTAGGGATTTACAATAGACTGGCTCAAATACATGTACATCCTCGGTGGCTTCAATAAACAGCCCTACTGTTTTGCGTTCACATAATGTTTACAGTACGTAGTCTTGTATTCGTGTGAGGTCATAGGTCATGTCCTGAGTTAGTGTTTGTCCCCCCCCCCATGTTTCTGTTAGACCTGTAGTATTTAAAGGGAAGGTACACTGTATACCTTTTGGTAATTACTCCAAAAATTAATGGCCGCAAAAACTTACTTGGTAAGAAGCACTGCAGGACTCTGTTGATAATGTATTGTTTGTTGAGGAACGATTCCCTTCTGAGGAATGTGGTTTAAGAGAAAGGGATTCTAAAACATTTCAACCTGAGAAACATTTCTGAGAAACATTTCTGCGTGAAATGTTTCTCTTATTGTGTAGTCCAATTACGGATTATTCTCCCTGTGCGGACATAACCGCTCCAGATATTGGACTACATGTATGTATATTTAAAACATGCTATTGTCTTTTAAAAACAAACTTTTCACAGGTTAGTTTTTCCACATTTATAGTGGATTAAAACAATCAAACGGTTAAAAAAAACTAAAGGTATACTTTGCCTTTAACCAGGTTTACAGTGTTGATGTAAAAATAGATCAGAAATTGAAGTTCTTCTCCAGACTTTTTTCACTGGGAAAAATGTTAATGTACAAATTCCTCAAAATCTACTGGATGTGCAAGCGATGATGATTGTGTGTAAATAGTGTATGAAGTGTACTGAGAAAGTAGTCTCTGTGTGGATCTCAAACATTTGCCAAAGGGGCGTCTTTTTGTCTCCCTTTTAAAATAAATTAACAGTCAACTTTTATTTTTTATTTTGCTGTCTTTTGTCTTTTGCTCTCTCTGTTACAAGTGTTTACAGCAAATTCTATATTTATTTTGGTGTTGTCTGGTCTGCCTTTCTAAAATGACAAATTTTACTTTTGTTTTGCTGTCTGGTCTCCCTGTCTAAGACAGCCCCCCAAAAGAAAAATATTATATATTATTTTGATGTCTTTTGGTCTCCCTTTTAAATAGATTTGCTTGTACATGTACAGCAAATTTTGAAGCCTTTAAACAAAATTGTGGATGCCCAGCAGCCGATTTCACGAAACGCTAGGATTAATCCTATCTCGAGTTAGGACGAGTAACTAGTCCTAACTTAGGATTAGTCTTAAGGTTTACATGTTACAGTGCAAGGCTGGGACTCGTCGTAAGTCCTAAGATTAATCCTAAGTTAGGAAGTTTGGTGAAATCGACGGCTGTTTCATTTTTATGGATATGTTTACCAGAAGCGAAAGATTGACACTTACTGTAGCAGAAAAATCCTTGCTTAGCAGGTATTTGACAGGTTTATGCTTACAGTAAAAAAAGTATACATTGCTCGAAACACAACAAGTGCTGAAATATGGCGCTTAGTTTGTAAGTGTGGGGTGGGAACCATTTTAGAGTCAGAGTTCCACGGTGAGCAGCTCTCATGAAGTTCTGATAATTATTGCATGACGCAATAAATCATGGCAGGGAACGATTTGGTCCCAAATTTTTGCATAGCAAAACTGCTATGCAATTTTTTTTTTTGCATAGCAATCTCAAAATATTGCATAGCAGTCCATAAATTTTGTATAGCAAATTTTAAAATGCCTAAATATTGTTGAAAATTTAACCCTGTGACACAGGTTTATTTGTGTGTTTTTTAAGGCTTAATTTCAGGCCAAGGCTACTTTCAGAATGTCTATAATTAAAGAATAAGACGCTCCAAAACTTAATATGAAAAAGGCCTATTCCCTTAACTTTTTTTTCACTAGAGACAACTTAAATTTTGGGTTGCCCGCAAGTTTTTCCACTAGCCTACGTGTATTGTTAAATGCACACAATTTTCGTAGCGTCAAAAAAAAACCCAAAAAACCAAACTTTACGAATTTTTTTTTTTAACGATCTTATCCCCTATTTTCTGCCCTAAATAGTACTTGTTTTCATCAACAACCATTTTCATGGATTTGTAATTTGAGAATCGGTTTTATAGAACTTCTTTTGCAATGAAATCTTCGTGTTAACGATCGATCGACGACGCACATTGAGAAAAAATTCAATGAACTTTGCCCTGCAACGCCCTCTATCGGCAAAAGTTGTTGATGCTTGAATAGCCTGAACCCAACGCTGTGTATAGTACAGAATCCACGGGCGTGCGCCGCGTTGTGCAGCAATTCTTTACTCGACTCGTGAACGTGTATGGAGTTGGAGGCTAGCCAAGCTTCCTTATGAATATGAATTTATTGACGGGCCAATCACAGCGTGCGGAATGTTGGTTAGGATGGACTTTGGACCTGCTGTTGTACTGAACAATAATACTACCATGTGTTGTGTGCGTGCGGGCGAACGTTGGCCGGCTACTCACTACCATGTGGTTAAGGGAAGTGCGTGCGTGTTTACTATGAATTGAACGATCGCGATCGCGGTCACATTAAATCTAGCAAATATCAAGACCTGCTAAACCATTTTATGAACTTAAAAATAATCTCTCTTTGGGATTTTACAACTATACCCCTCATTTATTGTGAAAAGGAACAATTTTTTGACTAGCCTGGCGGGCTACTAAGGGAAGGGTTTTGACTCGCACGCCGCTGTTTTCACTAGCATTTGGCGACCGCTTATTTCGAACCCTACCGATGCTGCTTCCATCGACCCATCATGTGTGGGGGAATGTGGATCACAGCGCGGCGTCGTGCGCGATATGATTGTTTCCCTTGCTCTAGTCTTAGGTTGTCGGACGTCACGCTAAATAAAAGGCAATTCCTCAAACACCCACCGCCACAGCTTAGGTAAATGTGAATCCGAAACCTTGTGGGTGTAAACTTATTTTTATAACTATACAATTTAGTAAAACTTGCATCGCAAGTTGCATCGCAAATTGTGCGATGCACTTTGTAAAATTGCATCGCAAATCGCTCCAATTGCATCGCAAAATGCGATGCGATACAAGGGAAATCGTTCACTGCATGGTGGGCCCATCATTTTAGAAACTGTCTTTTTTTTGTATAGTATTGACAAATCAGTGCACTGAGATAAAGCCTGGACGTTTTGGCCGAACATCCAGTTAAGGAGGTTGTCTACTCACTTTTGAGTGAAAATAGACGACACACCCAGAGAGAGATAGATATATGTATTTATACAGTAAATATATATCTGGGTAGGAATACTCACAGACAGTTGGAGTTCAATAGTTTTCCAAGGAGAACGTATTAGAAGTGGGGTTGGCTTGTTTAACTTAAAGGAACGCATTTTCTGGTGGCTACTTTTGGTAGGGAGTTTTAATTTAACTAAGTATGTTAAGTCGAGTAGACGCCGCATCACTCTCCAACCATACCAAGATTCAAGTATCGTAAATATTAACTAATTTTCTTGTTTGTTTAATTAAATCATATTTCAGAGTATTTTGAGAATGTTTTGTTACTTTTTCCATAACTCGTCCCGATAGGGTGACAAACGGCCCAGAACTTTATTGTTTCGCTTTACAACTCAGGCGCAGCATGACAGTAGGCGTTGTTTTAAGGTTATGAAGGACAAGGCAGTTTAGGGCACCTTTAGGAAACTCAAATACTACTGGCCTGATACTCAAGGTTTCAGCCAGGATTTGGTAAAAGGGTGTCCAAATTTGCTGGAAATTTAAAAACTGGGTGCCCAAATTGTTCACTTTCAATACATTTTCATGTAAATGACAGATAAAAAAGGATGTCAACATTTAAAATGGGGTGTCCAAAAAACACCCAGACACCCCGTCTGGCTAACACTATGCCGATACTTCACCGAGGCAATTGCCTCCGGTGCCCCTGGCCATTGCCTTGGTTCGCCTTGAAGATGTCCAATAGTCTGGTTCCGTTTTATACAATGAATATTAGCATTCATTACTGCTATTGGAACATGACCAAAATGGTGGCAGCATGATAATGGTCTATTGCCTACCCATGTTCCCCTTACAAAGGAGAACATGCCTTGGTGCCCTTGCCCTTTCCAAAACGAAGCATCCGGCACATTTACATTTACATGTACTGGAACCGGGCACCAAAGTTAACCAGTGGGCATGGAGGCAATTTGAAATAGTAGGCCTGCAATTGCCTCCAATAGCAGGCCTAAAGTCTGGATCTTCCCGTAGAATAAATTACATTCTCTCCACATGGTGTCCAATGTGCAATGAAGAACAACGACATTACACCGTACGTCTTCTGGAACATGATACACACAATATATGCAATACGAAATTACATCATCATAAAAATGCATGTTCTACGAATTCATGCCTCCTGTCTCTCACACAGACGGAGCTTGACCGCGGAGCAGTCCAACTGCTCACCAGAGTATGAGTCAGACTCCGTGAGGCGATAATTAATGCAGCCAAATAGGCAAACTCCTAGAGGAATACAAACAAGGGTTCACAGCTGTGTGTTTTATGAGTGTCACCTTTGTTTCTACATGTATTGGGCCTTCATTCTTGGTGTTTATGTTTTGATTATAGGGGGGGGGTCTAACAGAGTTCTAAGCTGGCAATTTAATTAGCATGGAAAGGGCAATGTGCAGGCTTTCTTGCAACATTGTTGTCTGATGGAAAACGAAATTAACTGCAGGCCTTGATTCTACATGTACACGTAGGTGTTTGTATTTTAATTATTAATGAGGAAGTTATTGGAAAATTGTAACGGTGGTAGTTTATTTTTCTGGGATGAGATATTTCAGACTTTAATTTGAGTTCGGTTTCTCTTTAAAATGTCTACCTGGTGAACAAAATCTAGTTATTTTCTCCAGATGTGAAGAAATCAGTCTGTGTTCAGTATTTCCCTCGTGCTGAGGACATGTCCCTAAAAGTTCCCTGAAATCTCTAACTCCAGGGGTTCCCCTAAACTTCAGGGCTCGATTTCACAAAGAGATAAGATCGATCTTAGGATGTGTGTCAATCTGAACTGCTAAGCAAAGTGTGATGTCACAATACAAATTACTACGGTGATATTGACTACTCATTTAGCTACATGTACGTATCAAATGATGAATCTTAGTTCTCTGTGAAATGAAGTCCGGCTAACTACATTTCTCCTTTAAAATGATTATTATTATTATTTAGGCCTACAATATTCAAGGTCTGAACAGTTGTACTTAGATATTATTTAATGGACATGCACATTGTAGGCCTATACAGGGATCGAAATTAACCTTGGACCGCAGGCTCGAGGCCAGTGATTTTAGCATGGGGCCAGTAAGCTCACAACCGGACAAGCCCGTTAGTCTTGTGTTTTTCAAGTGAATAAGAGTAGGCTTTCTCATTGTGCAATATCGATGTGAAAAATGCTGGCTATGAATCTAATCAATTTCTTTCAATTCTGTTGAGTATCTAAGTACAGACAGATGAGATAGATCTTCTCTCTAAGCGCTTGTTCAACTCGTTTTGATTCTGGTCTTGTAAAATAACTTCTGGTCCAGTAAACATTTCTAGACAAGCCCTGCAGTCTTATGGGTTTTCCTCTCAAATTGGAGCCCTGGACTTTAAATTTATGTACTTTGTGCACACCATGCTTTTTAAGTCTCCAGATGAAGCATGTGTTACAAATGCGCAAAAAGCCATTCTACTGTGAAGTTTATGAAAACAAAACAAAAAATCCGCGGCGGAATTTAATCCGATCCTTTTTATCCCTAATCAGATTGCCATTGGATCCTACTCTCTAATGAGTTCACAGTCTCTACTCCATTAGAAATTCTGAATCCCACATGCCGTTAAATCCCCCCCCCCATGTTGTGTAACGACCACCCTTGACTTTGAGGGTGATCGGATAACATTCATCAGCTGAGATTGAAAGTGTTGTCATCTCTGAGAGCGGAGGAGAGGGAAAAGTGACCGAGAGTAGGCATTCTTGTGGTGTTTTAGGATCTCGAAGAGGCCTCTTCAGGGAATTTGTGTTGTCACTGCCGTGTCATGTCAGATGGGGAAAATATTTGTGGTTGTACGCACATGTTGTGTTATGTTGAGTTCTTATATGAATGACTTCAGTCTTGGACTTTTTCTACTGCTGCAAGAGGATTCACGAACACATACAACGTACTCAAGCTCAAGGAATAATTTTAGGCAGCAGTTTGGTGCATCCGAGCAAACTAAATGTATTTTTTTATGTTTTTGTGCCCACTGTTTGATATCACTTGTCTGCTTGTCAGTGAGTAGCGAATTGTGATATTTGTGGAGGGAGTGATAGAAATACATTGTACATAGCATTTGGATAAGAGAAATGTACAGTCAACTCTCGTTATAACAAGGTCACTGGGACTGGTAAAATTACCTCTTCAAAACAGGAATGTTGCTATAGGAGGATCCAGCAAAACAAAGTTCTAAACACGAAGCAGAAATGAGATTCGGATTTCAGAATGTACTCTTTATAAAGCAGAAAGTCTTGTTAACAGTGCTCTTTATAACGAGAGCCGACTGCCGGGTACCATCATGCATGCTCTACACACAGGAAATAAATTGCCAAGACCATAATTCCTGGCCTGATCTGAACATTAAAGACAGGCTCCAAGTTGCAAATTCTTTGAGCTGTTGGGTTTTTCATGTCTGTGTGTAAATCCGGGATATATTTTAAAGAAATACAATTGCACTTTCAATCACCAACTTTGAATACATAATAGATACATGTACAGTCATTGGGGGAAGAAAAAAGGCTGGGTAGGTCGAGGAAGAGATGGGAAAATGACATTATTGCTAACAGCACATTCTGCTTGAAACACCGAAGAGCGCAAGATAGGCAGGAGTGGGGAATGAAAAATCATTGAGCAAACGTCCTTCCGGGGTTGGTGTTTAAATATTGATGCTAAATAACACTATCTTGGAACTTGTCGTTCAGCACAACTTTTTCGAGCAACTTTGAGGCAACTAACTTCACTACGGTAGCGCGGGACATTTCTCTTACAGTGTCTGTCTACCGATATTCCGTCGATATTTTGTGTGAAAATATTCTTGGAGGTTGCCTGGAACTGGTCGCCGGTAAAATTGACCCTTAAAACATAACATTGAACGCCAGTTTATTTGAATACTCGGGTTTCCGGGCATGACAATATTAATTAACTAGTTCAAACATCTGAACAGCGACTTACTGAAACAGCTGACAGGATGCAAGAGCTAATTAATATGATACTTCCTGAAGATTGTTCCTTTGTGTTTTGATCAACTCCTGAATTAGAGATCTTATTGTTGACATTTTCATCACTTTGACCATCTCCGTTGTTTGTCCCTTCCTTGCAGATCGGCGACACGGAACTATTAAACAACAAAGATTTGAGTGATCATAAATTTCAACGATGGCTGATGATTCGGAGTATTTGAAGCTGCCCATTGATGAGCAGTGTGTTCACAAGGTAAGCAAATGTTTTATTTGAACTCGAGAGGCTTTTTAAAAAAATGCCAAGTTTTGTTGACTTTTGTGAAAAAGAGAATGTAAGATTGTATGCAAACGGAACAGTTTGACAAACATTTGTATGTAAAGGTATTATACAGGATTGGTTAGGGGAAAAAAAGCGTTTAATTTTAGTTCGACAGCTTACTGATTGTAAAGTTCATATAACCGTTTTTTCTTTGAAATATTTTCCTCTGAAATGAAGTCATATTTGAAGAAGAAAACCTGAAAAAATGCATCAGCTGATTTCAGTTGTTACATCCCAAATTAAGGAAAATGTGCTTACATACTGAAACTTGTGCGTAAGTTTTCACTGTTTTATTCCCGACTCACCCAACGGATAAAGCTCAAATTTTCACAGGTTTGTTACTTCATGTGTGTGTCTCCGACTATATTGTCAGCTCTATCAATCCTGTACAGAGTTTGCCCTTAACTTTCTTAGTGACTACCCAGCAGGACCAGTTAGCTCGTCATTACACTAGTTCATCAGCTTTTTTCACTAGTCCTTAATTAAAAAAATAAAGGATGCTTTTCATTACTGAAGTAGCCAGATGGGGCACTAATACAGCCTTTTGACTGCCCTCAACTGGCAGTTTGCCAGCCGACTACTGTTAAGAGAGAATGCTATTCGATTTTTTTCCCTAAAATCTGGATTCAATTTTGGACCTTTTTTGTTGGCATGGACTCTCACCCATGGAAGAAGTAGTGGCACTGAAAAAGGGCCAATTTATTTATTATATCTCCGATGTATTTTGTAGTTTTCTGATTTCCTTTTCAATAAATTCCAGGTATGGAAAGCCAGGTTACATGGCTACGAGGAAGCCGCGAAGATCTTTGGCCGCATCACAGAAGAAAAGAGTCCGGAATTCTCAAAGTACGCCGGCCTCCTCAAGAAGTTTGTGACAGACTCCAACGCCGTTGCTCAAGAGAAGGGGTTGGACGCAGTCAAAGCCTTCCTTGAAAATGCTGCCCTAGCACCAAGGTACAGAAAGAGAAATTTTGCGGTGTCATTTCTCTCAGCCCTCATTCGTTAGAAGCTTGTTGTCATACTGCCACCATGTCCTAATTTCATAGAGCTGCCTAAGCGCAAACATTAACCGAGTACACACAAATTATGCTTACCAAAGGAAGGTTACCAGCCAAAATAGCATGTCACCTAACATTTGTGACTGGTGTTCTGCTCATTTCTGCTAAGCAGAAAAATGTTAAGCATTATTTGCTGCTTAAGCAGCTCATTGAAAATCGAGCCCTGGGCCCAATTTCATAAAGCCTGTAAGCACAAAGACTTGCTGAGCACAGAAAAATCTTGCTTAGCAGAAACAGGCTACCAGCCAACATTCCATAAAGTTTACATTGTTGCCGCTGGTACCCCGCTCATTTCTTGCTAAGTAAAGAAATTTGCTAAGCAGAATTTTCTGCTAAACAGCTTTATGAAATTGGGCCCTGATCTTTATAGACTGCTTAAGCAGCAAATGTTGCTTTGAAATTTTCTGCTAAGCACAAATAACCAGGATACCAGTCGCAAGTGGTACATGTGGGATGCCGGTCACCTCATTCTGTGAAGCATATTTTTATTGTGCTTAGCTACTTGTTGTGCTTTTAAGCAACTCTTTGAAATTGAGCCTCTTGGGTATTCACTGCTAGGTTCATGACTGGGTTGGAGGCTGGCTGCTGTTGGTGGATCAAGCCACAGGCAAAGTCCGTTGACATTGGCCAGGCCCCAAGCGGGGTCATCAGCACGCACTAAAGCCCGGGTCCTCAAATTGTTAATCAAATTTATAAATACCTGTCCTCTTTTTTACCTGTAAGTTGCCCATAATCGGTACAACTTCGTCCGTCACCATATTATCAATCAATCAATCAGAAGACATTTATATAGCGCCAAAATCAAACAAAATATTTTCAAAGGCGCTATTAAAAAGATCACCCTAATTGACCATATTTTTGACCGCATGAGGCCACTGTCATCAGGGAATGTCTTGCATCACAATAGCAGTTTTAGCTTATTATAATTGCCTGTTTGTAGTTTTCTTGCACCAATGAAGAAATACATAAAACATAGCGATAAAAAAGTGAAAAAACCCTGTTTGTTTACTTGTTTTTCATCATGTGAAATTTATCCACATACGCCCTCACGTGGTCAAAAATACGGCGAATTGTTATTTTCCAGGACTTGTGGTGAGGTAGTGTCTGCCTTAGTGCTGAAGTGTCTGAACTCGCCACGGACGAAGACAAAAGAAAAGGCCAGTGAGATCATCATGGTGTATATCGAACTGGAGAAGCAAGAAGTCGTCATGGTTTGTAACTTCATTCATTTCATTTCATTTCATTTATTCTGGTTGTGAAGCCAAGGACTCTCAGAAAAGCGAACTTAATCACTGTACTAGCCAAGAACTCAATGGAGAGAAGACAAAGAAGGAAGTTTCAGTTTTAGATGTGGGAGGAAAACCCCAGAGAATTATTCCAGGGAAAACCCACGCAATCAGGCAGGGACTGAAAACCCAATCCACATAGTGCCCCCGGTGGGATTTGAACCCGGGGGTCCCAGAGGTGAAAGGCAAGGCAAGATACCACTACACCAACCTGACCTTTATTTTTAAAAACAACTTTTCCGCAACTTCCTTGTGCAACTTCTTCTGTAGGCCATGTGACCCGTGACATCACATGTATTTGCAAAAGAGCCGCAGAGCCTGGACTTTCTGCAGGCTTGATTTGTGTACTGCAGCCCAATGGAAGAGCACATCCAATCTTGTATTTTATGGAGGTTGCACTGTCGGATTTCCATCAACTCAAAACTTGTTGAGGGTTTTATTTTCATAGCGCTTGAATTTATGTGGAAATTATGGCACAAAATGTAAAATTTCCCATATGATCAGTGCAGTGTCTTGCCCGTCAGAAAGGCACTGGAATGTACATGGTCACTCCTTTTGTTACTCCGTTTGGTTACAAGGTCTGAAGACATTTCTGATCCGGTTTTTAATTTCATCTCAAATCGTCTCTTACAGGAGGAATTACTTAAAGGTTACACAAACAAACAACCCAAGATCGTCACTGCCTGCTGCAAGCTCATCCGCGAGGCCATCCGCGATTTCGGGTCAAAGGTCATACAGCTCAAGCCCGTTGTCAGGTCCTTTGGCAAGCTCCTGGAGCACAGCGATAAGAACGTCCGGGAAGAAGCTAAGCTCTTAGCCGTCGAACTGTACAGGTGGATTGGTAACGCGCTGAAGCCAAGCTTGTCTAACATCAAGCCAGTACAGGTATGTTTATTCCTGCAGCAATGAGAAATTTACAACTTTTATCTGAAAAATGGAAAAAAAAAACACCAAAAATTAATGGCCTGGCGTTTCATCCCTAGCAGAGTTGTTCTGGAAAGCTAAATGACAACCCAACAGACATAAACAGGTATACTGGTGTAGTAGAGGCTGTCAAGTGGAAAGAAATAGAAAGAGAGAGAGAGGCAGAAAGCACATAGGAAAAAAGGAAAGGACAAGTTTTTTATCAGAATTCTGACCTTTTTATGTCAGTCTTTCTGGTATGAACTTAATAATCAGTGAGCTCCAAGACTCAAAGTAATACATTTTTAATCAATATTGCCTTTCTCGTATTTCTCGTATTTCTCCCATCAGATGAAGGAACTGGAAGAAGAGTTTGAGAAGCTGCCCAGCAAACCTCCCAAACAAACTCGCTTCCTCAAGTCACAGCAAGACCTCAAGGCTGCTGCAGAAGCAAAAGGAGACGAAGAAGAGGAAGATGAAGGTAGGTTTGGTGTCAGACTTAACATTTCCATCCTGACTTACAGATGAGCAATGACTTTGTGCTATCTGTAATATGAATATCAATATTTTGGTTGATTACTGATAGATATCAATGATTTATGCCATCAGTTATCAATCGATAACATCAACAAAATCAATGTATTGATTGATCACTGGTAGATGTTATCGGCAAGCAAATTAATAACATCAATATTGTCAATATTTTAGTTAATCACTGATAGACATCTATGACTTTATTCAATCGTCAATGAAACTTATAGCTTCAATATAATCTATAATATTGATTGATCACTTATAGATGAAGATGAAGTAGATGCTGGGCCAGCTATCGATCCGTTTGAACTCTTAGAGGCGGTTGACATCCTCAGCAAGATCCCCAAAGACTTCTACGACAACATGGTAATTTACATTGGTTTCATGTTAGTTTACTTTAGCGTTGAATTCAACCTTATGACTGACGCAAAAGTTCCTCTCTGCTCTGCGCGCAAAACGAACATTTTGGTACAGCGTGAGTAATCTGACTTTTCTTTTGTATGTTTTTTGTTCATTTATCACTTTAAAACAAAATCTAAATAAACTTTCTCTGCAAGACGGGATTTCAGCTGAGGTATTGTAGCTAAATACTTGAGTAAGATTGATACTTCGGAAGGCATTTTGATTATGGGTGGAGTTATACCAGCTCTTCAGTACTAAATCCATGAGACTCAGGTGTGATGCTTGGGTTGGGGGCAATAAGGTGCTCAAGGCACTTGAACAAAAGGCGGTTTATGAAGTGTATGAATTGTGAGACCCATTTATATAGCACCTGGTAAGGGTTTACAAGGTGCTGCGGTGCACTCGTCAGCCACTGCCAGAATCACCGGGGATAACCCCTTCTCTTAACGATGAGTGTACTGGGTTCTTTCATGTTCATTACACAACACACAGGACTTCAGCTTTACACAATAATAACAATATACAGAGTGTTTGTAATGCGCCAAAATCCACCAAATTAACGTGCTCAAGGCGCACGAGGGTGAATCTTCACACAGTAAAGAAAGATGAAAATCAGACAAAGAACAGACCTTACATCCCATCCGAAGGACAAAGCAACAACGGTTAAGTGTTTTGTTGAAGGACACAACTGTCGAGACCGAATCCACACCCTGCTGATCAGAATGACCAGAGCTTGAGTCCGGTGCTAAACTGCTCAGCCACGACGCACCACAAGCCACAGATAATCTAAAATGTTTATTTGCTGGAGATGAAATCTGATCTGACAAAAAAAAAAAACCCACTTTCATTGTTTGAACATTCTGTCTGCACTCCTAGTTTGCCACCAGTCTGTTACTTGATAATTTTTCTTAATGGTTCCTTCTTCGTCTTGTAGGAGGAGAAGAAGTGGCAGACCCGCAAAGAGGCCCTGGAGGGTCTTCTCCCTCTGGTGTCCAATCCCAAGATAGAACCCGGTGACTTTGCCGACCTCATACGCATCTTAAAGAGGGTGAGTAGAGTTGGGTTTACGCACTACGCTTACAGCTGTATGACGACCCTCTCAAAACTGTTCTTATCCAAATTAAAAGTCTGTTGAAGCCAATTCCATGTGTACATGTTGGTTAGCCCTTGTGCTGGATAAAATTGTCCTACTTTTTCCAAAAACCAAATATCTTGCTCAGGGCTCGAAACTTACACTGGACCACAGGCCTGAGGCCAGTGATTTTAGCACAGGGACGGTAGGCTCATGACTGGACAAGTCCGACAGTCTTGCGTTTTTGTTCAAATGTTGACTTTCAGTCTGATAAAGCTATTGATGTTTCAATTCTGTTGAGTATTGATGAATACTTACCCATAATACAAATGAAATCAATCTTCTCTTATAGTGCTTGTTCAAATTAAAACAGGTCAAATGTTAAACACTGTACATGTACATGTATATTTTGTTTCGCATTTCAATTCTGGTCTTGGTAAAAAAAAATTCTTGTCCAGTTAACATTTGGAGCTACAAGCCCTGCGGTCTTGTAGCTTTTCACCCCAATTTGAGCCCTGATGCCTGTAAATAAGGCACAGTGCGTCTTGGGCACTGTTTACTCTAAGACCTTCCAAGAAACCTTGCGTCTCCTACCGAAAGATTGTACAATTCTTGAAGAAGGTAAACCAAGCTGGATTGACAAAGATTTATGAACTTCGTGGTGGGTAGCGGATGAAGCCATCAAAACCACTCAACCAGTTTTGAAGGGGAAAAGCAACACTTAAGATTGGTACGGAGCAACTCAGGGCTCGAACTTCACGCACATGTCTGGAAAGTACATAAAATTTTGAACGCCAAATCGAAGACCGCATTCAGTGTTTGAAGTGAACAAATCTGACCCTTGACAATGGCACATATTACCATGGAAGTGGTTATTGCTCACCTAGTTTTAAGCATGTTCACGGGCGGTGGACTCGCGTTCTGTAATTTACTGAATGTGGGCTCGAATACCTGGGGCCGATTTCACAAAGAGCTAAGATTGATCTAACTGCAAATCAATCGTAGTTGCTTAGTAAAGTGTGATGTCACAATGTAAATCACTATGGTGATACTGACAGATTGTCTTACGATGGATTTTATTGCTTTGTGAAATCGACCCCAGGTCAGTCATGACACTTGCGTCCTTGAGCAAGTGGGTACCATCGGGAACTGGGGAGTAACCTGCGATGGCCTGGCTGGCATTCTGTCCCGGGGGAATAGAAATATTCTCAGTCGTTTAATGCCAATGAAATTACCGGATATAAACACCGGCCTGATGAGCCATATTGGCTTGGGACAGACTTTATGTTTTTACTTTGTTAGTTAAATATTTTTTAGAACGGTGGACCAGCCTGCTGCCTGCTGAGTTGCCATCAACATGATCTCTGATTACACATGGACTTCCGAATGACACCTTATTCCTTCCTTTCCACAGACAATCGCTAAGGACACTAACGTTATGATCGTTGCACTCGCCGGGAAATGCCTGACCGGCCTTGCCAGTGGAATAAGGAAAAAGTTCTCACCGTACGCTGTGCTTGTGAGTTTCTAGTGTCGATTATTTATCAGTATAATATGCCATTGTGTCGTAGGATGCAATGGTAAGGAATGCCATTTTTAACGAGGTAAGGTTTCTGAAATTGCTTATTTTGGGGAATAATTTCATTTTTGTGGGGAAAGGATGACAGCAATTGATTTTGTTATGAGTGAGGCTGAAGTTCTTCACACGGATTTTTTTGTTGATTGATTTTGATTAGGGCGTTTTTGAGGCGTTAATTTTCTTGTGGAAGTTTAGTTCAAAATAAAACTTCTTTAATTTTCTTTATCAGTGTATATCAACTATCTTGGAGAAGTTCAAGGAGAAGAAAATTGCCGTAGTGACTGCACTGAGAGATGCCTCTGATGCCATATTCCCATCGGTGAGTAAACTTGTGTTTTCTGGATTGAACCGGTTCCGACTGGTTTGAGGCAAATCGAACTGGCTCAAACAAGCTACAATCCCGGCCAAAATGCTTGGGCCACGTGTCAATAAACACACCTTCCCTGATCCCCCGCTCAATATTGTTAACCCCCACCCAGCTGGAGCGCAGACTGCGCAATGAGAGCCATCATTAAATGGGGGCCGGGGGCAGGGGCCCAACGAAATATGGCAGGAATTGTAGATGTATACAATTTGTAGTTTCGGATTGAGCCGGTGCCAACTGGTTGCAAGTGAATCAAACTGGCTCAGACCAAGTAGACTTAAACAGTAAGGATTCTCTGGATTGAGCTGGTGCCAACTGGTTGTAAGTGAATCAAACTGGCTCTGACCAGCTTCATGAGAACGAGTATTTCCGATGGAAGTGGTTTTAGGTGGTTTCTAAGTTGGTTTATCTGGTTAGTAAAGTTTGTGGCTTACCATAGGGTGAATAGTGCTTTCTAGATTGAACTGGTTGCGACTGGTTTGTAGTTAATACTGGATTTAACTGGTTATAAGTTGTTTAAACTGGTTCTGTTGGGTTTGAAGCTTGACAGCACAGCATCTGGTGAAGCCCTTTAGTGCCATATACCCATCAGGAAGTATTCTGGTTATTTCATGTTCAAACTGGTTCAGACCAGGGCCCATTTTCATAGAGCTGCTTAAGCAGTAAATATTGCTTAAAAATGTTTTCTGCTAAGCAGAAATGAGCAGGATACCAGTCATAAAGTGTACTTGTGGTATGCTAGTTTGGCTGGTAACCTAGTAAACATAATTCTTTGTGTGCTTAGCTACTCTTTTGTGCTTAAGCAGCTCTATGAAAATGGGCCCTGCTCTTACCATTTTGATGCTATTCTAGAACTCGTTGAAAAAAGTGTTAAATAAAGATTTTCCTAGCTTAAACCAGTTCTAACCAGTTTTGTATGCATTTTTTTTCTCCACTATTCAGACGTCTCTTCAGAACATCCTTGAAGACGTCTTAGCAGCGTTGGAGAACAAGAATCCTTCCATCCGTGCCGAAACCACCCTCTTCCTAAGTAGAGCATTCCGTATTTGCACCGTCACGATGCTTCCTAAAGCTGTCCTTAAGCCACTGGGTATTCTCCTAGTAAAGGTGAGTATCTGAGAGATAAATAAATAAATAAAAAATATATAAAAAGTGACTACTTTTTTTATAACTTCCTGATCTTGTTTCCATTCTTCTGTATGTCTTTTTTTATGAAATATATCAGTTAACTCTTTCAGTGCCAAGGTCGTAAATGTATGATCTGTTTGTTTTACTCAAAAAGTGTCATCAGTTGCAAATATGCAATATCAAATTGTAATTTACCAACATCACGATAAATAACTATACAGTGTTCTCTAAAGTAGTTTGCCTAAATTCATAATTTTCATAATTTTCATAATTGCTCCTTAATAAACCATGGGGTTGTGGGGTTTTTTTTCTTCTCAATCTTAGATGTAATAACTGCATCAATAACATTCTGTAAGAAATAGTTGCCCTCAAATTGTTCAGAATTGATTCTGACGCTTAAAACCAATTTTGATTCCAACCTTTCTTTTCCTTTCTCTCACTGTCTGACAGAAACTATCGGACACTTTCCCAGAGGTCAGAGAAGGAGCGTCACTTGCCTTGGCCACCGCGCAGAAAGTCGTCGGGGAGAAACCGTTGGCGCCGTTGCTGAGCGACGTGGAAAAGATCAAACTAGACAAGGTACGGAGTCGGACGGTCAATCTGATTAACTGATCGTTCAAAAAAATAGGTCATTGGAACTAAAACAAGAAAATTCCACATATGTTTGAAGAAGACTTCATTATCCTCGTTTCTCGTTACATAAAGGGGTCACATAAAGGGGTCACGATTTCTTTTTCGATAGAATCCCTTTAAAAAAGAAAACAATAAAAATGTGAAAAGGCAATGTATACACTATTCCAAGTGTTTTAATCTGATATAAATAAATGTAGGTAAATTATGTACAGTAAAATTAACCTGTGAAAATTTCATTTCAAAAGATGGTAGCGTTTTTGAGATATCGATTGAAAATCGGTAGTGGTTATGTCCAAGCAGGAAGAATAATCCGTAATTGGAACACACAATCTGAGAAACGTTTCATGCAGGTTGAAATATTTTTGGAATGCCTTTCTTTAAATCCACATTCCTTAGAAGGGAATCGTTTCTTAAAATGTGTACATTATCAACAGCTGCAGTGCTTCTTACCAAGTAGGTTTTTGTGTTCATTAGTTTTTGGAGTAATTACCAAAGGTATACACTGCCTTCAAAGAAAAAAAAAGAAGAAGGAAAAAACACAAAAAAATCTTATGGAACTAGAAATACATGTTTTCTCCTGAGAGAGCTTTGTAGCTCAATTTTACTCTGTTTTACTTTGTCCTCTACCCCTGCCAGATCACTGAGTGTGCGGAGAAGGTAGAGTTAGCTAACGGCACCACCGCTAAGAAATCCAGCAAGCCAAAAACAGAAGAGAAGAAACCTCAGGCTAAAGCCCCACCTGCCAAGGCCGATCCTAAGAAGGCCAGCGCCAGACCAAAGTCAGCTGGTGCAAAGGTGAGATCTGATTTCAGTATTCTTTTCACCTCTTGGTATTAATTCTGGTTGTGAGGTCAAGGACTTTCAGAAAAGGTCAACTTAATCCGCTGTACTAGCCAAGAAACCCCATGAAGAGAAGACAACGAAGTCTCGGTTTCAAGGCCGTGTCACATAGGGCAATTTTTGCAGGCAAAGAATAATTCAATAAATGTTCGTGCTCCACACAGAAATAAACGTGAACATAAACGTTTTGAAGTATCGCCTGGTTTCACCTCTTGGTATTAATTCTGGTTGTGAGGGCAAGGACTTTCAGAAAAAGTCAACTTAATCCGCTGTACTAGCCAAGAAACCCTATGGAGAGACGACAAGGAAGTCTCGGTTTCAAGGCCGTGTCACACAGGGCAATTTTTTTGCAGGTAACTTGGAGGCAACCAACTGCACTGCATGCAAAAGAAAACTCTTTGGCAGCACAAGAGACAATCTTCTAGCTTTAACTCTCTATCCCACAAGAAAATATTGAGAAATATTGGACATTTTAGAGATTGACTGGAATTGGGTGCCTGTAAATTGCCTCATGTGAGATGGCCTTTAGATGTGGAAGGAAAACCCCAAAGAATAATTCCAGGTGGGAACTGAAAACCCAATCCACATAGTGCCCCTGGTGTGATTCGAACCGGGGTCCCAGAGGTGGAAGGTAATGAAAGATGCCACTTCGCCAACCTGACCGCCATTTCTGTCTTTTGATTTCTCGGATGCCTCAATCATCCTGATTTGTTTGTCTTACTTTTAGGCCAAAACCTCCAAGGCAGCTGCCAAGAAGACGGGTAAGAAGAAATCTTCGGCTTTAGACAGCGCTGAAGACATGAAGTCAGAACCTTTACTCTCAGTAAGTTTGGGGTTTTAGATAGATAGATAGATAGATAGATAGATAGATAAAATGGTTTATTACAAAACTGTCCTCGCAGCACAAAGGCTGAATTACAACAATTGTACAAAAAAAGACAAATTGAAATTAAATAGGAGGCAAATTGGTAATACAAAATAGGTGGAATAGTTAAGCCACTCCCCTAAAATTAAAAACATTGCACATTGAAATTAAAATTAATTTAACTTAAATATGGTGTGATAATAAAATAAAAAAAATCATCAGACAAGAACGGAAAACGTTTTGTTTGTTTTTGTTAAAGAGGGGCTCCAAGGTCAAATTCAGTTTGGTGATGCACTCATCTTCCACTAGGTAGAGTCCTGGGATATTCCGGGTCTGGAATAAGTGGAACCCTTATTCTTTTTAACTTTTCGATGTTTTGAAACTTGTGCGAGCAAAGGAATGTCTTCTTAGTGGAGAGTAATAAAGTTTTGTATGTCTTAACCCAAACCTGCAAGCCATTTTCAGCAGTTGACACATTGTGCAAAAATCTCACCCCTGAAAAAACTTGTTCAGGTGTAGCTCGATGAGATGACACGTGCAACGAATCAAGGTGTTTAGCCAGGATTTGGTAAAAGGGTGTCCAAATTTGCAGGAAATTTTAAAACTGGGTGCCCAAATTGTTCACTTAAAATACATTTACATGTAAATGTCAGATAAAACAGGGGTGTCCAAATTTAAAACAGGGTGTCCAAAAGACACCCAGGCACCCCCTCTGGCTAACACTATGCATTGAATTCAATAAATGTTCGTGCTCCACACAGAAATAAACGTGAAGGGTAAACATTTTGAAGTATCGCCTGGTTTCGTAGTTGATTGATTTCTGTAATTACGCACAGGATGAAGAGGTGGTTGAGAAGGCCACGGCGGCGTTGTCGGCAGCCGTAATCCAGCAACTTGAAAGTAGCAACTGGAAGGAACGGCTGGCTGCCATGGAGGAATTCACAACGGTAAGTTCAGAATTCAATCCGATACAATTCAAAACTCACTTTTATTTCCATACGTCATGGAAACTTCCAAACAGTACATATCCAAAAACATTACTTTAAAGAAGTAACCAACACATTTTTTTTACAAGGCAGAAAACTAAATAAGTATGGGGGCATCATCTAAAAGCTGAGGCTTGTGGTGAGATGCCTGATGAACAGACAAACAGAACGTAAACAGGAGCAAGAACGTACGGACAGACAGGTTGAACATGGACAGAAATTAGGAAAATAATAATTATAATAACAATGATGATCTATTCATTCAGTCTGTACTTCAATCCCAATCATGCCCCTCACTTTTTTGTCAAACTTGAACCGCCCTCAAGATGTAACCCCCCTCCCACTACCAGCCTGTACAATAATCCCTTTTGCACCCCACTTTTCTGTCAATCTTGATCTACCCCCCAACAACTCATTCTACTTAACAATGAGTTAAGTAATGTACATAAAAAGAGAACATTAGCTCACTACTAACAATAGTAAAAAGAGAACATATGCAGACTAGCCATAGTGAGAATAATCTATGTCAGATACTGGGAGAGGAGAAGAAGTCTTTTATTGAATGTGAGCTATAAGTAGACCATTTCATGGCCGAGTATCCCAAAGCTAGTTATTCGGTTGACGACCAAATTCTACCAAAGATTTAACGCAATATGTATCGGGCAGTTGAAGCCAGTGGCTCTAAAGGGATTATTTTTCTGAAGACTGAAAGCCGGGTCATGAGAATGTGGGTTCGAATCCCGGTCGTGACTCTTGTGTCCCAGAGCAACACATTTGACTGTAATTGCTTCTCATCACCCAGGAGTAAATGGGTATTGTACCTGCGAGATTTTTGATGTGAATAATTTGCAACCTGTGGGCAAGTTTGATTTTTCCATCTGTCGCTAATGTTTTCATGTTTTGATTTTTTGTTTACCCTCTCATAGAAAGTACATAATATGGACAAGAAAGACGTCAACACGCAAGTCTTTGTCAGAATCTTAGCCAAGAAGCCCGGTTGGAAAGAAGCCAATTTTCAGGTAGTAAAAAATTCAAATTGAATTCAGGGCCCAATTACATGGAGCGTCTTCAGCTAAAAGACAAAGACAATTTGTGCTTCTGGATAAAAAAGAAGGGAATCAGTCAGAATCAATTGCATGCTACATAGTTATTTGGCTGGTAACCATGTTTTGGTAAGAACAAAGTATTTGTACTGCACAATGGTTTGAGTGGCCCAAGTTGTATTTGATACGTCCAATTATATTATGTTTCCTTTTTATAAATATTTAAATACTTTTTCCCGCTATTTTCAAAAGGTGTTAAACGCTAAAGTAACAATGGTTGGTGTACTAGCTGAGAAGGCAAATTTCTCGCGGCGGACAGCCAGCTACGTCATCTCCGGCCTCGTTGACAAGATCGGAGACATCAAGTCGGGGGCAAAGGTCAAGGAGTCCTTGACTGCCGTTGCCGAGGCAACACAATTAGGATACATCAGCGAAGAGGTACAAATTTAATTATTTGGTTGCTATCATTTTGGCTTGAAACTGCAAAACTCTTGAACCTTTCATAGTTGAACATTTTCCTACTGGAACATTTATCTACTAAGTCATAGAAACAGGGAACCAGGCTTGGTCAGTGTTCATTGTATAGAATCTTAGCTGGTAATCTGTACAAATCAAACCTCTCTGTGCTAAGCCCATCTAAGTGTAAATGCCTATGAGATAACCCCAGATTTCACATTGACTAGAATAAGAATTGTTGTCTCGCTACTGAATAAAAATTGATTGATTTGTGCAATTCATGAACAAAGATTTTAAAACCAGTATTTGTGTGAGAGAGATTGGCTCTTGCCAGCTTTGTATTTGTATCCCCTTGGGGGAGCTTTGCCGAGTTCCCTTGTTGGGTAGATCATCTAAATAAACAAACAAACAAACAAACAAACACCCCAACAAACACCCCAACAAACAAACAATAAGCATGTCTATGAAGTTGTCACAGTATGAAAGGTTCAGTCAACTCTTGTTTGATGTGAGCATGTAATAAAACTTAGCCTGGTTTCTCTCTAGATTGTGAGGTACGCATTCACCGAACAGAAGAACCCCAAAAACCAGGCTGAGACACTCAACTGGCTCGCCCAAGCTGTCCAAGAATTTGGCTTCACCACGTAAGTTAAAGATTTAAAAACAAAGTCGTTGCAATTCTATAAAGAGGTCTGTTTATTTTGGCACAGCTAAGCTACCCTTTAAAAATGGGAATTGATTTTGAATAATTTCTTTTTTACCG
This sequence comes from Pisaster brevispinus, assembly GCA_023634235.1. Lineage (NCBI taxonomy): Eukaryota > Metazoa > Echinodermata > Asteroidea > Forcipulatida > Asteriidae > Pisaster > Pisaster brevispinus. The sequence continues at coordinate 2,892,077 of JAMKCF010000018.1, forward strand.
AGATATAATGGTAACATTAAGGGGCTGATCAAAGCAGGCCTTTTGGAAAAACGTATTGTAAAAATGAGCAATATGAGCCTAAGCCTGAAATGAAACATCCGTGAAAACAATTTCTTTAAGAACAAAATTAGATTTTCATATATATATTTTTCTTCCCCCAGACTGAATGTCAAACCGCTGATCCCGTTCATCAAGATGGCTCTAGCGGCCGTCAACCCGCAGGTCCGGTCTGGCGCAATCTCACTTATGGGTGTCATGTACATGTACATGGGCGGGGTACTACGCTCGCTGTTTGAGAGCGAGAAGGCTGCTCTGCTTGCCCAGATAGATGCTGAGTTTGAAAAGGTAAGAAAGGCCGTGTTTGAATTGGCATCATCATGCGTTGACGTATAGTACGCCCCTTAGGAACAGAAGTAGCTGTAACTAGTAACTGTAGCCGCCAATTCGGTTGCGGCCGTCCACTCACTGAGTGACGGATATGAGTGCTATATAAGAAGCCACTATTATTACTATTATTATACAGGAGTGGTAAGGATTTTAAACAAAACGCCATTGTTTAATTTTAGTCTGAAAGCCTAGTCTGAAAGCTAAGATAATGAAGTTCATACTAGAGCCATTTACTCTGTGAAAGATTTCCCGCTGAAATGAAGTCAATTCGAGAAAACTGTATCTGAAAACCTATAAACAAAATAATGCAACAGCTGATTTCGGTTGTTACAACCAAAGTAAAGGATAGTGTGTTTACGCGCTAAAAGGTAGGCATGGTTTTTCACTATTTTCTCCGAACTCACATAATGGATTAAGCCCAAATTTTCACAGGTTAGCTATTTCATGTATATGGTTGATCTACACAAAGCATGAAACAGTGGTATGATTTTGTCAGCTCTACCAATCCTGTACTGGGTTTGGCCTTAACTTTTTCAGTGACTACCCCCAGCAGGACCAGTTAGCATATCATTACACTGGTATGTCAGCTTTTTCACTAGTCCGTAATTAAAGAAATAGGGATGCTTTCCAACACTGAACTAGCTGTTCCACTAATACAGACTTTTGACTGTCCTCGAGTGTTTGAAATGCCATTTGGCCAGTGGACCACTGTTAAAGGAGAATGCTACGGGTTTGTCAGCTTTTCCACAAGTCCGTTATAAAAGAAATAGGGATGCTTTTCAACACTGAACTAGCTGGACCACTAATACAGACTTTTGACTGTCCTCGAGTGTCTCAAATGGCATTTGGCCAGCGGACTACTGTTAAAAGAGAATGCTACAGGTTTGTCAGCTTTTCCACAAGTCCGTTATAAAAGAAATAGGGATGCCTTTCAACACTGAACTAGCTGGACCACTAATACAGACTTTTGACTGTCCTCGAGTGTTTGAAATGCCATTTGGCCAGCGGACTACTGTTAAAAGAGAATGCTACGGGTTCCTCAGCTTTTCCACAAGTCCGTAATAAAAGAAATAGGGTTGCTTTTCAACACTGAACTAGCCAGATGGGCCACGGTACACTTGGAGTGAATTTTGACTGGTCCTCAAGTGTTTTAACTGGCATTTGGCTAGCAGACTACTGTTAAAAGAGAATGCTACTGTATAATTCCTTTAAAATTTTGATTTTTTTTTTATATTTAGGTTGGAACCAACAAACCTCCAGCCTCCTTCAGGGGATTAAAATCCAAGGTTCCTGGAGCAGCTGGTGGAGACGACGACGATGATGAAGATGAAGATGATGAGGCAGAAGAAGATGGAGGAGGAGGAGGAGGAGGTGGAGGGGGGATGAACCTCGCCGACCTGGTCCCACGGACAGACATCTCGGGGAAGATTACACCCGGTCTCATCGAGGAGCTCTCGGATCAAAAGTGGAAGATCAGAGGAGAGGCTCTGGATAAGGTACGCGATTTATGATTTGTCAGTATTTTAGGGTATATGTGCGGTTGTCAGTATTCTGGCCAATCAAATTTCGGTTTAGATAGGAACACAATATACAAAATTACACAGAAATTTGTAACTAATCAAGTTACAAACTTCTGTTACCTTTTCAAAAATCTTTTACAAAATATTTTTATAAAATTGTTTTTGACAGGTCGTATCGATCTTAAAAGAAGCCGGACACATCACACCGAATCTCGGGGAGCTCGGCGCTGCGCTGAAGGCAAGGCTAGGAGACTCTAATAAATTATTGGTGAGTGCTTGCTTAAAAAGATAAAGGTTGGTCCATTGTTTATATAACTATTCAACCATATTTTCTATGCCTGTGCCTTATTCTTACTTCATGTGTTTGTTTTTTCTTGTTTATAGCAAACCTCTTCTGCCAATATATGTGCAACAGTAGCCACTGCTATGGGGCCGCCCGTAAAAACATACGTCACCCGTCTGGTACCTGGACTCTTTGTTATTACAGCGGATGTTAAGGTATGTTGTCAGATTCTATGATGAAAGATTATCACTTTTTGACAGCTTCACCCCCCTCCTCTACCCGCAACTTTATAAATTAAATACAAAGGAGAATTAAAATAATTTCATGTAAAAATTTCTGGATCCTGCTTATTTTTGCTTAGCAGAAAATTTGTAAGCAATATGTTCTGCTTGAGCAGTTTTTGAAATTTGGCAGTTGAGTATCTTGGACCACCGTGGACAGAATTGGGTCTCCTTTTTCTTGACTGTACACTTTATTTTTTAAATTTCCTTTAGCCGAGTGTAAGGGCAGCTGCCATTGCTGGACTGAACGCATTTGAGGAGCAGGTCGGCTTAGCGCCGTTCATTGACGATGAGATCCTGAGTACGGCATTGGCTGTGGATAAACCAAACCTAAGAATAGAGGTAAGAATGTTGTGTCCGAGTGAAGTTTCTTGCATCGTGTCTTCAAGAAATGTACATAAAAGTAATGATCCCCAACAGAGTTTTCTTACTCTGATGTTTTAGACCCCTTGCATTGGCTGCCATTGCTGAGGTTGAACAATGGAAACGTGCATAATGATAGGTCTTCGTTGACTTTTGTGAGGGCGCTGTTTGGGTCTTGTGTTTTGGGTCATATGCGATGGGATTTATTATTTGCATCAGAAATAAAATATCTTTTTAATTTTGGTTTACTGGTAAGAAGTGTACATGTATACAGCATGCTGTCTGGGTCCTGGACAAAGAATGCTCAGGCATATATAGTGTAGGGTGGGATTCGAACCTACAACCCACCACATTCTAGAGCCGATGTATTAGCTGCTAGACCCCGAGTTTTATTATTAGAGCTTTTCAAGTTAGTCAAACAAACAAACAACAAAACAACCAAAATACAGATTTTTTTCTTTCTTAAATGAGCATTCACATATTTTACTTTCTCTAAACAGGTTTTTGGTTGGCTGGCGGAGAAGCTGGCCAAGTACCGGACTCTGCCGGCAGACCTCGCTCTGTCGGTCCCCATCCTGTTCGCTGCATTGGAAGACCGTAACGGTGACGTCAGGAAGCAGGCCCAGGCCGCTCTCCCGCTCTTCATGATGCATCTTGACTTCAATAAGATGATGAAGATGACTGGGAAGCTCAAGGTCAGTTTCATCTATTCATGATTCCTAAGAGGAATTGTTTGAGTTGAACAATAATTTGGAGTTGGAATAATTTGGGGCTTTGCTTTATAACTTGATATTTCGAAGGCTAAGAGGAGTTAGAGCTAAGTTTATCAGGCATGCAACTTTTGAGCTGATCAGCTGATTTCCTCTTTTTGTCTTTGGAAACATTACCATAGAAAACTGAAAAACACCATACAAAGATAACTGTGGTTGACCATTTTCCTCTTTTTTTTTTACATTTGCAAAGTTGCATGTCTGGTTTATTTGTTGATATATTGAAGAAAAACAGACCATCTTTTTTTAAAGATATGGTCATCGTTTGATGTTTAGTTTAGAGTTATTGTTTGCCAACAATGGTTTTAAAATATAAAACAAACAAAAATCTTCCTATTTAACTATTTATTGGCTAGCCTTCCTCCAAGACTAACGTCTGTGGAATCATGGAGAAGCAGCGGCCCAACATACCGGAGAAACCGGGCAAGCCAGCGAGCTCTGGAAAGACCGGCAAGAAGAAGAAGGTCGCCGAGGAACCGTCCCCGGTCTCGGAAGAGGAGCCAGAAAGGCCCGCGGCGAAGGGGAAACGGCCAAAGAGTGCACCGGCAAAGGTACGTAAGACGAGGAATGCAAGATTGAGATTTCTGAAGCACTTGTAGATTTTTATTCTAATTGTACGCAGTAAGAAAGTCTGTACTGGGTTGGGTTTTTTTGGGGGGGGGTGGGGATGTTAACGATCATTTTGACTTTTAATGAGCTTCTTTCCGCTCCTGGAGGAAGTGATATTAGATTTAGTCAGGACATGAGGACATTAAGGAACATCTCAAAAGTGAAGCATGTTCTTGGCGCACAAGAATGTTCCCGTGGGCACACACCCACAATCCATTGAACTGCCAGAATGTTTTAGACTGCGTGCTTGTGCTGAATTATGGGAGCGAACCTACGAGTGAATACAGGCATTAGTGTTTGGAACATTCCAATGAAATGTTCTGGCAGTCTTTCAGAACAGTCCTTGTGCAAGCGCTGCTGGAATACTTTGATCCAATTAAAATGTTCCTAAGACTGTTTTGTCCCTCAAAAAGGGTCTCACGACTCACCTGTTCTCCAACTTGTGCCTGGTTGACAACTCATACAAGGTTTCCCCATGTATAGGCTAGCTTATAGTCCCGATTCCCGCAAATTTTGGCCGATACGCAAAAGAGAATCAAGAGAAACCAATAATGAATGCTCCAGACTGGCACTGCACAGTATGGGGTTTTAAAACCAAGATAAACACCAAGTGCAAAAACATTCCAAAGATGTTGTTTCAATTTACCGTGTTTCAGCCAAACATTAAACAAATTTGCTCCAGAAAGCCCCACAGTTTTGAAACAACCATTCATACCGTGCTTACAAGAAAACTCTCAAGTGTTGAATGTTTTTTTGGGAAGCAGTTTTCTTAGTCATGAAGTCGAGAGGAAGATGTCAATGTAGAAGTTGGACACTATTTTTTGTTGTAATTTGTCGTAGCATGTCAAGTATACAATCATCTTGTGTGGCTAATTCATGTTCATGTATTGTTTCTCCATTGAAATATTTCATTGTTATTGCAATGTGCTCCCGTTGTTTTCATTTTCATATTTTGTACCCCACACTCTGTCCAAGTACGCTATAAATTGGGACTGTCATCGTGATCATCGCTGGTCTGTGGCTGTACATGGAGTCATAATCTCTAACCCAGTGTCTGCATGTTGCGCCCGCTGGCCGTCATGTCACCAAGGGTGCCATCATTACTATGATTTCATTGTGACATGACTGCCAGCGCTTCGCTCGCGCTGTAACTGCTTAGAGTTCAAGTTTCCATGAAGAACAGCCACGTTCCTGCTTTTAAAGATAGCAGTCACCGTTTAATTGTATTCTGTTTTTGAGTTTTTGTGGCCTCTTTTTCGATTACCACTTGCCCTCTTCCATTTAAATCCCAGATGCTTTCATTGTTTGTTTCTTGAATGACCTCCCCCCCCCCCAACATTTGCGCTTCTTCGATCTCTACACAACCCTCCTCTTTTCACCCTACCCCATTTCTAGCCACTCTCTACATCTCCTCTACCCCTTTGCTTCTCCCTCCCCAACTCTTCTTTATGTATTGACTCTCAATCTTAGCCTCTCCTCTACTCGTCTATCTCTTCCAAAACTCAAGAAACTCATTCTTATGACTTGTTTTCTTAAATGTCTCTCTGCCTTTACCCCCCCTCTGATGTTCACTTTCATTTCTTAAATCTCCTGCCTCCTCCTCCCTCTACCCACACCACGTTTATCCCTCCTCCGTCTCTTTCTGATCTCAAGTTTATTGCTCATTTTGTTTGATTCTCCTGCCTCCAGCCTCATCCTTCCTGCACCCTCCCCCTGATTTCTTTACCCCTCCCTCGTCCTCCCTGCCCCCTATTTCTTCACTTCTACCTCTTTGCCTCTACCTCTTCACCTCTACCCCTTTGTCTCTACCCTTTATCTTATACCTTCGCCTCTACCCTCTTTGCCTCTACCTCTTCACCTCTACCCCTTTGTCTCTACTCTTTGCCCTATACCTTCGCCTCTACCCTCTTTGCCTCTACCTCTTCACCTGTACCCTGTCTACCTCTTCGCCTCTACCCTGTCTACCTCTTCGCCTCTACCCTTTGTCTTATACCTTCACCTCTACCCCTTCGCCTCTACCCCTTTGCTTCTACCTCTTCAACTCTACCCCTTCGCCTCTACCCTTTGTCTTATACCTTTGCCTCTACCTCTTCGCCTCTACCTCTTCGTCTCTACCCCTTTGCCTCTACCCTTTGTCTTATCCCTTCCCCTCTACCTCTTCGCCTCTACCCCTTCGCCTCTACCTCTTCGCTTCTGCCCCTTTGTCTACCCCCTTCTCCCCTTCACTCCGAATACACGTTCATTGTTCTCTTCCGTTTCTCGTACCTGCCTCAGCCTGATTCTAGTTCAGTAAGTAGCTCCGCCTCTTCAGCCAATGAGAACGGGAGCTCCGCCACCAGTGCCCCTAGCACTGGAGCCAAGAAATCCAAACAAACCTCGGCTGCCAAGGGAAAGGTAGTCCGTCATTTTATTTCCACCTTGGTGGGACACTAATTTCAACAGTGAATAACCCCCGCATGTTCCAGGTTTTTCTTTAGTTCCTTTCAAGTTGTTTACTTTTCAATGTACTAACTGCATGCTTTGTATTCAAAAAGTTCAACATTCTTTTTTAACTAACCACGAGACTAAAGGAATTGAGTGAGGCCAAGGGTTTTTAAGCTTTAAGCCAGAGCTGCCAACTCTCCCTGATTCTGAAATTAAACCAACCTTTTCATGTTCCTGATGAACAAATTTGGAAATCTCCCTGATTGTGGAAACATTTTTCCTGTTATGTTGAATGTAATTATAAATATCTCCCTGATTGAAAGATGCTAATGTCGGCAGCTCTGTTTAAGCTAAAAGCATGTGGCCCTGGGTTTGCTAAAGAGTCACAGAAGGAACTGTAGCTGAAGCTTGGACCATAGCCAGAACCAGAACTAGAGCTGGAACCGTAGATGTAGCCAGAACCAGAACTAGAGCTGGTACCACACTCGGATAAAGAAGCGAAGATTAAAGAACCAGGGGCAGATTTCACAAAGAGTTAAGAATGATCTAAACTGGGTATCACTTGCTAAGCAAAGTGTGATGTCACAATAGAAATCACTATGGTGATACTGACAACTCATCATCGGATGAATCTTAGTGCTTTGTGAAATCGAGCCCAGGGCTAGTAATAAACACTGGGCGAGAAGTTTGAGTTCAGTGGTTTAAACATCGGGCCAGTTAAAGTTAAACAAGTCAAGCAGTCTAGTGTGTTCCGCCCAATGTCAACTCAAATCTAATCGTTTTGCTATCCAGTACTAAAAAATATAGGATTCAAACTGCTTCTAGCCAATGGGTTAGCTCGGTGGTTTAGTGGTAAGACATCTGCTCTAGCATGGCAAAGGTTGTGGGTTTGAATCCCAGCAGAGTGATATGCCTATGTGGTTTTTTTTTCACTGGACTCGGGAAAGTACAATGCTTACATCGGTGAGGGGCAAGAACCAAATAATAACACAAATGCAGTGCATTTTGACATTTACTAATTTATTGGTTAGGTTTTTAACTCCAACAGAATTTTCTGCTTACCAGCTTTCTGAGATGGGGGTCCTGTACTGAAGGTTACATAGTAAACAGAACACTTGTATACTTATGTAAAATTTCATTTCATTTTTAACCAGTTGGAATAATCTTGGGACAGGTGTAATCATAACTCGGTATTTGAAGACCATTCAGTTAACACACCTAACAGTAATTTTATTTCTAATGTTTTCTACATGCTAATTTAGAAAGTATGGAACTTTTTTCCAAATGTTTAGACGAAAAGAAAAATGCACTATTAATATTTGTTGAGTAGTTTTTTTTTTTTTTTACAGATAACTAGCTATAGTGCACATATTTAGCTAGTATTGCGCTGGCAACCGATAAGGTTTTATTGACTTTATTTTGTTAATGCCAAAAGAAAAAAATTGAATTTGACTTCTTCTTTTTTGCCTTGTTCTTAGAGCCTTACATAGTTATTTTTCATTGTTGCAGACCAGTAAGTCAAGCAAGAAAGGCAAGGGCGATGATGAGGATTTTGGCCCTCCGCTCATCATGAACAACGGCAAAGACAAACGCTTCAAGGACGAACAGGACCTCAAGGTGAATATGATTTCGTAAATTCAGTGCATCAATCAGTCACTCAAACTATTGAAATGAGTGTTTTTTACCATTTGCATGGCCGGCCTGAAATTACATAAGCCTTTTTGAGGTATGGTGGACACAATTCTATGGCACTATATTACATGTAGGTTTGGGTATATTTGTCTGTATACACTCAAACCAAACAGTGCACTCCCATAGTGTCCACCATACCTCAAAATAGCTAATGGAGGCCATGGCCTGTGTTGCTTCTGGTCTTGTTCTTGGTTCCCCCATCAAAAGTTTCCTATAGACTTGAAGGTTTTCTGGAAGTGCCCTTTGCAAAATGAAAATGTTTTTGCCCGTTCAAAGATGAAATTTCAGACTTGACATGGGTGGTCTGGAATTTCATTTTGGAGAGGGCAAGGTCATTTTCATTCTGCATCGGGAACTTCCATTGGAAAAATCATGATGTTGCTGGGTTTTTATTTTAGGAACACCAAGCCTAAGAGCAGGGGCAGCAAGGCGCTCTGACACAGTATTTAAAAAAGTGCCTGAACTATTATTCAGGACTATTATAGCCCTGTTTTATTTTCTCGCGAATTGCAATGCGAAGCAAATTTCCTTAGGTCACAACTGGAAAATCATGAGTGCGTACATGATTGTTTGCGCCACGTTTTTCGCTCTGCATTAGTTTTCGTATTAAGTATGATTGGGGCTTTAGACCCAATGAACGAGGGTGAAAAGCGCTCTGACACAGTGTTTTAAAAGTGCCTAATTTGGTATGTCATGGCCTAGCGGATAAGAGCACCGGACTCAAGCTCTGGTGTTTCTGATCAGCAGAGTGTGTGGGTACGAGTCCCGGTCGTGACACTTGTGTCCATGATTGCTTTGTCCTTTGGATGGGACGTAAAGCCGTTGGTCCCGTGTGTTGTGCAATGCACGTAAAAGAACCCAGAGCACTTATCGAAAAGAGAAGGGGTTGCCCCGGTGTTCCTGATTTGATTGGCAGCATATTGCGCCACAGCACCTTGTAAATCATTACATGGTGCTATTTAAAGGAGTAGGTCTCATACTTCAAACGTAGCCCCCAAATACCTTGCAGGAAAATACTTAATGTTGAAGCGCCTTGAGCACCACTGAGTGACGGATATGAGCGCTATATAAGAAGCCATTATTATTTTATTAATAGGGCCTTAATGCCTATTATCATATTATTTGTATTAACTCCTTCTTTTCATTTGGAAGGTTTTGAAGTGGAATTTCACAACTCCGAGACTGGAGTACATTGATCAGCTGAAGGATCAGCTGCAGCCGTGTGTCAGCAAGGCCATACTGACCAGCCTCTTCCATGCCGACTTTAAATATCACATACAAGCACTCACCACCTTCACAGAGGTAAGAACACCCCCTGTTATTGCAGAATGGTTTGATCTTGGGTTGGTGCTTTGCTGATGGAGAGGAGTATTCCATATTAAAAGAAGGGGTAGTCATAGTTGGTGCTACTTGATGTACACATGAGTGAGTCATTATAGTAAAAAGGTGTTTCATCATTAGAGGGCCATTCCATTATGTACATAGGGGTTTGCCTACTCAAGCTGACCATTTCTGGAACTCACTACCTGCTTCTGTCATTGTAGCCCAATCAGCTCAGTCTTTCAAATCCAGGATTCATAATATGCTTATAAACATGCCCCCTGCTCACAATTTATTAACTCTAGCTGTAGTTTATTACTACTAGCTTCTTGTTTGCTTGAGTAAGGTCAAAAAAAAAAAAAAAAAAATCTATATTTACACAGGAATTTTCAAACAAAATCAATTAAGGTACTACCCTACTCCCTAAGTCCAAATATCCCTCAAAGTTAAACATTTTTAAAAATGGCAGAGTTACGTTTCAATTCATACCTTTAGTCAGTTAGTGAAAACAGTTTGTTGCTTTCCATTTTGACACAAGGAAATTCACTTTGCTTTCACAAAAGTGAACTTGGGCTAAAATTGAATTTTGTTAATTATCCTTATTTTTTATTTATTTATCTATTTATTTATTTATTTTGTTACCTCTAGAATCTTGACACTTACAAAGATGCAACGATGGCATCCCTGGATGTCCTCCTCAAGTATCTGACCATCCGATTCTTCGACACCAACACCACTGTCATCATGAAGACGCTGCAGTACCTCAAAGCCGTCTTCACCGTCATGGCAGATGATGATCTGAGTCTGCGAGAACACGAGGCGTCCAGTTTCATCCCTTATCTCATCCTCAAGGTAAGACACAGAGGTATGACATTGTGTCGACCCGTTCACAACGTCACCGGTGTGTAAACGTTTCAAACGCCAGTTTCGAGACCCAGAACACTGCTACTTATTCCAAAACAGGTGTGGGGTTAAGGTTGTAGAGATTACACTCCTCACAGAGCTGGCAACTCTCCCTGTTTCTGCAGAAAGTTCCCAACGAAATAAACCAAGACTTTCCTGATGAACAAATCTGACAATCTCCCTGATTATTGAAACTTCGTCTCTATAATGTATTTCTAAATATCTCCCTGATTGTTGTACAGTATCTCCCTGATTGCAAGATGCAAATGTTGGCAGTTCAGTCCATGTCGTGACTGAAGTGTACAGGTTGAGTTCGATCATTCTAGCTAAAAATTTGGCTTCTACCGGTTTCAACAAAGACGAAGATTGCAGTGGCCGTTTTTCTACTAGCAGTGCAGCCAAACTTGTCCAAACGGGCATGTCTCAATATGCAAATTAGTTTCTGAAGTTTAACGAGCGCTTTGTCGTGCCAATGCAAAAATATCGTATCTTGATTTGGCAAAAACTTTGTATCTCAGCACCAAATGCTCTGTGCCAAAGCGTTGTATCTCGGCATGTACTTGTTTTGTGTGTACATCCGGACTGGTTTAAGTGAGATACAACCATTTCGTGATGAGCGTAAGGACTGTTTTAGGAAATACTCGTATCAGAATGTTTGAGCGTGAAACCAGACTTTCTGCTTCTTCTCACCCATACACTCTTAATTTGCTGAGATGTAGTTCGAGGAGCCATTCCAACAGTTTTATTTCAAGTTCTGCATCTCTTTGGAACTCCTTCCCCGGTGCATGTTTCCCTCCATCCTAAAATCTAGACTGTTTTAAGAGAAATATCAATTCCTACCTTCAGCTCCCCTGTTTTATTTTCCCCTGTAATAATTTTTTCTTCTTGTAGCCCCTTACCAAGAGTGGCTTTTAGCCTTGTTTGGGGCAAACTTGTATAATTTTTTTTTTTTAATAAAATAAATATTACATGGTATATTCTGTGCAAAATGATTGGATCCTGTCTCTTTATCAGGTCGGAGACAACAAGGAGAATATTCGTAAGGATGTCCGAGCCGTCATGCGCCTCATCACCAAGGTCTATCCAGCCAGTAAGATGTTTGGTTTCATCATGGATGGACTCAAATCCAAGAACTCTCGCCAAAGAACGGGTAAACTTTCTCTTCATTTGATTATATTTTTTTGTTTGGGGAAACCCAGAGTTGCGTACCATGGCCCAATTTCATAGCGCTGCTTAACGGTAAGCAAATTTTATAACAAACTATAACAGAAAATTTTGCTTAAGCGTAAGTGTATTTCACAGGTTGGCAAGAAAATTAGACGGCCATCTTGCGCGTTCACCATGGATTTGCATTGTTACGTCATTCATTTTTATACAGTAAGCACCGAAAGGTTAGCATGCCTTTTCGTGTGCTTACGGTTAGCAGCACTATGCAATGGAAATCAGTAAGCACAGCATCAGCCGTTAAGCAGCGCCCAATTTCATAGAGCTGCTTAAGCAGAAAATATTGCTTAACAATTGTCTGCTAAGCAGAAATGAGCAGGATACCAGTCGCAAATTGTACATGTGACATGGTAGTTTGGCTGGTAACCTTATTCTGGTAAGCATCATTTTGTTGTGCTTAGCTACTTTTTGTGCTTAAGCAGCTCTATGAAATTGGGCCCAGGTGGGAAGCAACCACTAAGAGGATGGGCAGTGGGCCTCCTTCCAGAACCATGGTCAAGACGGAGGACCCTCTGATGTTTTGGTTTTCTTTTTACCCATTTTGTAGAATGTTTAGAGGAACTTGGCTACCTTATTGAAAGCTACGGAATGAACGTCTGCCAACCCTCGCCGCCCAAAGCCATGAAGGAAATAGCCGGCCAGATTGCGGATCGAGATAACAGCGTCCGCTCTGCTGCCCTCAACACCCTGGTGCAAGGGTACCAGGCAGTAGGGGAGGAGATCTATAAATACGTTGGACATGTAAGTAGGATGGATACCAGTTGTTTATGATTTTTCCCAGATGTGGGGATTTTTTATGGTCATATTCTGGAAAGACATCATGTGCCCACTCGGAGACGAAACAAATTGTTCATGATTTGTCCTAAACTCTAGATTTTCATTTGTGGTGAAGTGGTTTTAAACATTTTGTATGCGACCAAAGTAAAACCTTTAAATTTGATAGAATTCTCCAGCATTGTTATTTGCCAGTTTGTAAATGTGGACTTTGGTTTTTTTTCAATAGTTGAACGACAAGGACATGGGAATGCTTGAAGAGCGAATCAAACGCTCTGCCAAGAAGAACCCCGGGGCACCTGCCAAGGCTGCCCCGGCTGCCTCCCAGCAGAAAGACGACAAGAACTCCAAGCTTGACCCCAAGAAGGCCGGCTTGCCGTAAGTCACCCTCAGAACTTATTTTAGACAAAAAGAACAAAGTATACCCATGAAATTATTGTTGATTACAAGAAGCACTAAGCGTTGAAGATGGATGTTCATCTTAAAGTTCCTTTCAAAAACAGCTCTATGAAATTGGGCCCTGGCTTTGCCAGTTTCGACCTTGAGTTACTGCTTGTTATTTTTAGAACTAGAGCTTGTGTAACCCCAGGGTTTGCCGTGGCTCAACATGATGACACAAGTTGCATTCCCGAGTCACCACTTGTTTCATTCGCATTCCTCCGGTTTTGATTCTCAGCTACCAACTCTCCCTGATTTTGCACAGAGTTCCCTGAAAATAGACCAATCTTTCCATGTTCGTATGAACAAATTTAAAAATCTTCCTGACTATGGAAACATTTTTCTCTATTTTTTTGAATGTAAATTCTAAATATCTCTCGTGATTGTTGTACAAAATCTCCCCGATTACACATCTTCATTGTTATATATAACGTTTTTAACTGCCATCGTAGATAGTCAAACACCCCACTGTAGTGAACTGATTTGGGTGCTGCTGTGTCTAGCCTTACCATAGCACCCTTCGTACAAATCCTTGACCAAGATTCATTCAAGGCGGAGGTTAACAAATTTATCGAACCTCCTTGCATTTGCTGCCATTGCAGAGGTCAAACGATTGAGAAGTGATTGTGTCGTGTGTATGCACACCTCGCACAACTCTCCGCCGATGATAGTTCTTCCCTTGACGTCAGTGAGGGCGCTGTTTGAGCTTGTGATGTCGTGCAAGAGCTCTACTGATAATACACTTTGCATCGTTTAGTCGTTCTAAATCCCTTAGTTTGGTAGTTGACACCATTCAGTGTAGCAGACTGCTTTTTGACGCCGTAGTGTTCAAGCTGTTACCATCCAGCACTCTTACTACAAGCCCTTTAAGATAATCATTCCCTTCTATTTACCCCCTTGTGTTGTACAACTCTCGTAGAGCTTGTAACTGAATGGTGAACTCACTCTCGACTGGTTTGGACTTCACATGAATGCACACATGCAAAGTCAATCTCGCCGTATCAAAAAACTAGATTTTGGGAAAGATTTACCGAAGTTATGGAATTTTTGTCATTTGGTTTACCTTGGGCTGGTTCAGAATTTCTACAACCTTATATGCAATTCTATCAGAATCTGTTAGCATCAATCAAGGTCTGGAATTACATAGAGGCCGTGACCTCTGTTATCCTGGCCTTGATGCCCCTTCAAATTCAAAAAGTTCTCTTAGACTTTAAGATTTTTTCAATGAAAGTGACCTTTGCAAAATAAAGCGGCCTTGTCCTCTGAATGATGAAATTTCGGGCCTGCAATCGATGGAAATTTGGCTGTATAAAAAGCAGTTTAGTTAACACACTTATTCTCATTTTACCAAAAAGACGCCTGACTTTTTTAGCATTCAGCCTCACTTTAGTTACATTGGTGTAAATTGGAGAAAAACAAAATGGCTGCACCAGAAAAGGTCTTAGATTGAACTGGTACCCACACTCATTCAAGCACGGTTGGTTTGACTAGTTTTTAGTTCATACAAATCTAAACCTTACTGCTTGATTCTGATAGAATTGAGGTTGTCAAGTGTGTCCTGAATGGTTTTTAAAATACTTGCCAAAATCTTCTTTTTTTTCAGAAAAACTTTTTTAAAAAGTCCGCCACTTTTTAGTCACACTTTTTCAATCAGACGCTGTATAATTCTTAGCGACAGTTTTCACTTTGCATTTGTGTTTGTGTGAGTATCCGAATTCGACTAGCCACCATCACTAAAAGTAAGGCTATCGCTTACAAAACGCTCATGATTACTGTCATGGCATCATGATAGAGCATTCACTCTTACAACGGAGTGTCTCAAATGTAGGGCAAGTTCTTGGTGCAACGGAACACTCCCCCTGGGCACACGCCCCCAATCCATTGGAACGCCAGAACGTTTCCCCTGGATGGCATCGTTGTGCCGAAGTACAGGAACAATCCTACACGAGTGAACACATAGACTTAGTATTTTGAATATTCCTATAAATACACATTCTGGAGTTCCAACGGAACGGTCCACGAGCACGTACTGCAGCGTTCACCGGTAACAGTGGTCCCCCCTGGCCAAATGCTAGTTAAAACACTTGAGGACCGGTCAAAATTCTCACCGAGTGGTCCAGCTGGCTTGTTCAGTGTTGAAAAGCATCCATATGTATGGACCAGTGAAAAGGCTGGTGGACCAGTTAAATGACGAGCTGACTTGTTCCTCTTGCTAGTAGTCACTGAAAAAGTTGCGGGCAAACCCCGCACTGGAATCTGATCCAGTTTAAAACAATCCTACCGTTCCGACTTCTGAGACACTCCCGAAGCGAGGCGGATTTAGAACGAGTTATTTAGAGCGGTATCGTGAGAGTTTTTATAAGCGATGCAGTAATGTTGGAAAGCCAAAGTGACGGTGGCTAGACGAATCGGAAGATGTGAGATACCAAGCCGGCCTTTTTTTAAAAACCTGTGCAATAGTTTACTTTAACACCCTGTTCCACTTTCCCCTTTCTTCTTTGCTTCACCTAGTCCCGGTTGGAGAGACCAATACAGGTAAAGATAAACTTTATGACCTTGCGCAAAAAAACCCCAAAAATTCCAAGCCTTGTCAAAATAATGATATTAATCCGAGCTGGCAACACAGCGCAATGTGGTGCTCTTATTTTGATGTAATGTACCGGTTTGTGGTCGTTTTTGTACAAAATGCTGAATTTGTTTATGCAGCAAAACAATTCGGAAAGAGAAATGGCGTTTCTGTTTGTGTTTGAATTGGCGCCTCCGGATGCGGCTGTTGCTAAGGGTATTACTATGGATGCTAGCCTTGAAGCCATTTCACTGGATGATCAAGCCACAGACAGCCACAGACCATGGCTTGAATTTGGGAGAAATAACCACAAAACTGCAGGGCTTGTGTAGCAAAAAAAACCAAACTTTACTGGGCACCAGAAAGTTTTGTAAAATAAGAAAAATGAAGGAAAAAAGAAACTTGATTCCTTACATCATGCATTTAAATGTTTTGATTTTGAGCAATAATTACATTCAGACGTAAGAGAAGATTTGTCTCTTTAGATTTAAAGTATACTTCATTATTCAATAGAATTAAAAGGATCAGACTCCACATACTTTGTTTCTGTTCAAGATATTACACAGTGAGGTACATGATTTATTGATTGATCAATTGAAAAATGCACACAAAAATTATTTAGTGGCCTGATGTGTCGACCTTAGCAGAGTCTTTCTCCAAGGCTTGATTGAAAAACCTAAGTCAGCCGGACTTGTCTAGCCATAAGTTTACTGGCCTGAAACTAAAACCACTGGCCTCAGGCCTGCATTCCAGTGTAGAATTCGAACCCTGCAGATGCTTTTTCAGACACAGCCGTACATGTTATTAATTCTCTACTTTAAAGGGAAGGTATACGTTTGGTGTTGACTCTGAAAATTAATGGCAATAAAAAAACTTACTTGGTAAGAAGAACAGCAGCTTTGGAATTCATTTTGAGAAACTTTTCACAGAAAAATATATCACTTTTTAATCCCCAAAAATTTGAATCTGAGAAGCGTTATGGCCGTAACGTTTCTCAGATCGTGTATTCCTATAGGGAACATTCTTCCTGCGTGGAAATATTCGCTCCGTTTTTTTCCCTGGTGATATCTCAAAAACGCCACCACCTTTTGAAGTGAAATTTTCACAGGTTAGTTATATTGTATATACACCTACATTTATATAGGATTAAAACAATCAAACGGTTCCAAAAACCAAAGGTATACTTTGCCTTTAAGCAGGGGTGTCCTTTTTAAGGATTTTTTTCAAATTCTCCTGTACATGAGCACTCAAATTTTCCTGAAAGACGTAAATTAGTCACTACTCACTAGAGAGAAAGAGAAATGGTCCGCATTGTGTCCAAACAAGGTGTTGTGTTTCTGGTGATGCACAGAGTCTGACAACCTGTCTCTATCTGGGAGGTTACAGTCAACTCTGTTATTTTCTTTTTACCCAAGTATGCTGGGGGAGGGCTTGTAAATTGTTATTTAAATTACTTTTAAAAAAAATTGTTTTCTGTACCTGGTCTTAGAAAATTAGCTGCAAGTAGAGGTTGCCGTGCTTATCAGGCTTGTGTGTGTCTTTTTCTTTACTCCTTTTTTGGTTTTGCACAAACTGATTGCCAGCTGTGTGCCGTTACAAAGCTTTAGCCTACACACACTGTGGTAGAATCTCTCAAGCTTCACTTTTTCAGTTTTTATTGCGCACTTCTGTTGATGTTTTTTGTTTCAAATGTCAAGCTTTATTAGAGACATTTTTGTTGCGGTGTTTTTTGTTTTGTGGTGTATTTGCTCTCGGAACAGACTGTTTGTGATATTGTTTTTTTGTTCAATATTTCGTTTATGAGATGTGATATTTTGGTAGGATCACAAGCTGTGTCCAGTAGACCTTTTAGTATCATGTTAGCGCCATCTTACTTTTATTCCGTTTAACATGTATCCATAATGAGGCTAGGAGAATTAGTCTGTTCCCTCATTAGTTTATTGCAAATCAGTAGTAAAAAATCAACTAAGGCACACAGGGAACATAGTAAAAAAACATGATATTATTGTAAGGGTCTGTAAGTGAAATTGAACTGCCTTTGCCAAGTGCCCCATCACCAACACATTTTTGTTTTATCTGCATTGTCTGTCTGAAATGACACAAACCAAGCATTTTTAGGCTTTTATAATTTGACATAGTAGTGTTAACAAAAACCCGAAGCTATACACAAGACCTTAGCCTAATGACAGCACTCAAATTCGGGGGAAAAAATCCACAAGACTACGGGGCTTTTACAAGACCTGAATCAAAACGAGGAAAACTATTGACACAGTGTCACAATTAAACTTGTTTTATTTGAACAAGCACTAAGAGAAGATTTCTTGTGTCTCATGGGTAGCACTTTCAAACTCAACAGAATTGAAAGATATTTATCGGTCTCAAAGACAGCATTTGAACATAGTTTTTTTGAACTCAGGATTGCTGGATTTGTCCAGGCGTAAGTTTACCTGCCTGCCGTAAAAAAAAACCCCACCCTGGCCTTGGGTCTGCGGTCCAGTGTAGATTTCAAGCCCTGAAAGACATGATATCAAGACGGTTGGATTGATTGGGGCGTTTGTTTGTTTGTTTGTTTGTTGTGTTCTGCTGTGGCATGCTATTTCAGCTTCTAAATTTGCATGGCTTTATAGTCTAGTCAATATTCAGGCATGCAGCTTTCCAGCAGAGTAGCTGATTTTAAAAATGTTGCCATTGAAAACTGAAAAATATGCAACAAATAGTTGTGTCTAAGGCGATTTTGACTTTGTCTAGTAAAATCAAGTTGCATGTCTGCATATATTTTAATGTGAATGGTGTAATGTCACCCCCTCCCCACCTCTTAAAACACTCTCTGATCCGTCTGGGGTGCAATGCCTGGATGGGAGCGATGAGTTCTGCAGCACCCCAGTCTACTAGGTGGTCGGTGATGTTGGAGTGCTTGACGATGGCTGACTTCTCATAATCCTTCCTCCTCCCGTGCGCTCGATGTTCCTTGAGTCTAGTGGGATTAAGGTTACGCCCGGTTTCCCCGACATAAACCTTCCCGCATTCACAGGGAATGCGGTAAACTCCTGCACGTGTGGAGGGATCTTGCTTGTTCTCGTGAGATTGAAGAGAGCTGTGAAGTTTCCTTGGGAGCAGAGTGGTAGACCTTGATCCCTGCTTGCCGGAAGATACGCTGGAGACAATGGGAGGGGGGACCTAGGTAGGGCAAACATACTGAGGGTGTGGATGGTTGACTTTGGGTATGGGAGACCCTTCGGTCGGGATTGGGGACAGGCTTGCTTGTCTTGATTTGTCTTGAGTTGTAGACCGTTGCACTTCAGTGTAGTCTTGATGTGCTGCAACTCCTGCTGAAGGCTGTCTGGGTCACAGATGTTGTAAGCACGTTGCTGTCTGGGTCACAGATGTTGTAAGCACGTTGCTGTCTGGGTCACAGATGTTGTAAGCACGTTGCTGTCTGGGTCACAGATGTTGTAAGCACGTTGAACCAGGGTGCGGTTGACAGAAGACATGATTCTTGGATGGTGGAAGGATCGCTGGTTGAGATATCGGTTGGTGTGGGTGGGTTTCCTGTAGATGCTGTAGTGGAGTTTGCCGTCTGGTTTCCTAGTGATGACACCATCAAGGAAAGCGATCTTGCCGGACTGCTCTTGCTCCATGGCGAACTTGATTCTGGGGTGTTGCTGGTTGAGGTACTGCAGAAACTGGAGGAGAGAGTCTGGTTCGTGTGGCCAAACGATGAAGGTGTCATCCACGTAGCGGAGCCACAGGCTGGGTCGGAGATCGGCGGTGAGTAGGGATGACAGCTCAAACCCTTCCATGAAGATGTCAGCTAGGACTGGGGATATAGGAGATCCCATGGAGGTCCTAGCTGTCTACTCGTAGAAATTGTCCTGAAATTTAAAACAACTAGAAGAAACACAAGGTAAAAGGAGGTCATGAATTTGATCAGTCCGGTCAGACAAGGAGGGGTCATGGGTAAGTCTCTCCTTCCCTACGAGGCAAGCCTCATCTGTGGCATTGTACCACTTTCGGTCTTCAAAACCAAGTAGTTTAAATTTGAATTTTAATTACTCCACCCAACAGGAACCCAGGCAAGATGCAGCGGCCTGGCACTGCGCCCCCTGCCGTCAAGAACGGACCCTCCAGTAGGAGCTCAAACCAGCCCAAGACCTTCTCATTAGACTTGGAGAAGCTTGGGCTGGAATCCAGCGAGACGGAGCCGGAGATGCCGCAGCTCCAGGATACCAACGTGGACGAGATGATGACGGAGCCAGTGGTCCTACCCAAGAGAAGGTAGAGTTACCTCAAAATGTCTTAAAAACATCTTCACTTAAAGAGGGCTCCGAGATCGACTGCTGCCAGGCTTTTAGCCAGGATTTGAAAAGAGGGTGTCCAAATTTTGACTGGATTGAAAAACAGGGTGTCCAAATTTTTAGCGGGGGTCCTAGAGGTAACAAAAGTTTTTAAAAATTGAATAAAAGCTGTTAGAAATCTCATGCTTACATGTACCTTTGCCTAATTTGCTCTTTTTAAAGCACTGTTGGACTTGGCTTGAAATGTACAATATGCCTTTTAAAGAAAAGTATTTTAATTTGGGGTTGAACAAACACAAATTGACCAGAGCGGGATTTGAACACGCTGGCCCTCTACCAACTGAGCTATCTAGCTTTATGTTGGCAGTCTCCCTATGTTGTCAGCATCTTTGTTCGGGATTGCCAGTCAGAAGCCAAACAACCGTTAGCTGCCATGCAGCCATGGAACACACCCAAGTGTACGATACAACCTGGGAAGCGGCAGCCAGGGGATCATCTTAAGGGGATGCGACTTTTTAATATTTTATTTCAAGTAATAAACCACAAAGGAAACTGACTGGGTAAATTTTTTAATAATTTGGGGTTGAACAAAGAAAGACAAAGTATTTTCACAAAACTCTTCCACGTTTTAGATTCACCAATTTTGTTGAAGTGCCTTGGGGTTGTATCAGTGTTGGGTGCTCAACAAAACCATCATATAGTATTAACTTAAATGCATACTTTACTTATATATTAGGTTTGCAGTAACACCATGTGTATATCTACTAGCTATGTAGATTTTTTCTTGTAGAACCAGGTCTTGCTTTTTAATTCTACTGCCGCGGAGTAGATTTGGAATCGGGAGACTACTTAGTTCTGAAAAGAACTGTCCAGCTTATTAGCTACTACCTGGGCGGAGGGTAGGAAATCGGCCGGGACTACTACTTTAGCTTAATAGTGGATCGGATCGAGGGGACTTCTCGTTATTAACTTCACTGCCGTGGAGTGAGCTCTTGATTTGGTCTCAACGTTTCGACTAGCTTGCTCTAGTCATCGTCAGGAGTCTCCCGGTTCCAAATCTACGCCGCGGCAGTAGAATTAATAAGCAAGACCTAGTTCTCTAAGAACAAATCTACACAGCTAGTAGATATACACATGGTGTTACCGCAAACCGAATATATATTGATACCTCACCATGCAAAGCCTCAAAAAGTACATACTTTGTTTCCCGTTTCCCCCTTTTTTTTTACTAAAGAAGTAAATTCATTCTTTTGTTTGTTTCAAGGATTCAAAAATCTCCCATCCCGAACATAATGCAACTCAATTTCATGGTCTCACAAGTTGCAAGCAACGATCTCTCTGTCAGCATCAAGTCACTCGCAAAGGTGAGAAAAGAAAGTATTTTGCAGACGGAAATGTATATTTCTTTGGAGGATTGGTACAGGTATGAACTTCATAATCACGGAGATAAAACCGTAAGCCAATAATCTGCCATGGTATGCTGGAATCTCGAAATGCTCGGACCTACTGCCCATTCAGCCAAATACGATGATAAAGAATGGTGGCAGTCTGTCCATTCTTGTTTGCCACATTTGTATAAACAAAAGGACAAAGCTCTAGAATCGGGGATTACACAACGACTTCCAGAAAAGGGATATTATGAGTATGAATGCCAGTACCGTCTGCCTTGTATGGGTAAAATATAGGGTAGCTTGGTAGGTGCATGCCTATGCATGTTACACAATAGAACGGCTGGTGTATTTTCACATCATCTGTTCAACTGACCGCAACAAATTGAGGGCACTCTGAAGTTGTTGGGGGGGGGCAAACACAACCCTCTGCCGTAGGCCAGTCTAGAACGATTTGGCGTGTTACATTAGCATGTTATCTGACATTTCTTCCTGGTTTACACCTTGTCTCATCACAGCTTGACGAAGTCCTGAAGGAGCCTGAGCGCAATAAGATCCTCAAAGATCACGTGGACCAGCTCCTGGTCGCCACCTCACTGCAGTTAAGGATGGCCTTCAGTAAACACATGGGCGACCCCTCAACATCAAGGGAGGTTGTCTTGATGTGCCGTTGTATGGTGGCACTACTCATGTCGGTAAGAGAGTCTTGGTTTTTTGGGGGGGGTGGGGTTTGCTCTGAGTTTTGGTTGAGTTTTGAACTTCAAGGGTTTCAAGTCTTGAGATTGAGTTGAGTAAGGCTGGAAAATTTAGTCTCAAGGCTATGATTTGTTAAGAGTTTGAGTGATTGACTTGAGTGAAGGGGCTTGTAGATTGAGATAAGTTCAGGGGTTTTTGAGAGCTTTATAAACAGCTTTTAGTAGCGAGTTTTGGGGTTGGAATTAGCTGAAACTAGTGAAGAGTTGTAAGACCAAATTGTGGTAAGTTTTCTACACTTAAGAGAAACTCAAGCAATGATACTTGAGGATTGAGAGTAGATTAGGACTTTCTGAGAGTTTTTAAGACCAACTTGAATCGTAAGTCTTGGAGATGTCTAGGAGATTGAGACAGGAACCGCAATTCTTCAAATCTTTTATCCCTCAGCTCTTTCATAGTAAGCCCTTGGCCGTGGAAGCCTCCAAGGACGTCCTGAGTGATCTCCTGAACGGACTCATCATGGTGTTGCTCGACGATCGTCTCATGGTACTCGAAGGAGGCCCTCAAGTGATGAGATCTGTCAATGTTCTCCTGGTCAAAGTGGTTGAGAACGCCGACCACAGTAACACTATGGGGTAAGAAGAGTTGACACATCTTAGATCAGTAAAAATTCAGAAAAATTATTTCCATACTGAAGTTTTTTTATGATCATTTACTTTGTGGTATTTTCTCCTGCCCTTCCCCTTTGTGGACTGTGGTTCGAATCCAGTCTCGGACTGAAGTCTTTGGGTTTCTGTCCTTGTTTGGTTACGGAGGTATTTCCCATTGGGGGTTTTCCTCCCACATCTAAAACTGAACATTTTGTCATCTTCTCTCCGCAGGTTTTTATAAGCCCGCGGGTTACAGTGCTAGTCTATTTTGAGGATCCCAACTGTTTCATTACCTTTAGTTATGTAAATAATAACACAAAATAGTTTTTCAAACTTAACCAGTCAGTCAGTATTTAAAGCAAAAGATTTCTGACAACTGTTGAAGTTTTAACAATGATACACCTTGCCCTTTACATAGCGCTCTTATCAAGCTGCTACAAGACTGTGCAGCGCGGGAGAGTAGTGCTCCTAAATTTGTCCAGCTTGTGATGAAGGTAAACATTGTTTTGTCCGTTTCGCTTGTTTTGATTTTAGGGTGATATTGTTCCTGCAGAAATATTTGGAGGGGATGTTGTTTTAGGTTTTTTTTGGGGGGGGGGGCGACAAAGAAAAATTGATTTGGAGCAGGACTTAAACCTGTGACCTCCGGATTTGCAATCTGGTGCTCCACCAACTGAGCTATCTAGCCCTATCGTTGGCGGTTTTCCCTTTTTAGAATATTTTTCTAAAGTAATATTGAAGTAAAGATTGAGGGGTATGGATGTTTTTTGTTGGTGTTTGAGGGATGATTGTTTTTATGCGTTTTTAAAATTGTTGTATATTTGTCGTTATTATTATATTGTTATATTGAACTCTTTATAAGACGGGCGTGTTATTCCACTAGAATGTCTAAAAAAGGAGGCCTTGTTGTTTATCAAGTTTTGTCAAATAATGTTTTTAAATGTCATGTCACAAAGTTAAAAATGTTAGGGCATTAAGCGTTTGGAGCTTTGTAATCTAATAAACTTTGAATAATTTTTTGACAAAGTAGTATGATTTTTTTTCCAGCTTTGTAATCATACCACCTTTTAAAAAAAATTGTTCAAAATTCTTTGTGAATTTAGTGTTTGTGGCGTATGGTCCGCATGATGCCAAACATCATCGACAAGTTGAAGGTGGATCGGATCCTCCTTGATCTTCATCTGTTCCTGAAGGCTTTCCCATCAAACAGCTGGAGTGACCGGCCAAGTGACACCCCTCTCCGGACAGTCAAGACGATACTCCACTCACTGGCCAAGATCCACGGAGAGAAGGTGAGATTTATCAATCCTGGTTCAGGGCTTGAAATTAACACTGGACCACAGGCCCGGGGCCAGTGATTTTAGCATCGGGCCAGTAAACTCACAAACGGACAAACCTGGTGGTCTCGTGTTTTCCAATTGAACAATAATAGGCTACCTTATTGTGTAATATTTTTGTGACAAAATGTTGACTAGGAATCTGATAAATATCTTTCAATTCTCTTCAGTATTTAAGTGCCACACATAAGAGAAATGAGATAGATTTTCTCTTAGTGCTTGTTCAACTCATTTTGATTCTGGTCTTGTAAAATAAATTCTGGTCCAGTAAACATTTTGAGCTACAAGCACTGCGGTCTTCTGGATATTTCCACCAAATTCGAGCCCTGTGGTTGCCTTGAACAACTGCTCGGCAGAGCCATCTGCAAAATTTATTCCAGAGCAGTTCCAATTTTTAGAAACAGTTTTGTGGTAGAAAAAAAAAACCCAAAACACAGTTGATTGTAATGGTGTAAAACAGTACGACTGTGATAAGATTGATAATGATATGTCTGGCCATGTATCAAGAGTGGGTGGTTTTGGGTGTACAGTACCAAATCTATTACAAGATAGTCTTAACCAAGAGGTGGATGTTCACAAAATTTGTCTGTGTTTTTTTTTTCTCCCGCCGTGAAGATCCTGACCTATCAGAATTTGATCACAGACCCGGAGAGCTCGGAAATGGACGGGTACCTGAAGAGAGTACTAAGGAGTAACTGGATATCGTCACAGGGTAGTACGGGTTCCACGTCAGATTCTGTCAATGGATCTATGGACAATGATCGGGGGAATGTACAGGTAGGGTCTCCGTAGTGGTCTTGTTCCCCGACTGTCGGTTGGAAACAACTGTAGAAAGAAGATTATTTTATTTTAGCACCAGTCTAATTTAGGTTTTTTGTGCGACTCATTTTAAAAATCCTCTGCATTGTTAATATTTGTTAGTTTTTGTTAGTTTTTCTGTTTCTCTTTCTGTCTATTTCCTTTTATTGGAGGGAGTGTTTTGAACAATTCATTCATCTACTCTTATATTATTCTAAAAAGTTTTTTATTGTTAGAAGTGCTGAGAGGGATTCAATTGAATTTTATTTACCGATTGGTAACTTTTTGTGTGGTTGATTGATTGATTTATTGACTTATTGATTGATTCATTGATTGATTGATTCAAAAAGTTGTTTATTGTTAGAAGTGCTGAGAGGGATTTAATTGAATTTGATTTACTGATTGGTAACTTTTCCTGTGGTTGATTGATTGATTTATTGACTTATTGATTGATTCATTGATTAATTGATTTAACAAATTGTTTATTGTTAGAAGTACTGAGAGGGATTTAATTGAATTTGATTTACTGATTGGTAACTTTTCCTGTGGTTAATTGATTGATTTATTGACTTATTGATTGACTTATTGATTGATTTGTTGATCGATTTATTGATTGATTGATTGATTGACTAATTTTTAAAATTTACTTATTCATGTATGTATGTTTACTTATTTCTTCCTTTATTTATGTATCTATTTATTTACTTATTTGTTTATTCTCTTTCTTACTTACTTACTTCCTTACTGACTATTATTTTTTCTTTACAGAATGGGGCCAAAACAGCACCACGTAAAGCGCCCCCAAGAACAAACGACATCCTGGCAGAGATCTTCAAGAAGATCGGCTCCAAAGAAAACACCAGAGAGGTAAAACAACTGAAACATTTGAATTACTTATGTCATACTTCGCGGGGGCAGGGGTTGTCGGTCAATGGCAAATGACAGATTAATATAAAAGAAAGAAAAGCAAAACCTTGAACCATTTTTCTGCATTTTCTCTCCATATGAAATGATTTGATTTATGAATAATATAACTATCAAGTAATAAACCACAAGGGAAACTTGACTGGGGGAATTTGGGTTTGAACAAAGAAAACGTTTACTGGAGTGGGACTTGATCCAGTGACCTCCGGATTAACGTACCGGCTCTCCACCAACTGAGCTACCCAGCCCTATGTTTGCCAACATAAGGCTGGATAGCTCAGTTGGTAGAGCGCCGGTATGTTAATCAAGCGGTCGTTGGTTCAAGTCCCGCTCCAGTCAATTTTTCTTTGTTCGAACCCAAGTTAATAATATAAGTATTCAACAAGTGAAGACTTTTTCATCTATACCTTCCAGGGTCTGGCAGAGCTTTACGACTTCAAGCAGAAGTACCCCGATGTGGACATCGATCCCTTCCTCAACAAGACCTCTCAGATATTCCAGAGTTACATCGAGCGAGGGTTAAGGAGCATTGCTCTGGAGAGGCAGGAGAAAGGTGGCGTCACCGCCCCGTCGATTCCCAAACCAAGGAACAACAATGAAGAAACGGGTAAGGAAGAGTGAAGATGCTATTTATATTCATTCCACCACATCAATACATTTACAAATCAGGAGTTCAGTTTTTGTTAGTTACAAAAACCAAGGTGTTCGTGTGTGATGTAATCAGATGATGATTGAATGAGTTGATGACGACATTTTACCTTTCAACTTGAAATTATAGCTTTTGAAATGTTTTTCGTTCTAACTTCCGGGTTGAACCAGCAGACCAAAGTCAAGTTGGAACAAAGTTTCAGCTCGATCACTCATTTTTTTCTGTATACATAGATCTTGTAATACTGCACCTTGATGGTGCTGTGACGTGACACTTGATGACCTTGTATGTAGCAATTATGATTCTCCAGATATAGTTTTTGAAATATCAAACGTTGATTTTATGTTACAATGATGTCATTAGTGGCATCATCGTCTCCAAAAAATGTTTTCATGTACGTACTACAGGTCTAAGTACATACAAAGTTTCAAGTCTGATTCCTTTTTGGCTCATGAGATATGTTTTATTTTAAAGTGTTAGCGTTTAACTTACGGTTTACATGTGTAGACCGTAAGTAAAGGTCAAATGGGGTCGCACCCTTAGAACGATTTGTAAAATCCTTGAAGGGCTTTCAGATGATGTGATGATTATTAATGTACTATGTTTGGTTTATAAGATTTGTTGTATTTGGACACCTGAAGGTATCAGAAATCAAAACCTCTCCTCCAATTTCATCATGTTTGCATCTCTAGGCCTTTGGCCTAAAGTCCATGTGTCCGTCATGTGTTGTGCGCAACGATGAAAATACGCGCCAACCATTGCGATTAATGCCATGTACCCGTATTGTGTAACTGTGCTATCCCTAAAAATTACGTGCATTTGCTTGCCATGTACAGTGTATATTCATTTTAAAAGATTACTAATTATGTACAACGCATGTTATTGTTTCATTCAGACATTAAACTATTTCTCCTTCTAAAAGTGACTGAACATCTTTTGTAACAATTGTTTTTAGTATATTTTTTTTCATTGTTTTATGTTTTGTGTTGCGCATAGAGGCTCCTGCATTATGCGCCATATAAATGTCTTGTATTATTATTATTATTATTATTATTATTATCTTGTCGGAGCAAACCTTTTTCTGAACTGTTTCTCTCCTTCCTTTGCTCTTTACTCAAATTGAACGTCTTCAGCAAATTGAGAACTCTGCTGCTCGTGTTATTACCTTGACTAAAAAGTCTTCCTATATTAGGCCTACTTTAAAAGAGTTACACTGGTTACCAGTAAGTAGTAGCATTAAGTACAAACTTCTGCTCTTTGTGTATAAATCACTCACTAACAGTGCCCCTGCATATATTGATGATCTTCTCAAACCATACCATCCTCCTCACAAACTCCTGTCTTGCAATTCTAACCTCCTTATTGAGCCCATATCCAATCATTCGTGCTGTGCCATGCCTATGTAACAAATTGCCAGCACAAGTAAAATCATCTGTTTCTTTAATTCAATCTAAAAAAAAACCTAAAGACTCATCTTTGTGTTTTTGGTTTTGGTTTTTTGTTTTTACCTGTATTTTAATTTGCGTTTCTTAACTACATGTATTGTATTCTGGAATTCTTCTAAGCTAGGCCTATGTTTCATTTTGATTATCGTACATGTAAATGTTTTGTTTTGTTTTTGTATTAGCGCCATGAGCACTTTTGTGGATTTGTGCGCTTTATAAGTTTTCATTATTATTATTATATCCAGAGCCCACGGACTCGGCAGTTTCCCAGTCCGACGATGACATCACCTCCGCTAATGTTCTCCGCGAACGCATCAAGGTCCTGAGAGCAAGATGCGGTCTGGACAACGGACCCGACCTTCCTGAGAATAAGAAGACAGACACTATCTCAAGCAATCAAGAAGACTCACTGGTAAGTTACAAATCTCAATCGGTCTAGCACGGCCAAAGCGTCTACAACCTTGGAGGGCAAATCTGTTTGCTTTTAGCCAATACAAAATACCTTTACTTGACACCTTTATATTTCATAGTAATGCTTGATTGATGGGCTAGAGCCCAATTTCAAAAAAAATTTATGCTTACTAGAGTAAGGTTACCAGCCGAAATACCATATGCCTGTTTTCACTGGTATCCTGCTTTTTTTTGCTTAGCAGAAATTTTTAAGCGATATTTTTCGCTTAAGGAGCTGTAAGAAATTAGACCAAGGTTGTTTATAGGTTTGACTTTTGGAGTTGATGTAATTAAATCTATTTTGTTTGAATGTAAAATATCTGTGGTACTTTGATAATTTTGTGCATTGTTATCAGGAAGAAATGTATTTTTCAATGAATCAAGTTACTAATTAATAATTGGCTATTGTTTTAATGTCTAAGCTTCACTCTGAGCATCATTCATCACATCATCATCAAACTAACGAGGTAAACTCATTAACAAGTTTCTAATTAATGACAAAACGGTCAGGTTGGAGGGTGGAAGACGGACAAACAAATACACAGGACACAGAATGACAGCCTAACAAAAGCAAGTTACAGACAGAAACTCAAACAATTGAAAGACAGACAGACTGTAGACACAACAGACAGAAAGACATAGACAAGCAAAAACTAACAACACAGAAAGACAGACAATACAAAGATAGACAGACTACAAACAAAGACAAATAACTTACAAAAGTCAAGACAATTGAAAGACAGACAGACTATAGACACATTAGACTGCCAACCTGTCAAACAGACAGACAGACAAGACAAAAAAGGCTGATAACAGACAGACCCACAACAGACCGAAAGAATGGCAATGTCAAACCAGAGCTAAAAAGACACAATTTGTCAGTTTCGTATTGCAGTTTCATATCTCATGAATAAAAGGGCGTTAAATGAAAAATGCGTATAAATTTGAAAAAATAAACCAAAAACAAAAATATATTTTTTATAGAAAATGAATGTTCCTTTTTGGCAAACAATTACTTTGGAGACTACTCTTGATCAACAAACCAATTTGCTAGGAGCTCCAAAATGTACAAAAGCTATTTGATAACATCCGTGCAAATTGCACTAGCGACCTTTTAGTCCTGAGCCGACATTGTGAAGACAGATAGACAAGAACCCTGAACCACCACTTCTGCATCTAGACAGCATCTTGAACTACTCTCAAAATAACGCTCGGCATTTTTCGATTTTCAAAAGCACTAAAAATCTGTCACTAACCGCTGGTTACTTCATATGCATGCCAAATTTTTTATTCACCACATGTACTAATAAAATTTTAAAAATCTATTTTTATTTGAAATGTCTATACAAAAAAAACATATATTATATAATTTGTTCCCTTTTTTTTTCTGGCATCAAATATAGAGCATGTACTTTGAAGATGAGGCATGCCACTGCTAAGCTAACTTCCAGACTCCATCTTTTTCTTTCAATTCATTTTCTATTTCAATTTGTTGCCAAAGTTAATTTGAACAGAACTGTCAGCAGACAGTTTAGTGTGCTAGGCGTTTTTCCCTTTGTTAACCACTTGATGCTCCACTAATGACATTCCATTGTGTAGCGTGTTTAAGCAATGCAATGACCATGCAATGCTTAGTTTCTCCTGTAAAAACAGGGACAAAGGGTACTGAAATTCACGCTCCAAATCTCCTTTTTGGGGTTATTGTGTAATCCCAGATTTCGTTTCAGTTGGTCAATGTGTACATGTGTCTGGCAAATAGTTACAGTTTCATGCAATCAAGTGATGTCTAAGTTAGCGTACAGCGTAATTTTGTTTATTTCCATCACCACTTGTTTTCATTCCATCTCGCTTGACTTCTCAAGTGTGCAGTAGTAACACTGTCGAAAATAGAACACGGAGAATGCTGGGCACAGTTGACGTCTTTGTCTGGCGTGCACGCCCTCTATGTCAGCTGTGGACAAAGAGCATCAATACCATGTGACAAGCCTGTATGGCAAAATTAACAAGACCATACAATAGGCAGGCCTGGAATTGCATGGAGGTCATGAATGCCTTGGCCTCTGTTGACCTGGTCTTGGCCTTGGTGTTCCTTCAAAAGTTTACCAGAGACTTTAAGATTGTCCAATGGATTGTCTACCGGTTTGTGGTAACACTATATCTACTTTGCTGTGTAGATTTGTTCTTTGGGAACTAGATCTTGCTTTATTCTACTACCCCGGAGTAGGAAGTGCCCTTTGCGAAATGAAAATGGCCTTGCCCTCTCAAAGATAAAACCCCAGACCCAAAGAGGAATGACTGAAAATTGACATACAGCTGAAATGGCGGCACGCAGGAATTGTCTCGGGGCAGACATACACAGATAACTGCACAAACAGCATTCGCTGAGTTCTAATTCTGAGTAACATTCACATACATTTACTAACCAGAAGGAAAAAAAAAAAGCATTTTGTTAATTAACCCAAAATGATAATATAAAAAAAAAAAAGACAAACTGAGAATTTAACCATTAAGCTATTATTTTTTTACCCAATTTCTGTTGTTGCACGCTTCTAACCAATAACAGCGCTCTGGAAGGCATCTGTATAACCCAGAACGTGTAAGTAAAATAACATAAACTTATACAAATGCAGAGCTGCCAACTATCCCTAGATCTGAACAAAGTTCCCTGAAAAAAAAAAAAAAACCCCAAATTTGTCTATGTTCTGATGAACGATTTTGAAAATCTCACTCATTAAGGAAACTTGTTCCATATGATGTTGAATGTATTTCTTACTATCTCTCTGATTGCAGGATCATGCCAATGTTGGCAGCTCTGAAAATTGCTAACATTTGAAAATGTTTGTGCTTTGCTTTAGTTGTGTCAGGTTTACAACATTTTATGATACTTTCGCTGTCTTTTACTAAGTTGTGAGTGTGTTTTGTTTCAACATTTGAAGACCTGAACCTTGAGGTATTCAAGGCCTTGTTACCCCTGCTCAATACCTTCTTGCCCCTGTTCATTACCTTCTTGCCCCTGCTCAATACCTTCTTGCCCCTGTTCATTACCTTCTTGCCCCTGCTCAATACCTTCTTGCCCCTGTTCATTACCTTCTTGCCCCTGCTCAATACCTTC
The DNA here is from genome assembly GCA_023634235.1 of Pisaster brevispinus. Taxonomy (NCBI): domain Eukaryota; kingdom Metazoa; phylum Echinodermata; class Asteroidea; order Forcipulatida; family Asteriidae; genus Pisaster; species Pisaster brevispinus. Next base: position 2,923,372 of record JAMKCF010000018.1, read on the forward strand.
TTGCCCCTGTTCATTGCCTTCTTGCCCCTGCTCAATGCCTTCTTGCCCCTGCTCATTGCCTTCTTGCCCCTGCTCAATGCCTTCTTGCCCCTGCTCATTGCCTTCTTGCCCCTGTTCATTACCTTCTTGCCCCTGCTCAATGCCTTCTTGCCCCTGCTCAATGCCTTCTTGCCCCTGCTCAATACCTTATTGCCCCTACTCAATACCTTCTTGCCCCTGTTCATTGCCTTCTTGCCCCTAGTCGATGCCTTTGTGCCCTTTCAAAGGTTCCTCATTATGAATTGCCCTTTACAAGAACAGTCAAATCAGGGCCCAATTTCCTGGCACAGCTTACCCTGGAATTCTGCGCTTACGCCCATAGACTCCCGCACTGTAAGCGCAGAATACTGTGGTAAGCAGCGCCATTAACTAGGGCCCAATTTCATAAAGCCAGCCTGTAAGCACAAAAACTTGCTAAGCACAGAAAAATATTGCTTAGCAGAAACAGGTTACCAGCCAGCATTCCATACAGTTTACATTGTTGCCACTGGTACCCCGCTCATTTCTTGCTAAGTATAGAAACTTGCTAAGCAGAATTTTCTGCTTAACAGCTTTATGAAATTGGGCCGTGGCCTGTTGTACCTGGCCAAAATTATTGGCTCTGCTTACTGCGTAATTCAGTGCTTATGGCCACCATTCCTTGCCTACAGCATTAGCGCAAATGTCTGCGCCAGCTTGGCCAAAAACTAAGAATGCTCAATAACACGAAGTTAAGTGCTCAATATTCCAAGTGTGGAATATTTCTGTTGCTGTTGCTGCCAATTTTTCCGACAGCAGAGGCATAATGAGGCAAATTTACAGGCAACCAGCTCCAGGCAATTTCCTATAAGTGAACACTCACTTTTCACTTTTCGCATTATTTTCTTGGGGATAGTGAGTTAAAGAGTGTCTCTTGTGCTGCCTAAGTGTTCCTTTTGCATTCAGTGCAGTTGATTGCCTCCAAGTTGCCTGAACAAATTGACCTGTGTGTCCTGGCCTAAACAGTGTTTTCTGGATTTTCATCTGCCTTTTTTTATTTACAAATTTGATTTGTTTGTTGTTGGTTTTGTGATTGTTTTTTTGTTTTTGTTTTCTTCTACCCACTCTACTCCATACCGTCATTTCTTGCAAGAAAGTACTCTGTGTCATACTCTGATGCATGGAGGAGTTTTAGGAAAACATTATTTTTATTTTTATTGTCCGAGTCTCTTCTTATCTGTGTCTTTCCCAGGTTTCGTTCCTTCTTAACACTAGTGTGTAATAATCCCTATACAGGCATGAAATTGCACGATTGTTTTGTTAATCTGTTTTGTAAAATTTATGAAGAATAAATGGTGTATTGTGGCAGAGTGGTCAAGCACACTGGACTCAAGCTCTGGTGTTTCTTATCAGCAGAGCTTCAGTCTGATCTTGACACTTGTTTCCTTAAGCAAGACATTTAACCATTATCGCTTCATCCTTCGGATGGGGCGTAAAGCCTTAGGCTCCTTGTGTTGTGTTTACGCACAAGAGCCCAGTTACACTTACCGTTAAAAGAAGGGGTTCACCCCGATGTTTGTGATATGTTCGGCTGCCGTTTTCGCCCTTGTAAACCTTACAAGGTGCTTTGTAAATAAATTGGTCTTATGTTTCGAACATAGCTCCTCATACCTTGTAGAAACAATAATAAGCACTTTGAGATGCCCTCATGTATGCTAAAGCCCAGATATAAGAAATGCGTATCATTATTATTGTTATTTTAAGAATTGCAGAATGAAGAAAATTGTGAGGCAAACAAATTTTGTTGATAAATAATTTGGGGTTGAACAAAGAAAAATTGAGTAGAGCTGGATTTGGGCCAACGGCCTCCAGAAATGTGTCGGTGCTCTACCAACTGGAGCTATCTAGCCCAGTGTTGGCGGTCTACCTATTTTGTCAATTTCTTTTTTCGGAGTGCCAGTGTAGCCAGAGATCGCACCCAAGTTCTGAAAAAAAAAGAAAAAAAAAATCCACTAAATTTGTTCTTTTCTCAATCAGATTTCCCTTGGCTCCTCCTCGTCGTCGATGACCACGCCCTCTCAGCCCTCGTCTGTCCCCGACACCAACGTTGAGGATCTGAAAAAGAGATTACAGCGCATCAAAAGCTCCCTCAACAAATAGAAGATGAAGAAGACCGACGAGTTACTGTGGCAGCTACAACAAACCCTTCACCCAGATAAATCTGGTTTGACAGCAGAGACAGGTTACCAGCCAAAAAGCAGTGTCACATACATTGGTTCTTGCTGGTTCCTTTCTTGGCGGAAAAGCTTGCTTAGCTATAATTCAACTTTTAAAATGCTAAGAACATTTTGCTAAGCATAAATGTTAACCAGCCAAAATGCTATGTATTGTATATTGACTGTGACTGGTTCTCTGTTTATTTGTGCTCAGCAAACAAATTTGGTAAGCGATTTTCTTTCTTCTGCTTTGCAGCCAAAGTTGGTTCCCTACGAGAACTCCATCACTTATCCCAAGATTGTTTGAGGAAATATCTAAAATGATAAAAAAAATTCATGGGCTTTCAATCCTGTCCTCGGTCAAAATTTCTTGCTACTTTTTGTCCTCATTTTGCCGCTCTTGCACATGCAAAATATGTCTATTTAAATTTATTCACTACTATAAATATTCATAGCTTGTGTGTACTATTTCATTGGTTGTCTGGTATTTATGGCCTTGATTATTCCAGTGTCTGTCTTGTGTATGCAAATGAAGCAGTTGCTGAAAGCTGTAAGACAGATTGAAGGGAAGATATTCTTCTTAAAAATCAGAAACTTATTGTACTTTCAACCCTCCTACTCTTGTGACATTTTCAGTGAGTTAATCAGCCAATTAAAACTATTCAACTGCTTGGGTGGGTCTTGTATGGTGGCACAACTACATTTATACACAGAACTACCGGTAACTGTATAAATGTGTGAACTGTGTTGCTGATTTCAATATATTTAATGGTCAAACGGTAGGAGGGTTGGTTGTGAACTGTGTAGATGCATTCGTCACATGATATCATACTGCAGGCTGGCATAGTTTAGCAATCACTGAGAACCACAGTGGGTGATATTGAATGGTCAGACAGTAGGAGGGTTGACTGTGTACTGTGTATGCATTCATCACATGATATCATACTGCAGGCTGGTATAGTTTATTCATCGTTTAAGACCACAGTGGATAATATTGAATGGTCCAATAGTAGGAGGGTTGGCTGTGTACTGTTTAAATGCATTCATCACATGATATCCTACTACAAGCTTTCATAGTTTATCAATCATTCAAAACCACAGTGGATGATGTTGAATGGTCAGACAGTAGGAGGGTTGACCCCCCAAAAAGAGAGATGCTGCTGACATATCATGTGCCTCCCCCCTGCTTCACCCGTTCCATTGATCACACTTTTGTGTAAATAGGACGTTCTGGCCTTTACTTTAAAGACTTTCACCTCATCTTGTATCTGAATGTACAAAGCAGACTTTTGTATTTTTCTATTTGCGTTTGCCGTTCACAGTTTTATTTATTTACAGCTGTACGTTGTGAAGAGCATATACAGGAAGGGAGAATAAAAGAGAAAGTTGTTCTAATCAGAAAGGGCACTTTTAAAAATGTACAAAAATACTTAAACCTTACTCCTATAAACAGGATTTAATGAGAAAGTACATTTAGTTGTGTGACCCCCCCCCCCCACCCCGATGTTTTTTTGTGAAGGAATTTTGTTCTAAATTTGATTTACAGTGATTTTAAAATCATGTCAACTGCATTGCCCCACTTTCTGCAATTTATTTTTCATCTTTTTACCAATGACAGATTGTCAACTTTGATCCCTGACTATTGGTGGCGCTTGGCGCCAAAACCAGGCACTTTTCAAAACTTGAAACTGTGTATATTTACTCATCACATAATTGAGTATATAGGGCCTATCAGATAAGTATATCTCAAGATTGTAGAATGGTTAAGACGTCATATCACATTGATATCATGACTGATGTTTCGGTTGTCTTCACTTTTAATTACGTTGAACTATTCCAGTAAAATTGCCTGATTTGGTGTAGACTGTCACATTTTTACTGCAGCAAGTTGAGCAGTGATTATTTTGACTAATTAAATGTGCTTTGTTTCACTTAACAACGCCCCTAAACAACTCAAAAGGGAAGGTTTTGCTCAAGTGATAGGTGATAGATTTTCTGCGCGGCGATGACAACTTTTGAAAACTACAGGTTTGGTTTGAATTTGCCGATAACATTTATTTGAGGAAAGTTTTGTATGAGGTTTATGGGGTCACTACTAAAGGTCAAGTAAAGAATGTCTGAAGATCATGTATGGATGCCCTCAAGGTCAAAAGGGCATTCCTAGAAGGTCAGTGTTTTCTGCTGGTCATTGAGAGATCAGTTATAGACTGCCGTAAGGTCATTTAAAGGTCAATCACAAAAACCTGGAGGTCATTAAAGGTCACTCAAAGCATCCATATTCATTTTTTTATTTCTTTGTTGATATCTTTGACCTTTGGCTAACTCATAATTTACATAATTTATATCTTCACAGTATTAATAATCTCTGTATTTAATTACTGCATTGTCCTCTGTATCAAAATAAATGTAAATATATGTAAGAAAGAAAACTATTTGCTGTGTTTTGTGACATCGGTGTAAAAATACGACAATTAAACAAATAAATGCAAATGTGCTGCTAGGACCAACGGCATAAAGTGTGTGGTTGTCTTCATTTACGACGTCAGCACGTGCTTCTGTGCATTTTCCATAGGTTAAGAGTGATTGTTTTACACATTTGTCTACAATTTTGTTGCTGTTTATCTTAATGTGTTATTTACTTTGAGCCTATTTGTTTGTATAATTAATTAAGTTAATTAATCATGTTGTTACATCATCTACTGTTGACAATTGACATAGCGATTTTGTATTCAAAAGATGCTGGCAGAGTTTTTCTCCTGCCCCCTCCTGACCAAATCTTTACCCCCCCCCCTGTCGGTTGACACCCCCCCCCCCCCGTTTGTTGGTTTGAGTATTCATGCTTTTTAAATTTGCTAAATGCTCTTGTTCAATTGTACTTTTATTGACAATGACATAGTATTGCTTAATCTCCTGATGACGACTAGAGCACACTCGTCGAAACGTAGAGGAATTTGGAAAGCAAGACCAGTTTATCTTAGCATACCATGCCTGATATGGGGTGCAGAGGGTAACCCCCCCCCCTAATGTTCCAATACTTTAATACACTATTTTCCTATCACAGACGTACACCCCCCCCCCTCTTAAAAACTCTCAAGAACCGTTATGAGATTCCAAGCACACCATGCCCCATATTGAGCACCAACTGTTTCCAGTGAAGCTGAACACATTCATGGTGCACTGGAAAGTTTTAAAAACCTAACATTTATGTCGCTCGTGCAAAGCCTACACTTCATCAACACATAATTGAGAGCTTGTCTTTGTTTTAACTCCTTATCTTTCGTTGACATTTTTGTCGATGCTTCCTGTGAACTCTGAGTCACATGAAAACCGCCCGCCCCCTGGGTCGTCAGTTTTCAACCAACCCACTCAATTTTGTTTAAATCACTGACTGGCATAAACTCCCCTTTCCGGTGGACCTTGTTAAAACACAAAATTTCCTCCGAAGGCCTCGGAGAAATAAAATCATGTTTTCTCTAATAGATAGTGATAGATTTCATATTTTTGTCAGCCGTTTTAATAACTAATGTTGTCCTTAAAATCTCATTCCATATTTTTGTGACGGTTTCTTTCATTCCTACAAATTTTGTTCATCAACAAACAAGGTCATGTCGGAAAAGTCCCACATCGTTGCACATTGTAGAGAATAAACAATGAACTTTCCACGTAAGGTTTTAACTAAAAATAGCTGGTAAAGTTTACAAGTGTCGCATAAATGAACGGAATTAAAAGAATATTACATTTTTTTGTTGTGACCTTTCAATATTTATTCAAAACGAGAGTAATATCTGTCTCAAAAATTCATCATGAATGCACAATAATGTGAAGTTTGACCTTTTCATTGACAAGGGAACTGTAACGGTCATCTGTCTGGAAATTTATATATTATTAATAACGATAATAAAACCAAGTTTTTTAGCGCCTTGCAAACTACACAAAGCGCTTCACATTAAACACATAAAAACACGCTAGACTAAGCAACATCGATGTGTGACTTTCCCGACATGACCTTGGTTCAACGAAATTTGTAGCAGTTTAACAAAACCGTCCCCAAAATATTGGAATGAGATTTAAAAAATATGTTGGATGTATCATATCAAGTTTTATGTTAGATACAACAACCCCCTGCGTCATGTGTGTCATGTACGACCCCTTTCTCAAAATGTGCCGGTGGAAAAACCGCCCCCAGCGGCAGAAATCAGTTACGATGGCACTTAACTATCCCCCTCCTCATATTTGGAGCTACCTTCAGCAGCCAGATGCCGTGTCTTGACCTTGCTGTGAACCCTCCTCAACTTTATTTCAGGTTCCAAGAAACTTGATTCAATAACCTGATGTTGGACATCACCAACACCCACGTTCCGCCCCCATCCAAAAACAGTATTTTATTTAAATATGCAACCCACTCTGCTCCCTTGTGAACCCCCTTCTACAATATAATTTCCCCTCTTCTCCTTACACCTTCCGATACCAAGGTCCCCCACCCACTCTTCAAATCAACCACCCCGATTCACTCTTTTATAAAGTTGCAGTTACACAATTTAAATCTCAGTTTGGGTTTGTTGTTCAACCTTCTGAACGACAAACAATTTTATTTCAGAGTTTGGCCCGATAAATCACTATTGTTCTTTAAAAAAAAAGAATTGTTCCGAAGTAAAGCCTATAAAAGGGACGACCGGCGGCAACGCAAGCAAACCCATTATTATTTCATATCCGGTCGGGCCAGGGTGAATACGAGTGCACTGTTTCGAGAAGATTAGGAGTGGAACTGCTTTTTGCGGGAACCTCATTTCAGATGAGTAAAGGTCGACATCACTCGACAAATCCAGTCATCGGGTGGAATAACTCAAGAAGGAATTGTATCTGCATTGTAGGTAGAAAAGAGCATCAACCATTTCTTCAAGAAGACGTATCCTGCTTAGCTTGGTAAGTTTGTTTTTTTTCGAGACGCAAGTTTATTAAAATTTGGCTCAATTTGAAAAGAAGAAGTCAAAAACAATGTGTGAGTTTCGTTGCAAGAGGTGTATGGTTTGAAGCAAGTTGAATCAACTACTACAGCCGGATGGTACTTATTTGTTTGTTGGTATATACATGTATACCTATTATTATTTTATATAAGACAACGTATGTCCTAATTTTCTTCATGGAGTTCAAAGATTTGCTCTATGTCTTTGTTTCACGAAACTTTCCTTGTACGTAGGCCTATAAAATTCTCATATAAATTGTCATTTATTTTGCTTTTTATTATTTGTTTCTTTGTGGGGTTTGGGGTTGGAGGTATTAACCTCGTATCCAATTTGACCATCTTCTTATTTTTTATAATAAAAGGAATAAGCCTATGGGTTGTAAATAATATTCTATTTAAGGACTTCACTTGCACTTCCCCGTTTTAACTATTTTTCCTTTCCGTCACCAGACATCATGATGCGCACCCTTTTCTCAACTGCTGCGCTAATTTGCATGTCATTTCTAATTGGCTGTTGCCAAGCTGACGTCGACCAACCGCCAGAAGTGAAAGCCCTAAAGGAGAACACCACCACTCAACCAATCACCGAGCAGGAGCCCCAGCAACCAGAGCAACCGACCCCTGACCAGACGTGCTATCCCCGGGAGAAGTTGCCATGTGATTCACCCATCGTCATCGGGATGCCCGGTCCTCAGGGACCGATCGGAGCGCCGGGTTTCCCGGGGTCTCAAGGCCCGTCTGGGTTTCCAGGAAATCCTGGGAATAACGGGAATAATGGGCAGCCTGGTCCTGCTGGGCGGTCTGGGACGAAGGGGGAACCGGGAGAGCAAGGAGTTCCTGGTATCAATGGTAAACTTAAGACAATTTAACAATAACAACAACAAGAACCACAGAGAACAAGCAGAGAAGAAAATTTGCGCTATAAAGGCAACGACAAAATTATTCAACACAAATTTTCTCCCAAAATAATTGATAAATAAATATATTAATTTTATTAGTAGATAGTAAAAGTACTAAAAAAAAATTCTTACGTTTTCGTTTTTGACGACTCCCAGGTCCTACAGGCGGTCTGGGTTTTACCGGGCCCACAGGAGCTAAAGGTGAACCAGGATTAAAGGGTGATATAGGACTGACGGGTCTACCAGGGAAACACGGTCTAACCGGAACCCCTGGACCGGCCGGAGCCACGGGACCAGCAGGGATAAATGGCTTTCAAGGTAAATCACAAGACGATATTCGGGAGAAAGTGTTGGCTTAGAGAAGAACCGGTACATGTGGTATACCAGAGCCACACTTTTACTAAATATATTTAAATAGTTGTCCCCACAAGTTTAATACTTTGCTATTTCTTTTCTTATGATCCCCACCATAGAGCTTAAAGCATCACTTGTCCACTCGAAGATATTCCTCTTATGCTTTAACATTGTATACTATTTGCTTCATACGAAAGATTGGAGTAAACTATAACTATCACTATTTGAATTACCATTATTTTTTTCTTGTAAGCAATGGCTTTGATGTCACTGCGTTCATTATTTTAAAAAGGCCTTATAAAACTAGAAAGCAACTGCCTACATCTCTTTTCTCATCTCTCGATGAGTTGCAAAGTAATCCTTTAAAATTATTCTCAAGATCTTTCACTTGGAATTATTTGTTGAAACTTTATTGCAAAGAATGTAATACTGACGCGTTTGATCTTAAAAACAATTTAGGGGTCATCATTAAAAACGTGTTATTATAGTTTTATAAACTTGTATAACTCTGAAAATAATATTAAATGTCAAAACTCTATACAGGTATAAAAGGAGACCGAGGTTTCCCTGGAGTCAAGGGCGAAATTGGGGAATGCAAAGCCTGCTCTCCCCCGCCCGAGAGGGACCCTTCTAGAAGCCCAGACAGCACCGGGAGCAACTCCCGGAGAAAAGTGGCCTTTTCCGCTGCCAGAACAACCAGTCTCCTGGCAACCAACGGCCCAATCATATTAACTTACCAGAAGATTTTCACCAACCAAGGTGGACATTTCGATGAGGAGACGGGGATTTTCCACTGTTACGTTCCCGGTAAGCAATGGGCGTGCGGCTAATTTTCGCCATTTTGTTCTAGACCCCATTGCATTGGCTGCCGCATTGAAAAGTGCACGTGTGAAGAGCTACATCATTGGCTGAAAGTCGTGCGCATGCAGCGCGTACACGTGTGCACTGTTTCCATTAAGTTTGTCAACAAAGATGGCGGCCTGTCATGCAAGGGGTCTAAAATGACAGCAGCACCGAGGCTGGCGGGAAAATATGCCAATGGATCCCTTGCATATGACGTCATAAGCTGAAAACAGTCTCCTTACTGAGGAGGTCAATGAATAATTAGAGCTATCATTGGCTGAGAGTCGCGTGCACAGCGCGTAAACGCGTGCACGTTTCCATGTTTGACATGTTAAGATGGCGCGGCCAGTAGGGGTAAAAAGCGACTTTGTGTAGGTCGAGAATGCAACAAATAATTATAACACAAAAACAAACACTACAAATCATACAAAAATGAAACCAGAAAGTACTATTTGCCAAACGTGGATGAGGACTTTTCTGATGTAGTATATCTTTTACTCTGTAATGCCTAAATAGGCCTAATTTGTGTTTCTTTTCAGGAACTTACTTCTTTTCCGTCAACGTCTACAAGTCATCAAATCAGAATTTTCCGCTTGTCCAACTGCTGAAAAACGGTGAGTCCGTCCTCCATGGTCCTATTTTACGTTTCGGTCTTCATACCCGCCCCGACACCCCAATCCCGCACACCCACCAGGCAGAGGTGTCATGAGGGGATGTTGTCCTCGGTGTCTGTGTTATGATTCAAAGTAGAGGGCGCTATCAGCTGAGTTCTACATTCGCTAGCGCTGGACTCGGTTTTATTTATGATATGAAATCAGTTCATCCAGTTTTAATTACCTGTGTCACTCACGATTAAGCGATGTTGCTATGTCGTATACTACCTTGATTAACGAATTGGTATGCAAGAGGGAAAAAGCTGTTCTGTTACCCCCTCAACACAGCCGGCTCTCGCCCCGCCCCTTCCCCTGGAGCTTGTTCATGCGTGAACTTTGGTCGTCACACTGCGATACACAACCCATGCCTTGCATCGCGTGGTTGTGATGACAGACGCTATCTGTTTAGAATGTTACGTTTGTAAACGTGCAAAACAAACAAATAGTCATATCCATGCTCAGCTTAACCATGGTGTGTCAACTTGTTATGTTCTTTGTCACTAAGTCACTGATGAACGATTTGTGTACTTTATTTATGTTAAAAATTATGTGATGAACAAAATAAACGTTTTGAACAAAGACTAGCATTGCGTAATGAATACGCTACTTTGCTCAAATTGTTACGAAATCCTCCCTCAATCGCCAATCCTCGGTAGTATAGTGGTAAGTATCTCTGACTGTCACTCAGGAGACCGGGGTTCGATTCCCCGCCGGGGAGGATAGGTTTTTTTACTTCAAATTTATTTGCATCTTTTACCATGATAACATAAAAATAGCAAAGAAGTATACAAGTTTTATTTAGTATATCTTCCCTTTCTTTGATTTCTTTGCAAAACCATTTTCAATTGTTCATCTTTTTAACAATTACTGGAGGATTCTATCACCAGTCAGGTATTAATTAAATTGTGCTTTATTTTACTATTTTAACTGTACGTCATACTAAAAATTATGGGATGCATTTCCATTGAAACCATATAGGGTCAAATTTCGACAGGCAGAAAGTGTGCACAAAATAATATGTTATAACTATAGAGGCAATGTCACTATGATATTTTGAATAACATAATTTAGACGGCAAATCTTGTATATTTATTTATTTGTGTTAATTTATTAATACTTAAAACAATATTTCCCAACCACAAGGCTAGGAAAGTCACTCATTATGTGGGTGCAAGGATTTATAAAAAAAGTTAGAAGCTCATTATGGTGTACATCTTTTTGTTTTTTTATAGGGTGTTTTTTTTATAATTTGTTTAACAAAAATTCATTAGCTCTCACCTGAACTGCCTTCCGGGCTCATCATTGCATGAAGCTGCTGAACAGAAAATATTGCTTACAAAGTTCCTGCTGTTTATCTTATTCTGTTGAAATAACTAAATCTACCTTTTGTGCTTGAGCAGCTTGAGCAAAGTATCTTTTTGGTAATTGTCAAAGACCAGTAGGCCCTATCCTCACTTGGTGTATCCTGGGCTGAATTGGTCACCAAAGTTGCACGAAAATAATGAAAGAAAAAACATCCTTGTTGCATAGAATTGTGTGCTTTCAGATGCCTGAGAAAGGCTTCATGCCTGGAGCCTTTCCCAGATCCAAGTTAGTGGATGAAAGTTACCTCTTTCTCTTAAACTACATAACTTCAAAGGGGTCTTTTCTGACATTGTTTTATAATATCAACATCTCCCCAGTGCTCTTCACCAAGTACTGGCACAATTTAGACATAATTTAAAATCGCCCAACAAGGCCTGGGCCCAATTTCATAGAGCCGCTTAAGCACACAAAAATACAGATAAGCACAACAAAGATATGCATACCAGAATAAGGTTACCAGCCAAAATACCATGTCATACAATCTGTGACTGGTATCATGCTTAGTTTTACTTGGCAGAAACTTTTTAAGCAATATTTTCTGTTCAGCAGCTCCATGGAATTGAGACCATGGCCAGAAGGCAACTCCTGGCATGGGCCCAATTTCATAGAGATTCTTAGGCAGACAAGTTTTGTTAACTATTTTCTGCTAAGCAAAAATGAGCAGGATACCAGTCAAAGATGGTGCATATGACATGGTAATTTGGCTGGTAACCATATATCCATGAGCATAATTTTGTTGTGCTTAGTTACTTTTTGTGCGTTAGCAGCTCTATGAAATTGTGCCCAGGTGAGAGCTACAGGGAGAAACACTAAAAGGTTGTCATCAGACAATGATGCTATTTTTTATTTTTATTTTTTATTTTTTTAATGCGGAACAACTTAGAGATTCTGTTTTGACTTTATTCCTCGTTTTACTCGTTATTTACTTCTGGGAAAATATTGATAAAGATGTAAAAATTCAATTTGGATACCCTGTTTTCAAACATACCAAGATCTTGGCTGATGCATTTCTTTCTTTACTCTTAGGTGATCACATGGTTGGAGTCATAGATTATGGCATTACCGACACCGAAGACGCTGCCAGTAACAGCGTCGTTTTAGATCTAGAGGATGGCGACCAGGTTTATCTGCAACTGTACGACGGCCGAGAGCTGTACAGCAGCCACTATAGATTCACAACCTTCTCTGGTTTTCTGATCTTTGAAGCTTAGAATCATTGTCTGATTTCCTGTTGAACCAATTCATTCCCAAATAATCATCACAATCATCTTGATTGAGTTGTTTTGGGCGACTATAAATATCCCTGTGTTTTATTTGGCTCCCAAAGTGACCAGTGGTAGCAGACTGCTGAGTTCTGATCACGATGTTCCAACAACCATGTTCTGATAAACCCCCGTGATTTAAAGCCTAGGTTAAGGGTCAAGGGTTAAGCTACAGACAACAATTGAGTCCAAAACGCAATTAAATATATAAACTTAGGCTTTTATTCTCGTTTGCACTTTTTCATTTGCACATGTTTCACAAAATGTGATGGCACATTGAAATTGATTTCATGTTGATGCTACACACAGGCCCTTACTGAACCACCTGTTTGAAGGCTTTTCAAAGCAGCGTTTTTAAAGTAACTAACAGAGCCTGAGTGGATGCCGTGGTTTTCGAAAAGGGCCATAGCTCCCTAGCACAAAATCTTTCCACCAATGATTCTTTATAAATTCAGGAGGACTCATTTATTATTACATATTTATATTCAGATGGAATTAGGAACAGAAGTCAAAATAACGCAGATGTATTTTATTTCTTTAGGAGATCATTCATTTCTTCATTCATCATCAACATACACAGGTGTGGCTACCATTGTTGACTATTTTTGTTTCAGTCCAAATGTCTTGCAAAATAGTATGAAACAAAATGTTTGTTTTGTTTTACAAATGCTTATTAGAACATTGGGAAAAAGTCAATTCGAGACGTTCACTTTGAGCTTTTTAGTTGAATGGGAGTAGGTCAAAATGTGTATTTTGTGGCGGTTAAAGGCAAAGTATACCTTCGGTTTTTGGAATCGTTCATAACCACATTATTTTGAACTGAAATGATTCTCAAAATGCATTATAATTTCGAAAGCTGCTGTTCTTCTAACCAAGTAAGTTTTTATTGCCATTAATTTTTCGAGTGATTACCAGACGTATTTTGGTGTAAGAAAAAAAATGGTTGCTATGGTCTCTAAAGAGTTAATCAACCTGCCAGATTCAGTCTCTCCTAATTATAGCAATTTATTTCCTCTAAGGTTAAACAACCATCAAAGCTGATTTATTCACTTTGTTTAAGTAATATTTAATTTTTTGCAATTCTCGATAAAGATTTAAATGAACAACAATAAACTATTAGAAATGCTAATGTTGATGCAAGTAAGTAGAGTACTAGTTAAATGGCATTTGAACAAAATGAAGAAACATTTTTTGTGTTTTCTTTAAAAAATTTAAAATAAAAAAATGCTTTTTGTTGGATTTGAAAATGTGTGCATAGTTTTTTCTGTATGAAGTGCTTCAGCTTGTGTTGCAACGATGACAGAAATACATTACTGAAAATTGCAAAGCAATTTATTGGGGAAGTTTTCAACCAAAAGCTCACTCGATTTGGGATCCTTACTATTCTCATTTGGAGGAGGCAGTTGTGGTAGTAATATATCCCCATTGGAGTAGTTAAGTTGTTTTATTCAGCCACGGATTTCCCGAACGGGGAACACAGATCCTTTCTGGGAGAAGAAAGGTTCAAAATCTACAATACTAAAATGCAAAATAAGACTCCCCCAAAATAACGAAATTAACACTTTGTGATAAAATTCTTATCGAAATTTTTAGGCAATAAAAATAAAAAACAAGAGAAATGAAATACGTGAAAATAAATGTTAAAATGACTTGAATTGAGTTTATGTTGCTATAAGGACAAAATTTATTGTACTTTCCCTCTCTGGCAAGATCAACCTCAGTCCATCAAATCAAAATAAATAACACAAGGAAATAAAATAGTCACTGCGTTTACTTCTCTCCACAATGGCGTTGTAACAGATGGCACTGTTGGAGGACAATGTCTCATCGTGGGACATGGGGGGAGAGGATAGCAGGATCAAGTCAAGAGCTGCTGTTACCTCTTCTTCTTCTTTTGAGCGAGACGTTTATTCTCTTCCTTTTCTCGTCTGATGTCTTCAAGATCTTCCATCATTCCGATCCGAGAGCTGTGGAAGAAAGAAAGATCAGTGATAAAACATCTTGGAATGTGATAACAAGAAGATGAAAAATTTATACGATTAAAAAACCACGGGGAAATTTAGGTAATCAAATGTTCTTATGTTGTGTCGATTGATAAAAGTAGAATCCAAACGAAGAAAAAGAAAAGGTCAGGAAGTGTAAGCTGGAACAGAAGTGGACTGGCTTTGGTCCAAAGATGAACTATAACTGCCACTGCAGGATGGTGATGACATGGATCCCTGCGGGCAGGAGCAAAGAGGGACGCCTGAGCACAAAATGAGCACAGTATAGAGAAAGAAAGGGGACAACTTGGACGGTGGTCTAAGAGTGAGGCCAAAGTTTTGGCCCAAAGTTGTTGTCACCTTACTCCAATGGTACTTCTAACCCATTCTTAAACTCTTCTTCACACAATCATGTTTTGAAAGTCAAAATTGTCCTAGTCTTTAGTGTCATATTTGTTAAATTCAAAAGGCCCTTAAATCCAAAACAGCTATATCAGAAGAAAAACTTTGAACCCCACAGAAAAATTGTCTAGCAAAATTCATATCCATCTTTCTCAAGCGTATACTTTCGGGGAGATGTATAAACAATAAACTGACGCGCCCCAAAATATGTGAAAGCTAAATTTATACAAATTGTTGTAAGAATGTCCATAACTGATGAAAAGTAAACAATTAAGTCTAAGAATGTTTTAGGATTTTGATCTTGAAACATACCTTCTGGCCTCTTCTTTCTGGATTTCTCGATAACTTGCCTCCATGTTCTTCAGCGCATAGTCACTCTCATAACCATACCTTGGGAGATAAACAAAACTCGAGTAATGTACTTAAAGGTCTCACACAGGATTGGTAGAGCTGACAAAGTAGTCGCAGACAGTGTTCATGTTTTGTGTGATCAAGCATATTTCACATGAAATAAACCTGTGAAAAGATGGGCTTAATCTGTTGTGTGAATCAGGAGAAAATAGTGAAAAGCAATCGCAATTTATAGCATGTAAACAAATTGTCCTTAATTTTTGTTGTAACAGCTGAAGTAAACTATTGACATGTTTTTAGGTTTTCAGATAACGTTTTTCTGAATAATGACTTTTCAGAGGAAACAGAAAAAAGGTCCTAGCATGACCTTCTGGTAATCATTGGAACCAGTTTGTGTAAAGTGGGTTTGGATAACAGAGGAATTAAGTCCAGTTACGGACAGGAAAGGCATTTAATTGCCACTTAACGACCCATCAAGCTCATTCAGGGCTCGAACTTGGGGTAAAATTCCACAAGACTGCAGGGCTTGTTGCTAAACATGAGAAAGAGCTTTCTACACAGTTAAACATGTAAATTGCACTATTAAGAGAAGATTTACAATGTATCTCATTATTTTGTCTTGATACTGAACAGAATTGTACTAGACTCGAGGTCAACATCTGAACACCATTTCTTTCTGTTAAAGATATTACATAGTGGCTATTATTCAATTAAAAAAACACAAGACCGCCGGACTTGTCAGGTCATGAGTTATCTGGCCGGAGGCGAAAATCACTGGCCTCGGGCCGGCGGTCCAGTGTCAAATTCGAGCCCTGCTCATGAGGAGTATGCAACACCGGTGAAATTGACAATGATTTCAGATACTTAATTTCAGATAATCAAAGGAATGATCATCTTTTGAAACTGTTAAGAATCTCTGTCTTACTTTGATTTGTCGTATCCAAATATCTCCTTGATGTAGTGGGATACGTCCTCCCCTCCCTCCTCCTCCAAGGGCGTGTCATCGATGAAACCATCCTCCTCGTAGTCGCTTTCTTCGTCGCTAAGGAGGCGGCCTCGCTTGGCATGGAAAGATGGAGCAGCTGACACTGGGGAAACCAAAAATAGAGTTGAAATTTAACAGCATAGAAGTTGGGTGAGGAGAGTATCCAAGATAATTTGTGGAGGTGTTTACTTCCAAACAGCACCTTGGTTGGTGCTCCTTGAAATTGTTGTGTCAAGCGTAAAAATGTTTCTTAATTTTGCTACATTTTCATCAACATACAGCACCATTTGGTATGTGTGTACGCGTACATGTCCAGGATTGTTTTAGTTACATACCAGGCCTGGAATTTCATTGTTGAGAGGGCAAGGCCATTTTCATTTTGCCAAGGGGCACTTCCATTGGGAAATCTTAAAGTCTATGGGAAACTTTTGAAGGGGCACCAAGGCCAAAACAAGGACAACAGAGGCGACTCTGTTTAATTCCATGCCTGATCTTTATTCTTTGTTTTTCCACAATAAAGGGCACCCTCCATTGGAATGTTTTAAGGGTCACCAAGATAATGGACCTTATGCAGCAATCGACCTCACGCCACCATCTTAGAGGTATCCGATGATGTAACAATGGAAAATGCAAATCTTTGTATGCGCAGCGCACAGCATGAGGCAATGAGCAACCTTCTTTTGACCTCTTGTGAGGGCGCCCTACTTCAATAATGTCCTGTGCGTAAGGTCAATTACATGTACCACGGGCATGCAGGTAACTACCTCCATTGCCTTCAGGAAGTATCAGGGCCGACTTTATAGAAGACTCTAGAGGGATCTACGATGGCATGAAAGGTAGGGAAACGGGACAAGGGATGGGAAAGAAGTGGTTGATTGCACCAAGGTAAGAAACAGGAAAAAAGAGTTGTGATTAACAGCCATATAATCACCTGGTCTTTTCCTCGGCATCTGCTGACCCATAGAGGGAGCCCTTCTGTCTGAACCTGGTTGCGGTCTGCCGCTGGAGGGCACTCTTTCAAAGTACTTTTCCATTTTACTCTGACGTTTCGGCTCAGGACGTCGATCTGAAACTGGACGGGGTCTGTGACCTGAGGGGACTTCATCATAATACTGATTAACTGTGGTTTGAGTCAGAGTCATGGGTGGTTTTTTCCTCTCCGGCGTCTGTTGCACTCGTCTCTCTTGGTTATTTGGGACGCTTTTTGATGAGCTGCCGGCACTTTTGTGTCTGATGCCACCATTTGGCACGGAGGAATGTTTTGTTTTCGCGGTGCTTGTCTCAGGTCTTGAGGTAACAGTGTCTGGCTTCTTCGAACCTGACGTAACTTTCTGTAATTCGGACTTGACCATCTTTCCATTAATTTTGAACGGTTTTGTTGCTCCGTTTGTCGTCGAGCCATTTGGTTTTCCAGCAGGCCTAGTTTCAAGTCTTTCATCACCTCCTCTTCGCTGTGCGAGGAACTCTTGTCTTCTCATTTCTCCAAGTTTCCGGGCAGCGGCTGCTTTCTTAAGATCCATTTCACTAACTTTTGGTTTACTCTTGTTCATTAGTTGCTTGGACTTGGATGCCGAGTCAATAACCGTTTTGGATTTTTCTGCTTTACCCCCTTTCTGTTGGTTAGCTGCCAAGGCCAATAGTTGCTGATAGCTCATTGGTCCCTTTGAAGCAGCAGCTGGCTTCTTGGGCTTTTTGGGCAAATCAAGAGCCTTCTTACTAACCACTTTGATATCATCCTCATCTCTAGTTCTCTCAGAAACTTTATGAATTTTCTTCATGAAGGATCGATGTTTAACTTCATGTTTTTTGTCGTCGTAATTTTCTTTTGGTGTAACACTCCGTCTGTTCTCCTGAGATTTCTCCGTCGATTTCTTTGTCTTACTTTTAGTTTCTGCTCGCAGCTTCAGGAGTTCTTTTTTCTTAGACTCCTCTTCCAGCACTGAATTTCAAAAAGATCCAGAAAGTGAAATATTTGTCAACTGAGAGACTGAAACTGAAAAATGTATATCTTTCGGAGTATGATGGCTTTCTGCAAGATATTCTTCTTAACGTTAGACTTTTTCTTTTCAACAAGACTGACTTCTTTGATGTCAAAGTAGTTAATAAAGTGTTTCTTATGGCTTGGGCTTTTGGCTAGACCCAGTAATTGGGGCACTGTACTCCTTTAAAAAAATGTTTTTACATCTGCGGTAGTCAACATTGTCTAATCACAAATTTACCAACAATTTAGTAAACTATCCAGTCTGTGGTTTTACTCAGAAAAAAACAAGGACTTGTAAAACTTCAAACTTACTTTTACGGTTCTGGTCATGTTGTTTTTTCTCTAGTCTTGCTTGTATCGCAGCACGATCTACTCCAGAACGTTTCTCTTTTTTCGGCGGTGGGAGGGACGTCGTATACCGCTTGTTAACTGTAACCTGGAAAGTTTCAACGGTAAACAAAGTTAATGTGAAAGATTGTACTCTATGAATGGTTAAGGAAAAATTATAATTATTTTTATAGTTGCAATAAATATAACCTTCCATCCTACTGATGGTCGCTGGAGAATGGAGGGTTTGATTATCACATCTAGATTATGTTTATACTTTCTTCTTCAGCTTTATAACTATAATTTACAAAGACCACAAATTGTTTTGGTTTTATGTTAACAAGGGTCTGGTTGTATACACAGGTCATTTTAAGTATCAAAGAAAATTGTTTGTAAATTTAATAAACATTTGATGGGTGGGTATGACAGTTTTTGGCAACAGATTTTGGCAACAGTCTTACAAAGTTTTACTATAAAACCCACTGAAATTATCACTAAAGCCCGATTTCATACTTGGAGTTACGTGAGTGACGCAAACAGTTTTTACGCACTGTTTTCCAATTTATTTGCGAAATTGGGTTTGCTTTCGCAATTCGCATGAAGTATGAATCGGGCTGAACACAGATTTTGATATTTATGATTATGATTGAAACACTATTCAAATAAATACATTTCTTTCAGTTTATTCAACTTCTTAAGTCAGTGTTAGTGTAATTAATTAATAAAGAAACATATTTTTGAATTTTTTTTACAAACATGCATGATAAATTCTGATAACAGAAAAAGAAATGTAAAAATATATATGTATTTTACTATTAAGAACAAATGTAAATTAAAATTTTTGGTAATTTCAACAAGGCTAGATTTGCAATTTCCGGCACGATTACGACATCATGTCAGATGTGAAAAATTGAGACGTGTTTTCGTCTGATTGATCAGACAGAAAATACCAAGTTGAAAGACAAATAACAATATTTACCTCCTTTTCTGCCTTTTTCTTGTTCTGAGCGGCAATATCGAGCAACTTTTGAAAATCCATGATGACTGAACTGTTAATCCTTTCCGAAAAGGGACAATATCCCCCTTGATTTCGTCAGAAAACAGTCATATTTTGGCCTGATGTTTTCGTACACAACCATCCGGAACTGACGAGTGAGGTTTTTTTCAAGTTCGTTGAACCCGTGTACTAGTGTCCCACTTACAAGTTCGGGAATTTCCGGATTTATTCGGCGGCAATTTCCATATCCCAGGATTCATGGGTAATCTTTAAAAAGAGGCGCGTCAAGATGGCGGATGCGGCTGCCTTGGAAAGTAAGCAAAATTTTGATCTTTTTTGAGGTGGATTTTTCCCGGAATTAATTTGCATTCCACCCTGAAACTTCGCCATAAATTTAACGGATAATTAATGTGTCTTTCTGCTATATTGAGATTTGTAATTGGTGTTATTTTATGTGCGAAAACTGTCGGGACATTTTCCCGGTATGCGAACTGCGCAAGAAGTAGTCTGGTGTACGTGTCCACACGGTTCACTAGACGGACATGCAGTTCAAAATGTCTGATGATGGCGCTTGAAAAAGTTGTTGACCTCTCACAAACCAAACCGTCCAAACTCACAATAAAATTTATATGGCAATTTTGACAGCCTATAGTGTCAGTTTTTTACTCGTGCAGCAAATTTGTCACCTAGTTTATTTTGTTCTGATAAAGAGTTTCGATTTCTTTTTTAATTTTATTTAAAATAAAAAATAATTTGAAATTTTAATTTTTATTTACAACAAAGTCAATCAAAAGTTACCAGAAAATATTTGTTTAAAAGCGAAAGTTATGATTTCTTAATACTGTCCATCATAAAAATAAATTGTTTATTCATTATCATCTGTAACTAATAATAAGTACTTTCACGGTTATATCATGTGCCATCTTTTTCAGGAGGCAAATTTCAAACACTTAACTTATCAATCGTTTCAGTCTGCGACCGCGACTCAGTGCTCAAAATTTCATGCACCTTCCAATCCAGACGCATGCATAAAGTTTGAGCAGCAAGTCGTTGATGGCATTGGAGTATCCGATGTAAACAAACCTGTCCCATCAACAAGATGGCACAACCGTGAAAGTGCTTATTATTTCAATACCAAACAATAGTCAATTCAGAATTGTGGACCCTGGGCTGGGCCAGTACTACTACTATTACTAAACTTAACTAACTAATTTGTATTCATGATTTCTTGTTGATTGTTTCTATAATTTCTATTTCTCTACTTCTTTTTCATTACTCGGTAAAGTTGCGATAATCATAATCCTCCATCCTTCAGGTGGCCACAAGAGGGTTACGATTACGGCTACGATTACGAGACAACCCCAGTATTCGAATCACACATGTGTGCAATTTCGACCATTTTTGTCAGACAACTAGTGACCAGATTTGGTCTATTTTTACCACTTTCAAAAATCATAACAAACATTCTAAGAACACAAATTTGATCTTTAGTTTGTAATAAATCAATTTAGAACACTGAAAATATCATCATGAAAGCATTTTAAAGGAAAACAACAACAAAAACTTATCACAACTATACTCAGTCCATTTTAGTCAGGATATCAACACCAAGTAGCAATCACAGTGAAGGGTCTTGCCCAAAGACTAAATCAAATGCTAGGAGTGAGATACAAACCCACCTTGTAATGATTCAGGTCAGCCAACAACAGCCAGACTTTGAAATTAATCTTCTAGACCACTCAACCACGACATGCTAATTATTTAAAGTTTTTAAGTCTGATTTTTTTGCCAATTAGACCTGAAAATTAAAATTAAAGTTTTTAAATGGCTGATTTTAAACATTCAAGAAAGTTAAAAGCTTTCATTTAGGGTATTGCACGAAAACAATCTGCAAATGCTTTATAGTGGTAGTTAATTGGAAACTAGAATTGTTAGGATTTGTTTTCTCGCGTCTTTTAGCAATGTACAAACAATTTTATTATTAACAGTCCTTGACATATGTGAACGTTTTTGTATGTTTAGGTTTTGAAACAGCATCACCGACTATCAAAACAAATTTAAGAAAAACAAATTTTGAAGAAAAAAAAACCTTTTTGTAAAAATCTGCAAAAATCGACTTAAATGTATTTAGTGGCCATCAGGGCCGTATTTCACGGCTCTGCTTACCGTAAGCAAAGAATCAGCACTAATACGGAAGCAGGGAATTCTGTGCTTACGTCGAGCGCATTTCACGGGTTTGCAGGGAATTTTTGCTTCTGCGCGTGTGTACTCCATGTTAGGCATTCTTTGCTTACACAGCTAGCGCAGAAATTTGGCGCTTGCAAAATAAGTGGAGAAAGGTGACAGTAAGCGCAGAATTCAGCTGTAAGCAGAGCCTAATTGGGCCCTGAACTTTAAAAAAAAAATTACAGTGTTTGTCAACAAATGAATTGTTAGTGTCGTTGTTATGAATTTACATCATTGTAAACCTGCAAAAAGTAGCTGGTAGCCTGACGTTGTAAATCTGAGGCCTGACATTGTAAACCTGTGAAGTTTGTGCAGGAAACTTGAAATTCCGTGTGGCGAAACTTTATTGAATTTACTTCCACAAAAGTTGCAGTTTTTTAAAAAGGGAAGCCTCCTGAGAAAAAACCCAAAACCAAATCAAAATAATCAGACTTCCTTCATATCATTGCGGATAGCCAGCCAGACCATTTGGCAAGGTGTTTTAGCTGGTCTGCCGCCGTTTCAACTGGCATTTGGCCAGCGGACCACCGCTAGGGTCGAACCCTGATGACATCTTGGAAGAAAGCCTCTTAAGTCAGAGCCTGAACTTCCTAGAGGCAAAACTGCGTACAACATTGGAAAGAAACATTAAATATGTCATGAGTGGTTGTGGATGTAAACAACGCACAATTCAGGGCTCACCCTTAACACTAGCCCGGTGTACAATGTCTAGTAAAAACTGCTACGGGCTAGTATACAAATATTGACTGCTTCGAGTGCTATGGTTAAAACTACGACTCCCGAGGTGATCCCCGGATCGTTCTATTTTCCCGAGGCGCAGCCGAGGGAAAATGGAACGGTCCGGGGATCACCTCGGGAGTCGGAGTTTTAACCATAGCACGAGTAAAAGCAGTCAATATTTTTTTTATAACACCCCAACAGACTATTTATCATCCTCGTACACGTAACGTTCGTACGCGCATTTCAGATACACAGATGCACAACTGATTGAGTTCGAGGTTGGTAAAAAAGACGTCTGGGTACTGCGCGCGCCATGGAATAGTCGACTATTCCATGGCAAACGACTATCACACGGCCGCCGGGTTTCTAGTAAAACTAAGACATATCATGTGACGCGCTCTAAACCAATGAAAAGGCAGAATTTTTGTAAGGGGTGTTATAATAAACACCACTTCTCAACTTGCCCTGTGAGCTACTGAAAACTGTGCAACCAACTTGTTTATAATGCTCATACTATTTCTTCCTTTTTCAAAATGTGTAAAAAATGTTAGTGTGTGAATTTGACCATATCTGACCAATAAACTGGTTATGATTGCTACATCAGAAAGAATGATACATTCGTGACAATACCTGTTTAAAATCCGGGCTACTAAAACTTCCTGGGGGGCAAGTAAAGCGCACAGTTTACTAGCCTCTTGGGCTACTTTACATAAAGCTTTTAAGTGCAAGGCCTGCAATTTATCAAGTAATAAACCACAGGGGAAACTGACTGGGTAAATTTTAACAAATAATGCTGGTTGAACAAAGATAAGTTGACTAAACCAGGAGCTAGACAGCTCAGTTGTTAGAGCGTCGACGCGTTAATCCAGAGGTCGCAGGTTCAAGTCTCGCTCTAGACAATTTTTCTTTGTTCAACCCCAAATTGTTTAAATATAAACTCACGATTTATGAACATCAAAAGGCTTTTGTTATGATCCACAACACCTGCCTTCTTTAGCAAATTGCACAATCTTTCGGTGAATTTGTCTAGAAATTTTAAACAATTGATTTTACTTCCAAAAGTTCCTACTTGTTTTTCTTGACGGTCCCTTTCAAAAGTTTCTTGACTTATTCTGTTCCAGATTCCTCCGTGGAGGCTCTCATGAGTCTCCGTAGCGCTGGTAGGAACCGGCCATCACCCGTCAAAGAAAATGTACCTACACCTCCAAGAAGAGGCAACGTGAGTAAACCTGTAACCAAAATCCATCAAAATGGCAGTTGCTTTTTTATAAAATGCAGGCCAAGATAAAACTTAGAGGCCTTGACCCCTGTTGCCTTGGTTTTTAGCATTGCTGCCTCATTAGCAGACTCCCACGGACTGTGATAGACCTTATGCATTGACATCGTCATACAGCCGGTAAATCAATGATGAAACAATGGAAAACGCACAGATTTGTTCGCGCAGCGCACAGGACTGGCAAATGAACAAAGTCCTTTTTGACATCTAGGTGAGGGCGCCCTACTCAATTGACGTCATATGCATAAGGTCTATACCTAATAATAATAATAACTGGTTCTTATAAAGCGCATCTTACAGTGTGTTCCCTTAACTTTTTCAGTGACGGGCCAGCAGGACCTGTCAGCTTGTCATTTCACGGGTCCGCCAGCTCTTTCACTGGTCCATATTTGGGTTTTCTTTCAAAATTGTTATTAGCGTGGGATTTGTAACTTGAACTGATATGAAATGGTTTACATGTAGCAATGGGAAGCAATAAACTAGCCAGCAGGACTAGTCGGACAGAGTTCTGACTGGTCCTCTGGTGTTTTAACTGGTATTTGGCCAGCTGTTTAACTACTGTTAAAGGAGAACACTGATCTTACAACAATGTGTCAGTGCACTTTACATTACATTTTGTACACATGTAGTGCCCTGGTCACTGGGCTAATAACGTTCCTGTAATCAACTCCTTGGGGAGTATACAGCTCAGTCTGCCGTGGCGCTCCAAAGGCTTCTTCAAACACAATTTTCAACCTCTACCCATTTATACCTTCGGGGCAAGAGAAGCAATTATAGTATTTAAAAGCATCTTGCTCAAGGACACAAGTGTCAAGACCAGGACTCAAACCCACACCCCAATGACTTAATCGCCAGAACTTTAGTCCGGTTCTCCAGGCCGCTCGGCTATGACACGCTACCTTATTAGACTTTCCAATGGAAGTGCCCTTTGCAAAATGAAAATGGCCTTTCCCTCTCAAACACTAAATTCCAGACCAGTTTCGGGTAAATGACTTGCTCTTGAACAGGAGTCGCTCTTAAACTTGACGTCAAACTTCGTATAAGTCACTATAAAAGTTCACCTGGTATCAATTAGTTTCAAGTGTTGTTCAGTATTATTATTGTCGCTGTTACTGTGAAGAAAGCCCCAATCTAATATGCAGGCATGCAACTTTTTCGCGTTTCCGCGGATTTCCGCGTTTTTTAAAAATGATCAGCGCTAAAAAAAAAAAAATCTGAAAAAAAAAATAAAAAATTGGTGATTTTTTTTAAAAGCCTTATATATGCTTGGCAACAACAATGTACAACCACAATAATGTGAAATAAGCCTAGTACATGCTAAGAATGCACCTAAGAGCATAATAAACCTCAACATTTTCTAGGGTACCATTGTGGATCTCATGTCCCTTGGCGTTTTGGCTGCCTCGCTCCGCGCTTGCGTTGTGCCTTTGAAAATTTCCTCTTTTTTTTTCATCGGGCAGTTGCATGCCTGAATATGAGTTCGAATCTCGACTCGACTGATCACCCAAGCTACAGAATTTGGTTTTGGAAGTTCGAACTCTGTCCCCTGTGGTGGAAAGACATCCAAATTCTTTTAGTGAGAATGTGGATTCGAACTCCGGCATGTGTAAGCGGAGAGAATCCACATCCAGTAATCTTGAGGCATTACAATGTTGGGTAGTTATGTTGTCATTTTCATCATAGATCAAGAGAAAATTTGGTGCTTGTAATTTTTTTTTTATGAAAGAAGGACTTACCAACTGTCTCTGGTATTGACTTGTTGCACAACGGCTGAGCACATCCCCACACAGTTCGTCTACTATTTTTGCCATTTCAGGAGTCTTTGTGTAAAATTTGCCTCCCAAAATGGCAGACAGCTTAGGCGCAAGTAAGTGTGCTCTGCATCCTGAAAGGAGTCAATAGTAAATACAAAACATCCTTAGCCACAGTGGTTTCATCGGTTTTTGTAAATTTTTTCCACTCATGTTTATTCATTCACTTATGGTTTTTTTCAAATTTATTCATGTCTATTATTCTACTAATTGACCTTCCTTTTCCCTTTGTTTGATTTGTTTGTGCTCCTTATTTATTCCAGCCCCCAAGAATTCGAAAGAGAAACCGCCTCATCTTCAACGACGATGAAGACACATCGATGTCCCCCATCAGGTCATCTCCAAAGAGGACCAAATCCACCCCAACAAACTCTGTAAGCCTACCTCCATTTCAAGTTATTATACAGGATCGGTAGAGCTGACAAAATAGTCGCAGACAGTGTTCATGTTTTGTGTGATCAATCACATACATGAAATAACAAACCTGTGAAAATTTTGGCTTTAATCCGTTGTGAATTTACTGGTCTGTAACAACTTTGAGCTACAAGCCCTTTGGTTTTGTGGTTTCCCCAAAATTGTCGAGCCCTGAACACAAATTGTTGTAGAACAATTTTTATTTTGGGGTTTTACATATAATATTTGTTTATTCTGTTCTCTCTCTCTTTTTTGGGGGGATCCAGCCTGTCAAGACCATTCAGCCCCATGCAAGGACCCACTCCATTCCATCCACACCACAGAAGTCTTCGGCAACCTCCTCAGCGATTCAGAACATCATCCTCAGCACTCCGGCCAAGAAGGCAGCACAGAAGATCGGCGTCCGCCTCAAGAATCTCCTCAAGCTTCCCAAGGCTTACAAGTGGTGTATCTACGAGTGGTTCTACTCAAACATCGACAAGTAAGAACACAAAACTGGGGGTTTCCTCTTAAAAAATAGAGCACAGATAACACTGCGTTAGTCAGTATAGACCCCATGCACGCCGCGCAGCAAATTTACAAATATCCTGTGCGCCAATTTGGGAGTTAAAAAAAATTTACGCACAGAAGTTGACTCCCGAAATGAAGGGACATGGTAGACGCGCTTTCGCTGAGGTGCCCTCTGCCTTTCCAAGTGTTCAATATGCAAGACTCAGTGGTGAGGTGACTTTATGGAGAGGTGCACTCCTATTTTATCACCCTGGGTTTTTTTTTTTTCGTGTGTATGTCAAAACATCACATGACATTATGTGTGTGACATAGTTTGCCAGGCCTGGTGTTTGGGAAGGGCAAGGGCACCAAGGCATTTTCTCCTTGGTAAAAGGGCACCTCTATGAGGAAATTGTAAATGAATATTGGAACATTTCAAGAGGCACCAGGGGTTCAGCGGAATTGCCTCCAGTGCCTCTCTCCTGTAATCTGGAAAAACCTAGTGAGTCAAATTTTGGTGAAAATTGAGTTATACCCATATTTGGGCTTCCAAGGTTTTTCTCCTTTAGTTAAAAATGTTAGAGTGTGTGAAACTCTTCCCTGTTGGCAGTTTTGTCATCTTTTCATCAGTTTTTTTCAAAGTTTGACTTTTTAAGGTTTTTCCAGATTACAGGAGCGTGAAGTATCTGGCCTGATTTGCCCTACCGATACTAATATCATATATATTTTTTGAGGCTTTGCATGGTGTGGTATCAATGTATATTCGGTTTGCGGTAATACCATGTGTATATCTACTAGCTGTGTAGATTTGTTCTTTGGGAACTAGGTCTTGCTTTTTATTCTACTGCCGCGGAGTAGATTTTTGGTATTCGGGAGACTAATTAGTTCTCAAAAGAACTGTTCAGCTGATGCTATATCAGTTAGATTGACCAATACAAAAATGTAGAAAGCTCAATGCACATCTTTGATGGATACGTGTGTCTCTTGATATCAGAGTGCCGTCAAGCTCAGTGTTTTCCAGCTTCTATTTTTGTGGTTTACCCTTAAAAATATGTTGCCCGATTTTCCCCAAAAAGAGTGTATTTTAAATTATTTTTTTCTCTTGAAGAGTTTTAGTCTTTGATTAGATTGATATGCCTGGCCCAGTTATAAGCAATTTTTAATTTGGCCTACATTCCTCAATCCTACGCAATCAGACAACTTCCCTGAAGAGTATTTTTTGAGAGGGTTAGGGAGGCTTATAAAAATCTTCAAATATTTGGAAAAAACGCTAGGGTGTAGAACTTGTTCAAATCAATCTGGAACTCTACGTTTTGTAGAAACTTGTTGTGTATGTTTAACATGTCTTCGGGAACTGTATGTGTAGTCAATTAGGCCCAGTGTCATGGCACTGCTGGCTTACCACGGAATTCTGTGCTTAGAATCACATGCAGTAGGGCGCCGTTAGCTCATAATTCTATGGTAAGCAGAACCATGATATCGGGCTCTGATTACGTAGACAACTTCTTAAATAAGTCATCTCCTTACATCCTCAGAGCACTCTTCAGCGGAGAGAACGACTTCCTCATCTGTCTGCGAGAATCGTTTCCTCAGTTGAAATGTCGGAAACTTACGCGAGTAGAATGGTGTATCATTCGCAGACTCATGGGAAAGCCACGGAGGTGAGTGAAAATAAAGCTGCTAAGGCCGTGTCCGAAACGGCGACTTCGGCTACAGCTACGGCTAGATCACGCGCGTCTGCCTATTCTTCAACACTGGCAGACGCGCTGATCTAGCTCTAGCTGTAGCCGAAGTCGCCATTTCGGACACGGCCTAATAACCCCCTTCAGACTGGATGGATGTCCTGAGAAACTCCATTGACAACTTGGTTGACCTTTTCACACTTGAACCGCTAACCCTGTTAATTTCTTGGGAAATAGCCATTTCTCAGGAAATATCTACCCCTGCCAGAGAGCAGGGTTAAGTGAGATAACCCAAGGGGTTAGCATGCTGATTGTTCGTCTTTTCCTAGAAAATTGCAGCAAGTGTGAGCTGACCTTGGGGTGGCAGTGGGGTTTAAGTTCCCCGGGAATTTCCTGGGTTTTTTATTTCCTGGGAATAGGCTGTGTGGTTTGT
This sequence comes from Pisaster brevispinus, assembly GCA_023634235.1. Taxonomy (NCBI): domain Eukaryota; kingdom Metazoa; phylum Echinodermata; class Asteroidea; order Forcipulatida; family Asteriidae; genus Pisaster; species Pisaster brevispinus. The sequence continues at coordinate 2,952,000 of JAMKCF010000018.1, forward strand.
AAAGGGATAACAATGTTTGGATAATCATGGTTGGGACTGTAACTGCATATTGTGTAGACAAACTCCTCTCACTTCAGAAAATAAGAAGTAGGTTGTCTACCCCATTAAAACAAGGTAAAATCCCATCCCCCAGGCCTGGAATTACACGGAGGTCATTGAGGCCAGAACCATTGCTGCTCTGGTCTTGGCCTTGGTGCCCCTTCAAAAGCTTTCCATAAACTTTAGGATTTTTCCAATGAATAATCCCTTTGCAAAATGAAAGTGGCCTTGCCCTCTCAAAGGTGAAATTCCAGGCCTGCCAACCTCCTCTTAGGTTGGGATGGATTTGCTTAAGTTATGAATGGTGTCTCCCTTTTCCTCAAGAGCCACACAATCCTGAGATTCAAAGTCTCTCTTTTTGATATTGTTCAGGCTTTCTCAGACCTTATATTATGTTTTCCGCTAGAATTTCCATTGAAGATTACATTTTTAAACGTTCATTTTAGGTCATCGGTTAGGGTTATCCCAGGGGCAACTCTTAGCTGAGCGACTTTTCATTTGCTAGAATTTCCGTTATAGGTAACATTTTTAAATTTGATCGGCAGATGTTCCCCAGCGTTTTTCGCTGAGGAGAGAGCGGCGCTCGAAGCAAAGAGACGGCGTCTGAGATTGCTCCAACAGCGAAAATCCAGCGAGCTCGATGAGACTGAACTGAAAGATCTTCCAAAAGAAATACCTCTCCCCCTGGTCATCGGAACCAAAGTCACAGGTACTAGACCATTTTGATTTTCTCCCATTCAAATCAATGTAACTCAAACTGAGGCTGGAAGGGCAAATAGTCTGGTCTCCGTTTTTTACAATGACTATTAGCATCTGTTACTGTTTTTGGATACAAGGAACATGATCAAGATGGTGGCAGCATTATAAAGGTCTGCTTTTGTTTGGGAAGCTCCGCCCCAATTGCATTGACCAGTATGAAACTTGGCACTGCCCACTATGGAAAGGACATGAAAAATTAAAAGTTCCAATCTTAAGTATCACTTGAAACACCTGAGCGTTTCTCGCAAGAAACTCTCCTACATTCACCAAATCACTCTACTCTAAGGTAAATCAGTATTTTAAGGTTTTGACTGTGATTAGAACGGTTTGCATGGCTACATGCTAAGAGTTGGTGATTTGGGGGTACAGTACCAAATCCATCAAAATACCCCACTCTAAGGTAACTCAACACCCAAATGTTTAGACTCTGATAAGATTGGTATGCCTGATCTCATGCCAAGATTAGGTTGTTTGGGGGTACAGTACCAACCCCATCAAAATACTCCACTCTAAGGTAACTCAACACCCAAATGTTTAGACTCTGATAAGATTGGTATGCCTGATCTCATGCCAAGATTAGGTTGTTTGGGGGTAAAGTACCAACCCCATAAAAATACTCCACTCTACGGTAACTCAACACCCAAATGTTTAGACTCTGATAAGATTGGTATGCCTGATCTCATGCCAAGATTAGGTTGTTTGGGGGTACAGTACCAAACCCATCAAAATACTCCACTCTACGGTAACTCAACACCCAAATAAAATTGGACTTGGATAAGATATGTATGCCTGTTCCAATGACAATTAATTGATAGTCCGGCCTAAAATAATTCCGACAACTTCCTGAAGATTTTGGAGGATTTTAGATCGTTAAGGTTTAAGACGTTCATTTAGACATTCTGATATTCCATTTCAATTTCATTTGGAGTTACACCAAGGCCAAGGAGGTCATGGACTCTGTTGTCCTTGTCTTGGCTTTGGTGCCTTTCCAAAAGTTTCCCATAGGCTTTAAGATTTTCCAATGGAGTTGCCCTTGGCAAAATGAAAATGGCCTTGCCCTCTCTAAGATGAAATTCCGGCCCTTATTTTTCTCATGAAGGTTTGCCTTGCCCTCTAAGGATGGGCTGATGTACACTTGCTATAACTTGAACAAATTTGAATTCTTTGAAAAGCACGTTTACGGCGACCCCATGATGGGCTCTTCACCGGTCAGATTGATGCTATTGACACCCAGAATGCAACATATAGAGTGACCTTTGACCGGCACAACATCGGCACGCATACGATCCTCGACACAGAGGTTTTAGTAAGTATTAAGAATAAAGTTGTTTTGACTTCACCTTCAACACTTTATAAGACGCCATTTGGATCTTGTGGACTGTAGGTGGCAGCATGCAGAAATATCAGATACTTTTGTATATTGTACGTAGGGCGTTTTCAGAACTCTGGCTTAGCTTTGGGATCTGCCATAAAGCTCCATCTGACCGTTAGAAGATACAAATCAAAAGCACACGTCTTCAGATAACTGTTGGAGCCTCAGCAGAAGCCCAAGCCTAAGCCTCGGTTTTGAAAAGGGCAATCTTGTAGTTCAGTGGCGTGGCCAGGACTTTTTCGTTGGATTTGTCAGTGGTGGTGGTCATTTTGGAAGGGGGATGCTTAGGGGGATTGCCTTATGTTCTTGGCATTTTGTGGCCGCGGTAGCAATCCCGATCATGAACGTTCACTACATAAGATTATATGAACACGCATTTTCGTCTTTTTCCCTTTTCCTTTAAAACATTTTTTTTTTAACTATCGCGATTTTTTCGTGGGGGGGGCATTGGAAATTTGTGTGGGGGGCACCTCCCAGGCCCCCCCTGGCTACACCACTGTTTTAGTTCTGAGCATTTTACGCATTTCTGACTTCTGAGAATGTGGCAGCATGCAGAATTAACAGGTAATTTTGTATATCGTGTGGAGGTCCTTTTCAGAACCCTGCCTTTGGTTTGGGCTCTGGCATTACCTCTGAGGTCTGCTGCCACCTAGCGTCCCGAAAAGTCCCCAAATCTTGTAAATGATGCTCGTAAAATGGTTGACTCCAAATAATGTACCTCAGGGGACTATGCTTGGCCCATTTTTCCCCCCAGACACCGACAATGGCAGTTTTCCTTTTGATTCTTTTCAGGGCCAAGAGCCACAGGACACGATGCCTTTATCCGCCTTCCTTCAGAAACAACGGCCGAGACCGAGTCTGTTCTCACCACCGAGGTACTTTGACCTTTGAACCTTCGTCCAAAAGGATGACCTCTTTATTATGTTTTAAGTTATTGTATTTTGTTAGGACTTTTCAGTCTGCATGATATATTTCTATATTTAAAAGTTGTAATACTGTATGAATTGCTTTGAGGATTTTAGGAAAACTGCTGTCTTATAAAATGTATTTCTGGAGTTGTTATTTTTTTTGAAATTACCCTTGACTAAAATTCTGAGAATTTTCAAACTGAATTGGAAATGCAGGATAACGTTGGATGGGTTACACTCGCCTAGTCTCGGGAATGACCCGATGTTGGGAATGTCTCCCCTCCGGGGGAAGCTTCAAGGAGATGAAAAGACGCTGGGCGGATTCCCCGTCAAATTCCTAGTTCTTGTGGTAAGAGTAATTTTTTAAAGATCTGGGTCTAATTTCAAAAAGGATTACCTGAACAGATTTTCTGGTAAGCAAAATTTTGGTGGTAACCAGTCACAAATGCTACACATTACATGGTGTATTTTTGGCTGGTATCCATTTATGCTAAGCAGGATTTGTCTGTGCTAAGCAACTTTTTGAAAGCTTTATGAAATTGGATCCTGTTCTCAATTATAAAGGTTTGCCTTTAGATGAAAAGAAAAGTGCTCAGAAAATAACATCTGTAGAGCAAAAATCTACGGGAACCAGTCACAAACACAATACACGATGTGGGGTGTTGGCTGGTAACCTGCTTCTGTTTAGCATATGTTTGTACTCTAGCAGCTCTACTAATGTAATCCCCCCACCTGGATTAGCAAAGAAAGTTTGAACTTTGAAGAAAACTGAAAAATCTCCGGTTTGTTGATGAACAAATAAAATTTGTCCTTATTGCTGCAGCCACATAAATTTCAAATGCTGCTTAGATCTCATAAATGGAAATGAGAAATTGTGTCTCAAATGTCGAGCATGTTTCAGTCGCAAAAGAACGATCCTGTGGGCACGTGCCTGCAATCCACTGGACTTTTGGAATGTTTTGCTAGACCGCATCCTTGTGTCAAAGTTCGTGAGCAATGCTGTATGGGTGAATACCCGCATTACTGTTTTCTACGTTCCAATGGAATAGTCCAGCGGTCAAATGGAATGGTCCGTGTGCATGCTTTAGTCTACTTATCCGATCCAAGTAAAACATTCCGACTCTTGAGGTGCTCCCGTATTTGTAATGAAAATTTTTTTGTTTTGTTAATTCAGACCAAAGTATCCAAGATACTAAGTTTCAAGAAGGAACTCTTACAAGAGCTGAAAGACAAGAATACAGAGGCTGAGAGGATGGTGAGTAGAATAAACCAGGTTATGGTGAGATGGTTAGATTATAAACTAGTTATGATTAGATTATAAACTGGTTATTGGCTAGATTATTAACTGGTCTATTGCAAGTTTATTTATATGTAACATATAACCAGCTGTAGGTTGATTAATTTTAAGTGATGCTAAATAAGTTGTGGTTAACTTAACCTGGATTATAGCCAGTTGGTATTAATCTGTGGCCAGTTTAAACTAGTTTTATTTACCGGGATGTAAGTTTATAAAAACCAGGGCCCAATGTTACAGAGAATATTATTCAAGACTATGGCCGTTTTCAGGCCTGGAGTTTCATCTTTGAGAGAGCAAGGCCATTTTCATTTTCATTGTCATTGAAAAAAATTAAAGTCTATGGGAAACGTTTGAAAAGGACACCAAGGCAAAGACCAAGGGCAACAGAGGCCATGGCCTCAGTGTAATTCCAGGCCTGCGTTTTTGAATCAGTCGCTGTGGCTTGATCACCTTGTCAACATCGGCATCGAAACATCTGCTGCTCTTAGCAACAGCAGCAGCCACCAATGAGAGACTTTCGAGGACCCTAGGTGGCAGCAGACTGACCAGGCAAATCCATTGTTCTCGGAAGTGCGGGCATGCTCACAACAGTGTACACAATGGAAAGTCTGTTGCCACCTAGTATTAAAAAGTCTCCCATTCAGACAACCTTTCGCTCATTGCATTTTTACTTTTGAGCACAAATGGGTATGGGACCAGTCAAAGACGACTTATTATCACATGGATTTGTGACTGGTGACCTTGGCCTTATTTCTTAGAGCTGCTTAAGCAGCAAGTATTGCTTCAAATTGTTCTGCTTAGTGGAAATGAGCAGGATACCAGTCAAAAATTGTACAGTTGATGTCGTAGTTTGGCTGGTAACCATATTCTGGTAAGCATAATTTTGTTGTGCTTAGTTACTTTTTCGTGCTTAAGCTCTTTGAACATGGGCCACGTTTTTGGTAAGCATGAGTTTTTTCTGCTTAGCATGGTTGTACACTTTAACAGCTGTTTTTCATTGTTAATATTTCTAGCAATCCATGAACCAGTTATCAGCATTGAATTTCAAAGAGAAATATGCAAAGTGCGTGCTGCAATTAGAGCGCCTGAACGAAGATCTCAACGGGTATTTGAACGATGTCCAGAAATATTGTCAAGAGGTAAGAGTTGTCATATTTTGTTCTCTTTCAGGTTTCATCATCAGTTGTTGCCATCGGGGCAAAATTTTAGGCACTTTTTTTACCATGGAGCTTTGCTCAGAGTGGATATTGGATATTGAGAATTTTATGTGGTGTTCAGAATGTTGTGTGGATATTGCGTTGACATTGTGTTGACATTGAGAATATGGTGTGGATATTGAGAGTTTCGTGTGGACATGGAGAATATTGCGCGGGTATTGAGAATATTACGTGGATATTGAGAGTATTGCGTGGACATTGAGAATATTGTGTGGACATTGAGAATATTACGTTTATATTGAGAGTTTTGTGTGGACATTGAGAATATTACGTTTATATTGAGAGTTTTGTGTGGACATTGAGAATATTGCGTGGGTATTGAGAATATTACGTTTATATTGAGAATATTATGTGGACATTGAGAATATTAAGTTTATATTGAGAATATAAGGTGGATATGGAGAATATTGCGTGGATTTTGAGTTGAGAATGTGCGAACATTGAGAATATTGTCTGTAAATGTGTGAACATTGACAATATTGTGTGGATATTAAGAGTTATTTGGTGCTCAGAATATTGCATGGATATTTTGTGGACACAGAATATCGAGTGACTATTGGAAATATTGAGAGCATAGTATTAAATTTCATGTGAACGATGGCAGGGTTGGCGTAGTGGTATCTTTCCTGGCTTTTCACCTCTAGAACCCCAGTTCAAATCCTGCCGGGGGCACCGTATGGATTGGGTTTTCAGTCTACCTGGGTCCAATTTCATGGCTCTGCTTACCGCCGAATTCTGCGCTTGCGATCACCATTCTCCACTTACTGCGCAAGCGCCGAACTTCTGTGCTAGCTGTGTAAGCAAAGAATGCCCAGTAACGTGGAGTACGCACGCGCACAAGCAAAAATTCTCTGCTAACCCATGAAATACGCTTGACGTAAGTGCGGAATTCCCTGCTTCCGTAAGCGCCGATTCTTTGCTTACGGTAAGCAGAGCCATGACATTAGGCCCAGGGGGTTCCTGGAATATTTCTCTAGGGTTTTCCTCCCACACCTAAAAATGAAACTTCCTTCTTTGTCTTCTCTCCGAGGAGTTCTTGGCTAGTGTAGTGATTAAGTTCGATTTTCTGGGAATCCTTGGCTTCACAACCAGAATTAACAAAGAAATTAAAAAAATACTGAAATATGTTTTACACCATTTTATGATTATAACATCCATGACAAGTTTACTCTAGGAAGTGAAAAAGTTTTATTACAAATCTTGTGTGAATCACAACGTATGTCGGTTGAGCTTCAGAACTGCTTTTGATTAAATAGAGAGTGACTGGTAAAAACTCTTTGCAGATACTAAAATTATTCTGTTGATAATAAAGTTGTGTGGATTCTAATATTGTGTGTTATATATGGCACACACAGATCCTTGTCATTTAACAAATGTGTTTTCCTTTATTTTGCCATGTATTCTGCCGGCAGCATTTAATATAGGAGTCCTATATGGATAATTATACGACGCTTTGGCACTTCACAGCATTGTTTCCAAAATAAATGTTTCACAACCGCGTGTCCAAGTGAGGCAAGGTCTTGTCATGATGGACAAGGCTGTAGTCTATATAGAGTTGTCCAAGTCTCTTTACGCAAGCACCCGCTTTGAACTCACCAGGGCCCAATTTCATAGAGCTGCTAAGCACAATAATTTGCTTAGCATGAAATTTCTGCCTCGATAAAAACAGGATTACCAACCAAATTTCCACGTGATTTTCAGGATAAGCAAACAACAGCTGACTACCAGTAACAAGCAATATGCAACACATGGAAATTTGGTTGGTAATCTTGTTTTTATCAAGGAAGAAATTTCATGCTAAGCAAATTTTTGTGCTTAGCAGCTCTATGAAATTGGGCCCAGGTAGCATAACAATACTGGCACGGTACTGCAGTACTTGATGTACAGTATACCGTGGGGTCGAAGCATGGTTTTCAACCTCGTACCAAAAAACGAGGCCGAAACAGAGCCTTGTTCCCACTGTATAAAAGGTCAGATTGTGGGCGGAGTTGCTTTATGCTAATATTTCCCGAAGGTGTATGCTCATTGGTTAATGTATAGTGGCAAGGTGAATACTACAAAATCATTACGTCATAACGAGAGTTTATGATTGGACGATTATCCGCCCAGTACAGGAAATGAATATTCAATATCCGATTCCAGCATACGTAATTTGCGCTGGAATCCCTGCGCAATGATAAAGAAAAACATAAGCTGCCGCTTACAGTGGGAACAAGGCTCTGTTTCGGCCTCGTTTTTTGGTGCGAGGTTGAAAAACCATGCTTCGACCCCACGGTATACTGTATATCAAGTACTGCAGTACCGTGCCAGTATTGTTATGCTACCTGGTGAATTCAAAGCGGGGTGCTTGCGTAAATAGCCTTGGACAAGGCTAGTGTCTATATAGAGTTGTCCCTGTTGTTTAGAAGATTTTTTTCATAGAATTGTCAGAGTGTTTCCTTGTATGATTTGTGTTTATTGTAACAAAAGTTTCAAATGACAAGGATATTTCATTTTATCGCGTACGCGTGCGCGATCAAATGCATTATGCGCTTCGATACACAAACACTGGTGGCGCCCTCCTATTGATTGGTCAGTTTTTTATTATTTTTGGAAGGGCGAATAAAGTTTCGCCCAATCAGAGCTGAGCTTTGAGTTAAAGATTTAGGAGAAGTGCCGCAGATTCCTTTTGTTGATCACTTTTGTTGCAGCTACTCATTAAGCGGGATCAATTCAATAAATATTATTTCGCCTGGATTGTTTGCCATTGGTTTGGAGGTTTTGTTTTTGTTTTTGTTTTTTCGCCATATATATTTTGTGCGAGAGTATAATTGTTTATATAAAACAAACGCTATGCTGAACACAATTTGTTCTTGCATTGTCGCAAAATATAATCACTTGGTAAAATCTGGCTCCTGTATTTCATCCAGATTTCACATCCTGATTATATTCTGCGACAATGCAATCACTCGAATCCAACTTATGGATGAAAGAGTTATTGCGTGAAATGAAAAGTACTAAGTCTGGATTTAATAATAATAATAATAATAATAATAATAATAATAATAATAACGGCTTCTTATATAGCGCTCATATCCGTCACTCAGTGACGCTCAAGGCGCTTCAACATTAAGTATTTTCCTGCAAGGTATGTGGGGCTTCGTTTGAAGTATGAGACCTACTCCTTTACATAGCACCATGTAATGGTTTACAAGGTGCTGTGGCGCAATATGCAGCCAATCAAACCAGGAACACCGGGGCGGACCCCTTCTCTTTTCGATAAGTGCACTGTGTTCTTTTACGTGCGTTACACAACACACGGGACCAACGGCTTTTCGTCCCATCCGAAGGACGAAGCAATAATGGTTAAGTGTATTGCTTAAGGACACAAGTGTCACGACCGTGACTCGAACCCACACTCTGCTGAGTCGTAAACAACAGAGCTAGAGTCCGGTGCTCTTATCCGCTCGGCCACGACACGCCACTAAATGTAATTATTCATTATTGAAGTAATAAAATAATTCCCACCTGTGTCTGGAGTCTTTATTTATCGTCTTGAACTTTTCAGGATATAGTAGGATTAGCACAGGGCCCAATTTGTATTCTTATGGAGTGACCCTGAGTACAGTTTCTCTTTCATAAACTCTGTTAGCTGTACGCAAAGCAAAAGGTACGCTAATTTACTGGCGGTTTCTGTTAGCAGATGAGTGACGCAATAATGGATATTTGTTGTGATGAGGTACACGCATGGTCTAATCTCAATCATTTATGAAATACCGTTTTTGAATGGGCATGTTTTTCTGCTAAGCAGAAAAACTGCTTACCGCGGTAAGCAGCTTTTTGAAATTGAGCCAATGCAAAGTCTCCCATCTTTTGGTAATATTCAAACGTTTGAGTACAATTTTTTGTCTGTCCGGTTTGTTGAGTTTGAATTAAAAACAACTTGCATTAAATAAATAGGTATGCATTGCAGCAGAGCAGCTGAGTGCTGCTTTTTGGTAGTGCCATAAAAACTAAAAAGCACTGTGCAAGGTTTTGTGTGATGGGCAGTTTGCCCCCTCTCTTTTTTTCAAATACAAAGTTGACTGAACAAAGAATTTTCAATATTTGAAAAACATTGAAACATTAAGAAAATATTTTTATTAAGAAAGTTCAGTTATTCATTGTGAATGATATGCAATTTATGTGTATCAAATTATTTTTAAAATTGAAAACAAACAAATTTTACATAATTTTGAATTTTACGTTGATTATTTATTACTCGTATTTCTTCAAATCACAATAAACATATTTGTTAGAACTATAAGAAACTGAAAATCATTCAAGAACATTGCATATTTAGCCCACTATTAATTGCACTGAAAATTGAAAATTCTCATTGAACTATTTTTGATACTGAAATGAAACAATAATGCACTAGGGAAAAAATTGAAAGAATCTTCAACCCCTTGAAGGATGTCATTTTAAAAATCTAAGACACATCTCACCTATTTAAAAAATGTGTTTTAAAATATTAAGAAATGTAAAAAATTATTGTCCGTGTGTTTACATTATGCAAAGGCTTCCCTTTCCCGCAAAAATATTCGTACGGGAAGTGCGTGCACGATTGTGATTGGTCAATTCCGCGACCTACTCAAATTTGATTGGTCCACAGATTCGACTTTTCACGACCAATCGCGTCAAATCAACCCGCCTCGTAACCTTTCTGGGCATGCGTGGTACAATTTAAATGCCCAAATTTCAATATGGCCTCCGTGATTTAAAAACCACGAGAAAATTCCGAGGCCTTTGTTCTGCGACTTGGAAATATGACGCCCATGTCAGGTTGGAAATCATGTTTATATCGGTGTTAAAATGAGCCAAATTGGACAAGAATTATGGAAGATTCACCCACGGGTGGCGTTCAATTTGCTTCCAACGGGAACCAATCGTCACTCGCCGTGAATTCTGAGAAAGGAACGGGTGTGGCTCGGCGTGTAGCTGTCGGCGGCTTGACCAAGAAATCGCAGCGAAAACGGAAGAATTATGTGCCCGTGAAAGTCGTTAAAATACCCAAACATGAAGAAGACCACTTTAATGGATATCACTGGGACGACGAGGAGGAGGATTATGACGAAGGAAAGGAGGATTTTGGGGGAAAATCACCGGTAAATTTCGTGAGAAAATTGCGTGTAATCTTACATGTACCAGCCACATTGTTGTGTATAGGGAACTTACACTGTACATGTATATAGAGCTGCTGTGTACACAATGGATAGCGTTGTGCATTGTCAATAGGGTTCGCGTGTGTCATTTTCACAACACGAAATTGGCATTGCGGTTTCGGTCCTGTATTGCAGTTTAATTTGATTTTGAACAATTTCTTCGTTTTAAATTTATGCTGATGATAGTAGTATTAAGTGTTTTTTTTTAATCATTCAAATCTTTCACAGCAATCTAAGCCAGTTTAATAATTCTTTTACCCAGTCATAATCATTCACATGTAATTTCAATTTTCATGTGGATGGAAATTATTTTTACAAAACATGGAAAAGTATGATTTCTTGTTTTGTTTTCTAATCCCGAGAATATGGGAAAACACAAAAAGATTGTCAAATATCTGCGTACATCCCTTAACTATAATAAAATTTTAGTGGGCTTTTAAAGTTTCTTTTTAGATAACCTTTTAGGGTTTTTTTCCGAAGAGACTTCCACATATTTTTTTATTTATTAAAAAAAAAAATTAATGATGGCCTGACGTTTCATCGGTTGCGACTTAATTTTTTGCAGAAACTGATGTATGTAAATTGTTTTCTTCAGACGCAGCTTCCAAGACAAAATAATATTACAATTTAAAATTATATGAAATTTTGAAACCAGTTATGATCAAATGTCTACTCTCACAAATTTGCCTGGTTGTTTAGTCTAGTTGCGTTGTTGTAAAATAGGGAAAAGTTTCCATATCAGACTGTCACTTTTTTACTCATTGTTACCAAAGGCAATATTATCTCATTTGAGTAAACAGCTACCATTTTATTTAATAATGAATGAAAAAGTGGCAGTCGTTTATGGAAATTCACTGTATAAAGCCTTGGATGGTAAGGGTCATTGCGACTCAAATTTGCCATGCTTACTTAAATAAAAACACTGGTCATGGTATCTTGAAAAAAAGTCAAAATAAATATTGTGTATGATCTATGAAAAACAACATGTTAACTGGGTTTTTGGGGGTTGAAAACCCTCAACAAATTTAGCGTTACTGTTGGCGGTAAAAATTTCAAATCTGACAATCAGCATGGTTATAATTTATTTAAGCTGTGTGTTAACTGTTAAACAAAGTGTGATAAATTTGCGCATTGCATAATGTACACAAGACATCAAGCATAAAATCGGTCTACAGGGGGGTGATACTTCATTCTTGCAAGGGCAGGACAGTGGGCTTGTTTTCTTTTCGATGTAGCGCCACACCGCAGTTCAGCTAGCTATGCACATGTTGTGTCATTCACTTCAGCGTTGCATTTCGTAGTACGTATTCGTGCATTTCTTGTAAGTGTGCGTGACATGCGCTTGTGAGTTCTCCAGTAATGGTGAGCGATAACATAGTGACGTCACTACATCTGACATGTATCTAGGGCATCTCAATGGGGGACGTTTAAATTTGTATTGGACCATCACAATACAAGGGACACCAAGGCATGGAGGCAATTGTGTCTGTACTTACTTGAAATATTAGACCTGCATGCATGCTGCAGCCTATAGATAGATTGCAATATGACGTAAATTGGCCATCTTTATGGGCAGTTTGGAACACACAGGTATGGGTCGTGTGAGAACGGCGTGCAGCACGCTCACATTTCACAAAATTCATTGCACGATTGCTAAGTAAGCAGCGCGGCTGCGTTAATAATTTGAGCGCTCGATGCACCTGCAAGCCAAAATGCAATTTGCCCGTAAAGCTGGCGTCTACTGGGAACTATCTATAGTATTGGAACATTACAAGGGTCACCACGGCATGGAGGCAATTGCGTCTGTAGCCTACGTACATGAAATATCCGGCCTGCATGCATGTTGTAGCCTGTATATTGGGCAGCACTGGTGGGTACACGGTCTAATTCTAAGGCACTGTGAGGCTAAAAAATAATCTATGCTTTCTATTTCTGGAATCAGATTCAGAAAACTCTATCCAGATTTCCATGTACATCCTAACTAACTGATCCTCGCACTTTTGTTATTATTTTGACAACGTTTTAGATTGCTCCAGAGCAGGGATTACCGCCCTTGTCCGAGCCCACAGCAGACAGGTTACAGTGCGATCAAGAGGCCAGTCAGATGGTGCATGATGCCAACCTAGCTCTAGGGGACCAAGCTGTCAAGAATCCAAAGCTGAATGATCTGATAGCGAGTCTAACGTCGTTGATGCTGCAAATAAAGGTGTGTGTCCGTAGAGTCAGGTTCCCCGTGTTCACAGTGCATGGGGAGGTGCTTGTTGCCATTATTCAAATAGGAACCAGACTATTCTGTGATTAAGGGCTGAGGCCTTGTCCGAATTGGTGGCTATGGCTGTGGCTGTTGCTATGGGTGTGTCCTGGGCCCAATTTCATAGAGCTGCTTAAGCAGCACATACAGTCGACTCTCGTTAATACGAGGTCCGCCGGACTGGCCCGTTTTCCTTGTATTATCCGAACCTTGTCTTAAACGCAGCGCTTTATTTACACGTAAATGTACATGGTTTACACACGTTGTCATAGTGCATGCACTACACACGTGACTAGGCGAGAACAGAGTAGTTTGCTTCCTAGTACAGTTCTAACGAGCATTCTGTACACAAAGATATCAATGATAAAAGCATTTTTGTTGACTATGATCATAGAAATTTAATATTTTGTATAACTCAAGATAAAAATCATGGCAAAGTGATGTCAAACTTGCCGTTCATGTGACCATGGTGTGACAGATTCGATACCCCGTAGTGCCTATGCTGAACATTGTTTTCGCTGGTAGCCGTCAGCATGTAAAGCGAAGGCACTTAGTATTTCAAGCATAGGTTACTAGCGAAATGTTTCTGGTTTTCGGATCGGACAGAACCGCAAGGCCGGTCCAATCCGATAAATAGTTTGGCAACAAGAATATAAATTTCCGAATCTTGACTGAACGGTAAGCTTTTACGCAACAATATTTTTCAGATCTCGCTACAAAAGTATGAAAAACAATACATTTTGTCATCATGGGGCCGCAAAAATACCTCGTATTATCCGTGTTCTCGTTACGACCGTGCTCGTATCTTCCGTTTTTTAAGACATAGAAACGCGCATGTGACAGTTCGGGACTGGTGAAATACCTCGTATAAACCGGCGTCTCGTATCTTCCGAGCTCGTATTAACGAAAGTCTACTGTATTGCTTAATGATTTTCTGCTGAGCAATAATGAGCAGGATACCAGTCACAAATGGTACGTCTGGAATGGCATTTTGGCTGGTAAACCTAATTCTGGTAAGCATAATTTTTATTGTGCTTAGCTACTTTTTGTGGTTTTAAAAGCAGCTCTATGAAATTTGGCCCTGTGCTTCAATGCTTCACATGACTGGCTAGTCACAGACGCTAAATTGGACATGGCCTGAATTTCCTAATCATACTCCTAGAATAGAAAAGAAAAAGAAAAGTTGCGCTTTTAAAAACCGAGCCACTATGAGGTTAGAGGAAAACTATTAGACACTTTGTCAAAGCCTCAAAAGAAAAACATTTTGCTAAGGTGTTCCTTGTATGGTTCAAGCTGATAAAAATAACAATTAATCAATTATCAATTAATGGACGATATTTTGTAATTGTTTTGTATTGTGTTTTGTTTATTTCTGTGTGGTCTGTTTAAAAAAACAACAACAAACTGAAGTTATGGTTGTGCTCATTTTAAAATGTTTTTATGTTTGCGTGATTTTTGTTTCAACCAAGTAGGCCATGGATTGTTCGTTAACTAATTCAACAATCCAAGATAAATGAATTGTAGAATTAAGATATCATTTATTAAATATTTATTAGAAAATTAAATTTAAATATCATTATTATTTTTGCTATTCCTTTGACAGTCGTTAGCCAAGAATGATATGAACTCCTATGGTTTCAAATCGCTGAATGAATCTTTAGATGAAATCAAGAAGAAGATTGATCCCTCAAATCTCAGGTGAGTGTCTTTAAACAAATATCAGACTTTATTTAAATACTTAACCCAGAGTGTCTCAGGTAGGAGACAAACCTGGGTTCTCGCAGACACACCGCTCAATTGGAACTCGACACCCGAAGGTTTGATAAGATTGGTATGCCTGGCGGCCTCTTGCTAAGAGTGTGTTATTTTGGGGTACTGTACTGAAACCATCACAATACTCCACTTTACTAAGCTAATTTGACACCCACATTTTTGGACTGTGATAAGATTGATATGCCTGGGTTAATGCTAAAAGTGGGTGGTTTGGGGTACAGCACCAAATCCATCAAAATACTCCACTCTATCAGTCTATGGTAACTCAACACCCAAATGTTTGGACTGTGATAAGATTGATATGCCTGGATTCATGCTAAGAGTGGGTGGTTTGGGGTACAGCACCAAATCCATCAAAATACTCCACTCTATGGGAACTCAACACCCAAATGTTTGGACTGTGATAAGATTGGTTACCTGGCCTCATGCTAAGAGTGAGTGGTTTGGGGTACAGCACCAAATCCATCAAAATACTCCACTCTATGGGAACTCAACACCCAAATGTTTGGACTGTGATAAGATTGGTTACCTGGCCTCATGCTAAGAGTGGGTGGTTTGGGGGTACAGCACCAAATCCATCGAAATACTCCACTCTATGGTAACTCAGTGTAACTTAATTTTTTGGGCCCAAAACAGCCTACCTTACTCTCATGCAGAGTAGGTGCTACTAGACGTTTCTGAGAGAAGCTGCTGCGAATTTGAATGCTGTTCAAGGGGGGGGGGAAGTGTTAAATTGGATGGTTACCCTTTTTTAATCGCATGTTGCAAATAAGCAACTGCTTACATACACATGTATTAAATTGAATGCCTTGGCCCAATTTCATAGAGCTGCTTAAGCAGAAAATATTGCTAAGCAGAAATGAGCAGGATACCGGTCATAAATTTTACTTGTGGTATGCTAGTTTGGCTGGTAACCTTATTCTGGTCAGCATAATTCTCTTTGTGCTTAGCTACTTTTTGTGCTTAAGCAGCTCTATGAAATTGACCCCTGGTTTGAGGAGCTTTTAATTTTGCACGAAATAGAACAATGCAATGTTAAATCTTGCCGCCCGTTTGCCAAAAGTGACCGGGAAAACTCATATTTATAATACTCTAAAGAATATTTCTTTTTTGGGGGGGTGATTTTTAGACATTAGAAACTGTTTTCTAAGTGTTCGTTTTATACTTCTATTCTCGTTGCCCCCTGTAGATGTTTCCAAGACAACGTAGAAATCCACATTGCACACATCCAAAGTGGAATGAGCCAGATGGGCAACCTTCACGCCTTTGCAGAGAAAAACACCGACTACTGAAGAACTGCCCCCGAAACCCCTGCTCTACCCGATCAGGTGACCTTTGACCTCCACCTTAACCCCCCCAAACCCACACTAGATCAATCGATACAAAGACAAAGATCTACGGGTGTGTTTTTGGTTCGTGATGATGTAAAATGTGCGAAAGTCCATACCAAGTTCATGAGGTGCAGAACGTGTATGTTGTCACCTATGACCTCCACGTTTACACCTAACCTCAAGACAAACCGGGTTAGATTAAAGTTTTCCCACATGACTCCTTACGACAAGTTAAGTAACCAAGTTTGATCAAAGTGATGCAAAAGCCCAAATATGGCATTATCTTCCTTTGGGCTTAACTTTAAGATCTATTTTTTTTTTTATGAGCATTCATTTCAGCTCAGCAGATGTTCTCTTGAATTTAATAGAATTTGTCTTCGTCACTGCCGCTATGACTCTCGCTTACAAGTAAACAGATGCGATTGTCAATTTTCAACAAAACTTAAATGCCTTTCAGAAAACTTCTTACTCCAAGTCTGTTGTGGGCTGAAGTCGAGCCTTGATTCAAGAATACATAATGTCTTATTTTCCAAGACGCGATGGAAACCTTTGCTATCATGTATGCCAAGCGACCTTCTTTTGACCTGAGAGAGGGCGGCCTACTCCAGTGGCGCTTTGTGCATATGGTTTTTAAGATTTTTTTTTTATCTTCAACTGTCTGCATATTGCCTTGTATCACTGCCTAAACTTAAAGATGCTATCTCTTGCATTCCTGAACGCTTCCTTTGTGTGAAATTCTGACCTTTGACCTGGGCAAATGAACAGGGCCGACCGCATCCACAAATGCATGGCTATTGCTATGTAACAATTTTGGTTAGCCGGTACACACGCAGTACAAACCACATAGATCAAAGCATAAAACTGAACACCAACCATTTTTATTTCCACTTATGGTATTTTAGATTTCGGTAGTCTGGTTCTCAACAAAATATGTATAAATATGTATTAATCTGGTTTGCAGAGACTAGGTACCATGCAATTTCTGAACAACCTACTAAATCATGGCCCCTAACAACAACTGTGAAAACATGCTTAACGATTAGTCATAACTTGGGATGATAATGAATGGTCAGACAGTAGGAGGGTTATCGGAAAATGTTAAATGGTCAAAATTTGATGCAATCACCTGTTCAGAGAACGTATGATGAGGTTGCAACGTTTTAATCAAATTATTTTGTATTTTGTTTATGAACAAAACAATAAGATGTACCATAAATATTGTAAATAATGTGAATACTGTCAAAAATATAGATGTATTTTGCATAGAGGTGAGATCATGGAGTATGTAGACAGGACACAATAATTGAAGCAATAACGCTGTGACAGAAACCATGTTTGGAAGGAATTTAATCAACTTGCACAAGTCCAGATCAATGAAAATCATCAAACCATCTGCTTGACTTTGCTGCGCCAAGCAGTACATTGGTGTTTAATTCTTAAAGTTAAAAGTCGGAGACATGACGGCAAGTCTAATTTGATGTGAAAATTCACATTTCGGACCGACTTTCTAAAAAAACGAACCTGTGAATCATATGAAAGAAACTAATGACCTAAAATAAATAAATTTTGCTGGAGCGGGTCTTGAAATGTTGTCGTTCTCTCTTTGACATTTGTTGATTGTTTTTTTGGTTTGTATGACACTACATGTTCGATACTTAACACATCATTCATGGACCATACACCTGTACGCACTCTCCATGTCTTTATTTTCTGTGATTTTTAATTTTATTTCCAATTTGTTCATGTTAGGTTTTTTATGTTTTGGTGAAGTGCAAAGATAATTTGATAGAAAGGCAAGTTATAGTTTATGTTCCTTGGTGTCATCTGTCGTTCTCTTTTTTATACTTTTTACCGGAGTACATTTTGGGTGCCCAAATGGGAACTCTCTGACACCAGAAAGGTTGTGTCTCAATTGAGTTTGAACGGAGAGTAGTAACTGTGTGAAATGTCTTAGTTTTGAAGGATCATCTTATGAGTTGACCCTTAACCTTAGCTGTTTTTAAGTGGACTCGTGAATATTGCCCCAACAATGTTTTGTAAAAAAAAAGAAAAAAGGATAACATTTTGTACTGTTACTTTACTTGGGTACAGTATTTACAGACTAAAGAAACCTTGATTATTTTGTGAAAGTTGAGCTTTATAATCATTAATTTGTAATTTTGTTAACATTCCTGGTGTGTTGTAAAGTCCAACACTGGTAACTCAACTCCCAAACTGTTGGACTCTGATTATGGTGGTATGCCTGATCCCATGTAAAGCAAAATCAGTTTACTAGTGTAGTCCTCAGTCCAACAGAATCAAGACAAAACGTGCAAGTGGATTGGGGGTGGTTTGGGTTGAAGCGCATTTCATACTAAGGTTTTATGAATGGGAACCTTACAGTCCCAAAGCCAAGGGTTCAGAAGGACTGGGGCCAGTAGGCCCAAACAACAATTGCTTATCCCAGAGTCGGGCATACCAATGTTATCCAAGTCTAAAAACAATTTGGAGTTTAGTGACATAGGAGAAGAAGATATAGGAAGATTGAGGCCACATGATAGGAAAAATGCCTAGTCGATAGCCTCGACAGCACAACTAGACTACTGTCCGATTTTATGAAGAAAATGTTGTTGGAAGTTCTGGATAGGAGGATTTTTTTCGTTAGATCTTACGAAAGGAGATCTAAACAAAAATAATAAGAATAGTTGTGTATTGGCATAAGGTAAACTAACAATCCTCACCAGGGCCCAATTTCACAGAGCTGCTTAAGAACAACAAAATTTTGCTTACCAAAATAAGGTTACCAGCCAAACTATCATGTCACGTATACAACTTGTGACTGGTATCCTGCTCATTTCTGCTAAGCAGGAAATTGGTAAGCATTATTTTCTATGAAATTGGGCCCAGATTAGAGCCACACTCTATGTCAAGTCAATCTGAATCACCATTTCTCACTTTCCTGTTGAAAGTTCTCTGAAGCAATGAGTCGAGTTTAAGGAGGAGAAAAAAAATCTGAACCACTAGACCACCAAGCATGCCAGTGGCCTGTTAGAATACTGGGCCCAATTTCATAGAGCTGCTTAAACAGAAAATAATGCTTAACAATTTCCTGCTAAGCAGAAATGAGCAGGATACCAGTCACAAATTGTACACGTGACATGGTAGTTTGGCTGGTAACCTTATTCTGGTAAGCAAAATTTGATTGTGCTTAGCAAATTGTTGTGCTTAAGCAGCTCTATGAAATTGGGCCCTGTTGTCAACAGCAGTTACTGTAAACAATTCAATAGATTTTGCATCGGGGTTAAAAATAATATTTTTGGTGTAATAATCTGTTTTGATAACAAAGTCCCCCCAAAAAAACAAAAAAAACAAAAACAAAAACAAAAAGAAGAAGAAGAGATTATTAACTGTTAACCTAAGTAGAGTTGGGAACTTTATGGCGAGTTCAATTCACTTCATCAACATTTCCATGATAAATCAAAATATACAAATTGATTAGTAAACGGAGATAATATTTTAGTTATCACACAACCACGAGTGGAATACTGACAAATAAAGCGCTTCTGCATCCCATATCCAACGAGGACGAAGGTCGAGTTTGATATGGGACGCAGACCTATTTTGTCTATATTCCGGGAGGCTGCATGTGATAACGAATTTATCTTCAAGCAGACTTGAAGCGTTGTGTTATATCCACACGTATGTACTCTGAAACAAATACAGTTCTGGATAGTTCTGAACACAACACTTTTTTATTTTCCTTCGTATTCCTTTTTCATTTCCAACATGGCATTCTGTTCACCAGCCATTTCATGAGGGCGCTATTCCACTTTCATGAACACAACACTTTGCTTAAAAATAGCGCAACGTGTGAGGTTAGAATAGCGTCTTAGAACAGGGTTCGATACGGATCGTGTCACATAGTTTTATATCACACTCTTGTAGCTATGGATCGACTAATCAGAATGGAGGATTAAAGTTTTCTCGAAGATAAATATCTCTTTGGAATTTGCAGTAACACCATGGATATAATTTCTTGCGGTTGTGGTATTTCTAAAAAGGAGTGTTGGGTTGGGAGAGTTTTAACACCACCCAGTCTTTTTTAGAACTTTCTCGACTTGTCCAGAGTTTATTTATACACTGTTACCAAAGACCCTTTGCAAAACCTGAAGAATTCAATACCTGATTTGGCTGACTGCTTGGTAAAAACACTGAAATTGAAATGCAGTGGTTACAGGTTTCAATCTAGTGTTTATAATTAACCACCCTCTTATATATTATGTTGATGAATTTTCTTATGATCAGCTAAAGATGTGTTTGACTTCTTATCACTGTGTTGCATTTAATTTATCGTTTAAATATTCACAAATTCTGTTAGCTGTCTTACGACTAGATTTTAATGGTCGTCAGACTGACTTTTTTTGTTTTTGAGTTTTATGTGTAAAAATGTAGATATATAAATAATGGAACATTCATATTTCAATTAAAATATTTGTGAAAAGAATACAGAAACAAGTTTGTTCATTTGATTGAAGTTTTGTTTGCAGAAGTGTTTGTGGGTTTGGGATCGCTGGGTATGTCACTTCTTGAGGGGGGGGGGGGGGATAGCTTCCTGAAATGGTTTCTTCAGAACCTGGGCCCACTTTCATGGCACATGAAATACATAGACTTAGGCAGTTTGAAGGGCTATAAGCACAGAGTTTCGTGGTAAGCACAGCCCTGCAATTGGGACCTGATAAAGGCTAAGGAGAAACCTTTGCAGGTATCTTAATAGTCTGGTTGCCTCATGGCCTGTGAAGGCCATCTTGAAGAAATTGAGGCTGGCTGAGGAAAAGACGGTATCAAACAGTGGATAGGTCCGGGGGTTTGTCAACACTCATCGATGATGGAGTTTTGCCGTCCTTGTTAAAGCCCACCCATTGGACCCCCCTTTCCCAACTTTAAACTGGACAGTTGTACAGGTTGTTGATTGTCTGAAGGATTCACAAGTTCCAAGTGGTAAGTTTTGTTTGTTTATTTCATTAAAGAGCTGACAAAATAGTCACAGACAGTGTTCATGTTTTGTGTGATCAACATACATGAAATAACCAACCTGTAAAGATTTGGGCTTAATCCGTTTTGCGAGTCAGGAGAAAATAGTGAAAAACCTTGCACATGTATTAAAACGTATTGTCCTTAAAAAGTTTGGTTGTAACAACAAAAATCAGCTGTTGAGTTTTGAAAAAGTTTTCAGACGGTTTTCTTGTATTTATGACTTCATTTCAGAGGGAAATATCTCACAGAAAAAATGGTTCTAGTATGAACTTCATAATCAGTAAGCTTTCAGACTAAAATTAAACAAGGATGGTTTTTGTCCTTAGCAATCCTGTATATTACCTTTAACATTTCCAGGTAAGGTTTTCCAAGCATGCATGGGACTTCTCGACTGATTTCTTAGTTTTTTCCTGTTTCCCAGCTTTGTCGTAAACAGCTGGAAAAGTTAAACACAGTGCAAAGTCTTGCTGTGACTGACACATTCCTCTTTGGTTGACAAACTGCAGTTGCATACTTGTCCAAGTGTGTTTCAATTTTTGCTAAATGACTGAAAAAGTTGACAGCGATCATTGTTGGACATTGGATTATCAATAATTATTGGACAGTAACAGTGCTGGAAGACCCGAGACCGGTCTCGGACTCTGTGGGGAGGACTCGGACTCAGTTGGTTGACAAACTGCAGTTGCATACTTGTCCAAGTGTGTTTCAATTTTTTGCTTAATGACTGAAAAAGCTGATAGCGATCATTGTTGGACATTGGATTATCAATAATTATTGGACAGTAACAGTGCTGGAGCACTCGACACCGGTCTCGGACTCCGTGGGGAGGACTCGGACTTGGAAAACAGGGACTCGCCTAACGCACTGGACAGTAGTAGTAGAAGAATTAGAGATTTAGCTTACAAATCGTCATCATCATCATCATATCTAGCTCATAGATCTAGCATTGCAAGAACTCTAAAACATGTAAAAAGTTGGATGTGTAGTTCCTTGCTCAGTACTCTGCTTACTGCTGTCCATTGTTGCTTTGTTGTTTTGTTTAGTTATTTTGTCAATGTTATCATGATAATTAACTGATAATTTGTGTACTTTCAGCTGAGTAGCTGAATTGTGAAGGACGATGCTACAATGTGTTCTAGCTGCAGGCATGCAAGGTCACCTTTGGCAGCCAGCCACATCGACCCATTAAGACCATGGAGCACAGCCTCAGATCGAAAATGTTTGGTTTTTCCAGAGGGAGAAAAACGGGAGGGCCCAGAAAAAAACCATTGTGGCACAGGAAAGAACCAACGCACAACTCTACTCACAAATGGCCTTAGCCAGGAATTGAACCAGGGCCACAGTGGTAAGAAAAACCAATGTGGCACAGGAGAGAACCAACGCACAACTCTACTCACAAATGGCCTTAGCCAGGAATTGAACCAGGGCCACAGTGGTAAGAAAAACCAATGTGGCACAGGAGAGAACCAACGCACAACTCTACTCACAAATGGCCTTAGCCAGGAATTGAACCAGGGCCACAGTGGTAAGAAAAACCAATGTGGCACAGGAGAGAACCAACGCACAACTCTACTCACAAATGGCCTTAGCCAGGAATTGAACCAGGGCCACAGTGGTAAGAAAAACCAATGTGGCACAGGAGAGAACCAACGCACAACTCTACTCACATATGGCACAGGAGAGAACCAACGCAAGACTCTACTCACATATGGCCTTAGCCAGGAATCGAACCAGGGCCACAGTGGTAAGAAAAACCAATGTGGCACAGGAGAGAACCAAGGCACAACTCTACTCACATATGGCACAGGAGAGAACCAATGCAAGACTCTACTCACATATGGCACAGGAGAGAACCAACGCAAGACTCTACTCACATATGGCACAGGAGAGAACCAACGCAAGACTCTACTCACATATGGCACAGGAGAGAACCAATGCAAGACTCTACTCACATATGGCACAGGAGAGAACCAACGCAAGACTCTACTCACATATGGCACAGGAGAGAACCAACGCAAGACTCTACTCACATATGGCACAGGAGAGAACCAACGCACAACTCTACTCACAAATGGCCTTAGCCAGGAATTGAACCAGCGCCACAGTGGTAAGAAAAACCAATGTGGCACAGGAGAGAACCAATGCACAACTTACTCACAAATGGCCTTAGCCAGGAATTGAACCAGGGCCACAGTGGTAAGAAAAACCAATGTGGCACAGGAGAGAACCAACGCACAACTCTACTCACATATGGCACAGGAGAGAACCAACGCAAGACTCTACTCACATATGGCACAGGAGAGAACCAATGCAAGACTCTACTCACATATGGCACAGGAGAGATCCAACGCAAGACTCTACTCACATATGGCACTGGAGAGAACCAACGCAAGACTCTACTCACATATGGCACAGGAGAGAACCAACGCAAGACTCTACTCACATATGGCACAGGAGAGAACCAACGCAAGACTCTACTCACATATGGCACAGGAGAGAACCAATGCAAGACCCTACTCACATATGGCACAGGAGAGAACCAACGCAAGACTCTACTCACATATGGCACAGGAGAGAACCAACGCAAGACTCTACTCACATATGGCACAGGAGAGAACCAACGCAAGACTCTACTCACATATGGCACAGGAGAGAACCAACGCAAGACTCTACTCACATATGGCACAGGAGAGAACCAACGCGAAACTCTACTCACATATGGCACAGGAGAGAACCAACACAAGACTCTACTCACATATGGCACAGGAGAGATCCAACGCAAGACTCTACTCACATATGGCACAGGAGAGAACCAATGCAAGACTCCACTCACATATGGCACAGGAGAGAACCAACGCAAGACTCTACTCACATATGGCACAGGAGAGAACCAATGCAAGACCCTACTCACATATGGCCTTAGCCAGGAATCGAACCAGGGCCACAGTGGTAAGAGGTGAGTGTTTTAGGCACCAGCCAGACATCACCCAAGTTGTTAAATTTGGTTGATGTACATCGTAAGGGAACGTCTCAAAGGTTGGAATGTTCTAATTGTATCAGATATAAATAATAATAATAATAATAAAAGAAAACAATAATGGCTTCTTATGTAGCGCCCATATCCGTCACTCAGTGGCGCTCAAGGCGCTTCAACATTCTCATGCGCGGGGCAGCATGCTTCCTAGCAACAGTAATTTAGTTTACTTTTGTTGTCCCTGACCCGCATGACTTGTCAATGTTTTCCCCGTGTTTTCTTTCCTAGTTTTGTGGTCGTGTTCCCCTCCTGCATGCTCCACCC
This sequence comes from Pisaster brevispinus, assembly GCA_023634235.1. Classification (NCBI taxonomy): domain Eukaryota; kingdom Metazoa; phylum Echinodermata; class Asteroidea; order Forcipulatida; family Asteriidae; genus Pisaster; species Pisaster brevispinus. The sequence goes on from JAMKCF010000018.1 coordinate 2,976,441, forward strand.
ACAGTCGCTCAATCCATTTTGGTCCCTAGTTGTCTTTTTCCATTGTTTTTTATTATTTGCTTCTATTATTATTACTATTATTATTATTTGTATTTTTATTATTATTTATCTATTTATTTATATTGTAAATTCTTATTTTGTTATGTTAAATTGGTATGCGTTCACTTATTTATTTACTTTAGTTACTTAAATGTTAACTATTTGTTCACACTTATTACTGATTATTTTTCTAAGGCCTACTTACTTATTTGTTTGTTTTCTATTGCTTACTTTTTTTGCTTTTGTCTGTTTGACTTCTTTATTCATGTTCTTGTATTTGCTCCTTTGTAATTGTGTTTTGTTTGTTTTGGTCAAGTACATAATAATAATAATAATAGTATTTTTTCTTGAAGAAAATGAGGCTGGCTGAGGAAAAGACAGTATCAAAGAGTGGACAGGTCTGGGGGTTTGTCAACACTCATCGATGATGGAGTTTTGCCGTCCTTGTTAAAGCCCACCCATTGGACCCCCCTTTCCCAACTTTAAACTGGACAGTTGTACAGGTTGTTGATTGTCTGAAGAATTCACAAGTTCCAAGTGGTAAGTTTTGTTTGTTTATTTCATTAAAGAGCTGACAAAATAGTCACAGACAGTGTTCATGTTTTGTGTGATCAACATACATGAAATAACAAACCTGTAAAGATTTGGGCTTAATCCGTTGTGCGAGTCAGGAGAAAATAGTGAAAAACCATGTATTAAAACACATTGCCCTTAAAATGGTTGGATGTAACAACCAAAATCAGCTGTTGAGTTTTTAACAAGTTTTCAGACGGTTTTCTTGTATATCGTCACCATTTTCACGAAGAGCCACATATGTCCAAACGCCTGATTGAGGTTTATATTTTACACTCTGCTTGGCTTAAAACTACAAAATCTGCAAAACTAAAGCCATGGTTTGCAGTTTAAGATCTCTCATATGATTCTGTATAAGTTTAACCTCTCCAGTTTAACTAAATTTTGTTTAATATATTGGCTAATTACCATAGTAATAAGTCAAAGATACGTGTCTCTTCGTGAAACTTAAAAAGTGAGATGTCCTACTTAAACACCCAACTGGTTAACGTGTTTTTACATAGGAAAGGGGCGCCTATGTCACGTGATCACGCGCACACTGACATACGTGGCTCTTCGTGAAACCCCAAAAACGATTTGACCTACATTTTACGCTCTTCTGTTGCAATGTATTACAAAGCAATTTTAGGGGCCTGTGGCTCTTCATGAAAACGCAAAAAGTAGTTATTGGGATAAAGGCCCCTTCCTGTAGTGATCAATAATTTGACATTTTAAGATATGTGGCTCTTCGTGAAAATGGTGACGATATGACTTAATTTCAGAGGGAAATATCTCACAGAAAAAAATGGTTCTAGTATGAACTTCATAATCAGTGAGCTTTCAGACTAAAATTAAACAATGATGGTTTTTATCCTTAGCAATCTTGTATAATACCTTTAACATTTCATCCAGATGAAGTGATTTCGGACAAAAGTTCACAGGTGAGGTTTTCCGAGCATGCATGGGACTTCTCGACTGATTTCTATGTTTTTTCCTATTTCCCAGCTTTGTCTTTAAACAGCTGGAAAAGTTAAACACGGTGCAAAGTCTTCCTGTGACTGACAAATTCCTCTTTGGTTGACATACTGCAGTTGTATACTTGTCCAGTTACGCTCAAGGTGCCTCAACATTCAGTATTTTCTTGCAAGGTATGTGGGGCTACGTTTCTTAAGTATGAGACCTACTCCTTTACATAGCACCATGTAGTGGTTTACAAGGTGCCGTGGTGCAATATACAGCCAATCAAACCAGGAACACCGGGGCGAACCCCTTCTCTTATTTCGATAAGTGCACTGGGTTCTTTTACGTGCATTACACAACACACAGGACCAATGGCTTTACGTCCCATCCGCAGGAAGAAGCAATAATGGTAAAGTTTCTTGCTTAAGGACACAAGTGTCATGACCAGGACTCGAACCCACACTCTGCTGATCAGAAACACCAGAGCTCAAGTCCGGTGCTCTTATCCGCTCGGCCACGACACGCCAGCGAGTGCTCATGAACCGTTCCATCGGAACGCTCAAAATACTAATGTGCGTATATATTCACTCATGTGGGATTGCTCCTGTACTTCGGCACAATGATGCTGTCCAACAAAACGTTCTGCCAATCTAACGGATTGTGGGCATGGTCCCACCAGAGTCTTCTTTTGTGCCTAGAACTTACCCGACTTTTAATGCAGTAAACGAAGAATTGTGAAATGAAACGAGTGGCTCACCACTGACTCATTAATACATCATCTCTCCTTCACAGTTTTAATTCCAGTAATATAAATACTTCACACAATCACAATTATGCATTTGTAATAACATTCATTAATAAATTTGTAATACTGAGGCAAGAAAATATAGATAAAATACATTTTTCTGACAAACAATTATACGTCACAGCACCTTGGTTTTTTTGTTTACTCCAAGTTCATATACAGAGATGCTTTAAAAGTATTTTGTGATTTTATTTAACAGGGTAATTCTTACAGAGGAAGTACAACATTGGAGATGAAGACGAAGCCGGTGATATAGGTTGAAAAAGACTAAGCATTTTTTAATAAAAATACATTGATTAATAGCTTGTTAGCCTTGTTTTCAAGCCTGCAATGGCAGTTATTGTTTTTCCTCTTGAGACAAGAGGCTTGAAACAAAGTCTGTGCTTCACTCAAACAGTTCAATGCACGAGCTTTAACAATGTTAATTAACCATCAAGTTAGACTTCATTTCAAGCCTGAGCTTGTCATTCTTATTCTATGAAATAGACTGTATCATTATGATACAAAATAAACTTGAAGACTTGAATCCAAGTCCAAGTGAACTGTGGATTTGTTTTTTAATACACAGTTTTATTAAAGAGAAGAAGTGTTGTCTATTCTCAAAGATGCTAAGCACTTTTAGTTTCCTAAGCACAAAAATGTTTAACTCAACAAAATAGTTTCCCAATCGTTTGCTGTGTAATGGAGCTTTATAACTGGTATCCTGCTTATTTTTGCTTGGCAGATAACACTTTCTGCTTAACATTATGGTTTGCAACCCACTTTAACACACTAATCCAATTCATCACAGGTCATTACCCTCGATAGATCCTTGTTGGGCCATTTGGTAGTCACATTCCCAGTCTGTTATGCACTGCACATCTTAGGTTCGATGCGCACCATAATCTCATTCCCAGTCTGTTATGCACTGCACATCTTAGGTTCGATGCGCACCATATCTCATTCCCAGTCTGTTATGCACTGCACATCTTAGGTTCGATGCGCACCATATCACATTCCCAGTCTGTTATGCACTGCACATCTTAGGTTCGATGCGCACCATATCACATTCCCAGTCTGTTATGCACTGCACATCTTAGGTTCGATGCGCACCATATCACATTCCCAGTCTGTTATGCACTGCACATCTTAGGTTCGATGCCTACCATATCTCATTCCCAGTCTGTTATGCACTGCACATCTTAGGTTCGATGCGCACCATATCACATTCCCAGTCTGTTATGCACTGCACATCTTAGGTTCGATGCGCACCATATCACATTCCCAGTCTGTTATGTACTGCGCATCTTAGGTTCGATGCCTACCATATCACATTCCCAGTCTGTTATGCACTGCACATCTTAGGTTCGATGCGCACCATATCTCATTCCCAGTCTGTTATGCACTGCACATCTTAGGTTCGATGCGCACCATATCACATTCCCAGTCTGTTATGTACTGCACATCTTAGGTTCGATGCGCACCATATCACATTCCCAGTCTGTTATGTACTGCACATCTTAGGTTCAATGCCTACCATATCACATTCCCAGTCTGTTATGTACTGCACATCTTAGGTTCAATGCCTACCATATCACATTCCCAGTCTGTTATGTACTGCACATCTTAGGTTCGATGCGCACCATATCACATTCCCAGTCTGTTATGTACTGCACATCTTAGGTTCAATGCCTACCATATCACATTCCCAGTCTGTTATGTACTGCACATCTTAGGTTCGATGCCTACCATATCTCTTACATGACATTTGACTACCAAAATGGCAGACAATGGGTAGCCAGTTGCGGCACGGTTTATAGACAATTTCACGTTGAGTAATGCTACAGTGATTGTATGTATTACAAACAAGAATCTGAATGATATTTGTAATTTTGTGTCTTTGTTCAGGCCCAAATTGTTTCCCTTGTGGTTTAATACTTTATATTTGAAACATAAAAAGGCACATCCCCTTAAGGTGATCCCGTGGCTGCTGCTTCCCAGGTTGTATCGTAAACTTGGGTGTGATCCCTGGCTACACGGCAGTTAACGGTTGCATGGCTTCTGACTGGCACCCCCGAACAAAGATATTGACAAGATAGGGAGACTGCCAACATAGAGCTAGATATAGCTTAGTTGGTACAGCACCAGTACGCTAATCAGTATAAACCATGCTCTAGTCAAATTTTCAAATAATTTGAAAAATGAATACGAAATTCCAACAAATTGAGTCACAAAATCATTGGGAAGAAAAGATAATGTCTCTGATATATTGCATTTATGTTAAAAATGGGCTGAAATTGGATAAAATAGCAAGGGGTAAGCCTTGCATTTTTGTCAAAAATGGATAAAATAGCAAGGGGTAAGCCTTGCATTTATGTTAAAAATGGGCTGAAATGGATAAAATAGCAAGGGTTAAGCCTTGCATTTTTGTTAAAAAATGTCTGAAATTGGATAAAATCGCAAGGGGTAAGCCTTGTATTTTTGTTAAAAATGGGCTGAAATTGGATAAAATTGCAAGGGGTAAGCCTTGCATTTTTGTTAAAAATGGGCTGAAATTGAATAATATTGCAAGGGGTAAGTAAGCCTTGCATTTTTGTAAAAAAATGTCTGAAATTGGATAAAATCGCAAGGGGTAAGCCTTGCATTTTTGTTAAAAATGGGCTGAAATTGGATAAAATCGCAAGGGGTAAGCCTTGCATTTTTGTTTAAAAATGTCTGAAATTTGATAAAATCGCAAGGGGTAAGCCTTGCATTTATGTTGAAAATGGGCTGAAATTGGATAAAATCGCAAGGGGTAAGCCTTGCATTTTTGTTAAAAATGGGCTGAAATTGGATAAAAAATCGCAAGGGGTAAGCCTTGCATTTTTGTTAAAAATGGGCTGAAATTGGATAAAATCACAAGGGGTAAGCCTTGCATTTTCATCAAAAATGGGCTGAAATTGGATAAAATCGCAAGGGGTAAGCCTTGCATTTTCATCAAAAATGGGCTGAAATGTGATAAAATCGCAAGGGGTAAACCTTGCATTTTTGTTAAAAATGGGCTGAAATGTGATAAAATCGCAAGGGGTAAGCCTTGCATTTTTGTTAAAAATGGGCTGAAATGTGATAAAATCGCAAGGGGTAAGCCTTGCATTTTCATCAAAAATGGGCTGAAATTGGATAAAATCGCAAGGGGTAAGCCTTAAATTTTCATCAAAAATGGGCTGAAATGTGATAAAATCGCAAGGGGTAAGCCTTGCATATTTGTTAAAAATGGGCTGAAATTGGATAAAATCGCAAGGGGTAAGCCTTAAATTTTCATCAAAAATGGGCTGAAATGTGATAAAATCGCAAGGGGTAAGCCTTGCATATTTGTTAAAAATGGGCTGAAATTGGATAAAATCGCAAGGGGTAAGCCTTGCATTTTCATCAAAAATGGGCTGAAATTGGATAAAATCGCAAGGGGTAAGCCTTGCATTTTCATCAAAAATGGGCTGAAATGTGATAAAATCGCAAGGGGTAAGCCTTGCATTTTTGTTAAAAATGGGCTGAAATTGGATAAAATAGCAAGGGGTAAGCCTTGCATTTATGTTAAAAAATGGGCTGAAATTGGATAAAATAGCAAGGGGTAAGCCTTGCATTTTTGTTAAAGAATGTCTGAAATTGGATAAAATCACAAGGGGTAAGCCTTGCATTTTTGTTAAAGAATGTCTGAAATTGGATAAAATAGCAAGGGGTAAGCCTTGCATTTTTGATAAAAATGGGCTGAAATTGGATAAAATCGCAAGGGGTAAGCCTTGCATTTTTGTTAAAGAATGTCTGAAATTGGATAAAATAGCAAGGGGTAAGCCTTGCATTTTTGTTAAAAATGGGCTGAAATTGGATAAAATCACAAGGGGTAAGCCTTGCATTTTTGTTAAAAAATGGGCTGAAATTGGATAAAATCGCAAGGGGTAAGCCTTGCATTTTTGTTAAAAAATGGGCTGAAATTGAATAATATTGCAAGGGGTAAGCCTTGCATTTTTGTTAAAAATAGGCTGAAATTGGATAAAATCGCAAGGGGTAAGCCTTGTATTTATGTTAAAAATGGGCTGAAATTGGATAAAATCACAAGGGGTAAGCCTTGCATTTTTGTTAAAAAATGGGCTGAAATTGAATAATATTGCAAGGGGTAAGCCTTGCATTTTTGTTAAAAATGGGCTGAAATTGGATAAAATAGCAAGGGGTAAGCCTTGCATTTATGTTAAAAATGGGCTGAAATTGGATAAAATAGCAAGGGGTAAGCCTTGCATTTATGTTAAAAATGGGCTGAAATTGGATAAAATCGCAAGGGGTAAGCCTTGCATTTTTGTTAAAGAATGTCTGAAATTGGATAAAATAGCAAGGGGTAAGCCTTGCATTTTTGTTAAAAAATGGGCTGAAATTGGATAAAATCGCAAGGGGTAAGCCTTGCATTTTTGTTAAAAATGGGCTGAAATTGGATAAAATCGCAAGGGGTAAGCCTTGCATTTTTGTTAAAAATAGGCTGAAATTGGATAAAATCACAAGGGGTAAGCCTTGCATTTTTGTTAAAAATAGGCTGAAATTGGATAAAATCGCAAGGGGTAAGCCTTGCATTTTTGTTAAAAAATGGGCTGAAATTGGATAAAATCGCAAGGGGTAAGCCTTGCATTTTTGTTAAAAATGGGCTGAAATTGGATAAAATCGCAAGGGGTAAGCCTTGCATTTTTGTTAAAAATGGGCTGAAATTGGATAAAATCGCAAGGGGTAAGCCTTGCATTTTTGTTAAAAATAGGCTGAAATTGGATAAAATCGCAAGGGGTAAGCCTTGCATTTTTGTTAAAAATGGGCTGAAATTGGATAAAATCGCAAGGGGTAAGCCTTGCATTTTTGTTAAAAATGGGCTGAAATTGAATAATATTGCAAGGGGTAAGTAAGCCTTGCATTTTTGTAAAAAAATGTCTGAAATTGGATAAAATCGCAAGGGGTAAGCCTTGCATTTTTGTTAAAAATGGGCTGAAATTGGATAAAATCGCAAGGGGTAAGCCTTGCATTTTTGTTTAAAAATGTCTGAAATTTGATAAAATCGCAAGGGGTAAGCCTTGCATTTATGTTGAAAATGGGCTGAAATTGGATAAAATCGCAAGGGGTAAGCCTTGCATTTTTGTTAAAAATGGGCTGAAATTGGATAAAAAATCGCAAGGGGTAAGCCTTGCATTTTTGTTAAAAATGGGCTGAAATTGGATAAAATCACAAGGGGTAAGCCTTGCATTTTCATCAAAAATGGGCTGAAATTGGATAAAATCGCAAGGGGTAAGCCTTGCATTTTCATCAAAAATGGGCTGAAATGTGATAAAATCGCAAGGGGTAAACCTTGCATTTTTGTTAAAAATGGGCTGAAATGTGATAAAATCGCAAGGGGTAAGCCTTGCATTTTTGTTAAAAATGGGCTGAAATGTGATAAAATCGCAAGGGGTAAGCCTTGCATTTTCATCAAAAATGGGCTGAAATTGGATAAAATCGCAAGGGGTAAGCCTTAAATTTTCATCAAAAATGGGCTGAAATGTGATAAAATCGCAAGGGGTAAGCCTTGCATATTTGTTAAAAATGGGCTGAAATTGGATAAAATCGCAAGGGGTAAGCCTTAAATTTTCATCAAAAATGGGCTGAAATGTGATAAAATCGCAAGGGGTAAGCCTTGCATATTTGTTAAAAATGGGCTGAAATTGGATAAAATCGCAAGGGGTAAGCCTTGCATTTTCATCAAAAATGGGCTGAAATTGGATAAAATCGCAAGGGGTAAGCCTTGCATTTTCATCAAAAATGGGCTGAAATGTGATAAAATCGCAAGGGGTAAGCCTTGCATTTTTGTTAAAAATGGGCTGAAATTGGATAAAATAGCAAGGGGTAAGCCTTGCATTTATGTTAAAAAATGGGCTGAAATTGGATAAAATAGCAAGGGGTAAGCCTTGCATTTTTGTTAAAGAATGTCTGAAATTGGATAAAATCACAAGGGGTAAGCCTTGCATTTTTGTTAAAGAATGTCTGAAATTGGATAAAATAGCAAGGGGTAAGCCTTGCATTTTTGATAAAAATGGGCTGAAATTGGATAAAATCGCAAGGGGTAAGCCTTGCATTTTTGTTAAAGAATGTCTGAAATTGGATAAAATAGCAAGGGGTAAGCCTTGCATTTTTGTTAAAAATGGGCTGAAATTGGATAAAATCACAAGGGGTAAGCCTTGCATTTTTGTTAAAAAATGGGCTGAAATTGGATAAAATCGCAAGGGGTAAGCCTTGCATTTTTGTTAAAAAATGGGCTGAAATTGAATAATATTGCAAGGGGTAAGCCTTGCATTTTTGTTAAAAATAGGCTGAAATTGGATAAAATCGCAAGGGGTAAGCCTTGTATTTATGTTAAAAATGGGCTGAAATTGGATAAAATCACAAGGGGTAAGCCTTGCATTTTTGTTAAAAAATGGGCTGAAATTGAATAATATTGCAAGGGGTAAGCCTTGCATTTTTGTTAAAAATGGGCTGAAATTGGATAAAATAGCAAGGGGTAAGCCTTGCATTTATGTTAAAAATGGGCTGAAATTGGATAAAATAGCAAGGGGTAAGCCTTGCATTTATGTTAAAAATGGGCTGAAATTGGATAAAATCGCAAGGGGTAAGCCTTGCATTTTTGTTAAAGAATGTCTGAAATTGGATAAAATAGCAAGGGGTAAGCCTTGCATTTTTGTTAAAAAATGGGCTGAAATTGGATAAAATCGCAAGGGGTAAGCCTTGCATTTTTGTTAAAAATGGGCTGAAATTGGATAAAATCGCAAGGGGTAAGCCTTGCATTTTTGTTAAAAATAGGCTGAAATTGGATAAAATCACAAGGGGTAAGCCTTGCATTTTTGTTAAAAATAGGCTGAAATTGGATAAAATCGCAAGGGGTAAGCCTTGCATTTTTGTTAAAAAATGGGCTGAAATTGGATAAAATCGCAAGGGGTAAGCCTTGCATTTTTGTTAAAAATGGGCTGAAATTGGATAAAATCGCAAGGGGTAAGCCTTGCATTTTTGTTAAAAATGGGCTGAAATTGGATAAAATCGCAAGGGGTAAGCCTTGCATTTTTGTTAAAAATAGGCTGAAATTGGATAAAATCGCAAGGGGTAAGCCTTGCATTTTTGTTAAAAATGGGCTGAAATTGGATAAAATCGCAAGGGGTAAGCCTTGCATTTTTGTTAAAAATGGGCTGAAATTGGATAAAATCACAAGGGGTAAGCCTTGCATTTTTGTTAAAAATGGGCTGAAATTGGATAAAATCGCAAGGGGTAAGCCTTGCATTTTTGTTAAAAATGGGCTGAAATTGAATAATATTGCAAGGGGTAAGCCTTGCATTTTTGTTAAAAATGGGCTGAAATTGAATAATATTGCAAGGGGTAAGCCTTGCATTTTTGTTAAAAATGGGCTGAAATTGAATAATATTGCAAGGGGTAAGCCTTGCATTTTTGTTAAAAATGGGCTGAAATTGGATAAAATCGCAAGGGGTAAGCCTTGCATTTATGTTAAAAATGGGCTGAAATTGGATAAAATCGCAAGGGGTAAGCCTTGCATTTATGTTAAAAATGGGCTGAAATTGGATAAAATCACAAGGGGTAAGCCTTGCATTTTTGTTAAAAATGGGCTGAAATTGGATAAAATCACAAGGGGTAAGCCTTGCATTTTTTGTTAAAAATAGGCTGAAATTGGATAAAATCACAAGGGGTAAGCCTTGCATTTTTTGTTAAAAATGGGCTGAAATTGGATAAAATCGCAAGGGGTAAGCCTTGCATTTTTGTTAAAAATAGGCTGAAATTGGATAAAATCGCAAGGGGTAAGCCTTGCATTTTTGTTAAAAATGGGCTGAAATTTGATAAAATCGCAAGGGGTAAGCCTTGCATTTTTGTTAAAAAATGGGCTGAAATTGGATAAAATCGCAAGGGGTAAGCCTTGCATTTTTGTTAAAAAATGGGCTGAAATTGAATAATATTTCAAGGGGTAAGCCTTGCATTTTTGTTAAAAAATGGGCTGAAATTGGATAAAATCGCAAGGGGTAAGCCTTGCATTTTTGTTAAAAATGGGCTGAAATTGGATAAAATCGCAAGGGGTAAGCCTTGCATTTTTGTTAAAAATAGGCTGAAATTGGATAAAATCACAAGGGGTAAGCCTTGCATTTTTGTTAAAAATAGGCTGAAATTGGATAAAATCGCAAGGGGTAAGCCTTGTATTTATGTTAAAAATGGGCTGAAATTGGATAAAATCACAAGGGGTAAGCCTTGCATTTTTGTTAAAAAATGGGCTGAAATTGAATAATATTGCAAGGGGTAAGCCTTGCATTTTTGTTAAAAATGGGCTGAAATTGGATAAAATCGCAAGGGGTAAGCCTTGCATTTTTGTTAAAAATAGGCTGAAATTGGATAAAATCGCAAGGGGTAAGCCTTGCATTTTTGTTAAAAATGGGCTGAAATTGGATAAAATCGCAAGGGGTAAGCCTTGCATTTTTGTTAAAAATGGGCTGAAATTGGATAAAATCGCAAGGGGTAAGCCTTGCATTTTTGTTAAAAATAGGCTGAAATTGGATAAAATCGCAAGGGGTAAGCCTTGCATTTATGTTAAAAATGGGCTGAAATTTGATAAAATCACAAGGGGTAAGCCTTGCATTTATGTTGAAAATGGGCTGAAATTGGATAAAATCGCAAGGGGTAAGCCTTGCATTTTTGTTAAAAATGGGCTGAAATTGGATAAAATCGCAAGGGGTAAGCCTTGCATTTTTGTTAAAAATGGGCTGAAATTGGATAAAATCGCAAGGGGTAAGCCTTGCATATTTGTTAAAAAATGGGCTGAAATTGAATAATATTGCAAGGGGTAAGCCTTGCATTTTTGTTAAAAAATGGGCTGAAATTGAATAATATTGCAAGGGGTAAGCCTTGCATTTTTGTTAAAAATGGGCTGAAATTGGATAAAATCGCAAGGGGTAAGCCTTGCATTTTTGTTAAAAATGGGCTGAAATTGAATAATATTGCAAGGGGTAAGCCTTGCATTTTTGTTAAAAATGGGCTGAAATTGGATAAAATCGCAAGGGGTAAGCCTTGCATTTATGTTAAAAATGGGCTGAAATTGGATAAAATCGCAAGGGGTAAGCCTTGCATTTATGTTAAAAATGGGCTGAAATTGGATAAAATCACAAGGGGTAAGCCTTGCATTTTTGTTAAAAATAGGCTGAAATTGGATAAAATCACAAGGGGTAAGCCTTGCATTTTTTGTTAAAAATAGGCTGAAATTGGATAAAATCACAAGGGGTAAGCCTTGCATTTTTTGTTAAAAATGGGCTGAAATTGGATAAAATCGCAAGGGGTAAGCCTTGCATTTTTGTTAAAAATGGGCTGAAATTGGATAAAATCACAAGGGGTAAGCCTTGCATTTTTTGTTAAAAATGGGCTGAAATTGGATAAAATCGCAAGGGGTAAGCCTTGCATTTTTGTTAAAAATAGGCTGAAATTGGATAAAATCGCAAGGGGTAAGCCTTGCATTTTTGTTAAAAATGGGCTGAAATTTGATAAAATCGCAAGGGGTAAGCCTTGCATTTTTGTTAAAAAATGGGCTGAAATTGGATAAAATCGCAAGGGGTAAGCCTTGCATTTTTGTTAAAAAATGGGCTGAAATTGAATAATATTGCAAGGGGTAAGCCTTGCATTTTTGTTAAAAAATGGGCTGAAATTGGATAAAATCGCAAGGGGTAAGCCTTGCATTTATGTTAAAAATGGGCTGAAATTTGATAAAATCACAAGGGGTAAGCTTTGCATTTTTTGTTAAAAATGGGCTGAAATTGGATAAAATCACAAGGGGTAAGCCTTGCATCATTTTTGTTAAAAATGGGCTGCTGAATTGGATAAAATCACAAGGGGTATAAAAGCCTTGCATTTTTTGTTAAAAATGGGCTGAAATGGGATAAAATCGCAAGGGGTAAGCTTGCATTTTTTGTTAAAAATGGGCTGAAATTGGATAAAATCACAAGGGGTAAGCCTTGCATTTTTTTGTTAAAAATGGGCTGAAATTGGATAAAATCGCAAGGGGTAAGCCTTGCATTTTTGTTAAAAATAGGCTGAAATTGGATAAAATCGCAAGGGGTAAGCCTTGCATTTTTGTTAAAAATAGGCTGAAATTGGATAAAATCGCAAGGGGTAAGCCTTGCATTTTTGTTAAAAATAGGCTGAAATTGGATAAAATCACAAGGGGTAAGCCTTGCAATTTTTTGTTAAAAATGGGCTGAAATTGGATAAAATCGCAAGGGGTAAGCCTTGCATTTTTGTTAAAAATGGGCTGAAATTGGATAAAATCACAAGGGGTAAGCCTTGCATTTTTTGTTAAAAATGGGCTGAAATTGGATAAAATCGCAAGGGGTAAGCCTTGCATTTTTGTTAAAAATAGGCTGAAATTGGATAAAATCGCAAGGGGTAAAGCCTTGCATTTTTGTTAAAAATGGGCTGAAATTTGATAAAATCGCAAGGGGTAAGCCTTGCATTTTTGTTAAAAAATGGGCTGAAATTGGATAAAATCGCAAGGGGTAAGCCTTGCATTTTTGTTAAAAAATGGGCTGAAATTGAATAATATTGCAAGGGGTAAGCCTTGCATTTTTGTTAAAAAATGGGCTGAAATTGGATAAAATCGCAAGGGGTAAGCCTTGCATTTATGTTAAAAATGGGCTGAAATTTGATAAAATCACAAGGGGGTAAGCCTTGCATTTATGTTGAAAATGGGCTGAAATTGGATAAAATCGCAAGGGTAAGCCTTGCATTTTTGTTAAAAATAGGCTGAAATTGGATAAAATCGCAAGGGGTAAGCCTTGCATTTTTGTTAAAAATGGGCTGAAATTGGATAAAATCGCAAGGGGTAAGCCTTGAATTTTTGTTAAAAATGGGCTGAAATTGGATAAAATCGCAAGGGGTAAGCCTTGCATTTTTGTTAAAAATGGGCTGAAATTGGATAAAATCACAAGGGGTAAGCCTTGCATTTTTTGTTAAAAATGGGCTGAAATTGGATAAAATCGCAAGGGGTAAGCCTTGCATTTTTGTTAAAAATAGGCTGAAATTGGATAAAATCGCAAGGGGTAAGCCTTGCATTTTTGTTAAAAATGGGCTGAAATTTGATAAAATCGCAAGGGGTAAGCCTTGCATTTTTGTTAAAAATGGGCTGAAATTTGATAAAATCACAAGGGGTAAGCCTTGCATTTATGTTGAAAATGGGCTGAAATTGGATAAAATCGCAAGGGGTAAGCCTTGCATTTTTGTTAAAAATAGGCTGAAATTGGATAAAATCGCAAAAATGGGCTGAAATTGGATAAAATCGCAAGGGGTAAGCCTTGAATTTTTGTTAAAAATGGGCTGAAATTGGATAAAATCGCAAGGGGTAAGCCTTGCATTTTTGTTAAAAATGGGCTGAAATTGGATAAAATCACAAGGGGTAAGCCTTGCATTTTTTGTTAAAAATGGGCTGAAATTGGATAAAATCGCAAGGGGTAAGCCTTGCATTTTTGTTAAAAATAGGCTGAAATTGGATAAAATCGCAAGGGGTAAGCTTGCATTTTTGTTAAAAATGGGCTGAAATTTGATAAAATCGCAAGGGGTAAGCCTTGCATTTTTGTTAAAAAATGGGCTGAAATTGGATAAAATCGCAAGGGGTAAGCCTTGCATTTTTGTTAAAAAATGGGCTGAAATTGAATAATATTGCAAGGGGTAAGCCTTGCATTTTTGTTAAAAAATGGGCTGAAATTGGATAAAATCGCAAGGGGTAAGCCTTGCATTTATGTTGAAAATGGCTGAAATTGGATAAAATCGCAAGGGGTAAGCCTTGCATTTTTGTTAAAAATGGGCTGAAATTGGATAAAATCGCAAGGGGTAAGCCTTGCATTTTTGTTAAAAATAGGCTGAAATTGGATAAAATCGCAAGGGGTAAGCCTTGCATTTTTGTTAAAAATAGGCTGAAATTGGATAAAATCGCAAGGGGTAAGCCTTGCATTTTTGTTAAAAATGGCTGAAATTGGATAAAATCGCAAGGGGTAAGCCTTGCATTTTTGTTAAAAATGGGCTGAAATTGGATAAAATCGCAAGGGGTAAGCCTTGCATTTTTGTTAAAAATAGGCTGAAATTGGATAAATCGCAAGGGGTAAGCCTTGCATTTTTGTTAAAAATGGGCTGAAATTGGATAAAATCGCAAGGGTAAGCCTTGCATATTTGTTAAAAAATGGGCTGAAATTGAATAATATTGCAAGGGGTAAGCCTTGCATTTTTGTTAAAAATGGGCTGAAATTGGATAAAATCGCAAGGGGTAAGCCTTGCATTTTTGTTAAAAAATGGGCTGAAATTGAATAATATTGCAAGGGGTAAGCCTTGCATTTTTGTTAAAAATGGGCTGAAATTGGATAAAATCGCAAGGGGTAAGCCTTGCATTTATGTTAAAAATGGGCTGAAATTGGATAAAATCGCAAGGGGTAAGCCTTGCATTTATGTTAAAAATGGGCTGAAATTGGATAAAATCGCAAGGGGTAAGCCTTGCATTTTTGTTAAAAATGGGCTGAAATTGGATAAAATCGCAAGGGTAAGCCTTGCATTTTTGTTAAAAATGGGCTGAAATTGGATAAAATCGCAAGGGGTAAGCCTTGCATTTTTGTTAAAAAATGGGCTGAAATTGAATAATATTGCAAGGGGTAAGCCTTGCATTTTTGTTAAAAATGGGCTGAAATTGGGATAAAATCGCAAGGGGTAAGCCTTGCATTTTTGTTAAAAAATGGGCTGAAATTGAATAATATTGCAAGGGGTAAGCCTTGCATTTTTGTTAAAAATGGGCTGAAATTGATAAAATCGCAAGGGGTAAGCCTTGCATTTATGTTAAAAATGGGCTGAAATTGGATAAAATCGCAAGGGGTAAGCCTTGCATTTATGTTAAAAATGGGCTGAAATTGGATAAATCGCAAGGGTAAGCCTTGCATTTTTGTTAAAAATAGGCTGAAATTGGATAAAATCGCAAGGGGTAAGCCTTGCATTTTTTGTTAAAAATGGGCTGAAATTGGATAAAATCGCAAGGGGTAAGCCTTGCATTTTTGTTAAAAATGGGCTGAAATTGGATAAAATCGCAAGGGGTAAGCTTGCATTTTTGTTAAAAATGGGCTGAAATTGGATAAAATCGCAAGAGGTAAGCCTTGCATTTTTGTTAAAAATAGGCTGAAATTGGATAAATCGCAAGGGGTAAGCCTTGCATTTTTGTTAAAAATGGGCTGAAATTGGATAAAATCGCAAGGGGTAAGCCTTGCATATTTGTTAAAAAATGGGCTGAAATTGAATAATATTGCAAGGGGTAAGCCTTGCATTTTTGTTAAAAATGGGCTGAAATTGGATAAAATCGCAAGGGGTAAGCCTTGCATTTTTGTAAAAAATGGGCTGAAATTGAATAATATTGCAAGGGGTAAGCCTTGCATTTTTGTTAAAAATGGGCTGAAATTGGATAAAATCGCAAGGGGTAAGCCTTGCATTTATGTTAAAAATGGGCTGAAATTGGATAAAATCGCAAGGGGTAAGCCTTGCATTTATGTTAAAAATGGGCTGAAATTGGATAAATCGCAAGGGTAAGCCTTGCATTTTTGTTAAAAATGGGCTGAAATTGGATAAAATCGCAAGGGGTAAGCCTTGCATTTTGTTAAAAATGGGCTGAAATTGGATAAAATCACAAGGGGTAAGCCTTGCATTTTTGTTAAAAATGGGCTGAAATTGGATAAAATCGCAAGGGGTAAGCCTTGCATTTTTGTTAAAAAATGGGCTGAAATTGAATAATATTGCAAGGGGTAAGCCTTGCATTTTTGTTAAAAATGGGCTGAAATTGGATAAAATCGCAAGGGGTAAGCCTTGCATTTTTGTTAAAAAATGGGCTGAAATTGAATAATATTGCAAGGGGTAAGCCTTGCATTTTTGTTAAAAATGGGCTGAAATTGGATAAAATCGCAAGGGGTAAGCCTTGCATTTATGTTAAAAATGGGCTGAAATTGGATAAAATCGCAAGGGGTAAGCCTTGCATTTATGTTAAAAATGGGCTGAAATTGGATAAAATCGCAAGGGTAAGCCTTGCATTTTTGTTAAAAATAGGCTGAAATTGGATAAAATCGCAAGGGGTAAGCCTTGCATTTTTGTTAAAAATGGGCTGAAATTGGATAAAATCGCAAGGGGTAAGCCTTGCATTTTTGTTAAAAATGGGCTGAAATTGGATAAAATCGCAAGGGGTAAGCCTTGCATTTTTGTTTAAAAATGTCTGAAATTTGATAAAATCGCAAGGGGTAAGCCTTGCATTTATGTTAAAAATGGGCTGAAATTGGATAAAATCACAAGGGGTAAGCCTTGCATTTTTGTTAAAAAATGGGCTGAAATTGGATAAAATCGCAAGGGTAAGCCTTGCATTTTTGTTAAAATGGGCTGAAATTGGATAAAATAGCAAGGGGTAAGCCTTGCATTTTTGTTAAAAATGGACTGAAATTGGATAAAATCGCAAGGGTAAGCCTTGCATTTATGTTAAAAATGGGCTGAAATTGGATAAAATCGCAAGGGGTAAGCTTGCATTTATGTTAAAAATGGGCTGAAATTGGATAAAATAGCAAGGGGTAAGCCTTGCATTTTTGTTAAAAATGGACTGAAATTGGATAAAATCGCAAGGGGTAAGCCTTGCATTTATGTTAAAAATGGGCTGAAATTGGATAAAATCGCAAGGGGTAAGCCTTGCATTTTTGTTAAAAAATGGGCTGAAATTGAATAATATTGCAAGGGGTAAGCCTTGCATTTATGTTAAAAATGGGCTGAAATTGGATAAAATCGCAAGGGGTAAGCCTTGCATTTATGTTAAAAATGGGCTGAAATTGGATAAAATCGCAAGGGGTAAGCCTTGCATTTTTGTTAAAAATAGGCTGAAATTGGATAAAATCGCAAGGGGTAAGCCTTGCATTTTTGTTAAAAATGGGCTGAAATTGGATAAAATCGCAAGGGTAAGCCTTGCATTTTGTTAAAAATGGGCTGAAATTGGATAAAATCGCAAGGGGTAAGCCTTGCATTTATGTTAAAAATGGGCTGAAATTGGATAAAATCGCAAGGGGTAAGCCTTGCATTTTTGTTAAAAATGGGCTGAAATTGGATAAAATCGCAAGGGGTAAGCTTGCATTTTTGTTAAAAATGGGCCTGAAATTGGATAAAATCACAAGGGGTAAGCCTTGCATTTTTGTTAAAAATGGGCTGAAATTGGATAAAATAGCAAGGGGTAAGCCTTGCATTTTTGTTAAAAAATGGGCTGAAATTGAATAATATTGCAAGGGGTAAGCCTTGCATTTTTGTTAAAAATGGGCTGAAATTGGATAAAATAGCAAGGGGTAAGCCTTGCATTTTTGTTAAAAATGGACTGAAATTGGATAAAATCGCAAGGGGTAAGCCTTGCATTTATGTTAAAAATGGGCTGAAATTGGATAAAATCGCAAGGGGTAAGCCTTGCATTTATGTTAAAAATGGGCTGAAATTGAATAATATTGCAAGGGGTAAGCCTTGCATTTTTGTTAAAAATGGATTGAAATTAGATAAAATCGCAAGGGGTAAGCCTTGCATTTATGTTAAAAATGGGCTGAAATTTGATAAAATCGCAAGGGGTAAGCCTTGCATTTATGTTAAAAATGGGCTGAAATTGAATAATATTGCAAGGGGTAAGCCTTGCATTTTTGTTAAAAATGGGCTGAAATTGAATAATATTGCAAGGGGTAAGCCTTGCATTTTTGTTAAAAATGGGCTGAAATTGAATAATATTGCAAGGGGTAAGCCTTGCATTTTTGTTAAAAATGGGCTGAAATTGAATAATATTGCAAGGGGTAAGCCTTGCATTTTTGTTAAAAATGGGCTGAAATTGGATAAAATCGCAAGGGGTAAGCCTTGCATTTTTGTTAAAAATGGGCTGAAATTGGATAAAATCACAAGGGGTAAGCCTTGCATTTTTGTTAAAAATGGGCTGAAATTGGATAAAATCGCAAGGGGTAAGCCTTGCATTTTTGTTAAAAATGGGCTGAAATTGGATAAAATCGCAAGGGGTAAGCCTTGCATTTATGTTAAAAATGGGCTGAAATTGGATAAAATCACAAGGGGTAAGCCTTGAATTTTTGTTAAAAATGGGCTGAAATTGGATAAAATAGCAAGGGGTAAGCCTTGCATTTTTGTTAAAAATGGGCTGAAATTGGATAAAATAGCAAGGGGTAAGCCTTGCATTTTTGTTAAAAATGGGCTGAAATTGGATAAAATAGCAAGGGGTAAGCCTTGCATTTTTGTTAAAAATGGGCTGAAATTGGATAAAATCACAAGGGGTAAGCCTTGCATTTTTGTTAAAAATGGGCTGAAATTGGATAAAATCGCAAGGGGTAAGCCTTGCATTTATGTTAAAAATGGGCTGAAATTGGATAAAATAGCAAGGGGTAAGCCTTGCATTTATGTTAAAAATGGGCTGAAATTGGATAAAATCGCAAGGGGTAAGCCTTGCATTTTTGTTAAAAATGGATTGAAATTAGATAAAATCGCAAGGGGTAAGCCTTGCATTTTTGTTAAAAAATGTCTGAAATTGGATAAAATCGCAAGGGGTAAGCCTTGCATTTATGTTAAAAATGGGCTGAAATTGGATAATATTGCAAGGGGTAAGCCTTGCATTTATGTTAAAAATGGGCTGAAATTGGATAATATTGCAAGGGGTAAGCCTTGCATTTTTGTTAAAAATGGGCTGAAATTGAATAATATTGCAAGGGGTAAGCCTTGCATTTTTGTTAAAAATGGGCTGAAATTGGATAAAATCGCAAGGGGTAAGCCTTGCATTTATGTTAAAAATGGGCTGAAATTGGATAAAATCGCAAGGGGTAAGCCTTGCATTTTCATCAAAAATGGGCTGAAATTGAATAATATTGCAAGGGGTAAGCCTTGCATTTTTGTTAAAAATGGGCTGAAATTGAATAATATTGCAAGGGGTAAGCCTTGCATTTTTGTTAAAAATGGGCTGAAATTGAATAATATTGCAAGGGGTAAGCCTTGCATTTTTGTTAAAAATGGGCTGAAATTGGATAAAATCGCAAGGGGTAAGCCTTGCATTTATGTTAAAAATGGGCTGAAATTGGATAAAATCGCAAGGGGTAAACCTTGCATTTTCATCAAAAATGGGCTGAAATTGAATAATATTGCAAGGGGTAAGCCTTGCATTTTTGTTAAAAATGGGCTGAAATTGAATAATATTGCAAGGGGTAAGCCTTGCATTTTTGTTAAAAATGGGCTGAAATTGGATAAAATCGCAAGGGGTAAGCCTTGCATTTATGTTGAAAATGGGCTGAAATTGGATAAAATCGCAAGGGGTAAGCCTTGCATTTATGTTAAAAATGGGCTGAAATTGGATAAAATCACAAGGGGTAAGCCTTGCATTTATGTTAAAAATGGGCTGAAATTGGATAAAATCGCAAGGGGTAAGCCTTGCATTTATGTTAAAAATGGGCTGAAATTGGATAAAACCGCAAGGGGTAAGCCTTGCATTTATGTTAAAAATGGGCTGAAATTGGATAAAATCGCAAGGGGTAAGCCTTGCATTTTTGTTAAAAATGGGCTGAAATTGGATAAAATCGCAAGGGGTAAGCCTTGCATTTTTGTTAAAAATGGGCTGAAATTGGATAAAATCGCAAGGGGTAAGCCTTGCATTTATGTTAAAAATGGGCTGAAATTTGATAAAATCGCAAGGGGTAAGCCTTGCATTTTTGTTAAAAATGGGCTGAAATTGAATAATATTGCAAGGGGTAAGTAAGCCTTGCCTTTTTGTTAAAAATGGGCTGAAATTGGATAAAATCGCAAGGGGTAAGCCTTGCATTTATGTTAAAAATGGGCTGAAATTGGATAAAATAGCAAGGGGTAAGCCTTGCATTTATGTTAAAAATGGGCTGAAATTGGATAAAATCGCAAGGGGTAAGCCTTGCATTTTTGTTAAAAATGGATTGAAATTAGATAAAATCGCAAGGGGTAAGCCTTGCATTTTTGTTAAAAAATGTCTGAAATTGGATAAAATCGCAAGGGGTAAGCCTTGCATTTATGTTAAAAATGGGCTGAAATTGGATAATATTGCAAGGGGTAAGCCTTGCATTTATGTTAAAAATGGGCTGAAATTGGATAATATTGCAAGGGGTAAGCCTTGCATTTTTGTTAAAAATGGGCTGAAATTGAATAATATTGCAAGGGGTAAGCCTTGCATTTTTGTTAAAAATGGGCTGAAATTGGATAAAATCGCAAGGGGTAAGCCTTGCATTTATGTTAAAAATGGGCTGAAATTGGATAAAATCGCAAGGGGTAAGCCTTGCATTTTCATCAAAAATGGGCTGAAATTGAATAATATTGCAAGGGGTAAGCCTTGCATTTTTGTTAAAAATGGGCTGAAATTGAATAATATTGCAAGGGGTAAGCCTTGCATTTTTGTTAAAAATGGGCTGAAATTGAATAATATTGCAAGGGGTAAGCCTTGCATTTTTGTTAAAAATGGGCTGAAATTGGATAAAATCGCAAGGGGTAAGCCTTGCATTTATGTTAAAAATGGGCTGAAATTGGATAAAATCGCAAGGGGTAAGCCTTGCATTTTCATCAAAAATGGGCTGAAATTGAATAATATTGCAAGGGGTAAGCCTTGCATTTTTGTTAAAAATGGGCTGAAATTGAATAATATTGCAAGGGGTAAGCCTTGCATTTTTGTTAAAAATGGGCTGAAATTGGATAAAATCGCAAGGGGTAAGCCTTGCATTTATGTTGAAAATGGGCTGAAATTGGATAAAATCGCAAGGGGTAAGCCTTGCATTTATGTTAAAAATGGGCTGAAATTGGATAAAATCACAAGGGGTAAGCCTTGCATTTATGTTAAAAATGGGCTGAAATTGGATAAAATCGCAAGGGGTAAGCCTTGCATTTATGTTAAAAATGGGCTGAAATTGGATAAAATCGCAAGGGGTAAGCCTTGCATTTATGTTAAAAATGGGCTGAAATTGGATAAAATCGCAAGGGGTAAGCCTTGCATTTTTGTTAAAAATGGGCTGAAATTGGATAAAATCGCAAGGGGTAAGCCTTGCATTTTTGTTAAAAATGGGCTGAAATTGGATAAAATCGCAAGGGGTAAGCCTTGCATTTATGTTAAAAATGGGCTGAAATTTGATAAAATCGCAAGGGGTAAGCCTTGCATTTTTGTTAAAAATGGGCTGAAATTGAATAATATTGCAAGGGGTAAGTAAGCCTTGCCTTTTTGTTAAAAATGGGCTGAAATTGGATAAAATCGCAAGGGGTAAGCCTTGCATTTATGTTAAAAATGGGCTGAAATTGGATAAAATCGCAAGGGGTAAGCCTTGCATTTTTGTTAAAAATGGGCTGAAATTGAATAATATTGCAAGGGGTAAGCCTTGCATTTTTGTTAAAAATGGGCTGAAATTGGATAAAATCACAAGGGGTAAGCCTTGCATTTTTGTTAAAAAATGGGCTGAAATTGGATAAAATAGCAAGGGGTAAGCCTTGCATTTTTGTTAAAAATAGGCTGAAATTGGATAAAATCGCAAGGGGTAAGCTTTGCATGAAGCCTCATGAAGCCTCATGTTTTAAGCATACAGAAGGCTTTACCCGTATGAAGCCTCATGTATGCTTCTTGAATCACAATGACTTAGCAGTGTATGCTTGTGAGGCTTCATACATGCAGAAGGCTTGCAGATTCCACTGTGATTTATTAGTCCCATCCTCTTAAGGTGATCCCCTGGCTGCCACTTCCCAGGTTGTATGGTAAACCTTGGTGTGATCCCTGGCTACACGGCAGCTAACAGTTGTATGGCTTTCTGACTGGCACCCCTAACAAAGTTATTGACAAGATAGAGAGACTGCCAACATAGAGCTAGATAGCTTAGTTGTTAAAGCACCAGTACGCTCATCCGGAGGTCATTGGTTCAAACCCTGCTCTAGTAAATTTGTCTTCGTTCAACCCCAAATAATTTGAAAATGAATACAAAGTTCAAACAAATTGAGTCACAAAACCATTGGAGGGAAAAAAATTAAAAATCTGATAACCATAAAGGTTGCAGTAACCTAAATAAGTGGAATTTCCCCCATGCCTAAAAAAATTCACCCTCACCCTCACAGCCAGCCATGTCCGAATTCCCATCCCCGCGGCAATCTGACTTCTTGGCCATCAATTAGCGAAAGGCATTCACACAGGATCAATAACCCATTGGAAAAGCAGAGACACTTTGGATTTAGCAGTGAAACACTAGTGCTACAGGTGTTTTTTATATGGCAGGTAGAACCCTGTTACCAAAAACCTACTATACTGGTTTCCAGTTTCTATACACTATAAACACTTATTAGAAACAGAATGAAACTAATTATACCATAGCTTAGGCCTAATGTGCCATTTTATAACCATTTGTAAAAACAAAACAAAACATGTTTGAATGAAGTAAGAAGGTGACTTTTAATAGATGTTAATTTTTGCATCGGGGATAAAGAATATTAATTTTGGTTTTTTACCCTACACCGATGTGTGTTAGCACTGATATACTCGGTACTTTCCTCGAGTTCTGTGAAAAAAATTAACATCTATTAAAATCGTTACGGTTCCCCGCTGCTAAAATAAAGGATTCGAACTGCCTCTAGCTACCAGGCAATCTCGGTGGTCTAGTTGGTAAGACACTGCTCTAGAATTGCAAAGGTCGTGGGTTCGAATCCCACCCGAGTAATATGCCTGTGATTTTTTTCACAGAACTTAGGAAAGTACTGAGTATACAGTGCTAACACACATCGGTGTAGGGCAAAAACCAAAAAGGTGACTGTTTGCGAGCATATCAAAATGCTACCCAAACTGTCACAGTTGCTACTCAGAAATTATCATTTGCATCTCAGAATCATCAGTCCCTGTGCAAAGAACATGTTCAGTGTAAATTTTTTGCTGTAATGTAAAAGTGATGGATGAAATCGTTCAACTGACATCTACCATTTTTTTCAAGTTTTCCTCGGCCTACACCCCCTGATATTGAATCACATTGACTTGGCAGTTCATGCTTGAGGCGTCACAAGCAAACAGAAGGCTTCAAACGTATGAAGCCTTATGTATGCTTGTGAAATCACATTGACTTAGCAGTGTATGCTTGACCCTACATACATACAAAGCCTCCTGTACGCTTGTTGAATCATGTTGCTTGTTGCTTATTATAGTCCAAAAAGGAACCCATCTCAATCCTGATTTTGTTTGCTTTCAATCGAAGCTTTTCAAGAATAATTGTTTAGGACCTTTGGCCATCCCCCAAATCGGCATTGTTAAACTCCCATGCAGCTGCACTGAGAATTTAAGAACACAAGACGGCCTAGTGTCCGAAAAAGAAATCGGAGCCGAGATTCAAACATTGATAATGGTACTTGGGGACGACTTTCAACTCTGTGTTTTTCCGGTCTAATCTTTCTTCATTTTCTCTCCTCCCTCCTTCAGCATCCTTCTTCAACTTCTTTATTTATTCCACCCTCTACTTTAAATCCGCTTTTTTTCTCTTTCAGAAACTCTTCAAAGCAATCTGGATCTCAAGAGAAGAAACTTCAGGAAATAAATAGATAAACTAAAAACACTTATATTGATCTCTCTGCACTCGATGACTGACTTCCATCTTACTTTCTTACGTCTTCAACCTCGATCAGCTCTCCTGAAACTAACCACCATCTTGAGATTAAGTAGGGAGTAGGTAAAGATGGCAAAGCAACTGCTGTTGGTTTGGCTTACTCTCTTCCAGTATGCCCAATGGCTCCTCCAATCATGCTATTCACTGTCAAGTACAAGCATTTGCAAAAGCTGCTGCTGCTAGAAAAAGGAAGAATTATTGTGCAATTTGACGAAAAGTCACAACTCAAGTCACAAAGCGAAAGGCAAGCCAAGTAGCCATGTGATTCTCCGGTTTTTTTCCCTGAATTCTTGAGTCTTCAAATTTTCTTGAAAGAAGTAACGCACAGACATCAAAGGGAGAAAGAAATAGTCCACATTGTGTCCAAAGCTGTAGTTTTGTATTTCTGGTGATGCACAGAGTCTGTAATCCTCCTGAATTGTGAACATCTGGGCCCAATTTCATGGAGCTGCTAAGCACAAAAATTTGCTTAGCATAAAATTTCTGCCTCGATAAAAACAGGATTACCAACCAAATTTCCACATGATTTTCAGGATGAGCAAACAGCAGCTGAATACCAGTAACAAGCAATATGCAACAAATGGAAATTTGGTTGGTAATCCTGTTTTTATCAAGGAATAAATTTCATGCTAAGCAAATTTTTGTGCTTAGCAGCTCTATGAAATTGGGCCCTGGGGTGGTTCTGGGTCTAGAATAAGGAGGAACCCAGACCAGCAAGCCATTTTCAGAAATGTTCACATGAGTGAAACAACAACCTCATCATGAACACACGCACCCTGTCAGATCTTCTTGATCATTTATGAAGTTCTATTGTGCTTACAAATGCAATGTTTTTCCTACTTTACCAAGCTCATAAATTTGCTTAGCGGTAAACTGCTTCATGAAACTAGCCCTGGGTCATTTCCACCATTCTGAATTTCACAACAAACAAACAAACCACTCACGTATATATAAGCTATATGCCGGTCAGATTTGAATGTTGTCTGTTACATTGACTTGGCTTAGTCACAAGTTACCTGTGTGGCCACCTGCGATGAGCAAACCCTGGTACCATTGTGCCGCACACATTCATTCAGAGTTGTGTATGAATTTTGGTCTGTTTTAAGCTTGCCCCGAATCATGTGACATAGCAACAGTTGATAAAGTCTGATGCAACAGTCGATAAAGTCTGATAAGCAGTAACTTGCGACTTAGTAAGTCATTGTACCAGACGTTATTCAAATCTAACTCACAAATGGTGTATCAAATTCATCTTCCATTATTTCTCATCCATGTACATAGGTAGTGTGTCTTCAAGGAAGTTTGCAAGACAATCTCAAAAGGTAGGAGCTTTGCGACAGACTTTGTTAGGGCCTTTATTGCTCATGAGCTTGCCCCGAATCATGTGACATAGCAACAGTCGATAAAGTCTGATGCAACAGTCGATGAAGTCTGATAAGCAGGAACTTTTGACTAAGCAAGTCACTGTACCAGACCATATTCAAATCTAACTCACAAACGGTGTAACGAATTCATCTTCCACTATTTCTCATCCATGTACATAGGTAGTGTGTCTTCAAGGAAGTTTGCAAGACAATCTCAAGAGGTAGGAGCTTTGCGACAGACTTTGTTTTGACCTTTATTGCAATCTCCAGCACACCATACCTGGAACACCGGGGCAAACCCCTTCTCTTCAAGGTAGAGTCCTAGATTGGTTAAAAACTCTCAAAATAATGACCATAAAAAAAAAAGCTTACTTGGTGAGAAGTACTGCAGCTGTTGAGAGTGTAAACTATTTTGAGAAAGGATTCCCTTCGAAGTAATTTGGTTTTGATCATTTTTTTCACGCAAAAACAGTTGAATAATTATGTGAAACGATTCATGCATGAATCGTTTCGCAGATGTCTGAGGATTGGTGTCTGTTCTTGAATACTGCGGTCTGAGATGCGGTTGGTCACCTCGCCATTCAGCTGAAACTTAAACATATGACTTTATTGGTTTTGGTTTTTTTTTTTGGTTTACTTTTGCCTATAAATCAGCATTACGTTAACAAAAAACAAATCTACGACCCTACCTTTCACAATAACAGTATTGAGTTCTTTTACGTGCACCACACATCACACAAGACCAACAACTTTACGTCCCATCCAAAGGATGCAGCATCAATGGTTACGTGTCTTACAGAGCCAATACTCCTCCAAAACGAGATTTACACATGGTCGTACTTCATAAGATCCCGAGTCTTCTAAAAACACAAAGTAAAATCCAATAATAAGTTTGTCTTTACATGAACCCTGTGAAGGAAATGTAGCTCAGTGCACTTTCCATAGGCTTCTGGTATTCAGAGAAAGTTTTGGCGGATGGATCTTAGCTTTTCAATAAAATTACAATGGAATCACACTCTTTTAAAAGGATTAAACACTCAATCACTATCAACACGGATGAACAATTTCAGACTTATACCTGAATATCTGAATTCTTATGTTCCATCTGCGACTGGCTGATAATTTTCGCTTAGCAGCAAATTGTTAAGCAATATTCAGTGCTTTTTAAGCAATCTATTGTTTGAGGCCCTGCTTTGTAGACTTGAGTTCAAAAAATTGAACTCCACCAAGCTGAGGCTGTACTGTAATTTCTCTCAAAATTCTTCAATTTTTTAAAATCTAGTTCTCTCATTTTTTATCCATAACTTTGCCTCCTCTTGTTTCACTCGCTCACTCCTCGCCCCGTTTCAAGAATCATAACTCTAAAACACCAACTTGTCCATCAACCTTGTTACCACTTAAGACTTTCTTTCTACACCCATGAGAGCTGCTGTGGGTACCTCTTGCATTAACTGTGGCGCACCTTGGATACTTTTCATTTCCCGTATTTGATTGAATTTTGTTTTGTTTCACCCCTACACTGATGTGTTATAGGCACTGTATATATACTCAGCCAGCACTTTACGAATCCCGCAACAAACAACAACCCCAAAACACACAGAAAACAACACATCACAGAATACTCCAGTTGGAATCGAACCCACAACTCCTAGCGTGTCTGGTGACTATACGGCCGTTCGAACCTTAACGCTTTCATTCCCCATCAACATGCTTGTTAGTACAAAATCGCCATGCCCCTTTAAGATGGATGTTCAAGACATGGGCTAAATTTCATAGAGCAGAAAATATTGCTTACCCAAAGTCCTGCTTAGCAGAAGTTAGCAGGATATCAGTCACAAATGGTACATGTGACATGGTATTTATTCTGGTAAGCATAATTTTTATGTGTTTAGCTTATTTTTGCGCTTATGAGGTTAAAGATCTGTAACTTTTCCCCCTACATTCATAAGGACTCTATCTATTGGAAAATGAGTGGATCACAAAACTGAATTTGACCTTCGAACCCCTCATCGATACAGCTATCTGTTTTGACATGTTCCATACAGAGAGTTACTGACCTTCAGTTTCTACTGTCAGAAAAAATCTGATGTAGATTCGAGACAAGTGCAAAATGAATCTACTTGCGGTAAACCACTACAGATATCAGAATGGTAAGTGAACAATTCAATTTGTTGGCCATTTTCCAAACCACGGCTTGGGCTTACAGTCTCTGGCTTGGGCTTATAGTCTCTGGCTTGGGCTGTGGCCAAGGCTCCATCAGTTACGTATGCTTTTGGTACTGGGTTTCAAAGTAGAGGACTCGGTCTGTGCTGGAGCCCAAGCTAAAACATGGTTTCCAAAAGGGCCTACTGTAAACAATCGCTGTGGCATCTGACAATTTGACTGCACCAGTTTTCGCAAAACTAACAAATTCCCCTGGCAAAATTTAAACAGTGCAAAATTTTCCAGATGTTGCTAATTTTTATCTTGGTAATTTTGATTTATATATGAGTTTTGATATACAGGAAAAATAGACTGTTTTATTATTTACATCTAAATGATGAATTCTACCTTTTAATGTTACTCTAAAAAAAGATGCAGAATTAGTGATTTAATTGTATGTAGAGGTTGGTGACTACAATGGACAGATTACATGAATGTTGGTGCTGTTTATACATGCATTCAAGGTTTTATACAGGATAGGTACGGATAAAAAACAGGACTGTTTAATTTTAGTTTGAAAGCTCACTGATTATGAAGTTCATATTAGAACAATTTTTCCAGAGAAATATTTCCCTCTGAAGTCACAATTCAAGAAAATTGTATCTGGAAACATATAATAATACAACAGCTGATTTTGGTTGTTACAACCAAAATTAAGGGCAACGTGTTTACTTGCTGAAAATTGTGCGTGGCTTTCCACTATTTTCTCATTACTTACATAACAGATTGAACCCCAATTTCACAGGTTTGTTATTGCATGTATGTGGTTGATCACACAAAACATGACCAGTCTGTGACTATTTTGTCAGCTCTACCAATCCTGTATAATACCTTTAAATGTTGAAATAAATTACCTGAAAAAGATTATACACTTCTAGATTCTACCATCTGTGTACACCAAATTATATTCTGATCTAATTTCAACGATCCAGAGCACCATCACAAGTTTGCCGCGAAGAGGTCATACTTCACAGTGCATCTTGGGAAAGTTTACATCCTACAGAGCCAGGCCACATGCAAAGCTCGCATTTGTCAAACAACAAATTTGAGTTTGATTTCATTTGCTCCTGATTTTTTTTTTAGTTTGATTTCATTTCAGTTTGTCTTTGAAGGCATGAAAGAAACATAGGGATGTTTTGATGTTAGTCTAGTAGAAATTCTTTTTGCGGCATGAAACTCAAATTTCTTCATGCATTGACGGTCTAGCGCATCGAACTCGAGCTCTGGTGGCTGAGTCATCAGGATGTGGGTTCGAATCCCTATCGTGACACCCGTGTCCTTGAGCAAGACACTTGACTATAACTGCTTCTCTTTACCCAATGAATGGGTGCCGTGAGGGCAGAGATGGTTCTTGTGATTGAGTTAGCTTGGTGCGCTACATACTTGGCAGCACAGGCTGTAAACTCCCCAGGGAGTTTAGATGGTTTAAGGAATGAAATAAATGGGCCCAGTGACTTGAGGTAATAATGTTGGACCACCATGAGCATCTCTGAGTGATAGAGTTCAGCACTTTATAAGAAGCCACTATTATTTTTATTACTACAACTACTGACTGCCTTCTTCGCTACGGACCTCTCCTGGGCAAACTCTAGGTGGTGCTCCGCAACGAGAAGCACCTGCAACAGAACCATTATTACGGCCCAACCTTTACTTGAGGATGTTGCTTAGCAACACCCGCCAATTCAGACACTGTCTTGACTTCACACTTTAAACATTCTTCCCCAAAACTGCTTCCATTAATAACCAGTTTAACACACAGAGAATTACAGTTTCATTCACACGTCGAATACAAAGGCACCACTAATAAAAAATATAACAGCTGTTCTTTCTTGTAGGTAGATAATATTTTTTTGACCCTGTGGATTATAATACTTTAAAAAACACCCATAAATTTCACACATTTTGCTACTTTCAAAGCAACATATTTGACAATAACACAACATTTTCAAACACTACACTTCATTCAAAAGCTGCATGGCCCGATTTTCGCAAAAAATTCTTATTTATTTTGTTAATAGATATTTGTTTGTCTGGACAAACTTTTGCAAATGCCAAGGACAATACACAAACTACATGTAACATGCAAACTGTTTGTACATGGCTGATGGACAGGAGATCAAGTCAGGAATCCGACGCTAATTCAGCTTTTAATTAACTACCACTAATCATTGGCAGATTGTTTTCGTGCAACACTTTAAGTGAAAGCAATTAGAACTTTCTGGAATCTATGAAAATAGCCCTAAATTAAATTTAAATCTAAATTTTCCGGCCAAAATCGGACCTAGCATCTTTGATGAAGTTTTCAGAATCCCATAGAGCCAATACTTTGACCCCCAAACACACTGTACATGTAAAAAATATCGGTGGTGTTAAAATCTGAATGGTTGATTTAGTCACTTATTAAATCTTTTAAAATATACAATGGAATTACGCCACACCTTTGGAATAGCAATTTTATAAATAATTTATACAATTATTTCTTACACTTTATACAATTTAACGATGCATTTTTTTTAGATTAAGACAAACTTTGTTACTATCAATTAATCGATATCAAACTAATCAAGTCCTGAACAGGTCAGAAAAACGTGTGTCTGTAATCTGCAGTTAATATAACGCAAGCCATTGTAGAATCGCAACAAAGACTCAACGAACACTACATTTCTTTCAAAGCCTCTTTGACTCAAAGCTTACAACGCTTTCAGATTGCTTGGTACTTGGCAGCATCAGCTGGTGTCCAATATCATTACAATGGTATCACATACATGTAATTAATTGTCTGCTAAAAACACACAGCAAATTACATTTGCGTAGCGTGAATTTAGGATTACAAGACAGTTTGTCATTGATAGTTTGTCTATTAAAAAACGCTTAGCAATCAAGTCATTTGCGAGTTAGATTTGAATGATGTCTGGATTAATGCTTGTTCGATCACAAGTGAATGCTTAATCGGAATCAACTGTGGAAGTTTCGGGCATATTCGAACCCGTTAAATAAATACGTGCAAGACTTTGCACTATTAGGGCCTTGTCACACGAGGTAGCTTTTACAGGCAACTTGGAGGCAACCAACTGCAGTGCATGCTACAGGACCACTTTGGTAGCACATAAGTTATTTTGTTAAACAATGTCTTACGATTCCTAAGAAAAATGTGTGAACATTGAATTGTGAATGCCCTTTCTTTATGGAGATTGCCTGGAACTGGTTACCTGTAAATTGTGTAACATGGGCCTTACTAAGACTAATCTAGTGTTGTTATGTGAAACATGGGTCGGGGCAAGCTTTTTGCATTGCCACTCCCAGGATCAGCAAAGACTTGTGTCCTTGTGCCAAACATTTCATTGAGAATTCTGATTTGTCTATGAGTGGTTGTCGTCTTTGGTAGACTCACTTATGACCGGACAACGCATTGTGCCAGACATTATAAACATGTAACTTGCAAAAAGCTTTAATGTCATTGAATACCCTGTTTCATTGAAATTGTACGATAAATTGTGAAATAAATGTGAAGGCAATTCTGACCGAGAGTCATTTAAACTGACTGGTTGGTGTTTTTATCCTCCACAGATTTGCTATTACATTAACCCCTTTGTGCAAGTGTTGACATCCCTTCTAGCTTGCCGTCAACTGGATCGCTGACGTCTGTGTACAAGCTTCTGTCTTATCTGTTGGTCCAAGACAAGCAAGAAGCAACCTCCTACAAATTGTGAGGTCAGTTGAATAGAGTCACTCCAGCAGGTGTCCAGAACAACAGGCGCCCAGGAAAACAGTTAAATTAAGTTCTCAGATACATGTCCAAGCACAGAGAAGGGTTTCACCCTTCCAGCTCTTAAGTTCCTACAGGATGGTATAGGGGGCGTAGCAGTGTTTCGATCGGAAGGTTCGTTGGAACAGATTATTTCAAGACTGCTGGTGATAAGAAGCTAAACGACACTCTCCTTAGGTCTGCAAATCTCTTTGGAGGCTTTTGTTGGGCTGTCTGGGATCTCGTTGTAACACCTGCTTGGTTCTGATCTTGTAAGATGACCAAACAAGCCTCCCAACACCGTCGGCTGACTGGTCGCTCTCGACGAACGGTCATCAAGCTCAGAATTACAAACAACCTCAGGGGTCTCAAGAGAGACGGGTAAAAATCTCATGCTCTCCATGGAGTCAGGTAGGGGTGAGGAGGCTGTACCTAGACCTGAATCGTTATCAGGAACGTCCTTATCAGCAGGAACAGCGGGTTCATCCAGTTCAAGTTTTTCAGGCCTATGAAGTTGTGGAGATGGTGCGGCTGATGAAAGCTGGTCCCTGACAGGATTTTCATGAGCTGTTAGCATTCGTGTCGTTTCAGTCTCATGGGAGGATCTGTTCTCAGGAGAACAACTATTTGAGCCTCCGACCTCTAAGAGACCTTGGGTCTCCATACTGGCCGGGTCGATGGGGAAATTAGACAATGGAGGTTTCGGAGGCTCTTTTGGAACATCGATGCTGAAGACTTTCTCGTCGACTTCTGTTTGTTCAACAGCCTTGTTTTTATCCTGGCTCCATTTGTCTGGAATGTTAATGCAGATGCCTATTGAGACGCCGTTGATGGCTTGGTCAAGTTTCTCTGTGCTTCTTGAAATTGTTGATGCAATGCCTGGAGCACTTTTCATCGACGTCAAGGGCCTCTTTCTGTTCATTTTATGAAGTAGGCCTTCTGTGATGGAGTGGCTCCGTTTTTGGCGTTGAGGGGGTGAACTTCTTCTCATGGAGGCGCGTGCCGAAGATGAGTGTGTTGGATCTTTTTTGGGACTGTGAGTGGAGAAGAACGGGAAAGGAATGGAAAACTTCCGTCTGACTTTTGATTTGGGTTTTGCCTCTGGGACTTTGCTGGTCACCTGGGTCATGAGGTCAAGGAGAGGTGAAGTGGAGCCACGACGGAGATCGTCCAGGTCGGAGTTGGTCTGGAGCATCGGATCCAACACTGCCGAGGAATCGGAGTGTGAGTGGTCATTTGCACAACAGCCATTACTCTGTCTGGGTGTGTGCGTCTCTGCCACGGTGGACACTGTGTAAACGCTGGAGGATGGTTCTCCGTTTTCGGTTTTGAAGGAGGAGACCATGCAGCCGTCCCCCGTGATATCTTGACTGATGCTGCCATTCGTCCGCCACCGCAGCTGTGATATCTGATGAGCTTGTGTGCTTCTCATTGATGGGTGGCGACCGAGGCTTAGGGTGATGGAACGAGACATACTGCGTTGCCGGAACACTTGGTTTCTCAGGGATCTCATTATCATCTTACAGTCTTTCTTGAACTGTTTAGTGAGGATGGTGTATAAGAATGGGTTTGCGCAGGAGTTGAGAGGCAGGACGAAGATAGTAAGCACCTTGGCTCCTTCCAAGGAGATCAGACGAAGCCCAAATGCTGATGTTAAGCTGAAAAAAGCGATTGGCGCCCAGCAGGCGAAATCGGTGAACACTAAGAGTGACATCCTTCTGGCTACCCGAGAGTCGTTGCAGTTCCAGGCATGTGAACCCTGTATAGCCATGTATATATTGGCATAACACAGCATGATTATCACAAACGCCGTCACGTTAAGGAGCAAGATGGAGCTGCCGTAAACTTTGCCGATGGTGGTTGTAACGTCCAACGGGAGACACACCGGGAACTTGTAGTAGCTGCTGACATGCACGAGCGGCATAACGGCAACCACTACGGCGAAGATCCAACCGAATGCCATCACAGCCACAGCATGTGGTAGCTTCATCCTTTTCTCCAGATGCAAGGCGTGTTTGATGGCGTAAAACCGCTCCAGCGTGATTACAGAGAGGGTGTAGATTGAAAACTCTGATGAGAACACGGCTAGGAATCCCGCTAGGCTACAGCCTGGGCTTAGCTGCCATTGTGCTCCATACTTATGAAACACCCCAAGTGTTGACGTATCGACCCCAGCCAGGAAACCCAGATACACACCCAGGAAGAAGTCCGCAAAGGCCAAATTGCAGATCAGGAATCTGGGAACGTCCATCTTTGTGTGGCTGACTAGAATGACAAAGATGACGATAGCGTTTCCGACGACAGCGAGGAGAAAAACAAAGTAAACTCCAATGCGAAGGAACCAGGAACCAAACAGATCCACACAAGGTAGAAATGGCCCTGAAAAAAAAACCAATAATGAAACTCACAGTCAGAAATTTGACAAAACAGATCCACACAAGGTAGAAATGGCCCTGAAAAAAACAATAACGAAACTCACAGTCAGAAATTTGACAAAACTAAAGGCTTCCCACATGCTTCTTTTGATAAAACTATTCAAAGTTTGTGTGTTTTTTGCTTCTTCTTTTTTCATTTGACTAAAATGCAAGGCTTACGATTTAGGTAGACGATTTTTTCATTTCGATGAATTTTGACTAAAATTCAAGGCTTACCGTTTGCACTTTTTCAAACTGTCAAGGAATGTTGACTAAAACTTTCAATTACTTTTGTACTGGAGATTTTGGGGTGTTCTCAAGAAAATAACTCTGTGTTGCAAAATGCAAATAAATAATTATACTAATAATAAAAATTAAAACAAATCGATAAATGATAAATGCAACCTTGTCGATGGCATAACGTTTCATTCTCAGACCTTCTCCAAGAGACTAAAAATGGATTCTGTTGGTTAAACTTGTTTTTTACCTGGACTGGGTGAACAGCTGATGTTGGAAGGATTCCGAAAATGAACACTGTTGTTGTAATGTGGTTCCACAAAGATATCCAACAAGTCTTCGCTCCAAGAGGAGCTTTCATTTCCTCCTGTAGGCAGACAATCCAACTTAAGATAAGTTAATCCAGCCTAAGACAAGCTAATTGAGCTTAGGTTGAGCTAAAAACTGTGTGTCAACAACTGTTTTTTGTTGATGAAGTAAAACAATAATTAACCCTGAGTGAAACTGAAAAAAGAGAACTTTTTAACCCCAAAATATTTTAAGAATCGCTTCAATCCATTTTGTTCGACTTCTCCCTCCCCCATTTTTTGGGGGGCCATAGCAAAAAACTTGGCTATTTGAACTTTTAATATATCAGAGGTGGTTTGAAGGTTTTGGACCTATTCTAAAACATTTATCGGTCATAGCATGGAAACAATTTCTCTCTCTGAGTTGTGGTGGTTTTTAAAAATAATGGAAAAAAAACAAACCCTAGCAACTCAACGTTTCGATCATTATGCTTTGATTATTGTCCAATCCCCTCCTCCACTCCTCCAGCCAACTCCTGAAGACGATCAGAGCATACTGATCATAACACCCGAGCTGTTAAACCTCTGGTTCTTCTCCGAACCACAACTCATAAATATTATTGTTGTTTCCAGGCTGTTCCTGAACGCAAACCCTACTCGACTGTAACCTCCGCAATGCAAAGTCTCAAACTCTACCTTAAAGTGGCTGTCGCCTTGATCACAGTGAGTCTGTGGCCAGACATTGTATTCTGAACTCTCACCAAGTTACTGCACACGCGCGTGCACGAAGACGGTGCCCTTTAAATCTTTTGGTTGTGATGTGACCGTCAACGCATGTAGTAACTTTCTGAGAGTTCACGTTTTCATGTCAAGCCACAAGCAGTCTCTGACCATGACGACATATAAATAATCCCTTTATGTCAAGTTACCGGGGTAATCATATGAAGATGCTGGCCAAGTGTAAACCTCAGTGATCTGCATTCAGGAATGAAAAAACAACACTTTTTAAACATCTTTAAGTTGGTCTCGGTGAAAAAAACAAAAGAACTTTGCATAAAGCCTCAGTTCCATTATAAATGCACTGCTACCACAGCCTTGTCCAGGCAAGCAACCCTCCCTGCTCCACACTACTAGCCATGCAGCAGGAATTGCGCATTCAAGAACTGCCTATCATACAATACAGCTGAAACAACATGTGCATTTGGGGGTTGACAAAGATTTTGTCCAACCTCAAACAACGAGGCAACGTACAAATGTACTACCTCATCGTGGAGTATACATGAAGTGAGGTTTGCGTAATAAACACCATGTGCAATTCTCTTTTGAGCAGTGTAGGTTCTGAAAAGAACAGAGTCGTTAACCACCGGTTCTTTTCAGAACCTACACTACTCAAAACAGATTTTCACATGGTGTTACCGCAAACCTCACTTAGTTATACTTCCACCATGCAAAGTTTCAAATCCTACTTATGGAGTACATTGGTAGTGTGGCAGGGATCTTTGGCCCGGTAGCGCGGCCCATGGTAGTGCGTCTGGTAACCCTAACTAACCCTATTGCATGCAGCGCTAAACATTTACCTTGAATAGTGCCACCCTATGTTCATTTCTCATCTACTGGTTGAATTTGAACATTAACCATCAAAGGAAGAAATACAGAGTTAATTCCATAGAGTTATATATAGGAACTAGAGGGCGCACTGGTAATGCTACGTGCACAAACGCGACGGGACCGCAAGGAGACACGCGCGCCATTTTGTACGATGGCAACATTAAATACGAAATACGCGGTGTGCTTGCTAAATACACATTTATGCGGTCTAAAAAACGAGCAGCTGTATTAAAGAGGATGAACACACATGCCATAATTTATTGTCCAAAGTGAAGAAATATAATTCTAAAATATTATATTTATTCGGGGATTATTTAGTACTATAAACGATCTTCACTGGCATTCATAAAAATTCACAGTAAACCCTTTCATTGTTAACCATTGCTCTGTTGCAACACGCACAAATAGTTTAGACGTTGGTTTTGACTACTTAAGAAATGGCCGCCGCGCTGCCCTTGTCGGGCCGCGTAACTAGGCTAGTGCGCTCTCTAGTTCCTATTAAATAACTCTATGGTTAAATCCCAGGAAATCTAACCTATTCCTGGGGAATGTTAACCGCAACTGCCAGTATGCTAACCTCGGTCAATCCTTCTTCAAAGGGGTAGCTCTTTTCATGATGAGAAATAGCTCTTTCCCAGGGATTTGCCAGGGTTTAGCAACTCCAGTGTGAACCAAACAAGCCCAGAGAATTTCCATGGAATTTTTTTTCTAGTGTGAAAGTGGCTAATATTTAACCTCATGTTTTCAGGTTGAACATGAGTTTGCTATTCTTTTATTGCAAAACTAATTATTATTATTTATTTTAATTTTTATTTTTTTTTTGGGGGGGGGGGGGGGCGTTTAAGTAAAATTGTGCCTACCTCTGGAGCTTTTTTGACGGAGTTTTCTTCATTCAGACTGTTGTAACTGCAGCAGTGGTAAGCGTAGGACGAGACGATCTTAATAATCTTGGGCAGTTCGGACGGTTTGGGGAAGGACTCGAGGTGAATGTTATCAAAGGTATAAATTTTGAGAAGCCTGTCCAGTCCAGCTGTCGGCAAAGCGGGAAACCTGTTCCCATCTAAGTGTCTACAGGATAGAGAAGAAACAAAACTTTCAAGTCGGAAATTAATATCTTTGAAAATTACCCCCAAAAATGAATGACCATAAAAACTGATAAAGAGCACTGGAGAGCTGTCGATATTATAAAACATTGTTAGAAATGACCCCCTTTGAAGTAATGTAGTTTTAGAGAAAGAGGGTTTTTTTTTTCCACCAAAAAATTAAAAGCTGAAAAAGGCTTCAGGCATGAAGCCTCTCTGTGGTATTTGAAAACGCACAATTCCATTCAACAAGGGCGTTTTTCTTTTTCTTTCTTCGTTCATTATTTTCTTGCAACTTCGATGACCAATTGAGCCCAAATTTTCACAGGTTTGTTATTTTATGCATAGGCTATGTTGAGACACACCAAGTGAGGATACTGGTCTTTGACAACAACCAAAAGTACACTTTAAGAATCGACATGTGATCATAAAGCACAGGAATTTGCCGGAGGCACAGATTTTGCTTTCAGGAATGGGTTACTAAGTCGACTCTCGTTAAAACAAGATCGCTGGGACTTGCCAATTTTATCTCTTTATAAAAGGAATGTTTTGTTCTAAGAGGCAAAACAAAGAAACACAAAGCAGAAATGAGAGACTTGGAAACATCAGACTGTCCACTTTATGTCCATGGCGTGTCGTGGCCGAGTGGATAAGATCACTGGACTCAAGCTCTGGTGTTTCTGATCAGCAGAGTGTGGGTTCGAGCCCCGGTCGTGACACCTGTGTCCTTAAGCAAGACACTTAACCATGATTGCTTCGTCCTTCGGATGGGACGTAAAGCCGTTGGTCCCGTGTGTTGTGTAACGCACGAAAAAGAACCCAGTGCACTTATCGAAAAGAGAAGGGGTCCGCCCCGGTGTTCCTGGTTTGATCGGCTGCATATTGCGCCACAGCACCTTGTAAACCATTACAAGGTGCTATGTAAAGGAGTAGGTCTCATACTTCAAACGTAGCCCCAAATACCTTGCAGGAAATACTGAATGTTAAGCGCTTAGAGGCTGGCCTGCAGTAGGCGCTATACAATTACAATATATTATTATTATTATTATTATTTATGCTACATGTGTAAACAGAACAGTGCTGTATACTCGGTACTTTCCCGAAGTCCTGTGAAAAAAAAACCCCACAGGCACATCACTCAGGTGGGATTCGAACCCACGTCCTTTGCCATCCTAAAGCAGATCACCAGACCACCGAGATCGCCCGGTAGCTAGAGGCAGTTCGAATCCTACATTTTAGCAACAAGTTTTAAATTTGCACAAACTTGCTAATTGAACATCTATCAGTTCAGTTCTCCTTTTAACAAGGTCGGACTGCATTATTGTTTAGCAATTTCCTTGGAAAACGAGAGTTGTTAAACTCTAACAAAATCGGACAGGTATGAATGTGTGGGTGTGATTGTACGAATGACGCATTAACAAATAATAATATGTAGTTCTTATAAAGTGCTTTATCTCACTCGATGCTGACAGGCTTCTCAAAGCACTCACTATGACAGGTACACAGAGCTGTGCTGGATTTATGACAGCCATTTATATTACACCTTGTGAGAGTTTACACGGTGAGGTGGCGCAATCTGTAGCCAACCGTGCCAGAAACCATCGGAGCAAACCACTTCTCTTTAATGACAAGTTGAACTGGGTTCTTGCACATGCATTATACAACAGACAGGACCTATGGCTTTTCATCCCATCCGAAGGATGAAGCAATAACTGTTGAGTGTCTTGCTTAAGAGCAAGCCTCAAGACCGGGACTCGAACCCACGCTTTGACAGAAGCCAGACCCAGAGTTCGGTCCATCAGACCACTCGTCAATGACATTATCTCAAAGGTTTCCAAGAATGTATTTAGATTAAAAAACAAAACCCCAACAACAAAACACAAATGATATATTTTTACTTACAAGGTTTCCAGTTGTTTTAATGGGAGGAAAGCTTTCTCGTCAATTTCAATGATAGCATTCTTGCCCAGATCCCTGCAGATTAAAAAGTGCAAAATCATTATAGTTTTTTTCAACTGCCTAAGATGACTTTGTTTTCACTTAACTTTACATGCAATTTTTCAACAACAAAAAAGAATCAATTAAAAGGTATTTGTTTGAAGGATCGATAGAGCTGAAAGATAGTCACAAAAATAGTTCATGTCTTGCGTTAGTGATAGAATAACAAACTTGTGAAAAAGTTGCCTTAATCTGTTGTGTAATTCAGGAGAAAATAGTGAAAAGCCACGCACAATTTTCAGTAAATACATCCTGAATTTTTGTTGTATAAACAACCCAAATCAGCTGTTGCACTTTTTTATTTTGTTTTTCAGACACAGTTTTCTTAAATATGACATCATTTCAGAGGAAAACAGTTCACCGAAAGAAACAAAAATGTTCTAGTATGATGAGCTTCATAATCAGTAAGCTTTCAGACTAAATCTAAACAATGTTTTGTATCCTTACCAATGCTATATATTACCTTTAAATCCAAAAGCTTGGTATTAATAAAATCCATGCTAGTACCAATCTACTGGGACACATTTCCGGGCTCAATTTCACAAAACACTCAAAATTGTCTTAAGATGAGTTGTCTGTACTACCATAGTGATTGGTATTGTGGCATCACACTTTGCTGGGCAATTATGATTGATTTGCACTTAAGATCAATCTTAACTCTTTGTGAAAAAGTTCATACTAGAACCAGTAGTTTTCTGAAATGTTTCCCTCTGAAATCAGGTCATATTTGAGAAAACTGTATCTGAAAACCCTAACAAAAAAAAAAAAAATGCAACAGCTGATTTCCGCTGTTACAACCACAATGAACTCTTTCAGTGCCAAGGCCGTAAATGTACGACTGTCTCTTTTTGTTACTCAGAAAATGTCATCAGTCACACATGTGCATCTGAAAGCCCCCAAAACAAAAAAATGCAACAGCTGATTTCCACTGTTACAACCACAATGAACTCTTTCAGTGTCAAGGCCGTAAATGTACGACTGTCTATTTCTGTTACTCGGAAAATGTCATGAGTCGCACATGTGCGACCAATAATATGCATGAGATCAAAAGACGGCATTAATGCTCTAACGAGATATACTGTTGACATTGGGATGTATCAAGGCAACAGTAAGATACATTTTGTTTGGTGAAAAAGACTTCTTTTTTTTCTCTTTTTTTTACAGAATTTTGAAAAACCTCATAAAGATTGGCATTTTAGGTTCAAAACGCAAAAACAGCAGGTACTGAAAGAGCAAAGTACAAAGTACATGCTGAAAAGTGTGCATGGTTGAACACTAGTATTTTCCCGACTCACACAACGGATTAAGCCCAAAGTTTCACAGGGTTTGTTATTTCATGTACAGGCCT
Organism: Pisaster brevispinus; assembly: GCA_023634235.1. Taxonomy (NCBI): domain Eukaryota; kingdom Metazoa; phylum Echinodermata; class Asteroidea; order Forcipulatida; family Asteriidae; genus Pisaster; species Pisaster brevispinus. The sequence goes on from JAMKCF010000018.1 coordinate 3,016,777, forward strand.
ATGGTTGATCACACAAAACATGAACACTGCGAATAGTTTGTCAGCTCTGCCGTATAATTACTTAAGAGGAAATAATTTAAACCAAGCACTCACAGTTCATAAGCTGTAGACAGACCTTCAAAGCTATCTGCTCTAATACGCTCAATGCCGTTCTCTCTAAGGTAGAGGTGGGACAACTGACTCAGACCCTTAAAGGGTGTCCCGTCTAAAGAGGAAAGACTGTTGAGATTAAGGTTTCTGTTGGAGAAGAAAATGGACGACACTTAAACTAGGAAATCAATTGGGTCAAAATAACTTAGGCTTGTCAGAATAAGGTAACAAGCCAAAATACAACTTCACATATACCTTCTCTGACTGGTATTCTTCTCATTTTTGCTAAGCGGAATTTTAAGGCATTTTTCACTTCAGACTGGAGTCCTGTACGTTGATTGGGCTTTCATTGCCAACCTGGGCCCACCTCACCATAAGCAAAGAATCGGCGCTTACGGAACCAGGAAATTCTGCGCTAACCTCAAATATATTTCTCAGGTTAGCAGAGAATTTTTACTTGTGCACGTGCGTACTCTATGTTACTAGGCATTCTTCGCTTTTTTTTTACACAGCTAGCACAGAAATGCGGCACTTGCAGAGCAAGCTGAGAAAAGTTAACGTAAGTGCAGAATTCGGCGGTACGCAGAGCCATGAAATTAGGCCCTAATTGCATGGGGTTTTCTAGTATTGTGTAGTTTGTTGTTACACAACCACCCCGATTACTTGATTCGCTAGTGGGAGCGGTCATTTTCTGATCTGTGCTGGCGGCAGTTTGTCAGTTATGGCAGGTTCAGTGATGTAAACAGAACGCCCTCTATTGATGAATCCTGATAGAGCTTATATACAGCGTAAAGTCTTATAATAGACAAAATTACATTTTAATACTTACAAAATTTGGAGTTTGGAGCAATTGGAAAAACTTGGTATTGACTCTATCTTGTTGTTGTGAAGATCTCTGAAATTAATATTATTAAAAAAATCAAGCAAAGTTTTAAGTAACTCCATTTTAAGAAATACACTTATGAAATGATTATTGAAAACTAGAGGAGTTGGAATCTTCCAATAACCAGTGATGTGCTATCCCTTTACAATTTATTCTTGAAAACTAGAAGATTGGAATGAATGTACTCTTCCAAAAACCAATGATGTACCATCCCTTTATGATGTTTCTTGAAAACTAGAAGATTGGAATGAATGTACTCTTCCAAAAACCAATGATGTACCATCCCTTTATGATGTTTCTTGAAAACTAGAGGATTGGAATGAATGTACTCTTCCAAAAACCAATAATGTACCATCCGTTTATGATGTTTCTTGAAAACTAGAGGATTGGAATGAATGTACTCTTCCAAAAACCAATAATGTACCATCCCTCTATGATGTTTCTTGAAAACTAGAGGATTGGAATGAATGTACTCTTCCCAAAAAACCAAAAATATATTTATACTTGGGAAAGAAAATACTTACAATTGTAAAAGATTTTGCATTCCATTACAAAAAGCTGCTGGTATAGATGTCAGGGAACACCTATCGATAGACCTGCAAAGGAAGAAAATAATAATTGATTTGTGGCCATCACGTCACAGTATAATAATGATAACACTGATTTTGATATAACAGATCACCATTAAGACATCTCAACTTATTAATATCATGTATGATGTCTAGGTTGTCTCAACTTTTAATGCCATTTCACTTTTTTCCCCGCGACAAATATTATTTGTTGGTAATCTCAGAAACTATGCATTTATGAACCGAGACCACACAGTCTTTCAAAAAATGTTACCAGTAGTTTGTGTCAAATTGAGTAACATTCACTTCGCTGGAACTTCATTTTACCTTTCTTTTAAGTTTGAAAAGGTATTATGAAGAAGGGACAAGCGAAAATGAAACGCTTCTGAGATTATGATAAACAGATGTCTGTCTTATTTTCTCAAAAATGGATTTGAATTAGAATTACATTATTTTTTTTTATTTTTTTTTATTTAGTTCAAAGTAATGAAGCTTACAAGCTTTCTAGGTTGGTTGTTCCGAACAGGTCTGGAAACTCACTTAGGTTGTCAACATCCGATATTGCACTGGGGAAAAAAAACCAAACAGAGTGAAATAATTACAGGAAAAAAACCCCACAAAAACAATGAATTGGGGGACGACTTTAAGAAAGAAACGATATAATGTAAAGAGGATGAAAAGATTCAGGAACTTTTAGACGGATGTATTTTTAATGAGTCAAATGATATCTTTATTTGATATTAACTACCGTGGCAATTAGCCCATATTTCAAAATAAATTAGTTCAATGAAGAGGTTAAACTTTTACGGATTCATGCCATGAGATCGTAAAATGGGCCACCCGTTCTAGGACATCAAGGAATTTGACTCCCCCAGCCATTACGCTTTAGAGAAACGACTTTATTAGTGATTATGTGGTACCATCGATTTACCGTTCCGCTCAGTAAAAGGTTAAACTGCCAACTTTAGTATTGCAGGTTTCCAGTTTGAAGTTAAGCACAGTATATTGATGTAAATCTCAATCGTGGCTTTTGACATTTTTGGTGGCTCTTCGTGAAAACGGTGAGCATTTTACGCCTGCAGAAAAATCCAGGCTCATTTGTAAACAAGTGATGTCATAAATTACATCATCACTAAAACCCTCTGGAGAAGCATGTGTACTGAAGCTGTCTCGGCTAAAGCACTAAATTAAGGCGTAACTTTCAAAAATTATAAAATTACCCCCATCCTTCCAGATAGTCCTAGTCCACTTTTTATTTCACATCAGTTCAAATCAACTTAATAAAACATGACTCTCGGTTTGTTTTCAGCCACCAAACCACATAGTTTTCCAAGTGTAATCAATGAACTTGCATGTAATCAGCCAAACGCAAGCAATTAAAGCAATTAGTTTGACAATTTAATTAAATCGAAAAGAAGAAGAAAACAAAAATTTCAACCTGAAAATTGAAATACTCCACAGGGGACATTTATGAATGTTGTCAAACATTTTTAAGCCTAATGAAAGCCAACTTCACTAATTTTTGTACCAATTAAATTAAAGAATAGAATTCACTCTTACTGCAGCTGCAATACACTGCTGGATCACAGGGGGATAATTGTACTTTTCCTCGGAGGGTTAAAGAACACACGAGACAAAAAAACAAAAAAAAGGTAAAAGATATCATCAGAGAAGATCATGGAATTGAAAGAGATACGGGAAGGCCACTTAGCAAGAAGGTAATACCTATAGAGACTCACAGAATGGCAGTCAAGGACAGGCAGGAAAAAAACGAGGAAGACAACAAAAAAAAGGAGATGGATAGATGAAATCACCACATAATGAACACGACGACATGGTGTAGAATTACAAACGACGGAAGTGAGTTGAAATTGCCGGAGGAGGGCTTCATCCAACAATGAATGAATACAGCTGATGATGATAAGAGAAACATTTTTTATTTTTTTTTTATTTTTTTTTTTTAACTCACAGAGCGTGGAGGTTGGTCAGGTTCCGGAATGCCCCTTGTTTGATGTTCTTAATCCGATGGTAGTTATATCGAAAGTCTAACTCTTTGAGATTGTAGAGACCTGAGAAGGCATGAGTTGAAATCAACTGGATGCTGTTGTTATTCAGACTCCTAGAAAACCACAACAATGAAGGTGATATTAAAAATATAAAAAAACTCACTCTGTTCCACGATGCCATAATCAAATTTAATGCCATATTAGACCTTTCTATTGTTGAAAAACAAACCGAGCTGGTTGGCATGGCAGGCCGAATATTAACAAAACATTCAATTGTGTTAACAGATGTTGTGACCAAATTCAACATTTCTGCAAACTATCAATAAAAAATAAATAAATAAACAAACCCCATGATCTAACAAATTCAACACTATTTTAAATATTTGTGTAACATCCTTAGAAAATGTGGCTTTCCTGTTTTTGCTTTGCATTTATGGCTTCCCATAGTTTGCTAACTTTGGTTGGCAAAAACTTAGGCTGTGACGTAGCAATAGAAAGGTCTACACTGCATTTAGGTTGGGTGCGAGGGGGGGTTTGTCGAATGGATTTCAGGATCAAATTGGGGTTCGTTTTCTTTAACAAAAGTAATATCAGGCGAAAAGCGCCTTACATTTTTATCACCCCTGTTCACTGGGCCCTAATCATTCTTTAAATCATCTCAGTTTCTTGGGAGTATATAGCACCGGAAGAAAAACGGTCTCACAGGTTGCTAGAACCACTGACATCAACAATTGTACATAATTTCCTCCTGAATGATGAGAAGCGAATTATGGTTAAGTTTCTTGCCCAAGAACACCACCAGGTTGGCTTAACTGTTTCTTCCCAAAAGTTCAACCAAGTTTGAATCCCACTCAGTCCCTACTGATTGCGTGGGTTTTACACTGTTGAGGTTCCCCCCCCCACATCTAAATCTGAACATTTTCTTCAACGTCTTCTCTGATAAAATAATACCTTTAAGCCTACAGGTTGCAGTGCAAGGCACCGTTGAGAGTTTCTTGGTTTCATTAACTGAAATGACAATCTATAATAATCGATACTTACAGCTCGGTCAGCTTAGTGTTATTCTGAAAGGCATGATCCTGTACCATTGTGATGGCATTGCTGCTAAGCAAGAGGACTGTGAGCTCTGGGACGAGGCTGATGGCTTCCGTTGGGATCCGGTTGAGTCTGTTCCCCTCCACAGACAGATGTCTAAGAGAGTGAAGGTTCAACAGGGCATGTCCTGGAAAGTCTTCGATGTAGTTGCTGTTCAAGTTTCTGTCGAGAGACAAAGAGAAGATGATGAGATGGGACAGAGAGAGAAAGTACCAAAACCATGAGGTCTGAGACCTAGATATCCAAGACTGTGACGGCGGGAGAGGTCCAAAATTAAATTCTGGGGATCCAAAAAACAAGTCCTTAGTCCACAAATCAAGTCCTGGTTACAAAACCAAGCCCTGGAGGTCCAAAACCAAGTCCTTGAGGTCCAAAACCAAGAGGTCCAAAACCCAGTCCTGGAGGTCCAAAACCAAGACCTTGAGGTCCAAAACCAAGTCCTCGAGGTCCAAAACAAGTTCTGGAGGTCCAAAACCAAGTCCTTGAGGTCCAAAACCAAGTCCTTGAGGTCCAAAACCAAGTCCTTGAGGTCCAAAACCAAGTCCTTGAGGTCCAAAACCAAGTCCTCGAGATCCAAAACCAAGTCCTGGAGGTCCAAAACAAGTCCTGGAGGTCCAAAACCAAGTCGTAAAGGTCCAAAACCAAGTCCTGGAGGTCCAAAACCAAGTCCTGGAGGTCCAAAACCAAGTCCTGGAGGTCCAAAACCAAGTTCCTGAGCTTTGAGACTGATAATTAAGACCAGTAGTTTTAAACAAGTACAAGTTTCTGGTGTCCATAATTCAGACCTTGATTTTCCTAGACTTACACCATCCAGCCGATTAAGAGAGAGAGACTTTAATAGAGGTCAACACAGTGACCCCGGCTCAAAGACCAAACCCCAAATAATCTCTGTAAAAAAAATTAAATTTCAGTTCAATTCAAAACTGTAAAAAATTTCCATACCAAATGAACAGTTCCAACATGGATAATTAAACAAGAGCAAGACAATGATAAGACAGGCCTGAAATTTCATCTTTGAGAAGGCAAGGCCATTTTCGTTTTGCAAGGGGCACTTCGATTGGAAAATCATAAAGTCTTTAGGAAACTTCTAAAGGGGCACAAAGGCCAAGACCAGGCCCCAATTTCATAGAGCTGCTTAGGCACAAAAAAGTAGCTAAGCACAACAAAAGTATGCTTACCAGAATAAGGTTACCAGCCGAACTACCATGTGACTGGTATCCTGCTCATTTCTGCTCAGCAGACATATGTTAAGCAATATTTTCTGCTTAAGCAGCTCTATGAAAGCTCTTAAGCAGCCCTGGGCAACTGGCCTCCGTGGCCTCCGTTTAATTCAAGGCCTGATAAGAGGTGAGCAAAGGTCCATCCCTAGAATAAAGAGACCAATGATTTTGTCTGCTCATGAGATTACTGGCCTGATGCTTCAGTCACTGGCCCCTGGCCAGCGGTCCAAGGTAAATTTTGGAAAGTTACTTTTTACTTACAGCGCTCTTAGGTTGGCAAGGTCGGGATGAAAGGCCTTACTGGGAGGAGTCTGGAAAAGGTTTAGCTGAAGATCACTGTGAAAGTTCAAATAAATATGGAAATCAAAACATAAAACAAAATCATAAAATCAATACACGTATAGTAGGAAGGAAATGTTGCAGTTGTTTAAAGCTGGGGTTGGGAGAGTTGGGTTGAGGAAGGGGGGGAGGGTTGATGGAGATTGTTACAAAATCAAAGGGACCAAAACATCCTGGCGTTCTCTAGTTACGAAATGGTTGTTAGAAGTAATGCATGGCAGGGAGTGGGAGTGGCAATGGGAGTGGCTGGCTGGCCAGGGCCATCCCCAATATTTACTCGTGTTTGGCAGATTCAAGAATTCAGGCATATAATGACAATTTTAAACCAAAATAGCCCGAACCAAGTGGCAGTGGCGAGTCTGGCTCTTCTGAAGTGTTCTTTAACGATATATTTTAGCCTATGAGATCTGTCAACAAAAGTAGGTAAAGATGAACAATGTCATTAGTTTCATTAACCTACAGTGGAATTCTTACGCTGCGTGTATACAGCGCAGGGATTACCAAATGTCCACTCCACTTTGAAACTTGTAAACACCTTTCTATTCTCCTGACTTGGTTGGGGGTTACAAACCCCTAACCGAGCTTGCAATAAGTATTAAGCAAACTACGCCCCCCCTTCTGTAATTCAGAAACACCCTCTACTTCTAAAAAAAAACCCACTTTCTTCATCCATCTTCGTATGAGATCAAACTAAACAAGTACAGCCGCCACCGCCAGTTCTGTGTGAAGCCGAGATTTCTCTTCACGCGAACTATCTGACATTAACGATGAAATATTTCTCTTCAAGTTGACGGTCTCTCTGTTTTTTAAGTCAAGATGGATGAGCAGGAGTCGTCGAGACCATCTGTCAACTCTCTAAGATTAAATAGAGTATTCACGCCTGATTGGGATGCACTATGCGGCGTCTGACCCATGTCTAACTCTTTTAGGGTGTGCAGTTCCGTTAATAATGCATTCTAACGGACGATATTATATATACATAGAGTGAGAAAATCTTGGTAGGGACGAAAAAAATAAAGATCAAATGTCATCTTAAGGTTCATATCAACCCATGGGGACTTTTTCCTTTCTTCCTGTTTTCCTCCAGATGATCAGAGCCAGAGGAGAAATTTGTAGGGAGGTGGGGGGGGGGCATAGGGGGTGCACCATTTTTTTTTTTGTAGGGGGCACTTGGCCAATATAGGGTACTTGGTACAACCATCAACCATTCTGTATTGTAGCTATCAGATGAAGCCTGTGTGAGACTGGTTGACCTTTATCAAGGTAACAGACACCATGCTAACCCAAACATCCACATGTGTGTCGGGGGGGGGGGGGGGGGGGGAGGGGTAGTAGATTTCGCAAAAACCTTCTATAAACTATAGTTAGTGTCCCGCAATACAGTATGCATTGGGAAGTATGCATTAGGCCTGTATTTAGCAAAATATTTTACCAAAATAACATTGTAAATTATTTTTTTTACAATTATTATGACTGACAACATCTACAAACCCTCTGAAAGGTCTTGGGATTGATAATAATGGGTTTATATAGCTTTATCCCTGGGTGTGGTAAGATTTCACCAAACCTACTACAAACTGTAGTAACTCTTGTCATACGAGCAGTTATTACGTAATTCAAATTCTGGAGGGTTAAGCTGTAGCCTGTGTTTGCTGTATCTTAACTCTTTCAGTGCCAAACTCGTACATGTACGAGGTATATTTGTTAGTTCGAAATCGCCAACCTCGTACATGTACGAGGTAATGTTCATACTTAAAATTGCCAAACCCCGTACATGTACGAGGTAGAGTAAACATGTTATCACAAGGGGGCGCTCTTGCTCTTTCTAATGGTACCATTTGTATTCATGTACGACCTGTGTTTTTTTTTCTTCGAACTCTTTTTTTACAGAATTTTGAAAATAAAAAAAAAAAACGCTCGAAGTTTGGCAATTTAGGGTTAAATTTTTGAAATGTCGCGGGCACTGAAAAAGTTAAGCAAGATCTTAATAATAAACGCAATGCCTGGTGTGCCCTTTTCACCGCTCTTGTGATGCAAAGTTTTTGGGTTTTTTTGCTTTCGAGAAAGACTCTGCCGAGGTCAAAACGTCAGGCCATTAACTATTTTTGTGCATTTATACCATCTATAGGTCCTTTTAATTGGTAAGCAGTTTAGAACAGCTAACTCCATTTTCTCAAGTATAATTTTTTTTGGATATGATAATCTGACATGGAGTAACAAAGGAAGTCATTGCCTGCACCTCAATTGACCATATTTTTGACCGCATGAGGGCGCTGTCATCAGGGATTGTCTTGCATCACAATAGCAGTTTTAGCTTATTATAATTGCCTGTTTGTAGTTTTCTTGCACCAATGAAGAAATACATAAAAAATAGCAATACAAAAAGTGAAAAAACCCTGTTTGTTTACTTGTTTTTCATCATGTGAAATTTATCCACATACGCCCTCACGTGGTCAAAAATACGGCGAATAGAAAAATAGCTTTTGTTTAGTTTTTATTCTGGTAAATTTTCATCTCAAAAGTTCTGATTTCAAATGGGGGGGGGGGGGGGTCATGCTACAGCCTAACATTTTTGTGCTTTAATTTTACTTGAATATAAAAATGTTACAATTCTTAATTTCTTCCGAGGAGGGTCTCCATGGTGATGGCATTTTCTTAGCGAGCCCATGACATTAGTTGAAACCTAGATTTGAGAGTATTCAGGCCAAATGAAAACAGGAAATATTTTAGTGATGGCACGACGTTTTAAGTCAAGGATGTTTTCCTGAAGCATTTGTTGTTGAAAGACTACATTTTCCACTTACATCGGAAGTAGCTTCAGGAAAGTTGCCAGGAAAGGAAAACAGTGGGTGCACCAAGAATGGAACGACAAAACCTTGTGGTTTGTTGTTTGATACTTGCAATAAAAAGGTACATCCCCTTAAGGTGATCCCTCTGCTGCCGCTTCCCAGGTTGTATCATAAACTTGGGTGTGATCCTTGGCTTTATGGCAGTTACAGGGTGACTGGATTCAAAGCTATTGACAAATTAGGGAGACCGCTAATTTAGGACTATAGACACCTCAGTTGACAGACCGCTGGCATGTTAATCCGGAGGTCGTAAGTTCAAATCCCGCTCTTGACAATTTGTCTTAGTTCAACCCAGAATTAAGAATGGATGACAGTTAAATTATCGGGGGGGGGGGGGGGGGGGTCGTTGTTTCCCCTGAAGCTTTGCTCTTTTCTTGATGCAATTTATCTGTAGCATAAATCCCAATCTTATCATTAACCTAATTGGCCCTATGTCAATTGATGCCCTGATGAACTCCCAGTAGCCTTGTAATACTATCATTAGTATTATTACTTTTCAATTGTCAATGTATTCTATTTATTAGTGTGATTTTTATTATTGTCATCCAAATGATTCTTGTCCCTTTACTTTTTTTGGTTTACATCAATAAAAACCAACATGAGATGAAATGAAATGAATCAAGGATTGTCCATTCTGGAAAAAAAAAGGAAAACAAATCATACTCTACGACTGTTTCTGCCTGAGGTTTTTTAAGGCCTAATAAATTACTACATTTCCCCAGCATTGAAGAATCTGCTTCCCAGGAGCGATTAACTCACATGGCTGTCACCCCAAAGGACATGCTTCGTACTTTGCCAATCCTACTTATTAACAGTTATATCTTTAGTCTGATTCAGACCGAACCAGGGCATAAGTTCTGAACAATAAAATTTGAGCTGGCTGTACTTTCCAGGAACATCATTCTTCAAATAATGTGTCACGTCAAAATGTTCTTTGCTTGCATAAATCAAAACAGCTTGATTTGCATGTAGCGGACCTAGCATTTAGGGTAGGGTCATACGTTGGCAACAACCCTAAAACAAAATTGCGTATTTTTTATCCAAAAGCCTTTCTTTATTATTATTATTAATGTTATTATTATTATTATTTATTCGGCCATTTCTAGAACAGAAATAGTACGTTGTACTTGTTAACAGTAGTTTAGCTACAGGAAAAATAAACTGCTTAAAGAACTACAAGAATAAGCCTTACAGCAACTAAAGCATTGAATGAATGAAGAAGACTGACTGAAGGGTTGGATACAACAGGGTCATGAAAAGATGAGAGATGAAAAAGATGGTTATGATACAGTAAGCATCCTGCGAAATTATTCCATCTGAAGTACCCCAGTTGATTAGAAATCAAAAAAGTATGTCAACAAATTGAAATCTCGAAAGAATGCCCCAAAAGGTGACTTTTGGCGGTTCAAATTTCCATGGTGTCCCGTTTGTTAATGCTGCAGTCAGAGATGCGGTTGGTACCCGCTGTCACCTCGCTAAATGTGGGTGGACTTGACGCTATCGATGAAAATACCATCTGACTGTAACAGGGTTTGCCCTTGGCTTTTCCAGTGACTAGCCAGCAGGACTATTTAACAGATCACTTGTCCATTGTTTTGTACTTGTCCATAGTTTACATTTAAATATGGATGCTTTTCAAGACTGGACTTTCTAGCTGAACCCCCTTTGGAGGGAATTTCGACTGGTTCTCATGTGTTCTAACTGGCATTTGGCCAGCCGGACTGCTGTTGAGGAGGGAGGACGCCGACTGTATTCACCTGAAACTTTCACAGGTGCCTCTTTTTTTTTTGTGGGTGTCTTTCCAGGCAATTGCCTCCAAGCCCCTTGCCTCATATGCCAGTAGAACTATACTGAGGAAAATCTACCTCAATCTGACCAAGGCAAGCTGAAGTAACATTGACTAAAAATCTTTCAGTACATAACTAGAAAAATGTATATATTTTCTGCCAGGACTTGTTTCTAGCAAAAAGTATAAGTGTTTATTAAATAGTGGCTTCAAGGTCAAATTCAATTTTGTGATGCACTCATTATTCAATAGACAGAGTCCTCAATGAAGTCGGATACAAATTACAAGTCTCTTACCTCACTAGAAAATAATATGTTAAATGTCATTTTATCTAATACTCTTTCATTGTGAACATTTGAAACGTGACCTCATCTACGAAGAGGAACTGTTGTGCCAGTCAAAAGGTCAAATCCAATGCTGTTTTGATTGAACATCATCAAAACTCAGGAATAACATATAAAAAAAATATATACAGACCAGTATACATTTGAAATGTGACGTCATCGAATGTTTTTTGGATTTTGACGAAAATTGCACTTCAAGGGTTATCAAACACAGTGGAATTTCACAAGTAAGGTAAGAGACTTCTAATTTGATTTCCTTAGTTTTATAAAAGACTCTATCTATTGGAAAATGAGTGGATTACAAACCTGAATTTGACCTTGATGGAGCCCCTCTTTAAACAAATTCTTCGAACAAAAAGGAATAAAATATTGACGTTTTCCTTGGTATACAGAGAAATTTCGAAAAAGGTCTCCAGCTCTAAATACTCAGCTCAGCTTGTTATCTGAGCTGATGGAAAGTCATGCCTTCTAATTCTAAACAAAGTGAAGTCTGTCGATGGAACGCTAATACCCTTTCTCTCCTCACCTTGGGCTTGAATTTTAACGGCCGTTCTTGATGGCGATTCTTCCAGTACGTTTGGCACTTAGCAAAAATTGCCAGACACATTTAAGCCAACGTGCCCGGCCAGCAAGAAGAATTAGCTCCGGTGCATGCATTTATACTCCAGATTAAATCTTATTAAGTCACTTGTGTTTTTGAGCAGCGACGCCCGAACAGTCTGCTCACATTTACAACCACTTAAAGATGGAATTTTTCTCAAACCAATTCTAAAAAGGAGTTATAAGTTTTTTGGAAATAAAAAGAAAAACAATTGAATAAAAAAATTAACCAGTTCCCCCCAAACTTCCTATGACAACAACACAATAAATTCTAGTCGAAATACATTTTAGACGATTTTCCACACAGTCTCTGTCTTTCTTTGAGAGTTTACTGAAGACAGAACAGCCTTTTAGTTTTCAAAAACTGTAAAACGAAACCCGCCAAACAAACATTTCAAGAAATAATTGATGTTATAGGCCTAAACACCAACTTAGTTCCCCAGATTTAACTGTAAAAAACCCAATTCTCCTGAACAACATCTCCTTTCAATTAATACCTTCTTTACAATTTAAGGATTGAAAATGAAAGAAATTTTAACCTATCCATTTGGGATGACATGTGAAACTAAGTCTTCATTCCCTTCAGCTTAAAACATTGATTGGATCCAAATCATCACTCAAACAAGTAAAATATTTTTGTCACGTATCTTTAAAGATGAGTTGTTCGTTGCCGTTCTTGATCTCACAACTCAAGCAAAATATTGAGCAATGATTTGTGGCAAGGCACTCGGCAGAATATGACCCCCAGGTTATTTTCCCAAGATTTTTTTGTATTTCCAGCTAAATTAAAGTTGGCAAGCTTTCTATCTTTCCCGATGAAGTTACTCAACTCTCCAGCTTTGAGAGCCCCCCTCCCCTGGGAAACACACAAATAGATGCAAAAGGAATCGTTTTCAGCAAAGACACATAAAACTTTGGGAGTTTTTCAACCAAATCGGTAGTCAATCATAATACAGCTAATAAATAATGCTGTCAGCAGCAATACAGCAGCCATAACAATTTCAATTTACAATAAATGCACACTTTTATTTTATTTCTCTGGTTAGATCTTAAGCTGTTAAAAGCCAAGATCTAACCCGACCATTTGAAAAGTAGTTTTTTTTAATTGTCAAGACTCAAAAGTTTTGGCTACTGCGCTTCCTCCTCCGGTGACGAAATTCCCCGTCTCTGAAATCGGACTGATTTCCCAACGGGGCTTCAAGCCAATGCTTCGTTACAAGTGTTTCAGACTCAGATTGAGATTTCCAGGGGGGGGGGTGTCACTCCAACGATAAATTCAGGGAGTAATCTGCGCAACTATTTTCCTAATTTAGTGAAAGCTGTGAGAGAAAATATGCTGGGGGAATCGTCTGGGACTGTTTCTACAAAGTCCTGCGGAATTTCGTTTTTTTTTTCCCCCCCCGCTACAGTTTTCTTAATGCCCCTAGAACTAGAAGTGGGAGCACTAACTCCTGTTCTGGCGTTACGTTTATGCCCCATCCACCTGTCACAGCTAATTACACGTAATGTCGTTTGTTTCTTTTGAATCGCTGAGTGAAAACATATAGTGTCAGGGTTTTTGTGCTCCTTGTTTGTTCCCTCAAGTTTGGAGGAGAAGAAGAAGGAAAAAAAAAGAAAAGAAGGGAGAACTTTAAATTAACTCTGACAGATTTGAGGTGAGGGGGAGGGTGGGATGGGCGGGTGGGGTGGGGGTGGGGGGGGGGTTTAACATTGACTCATTGCCTCTTGCCTTATTTCCCTACTATGGCTGTATTGTAGTTAGTAAAGGAATCGGGAGGAGGAGGCTTGGAGATGGAATTGCTTTAATAATATAATATATTGTATTTGTATAGCGCCTACTGCAGGCCAGCCTCTAAGCGCTTAACATTCAGTATTTCCTGCAAGGTATTTGGGGCTACGTTTTGAAGTATGAGACCTACTCCTTTACATAGCACCTTGTAATGGTTTACAAGGTGCTGTGGCGCAATATGCAGTCGATCAAACCAGGAACACCGGGGCGGACCCCTTCTCTTTTCGATAAGTGCACTGGGTTCTTTTTCGTGCGTTACACAACACACGGGACCAACGGCTTTACGTCCCATCCGAAGGACGAAGCAATCATGGTTAAGTGTCTTGCTTAAGGACACAGGTGTCACGACCGGGGCTCGAACCCACACTCTGCTGATCAGAAACACCAGAGCTTGAGTCCAGTGATCTTATCCACTCGGCCACGACACGCCACAGAGGTGAAGGGGATGTCGGTGGTGGAGGATTTTCACTAACATATAATAACTGTCTCATGCCTTACAGTTGACGGATGTAACAACCCCCCCCTCTTCACCCAGCCAACTCCGCCCATCCCCATCCCACCCTGGCTACTCACAGCGAATGCAGATCCTCGAGTCCTCTGAATACGTCTTTGTTTAGAGTCCGGATGCGGTTACCGACTAATTTCCTGATGAAACAAAAATAATGACCAAAAAAAAGAGAGAGAGAGAGAGAGAGATAATTAAGAACTGATGTTCATTCCTTTGTGGAAAGACGTCATATCACAAGGATTTCAAGGGAAAGATTTAATTGTAATGCTTTTCCAAGATGAAATGGAAATGAAATTAAATTGACAGGCGAGGATGAACTTTACATGACATTCCATCTTAAAGGTAGGGTCATGAATCGTTTTATGCCAGCGCAACGTTGATTTATAGGCAAAATTATACAGAATGATACAATAAAAGTCACATGTGAAAGTCCAGCTGAATACAGTGTCTGCTTACTGAGAAGACACCAACAAATGTTGATGGCATTTTCACAAGAAAGTCAAACCCACCCCTGTTATATAGCGAGGTGAATTAGTTTTCAAGAAAGTATGACTTCTTTCAAAAACTTTTGATCTCTCATTGGTGCCCCATTGTCATACATTCTTGTTTTCAAGAAACACACTTTAGCTGGTCTGTTTTTTTCAAGAAACACTTTGTCAGGATTTCTCATGTACAATTAAACCTGAGATGAATTTCTACTTAGCAAAATCAAAACAGAGTAAAACCCATTACTGTGGGACAGTTTTCTCCTTTGTCATATTTTAGACAGAAATTTTTTCTCAGGGTAAGGTTTGAAGGTTGTTATAAATGTAAGATTTAAGGGGAATAAAAGTGTGGGGTTGAGATCTTAAATGGCTGTTTGAAACCAGCAGGGTTATGGGTCAATTACAGGGATGTGATAGGCTGTTGCAAAAAAAACACCATCCCTGAACTGTGAGCGCAAAGCGCGAAAGCTTGCGAGGGCGAAAAACTTGCGAGCTCGAAGCCTACTTACATACATGAATCTTTTGTTTTAAAAGCCCTAATCTGCACTCTGGGGCATTCTATTTGGTTTTATCTTCATGCTTTTTATGGTCTTAATTAAAAAAAAAAATAATAATAATAATTTTTTTTTTTTTGGGGGGGGGGTTAAGAAAAAAAAACGGATTTCCAAAACGGAGAAATCACATCCCTGATAAACGACATGACCCTGCGAGGTTTTAAACGGTCGTTCATGACTGAATCACTACTCTGCTTGTCCCAATCATCCATAAATGCCCTCTATGCTACAAAGCAAAACAATGTAGGAAAATCTGTACAACTTTTCTGTTTTGTAAATTTTATTTAAAATCCTGTGTTCATTTTCGCGAGGGGTCAAATTGATTGCGACGCTCACTGGTTGTGCCTACGCACGCCTTCTCATAGATTTTACAATGAGAACCTGTATGTATTGATTGCTTTATGAATAAATTAGCATAAGCTTGCACGCCAACACGCTAGAAGGAGAAACCCAAGTTGCTCTGAAGATGGCGTTCAAGGGGAACTATCTATTTTACAATACTTTTCAAATAGATGCCTTTTTGCCAGATATTTTCTAAAAACTATTTTAGAGTTATATTTATTGTTTATAAAAAGGTAGCTTTTTTATATTGTAACCGGTTAAGATTTCATGTCTGAAAAATTTCTCTTACACTCTTAGGCGTTTAACCTTTCATTCAATTTGTGGTTAGATCTCTAATTGTACTATTTCGGTAGCAAAACCTCTGCAAACAAAAACCATTGCATGGGGTCATTTTTTATGCAATTTTTTCCATGGCAATAAAATAAATCACCAATAATAGGGGAAAAGTCATAAAAAATCATTCCATTTAGAGACAGTACAGCCTGGAACTGCAGCGCCCAGCATGGGCTAAATGACATCAGTATGGTGTAAATTTGAGTCACCAAATCCAGCGAAAGGAGACCCCACAAGGTACCCACTCCATGAATGGTTGCCATGGAAACTTGAATGTTCCATTTATCCCTGAGGTAAGTTCATCATAACCCGTGGCAACATGTTATTCGTGCTTTTAGGCCTACGCGTACAAGAAATGAAATAAATGTCAGACCAAAAAAAAAAATTTTTTTTTTTTTTTTTTTGGGGGGGGGGGGAAACCCATGAAAACATCATTTAGTATAAACCCCATTTTAGAAATGAACTGTTCCAAAGTTCTCCTGCGTGGTTGTGTGGTTATAGAGGGAGTTGTGGAACCCGTAGGGCAGACGGAAATGAGCCCAGGAGGGCAATTTTGACCGGTTATTTTTAAACCTGTTGGTTGAAATCAACAAAAAGGGTCCTCTTCTCCCCTCAAATTGTCCCAGTCGGTGTGAAAATATTTAAAGGGTGGATGAGTCACATCGTACAATGGACTTCAATGTTATCAAATTTTAACTTAATATTTTAGCAACTTTGCCCAAAATATTCAGTGGGTTTCTACAACCTTCTACATGTGTTTCAGCTTTAACAGTGGTCCTCTGGTCAAATGCTTGTCAAAACACCTAGGGACCAGGGCCCCGTTTCTTACAGCTGCTAAACTGTGGATTTTCTCGTGCTTATGTCGTCACCATTTTCACGAAGAGCCACTTATGTCCAAACGCCTGATTGAGGTTTACATTTTACACTGTGCTTGGCTTAAAACTGCAAAATCTGCAAAACTAAAGCCACGGTTTGCAATTTAAGATCTCTCATTTGATTCTGTAGAAGTTTAACCTCTCCATTGGCTAACTAATTTCTTTAAATATATTGGCTAATTACCATAGTAATTAGTCAAAGATACGTGTCTCTTCGTGAAACCTAAAAAGGGAGATGTCCTACTTAAACACCCTACTGGTTTAATGTGTTTTTACATAAGAAAAGGGGCACGTATGTGACATAATCACGCACACACTGACAATGTGCAATGTATTACAAAGCAATTTTAGGGGCCTGTGGCTCTTCGTGAAAATGCAAAATGCAGTTATTGGGATAAAGGCCCCTTCCTGTAGTAATCAATAATTTGACTTTTTAAGATGTGTGGCTCTTTGTGAAAATGGTGACGATGTGACAGGTGTAGAAAGACCTAGTGTTAGTGTTAAGAGTTAATTACCCTTCCACTTTTTATATTTCCCTTGAATCTCTTCTTGCACCATTTTAGTTAATTTCTGAGGAATCCTTTGTAGTATTAAACAATGAACCCTGTTGTATAATCCTTGGTAGTGTGGGTAGTCACCCATGTAGGTTACTTCAGATCGCAGCCTGGCAGCCCAAGGGAGACACTCCACATTTATGTGTCCTCCCATTACAAGAAGCTTTGATTTTTCACTTCATGCTCTAAGTTTTGCTTTTTCTCCTCTCTAGACCCGGTTCGAATCCCACCTCAGACCGGAGCCTTAAATATAAACTTATAAAGCGCACTTTCTAATAAAAAATTACTCAAGGCACTACAGAAAAGATACTACAAGAGTATCAATCAAGCTCTCTACAGAAAAATTACACCAAAACAGGAATGTTAATAACTTGCAGTAAACAGAATTTTCTTGAGATGAGTTTGAAATATGTTGAGAGAGTGAGTGTTTCTGATGTCGTTGGGTAGCTTGCTCCATAAGACTGGTGCAATGTGAGAAAATGCACGGTCGCCATAGTGGGTGGTAGGAGATCTAGGTACGAGTGGGATTGAGGCAGCAGAACGGAGGGGATAATGACAGTGCCTTAATTTGAAAAAGATCTTTGATGTAGGTGGGTGCCAGGTCGTGAAGTGCTTTAAAGACAAGTGTGAGGACCTTGTATTCAATTTAGTTTTGGTACCGGGAGCCAGTGGAGTTCTTCAAGGATAGGGGTAATGTTTTCGTGCTTCTTGATTTTTGCCAGAACTCATGCGGCGTTATGCAAGATTCTCTGAGCCTTGCATGTAGATTGGGTATTCAGTCCCTACCTGATTGTGTGGGTTTTCCCCCATTAGGGTAATTTACTCCCACATCTTGAACTGACCAATTCTCCTCGTTTCCTTTTCATCCTGTCATTGGCGCTAATTGTGCTTTTGGATGTGTAATAAATACATATAAGGTCTGCTTTCTGATCAAACTCAATGAAACTAAATCGTGGCTTGCAGTGCAAAATAGTCCGGTGCCTTATTTAATGGCGGCACCTAATGTCAATACTTACAGGTGTTGGAGTTTGGTTACATGACCGAAGGCATCTGCAGGGAGTGCGGTGAGATTATTGAAACTCAGGTTTCTGCAAAAAGAAAACAAGAACAGGAACATCGATTATTATTACAAAAAAAATTACAAGTATAGCTGCTATTAAAATAAAAATATGGATGTGATCTTTATGAAGATGACAGCCTCCTATTTATTTAAATTTCAAGCCATGTTACTTCCTCGGTGCACAGGCCTTATTCGCGGGTCTTGCATTTGGGCAAAACAGTGTTTGGGCAAAACAGTGTTTGGGCAAAACAGTATTTGGGCAAAACAGTATCTCTCTGAGGGAATTTTTTTTAAATTTCTACTGAAACATTTCAAGGGGCACCAAGGTAGGCAGAGACTATTGGGCATGGAGGCAGTCTGGTTACATTTCGGAGAGTTTACAGACTCTCAACAAACAGAACTAGGGTTGTGGGCCTGGGTTTCCACCTTGGTCTCGAGGATGAAGCCCCCTGAACCTCCTGGGTGTTACATTACAGAGGATGTACAGACTTTCCACATCACCACAAATATAGAACTAGGGTATTGGGCCTGAGTTTCCACCTTGGTCTCGAGGATGAAGTCCCCTGAACCTCCTGGGTGTTACATTACAGAGGATGTACAGACTTTCCACATCACCACAAATATAGAACTAGGGTATTGGGCCTGAGTTTCCACCTTGGTCTCAAGGATGAAGCCCCCTGAACCTCCTGGGTGTTACATTACAGAGGGTGTACAGACTTTCCACATCACCACAAATATAGAACTAGGGTATTAATTGGGCCTGGGTTTCCACCTTGGTCTCGAGGATGAAGTCCCCTGAACCTCCTGGGTGTTACATTACAGAGGACTTATACAGACACTCAACATCAAAACTGGGGTTGTGGGCCTGGGTCTCCCATTGGTCTAGAGGATGAAGTCCCCTGAACATCTTGGATGTTACATTACAGAGGACTTAACAGACACTCAACATCAAAACTGGGGTTGTGGGCCTGGGTCTCCCATTGGTCTAGAGGATGAAGTCCCCTGAACATCCTGGATGTTACATTACAGAGGACTTATACAGACACTCAACATCAAAACTGGGGTTGTGGGCCTGGGTCTCCCATTGGTCTAGAGGATGAAGTCCCCTGAACCTCCTGGGTGTTACATTACAGAGGACTTATACAGACACTCAACATCAAAACTGGGGTTGTGGGCCTGGGTCTCCCATTGGTCTAGAGGATAAAGTCCCCTGAACTTCCTGGGTGTTACATTACAGAGGACTGATACAGACACTCAACATCAAAACTGGGGTTGTGGGCCTGGGTCTCCCATTGGTCTAGAGGATGAAGTCCCCTGAACATCCTGGATGTTACATTACAGAGGACTTATACAGACACTCAACATCAAAACTGGGGTTGTGGGCCTGGGTCTCCCATTGGTCTAGAGGATGAAGTCCCCTGAACATCTTTGATGTTACATTACAGAGGACTTATACAGACACTCAACATCAAAACTGGGGTTGTGGGCCTGGGTCTCCCATTGGTCTCAAGGATGAAGTCCCCTGAACATCCTGGATGTTACATTACAGAGGACTTATACAGACACTCAACATCAAAACTGGGGTTGTGGGCCTGGGTCTCCCATTGGTCTAGAGGATGAAGCCCCCTGAACTTCCTGGGTGTTACATTACAGAGGACTTATACAGACACTCAACATCAAAACTGGGGTTGTGGGCCTGGGTCTCCCATTGGTCTAGAGGATGAAGTCCCCTGAACATCTTGGATGTTACATTACAGAGGACTTGTACAGACACTCAACATCAAAACTGGGGTTGTGGGCCTGGGTCTCCCATTGGTCTAGAGGATGAAGTCCCCTGAACCTCCTGGGTGTTACATTACAGAGGACTTATACAGACACTCAACATCAAAACTGGGGTTGTGGGCCTGGGTCTCCCATTGGTCTAGAGGATGAAGTCCCCTGAACATCTTGGATGTTACATTACAGAGGACTTATACAGACACTCAACATCAAAACTGGGGTTGTGGGCCTGGGTCTCCCATTGGTCTAGAGGATGAAGCCCCCTGAACCTCCTGGGTGTTACATTACAGAGGACTTATACAGACACTCAACATCAAAACTGGGGTTGTGGGCCTGGGTCTCCCATTGGTCTAGAGGATGAAGCCCCCTGAACCTCCTGGATGTTACATTACAGAGGACTTATACAGACACTCAACATCAAAACTGGGGTTGTGGGCCTGGGTCTCCCATTGGTCTAGAGGATGAAGTCCCCTGAACCTCCTGGGTGTTACATTACAGAGGACTTATACAGACACTCAACATCAAAACTGGGGTTGTGGGCCTGGGTCTCCCATTGGTCTAGAGGATGAAGTCCCCTGAACATCCTGGATGTAGTCAGCACAGACCCTCAACAATACTACAAATACGGAACTAGGGTCAACGGCCTATAGATCTCCCCTTGGTCTACAGGACAAAGCTGGCGGGAAGCTGCATTTCTTCCCTAGATGGTCAGTTCAAGCCTTGGCTTTGAAGGATATTTGGAAGACAAAGTGAGATTTGTTTTTAAAAATCTTGAAGCTAGGACCATTTCTGGCATTTCACAGGCCCATAAAATACATTGATTGACAATACTTTGAGTTTGGCTGAATAGGACAAATTCTAATCTCCCAAGCCACACAAAGCCACTTCCTGACATAAACCGAAGACAACCAAAACAAGTGACAAAGTATTCAAAATGT
Source organism: Pisaster brevispinus (assembly GCA_023634235.1). Lineage (NCBI taxonomy): Eukaryota > Metazoa > Echinodermata > Asteroidea > Forcipulatida > Asteriidae > Pisaster > Pisaster brevispinus. The sequence goes on from JAMKCF010000018.1 coordinate 3,037,775, forward strand.
TCCACATTTTCTCCAAATAGACCAGAAAACGGTCCGTGTTTTCAACAGATGTTTTCCATTTAGACAGTACCCACCCAAGTAAGATTAATTCAATTCCCTCCCCAAATGACAATGATTTTTTTCTAAATGTGACCTTTGACCCACAAACAACAGTGAAGAGGTCAGATGTGACACATTGCAAAAGACTGTGATGGAGTGCGGAAACAGACACAATGTGGCTGGCCACCTGTAAGTTGGTAAAATAATTCTAAATGCATCCATAACTGACAGCAATGTCGATGAATTTTTTCCCATTTCATTCCCAACAGCCCCATTTCACCCATTTAATTGGCCTGAGTTGCCCCCCCCTCCACCCAAAGAACAATTGGTGCACCCCCTTGGGGATGGACACCCCCTCCCTAAAATCTCACCCTAGTTTCAGCGCTGGTTTTGTTCAAGGTTAAGTGACACCAAGCCCCACAAGTTTTACTCACTTTACCGTACGCTTTTGAGAAAATAATATTTTCATCTTGGAGTCGTCTCGGATAAACTTTCATCCCATCCCCGCCCCCGCCCCCTCCCAACCCACCCCAGGCATATCCCAAGCACCTTTGCCGAGTGCAACACGATGCCGAAACAGGAAAAAAATACCCAGCCTCCTTGAGGCAACATGATCCCTAAACTTCAAAGAAAGTCGTAGTCTTGTTTCACATACTATTAAATAAAAAACTATTCGATTTCTGTAAAGTGATGATAAAATGTCAAAATGGATATTTCGGTGTCCGACAATCTCTTTTTTTCCCCAAGTACTTTTGCTAGTTAAAGTTTCTCCAAGCATATCATTTTCAAGGTCTGAACAAGGAAAAAGATGCCAAATTCGCTATTTTGGATACATTTTGAATTAAAATAGTATCTTATTTAGCCAGATCGTGGGGGTTTTTTGGTCATAATTTGCTAAAAAGTGGTGGATGGATACAGCACTCTTCACTAAAACAATACCATGGGCATGTTTTTGCAACCCTGACCCTGTTCGCAGTAACACAGTATTTTATTATTCACGAGCTGCGATACGTACTTGTTCCAACTTGTGATGTATCATGGCTGAAGGGTTAGTAGGCGCGCCAGACTCAAGATCTGATTGTTTCTGATCAGAGCAGAGTGTGGGTTCGAGTCCCTGTCTTGACACTTGTGTCCTTAAGCTAGTCTCACAACCGTCATTGCTTCGTCTTTTGGATGGGGCGTAAAGGTCCCATGTGTTGTGTAATGCAGGTAAAAGAACCAAGTTACACTTATTGCTAAGAGAAGGGATTTGCCCCGTTGTTTCCTTATAAGGTGCTTCATATTAAATTGATCTCACTAATCAAACAATTCAGAAACCTGTCTTAAAATGTTTCTGTTTGTTCAAGTGCCTTGAGTATCTTATTGATAGACACGTGAACTATATCAGAATATTTATTAGTTCAATTAACTGTATTTTTTTTTGAACTTTCAGTTAACTTTTCAGTGTCCGAAAAACTGAGCCAATACAATTTGCCCAACACACTGCTGGGTTGAAGAGAATCGTAAATGTCAAGAATTGTTTCTGGTTAGTGACCTGCTTTAGCGCAGCTTGCTGAAGTTTTTCGGTCGATGAATTTTAGATCAGAAACTTATCACGTGCATGACAACACGCCCTGTTTTCACTTACAGTGTTCAGTTCGCTGACAGGCAGGATAAATTTGCCCAATGCTCACATTTCAAACCACAAGTAAAGTGTTTCACTTGCTCACAGGGTTTCCTCAAATCAAAATGAAACTGAGAATCTGCGAATCCATGGTGTAAAAATCGACGACATTTTCTTTCGTATGTATCGCTTTTTAATTTGACAACATCAAAGAGTAGAGGTTAAATCTGCTAGTGTTACGGTAACACCACAACTTACGCCAGATATTAAAATGGCTATGGAAGGAGAAAAAAGTAATAATAAATCATTGGTTTGTCAGATGTGAAGTATAATTACCAAGGCAGTGGTCTATTTTTAAGTGTAATACGCAGGTCCAAACAGGTGCTCTAGAGTGGCGCCGAACCAAATTATTGAATTAAGTATGATGAAAAGTTTGATGTCTGAAACAATTAAGAGCGACTGAACGCGCAAGATCGACTGTTGGAATGACTCTGGAGCGTCTTGGTTTCATGTAAATGTTATGTTAAATTCACCTGTCTGAAACCAAAATGTATTTGGGTCGACCTAGAGTCGCTCCTAATCTATTGGTTCGGCTCTGGATCGGAGCACCTGTCTAAGCCGGGTGTTGTTAGACGGTCAAGCGAATTTTCCTGAGAACTTCTCCCTGAAAGTTAGTCCAGTATAGGATTTCCCGGTCATTTTCAGCAACTAAGCGACAGATTTAAACATTGTGTTATTCTACTTCACTTGTAATTGAAAAAAAAACCTCTTAACAGTCATTCAGTTTCACTTGCAAGCAGTTGTCACGAAACCACTCTTTATTCTTTCTTCTTTATTTATTGCCGGCGAAACCAAGAGCAGACAAACTGCCAGTTACAGGAAGGGGAAATGAAAAAGATAACAATTCACTACGACGGCATTCAGTTTCGCATCAGCTTTTTGCAGAAAACTCTAGTTGCACCTACTCTGCTAAATTGAGTGCCGACTTTGCATGGCTATTAAAAAAAACCACATTAAAGATTAATTGAATATAATGCTATATAAATGTGTCTGTCTCAGAATGGAATTGAATGACGGTTTCAACTAAAGAATCACTTTAATACGAACGCTTGAAAGTGAAATAGACTGCTCTTTCGGTCGAAAATGATTCCTACATCGTCTTGAGCCAAAAATAAGACGAGAAATAAATCCAAATTGACAATAAAATGTCATAAATCTTGCTATCCCAAATCAAAATGGTTTTTCTTTTTTTTATCAGCGGTGGAAATTACACTTGGCAAAGATTTATAGTTTACAACCCAGAAAAAAATAAGTTGGAAGTTGTGGGGGATTTTGAATATTGGTGGCGGCCGTAACAATTTTGGTGTTTTGCTGTCTGTGCTTCTCAGGTGAGGGGTAAATTGTTTGCACGTGTAGGCCTTCACGTTCGCTCTGCTCATCAACGAGTTATCAACAGTCATCTAGAGTGTTCTAATTTTTAAAGAGTCGTTTCACTTGGGATTCAGACTAGGACTCAATGTTCTTGCAAGATTAATCATTTCTTGAGTGATTCGGTGAACTCCTGATCCTTCAACTACATGCATAGTGGTGTAACTAAGGGGAGAGGGGGGGGGCAGGGGTGCAAGTGCCCCTCCCCCAGTTGATATTGTTTGTTTGTTTGTTTGGTTTATTTCCATTTGCACAACTTGAAAATACATTAGATAACAACAGTTATAATAATAATGAAAAATGGAATAATTAAAATACAAATGGAGGTAACATCCAGAGGAGGTAACCCTCCTGTAGTGGAGTACCTATGACTGCTATAGGTTCACAAATATATTAATTGCATGCGAAAATGCATAAAAAAAGAAAAAGAAAATATACTACCCCCAGGTCAACTAATAATAAGACTAAAAATGTGATAAATAAAAATAAAAAAGAAATATTAATGCCTTGCTGATTTGGAACATGAATGACATGAAATGTTAGTGCAAAGAAAACTTGTATACTTGTTCAAATAAAACTCTTTAAGATGGGTAAGGAAAAGCTTCCTAGATATACTGGGAAATCCATGCCCCCCCCCCCAATTCAATTGTCAGAGTAAAATGTTACATTTTATAAGCTTTAAACGTGATAACTTCAATGTTTTTTTTAATACTATTTTTCCATTCACACGCAAACAATGTATTCATGTTTTTAAGCTCACGTCAGATTATCTTTACAAAAATTAGTACTTGGCACAGCAAGAACGCTGACAAGGAAGGGACTTGTTTAAGAAAAAATGCAAACGGAAACTACAGTTTTAATTGGCCAGAAGTGCCCACCCTTGTGTTCCCCTAAAATGCAGGGCTCGAAATTAACACTGGACCGCAGGCCCGAGGCCAGTGATTTTAGCGGCGGGCCAGTAAACTTACAACAGTACAAGTCCGGCGGTCTTGTGTTTTTGAAAAAAGAAAAAAAACCTCAGTGCATTTTAAAATTTAAACTGATAAAAGTATCTTTCAATTCTGTTGAGTATTGATGCATTTCCCTTAAGAAAAACTTGATAAATCTTCTTGCTTGATACAAAAACAGCTCAAATGTGAAACTGTGTAGATAGTGTTCTTCTCATTTTGATTCCGGTCTTGTAACAAATTTTCTGGTCCAGTAAAAGTTTTGAGCTACAAGCCCTGCAGTCATGTGGATTTTTTCCCCAAATTCGAGCCCTGAAATGTGACCCTATAGTTGGGTGCTTAATATGCATACTGATGTAAGATGGCTTTCTGAAACTGAAAACTGACCAGGCAGTCTTGAAGAACAAACGCGGTTTCAACAGCTGCACAAAATAACTTTAAATACATCATTTTTGAGACCATTTTCCCGTCCGACACTACAGACCAACAAAAGTCATCACTCAAGTTCCCAGTTTTAGAAAAACCTGGCTCAGCTCCATTTTTGATTTACACTGTTTAGGCTTATTCCATAGGGAGATTTCAGCGAAATGGTACTCCACAGAAGTTGGCATAATGTAATAAATCTTGGACAATTAGTATCAGCTTCAGGGGGGGCGGGAGAGGGTTTTTTTTTTTTTTGGGGGGGGGGGGGGTACTGGAAATTTAAAAAAAGGTGCAAGTGGCACGTCCAGTCTCCACTTAGGAGGAGAAACCAAAGATGAAACTTTAAAGAATTACTCAAGGAAAGAGGTGGAGGATAAACTTTTAAAAAAAAATTTGTATTCGGTGTGTTAGTAGAATCATAACAAACTGACACAATGTCAATAAGGTCGTTAGTTGCAGCTCCATACCCAGCGTTAGAAGAAAAATACACATCAATTTGAAATCCACAACAAAATGTTTTTTTCTTTGAAAATGAAATGTTTCTTTTAGCCAAACAATTTACCTTTGAAATCACTTTGGATCGATTATAACCTCCATTAACCAGGAGGACCGAAATATGCACAATCAATTTTATGAAACCCATACAAACAGTACTAAACGATCTTACAGTCCGGAACAAGTGCCAAGAAATTGATTTTTTAATTCATTTTCCCAACGAAGAAGGATATAATTGTAATTTAATGAGTAAAAATCTTCGAGCGCACGATTCCACGAAAGAGCTCATATGCTCACTTTTATAAAAAAAAGTACTCAAAACGAAGACAAGATTACAACAAAAATATCAGGATACAACTGAAACCCAGAAAAATAACTTTATGCAAAAAACTTCAGTCAAAAGCTAAATTTTGATATTATAAAAAATAAATAAATAAATGGTTTGAAGAAACCGATGATTTGACTAGTGATAGCAATTGATTCCTTAAGCCAGTGTAGTATATATAAAACAGATCAGTCACCCCATGAGCGATTATAGTTTAGACTCAATGAGGAGGTTAGAATTGTCGGAACGGAGTTTGCGAGGAGGAGTGTTAGGTATAAGAAAATAATCGATGAATGCAGGGGCACTGTTTATCGGAGGTTTAAACACACAGAGCAATAGTCAGGTAGGCTGTTGAAAAAAAACCAACCCAACCTTGAACTGTGAGCGCAAAGCGCGAAAGCTTGCAAGCGCGAAAGCTTGCAAGCGCGAAGCCTTACTTATACACATTTATATTTGGATTTTCTTTTCTTTTTTTTCTTTTTCAGAAACATTTTAAAAGCCCTACTCTGCAATCTTGGGCATTCTATTTGGTTTTACCTCAACGTTTTTATGAAGGTGATCTTAAAAAGAAACAAATTAAATAAGTAAATTGTTATTATTATTATTATTTTTTTTTTTGGGGGGGGGGTTGGAGTGTAAAAAAAAACCCCGGATATTCAGGAAAAAAAACCTGGGGAAATCATATTCCTGAATGGTTTTTCCTTCATACTGCTAACTGGTAAACCTGTGAAACTCTTGTAAACCAGGTGGAATATTAGAGGACTTTTTGGGGGACAAGAATAACACGAGCAGCAGAGTTCTGATAGGACAGCCAATTAAAAAGTGAGTCGCACATCTAGTCGAGAAACTATGACAGAGTCTATAAATTATTCTGTTCAAAATATTGTCCTATTTTGTGAAGTGAAGCAGCACAGACCCTGATAGATAGGATTCAAAACAGTATTTATGATGTGATCAAGCTAATTGAGTCAGAAATACCATTATGGAGAAACAGGGGGTGAAATTTTAAAAACTTTTTTTCGGTGTAAATTTAAATGCCAAAATATATTTTATTTTGTATTGGCAACTTCCTTTCCTGATAAATAACATCAAAATGGGGTTAAAATTAGCGCTGAAAGAAAGTGTGCCAATGTATTATCAAGAACCAGCTCGACTTTAAACCCCTTTTTTTTCTCAGTTTCATTTCTCTCCCATCTCTTGGTGTTTCTTCTTTTGAACCAAAGGTGATATCAACCTTGGGGTTTTAACATGCATTCAAAAAGCATGCTCTCTCCAAAATGTATCAAAAAGTTTTTAAAAACTTGGGTCGACAAACAACTCAATTGACCTTTATCATGCTGCCGCCATCGTGGTCATGTTCCCTGTATCCAGTAACAGTATTGGATGCTAATATTCACTGTACAAAAAAGGTACCAGATTATTTTTCCTTCCAGCCTCGGTTTGGTTACATTGAGCTGAATAGGAGAAAATCAAGATGGCCGCACCATGATAAAGGTCTATATGTTCCTTGATCGCATCACGTTTAGTGACATTATATTCAGACCACATTTGAAATCTCTTTCATCGCAGTAATTTTTCATCAGCCGGCAACATTTTTTTCCTCTTCTTTTTCTTACTCCAGGTTCAAAATTAATCCAGCATATCATAAAAAATAAGTGTATGTATAAGTTTGACTTGCATGTGACACTGGACCATTTAGGATTTACAACTTGGTCTTGATCGTCTTAGCATGGGGTAAGGGGTGACAAAGCCACCCCCTGTGTGCGTGTAAAAATGCCAAATATGTGCAGAGGGTACTTGTGTAAAATCAGGGTGTTCTGATGCCAGATGCTCCCTGTCATAAAATTATTTATTTATTTATGGTCCGTTTGGTTTTTTGTAATATCCCCTATGTGATAGCGTGCCAGGAATACCTGGATCGAGGGACCTGGGACTTCGGGAAGGTGTAGTCTTCTCTACCAGCCAGAATTAATATAAAACATTGGGGATCACATTTTTTATTTGATATATTTAGCAGGAAGATAAAGCTAAACAAATTTTTTTCCAATGGACAAAACTTTGTAGGGAACCGATAAAAAACATTGTGCATAACAATGATCGAGTTGGCTCAGTGGTTTCCTTCCCTGCCTCTCACCTCTGTGGACACCAGTTTGCATCCCACCTCAGACCGGAGCCTTGCATGGTGGATTTGGGTTTTCAGTCCCTACCTGCGCTGGGTTTTCCCCCACTTGTGGGGTTTTCCCTTCCATCCACATCTAAAACTAAAACAGTTTTCTATTCATCCTGTTGTTGGCACCGACTGTGCAGCTGGATGTGTAATAAATAAACAAACTACATTGCTATTTACCTGTTTTTGTTAAGCCATCTTTGGGCATGTTCACACGAGTAGCTTACTTCACTGCTAACTTCGCTGCTAAATATTCGCAGCGGGGGATCCTCGTAAAAACGGACTTAACTAAAAAATGCCTTACGTTCACACGAAGTGCTAACTGCCGATAGCTGTCTGCAAAGGTTACAAAACCATTACGTCATCTTCCGGTTGTTTTCGCGTGCGCGCACAAGAACGTAACTCCAACCTTTTCCAGCTAGCTGAAGATGGCTGAAGTGAGTAATATAAACAATCAACGGAAGTGGTCTAAAGTGGTTAAGGTCAGTTGCGTTCACACGGCAAAATAGCGCTGTTAAAGTATCAAGTTTCACTGCTAAGTCGTAAAAATTTTCGCTGCTAACTTTTGGAGTTAGCAGCGAAGTTAGCAGCGAAGTTGACTATTTTTGCGTTCACACGGTCACAAATTTTTCGCTGTTAGCTAGCAGCGAAGTTAGCAGCGAAGTTAGCTACTCGTGTGAACGTACCCATAGAAGGCTTGCGGATTAATGTTATAAAGAGACCCTGGCCCATTATGGGCTTGTCAGACGAAGCAATTTCTTTACAGGTAACTTAAATCGAAGCAACCACCTATACACTGCATTGAAAAAAAAACACCACTCTGGTTGCACAAGAGACATTTTTATGCAAGGCAGGTCAGTGGCATGACCAGAATTTTCCAAAAATGTGATCATTAAGTTCTGTCTGCAAATACCTTATGATACTAAAACGCCACGGTATGGATCAAAAACAAAGACGGGCCAATGTTTATTCTCAACATGAGTCCTATTGTAAATATAAACGCGGATATATATATAAAAATGGGTAACCTCTGGAGGTCCCAAACATCTGATCTCTCAGAGTACTACCCCTTTGAAGTCATAAATCACATTTAATTGACAAATGATACAACCCTGTACACAGGGATGCATTGTTGTTGTTTCATAGTCACTTTATGCTCTATTTCTTCGAGAGCGTAGCAAAGACTAGAATTACACAGAGAGAGGAAAAAAAACACCCAAAAAACCAAAACAAACAATACCCTTTAAAATATATTTACTCTTCTCGTCAAGAATGCATAATGCACATAAAGACAATCCAGGTATTAAGTAAACAGTCAATACGGGGGTACCGGGCGGATCAGCCGACGACATTCACCCGCGCCTGCTTGATCAACGGAGGCGGCCGGCCCGGGCCGATAAAAAATCACAACAATACCGACACTGGAGATCTGAGTAAATTTGTTTGAACAAGACATTTTGCCGGTCGGTCGGGGACTGGCGCTGATTCTCTTGAGGGATGGTTCGGGCGGGTGGGATTTATGCCAAGCCATGAACGCAAACAGGTCCTCTGGAGAGGGAGAGCCCACGATCCTGACCGATGTGACTGACAATAAACTCTCCTTCCGACTACTGATGGCACAGTGTTTCCTAACCCCCTTGTGGGGATGTTGCACGGCATTTTCTTAAAGGGAAGCTAGAGGAAACAGTTACCGGCCGGTACCCGTGCGCACACGGTTTACCCTTAACTTCTTTAGTGACTGGCCAGCAGGACCAGCTAGGCTCTTTTCATTTCACTAGGCCGTCAGTTTTTTTTCACTTGTCCATATTGCATATGAAATAAGGATACTTAGGGGCCATTCAGAATAGTCAATGTAAAAAAAAAATTTGACCCACCCATCCCCCCAAATTTTGATTTTTAAATATTGAATGGCTTCGTAATATAATCCAGACACTGAAAAACAAAGTAATGCCTCAAATGAACCAGATGTTTTAGACCAAAGGTCTCCAACATCAGTAGTTTTTAATTGGTTTTTTTTTTCAGGCATAAAAAAACAACTTTGTAGGTTTAATCAGGAATTGAATTGACAATCTTGGCCAGCTGGGTACTTTTCCTTCTTCTTTTTCGTTTGTTAATTTATAAACTTTTGGTTTTTTTTTATAAAAAGTGAATTTTGATTTTCAGTTATTTCTTGTGACCCACCCACCCACAATTTCGAAGAAAAAACCACAACATCATTTGTTAACCCTGACTATTGTGAATGGCCCCCTACGGATAATTGCTGCATGCATTCAAAGGGTTTCCTTTACTTGATGATCTTGCGCATGTCCTTGGTCAAAACTAAAATTCAAATTCAAATTCAAAATACTTATTGTCATGATAAAAAGCTTGAAATTTGGCTTCTCTGTGTATAAGGAGAATACAAACAAGTAAAGGCACAACAACAAGAGACAAACAGTGGAATAAAAATTTACAAATTAACAGAGATGAACTCTGATTGGCTATATTTTCCCGCTTTTTTCTGGATACACTCCCTTAATCCTTTGCTCCTCTTTTTCCTATAAATGGATATGTTTGTGTTTGTTCTTGTTTATGCCTCTGACGAAGGTCCGGTTTGGATCGAAAGCTAAGGCCATCTCCCCTACTAATTTTGTAAAAGAGTGAGGGCATATAAAAAATACAACAAAGTAACCCACATTATCTTGACCATCTACTGTTAAAAAGCTTAATTGCACTAGGCAGAAAGGAATCCTTAAATTGGTTGGTCTTTAGACATAGTTGTCGGACCCTGCCTGAGTGATTCTGGTGTTTGAGAGTTCAGTGGGTGGCTTGGGTCACAAAGAATCTTATTGAACTGAGTCATGATGTAATCTTCTATAATTTCTTGCATGCTCTTAGTGTCTGCTCCAGTGGAAGATTTTTGTGGTAGGACCTCCGACAAAATTTTAGCAAAGTTTGAGAAAGATTTCACTAGGGACCGTGGACAGTCCAAACAATGTTGTCCTTTCACATGAAATGCAATTTCACAAATTTCATAACCAAGTAATAAACCACAAAGGAAACTGACTGGGTACATTTGATATATTTTGGGTTTGAACAAAGAAAAGTTGGCTGGAGCGGGACTTGAACCAACGACCTCCGGATTAACGTACCGGCGCTCTACCAACTGAGCTATCCAGCCCTACATTGGCGGTCTCCCTAACATCTAAACTGTTTTTATTTGAACAAGCACTGAGAGAAAATGCATCTCACTTATGTAGGTAAGCATATTTCAATACTCGACAGAATCGAAAGATGTTTATCAGACTCAAAGCCAACATTTCAACTTGAAATTGTTAAAGATATTCCCTAATCAAGTATTAATAATTATTCAACTAAGAAACACAAGGCCACGAGGTTTACTGGCACAAAGCTAAAAATCACTGGCCTCAGTCCAGTGTTAATTTTGAGACCCTGCTGTTTACCCCCTTCACTTTGCCTTACCATACAGGTTTTTTTCTAGGCCAGACGAACTGGAAATAATGACAATACCAGAATGCTCACATTTCACTAACCAAGAAAGAAACCAAGAAAACGTCTTCTTGTTTCGTCTTTTATGTTAAAAAGGGAAAGATGCTCCACGTTTGTTTGTTTGTTTTTGTTTTTCGGTGCACTTTGTTTTCATATCCTAACTTCTAAAAGGAAACATGTTTATCTTAGGCATGAAGCATCACTTCCATCTTGACTGTGATGACAAAACCAGACGCAGCATTTTTTAAAACGATTAACTGCCCCACTTCATTTCAGCGAAACAAATTTACTCGACTAAGCATGAAGAAACACACAAAAGACCCAATAAAAACACACAAAAGACCCAAGAAAAACACACAAAGCACACTGTGGCTGGGAACTGGATCGTAGTGGCCTAGTTCTCAAAAATCAAATTAAAGGACGGTCCCTCACTTTCATAGGCTAAGTTCATGTTTCAGTAAAAAGCACTTAGGCTCATGTGAGAATGTAACAGGCTGGCCACTGTCGGGGAAATTGAAACAGTGCACACTGGATTTTGTTGTTGTTAACACTGGTTGATAAACACCCCCAGAATCTTCCAGAGCTTTTTGACTCCGTGAGGACACATACCTTAAATCTCATCCTTCCGATGAAAAAACAGAACAACTTCAGGCCGCTTTGAAATGTTATAAATTGACAACAGTTTCCGACTTGTAATCCCACTACAAACACCGTCAAGGTGTGAGAGATTTTTTTTTTCCCCAGAGGCCTCAGAACCAAGAGGAAGGGGTGGGGAGAGAGGGAGGGGGGGGGAAGTCATGCCCGAGTCACTTCTCATGTTGACAATATGAGAAATGGCATCATCTGTTTACACACGAACCTCTGGGGAGTTAACTAAGTCTTGGATAAGCTCCCATTAAGAACGGGATGCTGTCAACGACAGGCAAGCAGGAAAAATTATCGAGTCAACACGTCACCTTGAGTCTCATTTGTTATTCTGACAGCTGATACACCAGCCCCTTTTAACTAAAAGAAAAACCAATTCATAATAAATATCCCTATACTCTTCCAAACATTCTCCTTCAAATTTGGTTTCAAATATCTTAACTAGTTTCTTTAAAATGTAGGAAAGCTAAAGGAATTTTTTTCGCTTGCCAGCGTACGCGAGTTTCTGAATGAGATTCTGGGTTTTTTTTTCTCTCGCTGAGCTCTTTCAATGAAAACTCTTGAATTTTTTTTAAAGGAAATACGGAATCAAGGTAAGTTTAACAAAGGGCATCTAAGAGCTATGATGAGATGGGAAGTGCGGCCATTACCCGGAGCGGCATCAAATCAAAGCAGCCATTGGCAATTTAATAAATAGAGCATTATACCTCCTCTTCAAACCTTAGTTCCTTGGCTACTAAGAGGGCCTGGCCGAGACGTGAAGAGGGTTTGTGGGACTTGAAGACGGAATCTGTCATCTCGTTCGTCTCGCCCCGCTTTGAAATCACAACTAAAAGGTCCCTGACGGATTCGGTGAAACTATTCAAAAACAATTTGCAGGTTTTAGTGTTTGGGTTTTTGAGGGCTGTTTTTTTCTACTTCTCGTTTCAAGAGCCGTGTGAGATCTCTGCAGAAAATACAGACTGAGTTATCAAAGTTTTTTTGAACAACTCTCGGATTCAAAAGGATCGCTTCATTTAGTGATTGAGGTTGCAAATCAGCTAGGCTGGGGATACGAGATGGTATAATAATATCCGCCATACTAACAACAACAAACAAGGTTGTGGGTTCGAATCCCATCCGAGTAATACTGGCTTTTTGTGGATTTTTTTCACAGGACTCGGAAAAGAGCATACAGTGCTTTCCACACATTGGTGTAAAAGTAAAAAAAACCAATGCAATTTTAACATCTAATATTAAACAACAAATAAGTCAGATGTTTTTGTTTTTTTTGCATTTCTTTTCATTTTATTTGCTCGCAATTTTAAAATTAATTATTGTTATTTTAGTTTTAGTTTTTTGTTTGTTTAGAAATAGCTTTCTTGCCAACCATCACCATCATCATTTGTAAATGAATATTGCTTGACGCCAACGCGAGGAAAAATCCGTCTATTCGGTTTTATGAAAATCCATCCACTTTTTTTTTAACAAAATGTGACATCTGGTGACGACCACATTTTCGATAAACATCCACCCTGGAAATCTGGAACACCAAAAGTCGTCTTCAGGTGATCTTTGGAGATACTTTGATTGATTTCTAACCACCTGGTCAAATTCAGGCAAAATAAATTCACAGGGTGTTTACTACCATTACCATCTTTATAATAATTATGTTTGGTTTTTTTTTTAGGGATGAAAAATTTCACAATCATCTTAAGGATCATACCTTTAAGGTAGCTACTTTGGAACTTTGAAGACCACAACTGTCAACCCTAATGGATGGTAATATATTGCTCATTTTCACTGGTGCGCTATTTTTATCTCAATAAATCGTTCCGCTACAAATGATCAAAACAGTCATCCCTTCATTCACGATGAAACCCAGAGATAGAAACAGAAAGAGGAAAAACACCAGTAAATTATTTATCAAAAGAGGAATTTGTACCAGCAGGTAATTTCCGGAGACTGGTGCTGGACTCCACACATAGTCTGGTGTGGTTTCTTTTTTTTGGTGTGTGTTTTTGGATGACATCTAGCCAATTAGCCGAGCGAGATGTGGTGAAACAAAAGCTGTCACCTTGCTCATGCACCAGCTACCGGAGCCACTCGAAATAATTGTCTGCTTGTAGATAAATTACAATCCCTCTCAGGGACTGTTAGCATTTCCTTTGCAAACAACGGCCAGTTTCGGTAACAAATCAAGCCAAATCCCACCTTCTGTTCACGTGTCTTCCCTCTGGCAATGACACAACCAGGCAAGTTTGTAAAAAAAAAAAAAAAAAAAAAAAAAACCCCAAACAAAACACGTAAAAATATTGACACCTCTTGGGTTTCTGCCGGTAGAAATGAAGTCTGGAGCAAATTTTTTGTGTAATTCTTTTAGTTCGGGAAAGCTCTTAAGTTTCACGATTTTAATTGCAACTTGCAAGAATGTGGGGTAGAAGCTTGATATACTAGCGGTGGAAATTGAACGACTTCCACTGGGAATCGGTTTTTATAGGTTACTGTAACAGTCGGCCACACGGAAGAATTAATCTTTGTTGACACCAACGTAATGCTATACCGGTCTCTGGAGGAACACATTGTGGACATCGAAACAACAAATTTCTGGAATCATTTTGGAAAGTATCAGTCTCTCTAATTAAACTATTTGGTGTTTCAATGTTTTACAGTGGCTATAAATTCACTGTTCCAAACTTTATTCTGACTAACTGTAACTGCTTTAATCTCTAACAAGAGGAACACATTGTGGACACTGAACCAAGTGATTTGAGGAAGTCATTTTGGAAAAATATCGTCTCTCTCTCTAATTAAACTATTTGGTGTTTCAGTGTTTTACAGTGGCTACATTCACTGTTCTCTATTTCACTCTGACTATATAAGAAAACTGTTGCTGCTTTCCCTCTTTCCAGAACATTGTGGACACTGAAACAAGTGGACACAGGAACTATTTTTGAAAATATCAGTCCGGCTCTTTGATTAAACTATTTCAGTCATGATTTTTGGTCCTTGGAAAAAAAAAAGTGGGAAAATTTTATTGAGTACAATGGCTAACCTACATGTACACATGCTGTAGGCTTTCATAGACTTTTTTCAGGATATTAAATAAAAAATTAAAACAATTGCTCAGGGCAAAAACAAATGAGAAATCAGAATGAAGTAGGAAGATGTCTTGCCTGCTACTTAGACTTTCCATGTTTTTACATACAGTGGCTAAATTCTATAATTTATTCCGACTATAAGAAACTGTTGCTGTCATTTTGCTGAAATTCTCCTAGAGAGACCTAACCTTTTTGAATTTCCGATATAAATACCTACTCCAATTTTTTTTCCTTACCATCCATCGTGACACTATAATCTATATTCCAGACTCAACGTGATGGCCATTTCAAAGTGAATTTGACATCGCCGGGAAAGATTTGTCTCGACTGAAATGCGCTCAACGTTTACGAGTGTTTCATCCGCAAAATGTGACTTTGACGTCAATAATCACCGACTCGGTATTATCATTGACGTCAGGAATAAAGGAGCATCCTTTTCAGAGTGTCGAAAAGCGGGGGAAAAAAGGGGGTGTTGTTGTCTGAGTGTCCTAACACTTTCAGACCAGCCACGCTGTCAATTTTGACTTTCAATCCAAAACTATTGAAACGAACCATCAGTTTCGCATTTCAAATATCCGCCAATATTTGGCCCTTCACTCCAGCGAAGAGCATAACCTTAAAGTATCTAATTCACAGAATGGCCATACCGGCCAGGCGCTTGTCAGACCGTCTTGATCAATTATTGCTAGGTAACTCTCTAATCATAAAAACGGTAACAGCTACTCTTCAGAAAGCCTCGGGGTGTTCTTCTGAAGGAGGAAACCAAACCTCTAGATCGGATAGATTAGCATTCCTACCGTCTTGGTAAAAAAAAAAATGTGACCATATTTTCTGCTGGCGGCAGATGCGATCGAACTTGTTGGATACTGTTTCGACTGTGCTAACTTTCTTTAAAAAGGTTTATGGTGTATTTTTTTTTTAAGGAAGATGGAATGTAGAGTTTGTATTTATTTTTTCTTCTGGAGGCAGAGGATGAGAAGGGAATTGTAAGGTCAAGAGTAAGGTTTGGAGAGTTCTAGTTCCAGTGTATTTTGAAAGTTGGATGATTTGAGTGAAGCTTTTGAGAGCTCTTGTTCCAGTGTATTTTGAAAGTTGGATGATTTGAGTGAAGCTTTGGAGAATTCTTGTTCCAGTGGATTTTGAAAGCTGGATGATTTGAGAGAAGCTTTGGAGAATTCTAGTTCCAGTGGATTTTGAAAGCTGGATGATTTGAGAGAAGCTTTTGAGAGCTCTTGTTCCAGTGTATTTTGAAAGCTGGATGATTTGTGTGAATCTTTGGAGAGTTCTAGTTCCAGTGGATTTTGAAAGCTGGATGATTTGAGAGAAGCTTTGGAGAGTTCTAGTTCCAGTGGATTTTGAAAGCTGGATGATTTGAGAGAAGCTTTGGAGAGTTCTTCTTGTTTCAGTGGTTTACAACTTGATTACAATTTGTCGCTAGTTGTAGTGGCGTAACCATTCAGGGGTTCTACATCTCCCTCCCTTCGCCCCCTCCCTTCGCCCCCCCCCCCCCCAATATGAAATCTGGACTTTTTAGATACTAAAATACTAGAGTAAAATGTTACATTTTATAAGCTTTAACTTGATAGGTTCAATCTTTTTTCAAATAGTGTTTCCGATTCAGCAGATAATGTATTTGTTTTTACGTTAACATCAAATTATCTTATAAACAATAGAAAATGATATAAAAAGAATGTTGACAAGGGGCTTCAGTTTTAATTGAGCAGATGTGCCCCCCTAGAAAAAAAATGGTGCACCCCCTTGTGCCCCCCCTTTAAATTTTAACCTGGCTCCGCCGCTGGCTAGTTTGAAAGGCAGGTGTAAAATAAAAAGCACTAAATTAATTGGAGAAATTATTTAGAAAAAGTGAGGAGAAATTGCAGCATTTGTTTAGTTTTCTAATAAAAAAACAAAACAATTTGTTTAATCAAAACCATTTTGGCTTCCCACCAACTCCTGTACTTGCCAGAGCTAATTTTAGATCTTTGTGTTGGTTTTATCAACAGGGATCCCCAATCCATTAGAGGTAATGGGTATTGTCGTGATTTTAGATGGACATGTCTTGTGTGCAATCAAGCAAAATGCCTTCAAGGAATTGGCAACTTGAGCCCCTCTCCGTCTTAGAAGGTGTTTTTTTTTTCTTCCTTTTTTTTTTCTCTTCTTCTTCAGACGATCAAGATACCATGGAAACACCTGAATATTTACTGCAGAAGCCGGACAGCAATTAACAAATTGACTGGGAGTAAAATTGTTATCAATTTGTGAACAATCCTCTCCAATGAGCTGATGTTGAAGTATTTGTCGCCTGAATCCAAGGTGGAACTTTTTAAAGTCATGATGTGCATCTCCCAGGATCCCATTAGTGAGGGAAAATGGAAATGAAAGGAAAAGGGTAAAAGCCTTCAATGGGGGCATGAGGAGAGAACAAATTGCCAAGGAGGGAGGGGAGAAGGAGCCTTGATCGTTGATTGGGAAGATTTAAACTGACATTAAGTCAATGGGGAGGGGTTAGAAGTCGACTCATTGAGAATGAGTTAGATGCTTTTTATCTCTTTCCTGCGCTACCGTACTGTCTTGGGGTCGGATTTACAGACAACATTTGTATTTGAGAAACGTCAACATTAGGAGCATTTTATGTGGCAAATAAAACAAAATATTTTTAGTGTTTGTCATCGGTTGTTTTCTCCGATGGAATTTGACCATTTTTTTTTGGGGGGGGACGGATGTTTTATAGGTTCAGGGCTCGGTATTGGGGAAAATTTGCAGAACTGCTGGCCTAAAAAATGTTTATTGGACCAGAATTTTCTTTCACAATTTTTTTAAAAAACAAAACCACAATTGAAATGAGAAATAAAATACCGGAAAAAGCTGAAGATTTATTAACTGTTTTTAATTTGAACAGGCAGTTCCAGCAGAAGGAGAAGATTTACTTTATTTGTATTGTAAAGTGTTCTTCACCACTCAACTGATTACAATATATATATATATATTTATCAGACTAAGAGTCAACAATTTGAACAAAAAAAAACAAGACCGCCGGACTTGTCCAGTCATGAGTTTACTGGCCCGATATTTAGAACCTGAAGCCTGCGGTCCAGTGTGAATACTTGAGCCCCGGGGTTTGGCGTTTTAAAGAAGGTGAGGAGGAGATTGGAATTAACGCTGCTACTAATCCCAACTCCCTTTAAAAGCCAGAGTCAAAACATTAAGGTTTTCTCTCAATTTATTTTGATCAATGATGGAGGAGGGGGAAAAAGAAAAGTCCAGACATGTAAATTCTGGAGAGAACATTCGACAAACCCATGAGACAAGGATGTTACTTTCCCATTGGGAAGCGAGAAATTGAGTGAAAGTCACAACTTTGATTAAATCAAGAATAGTCAAGGGTAATCATAAGAGGGGGTGAAGGGTGGGGGTTGAGTAAATTAATTGATGTCTCAGGAGTCTTGCGACCAGACAGTTTTGTACTCTTATTGATTGCCATGGGGGAGCAACGAGGAGAAGAGGAGAGGGGGGGTTGTAGGAATGAAGATTCCAATTCTGGGAACGGATCAATTATTATTCATGCTTAGAAACGTGTGTACACTGGACAGTCTGAAAAATTGCAATCTCGATTCAAGATTTGCTGAGACAAATTGAAAACATGTTTCTGTCATCAGATATGCAGCTTAGGGGGAGCAACTTGGTTTGAATCCAGACATTTTTGTATTCTTCTACTAAAATTACTGCTTATTTTTTATTTATTTTTTTAAATCTACGTCCGGAATAAAGTTAGTGGTGGTGCTCAATACCCTGAGATTATCATTCAACCTAAGGACATCTTCAAATCCTCGTCTTGGCCATGAAGATCGATCACATCACGTTATCCTGAGGGCAATCCCAACTATAGTTGGGACGCCCCAACTTTAACACTCAAGTTGGGACCAGTCCCAATTACAGTTTGGACTATTGTCAAGGTGGAACGGAACAGCGGCGGCCATTTTTCTGGTAATGAAACCAAGGATGCCTCATAAATGAACTTTACAGACCCTTTAATGCAGGCAACGGAGGCAATTGCCTCCATGCCCCTTGTCATTGACTTGGTGCCCCTTCAAACGCTCCAGAAGAACAATACTTATTATTATTATTATTATTATTATTATTATTTATTTGGCATAAAAACACATACAAAATACAAACATAATCAGTACAAAACAAAAGCCAGGGACATATGTGCTTTGGCTGAGAAAGGTAAGCTCAGAGATTTGGAAGTACTCCAAAATTAACGACCACAAAAACTTTCGATGGACCACGTAGTAGATTTCTGGCACAAGAAATGAAAGCAAAGCCGGTGGGTAAATAGAAGAGCAACTATAGCCGCGTTCGCATTGGACTTAAAATGGTTAACTTACCGCCGCAAATTGTTAACTTACCGATATTAAGTCCAAGTGCGAACAGCTGGTAAATTACCGGGGTGGTAAATTTTGCCACAGCGCTGTTAACTTAACAGGCCGATTCGAGTCGCGGTAACTTAACAATGTTAACTTAACAGGGACAAGAAGTCCAATGCGAACGCACTAGCCGCTAACTTAACGGTCGGGGAGTGCGCCCTTTTGAAATCTAATTTGTCAACCTACGCGGCGTCCCTGGTAAGTTACCGGACACAAATTAATCCAAGTGCGAACAGCTGTTAACTTACCGGGCCGGTAAGTTAACTTACCGGCCCGGTAAGTTACCAGACCCAAAAGTCCAATGCGAACGCGGCTTAATTCTACATAAATTTCCATTAAAAAAAAGAAAAGAAGGTGTGTTTTTAATTCTCTTGTGAGACAACTGTCACATTAGTTTGCCGACTCTAATATTCTCTGCACAACTACCTCCACAGTAAACAACCTCGCATTTTTCCGGGCAATTGGCCAAACATTTCCAAGGTATCATCACAAATTATTCATGGCACATCCAGGGAAGAAATTAATTGCTCGGTACAAATTCATCCTTTTCCCCTCGCTGGTGAGTCCCAATGACATGATTGAGCAGAGTCGTTGCTTGTTGCTGTTCACCTTAACACACATGTAGGACACTCTCCGTTTTGATTTAAAGCTAAAGTGGTGTTAAATGTCACTTTGTTTTCATTCGTGCTTCCTTGGCAGTTCTGAAGCTTTACTCTCTCTTACTGTGACTATGAAATGAAGCATAGGAGTGGGAGAGGCAGAGGACGTACTGGGCTTAACCCACAACTACAAAGGGTCAGCATTGGCAGGCCTGGAGTTACATGAAGGCCACGGACACCATGGTCTCTGTTGCCCCTTGCCTTGAACTTGGTGCCCCTTCAAAAGTTTCCCATAGGTTAAGCAGGGTTCGTATAGCTATAAATTCAAGGACTTTTCAAGGGTTTTCAAGGTCCAGAAATCCCATTATCAAGGACCAAAATCCAGCAAATATTGATGGTTTATTTGAGACTTGTATATAAAACGCTTGGTGTTGGGTGATTTGATTCTGTACAATTAGTTAAAGTTTGAAGGTTGGCTGGTCACTTAAACTTAAACTTGATGAAAAAACACAACATTACTCTGCATGATTAAATACTTGAATTACAAAAAGTGAATTTTCAAGGACTTACAAGGACCTAAGATAAATCCAAGGACTTTCAAGGCCTTGAAAAACAGATTTTCAAATTCCAGGACTTTCAAGGATTTTCAAGGACCGTACGAACCCTTGTTAAGTCAAGTCTTTCCCGAGCCAATATGGCTCATCAGGCTGGTGTTTATCTCCGGTTTCATTGGCATTACATGACTGAGAATATTTCTATTTCGCCTGTACCCATTTGTACTCCTGGGTGGAGAGAAGCAATTATGATAAAGTGCCTTGCTCAAGGACACAAGTGTCTCCATTGACCAGGCCAGGATTCGAACCCCAACTCTGTACATTACACAACTTGAGTCCACCGCCCTAGACCGCTCGGCCACGACACCCCTATTTTCCAATGAAAGTGACCTTTGCAAAATACAAATGGCAAGAAATGGCAAAGTTCCGTGGACTCGGTTTGAATCTCACCTCAGACTGGAGCCTAGTATGTGGATTGGGTTTTCAGTCCCTACCTGATTGAGTGGGTTTTTCTCATTAGGGTTTTCCTCCCACATCTAAACCTGAACATTTTGCCTTGTTTCCCATTCATCCTACTATTGGCATCAATTGTGCTATTGGATTTGTAATAAATAAATAAAAATGTTCTGAAACATGGTCTGAACATCCAAGAAGGAAATGACTAATAACTTTTTGTCTTTTCCTTCTCCTCTTTACCACAGATAAGCCCCCCCAGTCTGCCTCATTCACCAATAAACTACTTTTCTCTCCCTCTCCCCATCATTGAATTTGTCCTTTGTGTTCCCCATCTCTTGTGGTCAACCAGCCTCTTCCCCCAATCCCCCTCCCTTTTGTTACCCTCCTTTCTGTTCAGCCTCCTGCTTTCTCTGTGTATTTTCCATCTCCATCATCTATTTCCACTTGACTGCTTTTGTTACATCAGTAATGTATACATGTACCTGTTTATGTTTGTAGGCTTGTCATGTAGCCTTCGAGAAAGACTCTGCCACTAACTATTGTTTTGCATTTATACCATGGGTCCTTTTGGTTGGTAAGCAGTTTGCAACAGCTAATACTATTTTTCAAATAAATAAAAAAGTTTTAAAAATACCGTTCCCATCTCCATGTACCGACCACAGGGCAATCACCCACCATCCAAAAATTGTAAAACTACTAGAAAAAGACAAATCAGTTTGAATAAAACCGAGGTGTGTTTTTTTTTTTTAATGTGACGTGAGGTCCCTTTAAACTTTAAGGGTATTAAACTTGCATTTAGGAAGCATTGATTCCACAGCGACATCGAATTTCAGCTGCATCTCCAGAACCTGACGCAGGCTGATGCCAAGCGGTCTAATCATGACCAATGTATGTACGCCCCCGACCCCTTCACACGTTGACCGCGTAGTTGACGTCCCTCCCTTTGCGCCATTGTATACGTTTATCTCGGAATCAATAAATCAGATGATAAGATTCCTATAAATAAAACCCCTCCATTGTGCAAGACGATTGAGCCAATACTTGCTCTTTTTTTTCTTTTTCTTTTTTTTTTAATCGGGGAAGACGGATGCGTAAGCATTTTAAGCTTGGGTTTGATTCCACAAAGAAGTGACGGTAGTTTGTTCAGAGGTGATTTTTGAAGTCCCTCGACATGGGCTACTTGAGTTTGAATGCTGACTAGATTTTTATTTAAGAGACTGAAGTCATTCCCCCACAAAAATCTGCATGGTTTTGAAAGCTAGCTAGGGGCAAATTAGGGGTGAGGGGCGTCGAGGGAAGATTTGCTTTTGCTTTGTTTATTTGCAAACAAATATGCTCCCGTAATTTGCTCATTCGGTTAATAAGACCCAAGTAGTATTATTATTATTGTTATACGTTTCTTCTTGACTCCTTCAGTACCAAGGTCGTACGAGTACGATCTATTTTATGTACTAAAAAAGTGTCATCAAAAAGTGTTTTATCGCGAGAGGGCATTATCACTCTAGCAAGTAATATCATTGACTTTGGGATGTACCATGACAACACAAATCAGCAAGATACATTTTGTTTGGCGAGAAAGACTTTTAAACAAAATATTTTTTTTTACAGAATTTCGAAAAACCTCAAAAATCTGGGCATTTTAGGTTCAAAACACAACAAAAAGGGCAGGCGCTGACAGGCCCGCGAGAGCACATTTTTTCCAAGGGGTGCTGGATTTTCCAGAGAATCGGCGAGCGCGGAGTGCGAAGCCATTACGGCGTGGGGTCCGGGGCCCGCTTAAGGGCCCCGGAAGTTTTGGGGTCCTAGATGCTCTGTCGTGCATTCTGAGCCATTATTTGGCACTTAAATGTACCTTTTGGAGGTGAGATATTATCGGCAATTAAAAAAAATAATAACCCCACAATGCATTTTATTTAATACAAACACAAAGGAAATACAGCACTGTAGGCCCCCTATATTCTACATAAGTTGTTCTTTTTTAAAACAGCATCGACAGCTATGTTCCGACAAACATTAGTAGATTCATTTCTTTCACCCTGCTTTCTTAAAGACCCTACAAAAATTATAATAAAAAAATAAATAACATAAACAAACGGACAAGACACAGGTAATTCTCACAAATCGTTCAGCAGTTATTAAGAACAGATTTAAATAAGTGGAAATAAAATACAGCGAAAAACTATTAAAAAATTTGTTTCAATTAAATTATTTTCTTATTCATATTAGTATACATCATGTATACAGCAGGATTTTCGTTTCTTAAAAATTTGATTCACCATATCCCTGTCACCACATATCCCAACTGGGATATCCTGTTACTTCCAATTTGCAGTCACAATGAGTAAATAAAAAGTCCCCCTCCAAATATATTTCCTCTATTGTAACAGATGTCCTCTTTCCAGATCCCCCTTTCATTGCGTACAGAAAAGATCAAAACATAAGGGAAAAGTTGATCAGAGCAAAACTAAACCGGGGTCAAACCCCCAAACAGTTTGCCCCACCCCCTGATGATTCGGGTTTTGTAGACCCGGACGAAACACTAAACATCCTAATCTCATTACTGGAAGAACAGGTCACATACTGAAAACTCAACTCAGGATTAAATATCCGCATTCTGATTAATACATTTACCTGAACCCAAGCGAATTACAGACAAACGGATTATAATACCAACACGCAACAATTGCCAAGAAGGCATGGAAACATGTTATTGCTACAAAGAGAGGATCTGAAAAAATATCCTCGCGGTCTCTCATAACAATCCATTTATTGACACATCTGTCAATCGGTTCCTTTGGTCCCGTTTATATTTGTCAACTAACCCGGTCAACCTGACAAAATTACAAACATAATACCCATATGTCGACCCTACCCATAAAACTCGTAAAAAAATTAAATTACAGTTTTGTGTGTATATCTCAAGTCAACAGTGTTGGAGCGTCACTGAATGGGACAGCGCCATCATTTACCTATCCTTATTTATCTATCATTAAACATTGATTTGTTATAAAGTGTTACACATTTTTCAGGGATTTTAGGGGTGAGTTAAAATTAGTTATTATGTTACAACGAACATTAACGTTCGAAAAGTAGGGGTGCTATAGCATATTCCAGCACCCCCGTCATTTTTGGTAGGGGTGCTGCAGCACCCACAGCACCCCCCCGCTCTCGCGGGCCTGGGCGCTGAAAGAGTGAAGTGCAGTTTTCAACTCCCACAGGCAACAAACTATCATCTAACGACTGTCAAAAGCCTCCCATCCTTTCTCACATTTTCTCCCTTGAATCTCGTTTTGCACGCATGACCAGACATTTCACTCTCAAGCCAATGTTGATGACTCCCCAGTGTGTATACCTGTCAGTATCTAGAGTTCCTTCAATCACAACTCTCGAGGTACGACCCATTTTTTAAAAACATTTTTAATAAGAATTCCAAAATGTCAGCTCTAATAGTCCACAGTAGTTCATCTATAATTATGGGACAAACGCAGGATGGGTGGTTGTTTCCCTCAGATCGCCAATTTAATTGCATGCCCCCCTTCACCTAATCCATCAAAACAGGTACCCCAAGTACAGCTGGCCAGGGGGGCTGGGGGGTGGTTAAATACATTTTAAGGTTGATTTACCAGAAAGCGGTTAAGACATATCCAGATATTTTTTAATATTACACAAATGTTGCTCTGACATGGACAGGATATTATTTCTCAACAAATGCCAGTTCCTCAGGCAAAGTTTTTTGGGGTTTTTTTTACCGCGAAAACAGAACCGTTATTAGATCGACACAAAGTGGATCAAACAAAACTTGTCAAAAAAATTGTTTTTCTTTTTTTCGGGAGATGGTACACAACTCTGTCAAGAGCCTCTCCCTAACTGCTAATTAACTTTTAAATAAAAGCTTCCTTGTACGTGTAAGGTCCTATCGTGGTTTATCAACCAACATTTTTAAAGACGGTGTACACCTCGTATAACCCTCTCTGTGGTAGCACACTGTACACTTGAGTATATTGATCAATAATGTGGACGAAGACCGAAAGCCTCCCAAATCCTGTAGAATCCATCGCCTAGGAATGCATGAATATGATGGATTTGGTACTTGACCTCCAAACCACCCACTTTTAGCATGAGGCCCGGCATACCAATCTTACCAGAGTCCAACCATTTGGGTGTTGAGTTACCATAGAGTGGAGTATTTTGATGGATTTGTTTGTACTGTATCCCCAAACCACCCATGCTTAGCATGAGGCTAGGCATACCAATCTCAGCAGAGTCCAAACATTAGTGATGTACCATTCCTTTATGATGTGTTTCTTGAAAACTAGAGGATTGGAATGAATGTACTCTTCCAATAACCAATGATGTACCATCCCTTTATGATATGTTTCTTGAAAACTAGAGGATTGGAATGAATGTGCTCTTCCAATAACCAATGATGTACCATCCCTTTATGATATGTTTCTTGAAAACTAGAGGATTGGAATGAATGTACTCTTCCAATAACCAATGATGTACCATCCCTTTATGATATGTTTCTTGAAAACTAGAGGATTGGAATGAATGTGCTCTTCCAATAACCAATGATGTACCATCCCTTTATGATATGTTTCTTGAAAACTAGAGGATTGGAATGAATGTACTCTTCCAAAAAGCAATGATGTACCATCCCTTTATGATATGTTTCTTGAAAACTAGAGGATTGGAATGAATGTGCTCTTTCAAAAACCAATGATGTACCATCCCTTTATGATATGTTTCTTGAAAACTAGAGGATTGGAATGAATGTGCTCTTCCAAAAACCAATGATGTACCATCCCTTTATGATATGTTTCTTGAAAACTAGAGGATTGGAATAAATGCACTCTCGGGAACCTGCATGTTCTCCTCAAAGAATGATGCACACTCAAAGTAAGAAAGCATTGACTCTCACTGTATCTGAAGCTAGCAGACTACCTCCAAGCCTTCAACAAGTAACAAAACAAGGAAACATTTGAGGCAAACACTAACAATTATCTGCACTGAGTCTAGCAGCTGTCAAACACCTTGCATTAACTAGCTCCCCCATGGCAACCCAACGGCAAACTTCCTTCCCCGTGGCAGTCCAATGGCAAACTTTGTCCAAAGTAATAAAAATGACACTTATAGAAATGTCAGATTTCTGCGCTGTGGTATGATTTGAGAAGAATGTGTGATTTTAACGAAAGAGTGTATAGACAGAAAAAAAGTAAATAGGACTTCTCCATATGGCATAAAAAATGAAAATCTAATTTACATGGATGTTTGGATGTCAACTTCTAGAAAAACAGATGTTTTTATCAACCAAATCATTAGCTAGTTGGAAATTAGCAGTGCTGTGCAGTTCCAAGAAACTCGCATTAAAAGCCTCTTGCACCAGGCAGGGCAATTCAGAAGTAAAACCGTGATTGGTTACTTCCATAAAGTCAGGCGAGAGTGTAAGTCAATAAGGTTATCTATGATAATCTCGGATTATTTCTGTTGCGTGCCAGAGGTGATTAAAAAAACACAATTTCTTCTAAAAATTAGTAATGATCAGTCGTCTTGAATCAATCTAGAAACAGTTTTTTTTTTTAATGAAACGGCGGCGAGCACAGATTTTTTCATTGAAAGTGCCGGGGGGGGGGGGGTGCCCTTCAGTGGGGGGGGGGAATGATTTTTCCTTGCTTGAAACTAAAGGACAGTCTCTGGGAACTATGGCACGGCTAGTCCCATGATGCCAGTTAGGCCTATGAGCAAATCTGTAAACATTTATTATTTTCAATCTAACCAAACAGTTCTGCACATCCTTTGAACTGTTGGCCCAAAAAACACCTAAGTATACAGAAAATGGAATGCTGGGATTTAGCGTTCAAGGAGGGGACTGGAAACCCAATCCAGGTACAAGGCTATGGGCCCAAGGCGGGATCCGAACCAGGGTCCATAAGGCCAGGCACGATGATATGTTATAATAAATACGTGGCTCTTATATTAGTGCTTTATCATATCTGTAGGGGTGTATCAAAGCTCTGGTTGTTTTTTTTCAATGGTATACAGGCATGCAACTACCCGATGAAAAAAAGAGAGGACATTTTCAAAGGCACAACGCAAGCGCGGAGCGAGGCAGCCAAAACGCCAAGGGACATGAGATCCACAATGGTACCCTAGAAAATGTTGAGGTTTATTATGCTCTTAGGTGCATTCTTAGCATGTACTAGGCTTATTTCACATTATTGTGGTTGTACATTGTTGTTGCCAAGCATATATAAGGCTTTTAAAAAAAAAATCGCCAAAAAAAAAAATTTTTTTTTCTTTTTTTTTTTTCGATTTTTTTATTTATTTTTTTAGCGCTGATCATTTTTAAAAAACGCGGAAATCCGCGGAAACGCGGAAGAGTTGCATGCCTGGGTATAAGCAGAGCTGTGTTTTTAATTATGAGACCCATTTATGTAGCAACTTCTAGTATATTGTACAAGGTGCTGCAGTGCATTCAGCAGCCACTGCCACAAAACAGCGGGACAAACCCCCTTTGTGGTAAGTGTAACAGGTTTCTACTACGTGCATTACACAACACCAGCGACCAACAGCTTTACGTCCAATTCCAAGGACGAATGGTGACGTGTCTCGCCAAAGGACACAAGTGTCACGACCGGGACTCGAACCCACACTCTGCTGATCGGAAACACCAGAGCTTGAGTCCAGTGCGCTTGACTGCTCGGCCACGACACGGCAAGATACCAAAAGCTAACCAGACCCCAAGGCCAGCCACCCCCTCTCTCATAATCCCAGATCCACATTATAAAGGGTTTATTTTCCAGCCCAGTCCTTTGCTCCGGTGTACTGTCTACAGAGCCGCAGTCCCCATCTTCATTTGCGAATACAATTCGTCTGCATTCAGCTCTCTCCATGGACTCAGTTAAGGGGAACAATGTAGAGATTACACTTACTTACGATTCACATCGTTTCCTTACTCTCTTTTGGTTACCGGGTGTGTGCGCCTAAATCATCACCCAGGCAGATGTGTAAATTACCCCACGGACATAAAGTGAATTGGAGTCCTTCCTGTTACAATTCTAACCTGCTGCGAAGTAATTAAGGAGTCGCTTTTATATCGGGAAATAATCGCTTTGGAAACAAAAATATGGGTAGGTATCCTGGGGGGGTTGTATGTATAGCGAGAAGCCGCAACACTGTGTATAAAGAGCTGACCGGTGAGTCGTGTGAGACTGTTGGGAATTACATCAGTGATTTGAACTGAATGTAACACAGCTGGCAAACAGACAAAAAACAGGGTCCCATCGCACGGCTCTGTTCCAGTGTACTGAGTGAAAAATTTGCACAATTATGTAGCTCATAGCTTGTTGTTATCTATAGCGAATTTGACAGGTTAGCACCTAGTAATTTTGCTCATGCATGCTTCAAAATTTGGGGATCAATTTGGCTCAAGTGGTTTCTTTCCCTGCCTTTCACCTCTGTGGACCTCAGTTCGAATCCCACCTCAGACCACAACCTTGCATGTGGACTGGGTTTTCAGTCCCTCCCTGATTGCATATAGGTTTTCCCCCCATTGGGGTTTTTCTACCACGTCTAAATCTGAACAGTTCTTCTCGTTTCCTATCCAACCTGATATTGATGCTTATAATTGCGCTGTTGGATGTGCAATAAATAAACAAATAAAATAAAACACTCTTAATTAGCCCGAGTAGATGATGCAGAAATTTAGCGCTAAGCGGAGAATGGTGACAGTAAGCGGAGAATGGTGACAGTAAGCACAGAATTCTGCTGTGCTATGTACTTGAGTCCCAAGGGCTCCTAAACCATGCACACTTTGCTTACACCCATCCAGATTCATAAAAGCCAATTCCAACAGAGTCTCTTTCTTCTGAACCTTCCGCCCTCTTCCAGCGCTTTTTAAAGAAATTGCGGACAAAATAAAAACTCATTGAAACTGCTCGTTTTCATCCATATTTGCTGAGATGCAGAACAAAGAGTCATCCCAACAGCTTTATTTCAGGTACTGCATCTCTTTGGAACTCCTTGCCTGGTGCATAATTCCCTCCATATGCTATAATCTAGACTGTTTCAAGAGGAATGTCAGTTCCTACCTCCTCCAGCTCCCCTTGAGTTATTCTCATCTTAAATGTTTTCTTCTTGTAGCCCGTTACCAAGAGTAGCTTTCAGCCTTCTTCGGGATGAACTTGCATTACAAAACACATATATATAGAAACAATGAACAAGTCGTCACTGACTAAAATGTCTGTAACCTTGCTCCCAATTTGAGCAGGTGCGTTGAAATGATGACATTTCCACCTTTTGGGGGAACCCCTGGAGTTATTTGGGAAACCCCTGGAGATACAGACTTGGAGGAGCTTTTGGGAACAGTATCCTCGGCACAAGAGAAGTAGATCAAAAAGAGAAAATAACAGCTTCTTTTTCCAGAAGGCAGACATAAAACAGTCTGAATTCAGATCAAAGTCTCCAATTTCTCATCCACCAGACAACAAACATTATGACATAACCCTCCGTCCGGTGGTGAAACTTCACTCTTAGATATAGTTCCAAAATAGTCTGACAAGAAATCTAGTACCAAGCCTTAAACTTTGCTCTTGAAGGGGCACGGCAATTTTCCTCTGGTAAGGGGCACTTCTATGAGGACACTGTAAATTTGTATCGGAACTTTTACAAAAGGCACCACAGCAAAAGCACAGGGCACCACGGCAATTGCTGTGGGTGCCGTGGGTTATTTTGAGACCTTTAGTACCCTTAATTTCACATCTTAAGTGATCTTGAACAACTAGCAAAACAAAACAAAAACAACCAAAAAGCAAGCTAAAAAAAAACAAGCTTGAACTGCAAATATGAGACATCCTCCCAGAAAATTAATTCATCAATTTCAAACTCATCAGGTTTAAAGGTGCGCAAACTGTGACTTCACATCCGCAGACGCCGAAAAAAACCATCTTGGGAGGTCAGTGACCCTCAGCTGTTAATCTATTTATTGGACGATCTTTTTTGCATCCATCAACGATCGGCATCACAACCAATCACAACCTTAATCAATCAGTTTATTAAACTGGAGTGAGCTTTTTTTTTCCCCCGGAATGAAAGCTTGCACAAATTGAGAGGAATTATCATGGTGGGCAAAGCGACTCCAGACACTTGATGGAAACATTCTCTGATGATAAGTAATTGATGATTAAGGATTAAGACTGAACTCTTCTTCTCAATGGCAATGTCTGGGGTAAAAACTCACCCTAATGGGGTATACTGCTACTACCTTGATTGGGTCACAAGGACTAACTAGAGCAAAATTATCCCGTTTAAGGCTCTACAAGTAATTGATGGTAATTGGCCAAGGAGGAAGAGCCCTTCTCGAGGACGAACCCTTTCTCAAAGGAGATGCCTCGGGTAGAAACTCACCCTACTACCTTGATTGGAACACACTTTATGGACTAGAACATAGTTATCCCGTTGAGATATACAATTGATGACTGAAGAATAGTAATTGGTGATAACTGGCCAAGAAGGAAGAATCCTTCAGAAGGGAGACATGTCTTAGGGCCTACAAGGTAAAGTCATACATACTACCCTCATTGGGGTATACTTATAGCCTGATTGGATACCATACTATCCCACAAGGGTACACCACTACCCTGCTTGGATGCCCATACTATCCTCATCGGGGTATACTTATAATGTGATTGGATACCCATACTATCCTCATTGGGTATACTATTTGCCTGTTTGGAGTCACTCGATGGACACTTAACAAACTTCACCCTTTTTGAATAATTTGGGGTTGGACAAAGGAAAATTGACTAGAGTAGGATTTGAACCACTGATGACCTCTAGTTTAATGTGCAAGGGGCTCAACCATCTGAGCTATCTAGCCCTATGCTGCCAGTCTCCCTATTTTTATGCAGGTGTCCTGTCACACCAACCATTAAACAAAATCATAATCGAATTTCCTCTCAAAGACACGAATGATTTAAATCAATTGAACTAACAGCCCATCATTATGTTTTTTGTCCCTCGTCACAATTTCTCCGGGGGATGGTTTATTTAACTTTCAAAGACCTCCTTAGAGCGATTAGCCGAGAAACCTTGAAGGAACTATTTTGGAATGTGTCCATGGACTGATAGCATCATTCTACACATGATCCTCATGTGTAGTATGTGTGTGTATAACCTACATTCGCAAGGCTCGAGGCTGCTACAAAACCAACACCGTGAATTCATGTTAGTTTTGGATGAATCAGGTTCAGGCGAAGTACAGATTGTCTTAATCCTTTATATTAATTTGGGTTTGAACAAAGAAAAATTGACTGGAGCGGCACTTCAACCAATGACCTCCGGATTAACGTACCGGCGCTCGCCTACCAACCAGACTGCTACCAACTGAGCTATCTAGCCCTATGTTGGCGGTCTCCTTATTACTAGTCAACATCTTTGTAGGGGGGGGGGGTGCCAGTCACAAGCTATTCAACCGTTAGCTGCCGTGTAGCCAGGGATCACACCCAAGTTTAAAATACAACCTGGGAAGTGGCAGCCAAGGGATCACCTTCAGGGGATGCGACTTTTTAATATTATATATCAAGTAATAAACCACAAGGGAAACTGACTGGGTACATTTGATATAATTTGGGTTTGAACAAAGGAAGATTGACTGGAGCGGGACTTGAACCAACGACCTCCGGATTAATGTACCGGCACTCTAACAACTGAGCTATCCAGCCCTATGGATTCCTTTATATTAATGTAGATAACATACAATAAAACTAACCTGTGGAAAGTTCATTTCAAAAGGTGGTATTATTTTTTTTATTTGATGCCGAAAATCTGGAGCGGTTACGTCCACGCAGGAAGAATAATCCGTAATTGGAATACAACAATCTGAGAAACGTTTCATGCATCAGAAACGTTTCTCAGATTGAAATGTTTTTGAATCCCTCTCTCTAAAACCACATTCCTTTGAAGGGAATTGATTCTCAAAATGTTATACACCAACAGCTGCTGTAGTGCGTCTTACCAAGCAAAATGTTACGGTCATTAGTTGGTTTTTTTAAAGTAATTACCAAAGGTATACCCTCTCTCATTAAATTTGGGGTCGTTAAGCTGAAATTATTATAATTTCTAGTAATTTGAAACCAAGGATGGCTCATAAGTGAACTTAATCAGCTGTTAGTTCACAAGCCTGAGGAAACCTGTAAACAAAGCCAGGGTTTTAATTAACCCTTACTCTTCCAGGTAAAGTGTTCTCTGGGTTCGTTTACCTACACTAGCAATCTTAGTAAATTGGACCTAGAGGGCGTATTGTCCCTGTCCAAAGGACAAAGCAATTTATGGTTAAGAATCTTGAACAAGGAAACAACTGCCACGACCAGGGCCCAATGTCATAGAGCTGTTAAGCAGAAAATTCTGCTTAGCAAATGTCTTTACTTGGCAAGAAATGAGCGGGATACCAGTGGCAACAATGTAAACTGTATGCAGTGTTGGCTGGTAACCTGTTTCTGCTAAGCAATATTTTCCTGTGCTTAGCACGTTTTTGTGCTTACAGGCTTTATGAAATTGGGCCCAGGACTGAGGGCTCCCACCCATACTCTGCTGATCAGAAACAGCATTTAATTTATTAAGTTCACAGTTAAGGATGCAAAAGTACAAATGATAAAAACAAAAATCTCAGGAAGACACAAACTGACAAACAATTGGAGTTAGGGCCAATATTAAAATTAAAATAACAAGATAACAAACATACATGTAGATAAAAACAATTTGTTCACAATTTCAATTTAGTCAGATAGCGGCAAAGAGACAACAATTTCCCTCAACAAATCTCACTGACAACCTACTCATAAGTTCACAATGTTATTCTAACACCACTCCATCATCCTGTAACTGGAAGTTAACCACAGCTGGTTGCTGACAACAAAACCAAAACTACAACAATATTACCCCCTTATTGGTTACAACCAAGAGGTCAACGAACTGACAGGTGTAACCTGATGACTCTTCTATTAATAGAATTATGGTTGCCTGATGCTGATACTTCTGATGCCCTGCGCTGCTGCTAACCAGTAAAGTACCCCCAGTATGAGGCTAAGAATGCCAGCTTCAGGGCAATCAGCCGGGCCTTGGAGGTCAAATCTGACCTGAGATGACACTGAGAGGGCCTACCATCCGGCTTGCCGGCTGATTCCCCTTGGCACTTCTTTAGATCTCCTTCTGAGAAATTAACTCTTTTAGGTCCCAGAGTGTGACCTCCCTCTGTGTATAGCTAACAGAATGGCATGGCTGCAGCTGAAACAAGCAAGCAGGAGAAGTGTTGTTAAAGAGGAAGCGAGACCTCTTAAAGATGATGTCAGATTTTGTCTACGTCTCTCCGTCTGGTGATGAGGTCGCCCTGCAATTACACGGAAGCATTTGAGGGCAACTCCTCAGTTGCTCAGGGCTCATCATACAGCTGCCCAGGCACAAAAAGTAGCCTATAAGTGCACAAAACATACCTGCTTACAGTGACCAGGCAAAATAACTATTCCGTTTACAGTCTTTGGTCTCTTGCTAATTTTGTGCTTAAAAAAAAAAAAAAATGTTAAGCAAATCAAGCAGCTCAACGAAATCGGACTCTGGTCTTAGACTTGTTGGGCTCTATTAAACTTTCTGATTTTCTTATGAATGTGCGCTATTCCCAAACCAGATTCTAGGCGGGGGGGGGGGGGGGGGGGGGGGTCAGGTAGAGTGTGTTCTTAAAAATGAGGAAAACCTAAAAGGTGTTTTAGAGAGACTGAATAAAATTTTATTGGGGTGGGGGACAATCGGGACAATCACAATCTGGTTACAGTTGAAGTTAAAAGAGCACTTTTTTTTCTCTCTTCAAGAAATTAAGTCATGCACAAGAAACTTTTCAGCATTAACAAATAATTTCATCGTAATTTCAGATGGTGTAAAAGCCAGACTTTTTTCATTGGGGGGGGGGGGGGGAGCAAGCAGAGCAAATACATAGTTTTGGGGCTATTTAATGTACTGAACCATTACTTTTTGCATTTTTGGATCTCATTGGGGGGAACTCAATAGTCTGAAGGGGGTGGGCTCATCATCTCCTCTGCCTCTCTCTGGATATGCCACTGTCACTAAAAGTGGTGAGGTGGGCTGCCTCACCATTGAATGGGCGGGGGAAGCACTGGGGGGGGTGGGGGCGTCACAAATGCAGGTCCTACGTATCCTGAACTCTAGGAATTCTTAGCGTTGGGTTTACTCGGTATCGGTAGTTTTTCCTGTTTTATGTCTGCATATTACACATTTCTTCATACTAAGTTTATCCATGAGACGTCCTTGACAACAATATTCACACTCATAAGTTCGCAAACACATTATATAGGCTCCAGGCTTCGTCCAAGCATGGAGTTCCTGATCAAATCAAACCTCATAATTCAAGTGTTGACTAACCAAACAACCACCACGAAGATATGCGGAGGGCCTTAGGGTCCCCGTACTTCTAAAATGTCCTCTCTTTTCTTTTCCAGAGGACTCCGTGTCTAAATGAACATTTCATTGAGGGTTATTGAACATTGGTCCCGCACCTTGGCAATGTTCCTACAAAACTACCGCAGAGAGAAGCTGACATCCATGAACAAATGACCTGAAAGTTGTTAAAGGAATCATTTCAAGAAACTTTCGCCGATTCAGCCCTTCATCTTAAGAACTACCAGGAGAGCTAGAAACTGCTCTCCTTAAACTTCATACATTAGTCTCAAAAGTGAACTTAAAACTTGATTTTATCAAATCTAATTGTTAAAAGGGAGGGTCTACCTTTGTTAATTACTAAAAAATTTAATAAAAACTGAGCAAAAAAACTTACTTGGTAAAGAGCACTGGAGAGCTGTTGATTCAATAAAATATTGTTGAAACGACCCCCTTTGAAGTAATGTAGTTTTAGAGAAAGAGGTAATTTTTCATTCAAGGTTTGAATCTGAGAAAAGCTTGAGGCATGAAGCCTTTTTCAAGCATCTGAAAACACACAATTCTATGCAACAAAAGTGTTTTTCTTCTAATATTTTCTTGCCCTATTGAGCCCAAATTTTCACAGACTTGTTGTTTTATGTTTTTTGGGGGGATACACCAAATGAGGATATTGGTCTTTGACAAATACCAAAAGTTTACCCTTCCTTTAAATGTTCAATTTAAACACATAATACCTCTGATGACTTGTGCCAAATTAATTGCAGGAATGTGTTCGGAGTATTATTTTTGTTCTATGATCAACACAAATAAACACCACATCAGTACTTCACTGTAAACAAATATAATTTTCCCCATTTTCTTTAAATTTTCACTTTAGATTTTAAAGAGAGCAACTTTTCACATTCCTCTTGAACTATGTTAAACTTAAAACAGTGTTTTTCAGTTTTCTATGGCACTGAAAAAAAGGAGAAATTGTCAGAAAGTTTTTTTTCTTAAAATGTGTCATTTCAGAACAAAATATCAATTATTAAAATGAATCACTCCAAATTGTTTGATTTCAACTTCTGCTTTTACAGTTTTACTTTGATTTAATATTTTAAAAAAATGGCAGAAGTGGCAGCTCAAGATGATGATGATAAATATTTAAAAAAAATAAAAATCCGATCTTCTTTAAAATCCAAAACAGCCTCTCCCAAGTATACTTCACATCGTCACAATCTTTTTACTCACAAAGTTTTGATAATTTGGCCAAAACACTTTGCGGTAATCACCAACGGTGGGCTTAGCTTTTCAAAACCGGGTGTGGCCAACCG
Source organism: Pisaster brevispinus (assembly GCA_023634235.1). NCBI lineage: Eukaryota > Metazoa > Echinodermata > Asteroidea > Forcipulatida > Asteriidae > Pisaster > Pisaster brevispinus. The sequence continues at coordinate 3,073,208 of JAMKCF010000018.1, forward strand.
GGTGTGTCCCACCTGGTTGTAATTTGGGTTAATTGGCAAAATAATGCCCTCTTTCTTCACCTCTCATTGTGGGTGCAAGACCTCGCTAAAAATACACCTGTGAGAAATGAGAATCCACTGCGGTTTTACTGAATAATGTTGACAATAACAACACTACCCCAGTGTTTAATTACATGGTTAAAAGAAGGCCATGTGTTGTAAAATAAGTCATGCTATAGGGGCCCATTACACTGACCAAATTTGTTTGCGCTCCTTTTCAAAGTGTCCACACAGTCATTGACTTGAAAACTGCGACTCGGTATCATTTCCAACCGAGAAATAGCATTCTCTTTTGAATGCTTAGAGTTAAATTTAAAATATTGTTCCAAAAAACCACCGACTACAAAATTCCTTTTTTGAAGAAAACAAAATGATACCCGAGGAGTAATCGTTATCATTCTAAAAAAAAAAAAAAAAAATCAGGATTCCTTTTCAATCTACAGCAAACCATTTTTTATTTCCTCCTGGCAAGAAACAGTGTTATTACAGTGTGGTTTTATGATATTTCCGTGTGCTTGGTATTTGGTTATCTCCCCCTAGTGTTCCCAGTATGTGTTTCCCTTCTCTAGTTTACCACATAGGAACTGTTTTTGAGTCTCAATAGAAGCCTCTATTCTCGATGTCATCAACCTCAATTTTCCATAATTCTTCCCACATGTTGGACAAAGGGTCCATTTTGACTTTTTTAAGTCTATAGTTAAGTGGCAAATATTTTCTTAAAGTAAACACACTACTGGTTTTTTATAAATGTTATTGATTCATCCAAATGAATTTGTTTTAAAAAATATAAGAACACTTTCCTGCTTCTTAAAAAAAAAAATTCAGTCAACCTCAATTTCATTTCCCACAAATTGTTTTGCTCAGTGACATGTTCTCTCAAAGTAAATACACCTCTGATTTCTATAAGAGTTATTTCATCCAAATGGTTTAGTTTCAACAAAGTATTAAAACACTCTCCTGCTAATTCTTTTCAATGTTTTTTTTTTCTTCAGTCAAAACCACTTTTATCATTCTTCCTAGATAAATGGACAAAGGTTCCATTTTACTTGTTTAAAAAAAACTGGTGAATTGATTTACACAGTGACAAATTATTTTAGAGTGAATACATCACCATTTTTTTTTTTTTTATGAGAGTTTAAAATTCAAATTATTTGGTTTTAATCATTTATGGTTTGATGGATTCACAAGTGTTCCTTTGATCTCCTTCAAAACAAGCTGCTTATTTAAACAGAAACTTCCAAATCAACATCCAAAGGAAACAAACATTACAGACAACTTAAAGACGCAATAAAATGTAAAATGCAGGCATTCATTACAAAAAAAAAACTGACACCAAGCATAAAACGTAACAATTCCTTGACTGACAGAGTTTTCTTTGAAAAACTCGATCAAACCCCAACGTTGAAGGTTCCATCCCTGCTCTCTGGGTCAATCTACACAAATCACTTCACAATCACTGAATGCCGCCCCCCCCCCCCCCCCCCCCCGCGAATAAAATGATACCTATTCGCTTGAACGATCACATTCTACAAATAAATGTCGAATCAACACTTCGAGTAGACTTAAAAAACAAAGAAAGTAGGTTATTGCAAGCCAGCTGGAAATCTTCCGCTCCAATGGTCATGATGATGTCAGCAGCACACACAAGAGACGAGGGAAGTCAAGATTTTTTTTTCTCCACGCAAAGGGTTTGGCGAGCAATCGTGTGGATATTTCTTACATTTTTTATACGAAACACAGCATAAACTAAGTCTTCTTTTCTTAATAGGGAATTGTTCTGAACAAAATTCATGGGAACATGTCATCTGGACCTGAAGGGTTTTTGAACTTAATGCAGATCTTTTACAGGACCAACAGCCGATTTCACGAAACGCTAGGATTAATCCCATCTCGAGTTAGGACGAGTAACTAGTCCTAACTTAGGATTAATCTTAAGGTTTACATGTTACAGTGCAAGGCTGGGACTCGTCCTAAGTCCTAAGATTAATCCTAAGTTAGGAAGAGTTTGGTGAAATCGACAGCAAAGGGCTCTAGCTAAGATTTGTCACTAAGCATTGTTTTTCTTCCTTTTAAATCAGTGTGTACGAAACTGAGGCCGGATCAGAAGAAAATAGTCAGGTGCTTATTTTGTGTGTAATGTAAATTTCATCAATGTTAGAGGGAACAAGACAAAAACGGCCGCCGTTTCAAATCGATGCAACCAAATCGAGACTGAAGAGGAAATACAATGGCTGCTGTTTTTAATCAACCAAATCGAGGTTGTAGGGGAAATTAGTCAGGTGCTATGTTTTCCTACTGCAGTATCCGTTAATGTCACAGGAAACAAGACAACAAAATGTCTGCCGCTTTCTTTGACTACACTTTTGAAAAGAAAATTGACGATGTAGGTTGCGGAAAAGGGTTTTTGTATAAAAGAGTACGTGCACTTCAGCTCTCATCAATAAAAAGTAGGTTAACGCTGGCATTGTGAATGTAAATCATTCATGACGTTCGCTGACGGCTTAACCATCAAAGCGAGTGAATTCTCTCCCCCAACCTTGAGGCCAGGGCATACTAAGTCTTCAATGTCTTACAAATGAATGATGACAGAGATAAAGAGATGGTAGGTTTTCAATCTAACTGATGTTTGGAGTCAAGGGGCGTGGGGAAGGGAGAGAGAGAGAGAGGGGGGCAGAGTTGTTGTAAGAGGGCGTGTCCACTATTGCAGTGTACCTGCTTTGGATGGGGGTGGGTGGGGGGGAATCCCCTGCTCAGTGCTCACCCTCCCCCCTCCCCTTTCCCCACCCTATAAAGACCGTAACATCACATGTTTCCACATGAGCCACAAAGCACGGACTTCCTGCAGGCACAATTTGTACACAGCCGAATGGAAGAACACATAAAATCTTACGGAGATTGCACTGTACGATTTTTGGATATGAGAGAAAGGGGGCATTTCAAAACTTGTTCAGCCGTTACTTTTTGTAACTTTTGAATTTTATGTGGAAAATAATTGATACAAATGTGAAAATTTTCCCATATTTAAAGTGTAGTATTTTACCTGCCTGGAAATGCACCTGAGTTTCATTTAAAGGCCATTCATTTCTGAATAACCATCATCATTCACCCAGACATAACTGTTAAGTTTTGGACACATTTTGTGTCTCGTAAAAGTTGGTGGGAAAAAAATAAATAAATAAACTAAAATTTGATTTTATTTTAGAAACATAAGTACTATGTTAACATGGAAAACTATGGAAAATTTTAATTCAGTATGTGACCTTTACTTTGACCTTTTGTTTGAGTGAAAGTAGGTCAGATCACGCAGTCGTTTGAGGCCGCATTTTAGGTACAAGCCGTTTCCCAGCCGCCATGGTCTCTAAACGGTTTTAAAGAAACCCCTCCACGAACTCAATAATTGAGGAAAATCAATCCCCTTTCTCAAAAGAGGGAATTTGGACCGCCTTCCTGGTATCCAATGACCGATCGAGCGACAGAAAGAAAGAACAGTTTGTTAAACCCCCCAAAGATCTTAATCTATCAATGATGGATGAAGAGAAGAAAAAGAAGAAGATAAAAAAAAAAAAACTCCGTGGATGAAGTTGCAGATCTCTTAAAAGCTATCCTTCATCCTAGATATAAGATGAACCAGTCGGCCATTTGTTTGATTAAGCCAAGGGGAAATATAGTTCTGTTTAAGGGGCCTGTGCGCGCTAGAGTTGTTGTTTTCTTTGAAAGATACTTTTTAATGATGGGACAAGTTGGCGCATCCGAAAATCTAAAAAGATGTTTAAAAATGTTTGTGGTAAAATAGGCAACATCATTTTGAGTTTATTTTGAAGGACTGTTGAGAAATGGAATGATAACTTTTGAAATTGAGTCCTTTCTGGAGAAAAAGTACACTTCACTTTGTCAGAGTAACATTAAACATTAAAAAAATTTCAAGACATACCCCACGAAGTATCAATCGAACCACAAATGTGGAGTTTTTCAGTTCATTCTCCGTCTTTTTTCTCGTTCTTTTCATTTTCAGAAATGTACCCCAGACAGAAAAAAAATAACCCTCAATGGGAGTTTATATTTCTCCATCCCCTGAAGAAAATGTCAACACTCTCCGCCGGCACTATTTATTTCAATAACATTATCGCACAACTGTCGCTGATATGCACCGATAAAAGGACGGCTTTGTAGAATCACTACGGGCTATACCCACGCCACAACAATAATCCCTTTCACACTACGGGACTTGACGAGATGGAACGTTTAGAGAGAGGATGGTGACGACTACAACATTTTGCTCTCCTTTTTTATTCTTCCTCCCCTCTGGCCGCATCCAGCATTTAAAGTATGACTCGCCTGGATTCCTCATTGACTGTTATTGTTAGAAATTTATCGGGAACGCTATCAGCAAAGCAACCTGCTGATTACATTAATTCCCTGCTAGCTTACAGAGACCTCCACAAAACAAAAGAAGCAAAAAAAAAACCCCACCTTTCTCTGGGGTTCTAATACCTCAACGAATGTAGAGAAACAGGGACTGTTATTGGCTTTTTCAAAGTGTATTCAGACAGTGGTTATATTGAATTAGATCACTCCGTCCAACAATACAGGGTTTTCTTTCTGCCAATAAAGACAGGATGTGATTTTCACTGAAGGCAGCATGTATGACATGGCGTACAAAAAAAACAATCCAAAAAAACAGCTATTTCAACAAAACAAACATGAAAAACAGTTTTTCACAACTTATCGGTTGCACCAGCCAAGGGATAACATAACACCTTGGGATAAAAGGAAGTAGACTCAAATGTTTTTGTTTTTTTTAACTACAACTTTTGGTTGCTCATTCTTTTAGACAAAAATAATTTAATTTTACTTTCTCAGATATTTCAGCTGTGAACAAAAAGACGAGGATATTAAAAGCTAGTTTTATTTGTTTTTCTTTTACAACAGAAAGTGTCCTTCCCGTAAGGTTTTCCTAAAATTAGCTCAACTGGCAGTCATGTGAGTTGAGGCCGGCTCATAATTAGTGGCTACAGCCACAGCCACAGCTAAAAAACTTACGGCTTGATCGCCGTGTCAACACGCGCTGAAGTATAGGACAACATCCTTAGCAACAGCCTTAGCAACAGTCGTAGCCTTAACCTAAGCCGTAGCCATAGCCGCCAATTCGGATATGACCTAGGCCTTTGAAAAAAAGTGCTACCTTTTTCAAGCAGCTGTACGTTTTTTTCACAGAAGAAAGCCCTTACAGTTTGAGGTTGAACAGGTTTTCAACATTTTACACACAAATTATTTTGGGGGAGATGTTGTTTAATTTCCTGTAGTGAATGAGTCGTCTTAATTGATCGTACCAACATTTTATAGACCATGTGACCTGTGAAAGCACCTGCTCAAAAAACAGCCACAGACCCTGGAATTACTGCAGGCACATCTTACATTTCCTGGAAATTGCACCGTCTGATTTTCATCAACTTTTGATGTATGAAGAATGGGGGCATATCTCAAACTTGTTCAGCTGTTTCTTTTATAACGTCTGAATTTATGTGGAAATTATGACCCAAAATGTAAAAAAAAACCAACACACCATATGATCAGTGTGGTATTTTGCCTGCCGGATAATGTCCTGGAATGTACCACCCATTTGTAAAACAAAGTGAATGAAACGTTCTATATCATGTTAAGGCTGTAACATCACATTTTCCAAAGAAGATCTACGAAGGGAGGTCTATGAAAAATGCTTTAAAAAATCACCCCCAAAATCCTGAAAAATCACAGACGAAGCCCATTGTGTCGACTCAATATATATCACTACTCATGATTTGACACTCCTACAGAAATTAAGCCCCCCCCCCCCCCCCCCCCCCCGGCTAGTTAAGTTTGTTGCCGTCTGAACAGGGCCACGATGAAACGGATTACAACATGTTTACACTGGGGCAAATCTCTTTTATTGAATTAGCTCCACAGATTTGGACAAAAGCCATTTCTTCGTCTGTCAGTAATTTTTGATGTGTGATTCCACGGGGAGGAGGTTGACTGACTCGGGTCGAGACAGAGGTTGAACAATCCCAATTTCCTGGGTAAACTGACTAAATGTTATCATCAAGTCTTGCAAAACAAGTCATAGGATATTTTAAAGATGTAATTCTGTTAGCTAATTATAAGCTTAACAGCCTGAACAGTTCTCCAGACAAACAACCCAGAAAGTTTCTAAATCACGTTCCGAGAATACATTTCTGTCACTTTTTCTTTCTTTTTTTAAGTTAGCCAACAGTAACTTTTTAAAACCTGCCAATAGAGGGCACCTTTGATCGTAAAGATTTGAAGAAGAAAAAAAATGCACAAAGTTAAGTTGCATGTTGAGCCTGGTACACTGGATTCCCCCAAAAAGCACAAGTTTGAAAATTGATATAAGAAAGAGCTCCCGTCTGTCACCCCACGGGCAAAAAAGTCGTTAATTTAACAGTTGTCTCATTTTCAACCCTTGTAGATTTGTCTGGCTTTTAGCGACCAGCCTTTCCTTGAAATCATCTCCCCTGGGTCTCTAAGGTCCCTCTTCCTTGAGAAATGTAAAGAGTTCTCCAACCCTGACTTATAAAATTATGTCTCAATATTCATTATAACGAGCTAAGGTGTCCCGTTTGCCCTAACGAGAGCGGGTTCTAAAAGAAAATGGACCCATAGGCCTGTTGCAGGTCCGATTTCACCAGCCAAGTTTTCAGTTACAGAAATCTAGCTTAATTCCTTGCAAATTCTGGTCCGATGTCAGTGTTTATTAAGCAGTACAGAAGGTCCCGTTTCCACTCGATGTGTTTGGTTAAAAGAAATCGTGCAAATGGTTCTGGCGTTCTATATTTAAACTTAAAGGTGAAATTTCAATATTCTAATTTTGGTAAATTCACTGCCCACCTGAACCTCAAGGGTGGCCGGAAATACATTCATTTATCATTTTGTACTAAAAACCTCACGAATTTGCTTACATCTAACTTCAAAAGTAAAACCAAAAGCTATCTAGGCCTACCTTGATGATTTTTGTCAACTCAATTCTCACCCATCCCTTTCAATGGGCCTCACTTAATGTTGACCTTGTGAAGGAAATTGAAAGGTAAAACATAGAATTGGTAAGGACAACAAAAAAAATCATCGTTTAATTTTAGTCTGAAAGCTTACTGATTATGAAGTCCATACTAGAACCATTTGTTCCTGTGAAATATTTCCCTCTGAAATGAAATCATATGCGAGAAAACTGTATCTGAAAACCTAACACCAAAAAAGGAAAAAAACCCAGCTGATTTCGGGTGTCACAATCAAAATTGAGGACAATCTGTTCAGACGCTGAAAATTGCGCTTATGTTTTCACTGTTTCCTTCTAACTCGTACAACGGATTAAGCCCAAATTTTCACAGGTTTGATATTTCATCTTCCTGTATATGGTTTGATCACACGAAACATGAACACTGTCTGTGACTTTTTTGTCAGCTCCACCTATCCTGTATAATACCTTTAAAACTGCCTTGCTATTGAAATCAAAAGGCAGCCAGAGCACATCACCAATGCCAGCTTCCCTGTAAAACGTGTTTTTTAAAAGTTAGTGTAAACATTTTTTTTTTTACTTCGGATACTTGAATGCGCTGCTACAAAAAAAAATGTCCCACAAATCTTCTCCGTTAGCCCACAAGGAGACATTATCCAGGTACCAGACAACCAGCGATCCTCACCGGGAGTTTTTCCCAATTAATTAAGTTGCTAAAAATGGTTCCTGCTAAATCGCTCAACAAAGAGCAGCCCTCTCTGTGTTTATTCAGGTTTGAGTGTGTCTTCCCAGCCAAATTTGGACAGCCAAGATGGAATTTAGTCAAAGCAAATGTTGAAATTTGTTCTTTCTTTAGGCTGCAAAGTGTGTAGTATATGAGACAAGTCAGTTTGTTTGTAAGAGGACATGGCTGCTTAATGACCAGCGGTAACCGATACAGAAACTCGGATATTACTCCAAAGGTAGGGCCATATACTTCGGCCATGAACCTGACAAAAAATGTGCAGTTTCATAAAGATGGTAAATGGTGATAAGCATCCTGCGAAACTATCTCGCCTGAAATGCCCCCATTGGCGACAAGAGTATCTCAACAATTTTGACTCTCCAAAACTCACCCTCAAGGCGAGTTTTGGTGATTCAAATTTCCAAGGTGTCCATTTGTGAATGCTGTGGCTCTCACCCTCGATAAACGAGGATGGATTTGATAAACGTGGATGGATTTGATTTGCTCTTGATGATAGTACCACGACAGGTTTTTTTTAGCAAATTTTTTTTTGTTAATTACAGAACTTTGAGTCCACCATGCACCCTAGACCTAGACCGCTCGGCCGCGTCAACCCACAATAATTTCTCGATATTTATTTCCTCAAAGCGTTTATTTATAAACAAGGCGAACACATGATTGGGACCGTGAACAACTTTCAAGCCAAGTTGCAGTTTAAAAATGAGACCACCAGTTTCTAATCCCCCCCCCCCCGCCCCGCGACACTCTCCTTCCCCTCACAACAGCCTCTAGTCCTCATGAATACATCAGCCCATATACCGACTAATCTGTAGTAATTCAGGCTCACGAATCTACTTAATTAAACACAGTGATCCCTCATCATCGGCTAGCAGTCGCAACTGAGATTACCTACGTGCTCCAATTTCTACCACTAGCCTACATTCCAGTGGACGAGACTCACCCACTAATCAACCGCAGAACCTTGGCCCCCTCCAATGTTACAACTAAAAATTGAGCTGTGCATGCCAAACCAGCCCAGCAATGCTGGAAATGAGCTGAAGCTTTCATAGGAATATGGAGATCTGAAAAATTTAATTTGTCGAGAGGCCAGATGGTTGGTAACATTTTTTTCAACAACTGTCAATAATTGTATCAACCAGACACCACTAGAATTTACAGCAGCGCAAGCCGACTTTACATTTCGGTGTTGCGGGGCATTGGGAGAAGAGGTTTGGAAAGGGGGAGGGGTTTGGAAAGAGGGAGGGGTTTGACAAAGGGGGAGGGGTTTGGAATGGGGGAGAGGCTTGGAAAGGGGGAGGGGCCTGGTGGGGGAAGGGGAGTGAGGGAAGAATGTTCCCACATCCCTTAAAACAGAAACTAATTCTAAACATGTAGCTTCCCTAATATTTGGTAAATGAAATTAAAATCTTTCCATTGTGGTTTTGTTTTTTGTGAAAGGCATGAGTTTCTGCTTAGCTGCCTAGCCACGCTTAGCAAGTTTGCTCTATACAATCGACGACAGGTCGGGGGTGAGAAGGGCTGTATCCCCCCCACTCTGCCACTAAACCCCTGCACGGTCTTCAACGGGTAACAAGAACTCTACAGCAGTGACCATGTCCAATTATATGCCCCAGGGCATCTTGGATTACTGTCTTCTCAACGACAAAAACTCCTTCAGGAAAAAAGAGTAAATGGGGGCAGAGAAGTTTTCAGATCACAGCATCAAAGCTTTGGGTCTACCTATACATGAAACTCTGAAACTTTCAAAATCAACTGGCTTATTCAAGAACAGTTTCAAATCCTACCTGCGTAGAGAAGCATTTTGTGAACTTATTTTTTCTACTTAACCCTTTCGTTACCATAGGCGACTTTAGTCGACTGCACTCATACCCCCTCTTCCTTACCATTGGCGACTTTAGTCGATCAAGCTTGCACACAAAAAGGCACTCAAGCCTGAGCATAAAGGCCATTTGTAATAAAGTTGTAGTTTTGTCCATGTTCACCCTCCATACCCAAGCTTACCATCATTGGAAAGAGAGAGATCGGATCTTTCCAATGGTGGTAAAATAAAATAAGGTTGCTATTATGCAATCTCTTCAAATTGGAGTTGGAAGATCCAAAATGCCAAACACCTACGGAGCGCCATATGGTTGTGTACAAAAAAGTGTTTGGGATTACAGATTGCACTGAGGAAAGAAAGACCAAAAACTTTGACATTTATTGGACCAATCTCAATGAGTTTTAGATTATATGAAAGGGAATTCAATAAGGAAGAACTTTTGTTTTACTTTTTTTGCTGTAAAACAATATCTTCAAGGAGATAATGGAGTTTGTAAAAGTGGCCTTTGAACGAAAGCTTTCTGTTGTGCAAGAATGTGTGCTTCACGCTTGAGTGGTCAAACAATGCGGTCACCAGCGGTTGTTTATGTCCAAACAGTTCGGTAACGAAAGGGTTAATGTGGGTTTTTCTCTCTGCAGAGCAACGCCATGAGCGCCACTTGTGGCACACACCCGCGCTTAAGAAATGTCCCTTATTATTACTATTATTATTAAGTCTTCATTTTCCACAGGAAAATCGTAGCACGTGTGAAACAAACATGGGGTAGCGGTGGGGGAATAACAAACCCCCCCCCCAAGGAATTTCTAAGGTTTTATTTTCTGAGAATTGACTCCGTAGAGGGTGAGAAGGGTTTAAGAAAGCTACACAGCGACAAATATGAGTAAACAGGAACTTCAGTAGACAGGTCTTATGGATGAAAACCCTTTTAACACAATTAAGTTACAAGATGCTAGGGCCTTGCTTTCATAATCCCCTTCCTACCCACCCCCCCCCCCCCCCCGATACAGATTCGTTCAATAAATTGATCCAATTTGAGGTACTAATGACCGAAGGAGAACGGAGGACCTATCAATAAAGAGTGACTACCGTTCTCTAGTTGAGAACCCCTTTTAACACAATTAAATTACAAGATTTGTTATGGTTTTGCTCCCACCCCCCCCAACCCTGAAATGATACGGTTCAAGAAATGGAATGAAATGGGATTCCTGATGACCAAAGATGAGGGGCTTCACAGACAGTGCTGCATCACCTTGTACACCCCTAAAAGGTGCTCTATAAATTGGTCTCATATAAAACTTTTTTTATATTTTTTATTGCAAGTAATAAACCACAAAGGAAACTGACTGGGTAATTTTTTTAAGAATTTGGGTTTTAACAAAGAAAAAAGAAAAAATCTCCTTAAGGTGATCCCTTGGCTGCCGCTTCCCAGGTTGTATCGTAAACTTGTGTGTGATCCCTGGCTACACGGCAGCTAACGGTCGAATGGCTTCTGACTGGCACCCCCGAACAAAGATAACTAATAGGGAGACCGCCAACATAGGGCTGGATAGCTCATATTTAATGGGTCTATAAACTCCGAAGAGGAATTTTTTTACGCCAGTCAAAATGTCAAATTCAACGCTCTTTTGATTGACTATCATCCAAATTTAGGAATGAACTTAAAAAAATCTCTGTACAAAAATGTACAGACCTTGTACTTGAAATGTCATTGAGCAATTTTGGATTTTGACAAAAATTGCACTTGAAGTGTATCAAACACAGTGGCATTTGTACAACGTTTTAACCTGATCGTTTAAAGACTAATTTTTTTTCCATTTTCCATAAAGGACTCTATCTCTTGGAAAATGAGTGGACCACAAAACTGAGTGTGACTTCGGAGCCCCTGTTTAGTATACATAAAGACTAACTAGCCTTTTCTTAAAATATACAGACCGACGAGCATCTTTAAAACATTGTAATTACCAGGGTAAGTGGCTTTGCTTTGTATCGTAGAGTAGAGGTTATTGGATAGTAATTCCTACCAGCTACCCTTCCTTCTTCCGATCATCCAAACGCCCCCCAAAGTAAAAACGGCTTTCCAGCTCTTTTATCCCATCCTATTTTATTCAAAAGAGAAAATAATTGCATTGATTTTTTTTTAGGGGGGGAGGGGAGTTGTAATCAGTGCGCTATCTTTAACCCTCCAAACACCCCGTGGGATCTTTTTTTTTTTTTTTCCTTCTCTAAATCGCAATACTTTAAGATGCGCGATAAAGAAAACACCTGTATCACTACAGGACGAAAAATACTGAAGCGATCAGATCTCCGCAAAAATTTAATTAACGCTTTATCGGGTTTAAGCCTCCAGCGGCATCAACCCTATGAACAAGAGGACCGTGTAGATTCTCCCCTAATTGGATTGTGGGATGTAGAAGCTCGGGCCGGAGAACAAGGGTAAAGCTTTACACGGTGGGGTTTTTGGTTTCTCCACCACCAGGCTGGTTTGCGTTTGTCAATGCGTGAGAATGTCGTCGGTAACTAGACTCCGGCTACCGACAGATTCGCGATGGATTGTGTAATGGAAGACAGGGAGTGTTGTATATAAATAGTGGCTTGTTTCGCGTTGACACAACATAAGAAGGATCCACTTAGGGGTGGGGAAGGTTGAGGGAAACCGCTCGGACTTCTCATAAACATTATCTGGCTGGAAAGATCTGCGACTCTGAAAACTCTAAGATATTGTACTATTTCATGAGAAGACTCGACATCTATTGTACTGTTTGCAGATATCTTCTTACAGTGGTCAAATGGACTGCTACACATCCAAAGGCCTGTTAGGAATTTGTTTCTATTTGGCATCACTTTTTAGGATTTTATTTCTCACAAATACAAAAGTACAAGACTTTTAGAGAATTTTTTTTTTTTTTTCCAATTTTGGATGCAAAATAGAGGTGTGGGTAGAGGTGCTTCTGTAACTCAGGTTCCAACCTCACCTCTCTGAACAAAAAACTGTTTTCAGAACTTACTTGATTTTCTGTGTTTCTTCATTTTGATTTTTCCCACCACCTCTAGGAACATCTCCACATCAGCTTGTTCCCGAGCTCTGGGGAAAAGGCACCCACAGGCAAATGCAAATGGCTTGTGGATTTTTGTTTTCACAGAACTTGGGAAAGTACCGAGTATTACAGTGCTTAAATACACAGGGTAAAAACAAAATTTGTATTACTACTATTACTATTAATACTATTTATTTAGCCCTTGTTACACAAAAACATCAATACAGTCAGTCAAAATAAGATAAAACTGAGTTTATGATGAAAGGACTTAAGCCGTTGAAAGCGCCCCCTTGCCGTAAAAAAAACCTACCTGGTCAATTACTGATCCTGTCAATTTCAGCCTTTAAGTCCATGCAATCAATAACCAATGGTTCATCGTGACGAGGGCATACTCGGTACGATGGATAACGCACTCCCATGGGTAGTCAAGTTTAATTAGTACGCCCTAAATAAATGGAAGATCTGAAAGGTGACAAGGGTGTCCGTAACCTTACACTTAAAATGTAAGAGGAGTCTGTATCCGTAAAACACACTTGTTGGCTTCTGATTTCAGCTAAAATGTGGACGACTTAAAGGTACTAATCAGGATCGATAGAGCTGACAAAATAGTCACAGACAGTGTCTAGTCAATGCATGATCGGACAAGTCCAGCGGTCTTGTGTATGTATTCAAATGTTGGCTTTCAGTCTGTTAAATATAACTCTGTTTGTTTATTGAAGAATACTGACCCGTCATACAAATGGGATATCGTCTCTTTACAGTGCTCGAATTTCAAATTCAAACAGTTCAATTAGGCCAAGTAAAATAAGAAACGAGTTTCTTGCCCCGCCCGCCTCCTTTTTGGCCGCCGCCTCCTTTTTTTAACTATTTACTTCTTCTTTTTTTTCAGGGGGGAAAATGAAAAAAAGAAGAAAAAAAAAAAGAAGGAAATTTGACTAAATAAAATGATTCAAATCATTTGTTTTGTCATGCATTGCATCAGAACACTCAAATAGCACAAAATCTGTGACTAAATATACTTTGGCCAGCCATGTTTTGCATGGCGGCCATCTTGGAAAAAATAGCTAAAATTTGGAAAATAGTAAATAGTAGCGCCCTGCCTCCTCCTTTTTTTTAAAAGTCCGGACGAGAAACTCGTTTCTTATTTTACTTGGCCTTATTAAACTGTGTCGCTAGGCGTTTTGTGCTTGTTTTCCTTCTCAATTCAATTCTGGTTTTGTAAACAAAATTCTGGTAAAGTAAATAATATTTTGAGCTACAATGCAGTCTTGTGAGTTTTCCCCTCCAAAATTGAGGCCCTGGGGTCGATTTCACAAAGATAGTCCTAACTTAGGACTAGTCCTAGGAGTTATTAAAAACTTAAGGCTAGTCCTAAGTTAGGATGAGTAACTCGTCCTAACTCAAGATAAGACTAGTCTTAACTCTTTGTGAAATCCACCCCTGGCCCAGTAAAAATGATGAGCTGCGGTCTTGTGCATTTTTCACCCAAATTTAAGCCCTGACTGAGGGGTAATTGTTTTACCTTTATTTTAAAATGAACTCTCAAGAACCCCTAGTCACCCCCCCCACCCAATCTTCCCCAACAAACACTTTTCCCTCTCAGAGATACCCCACAGTTTTCTCTTGTTATTGCACAATGTACACAGTAAGTGCAGCAAAACAGGCTCGGTGTTAACATATTCGCATTCCGTTGCCGAGATCTCAGACAGCGTTCGGGTGACGCCGTGAAAATTCACACGCCGAGAATCCAGCCAATCAAAACTGAGTGAGGTACGCTCCCTTTGTGTTAAAATTCCGAAGGGCAGATTATAAGAATTCACATAAAAATATTTTAGCGGGTAGGTTTACAGTGTTGGTTTTTCGACAGGGAACAGTTCATTCATAATATTTCAATACTTAAAATAAACTTAATGAATGGTGAGGCTATTGAACGTTTGGTCAATAGCCTCACCTTCGACCCCAGCAGTCTCTCTCTTATAAACATTTTTGAACATTAAAAAAAAATGAGGTGTTTTTTGTTTTTGTTTGTTTGTTTGTTTTTTTTTGCATGGGGGGGGGGAGGGGCCCCTCAAAACTGGTTGCTGAAATAACATTTATAGGGACGAATGATGGTCATTTCCAAAATTATTTTTATATCTGTTCATATCTTGATTTGGATTGTTTCTTTGAACATTTGGAATAATGGAATTAATGTTGTTTACACACCGAAGTGTCTTTCCTGTAAAGGTAGTATACAAGATTGGATAGTGCTCACAAAATAGTCGCAGACACTGTTCATGTTTTGTTTGATCAACCACGTACATGAAATAATAAACCTGTGAAATTTTGGGCTTAACCCTTGTGTGAGAGTCAGGAGAACATAGTGACACACCATGCACAGTTTTCAGCACGTAAACACATTGTCCTTAATTTGGGTTGTTACAGCCGAAATCAACTGTTGCATTTGTTAAGGTTTTCTCCAATTAATATGAGTTCATTTCGGAGGGATATATTTCACAGAGAAAAAAAAATAGCATGACTTTCATAACCAGCAAGCTTTCAGAATAAAAACTAACCACTGGTGCTTTTTCTCTTTAGCAATCCTGTATAACATCTTTAATAATTTTTTATTATTTTTTTTTTAAATCGATGATCTTTAATGCAGAAATGCGAGAATATCACATTTCAGAGTGAAAAAAAAAAAAAAAAAAAAAAAAGCTGTATCCCATTTCAAGTTGTTTTTTTTCTTTCTCCTTTGAGGATGATTGTTTTCTTGATCAATATCATCCAGGCTGAATTGCCAGAATGTGTAATGTGACGATAACCAGACTGTGCTGCACGAAATAAAGCATCCCCCCCCCCTCAATGACCCCACAAAGTCAAGTTACGGCAGCGCATTGGTTACCCACTTTGCCGAGAAAATTATTGTCAAATTTCACCGCGAGTGCGAAACTTATTCACCATGAAGCTGATGACGGCGTAGCTTTCGTTACATAGTCTAAAAAAAAAGCTTGTAATATGTATTTTGGATGACTTAATAGAATGTCCGGTCTTGAATTATGGAAAATGTGCCATGAGACACTCCTGGTATGTCACAGATATGGTGACATGTTTATTGATAACTAGGGGGAACATTTTGGTTCTTGGAAAAAAAAGTAGGAATTTGTTTTTAAGCGCAACGGCCGACCTACTTGTTCATATGGTTGTACAGGCTGTGATAGACTTTCCAGGCTACTTAATCAGAGGTTTTTTTCTGATTTTTCTGAGGGCAAAAAAAGGGGTAGAAAAAAAAACCCACCGGAAATTAGACTAAAGTAGGAAGAGTGTCATGCCTGTTGGTAAAACTTGCTGGCCTGGAATTTCAACTTAGAAAGGGCAAGGCCATTTTTTTCATTTTGCAAGAGGTTTTTTTTTGTTAAAAGGGCATCAAGGCCAAGACTAGGGCAACAGAGGGCCATGGTCTCCGTGGGTGGCCTTCGTGTGAATTCCTGGCCTGAACTTGTACGACGGCATTATTAAATTTTGCTTGCCTGGAAAGCTTTGAATGATAGGGCTCCTCACTATCTCAAAGAAATTCTCTCACCATATACGCCAACTCGCAATCTTCGCTCTACAAACCAACTTCTTTTAACTGTCCCTAAAACAACCACTTCCAACAGCGTTCGCGCTTTTTCTGTATCTGCACCCACACTCTGGAACTCTCTTCCTTTACATATCCGAGCTACAAAGTCTCTGGACATTTTCAAAACATTGCTAAAAACTCACTTATTCAATATTTCTTATGATTGACTTTCTGTTTGTTATTTTTTTACCACTTGTTTTTGCCGACACGTTTAAATGTAAATCTGTTTTATTCAATGTGCTCTTATTTCTTTCTAAGCTACGTAATTTGTTACTCTGTTTTTTGTTTTTATGCGCCTCGGAATAAGTTTAGTCTTAGATAGATGGCACTTCACAAGTTTTAATTATTATTATTATTATTAAATTTAAAGTGAGCACCAACCCACGTTTTCACGCCTAGAAAAAAGAATTGTACCACTGTTCAGGGGAAATGAAACCTAAAACCTACACATTTTATTTACTTTTATTGCATGCCCCGAGTTGCACAATTGGAGAGGCCTGAAAATCATTCAAAATAACACAAAAATGTACATCTTTGACTATCTTGGCGAGGCAGAAAAGAATAGTCTGAACAAGATCGGGGTACACGCTATAGTATAATGCCACACCTCCACTAAGCAAATTTCTAGCAGGGAACCAGGCAGTCACAATACACATCACATGATCCCTCTGGCTGGTAACCCGTATCCACGAAACAAATTGTTCACGCTAGAACATTAAAATATTTAGGAAAAAAAAAACAACAACAACAAAACCAACAGAAAAGAAAAAATGTAAACACTTTGGGAGTTTACGGACGTTATAAAACATTAGAGTGGAAAATAATCCATTGCTTCTCAGTCAACACCCACCACACCAACCCCCCCCCCCCTCAAAAAAAAAAAAGAAAAGAAAAGAAAACCAGCCTAGAAACAATCCAGTGGGTTTTAAGAATCGTCTCCTCTCCTAATGAAGTTGCAAACTCAAGCTATATTATCATGGCAAATGCCCGCCCCCCACTCTTTCCACTCCAGCCACGTGTGTGTGTACACGCACGGGTAGTTTTCCCGAGGCTGGCACTTATGTTTATGCTGTTCAAACGGAGAGAGAAAGTACCCTGCACTGGCCAAATCTTGTTGACCGTTTCCAATTCTGGTTGGAACTTGATTCCTCGCTGGTGAGTCGAACCACGTACGTGAGACTTCTAACTACATCTACAAGGAGGATCATCAACGTCTTCTAAAGACTAGTGTACTTCTTGAGAGTACAGATACTTTGGGTGAAGAGCCTCATAATGGAGCATGAGTGCGTGGTCTTAGATGAAGCCTGCAGACTCAGATCCTCGAGGAGTCCGATCTGTTGTGCAACCCAATTAAATTCCCTCTTTAAAATGACGAAAATAACCCATGAGTACATCTTGGAGTCGGGTCTAATCTATTAGGGATGCCCGTGTAAAGTGTGCTTAGGAAGAGATCCCTTTTGGACAGTGACAATAGTTTGAAAACATTCCTTGCTGTCTGACCATCCTACAAATAGTTTTTTGAATGATGGATAATAATCTTCAATATGACTCATACCACAGTGCAGAGTTAACCCTCTTACTTTCTGACCATTCAATATTGTCCACTGTGGTTTTGAATGGTAGATAAACTATGCCAGCCTGTAATATGACATTATGAGGCGAATGCATTTACACATTACACAACAACCCTCTTACTTTCTGAACCTTCAATATTATCCACCGTGGTTTTGGATGGTAGATAAACAGCCTCGCTACCATGGGCAGCGCGTCGTATCGATACATCTTGTCGCTAAACCCCTGGTAGGGAAACACCAAAAACCAATGCTGATTGGCTAACCAAAATGTGCTGCTTTGTGTACACGCTTGTTGAAAACATTCAAGCGCTTGTAGGACGCTTGTCGGGCGCTTAGTACGCGCGTGTAAAAATGCACGTATTTTGATGCAATACATTTCAAATGAATCATGTTTTTACATGGTCACCTTAAACTGCATACAGTTAAGACGTATATAAAGATCGAAAAAGAATGAGAGGGGTCAGTTGCTCCATGACTTGATGCGTCCTTTGACAGCGCGCTCTGCGTAGTCTCTAACACAGAATGGATCAACTACAGGACTAATTAAAATATCCAATATATTTGGATGTTTTAAAGACACACTTCCAGGGGTTACAACCGAGCAAGAAAACAAAATGGCGTGTCGAGATCGTACACCACTGGGAACGAGGTTGGTAGATAAACTATGCCAGCCTGTAATATGACATTATGAGGCGAATGCATACACACATTACACACTAACCCTCTTACTTTCTGAACCTTCAATTTTATCCACTGTGGTTTTGAATGGTAGATAAACTATACCAGACGGCAATAAGATATCAGGTGGTGAATGCCTCTACACAGTACACAGTCAACCCTCCTACTGTCTGACCATTCAATGTCATTCACTGTCATTTTAAATGATATATAAACTGTGGTGAATCATCTAGCACAGTTATGTACACAGCTATTCCCATGCAGTAATTAGACATTTCAACGCCTTATTTGTTAAATTTAAAGCAAATTTTGACGACTTATAAATAGATAGTAAAAACCTCTTCAACTAGAACCATGGATTCTATTAAATTTCCATCTTCCTAATCACTCCATTTCAAACATGATTTTACAAGGCATTGAGGCACTAGTTAACCACACGGAGATTGTTCGTCAGCCTCGTTTAAAGTCTGCCTCCTTCACTAATTAATTACTCTTTCTCCTTCCTCCCACATTTGATTTTGTCCTTCATGTTCCCAACCTCTTTGGAAAACTTTTAAAAAGTTTAAATAATAAACAAAAAAACAATAAATATCTCTTTAAAAATTAAAAAAGTAAAGAAGATAAGATGTTGAAAACTGCTTACCAACCAAAATGAGCTACGTTATTAATGCAAAACAGGCCTCACAATTCGACCCTATGGCAGCGTCTCGCTCAAAGGCTTTGCAATAAAAACAGAAACTGCTCAGAACGAAACGTGAGGCCTTTAACAATTTTTTGCAAAAATAATAAATAGTCACAAATACGAGGACAATCTAAACCGTGCTTGAACCATCCCAGACCCCCCAAAACAACCTCTCTTTTTTTAATAGAAAACAATCTATCCAAGCTCTTGCCTAGGACAAGTGTAATCGGAGTTTATCCTTCTAGATGGAGCGGAGATGAACAAAATGCCAACCCGTTGGACAAAAGGGCATCTGATTGAGCAAGCTGTTTCACAAATACCCGCAAGTGGCCGTCTACCCTCTAATTGCTCTGGTACTGTGTCGCCAAACATTGACCAAATCTTATTCCCCCCACAGATAGTATCGTTAATCTCGGGCCAATATTGAACCATTCTTTAAAGCTTGTTTGCCAGACGTGTTTGACTGTTATTTCTGAGATAAATCATGACCGGACTAAGTTTTTTGAAAAGTGAAATTTATAGCTTCGCGATAACAAATTTAAATGTTTCAGGAAATAAAATGAACTGAAAGTGCCCCAATATATTGTTTAGTAGCCTCTAAAGTAGAGTAAGAGATTAGTAGAGTCTCTACAAGGAATTCTTAAAGAAAACAATTTTCCAAAAGGAAATCTGAAATAGATGTAATAATTGCAATGGGGATAAAGAATATTAGTATTATTATATTTATTTTTTTTATTTTTTTACAAAGAGAAATTTTGAGAAATAATGTTAAGAGACGGTGTTAATAATATTTTTAAAAACCCAGACAACACATTCCCAGGGATGCACACTTTGGATTAGATGAGTTTACAAGGTGATGGCTAGAATTATGAATTACGGTGGCTGGATTGCTTGTGACTGAACAGTTAGTCACCCAAATTGTTCATTTACAATACCCTTACATGTACAAAGTGGGGCATCAACATTTAAAATCAGAACTTCTTTAGACTCAACGATGCTTACTAGCATTGAATATCAGGGCTTGAATTTTGGGGCAAATAAATATATCCAAAAGACCACCGGGCTTGGATCTTAATTTTTTTTTACTGGACCAGAATCAAAATGAGTTGAACAAGCACAAAGAGAAATTTCATCTAATTTGTCTGATGTCTAAGTGTACTTTGACCACCGGACTTGAGTCCAGCCGTGAGTTTACTGGCCCGACGCTAAAACCACTGGCCTCGGGCCGGCGGTCCAGTGTCAATTCCGAGCCCTGAATATGAGATGGGTGTTGTACAAAAATGGAGGGGAGGGGCAGATTGACGAAAAAATATATTTCAATATCCAAGCAAAAAAAACAAACCTAAAAACTTTTTGTGTTTGCCTTCTCCTTTTTCCACACAATATATCCCCCTATTAAGTCTGTCTCATTCACCGATTAAATATTTGTTCTCCCTCTTCCACCTTTGATTTTGTCTTTTGTGTTTCCAACCTCTTTTCCAAACCAGCTCCGTCACTCTACCCCCCCTTCTGTCTCCTCCATTGTTCATCCCTTGCTTTTTCTGTGTGCTTTCTGCCTCTCTCTCTCTCTCTCTCTCTCTCTCTCTCTCTCTCTCTCTTTCTCTCTCGATGAGGGAGGGTTGTAGTGGTGGGATTGGAAACGAGGAATTTACCCCCCCCCCCCCATCCTCCTGGCGTCATCACCCATGCTAAATACACCAAGCGTTTGCGCCATTTTGGGAGTCAGCTTCTCCCTGTGTTAGTACAGTGAACTTCTTTCAGCTCTCAAAGAAATGGCAGACAATGGAGCAGACTGTAGCCACATGTGAGGTCGGTGTGTAAGTGGTCCACAGGGACGAGGGACAAGGGACTAGGGATGAGAGAGCGGGTGATGGAAAGGAATCCATACTAAAGAGGGCCTGGACAAACACAATGTATATTTGAACACTGTGACTTTGAAAGCCTGACCCCCATTTTGTTTTTCTCCCATTCAAATCAATGTGAACCCAAACAGAGGCTGGAAGGGGAAATTAGTCTGGTCCTGTTTTGGTAAAATGAGATTAAGTATTCAAACCTTCTATTGAAACACAGAGAACAAGACACACACTTGTGCAGCATGCAAAAAAGTGCTTAGCACTGCACCATCCTTTTTCTTATTATGACAGCGAGGAAATGGCACTCCTTATCTAATATCTCATATTTACACCGAGCAAACAGAAATCTCAATTTGGCTTGCAACTGGAGCCCGGACAAATTTGACAAGTTACGAGCGTCAATCGACTGCCATTTTGCAGTCAATAAGGCACAACCCTCTGCATTTTAGTATAAAAAAAAAAAACCTCCCTCCTGTTAATTGCTTGTTAAACAAGTCAAGATCAATGAGCCAATATGTTTCTTATGGTCGGAAACACACTGTTCAGGATAAGAAGATTTCTTGGAAAAGAAAAAGAAAAAAACATGTACGAGGTGCATTCAATTCACTAAAGTGGTTTGAATGCATATGCTTTTAATCTATATTTATCTCAAATCCCAAACCGCCAGGAGAAGTGAGTCAAACGCTTTGATATTCAAGATACTCCAATCGACAAATGTGTGCATGCCATGGAGGAGACTTATACCTTCACGCAACACACTGACTGCCATTTTTTCTTGCTGGGCCAAATTTCACAGAGCGGCTTAAGATAGCAGATATTGCTAAACAGTTTTCTGCTAAGCAAAAATAAGCAGGATACAAGTTTCAGGCTGTTCATGGGGAATGGTATCTTGGCTGGTTTCCTTACTCTGGTAAGCATATTTTTGTAACTAAGCAGAGCTGTATAAAAATGGGCCCTGGTCTGTGGCCACTACATGGAATTAAGGTTGTAAAAATGACCAGCTGTTCAATTTTTAGCAAAAGAGATTGCAGGATACCAGTCACAATTCATTATGAATTGCATAGCATCTTGGCTGGTAATCCATTTCTACTAAGCAAGCTTTTGTTTGTTCTTAATAAAAGGGCACTGGATCCAATTCCATAAAGCTGTTAAGCAGAAAATATTGTACGTCTCTGCACAGCAAAAGTTAGCAGGGAACCAATCACAGACAAGGAATATACATCACATGGTATTTTGGCTGGTAACTGATTTCTGCTGGGCAAGAAATTTTTGTCTTAATCATTTTTTTTTTTCGGGGAGGTGGGGGGGGGGGAGCTTAACAGTCTTTAAAAAATGGGCTCTGATGTCTTTTTTTTTTTTTAACTGAGCCCAATTTCATTCTGCGCTTACACCCTACCACGGCCCATAGAAGTACGCACTTTTTTACAGGGTTTCGTAAGCGCAGCATTCTTGGGCCCTGATTTTAAAACACCCTTTTCAAGGAAAGTGTAATCATCCACCCCCCTGCGGTATGAAGTTTCCAAGCGTGAAATTACCAAAAGCATGAGGGAGGTTTTGAATTTCCCAAACTAATTTTTTGATAGATTTTAAATCTTGCAAAACATGAGACGGGGGGGCATCGAGTTGCCATGGCAACAAAGGATCTGGGGAGAGAGGCAAGGAGCGTGAATGTGACAAAAACACCATCGCGTATATTTCTGTAGGGTTTGACGTTTTAACGGTGTGCTTACAGGCGGAAAAATTATGCGAGGTTTATTCACTATGTTCTCCAGACTCACACAACAGATTCAGCCCAATTTTTTTTTTTACAGGTTTGTTATTTCATGTATATGGGTGATCACGCAAAACACGGACACAGTCCGTGACTATTTTGTCAGCTCTACCAATCTAGTGTAATACCTTTAAAATCAAAGTATACCTTTGACTTTCGGAACCATTCGAATGTTCTTATCCCTTGTCAATGTAGAAGTACACAATAAAACTAACCTGTGACAATTTCATTTCAACAGGTGGTAGAGGTTTTTGAGATATTGCCGAAAATCTGTAGTGGTTAATGACCTCGCAGGAAGAATAATCCACACAATTGTAACACACACAATCAGCTGTTCTGGAAAACGTTTCACACGCATGAAAGGTTTCTCAGTGAGAAACCTTTCATGCGTGAAACCTTTTCCCAGATTGAAATTGTTTTGAAAAATCCTTTCTCTAAACAACGTCCCTAAAATGTTATACATTATCAACAACTGCAGTGCTTACCATGTAAATTTTTATGGTCATAATTTTTTGTGCATAATTACCAAGGGTATACCTTCCCTTTAAGCTGCTTGGTTACATGGGTGTATCAGTTTCAGAGTAGAGCTTCTGGTTAGTGCTCATGACTCTGGCATAACTCACCAGGGAGCATGCTGTGAAACCACTGGGGTTTACCCTAAAAATAAACATCGGCTAAATGAGGCCATGGGATGGTTTTATTCTCTAACTGGAATAGAATAATTTAAAGTCGACAGCAAATATCAGCATTTTTTTAGTCAACTGTTACAACTACACATGTCAATGGAACCTTTGTCATACCGGTACTGAACTTCAAACATCAAAGGCAGGGTACAGTTTCGGTCATTGTCAGAGACAAGTATTCTGACTTGGTGTATCCCAACAAAGGCATAAAATAACAAACCTGTGAAAGTTCAGACTCAATCAATCAATCAAGTTGTGAGAGAATAACGAAAGTAAAAATGCCCTTATTGCATCAAATTGAGTGGTTCAGATGCCTGAGAAAGGCTTCATTATGTCTGAAGCCTTACTCAAATTCAAATGTTTTGGTGAAAATTATCTCTTGCTCTATCTAAACTACACTACCTCAAAGGTGGTCGATCTCACAAATTTCTATATTATTAACAGCTCTTCAGTGTTCCTTACCAAGTAAAATTTTAAGGTCATTAACTCGTAGAATAATTACCAAAAGTATACCGTGTCTTTAAGTCATCATTAATTACAAAAAAACTTTTTAACTACAAGTAATTGTAGAAGTAATTAGCTCCATTGCACTGAAACAATGCCCAACTTAACTAAGTCTGATAGTACTAACTCAAGCTATATAGTCCAGCTTTAGTCAAATTTTACTTGTTCAATCCAAATCTACTCTATTCTAACGTATTCTTTATTCTTTATTCTATTCTAAATTTATGTTAGAAACATTTAGTCAGGGAAATCAATGAATGTACCCCTTCAAAAATAACAAAAAATCCCCCCTCCTACTAAAATGTGCTGACCTGAACAGTACCTTACAAAACAAACAAAGCTTTTGTTTCGATCAGATGAAGACTAACGAGGATCTTTTAGTGTCAGTTGACAAAGAAACATTAGACAGGATTTCCTTAATGTCTTCGGTTGTTTTAACAAGACCAAAGTCCAGAATAAAAACATTCCTAAATGATTCTCAAACCATCCTCCGTTACCTTTACAACAGAATGCTCCTCGCTAAAAAAAATAATAAATAAATTGAGCGCTGGCATCTCGGCAAAGATGAATTCCTGTCACATCCGTTGCGTGGGATGTCAAGTGTTTTCCCAGCTATGCTTTCAGTGAGAGGCAAACTTTAACTGTTATTCTTACACCTGTTTTTTTCTAACTTATGTATATATTTGCTATTGAATCTGCGTAAATGTTTTTTTTGTGCCAAATGCTCTTAGAGGCAAACTGTGGGACAGACCAGATACTTCATTCTTGTATTTAGGGGAAGATGGTTTTGCCTTTTTAGGAAAGGGCACTTCTAGCCTACTGGAGAAAGTGTCAGGCTCATATTTTGGGAAAAAAAATCCACAAGACCGTAGGCTAGGGCTTGTAGCTCAGAATTTTTACTGGACCAGTGTTTTATTTCACAAGACCAGGTTCAAAATGAGAAAAGACGTGAAAATTCCAGCATCAAAACGACGACTCAGTTTTTCCATTTAAACTCGGGTTTGTATAAGAAGAGAAGATTTGTCTCATTTGTCTGATGGGTAAGTAGGCTTTGATACTCAACTGAATTGAAAGATATTTATCAGACTCAAATATTATATTATAAATACTATATTGATAAATGCAAGACCCTTGTCCAGAAATTGAGTTTGCTGGACCGACACTAAAATCACTGGAATGGGGCCTGTGGTCCAGTGTCAAATACCAGCCCTGGTTTTACTTGGACATTTTAAAGGGCAACGGCCAGGGTCATGGCAGTGAAAAAATGGCAGTTCAGGTATTTTGTTTTTTCCTCTCAATAATATTTTTCCTGAATTTTACAATCCTATTCTAACATCTGAATGCATCCGTCTTCTGACGCTGAAATACAAAACAATTTGGGACGAACAAAGACAAAATTGACTAGAGCGGGAAATGAACCTGTGACCAGATTAACGTGCCCGTGCCGGTGCTCCACTAACTCTACTAGCAGCCCTATGTTGGCAGTCACCCTAATTTGTCAATGTTCCGTCCCAACTTGACAATTGTCCCAACTATAGTTGGGACTGGTCCCAACTTGAGTGTTAAAGTTGGGAGATCCCAACTATAGTTGGGATCTCCCATAGAGTTCAACAGGATGGACACCGTGGTCGATCATGCATGGATTTCTGTGTGACACTACTGCAGCTGATGCAATCGGCGTTAATTTAACAAGATTCTTTATTTCAAACCCGGGTCTCGGCTCTGTACCAACTCATGTCAAAACTGATGATTGAGCTAGAGCCGGTCGAGGTAGAATTCTACCTCCATGGCTAAACTCCCGGTGTGAAAACATGTAGTGTTTTTAGAGGGCTCTGACAGCGGCCTCATGCTTTCAGTCTCAAAGTAGGCTCACGCATTTAGTTTCCCCTCTCTCGGAAAACCAACATTTCATCTCATCTAAAACATTCTTAAGGGAAAGTGGTCTTAAAAACTATACATACTATGAAACTTACAGGTTTCAGTTTATTCATGGGGGTGAGTTGTGTTTACTGAGATCCCAACTATAGTTGGGACGCCCCAACTTTAACACTCAAGTTTGGGACCAGTCCCAACTATAGTTGGGACGATCATCAAGTTGGGACGGGACATCAATATCTTTGTTTGGGGGTGCCAGTCAGAAGCCATTCAACCTATACCTGTCGTGTAGCCAGGGATCCCATCCAAGTTGACATGTTTGCTAGCGGCAACAGAGCATTCACCTTCAGGGGAAAATGCAACGTTTTTATTTACTTGAAATAAATAAAAAAACCTTAACATATGACATTTTTCCTATAAAATCAATTGTCCTCATCACATCTGCTTGACATTTGAATTCTCAAGAAATAAACTCTCACATGAAAATCAGTTTTCGAAGAAAACACATTTTTCAGCTGACATTTCTCCCAACATTTAACAAGAACTAAACTCCTCAAATTCACTGGCTACGGAGGGCATCCTTGCAGTTTACCAAGGACTCTAAGTTACTCCTTCCCCGTGGTTTTACACCCCCATCATGCCATACAGTAACCAAATAATTTGTTTACTTTCACAGACAGCAGAAATTCAGTGGACATCTTTCTGGAAAGAACGGATCGCGCTGGGAAGTAAAAAAATTGCACTGTTCTTCACAGTGAAGTCACAGGTGCATTTTGTTATGATTTATTTACCCACCCACTAAGACAAGCAATTAATCAATCAGTTAGGCAAGTGTTGCATCAAAGGATGTAGCCGGCTAAATCAATTCTCTCAGGGAAGGTAAGTAAATTAATTCTTGTTCCCAAGTTTCCAACAATTAACTCACCATTCTACCATTTTGAAGTTTCATCAAATTCCGAGGTCAAGTTCATACAATAAAACATGATTTACCGTCAGTCACTTTATTTTGATTGATGAAACCATGAAAGGCAACAGTAACTTTGGGGTCTTCTCAACTGCCATTCTCTCAACTTGTGACAACATTATGGAAATAATTATCGTATTCCGACCTTAATTTAACCTTGCTGGAGGAGTGCCAAAAAAATAACACCCCTTCAAGTTTGTGAAAATGTATAATTATTTGCTTTGATCATGTAAAAAAGATAACAATTCACCCAAACTGAATTTTTTATTTTTTATTTTTTATTTCACTTTTTTAAGCTCTCCTCAACTATTTAAGGAGAGCATTTTTTTCTTAACTGAAGGACTGGGAAATGTAGGCCTACATTTATGTAAAATTTCCAGAGGATTATTTCTCTGCAAATTTTATAAGCGGTGAGCTTTCTCCTTGAAAGTAATGAATGTTTTCATTTTAAAACTTTCTTTAAATTTCCATTTATTACCAACCGGTACTTTCTAGATGATATCAAAAAGCCAGGAGATTTTTTTTCTCTTTTTTTTCAGGGGAGGGATGGAATAAAACAGACTGTGTTTTTACAAGAACAAGTGCAGAAAATTCCACCCCAAACATAATGAATGCAGTTTTACAATTCCCCAATTGTTAAAAATTCAGAATTTTCCTGTGATACAGTAAACCAACATCAACTGCTGTACTATTTTCCTTTCAAACAGGGTAAAAGTGAACATTCTAAATGGACATGTACTAACGCAGTCTGACGCCCAGAGATTTATTACAACACACACCCCATGAGGGATTTTTTCAAAGTCTGTTTGCGTGCGTAATCTTGCTGTAAACGGTCTTGAGGGAGCACAAAGGGGGCAAGTGGCTAAACTGCACTTGTCACGGCATGTATAAAGTCTACCCAAAGAAATGCGTGCTGTCATCCCTTTGCTTTATGCTGTCATCTTAGCTTTCTGTCATGCCTCCCACAATGAATGGGCACAGGTTTGGCAAGGGGACAATGGGGTGAGGTGGGGAGATGGGGACTTAAATTCCGTTGTAAGATGGTGTGATTTACTAAACCGTCAGTTACCACTTTCCATTATGAACAGTGTACTGCACTATGTATAAAATACAAACTGTTGTTTTTGGTACCTGAGATTGAATTTTTGTGTTATTATTTGTTTACTTTTTTTCTCTAAACTAGCACAAATGACCTAGCATCAATAGGAGACAGCCAGGGGAGGAGTTTAGGGTAGACACCAGCACTTTCGAAAGAAGACATCAACATTTTTAAAGTGTTTTTTAACACTTACACTCAACTTAATAAAAATCCATTTTACCTTTTAAAAATGTTTTTAACAAATTTTCATTTTCTTAAAATAGCTTTTGATGAATTTCCATTTTTTTTAAATGGTTCAATGCCCCCCCCCCAAAAAAAAGGAAAACTAACATTTGTTGTACTTACAAAATGCAAAACGTAATTTTGTTCATTTGTGGCTGTACCTCATGCTTTTTTTCACCAAATCAACCAAGTAGGAGCTAAAAGTAGCATGTGCATTTGCATTTTATCTTTAAGCCTGGAATCCGTAAAGTCAACGTGTTCATTTGCCTACAGTTCTTTTGCTCATCGGAGGGGAAATCGCTTGCGGGTGCAAAATTGTCCTCCTATACTACAACGGCAGATCGATTATAGCAGTGAAATCTCACCAAGGGTAAATATTCTGCCCAGAATGTCAAATGTTTTAGATTGGTTCAATCTGTGGGTGGGGATGTTGGGAGAGAGGAGGAGGAAAAGAGGGGAGCTTGAGGACTTTTGGTCTTTAATTGGGCCTCAAAGATGCAAGAAATGAAAATGTTTTAAATTCAATCTGCTCACGCTTTTAAAAAGAGTCCACACCCCACAAAGAACAAATATTGATGGGGGGTACTTTTTGCTCTTTGAACAGGACTCAAAGATGCAAAAGATAAAATGGTTTTAAATTTGAATGCTTTTAAAAAGAGTCTACACCCTCATAAGGACAAATATCCAGACCCAACAAATTAGGCTTACATGTTTTGCCCGAATAAATCCTGTAGTCTACCTTGAAGGAGTTCACGTCTTATCAGACGTATCCAACTACATTTAATCCAGTTGAATATTTATATAGGAGTATGATTAAGCTCCCAATACATGCTATTTTTTAACCTTGTTTTGATAATGACTGAAGATGGAGACTAGACTGATGGAGACAATCAGTATCTCACCGTGAAGGACGTTGTACTTGTACCGTTCAACAACAAAAATGACTTTAAACCTTTTAAGCTCTTGCAGAGGGAAAAATCAGTCAAGCATGAGGCCAAGTAATTCACAACAACCTCTTAGATTAAGTTTCTACTTTATCGTTACACCGGCAGGAACTGTATTCTTGGATCCTTTCTGCATGATCCCCACAAAAAAAAACTTCTCGTGCGTGTGGGATGTGAACCCTGCAAATTATTACATCTAACAAACTGCTTGTGGTTCCCACTGCTACATGTAGGTACAGATTTCCAACTGGGGCTCCTATCACCGTGCATATAGCTCGGCATTCAACTAGAATGCAGGGGTTGTGGGTTCGCATCCCACCTGCGTAAACTGTGGATTTTTTTCAAGGACTTGAACATTTTTTGTTTAAATTGTTGATTTGTTCAGAACTGATCACTAACTTTGATGAAAATTTCACGTGAACGATCTCAGATAACATCTGTAGGCTGGTACAAAAATAATAATTTGGGAGGCTAATCATCCTTACAACTAAAGAAGACGAGTTGCAAAGGACGAACGTCATTGTTGAGGCTACATATTATACTTAAATCTTCAACCTTTGGTGTAAATGCTTTTTATTATGTAGTTCATTTTCTTATCTGTTATTTTGACATAAACTGTTACATTGTCTCTACTCTATTTGTTTTACAACCAGATGTGGGGCAGCAGGTCTACGGATCACACTAATTGCTATGCTTACGTTTCTCCCAGCCCATCATCTGGAAGTATTGTTGTATTGTAGTTTGTGATGGCTGAGCAAATAATAATAATAATGACAATAATGCTAGGGTGCCTATTGGCAGCCAGCCACATCGACCCATATGAACACGAAGCACAACCAGAGATCGAAAGTGATTGATTTTTCTGGAGGGAGGAAAACCAGCCAGTGGAGAACCAACACACAACTCTTCTCACAATAAATGGACCTTACAGGTCAGGAATCAAACCTGGGCCCAATTTCATAAAGCTGTTTGGCAAAAAAATACTGCTTAGCAAATCGTTTTGCTATAAAGCAAACTGTGATTTTGGCAGTAGTTGCAACAATGTAAAACTTTGTGGAATGTTGGTTGGTAACCTGTTTCTGCTAAGCAAGATTTTCTGTTCTTAGCAAGTTTATGTGCTTGCAGGCTTTATGGAAATTGGGCCCAGGGCAACAATGGTCAGTGGCGAGCGCTTTACAAACTGGCAACCCATGCCATGCACATGTATGTATAACCGTTTGGAATTCAGCATCATTCATTAGTAAAGGCTCAAGTAGTACTGCTGGACACGCAATCACAAGGTTAAGGGTTCACATTCAATTGACTTTTGTTTCACAATAATGTCAGTTCAATAAATGTTTTACTCTTTATCAAAGTCAAACTACTTCACAGAAATGTAGCTGTTAAATTTTGTCTGTTTGGGGAGTACTAAGTACTAAGATACTACAGTTGAGACAAAGTTACTGTTTCAGTGATCTCGAACTCATCCTTATAAATTGTTGTTAAGTTTAATTTTCCTTTGTTGACTTTCGTTTCCAACAGATTAATAACCAAAATATTGTCACCAATTACACTCCAGTCGATCTGCTACTCCTTGACATTGATCACAACAACATGTTTACCTTTACAACAATATCAACAGCAACAGCAGAAGGAACAGCTCCACCATCGACAACAAAAACGGCAATTTCTAACTGCTACAACAATTTTTTACAACTACACGAGGTACTTACATCTCGACCGTGTTCGCTGGCAAATCTAGTGGGACTTCAGTGAGGTTTCTCCGGGTGCAGTCCACAGCTATAATGTTCGGATTTTTCGGCCTGTAACAGCAACAGACACTCGACGAGCATAGAGAAGAATTTCTATGACAGTTCGGCTGCGTTGAGGCGGCGGGGAAAATAGGCAGCATCACCCCGTACACTGCAGCCCAAAACAACATCAAGGTTAACTCCATATTTTCAGTGGCAAATTGACATGTTTTGATGACGAGTGGTCAATTTTCAGCAAGCAACTTCGCTGCTCAACATAACAGTAAGACAAACAGTGATTTTATGACCATAGACCATAGAATGCATGGTCAATGATATACGTGATACGCACATACACAGAGAATGGTCCATTAATTGAAGGGGAAGTCTGCAACTACAGGAAAATGTTTTCACGTTCAACGGAGGTTAAACAGCTTCATTTAAAAAGTATATTATAAAAAAAATAGATTTTTGATTGATTTCTTAGAGATTTGGTGTTCTTAGTGAGGATTGTACACATTTATTTGTTTTCTCTTTTTCAAACAGCCCCATAACCACTCACGCAACAAGCCTCTAGACCCCTTCACTTGAATGTAATTGTCCATTGCGGTTAGTACCAATCAAAACAGTCCTTGCACCTGCTGTAATGTTATGTGATGAAAAGTTTTGGAAGTCGCCGACAACTGACTAGACTTCACCAAGTCCCATGTCCGTTGACAGAATCGTTTGAGGAGATCCTTTGTTTGAGAGGGTTTCAGGAAGAGTATAAATAACTTAATTCTCATCCTCTAGTTTACGATTAGCCTTTAGTCAAGGCGCACCGCGGCACCCCAGCCCAGATATCACGCACGAAAAAAGACTAGCGCGAGCGGCGAAGCCGCGTAGCGCCTTTACCAACTCGTTTTGGGGCTTTATGTTTTTCTTTACTTTTTGCTACCGATTTTGGTGGGAGAAATGTAATGCATAATGCATTAGCGTGATGAGTTGTTGGCCAATAAGAAGACACAATTACTTGCATGACGGTGTGCTACGAAGTATACATGCATTCTCGTTTCCATTTACATGTTTTTAGTTAATGACGTGTTAAGTAAAAGTTCTAAAAATGCAAATAAAATTTAGTTTTGTCAAATTATCCTTATTTATGTTACCGATTGTCAAACTATTTGCCAGACAGCATTACCCATCTATATAATAGAGGAGTCCAACATCTAGTTGCCGGTGATTGGGTACAAGAAATTGCATATATACATATTTCATGATCATGAATATTTGATTAGCTGAACGAGTTGGTAAAGGCGCTTCGCGGCTTCGCCGCTCGCGCTAGTCTTTTTTCGTGCGTGATACCTGGGCTGGGGTGCCGCGGTGCGCCTTGACTAAAGGCTAGTTTACGATAAAAACACCGTACAATCAACTTGTGGAAAATGTTTGATACAATTTGGTGAGCTCTGGCTAAAGTTAGGAAAATGACTTTACAAATGGAGAAATTGCAGCGGTTGTACCCAGTTTGAGAAAGGATATAATGTTGGGGCGGTGGGGTCTTTGTCGGGTAAACATCTCAAATCAAATGATAGGCTAAAAGCCCATGAAAGTAAAAAAGTAACCCATGGGTAGAATTCAGGAGTTACGTTTCACTCCTCATGGGCTTATAATATAGGTTAATTTTAACCTATGTTTTTACAAAAATTAAGCAGGAACTCCTGGATACGGTTTTTATTGCCATATTGAGCAGGGATAATAGTAATAATACTTATAATAATAATAATAAT
Source organism: Pisaster brevispinus (assembly GCA_023634235.1). Lineage (NCBI taxonomy): Eukaryota > Metazoa > Echinodermata > Asteroidea > Forcipulatida > Asteriidae > Pisaster > Pisaster brevispinus. Next base: position 3,105,801 of record JAMKCF010000018.1, read on the forward strand.
TCTTTATCCAGGCATATCACAATACAAACAACAACAAAAAGAAGTATAGTAAAACGGATAAAATACATTGTAGGGGAGATGGCCTTAGCTTTCGATCCAAACCGGACCTTATATTATATATATAAACCGCCCCATCCCAAATGCAGCAAGAATTGAATTAAAAATACATAAAATAGGAAAACCGCCCTAAATGAAAAAATAAAAAATAAATAAATCAAAAAAAATCTGTCACTTATAAAAGTCAATGTAGACTTCCCGGCCTCAGTCGAGTCTCATGCTCGGTCTGTTTTCTACAGTGCATTGGGAGGAATTGCTTTCGCTCGACCCCAAAAGTCTCACTATACAAGACTAGCCCGTGGCTGACGAGCTGGTGCAGATTCTTGTTCAGGATGTCGTGATGCATGATGGGACAGGTTGTATACTGCTAATCAGCGCGATGCGCATAATCACAACACGGACACACATGATATGGTAGCTAATTAGCTCTCTTCTTTTTATGACAATAATTATTTTAAATGGATTTACACCTCAGAGCTACATTATTAATGATAGAGGTTGAATCTTTCCGAAATAGGAAAAAGTGGCGGGGGGTTATAAGTGGTCAAACGAAAGTTTAAACCTTTCCATTGTTGATAAACAAACAGCGCTGGTTGGCATGGACCGCCTAATGTTAGTAAAGCAATCAATCGTGTTAACAGAATGTTTTAACTAAATTCAACACTTTTTGCAAACGTTCAATTAAATAAAATACCTCCCATGATTGGTTTCTTTGTGTCCAACAAATTCAACACTATTTTGTGTAACATTGTTACAAACTGTGCCAATCTGTTTGTTTTTTGGTGTGTTTTTTTTTATTTAAAGCTTTCAAAGTTGTCCAACCTCGGTTGGCAAAAACTCGGGCTGTGACGTTTTAAAAGTCTATACGTCAGCCCATCCCAGCGCCTTTGGTTTAGGACCACAGACATGCAATACCTACAGACAGGAACTAGAGGGCGCACTGGTAATGCTACATGCACAAACGCGACGGGACCGCAAGGAGACACGCGCGCCATTTTGTACGATGGCAACATTGAATACGAGTTACGTGGTGTGCTTGCTAAATACACATTATGCGGTCTAAAAATAAAAACGAGCGGCTGTATTCAAGTTGTTTCGTGGGGTTTAGGTTATTTGTTTCGATAGAGGATGAACACACACATGCCACGATCACGATTTATTGTCCAAAGTGAAGGAATATTATTCTAAAATATTATATTTATTCTGGGAGTATTTAGTACTATAAACGGTCTTCACTGGCATTCATAAATTTCACAGTAAACCCTTTCATTTTGTGAATACGCACAAATAGTTTAGACGTTGTTTTTGCCGCCGCGCTGCCCTTGTCGGGCCGCGTAACTAGGCTAGTGCGCCAGCTACTTCCTACATATAACTCTATGCTATGGACCGACAGCACCTATGGAAGTCAACGTCTGGATACCGTAATTTTGACAGCACCTGACCATACACAAACCATCATGGCAAAATCTGCGAAAACACAGGCGAAAACACGTGTAAAGCAATGGAAGAGCGGGTAGATGAGGATAGAAAATGTGTGTTTTAAACTAAGGTAAACAATTCACCAACAGACTTGGAAACAATGTTAAATCAATAACTAGATACCTTTTCGCATGCTAGTTGTTTGCCGTTTCTCCTCTTTTTACTGAACTTTCTCCAAAACGATTAAAGTATACATGGAATTATTCTTCGTATCAAAAAAAGAAAAGAAGTGCTCGTCACACACTTTCCGGCCAAAGTGCGCGTCGGGTTCGACCAGATTCGACTGCGTAAGTTATAGAAACGACGTTTTATACGGTTAAACCTCAACGCCCAACACTTGTAAACGGCTGTATGTAATGTTCATGAGGTGTGGTATCTTAAATTTCAAGGTAAAAACTGACTTTTCACCATGAAAACGACACGAACGCGTAGAAAGTGACTGTCCTGTAGGCCATGGCCTAGGCTATGTATAATTATAGTTTTGTTTACAAATTTTAAAGATTTCCTCCCCAAAAATCAGCAAAAGTCAATCAAACAACTTTTTGGTTACTCCAGTTCTTATAGAAATTTCCTCAAACTCATCACTTAATTTACAATCCATCATCGGGTCAATATCTCCTGAAAATTCAAAGAAAGTCCTTGAAAACGATAGCACTGCCTCGCGGCTATGCCTAGACGTGTACAAAAAGTGTTGACAAGTCTTCACTTCCGCCCATAGTTTGAGAAAATCAAAACTTTCAGTTTAGCGCCCCCTGCTGTCCGTCTATAGGTATTACGTCTGTGTTTAGGACCGAGCAAATGAATTTTATACAGCGCCCTCTAGTGATAAAATATACTAACAGTACGTGCGAGCGGCACGAAAACACCAGCGCGAGCGGCGTGCGTATTTTTTTTCCAGGACGAATGTGGGCAATTAACATAAATGGGCGTAGTAAGGCTGTGTCCGAAACGGCGACTTCGGCTACAGCTACAGCTAGATCAGCGCGTCTGCCAGTGTTGAAGAATAGGCAGACGAGCGCAATCTAGCCGTAGCTCTAGCCGAAGTCGCCGTTTCGGACACGGCCTAAACTTTACAATTCCCCTTGCACATGCGTACTTGGAGGTAATAGTTAATGTGGGTTGAAATACACTCATGTGTATTATTATGTGCTATGTGAAAGTAGCAGTATTCACGAGGGCTCCTCTCCCCAAAATTAACACATCTTACAGTTTACACTAAAAGGTCTTGTGTTTCCTTTCAAGATTCCCCGAGGTTTACAAACTCTTCTCTCCCAAAGTTTGACTATATTTGCCTGTTGTTGAAGCTTGGCCTAGATTTATGGTGCATAATAAAAAAGGACTGCAGCAAGTGGATTTGTCTAGCATTGGTTTGCAAGTATCCTTTTATTTCTTTGTTTTACACAGGTTGTTGAAACCATTTGTGTGCTTCAATTACCATGACCACTGTATTTGTGTTGGGTATTTTCATTATCGTTCTTTTTGTTTTAGTTCATCGGTTTATCGCTGGAAGCCCTCATTTTATTTATTTATTTTTTTTAAACATTTTTATTCAACTACCAACTACCAAGGGACCTTGGGCCAGTAGTTGTATGTGGAATGAAATAGTTGTGGGGATCACGCGACCGGCTGTTCTTCTACTGCCGCTTAAGGGTGTATAGATTGCGATGGACCCGGTCCAACAAAAAATAATTATTTTAAACTACATGTAGGCTCATCAAGCTGCGTCTGTTTGTACTGCAGTGTACTTTCATCACAAACATTTAGGACCATTTCTAATTTCATTTCATGGGTTTCTTCTTTCATTATGACCATTGGTCTATTTTCTTACTTGCCCTCCCTCCCCTTCCCAACCCTATCCCCCCAAAATACAAAAGAATCCAATGTGAGGACAGCAGTGTCCCTTTTGTATTCCTTTGTTCTACGATCCCCACTCTTATGGTTTTACCATCACATGTAAATGTACATGTACTGTACATAACATGTACTTTCACATAGCACAAGTAATAAATACACGTGAGTGTATTTCAACCCACAACTATTACGTCCAAGTACGCATGTGCAAGGGGAAGTGTAAAGGTTACTACGCCCATTTATGTTAATTGCCCACATTCGTCCTGGAAGAAAAAAAACCTCGTTTTGAGGCTTTATGTTTTTCTTTACTTTTTGCTACCTGTTTTGGCAGGAGAAATGTTATGCATAATGCATTAGCTCACTTTGATGTTGGCCAATAAGACGACACAATTACTTGCCTAACGTCACATGAACGTTTGATGCAAATTATTAACTCACTCCTGACAAAAGATTTCCTTTATGGGCTATTTTTAGGCACTATTATTATATAAAACCAATCGTTCTCCAGTATTCTGCAGCTCGTTGTTGTGCGACAACGAGTCTTCACAAAAATGAAGCAGATAGAGGCACCTGCAGCCAAATGTGATCTACGTCGGTCTGTTGTTACTGAACAACTTAAACATCGGTTACAAGAACCACCTGATGATTGGCCCAAAATACCGCCTGATGATCGGCTGAAAATACCGCCGGATCAACCCAAAGAACCACCCGATGATTGGCCCAAAATACTGCTTGATGATCGGCTGAAAGTACCGCCTGATCGACCCAAAGATAAGACATTCGAGGTGGCCCAGCCATCCAAAAACCCGCCACCCGATGAAGGAGCAAAACACCACACCCAGACCATAGTTCATACCATCTTCGGGTTAACTGCAGGTGCCTCGAACGACGGCAATAATGAGTTCATGCAACAAAAGGTAAACATTAAAAGTATGACTGTATTATAAATTATAAATACGATTTTAGACCACGACTTTAGTGCAGTTGAATAGTTGAAACTCAGAGAAATTTCCGCCGGTGGACAGTTTAGAGGAAAAGAACACTGTGCCCAATACGTGTGTTTATTTGTTTACTTCTATCTATGTAATTTCCTGGTCTTTTTTTTTAAAAGCTTTTTGCTGCATGCTTTTTTCATGGAAAGGCCTCATTCAATTTTTTGTTTTCGCAGTTTTTGCATATTTTCTTGTTTTGTTTTTTATGTTTTTTAAACTTGTACAAATCACGTAATTCAGCCTACTGGCGTGAGAGCGTTTTTTTATTGTAATAAACCATTTAAATTCAATTCATACAAGGGCCACTTTTTACAGATTTCTTCTGGCCTAATTAGCAAATGAAGCACTACAGCTGTATAGCTGGTCACTGGTTTTTATATCATTTTGGTAACGTGCTTTATTTTTTAATTTTCTTATTTCTCCTTTACTTTTTAAAGGTATCGGGAAACATTTCTAGCATGGAAGAAAAGAAACAAGAAAAGGAATATAACGTCGCTGGTAAGTTGACCGTACTGGAATTAATGTTTTGACCTTGTATTTATAAAAGCATCGTGTGAATATTATATACTTTATGAAAAAAATCAGCTAGTAAGATCATTTCACGCCAACTCATAAGAGTTTGGATTTTGTTCAAGGGGCCGAAAAAGTGTTCGTAACACACCTATAAAGAAGATGTGAGATTGTTGAGATACAATCTAGTAAGGTTTACAGTAATACCAGGTACATGAGTAGGATTTGAAACATTGCATGGTGGAGATACAATCTAGTAAGGTTCGCAGTAACACCATGTACATGAGTAGGATTTGAAACTTTGCATGGTAGAAACACAATCTAGTAAGGTTTGCAGTAATACCATGTACATGAGTAGGATTTGAAACTTTGCATGGTGGAGACACAATCTAGTAAGCTTTGCAGTAACACCATGTACATGAGTAGGATTTGAAACTTTGCATGGTAGAGACACAATCTAGTAAGGTTTGCAGTAATACCATGTACATGAGTAGGATTTGAAACTTTGCATGGTGGAGATACAATCTAGTAAGGTTTGCAGTAACACCATGTACATGAGTATGGGTTTGAAACTTTGCACGGTAGAGATACAATCTAGTAAGGTTTGCAGTAACACCAGGTACAAGAGTAGGATTTGAAACTTTACACGGTGGAGTAACGATCTAGTAAGGTTTGCAGTAACACCATGTACATGAGTAGGATTTGAAACTTTGCACGGTGGAGATACGATCTAGTAATTTTTGCAGTAACACCATGTACATGTACAAGAGTAGGATTTTAAGCTTTGCATGGTGGAGATACATTAGGTTTACGGTAACACCGTGTTCATGAGTAGGATTTGGAACTTTGCATAGTTGGAGTACAATCAGGTAAGATTTGCGGTCACACCATGTGTAAAAAAAATTGTTTTGAGTAGTGATGGTGCTAAGAAACTTGTGGTTTGACGAGTAGTAATGACGCAATGACTCTTCCTTTGGAGAAAGTGATATTTCGTCATTCACGACGGCAGATGGGCCACAAGTCCGAGGTCATGAACTCATCAGAAGCCACAATATTTTATCGTTATTTTCCAGATGCTGACTTGGCTAGCAGGCCACTTCGGGTGTTGCAAACGGAGCTTTTCAAGTTACTGTCGTCTCCCTGGTATCTTGTTGGTCAACATAGCGGACTGACAGTATTTAGCTTATCTCTGCATCCAACTGACGATGAATATGTAATGTTCATCGAGAGGCTTTGTAATAGACTTGCAGATATAAGTGTTGTTCCATATGGAGCATGTACAAAAATTAAATTAAACAATAAAATTAAGTTTAAGTTTAATAAGCCTTGTAAGGGAACTAACTTTGACCGGAAGAAAAAATTATCAGGTATTCCGCAATCAACTTTCTCTTGCTTGTTACAGTTTCTTGACAGTTCTGTAGCTATAGGACAGCTGATTTTGGATGCTTGCATCAAAAAGGAAATTGACTGGAAGGAAATAACAGTTATTCCTCAATCAATTTTCTCTTGCTTGTTGAAGTTTCTTGACACTTCTATAGCTATAGTACAACTGATTTGCGATGCTTGCCTCAAAAAGGAAATTGACTGGAAGGAAATATTATCAGCTAATCCTCAATCAATTTTCTCTTGTTTGTTGAAGTTTCTTGACACTTCTATAGCTATAGGACAACTGATTTGCGATGCTTGCCTCAAAAAGGAAATTGACTGGAAGGAACTATTATCAGCTATTCCTCAATCAATTTTCTCTTGCTTGTTGAAGTTTCTTGACACTTCTATAGCTATAGGACAACTGATTTGCGATGCTTGCCTCAAAAAGGAAATTGACTGGAAGGAAATATTATCAGCTAATCCTCAATCAATTTTCTCTTGCTTGTTGAAGTTTCTTGACACTTCCATAGCTATAGGACAACTGATTTGCGATGCTTGCCTCAAAAAGGAAATTGACTGGAAGGAACTATTATCAGCTATTCCTCAATCAATTTTCTCTTGCTTGTTGAAGTTTCTTGACACTTCTATAGCTATAGGACAACTGATTTGCGATGCTTGCATCAAAAAGGAAATTGACTGGAAGGAAATAACAGTTATTCCTCAATCAATTTTCTCTTGCTTGTTGAAGTTTCTTGACACTTCTATAGCTATAGGACAACTAATTTGCGATGCTTGCCTCAAAAAGGAAATTAACTGGAAGGAAATATTATCAGCTATTCCTCAATCAATTTTCTCTTGCTTGTTGAAGTTTCTTGACACTTCTATAGCTATAGGACAACTGATTTGCGATGCTTGCCTCAAAAAGGAAATTGACTGGAAGGAAATATTATCAGCTATTCCTCAATCAATTTTCTCTTGCTTGTTGAAGTTTCTTGACACTTATATAGCTATAGGACAACTGATTTGCGATGCTTGCCTCAAAAAGGAAATTGACTGGAAGGAAATATTATCAGCTATTCCTCAATCAATTTTCTCTTGCTTGTTGAAGTTTCTTGACACTTCTATAGCTATAGGACAACTGATTTGCGATGCTTGCCTCAAAAAGGAAATTGACTGGAAGGAAATATTATCAGCTAATCCTCAATCAATTTTCTCTTGCTTGTTGAAGTTTCTTGACAGTTCTGTAGCGACAGAAAAACTGATCTGGGATGCTTGCATCAAAAAGCTATACAATATCTTCATTGAGGGGGATAACAGTTTTAAAGCGGGTAACCGGTTAGAGATGCATTCTGACAAGACAACAGGTAAAGAAAAACAACTTTACGAGCAAATAAACGATTGTATGAATTTGGAACCCCCAAAAACACTGGGCGGATTCCGTATTGCCGATCAAACCATCGTTGCACTATCAGGATCAAGTTATGTCAAATTGTCTCAAAGCCAAGATGTCAAATTGGACGTTGTCATGTCAAAATTTGAAAATGTTCAGTTTGTTCGCAAGCTCCCTGGTCATCACCAACATGTTCAAAGATTGATAACTGTAATGTATGATCTTGAGAAATCCAACATTATCAAGGTTTTCGACAAAATTGAAGAAGACACAATTAATATGCTGCCCCACGAAGTGGTAAATCACAAGGATCTGGGGGAAAGGGATAATAAAAAAATACTAGAATTCGTAAAAAAGAAAACTCAAGTCATAAAAAGTCTTGAGAATTGTGTTAAGAACAAGTTCCATTCCGAATTTTCAATAGGTCTTGGACAGAGACTTTTTTCGAACTTTGTCTCTAAAAGTAATAGTAAACCGGAGAGCTTGAGTCCAGAGTTAATGAAAAAAGCACAACAAATTGTAGATACAAGTAGAATTAAAGACTTTGGTCTTCGAAACTACTTTTTACAAAGTCTTGAAAAGGACCTTTATCAAAATCATTGTGCCGAAGATAACGCTTTTTCTTCGGCACTCCCCCACATGCTCAGTACCCCAAATAAAAAGGTTCAAATCATTGCCATGGATTCTGTAAACTTGAATGGAAAGGAGCCCTGTGGTGCTTGCCGCAGAAAAATACCATATTGGAATAAGATCGTGGCTCTTTTGAAATTTACAGGCATTCAACCAAATGAACTGAGGCGTAATACATAAATCTAATTTAAGAAACCCTGAATACAGTAGTTCTATTTACATTGTTAAAAAAAAAATGCTTAAAAAATTAAACACCGTAGTCTAGACTAAACTATTATACACAGTTAAGAAAAATAAATAAATAGTATAGGTAGAAAAATGTATTGTGTTTTCAGTGTCTTATTGTGGTCGTCCTTGAGTCACATGGTACTTCCTTTTGAGCCCCAAGACGATAAAATTATATTTTAAACAGTGGTTCTAGGCTGCTCTGAACTATTTAGTTTTTTACATTTTTCCAATAGATGGAGTCCCCAAGAAATAGAAAATAAGTATTATGAGTCCCTTACCTCACGCTAAAGCAGGGTAAAAAGTCTTTTCCTCGAAACACTCCCACCCAAAATCTGAAAACGCAAGGTCAAACAAACCACGCGACGAAGGACTCGTGACGTCACCCGCGGCTAGTTTAGTTTGGACCTATATGCAAGTACACCGCCAAACTTCACCTATTTCAATCACTACGGCCGTAAATGTGGCTCTTTAATGGACAATCCAGCAGGTAAAAAAACAACAAGCCAATTTACAACGGATTGTGACTTGGGGATTCTTGTTCTTTGAGTAGGCAAGGCGATTTCGGAGCTTGGCTTGATTTTTAGTAAATCGATCTACATGTTGCAAGTAGACTGGTGCTCTGTTTATGTAAATGTTATTACTATGGTGAGGCATGGGGATGCAGTCTACATAATGCTCAAAGGCGTGTCTAAACAACCAACATAATACACGCATTAGTCCAATCTGATCCTTGCTCTATGGTCCAATCTACGTTCCTTTGACATCCAAAGATCGACCCCCGAAAAACACAAAGAAACAAACCCAGAATATGGTAGCACAGCAAGAAAAGGTCCAAAAAAGCATTACAAATCCAAAGGCGACTTATAAATGTGCTGCAAAAAAGGATGTACCACTAGACTACCATGGGGGTAGAATTACTCCGTGGTACTACTACTAGTTGCAGCCACAAGGAGTTGCAATGCGATCATAACACTCCACCCCCCAAAAAAAAAAAAATGTATTGCTATTATATATTTTTTCAAATATGCCATTCAAGAGCACTGTGCGCTAGTATTGTTGAGGCCAGGGTACCTTCAAACCATACTTTATGACACATGTTTATAAACCTTACACTTTACAAACCTGGAAAAACAATCTTGTTCAAGGCAAACAGTGCCTGTGGTAACTCAGTCATGTTCAAGTTTATCAGGTCGTGAATATACCTAAATAGTGTTGTTATTTGTTTTGCCGTAAGTGATCGTAAACTCAACCAATGACGCAAATTGAGTCTTGGTTTGTCCTCTGAACCTAGTGTGTCTTAATTAAATCACGGTAAAAAAAACCCACAAATTTTAAAATACTTTTCAGGATGAAAAGACTTTGGGTGCAAGTAAACAAAATGTTTTTGTTTTTTCTTCCTCCATGATTAAAACACACAATTTGTATTTACCGGCTGAAACAAAGGTCTTACTAAAGCGACGGATTGAATACTAGGTGACTCGGTGGTGCACCTGAAATCGGCCAAGGTGCAGAAACGTCATCACAATGTTCTAATAAAATAATCATACAATGCTCTAGTTTCAGTAGGCTGTCACCAGGTGCATTTGGCACATGCCCATAGCCTAGTCTGTACAAATACAGATCAATAGTGAAATGCTCTGATGCAACCATAAAGAACAATGGTTGGTTACTTTTATCATTTCTAAAAGATGATACAATGTCGTGACCTCAATTATCAAGACATGTTTTTAATTAACGTTCAATATGGGAGAACACCATTTTAAAAGCCTTGTTTGTTTAGCATGCGAAGTGCCATCAGCTCATCAATGTACGATCATGTGATTTGACCTATCCTCCAGTCGAAACTGGAAACATCCTGGCTACAACGGCTCCTTCCTTCCTTTTTGTCTTTCTTTCTCTTTGCAGGCACCAGGCAACAAAACGGAAAACAACCTTTGATTGTGATCGAGTATTTCTCATCTTTGGAATTTCCAATGATGTAAGGGGATTTCCCGATTGGTTGCAAAATAATTATAAATAGGGGATCTTAGTGACGTCATTTAGCGAGACTGCGTCGAACTATTTTGTTTTGTTTGCACTAAATATGAAACCCTTTTCGTGTATCCTGCTGCACACTACTCTTGTACCAAAGAAAACATGTCCAAAGAACAGGTTCATGATTAACTACAAGCTTTAATTTTTTGCTATTTTTCAAATTTACAGCATGTATTGAATTATCACTATAGTCCGTAAATAACAGTAGAAGGCAACAAATATTTCGTTTAACCTTTTCTCCCCCATTTGTGAAAAACATACTCCAGATTTCACGTGTTGGCCTATATCTCATTTTGTAAGGCTTGCAACTTAAATACGAATGAATTCCAAAGTTGCGGCAATAAAAAACGCGTTAAACAAAAATGATAATTGTACTAGTTGCCCAATAGTAATAATACCTTACAGTATCTGACAAATATGCCATTCAAGAGCACTGTGCGCTAGTATTGTTGAGGCCAGGGACCTTCAAACCATACTTTATGACACATGTTTATAAACCTTACACTTTACAAACATGGAAAAACAATCTTGTTCAAGGCAAACAGTGCCTGTGGTAACTCAGTCATGTTCAAGTTTATCAGGTCGTGAATATACCTAAATAATGTTGTTATTTGTTTTGACCGTCCCGCCTAAGTGATGTCGTAAACTCAACAAATGACGCAAGTTGAGTCTTGGTTTGTCCTCTGAACCTAGGGTGTCTTAACTAAATCATGGTAAAAAAAACCACAAATTTTTAAAATACTTTTCAGGATGAAAAGACTTTGGGTGCAAGTAAACAAAATGTGTATTTTTTTCTTCCTCCATGATTAAAACACACAATTTTTATTTACCGACGGAAACAAAGGTCTTACTATAAAGCGACGGATTGAGAGGCGACTCGGCGGTGCACCTGAAATCGGCCAAGGTGCAGAAGCGTCATCACAATGTTATTATAAAATAATCATACAATGCTCTAGTTTCAGTAGGCTGCATTTGGCACATGCCCATATCCTAGTCTGTACAAATACAGATCAATAGTGAAATGCTCTGATGTACAATGGTGCATAGGTTAATTTCATATTCACCGAAAAAGTCTAGACAACTTTATGCTCCTTTCAAAGCCGGGCTTCAGAACAAACGATTTCCCCGCGCATTTTTGTGTTTTCTTTGTTCGAGCACACCAGACAGCAAAACGGAAAAACAACTATTGTTAGCGATCGAGTATTTCTCATTTGTCAAAATTCCCAATGATGTAAGGGGATTTCCCGATTGATTGCGACATGTAAATCAGCGACTCTCTTTTAGTGACATCATTCAGCGGGACTGCCATTGGTCAAGGGCGCAGAAGAGGCGGTCATACATCGCAATAATACAATGCAGACTCGAGAGTCGAGACAAAAGCTAGACAGCTTATAAGCTGTTACAGCAGCAGTCTAGGCAGTTGTTAGTCTTGGTGCAAGACGTTCTTGTTGAGTTAGTAAAACCATAAAACCATAGGGGCTACGTACACTCAACACTACACACGTCGCGACTATTTCACCGATAGAGGGCGTTCTCTGGAAACCGCGAACCCGTCAGCAAGAGAAGGAAAATAATAATCAGTCAAGTGAATTGGGTACCGGCAACAGAAAATAGACGTTTGAACCACAGGAAGACTTTAGACCGCTCGAGTTATAACGTTACAGTATTCTCGTCTTGTTACTACTGAGAGAGATTGGCTGTTGCCAGCTTGGCGCCCTGTATCCACTTGTGGGAGTTTTGCCGAAGTTCTCTTGTTGGGAAGGTTTGTAGTCTGAAAATAAGCTTAGTCAGGATGTTTCCTCATTTTCAGTCATGAATTGGGCCATTATTGCTAGTCTCAAACAAATAAGCAAAGTCCTCAACTGCTGCAGTCCAGACTCTGGTTGGAATTTAGAAGCACTCAAGTTGGCCATACGTAACCGTCGTATAATCTTATCAAAAGAATAGAACTTAAATAAACAAGGGAGGATTTGGAGACAACAAAACGAGTCTTTCAGAGCAACAACACATCTAGAAAGAAAACTATAGCATGATGTGAGGGCATTCATTGAAAAAAAAATTGTCTCGCAAAATCAGTAATAAATGGACAACGGGCATATATCGTTTGATTAGAGAGGGAGAATTATAAACGGTCTCAATCTGGAACGAAAACAAGTGTCACTATCTGAGTGAGAATCTAGACATTGTCTTCGTCGGCGAACCTCCGTTCCACCACGGACTTGCACAAAACATGGTTTTTGCTTTGTTAGACATAATCAAGTCGTCTGTTTTGGCAGATCTTAACAGGTTGCTAGATTGTATTTTGTTAGGTGACGAACGTGCACATTCCCTAATAAAGCACAATAGCGGGGATCTTTGGACCATCGATTATGAACAGTTCATTCAAAGGGTCGAAGAAAAGCAAAAAAACAAGCCATACAAGATATTGAGATTTGTATCAAGAATTATGACAAGGGTTATGCCGCAACCATTTTCACAGAAGATTTGGGGCAAAGATGATTAGTGTATACCCTTGATCCAAACAATTGCGACAGTGAACTGGAGAGATATTTGGGTCCAGAGAATCAAAAGTATCGCAAGGAATGAAATCCAGAAAATGAACAATCTTCCAGAAGACTTTTTCCAGAAGCTCGAAAAAAAGCTTTCAATCAAAACCATTGTACCGAAGATAATGCTATTTCATCGGTACTTATGAAAATGATGGGACGAGAAGATATGTGTTATGATACAGACGTTAGCATTACTGCTCTAGATAATAACAATTTTTACATTCATAAACCGGATTATTTTCTTCTTCCGCAACATCTTCCATGAAGGAGACTAGGCCTTTCTTTTTCGGTTCTTCTGCCATCACTACATGTTGGTATGTATAGCCATGCAGAGGTTAAACACAGGTCCCAAAAGTAGACCGACAGAAATTGAACTTCAATCGTTTTAATGGAAACAGTGTGAAACTGTACAAAATAAACAAACAGGCTACAGAGAATACAGAGTTTATATACTGGGTGCAAATAGGGAATGCAATATCCAAAATGGACGGCAAATATAAAAACGAGCACGTGAAATCCTTCGAAGAACCATACTTGAAGTGCACAATAACCCAGTCATGACATGATAAACGTAAACACATGTAAAATATGCAGACATGTAAAAGTGCATAAGGTCAAGTAAACATACATGATAAACCCCAATTTTGATAATAAACCAGACTCAAAAGGAAGGCAATCAATGAGCTAGCAATATGACATATTTAGAAAATACAGAATAAGGGAAACTTGCAGATTGTGCTTTGAGAAGGGCAAACAAAACAAGCAATATTGAGGCCAAAACTGCACTTCAGAGGGAAACGTTCTACCAATGTGCATCACAAGGATTGCAAAAAAAGCTGCGTAGAAAATCAACACAAGAGGGCGCCAGATAAGTAAACCGGTTGGCCAACAGTCTTGAGGCCAGACCATCGGTGTTCTAATCGTTCTTTTTCTGAATGTCTCTTACGGATCCATCTGTAAGGAAGGTAGTTTGGCAGACACTTCACAATGCTCTTCAAGTAACTCTGGGTGCCATTTCACTTTCAAACACTTCAGCTAGGGTTTCATAACAAACTCTTAATTCATCGGCCATTTCTCTGAGCGCATTGCCGTTATGAGCCGAGATGGTTGCACCTTTGGTCACCTTCGTAATTCAGGAATCTACAACCTTATGCTTAATTCCAAAACGCTCCCTAAGCAGCGTTTTGGTTCCCAAGTACTCCTGAGTGGATTCCATCACAAAGCACGCTTGTATAAGTTTACGTGCACCTCCCTTACAGTAGTGCAACGGCCTGGTTAACTTCGCAGCATCAGTAATTGTGCTGTCCACATTTATCTCAAAGGCTAAAATACCCAGAATTCCCGAAACTTAGAGGTTCTCCACCATGAAACATCAGTTCTGCCTTTGGTAGTTGCATTGTCTCTAACAGGCTTCGCTGCTGTTGTTCTGCTTGACGTAACAATGGCGGCTGCTGAGTTGTTGATGGCTCAGTAGTGGAGGGCTCGGCAGTGGATTTTGTTCTCTTTTGTTTCTTAGACCTTATGCACATGACGTCATTTCAGTAGGGCGCCCTCGCCTAGAGGTCAAAAGGAGGTTGTTCATTGGCCAATCCTGTGCGCCGCGCGTACAAATCTGTGCGTTTCGATTGTTTCGTCACCATTTTACCTCTAAGATGGCGGCTGGATGACGTCAATGCATAAGGTCTTATAGGCTTGTTTATATTTCGTCACGAGATTGTTCGGCTTGTTGTGGCTGGTTTTTTTTATAGCTTGCAGTAGTGAAGGACTGTTGCCAACGGTTGACTTCTGATCTTCAAATTGAGCATAACCCTTTTCTTCTGCTTCAATGCTACTAAGTTTTGTCTGAAGTTGAAGCTCAGCCTTTTTCTGCCTGAGTGTTAACTCTTGTAACCCCAACTCTCGTTGCTCACTGAGAGCTGCATACTCTGCAGCAAGTGCAGCCTTTCTTGCCATGACTTTTTGGCTTGGCTTTCTGCTCGCAGACGTGCTATAGTAGTACTCACACTGCACTGACCCACTGAATCATCTGGCTTGATATCACCTTCTTGACTTTCCAATGCAGATCTCTCAAGAACTGCTGTCGAACTTAAAGTGACGCATGTGTAACTCAAAATACTCCACCAGTGACAATATATATGATGTCAATGCCCTTTATTCTGAATGCAACTAGCATGTGCGGTCCGGTCTGCAATTAATCAAATTGAACCCCAAAAATCATAAATATTTGAGTTATAGCAAAATAACTCAGTACGCGTGGACAATTTGTGTTGTACAGACAGCCGAGTGATTTATATCCCGAAAGTTAAGTTATAGAAACGACGTTTTATACGATTAAACCACAACGCCAAACATTTGTAAACGGCTGTATGGCATTTTCATGAAGTGTGGTATCTTAAACTTCAAGGTAAAAACTTGACTTTTCACCATGAAAACGACACGAACGCGTAGAAAGTGACAGTCCTGTTGGCCTTTGCCTAGGCTATGTATAATAGTATACAAATATTGACTGCTTCGAGTGCTATGGTTAAAACTACGACTCCCGAGGTGATCCCCGGAGCGTTCTATAGACCTTTCCATTGTTGATAAACAAACTGCGCTGGTTGGCATGGACCGCCGAATGTTATTAAAACATTCAATCGTGTTAACAGATGTTTTAACAAAATTCAACATTTTCGGCAAACTTCTAATTAAATAAAATACCTTCCATGATCGGTTGCTTTGTTTCCAATAAATTCAACACTATTTTTGAATATTTGTGTAACATTGTTACAAACTGTAGCTATCTGTTTTGCATTTATGGCTTTTCATAGTTTTCCAGCCTGGGTTGGCAAAATCTTGGGCTGTGACGTTGCAAAAGAAAGGTCTATTTTCCCGAGGCGCAGCCGAGGGAAAATGGAATGGTCCGGGGATCACCGAGGGAGTCGGAGTTTTAACCATAGCACGAATAAAAGCAGTCAATATTTGTTTTATAACACCCCCAACAGACTATTTATCATCCTCGTACACGTAACGTTCGTACGCGCATTTCAGATATACAGATGCACAACTGATTAAGTTCGAGGTGGGGAAAAAAGACGTCTGGGTACTGCGCGCGCCATGGAATAGTCGACTATTCCATGGCAAACGACTATCACACGGCCGCCGGGTTTCTAGTAAAACTAAGACATATCATGTGACGCGCTCTAAACCAATGAAAAGGCAGAATTTTTGTAAGGGGTGTTATAATTTTGTTTATACATTTTTACGATTTCCTCCCCAACAATCGGCAAAAGTCAATCAAACCACTTTTAGACGACTCCAGTTGTTATAGGAGTTTCCTAAAATTCATCACTTAATTTACAATCCATCATCGGATCAATATCTCCTGAAAATTCAGAAAAAGTCCATGACAACGGGAGCACTGCCTCGCGGCTATGCCTCTAAACGTGTACAAAAAAGTATTGACGCGGCTTCACTTCCGCCCATGGTTTCAGAAATCCAAAATTTCAGTTTAGCGCCCCCTGCTGTCCGTCTATAAGTATTATATGTCGGTGGCGTATGGTCTATAAATAAACTCATTGATCTTTATTATAACAGAGATCAATGTATAAACTTGACTGCAAGGTCTGCAACACCCACACATCAGAATAGCAACTGCGAGTGCGCGGATGGTCTTTGTAACGACGGGTGTCATGAACGTTTTCCGCTTGGAGTTACGCCGTCTAGGCCTGTTCGGTGAAAACCACTAGTGCTAAACTGATAAACCTACCGACTTACACTGGACTCAGCGAGTTACGCACAGTCTACGGGATTCAGAAGTAGGGTCGGAGACAGCAGTGTGCCTCTTGGAAGGTAAATTTTCAAACTTCAATCTCTGTTTACTAATCCTTACTTGTGGATTACTTCAACGTGTACTTCACTGAATGTCTTTTTTTTCCGAAAACAAAAATGTCTAAACTGTTCTCTTGTTATCACCACTTACTTCAAAGGGTTGAACATTTAAGAGTCATTTCACGTAAATACTTGACATTGTATGTGTCCACGGTAAAAAGAAAATCCATTTTAAAAATACTTTTCAGGATGAAAGGACTTTGGGTGCAAGTAAACAAAATATGTATTTTTAAAATCAGTAGTACATAGCCCGGGCGGGCCGTGCTGCCTGGCCGTTCGACCGGGCCGTGCGGCCGGGCCGTTCGACCGGTTTGTGCGGCTGGGCCGTGCGGCTGAGCCGTGCGACCGGGCCGTGCGGTCGAGCCGTTCGACCGGTTTGTGCGGCCGGGCCGTGCGGCTGAGCCGTGCGACCGGGCCGTGCGGTCGAGCCGTTTGACCGGTTTGTGCGGCCGGGCCGTGCGGCCGGGCCGTGCGGCCGGGCCGTGCGGCTGAGCCGTGCGACCGGGCCGTGCGGTCGAGCCGTTTGACCGGTTTGTGCGGCCGGGCCGTGCGGCCGGGCCGTGCGGCTGAGCCGTGCGACCGGGCCGTGCGGTCGAGCCGTTCAGCCGGGCCGTGCTCCGTATTTTTTATTACTTTCCATTTGCACAAAGTGATGGACAGAGTTTGTTTAATTCTGGTCCTTGAGAGATATGAATTAATTATTGGCCTACAAAATAAAGATAATTATATATATATAATATATCATGACGAAAGTCCAGAGTCTGGTTCTTTAGGACAATTTGTTGTAATATTGGGGTATTCAACATTCCATTATCTAGTCTTGACAAGGTAGCGTTAACCTTACAGACGAACACACATGTCACAATATCTAGTCTTGACAAGATCATGGAAAGCCAACATTTATGATAATCGGCACGACATTTCTACCCGTAAGTGCGGGCGAATGGGCAGATCAATGAGGCAAGGCATGGAGGGGCTTGGCCCAAGCTTTAATAATAAATATTACACAAAATTTAAATTTCTACCAGCAGAGTCATTAGGCATAATGGTGGGTGTTTCCAGTTTTGAAGTATTCTCATGTTACTGAACATAACTTCCATACAGATATTCTAACCAATTATTCAAATCTGATGATGAGCTTACAGGCAGAGTTTTCTCTCAACTTCAACTTTACGTGGGCCATTTCCTAGTCTAAAGCTAGAGCCAGTAACTAGGGCGCTATACTTTTTTTTCATCGAAATGTTGACATCTTCGGTCGTACATCTTAAATAAAAAAAGAAAGAAAGAAGAAAAACCGTTCCCATAAATCAATACAAAATAGAAGCAACAAAGACTCAAAATTCAAAAATGGACTACGCATCACGTTTATATAAAAAAGAAATGTTAAAGGCAAACCATCGTTAATTATAATTCCCATATTTATGATTGGTATTCCTCCATTATGCCAGCCAATCTTACATCCAAATAGATTATTTTTAGATTTTTTACATCCTTTTTAGATTACGATTGAGAACAATAAGTGTTTTCATAAATGGATATCAACAAGTCCAATTCGGTGAATGGCGACATCGAGCACAATTTGAGTGCGAACACAACGACGGCTGAATCTGCCGATGTTGCGTCAGATCTGCCGGCGGTTAATATTGCCAATCCTCTACCTACCCAAGGTGAGCCTCATTTTTATGTAATGCTGTTTAATTATGAGAATATGAGAATTAAAAGAACACGTTTGCGATTTTTCATGTAACTTTGGGTATAGTTGTATAAAATTGGCCTGATGTATTTCGTGCTATCTAATGATACCATCGAAAAAATAATAGGATATAATTGAAGCCTGTGGATATTAGAAACATTCCTTTAAACGCAATATGCCAGCAATGGATGGAAGAGAAATGGCAATAACCCAACTTCATAACACTAAATTAAGGAGAAAACATGTCCGAATATTTGATCAAACGTTTGGGTCAATACCCCAAAATAACATCGAAAGGTGCTTTGAACCATTGCCTCAACTGGCTATACGCGACTGACATGACTAGAATTCAACCCAATGGTTATGAACACACCAATAGTTAAAATATTTGACTATGTGTACAATGAGCATATTATACATTGAGTTTTGATTGTCTTAATTCTGCCTCTCTGTCAATTGTTTTTGCGTGGAGGTGACAGAATTTCATTTTTTTGGTATGATAAATCTTGGAAAAATCAACAAAGGTGCCAACGAAGTTTACACATTAAGTTAAGTTGCTTGTGATAAATATCAATAATCAACATGTCCTAATGCGGTCCGGTGCTCCTTTGAACGTACACTTCGGTTGACTGGTCGACTGGGTTAAATCATTAGTCTACTTATGTATTCTGATCAGTATTATAAGAAATGTGTATTCTTAAAATCTTGTACACAGCTAGTACGCCAAAACTCGCCCATAGCAAAAGAAAGCTGAGCGTAGAAACCGATGAAATGACTCCAGCTAAGCGTCAAGCTGTCGAAGGCCAGATTGACATAGACATCCGGAAGAAGTGTATCGGTGAGTACAAAAGCCCAGTCATCAAAGTGAAGCAAAACTGTACCACGAAACTGGACAACTTATGCCAATGGCTTCTCACTGTCTCTGTTCTCTTGGAAAATCAACGTTGCAAAAATACCCATTGGATAACCAACGGAGGCAGGGAGAGCACTTGCACCCCGTCCCCCCCCCCCCCCACCCCATTGATGTTTGCGCCTCCTGAGTACCCCTTTTGAAAACCTGAGATAAAAACTAGACTAAAATGTTACATTGATGAGCTTTTTATGTAGTAATTTTTTTGTGTTCAAGGGTTTTGTTTGGGTTTTTTTTTAGGGGGGGGGGGCCAGAAGTGAACCCTCAAAATAATGGTGCACGTCATTGTGCCAGTCAAATTTTCCCCGAGTTTGCACACCATTTACCAAATGATAGACATTTTTAAGTAACCATTTCAAATAATTTATGAAAATTCAGCTATATTGAATCTGATGTGAGAAAGAAGCTGTAGGCCTGCAAAACAGCGAATATTATGCTTCGATTCTTCATTTTTTTTATTTGGTGGATTCAAAGTAAAGATGCTCTCTCTCAATCACCATTTTTATTAAGAATTCTTAGGGTCATGCTTGTAGGACTTTTTGATTAGTTTGCATCATTGGTAATTACAACTATGTGATAGTACAAAAAAGTACGCATGCTGAAATTAGTGTCACATCATAATTTGAACTATATTTTGATGTTTTAACAAGTGTATTTCCAAGTATGATGACCCACTAGTTTTGACGTGTGTGCGTTTCATCATGATTTTACACGGTTTTACATGACCACGAGAACAACAGTCGTAATGGTATTTTAACTTTAATCGATGGTTATTTTTTGTACAGGAGATCGTGATGTCCCTTTATCTTCATTGAAATCACCTCCGAAGGAAATGGAACTGCGACCAGTCAGCACCAAGCACAAGGACAAGATCAAAGAGGGCCTAAAGAAGACAACGGTGTGCAGCACAGTGATTCCGGTACTTCTCATCGGGGACATCTTAGACGAGGACGCAAGCTACTACACCCTGGGTGGTAATCATCTTGTGACTGCTATGAAGGAACTCAGAGACGATCACGGGTTCCAGTCCTTCAACTCCATCAGGGCCAAGGTATACAAAGGTTTAAACGAAACAGAGGCACTCAGGGTTTCTTCGCTGCACAACGACGGGACGCACTGCATCCTTCAAATGACGCTAAAGGACAAAGTGAAGATGTGTAGACGGCAGCTCTATACCCTTTGCGGATGTGATGAAGGTATCGATGAACCACCACCCTCAATTAAAGAATGGAGAGAGCAGTGCGCCACCATCTTGGGGAAGACAACTGATAAAAAGGTACGTATATAGAAACATAGAGAACGGCAGCCTGTTGAGTCATTTTTGAAAGAGCAAGGGCAAGAAGGTGTTCTTGAATGGCACATGTATGAGGACATGGAAAATTTGTTTGTGACCCCATGTATCAGGCTGTATAAAAAAACAATATCACTATGGTGATGATTTTGAAGGATGTCTTGTTCCGATCGAGGACTTTAAAATAAAGTGTGTAACATTGAGATTATGATAGGCCTACAGTATCCAAATGTGTCATTCTCTAAGTTCTTTATATTTACAGGATGTTAAGTCACTCGAGCCGACCTTTCAAATAGCTCTCTACTCGAAGAGATGCTTCACCAAACTCATGGAGATCTTCGACCTCTACGAGGAGCCCTGCCCCAAACAAACGGTATGTTTTGAGTGACGTGACTGATGATGTGTTTGTAAAATAAAATGTACGGTCAATCAGTGTGCTTTTTATCGCTGGCAGTGACGATCGTTATTCCCTTGACTGTTTATAGGCCATGCTTATACTCCTTCCGTAAACAGATTAAATCTACACATGATTTTTTTTTAGAATACACCTTAATCTTAAGTTTGGTTTGATAAAAACAAAATTTTAAATCTGTGGTCTTCAAATTCCATTTTCTCAATTGACAGCAATTCAAACATGAGACTGGTATGACATTTCATAATCACCGAGCAGTCAGACTGATACGAAGAAAAGATAGATGAATACAATATAAACTGGTGATGACGTGTTCGTTCACGCTTTTAAAAATGTTTTACAGGTTTTCATGAAACTTCAGGGGCTGCCAGAGAGTTCGAAATTCAAACTCCTCTCTGAAGTTGTCGGCGAAAAACATATTACGCTTCAATCCATGGGGAAGAAAGCCGAACGACTAAAGAAATTGCTGGTGGTTCAAGAGGAGCTTAGGAAAATGCTGCCTGTGTCTTCTTGGGAGGAAGCGGAGAAGAAATTCCCCAAGTTTACAACGGAGGAGGCACTTCGGCCATTTACACGTAGGTGTCCTCCACCATCGTGGTGAAAGTGTTTGTAATGGTTTGAAGCGTTGATCTTTGTGAAGTGTGGTTTTTGTGGGGAAATTTGAAAGTTTCAACCTAATAATAATATATCTGTGTGTATGTTCGTGTGCATGGAAACTAAAAAACCATTAAGCATTTTCAATAAATAACCGATTTATTTCATTCAGCAAGGAACGATAAGGGGGCTTTCCTTTTGAAATCACCGTGTAAACATTTTAAGTTAATTAAGTCTGACAGTGATGAGCTTTAACGCTTTGTAGTGTTGGTCCGAGAGCCAGTTTGTGACTACAATATTTATTCACGGAATTTTATTCCATGCAATATTTAAGTCCCGGGTTGTAATGTACTTCATCGCACCCAGTGTATCGTGTACATGTAGTCGCCCGGTGGGCCAAGCTTTAACCAAAAGTAGCATTTCCAACTACTAAAATTGTGCCAAATGTTTACTTTCACAGGATACTCCTTCAAAAAAGGAATTCCTCGGTCGTTCCTGAAATTTGTGAAAAAAGCTCAGGAATGGCACAAGCAGCATGTAGCCATACAATCCGATGACGCGAAACATGAGCCAGACGAAATGAACTCCGGTAATAGCAGGACCGTTTCCTTGTCTGCTGATCAGGACTTCCCAAGGATTAACGGGTTCGATGTAGCAGTTTTGATTATTGCCGACATGGAGGTGAGTGTAGATTTGGGAAAGAATCTATGTTATTTATTTACTTATATACATACTTGTTTATTCGTATATTTATTATTACTTATTATCTTTCTGGCAATGAAACCACGGGACCCTAAAAATCGTCTAACTTGTGACCCATACGACTGAAGATACCTGCTGTGTGTTATAAAGAAGAAGAAGAAATCTCAGTTTTAGATGTGGGTAGGAAAACCTCAATATAGAGGGAAAAAACCCACGCATTCAAGCAGGGACTGTAAACCCACATGCAAGGCTCCGGTCCGGTATTCAAACCAGTAAAACAGAGTCGAAAGGCAGGGAAGAAATCACCGAGCCAACCTGAATGCCAACGAACTGCCTGCTTCCACTAATTGCCGTAAATAAGTGACAATTTGTGAGCAATGCAAATTTTTTTTTTTTAAGGATTAGTCATATTATTTTTATTATTGTGCTTATTTTGAGGTCTGTCTACATAGTGACCTCAGACACAATCAGACCTATTTTTGATTTTTGTTTTCCTTCTTCAGAAAAGTGCAGAATCTTTTGGAAGCGTTCACAACATAACAAAGGCCCATGGACAAGTAGGGTGCACTGTGGCAATCAAGGTTTCCACTGGGACCGTCTCCACTATCAAGACACTCTTTGTAAAGTACGGTCTCCATGAGCTGACGACTTTCTACAAATATGGTGAGATTTATTTTGCTGTAAAAATTTACAAAGGATTAATATTTACTTGGTGAAAACAAGTTTGTAATACCGTGAACTAAAAAAAGGGACTCTCGACCATCAACTATGACATTATTTGTCACAACAAAAATACTGTATGACCGGTGGAATTATCATGAAACAAGCTGAAAAACCTTCTAGAGATTGGTTCAAAGCAATATTACCATCTCTTGCACCTTTGAAATTTTTGATTTGCTGCCTTTTCATCGACAGACATGTCATCAATTCGTTATATTTCATGACAATTGCGGAAATTTTCGAAAGGTAGGTTTATCAGTGGTAGGCCTACATCTTCAAAGATATATTCACGTTTTATTGCAGATCCGAGTGCTCGTAAAATGAAGATTATGATCGCAGCTTCTATGAGAAAACCATCAGGAGAAAACTGTCACCAAAAGGACAACTGTCAACAAGAGGACAACAGTCACCAAGAGGACAACTGTCACCAAGAGGACATCCTTGTGACTGAAGACCTGATGACTCACACCATTGAGAAGTACAGCGATGTCGGAGACTGGATAATCTACCATACAAGAAACTGTGAGTAACGTTTCAACAAGTGTAATATAGCATATTTGCATTCAGAGGGTTTGTTTTGTAGTTAAGGATATAAGGTTTTTATACCCTCAAACCGTCGGAGCTGGGAGGACGGTGCTCCCTGAAGAACTGCTCAGCTTGTGGGGGATGTTGAACATTTGGAAATCTCAGTAGACTTGTACAATTGTTTATTTGCAAAAATGCACTGATTTTTTGTAATTAATATAAATAATAACACTTTACATGTATACTGCGCTTAATTAAGCGCTACAGTATTTATCTTGAAAGGTGTGCAGAGCTACGATTTCATGTATGAGACCTATTTCTTTACATAGCACCATGCAGTGGTTTACAAGGTGCCGTGGTGCAATATACAGCCAAACAAACCAGTAACACCGGGGCGAACCTCTTCTCTTTACAATAAGTGCACTGGGTTCTTTTACTTGCGTTACACAACACACAGGACCAACGGCTTTACGTCCCATCCCAAGGACGCAGCAATAATGGTTAAGTGTTTTGCCTTAGGACACAAGTGCCACGACCGGGAGCCGAACCAACACTCTGCTGATCAGAAACACCAGTCCGGTGATACTTTCTGAACTGTTGGCTGTTCATACATAAAAAATAAAATTCCAATCCTGTAACACATAAGTTTTGATTCCAAAGATATAAATAATTCACCCACATAATTCAATGTAGTCCTGATATTTTGCCTGTCGGCACATTCAACCACCCACACCCCCAACTCCCACCCAATAACCATTGGTTTGTAAAGAATTTCACTCCATGCTTTATTTTGATACATACATGTCAAGGTTATCAATGCCATGTATACTTATTGCAATTTTCTTGTATTATTTATACACAATTTCCAGCCGAAGCAGAAGCACTGGCTATTCAACATCGAAGAAACTATGTTGCACTCCTTTGGGATGAAGAAGACGGCCGTGTGACCAAGGCTAAAATAGTGAGGCTGTTGCCAAAAGACAGACACCCAAACTCGTCCCAAAAGGACAATAGATAGGTTGCAATATGACGTAAATCGGCCATCTTTGTGTGCAATTTCGAACACATAGTCATGCGTTTTGCATGAGAACGGCGTGCAGCACGGGCACATTTCACAAAACTCATTGCACAATTGGTTAGTAAACAGCGCGGGTTGGAAACTATGGAAAGCCATCAAATGCAAAACAAAAACAGATAGCTACAGTTTGTAACAACGTTACACAAATATTCAAAAATAGTGTTGAATTTATTGAAAACAAAGCAACCGATCACGGGAGGTAGGCCTATTTTATTTAATTAGAACCTTGCCGAAAATGTTGAATTTGGTTAAAACATCTGTTAACACGATTGAATGTTTTACAAACATTAGGCCGCCCATGCCAACCAGCGCTGTTTGTTTATCAACAATGGAAAGGTCTATTGGAACGATTGGTTGCGCACTTCGTGATGTCACTATGGCGGCGCTCTGTAGTGAAGATGGCGACACCGTATGTATTTTATTTTTTGTAACTTGGTTTTTGCTGTATTGTAGATATTATTTTAGTCCTCATTTGTATAACACAGCATCAACTAATAAGTTGTTATTCCAACTCCATCTGACCGTGTTATCAACCACTAAAACACACGATAGGCATTTTCCTGACAAGAAAATAATATCGTCTGCTTACCGCCATTTTAAAAATCACCCACCAACACCTCAGAAACACGTTCGTCTATGGTTACTAACGTTTGCAAACGGTGGCGGCGCACAACTCGTTCCACTCGAAATTATTGGCAAACTTGCGCAAACGTTGCCAACGTTTGCGCAAGTGGAACGCACCCCTGCCTTCAAGATGACTGTGTAGAGTAGAGTGGAGGCGCGGACATTTCTTCCCCCGTGTTTTGAATAGAAGAAAAAAAAAAAAGGTTGTGTCGAATGGCCCAAATCTAATTCTGCAACGTTAAGCTAATACCATGGAAGTAGTTTTACAACTTAGCTTTTCATCTTTTTGATTCTGTGTACAAAATGTAAAAATACCTTTGTTTTGTTTCTCCAACCCCCCCCCCCCAAGATGAACATTTCCGGCAGAGGTCCAGCTAGCATTTAGAAAAACATCTATATATTAATTGCTATTGATTTGTGTGCAGGTATTGTAAATGCCCCTGCTGCAGTATGAACAAAATAAATACATTTGAATTGAATTGAAATTGATTTTTTTTCCCTTTTAGATTTATTTGTTATTTAATTTTGTGTTCATTATTATTATTTTTTTTACACAGTACAAATCTCACGTTTTAATCAGTGTTACCATAAATGGTCGATTGAAGTTGCAATGATGAATATTATGCGACACTGCCTGTACATGCGAATGAGTAGTCTTGGATAGGATCCAGATGTCGGTCGGGAAAATAACACTAGTCACAACGCCCTCTATGTTTATTCATTACAAGCGCGTACAGTTGACCGTGTGCGTGAACGTTGGTTGTGTGGACGCGCAAACACCAGTCTTGGAACCTAGACTAGCGAATGGGATAATATTACCCCCTTAGCGTGCACAAGACGAAGCGTTATTCCTATGACGGCAGTAGTGATAATTTTATCCCCAGCGTCGCTACCATGAGCAGCGCGCCATATCGATACCTCTCGTCGCTAAACCCCTGGTAGGGAAACACTGAAAATCAATGCTGATTACAATCGAGCAAGGCATTCTGAGGAAGAAAACAAAATGGCGCGTCGAGATCGAACACCACTGGGAACGAGGTTGTATTATCCCCTAAGTGTGCACGTGACAAAGCGTAATGTCTATGACGACAATAGGGACAATATTATCCCGTAAGTGTGCACGTGACAAAGCGTAATGTCTATGACAGCAATAGGGCCAATATTATCCCGTAAGTGTGCACGTGACAAAGCGTGATGCCTATGACGGCAATAGGGATAATATTATCCCCTAAGTGTGCACGTGACAAAGCGTGATGCCTATGACGGCAATAGGGATAATATTATCCCCTAAGTGTGCACATGATACAAAAACCACGTGTTCTGCGGTTCTGGAGCAGCAACATTGCAACAGCAAAACTGTTTGCAAATCGATTTTCAAGCTACGAACTAAATGTCAAAACATTGAGTGAAAGGCAAGCTCGTTTCCAGGGGTGATCGATCTCGCCGCGCCATTTTTTTTCCCAGCATGCCTTGATCGATCATAACTTTAGTGACGAGAGGTATCGATACGGCGTGCTGCCCATTGTAGCGAGGCTGGGTGGAAGGATACCATTTGAAAGATCGCCAAAGTACCTCGACGTCGCTCTCGACCGGACTTTGTCTTTTAAACAGCACCTACTACTCAACACTGCAGCAAAAAACAGCAGTCGTTGCAATGTAAAGACAGCTAGATTTTACAACCTTGCGCCCCTCAGAACTTGCGTTTGTTTTCTCCACTGCTGAGTACTGTCGCCTTGTCTGGAGCCAAAGCCCCACTGTCGAAAACTTGATGCTTCAATCAACGATTGCCTAAGATTGGTCAGTGGCTGCATTAAAAACACACCAACCGTTTACTGCTGCCGATTCTCTCTGGGATTGAACCTGCTGATTAACGAAGACGCAACCACCTTCTTAACTTCCTCGGACGCGCCGAAGACGAAAAGCATATCTTTCACTGAGCACTAACCAGCCAACCTACGAATCAAAAGTAGAATGCCATTGTCAACGATCAGGCGACACAGAGTCTGACCAGAAAATCGGTCGCTTGGTCTTCACTGGAGGTGACTCGTCCTCTTCGGGTTTGGAAGTAGCTGATGGCGAGAGCTGTCGTTTGGTCTTCACTGGAGGTGGCTCGTTTTCTTCGGGTTCAGAAGTAGCTGATGGCGAGAGCTGTCGTTTGGTCTTCACTGGAGGTGGCTCGTTTTCTTCGGGTTCAGAAGTAGCTGATGGCGAGAGCTGTCGTTTGGTCTTCACTGGAGGTGACTCGTTTTCTTCGGGTTCAGAAGTAGCTGATGGCGAGAGCTGTCGTTTGGTCTTAACTGGAGGTGACTCGTCCTCTTCGGGTTCAGAAGTAGGTGATGGCGAGAGCTGTCGTTTGGTCTTCACTGGAGTTGACTCGTTCTCTCCGGGTTTGGGAGTAGGTGATGGCGAGAGCGATCGCTTGGTCTTCACTGGAGGTGACTCGTCCTCTTCGGGTTTGGAAGTAGGTGATGGCGAGAGCTGTCGTTTGGTCTTCACTGGAAGTGACTCGTTCTCTTCGGGTTCAGAAGTAGGTGATGGCGAGAGCTATCGTTTGGTTTTCACTGGAGGTGACTCGTTTTCTTCGGGTTCAGAAGTAGCTGATGGCGAGAGCTGTCGTTTGGTCTTCACTGGAGGTGGCTCGTCCTCTTCGGGTTCAGAAGTAGCTGATGGCGAGAGCTGTCGTTTGGTCTTCACTGGAGGTGACTCGTTTTCTTCGGGTTCAGAAGTAGCTGATGGCGAGAGCTGTCGTTTGGTCTTCACTGGAGTTGACTCGTTCTCTCCGGGTTTGGGAGTAGGTGATGGCGAGAGCGGTCGCTTGGTCTTCACTTGAGGTGACTCGTCCTCTTCGGGTTTGGAAGTAGCTGATGGCGAGAGCTGTCGTTTGGTCTTCACTGGAGGTGACTCGTTTTCTTCGGGTTCAGAAGTAGGTGATGGCGAGAGCTGTCGTTTGGTCTTCACTAGAGGTGGCTCGTTTTCTTCGGGTTCAGAAGTAGCTGATGGCGAGAGCTGTCGTTTGGTCTTCACTGGAGGTGACTCGTTTTCTTCGGGTTCAGAAGTAGCTGATGGCGAGAGCTGTCGTTTGGTCTTCACTGGAGGTGACTCGTTTTCTTTGGGTTCAGAAGTAGGTGATGGCGAGAGCTGTCGTTTGGTCTTCACTGGAGGTGGCTCGTTTTCTTCGGGTTCAGAAGTAGCTGATGGCGAGAGCTGTCGTTTGGTCTTCACTGGAGGTGACTCGTTTTCTTCGGGTTCAGAAGTAGCTGATGGCGAGAGCTGTCGTTTGGTCTTCACTGGAGGTGACTCGTTTTCTTCGGGTTCAGAAGTAGGTGATGGCGAGAGCTGTCGTTTGGTCTTCACTGGAGGTGGCTCGTTTTCTTCGGGTTCAGAAGTTAGCTGATGGCGAGAGCTGTCGTTTGGTCTTCACTGGAGGTGACTCGTTTTCTTCGGGTTCAGAAGTAGCTGATGGCGAGAGCTGTCGTTTGGTATTCACTGGAGGTGACTCGTCCTCTTTGGGTTCTCGTTGCCAATCCAGGAAGAAATGTCTGGTTACCTGAGAACGGAACTGGGGACCATTGTCGGATTCGAGTGTTACTGGAAGTCCATGACGGCTGAAGATTTCCTCAAGGGAGTAGATGACTCGACTATCAATTACTACTAGAACTGAATGTCCTGGTGGAAATGGTCCAAGTAAATCAGTTTCTAAGTCTTGCCAAGAACCGTCAGGAAGCATGGTTGGTCTCAGCGGCGCAGGGGACGTCAGGTCGTGCTACAATTTGGCTTCCATGGCACGATCTGCACTTGGAATCAAGGCACTTGGTGTGGCAGAGACTGCAACAAAGCGATCAAAGAGTAGTCCTTGGTATTGGTAAAGACTGCAGTGAGTAAAAAAGGTTGTATATTCGTATGACCTTGTCAAGCCAGTTGCGAAAATCTTCGTCAACAGTTCTGATATCACCCTGATTCCTATCAGATCGCAACTCAGTACATGTTGAAGGGTCTGAACATCAACACAGATACAGTTTGCGTGATCACGGAGGCCAATCTGGTGCATGTAGCTGCCATAAAGACCGCAACCACATCGAATACGATTTAACAGAACTCATTGACTCTATTTTAGGTCGTGTCCAGCTGGTTCTTGTGGTTGGTCGAGGAATAAAGGTGCGGAGTTGATGGTTGGTGTTGTTCCATCGACGATTCCAGGCAGTGTGTGTGCCTGACTTTCAAGTCGGACTCTGTGTCGCCTGATCGTTGACAATGGCATTCTGCTTTTGATTCGTAGGTAGGCTGGTTAGTGCTCGGTGAAAGATATGCTTTTCGTCTTCGGCGCGTCTGCGGAAATTGAGAAGCAGTAAACGGTTGGTGTGTTAGTAAGTACTGTTAAGGGGCCCATTGAAGCCAAGGTCATACGAATATACAACCCTTTTTACTCACTGCAGTCTTTACCAATACCAAGGACTACTCCAAGCACTACTCCAAGGACTACTCCAAGGACTACTCCAAGGACTACTCCAAGGACTACTCCAAGGACTACTCCAAGGACTACTCCAAGGACTACTCCAAGGACTACTCCAAGGACTACTCCAAGGACTACTCCAAGGACTACTCCAAGGACTACTCCAAGGACTACTCCAAGGACTACTCCAAGGACTACTCCAAGGACTACTCCAAGGACTACTCCAAGGACTACTCCAAGGACTACTCCAAGGACTACTCCAAGGACTACTCCAAGGACTACTCCAAGGACTACTCCAAGGACTACTCCAAGGATTACTCCGACTTGATTCCAAGTGCAGATCGTGCCATGGAAGCCAAATTGTAGCACGTGTAAATGGATGGGAGGTCAAATGTGCGTTTTTCAGGATCCCTCCAAACGCTCAAGCCGTCCTCTGGCGTTATTCAAGAGCCTCGAAGTGTGACGTCAGATGCTCGGGCTAAGCAGTGACTTGCAGTGACTTCAGTTTCCAATGATTGGCCTGCTTCAAAGGGGCGTAGTTTGTCAGTTTCCAATGATTGGCCTGCTTCGAAGGAAGGGGCGTAGTTTGTCAGCTACACCAGCTAGGCCCAATTTCATAGAGCTGCTGAAGCAGAAAATTCTGCTTAACAATTGTCTGTCAAGCAGAAATGAGCAGAATACCAGTCACAAATTGTACATGCGACACGGTAGCTTGGTTGGTAAACTTATTTTGGCAAGCATAATTTGTGTTGTGCTTAGCCACTTTTTATGCGCAGCTCTATGAAATTGGGAAAAAGGTGCCAGTTATGACGTCACTGGGCTTGTAACACCAGTCTAGGTTTGTCTGGGCGCGCACAAGCAGTCGCGGCAGAGTGATTCCAGCAAGCAAGGAAAACAGACGTGAAAGTATGGTGCAACGCTGTTAGAGTGAGAAACAAGAACCCCAGGTGAGTTTGATTTTAGACATAACTACATCATACAATTAATGTTTAAAAGATTTTAAAAATCAATGACCTTGTTCAAAAGTTTTCTGTTAACCCACCGATAATTAGCTGTTCCGAATTAGCAGTCGGAACAGGAACTGAAGCGGTCGGACTTGAAGCTTAGTACATGAGCTTGTCTTAAAATTAAAGTTGTTAAAATTCTTAATTAATGAGCTGAGTTATAATGACATGACTATTTAATTAGGTAATATTGTAACCACCATATCTCAAGAAGTATACATCCGATCCTCAAACTTTTTTCAGTTTTGGACTTTTCTTTTATTGTAGATGTGCATTCTGGCCTAACATTCTCCGTCACGTTATCATGACGTCATTTGTTGGCGCGTTTTCGTTCTGTGTACAAAACACATGGCGCTGAAAGTGTAAATGTTTTGACAGTCAAAAACACGATATTTTCAATTAAAAGTACTAATTAGTTTCCTAAATTACATAAACTGTTTTGAAAAGTTAATTGCTTTTAATAAGAGATGTTCCTGGTCATTAAAACTAATCAAATTACAATCTTTTCCACGATAATTAACGATTAAGCGACAAAGCGGACACCATGGCTAGCCATTTTGTTTGCGCAATCACGGCAAGGCGTTGGAGGTTTCCTTAATATTTGATTCCTTACCGGTAGAGGACCCATTGCTTTGTGCACAGCCCATTCGATTTGTACATGAGCAACACATTCTAAAGCGTCAAGATGAAAGAGTTATATCATATATCGAATCGAAGCTTAGAACATAAGCTTAACTCTAAATGTAAATTTTTATAACATTCTTAATTAATTAACCACGTGATCTTCATTTGAATATTTAATTAGTTCATCTTTGCAGAGCACTATATCTCAAGAAGTACACAGCCGATTTTCAAACTGTTTTTAGTTATAGACTCCTTGGGCATTGGAGATTAGCCTTGGGTAACCGTGACCCCATGTTGACCTTTACTTCGGGGTCAACCAGAAGTGGGACCATATCTCAAGAACTGCACAACCGATTTCAAAAGTTTTCAGTTATAGACTCCATGGGCATTGGAGATTAGCCTTGGGAAATCGTGACGCAAAGTTGGCCTTTACTTCAGGGTCAACCGATTTTAATTTTTTTAAAGTTCTAGACTCCTTGGGCACTGGATATTATTGTTTGGTAACCGTGACACCATGCTGACCTTTTTTTTCTAGGTCAACCGGAATTGGGACCATATCTCAAGAACAACACAACCGATTTTCAATTTCTTTTCAGCTATAGATCCTTTGAGCATTAAAAATTGAACTTGGGTTATTCCATGTTGACCTTTACTTCCGGTTCAACCGGAAGTGAGACTATATATCAAGAACTACATAGCAATTTTCAATTTGTTTTAGTTATAGACCCTTTGAGCATTGAAGATTAAACTTGGATTACCTTCACCCCAAGATGACCTTTACTTTAGGGTCAACTGGAAGTTGGACAATATCTCAAGAAATATACACCTGATTTTCAACCTTTTTTCAATAATAAACTCATTGGGCATTAGATATTAACCTTGGGTTATCTTGACCCTAAGTTGACTTAAACTTCCGGGTCAACCGGAAGTGCGACCAAATCTCAAGTACAACGCACCCGATTTTCAATTTATTTCAATTATAAACCCTTTGAGCATTGAAGATTGAACTTGGACTAACGTGACCCCATGTTGACCTTTACTTCAGGGTCAACCGGAAGTGGGACCATATCTGAAGAACTAAACACCCGATTTTCAATTTCTTTTCAGTTATAGACCCCTTGTGCATTGAAGATTGAACTTGGGTTTAATCAAAGCACAACAAAACGGAACAGCTTTGTGTTTGTTTACAAACACCTAATGTCTAGTTGTCATTTCTTGCTGCAGTCCCGGTAAATCCTCATAAGAATAATCCCTTGTTCCTAGTCACATTTTGTCTTGTTTGTTACATGTTTTAATTTGTTTTCCCCTTACACCAATGTGTATTAAGCACTGTATGCTCAGTGCTTTCCCGAACTCTGTAAAAAAAAATCCACAAGCAATCACTCGGGTGGGATTCGAACTCACGACCTTTGCATTGCTAGATCAGATGTCTTACCACTAGACCTCCGAGCTAGCCCGAAGCCATGCAAAGTTTCAAATCCTGCGTAATGAAAATAAACAAATAAAACTTGGAGTAATCATCTTTCCCATACAGAAAAGTGATCAAGAACAAAGATGAGTTCTCGTTCGAACGACCACCACCGTCAGGAAGGGGAGACCGTCGACTTCTGCCGTTCTCCTCCGGAAGAAGAATGCCTCGTGATCTTCGCGAGCCAATCTCTCGAGGAAGATGACTATGAAACAGGCCACCACCGTCAGGAAGAAGAGACCGACGACTTCTTCCGTTCTCCTCCCGGAGAAGATTGCCTCGTGATATATGCAAGCCAATCTCTCGAGGAAGATGACTATGAAACAGGCCACCACCGTCAGGAAGAAGAGATCGACGACTTCTGCCGTTCTCCTCCGGAAGAAGAATGCCTCGTGATCTTTGCGAGCCAATCTTTAGAGGAAGGTGACTATGAAACAGGCCACCACCGTCAGGAAGAAGAGACCGACGACTTCTCCCGTTCTCCTCCCGAAGAAGATTGCCTCATGATATATGCAAGCCAATCTTTCGAGGAAGATGACTATGAAACAAGCCAGGAGAGTGCAGATCTTTTCATTCCGAGCGATGAAGAAGAAATCAGTGAGGCCCATGATGTCGAGGCTACCTCCGAACCCGAAGAGAACGAGTCAACTCCAGTCAAGACCAACCGACCGCTCTCGCCATTACCAACAGTGGTAATGCAGGTCAGCTTAAGTGTAACGGAGATTGACGAAAAGTTTGACAATCAAGGCAAGCAACCTTCCAGGAAGACCAAGCACAGCCACACCTACAAACTAACATAAAAAGCCGCGGCTCTAAAAGTGGCTACATTTTGTATATAAATCTACATTTTGTACTCATTGTACGTTAGTTAAACTCAATCGGCATTATAAACGGTTGATAGTTTCATCATTAATAAATCACTTTGATTATGCTTTGTTATAACGTTGCTAGTCTGTAGCGCTGTATAAATATGCATATTCAGTTTGATGCACAAGCTTTCGTAGATTCTGAGGATTTGTCAATCGATCAGTTGGAACAGTTGACAAGAGACAAGTTGCAGAAAGTTGTCAAACACGTTCGTGCAGAAATTTATAAAAGTGCCAAAAAGGCAAAAGTATAGTGAACATTCTAGCGGGAAGGCTGAACTTAGAGTTGGCTGAGTTTCCGCAAATTTCTGATCGAGTAAATGAGCTTGAAAAGGAAAGGCTCAGGCTTGAGTTTGAAAAAAGAGAAAAAGAAAGATAAGAACGAGAAAGTGAACAAGAAACAGAAAGACAAGAAAGAGAAAAAGAAAAAAAAGATAGAGAATTTGAATTACAGAAGCTTGAACTCGAACATCAACTAAAATTTACAGAACTAGAAGTATAGAATAAAAGACAGGCAATGTAAAAACTCCAATACTTTGATCTAGCGAAAAAATGGAGGTTGGTGCCAACATTCAACGGACATGATGTTAGAGCATTATTATTTTCTATCGTTTGAGAAGATTGCCAAAACTCTTATAGTTGGCCTGAGAAATATTGACCTGAGAAATATTTGCCTTTGCTCCCGCAGAGCACTTTTGTGGGTAAGGCTTAGAAAGTCTATGCTATATACTTTCAGTACTTTCTATTAGTGCAACTTGCATGATTTCATAAAATTGCTTTTGCATATTTTGTTCTCCTGGTAAATGTTTGTTTTTTATTTGTATATAGTGGTCTGCAAAGTATTTGTTTGGCAAAACAAGAATTTATATTCTAAGTGAAACGTTCATTTGTTGATTTTGATTTATTTTTTCAAAATTATATGCACTTTTTGTTTTTTGTTTTGGCATTTAATGACTTGTTGGTTAAATTTGGTTAACTTAATTATTCATACGTTTGGTAGTTTCATCATTAAATCGCTTTGATTCTGTGTTCTTTACATCAGTGCCACCTTGTTTGATTTCTTTGTTGCATCTTAGCAAACTCAGGCTTTTTGAGTGATTTATATTCACGGATAGTTTGGAGATTGTTGGGTCGTAACACATTATTATTTGTAAATAATGAATTATATATTATTTTAATGAATTAATTGTAAGTAATAGCGCTAGGCGCCTCATAGACTGTTTGCAAGTGTTTGTTGTCTGATATCCAATGTATCCACCCTGGTATTCACTACATTACACTTCGGAGTCTAGACATCACTATTGTGTACACTTAACCAGAAAATACATTTGTCAAATGAAAGTTTCACAGCTACATTGACAAAATGTGCAAAGAAAGCGAACAGTCATGAATACTGTTCGCATGACTGCTTGCAATGGTTTATTCTGATACAATGTATGCACTACATAACACTTCGCAGTCTAGACACTATTGTGTACATTTTAACCAGTAAAAACATTTTATACATTTGATAGCTGACACGAGTCAAGGTCACGGTCTTGTTGTTCATGTTAACAATACCATTGTGCAACACAGAGCCTCAAGATTACCAGCAATCCGTGAACTACTCAAAACGTTGGCGGCGCTGTTTGCATAAATTACGCATTACGTCAAATCCACGTTAGCAACCTTTGGCCAATAAGCGAACAGATATGGCGTCTTCCACTATCAAAGTCGGTCGCAGCGGTTTACTTGACAGAAAAATTGATTTTAAAGCTTTAAGTAATCCGTCATATCCAAGCTTCAGAAGACAGTACTGTACCACTAAACCGAACCCAACAATAGATGATGAACTATGGCCAATATCAAGGGTAATATGTCGCCGTAAATATTTACAGGTATGTATAATTTTAACAGGTTTTTATGAGCCTAAAATATCACACTCGAACAACGTTCGGCCTACTCTATAATAACGTTAGATCGCGGAAGACGAAAGACATGTTCCTTTCTCTGTGGCTATAACATCACCATGAATTTGTTACAACAAACAAGTTTTAAAGTTATTCCAAATCGTGGGTAGTGTTTTGTATTGTGTAAGAACTGTGTAACGTTAGGCTCACAGCGGGCATTTTATGTCCAATTATGCTATGGACTGTGTTCACATGTCACAGGCAAAGCCAATATCAATTGAACTTGAAGTAATGTTAACCAAACCGTTATCTCTTTTTAATCTGTCCTGAATTGGCCTAGTCCAGCATGTCCGGGGAAATTATTCCTTATCATGCACTTGTAACTTTGTTTGAACAAACGTTAGGTCTAATAAGGCCATATGCCTAGTTTCATTTAAAACCCTAACAATAAAGAAAATAAAGAACAGTTTGACTAGGGGAATCCCCCACACCCCTTATAACAAAATATCTAAAAAAGGGTAGATTAGAACGATTTGAATGGCAAGGCTGGCCACAGACTGCTTGCTCGTGGGAACCTGAGTGTAACCTCACCCAAGATTTGATCAAAAAAGTTGAATGTCCAGAGGTAACTGAAAGAAGTGCTCCAGAAAGTACTACGAGGCCGTGGAATAGAAATTCATCCCGTGGTTGCTGATTTTCATTTGGATGTGTTCAGGAGCTTGTTTGGCAAAATCGAAGCACCTCTTGCTAGTATCAGAGGATACAAGCAGTACCACAAAGAAGACTTCCAAGACATTGGACTGTCGGCTACTTGGCATTATCTTGTCAAGAAAGATCTGTATGGACGGGAATTGTTTTTTCCAATTCTGATGCGACCGCATCTTACATGGTCAAAAGAAAACTTCTTAGTCAGTGTTGGAGGTGAACATGTACCCAAAACCCCTCCATTTCCTATTGAAAAGATAATGCTTCGGCTGTGTACTAATGCATTTAAACTGAACTTGTCAGATTATTCAGCAATGTCACTCAAGCGATTCAAGCATGCGGGGTCAGTTTTAAACTTTGGGAAACAAAAGGACAAAAATGGCAAAAGCACTGGCAGTGTTGATTTTTCCAGTCTCATGGGAGCAGAGAAAAAAAAAGCTCCTACATAATCTGCCTAAAATTCTACAAGGTAGTAGCATTTTACATCAAGATACCCAGGCAACTGTTGTTAAAATATGGCAAAACTTTGCTGAGGTGTATTCAATAATATCAAGTCATTTTAAAGATGTAGAATCTATTCCAGATGTATTTACTTTAACAAGGGATTGGATTGTTTTATTTATTTCATTGGAAGGCAAAAGAAAAGGATTAAAAGGAAGAGAGTAATGTGGGTATAAGACAATTCAGTGCACAGGGAATGGAAAAACTATACGACATTGTCAAATCGATTCATCATCAGCACTCAAACAAAATTGAACCATGTGCTGGTGTACTTCAAGCATCTTGGGGACAGAATCACAATGATCAAAGAAGGTCACCAAGAGTGTACTCCAAACAAAAATCTGAATATTGGGAAAGTGGAATTTTTCAAAAACGTCGGAAAATGTCCAAGTGATGTACACGTGTATCGATGCTGTGTCCTTCAGAACAATTTCCACTTAGTTTGTGTATATCTTGCCTTCCCATATTAAATCTTTATCATTCTGCAGTCATCTTGGGTACCTTCCTTTTATACTCATTGGAAGAATTATCACAAATTCTCATAACACAAAAAAGGAACCAGACTACTGCCCTTCCAGCGTCTCTTTGGTTACATTGATTTGCATGGAAGAAAAACAAGATGGTAGCACCATGGCACAGGTATATAGATCCAAATTGTATGTGAAAACGGTACATCAATATTTGTACAATATTTTTTAAAAACTAAAAATTGTGTGTTAACACTAGATTCGCAAGGTCTTTTAGTAATTTGTACTGTTGTCAAATCTGCGAAAATGAATAAAAGTATTTGACAGTTATTTTGTTTGAAAATTTGTAAAAAGATGGAATTATTGAATATTACAAATTATATTTTACTTAAAGAAATCAACATAAGACAGATAATATGATCAAATTATTCAAACATTTTGGGCGATGGTCATAATGGAATGGCCCTATACTAATAGCAAAAATGCCAGGTAAAATCGTGAATAACTTGCACACACCCCCCCCCCACCTCTCCCACCTCTCCCGTCCCCCCCCCCACATCTCCCACCTCTTCCCGACCAGAAATTTCGCAAGACAAGATAAAGGATTCAACAATACTGCTTCAGAGGCGTTTATAGACCTTTATCACACTGCCACCATCTTGGTCAAGTACCCTGTGACGTCATGTGCATAAGGTCTATATTCGCACGAATCAACCGCCATTTTGTGTCCACATGGGCCCAGGTGCCGCAACGCTTTCGATAATGGCTCTTTATGATCAACAGTAAGCTCCCCTCTATTGACACTGTTTTTACGTATTATTTTTATCTGCGGTAGTCCTCCAAAACACACCCTCGCAATTTTGTAGGTTTCCCCACTATTTTAACACCAAATTTGCTTATACACAATTGCTGAAGTTCAGGTGTATGATGTACACTAGGTTTTTTTCCACCAATTTCCCCATAAATTCCAGGTAAGAGAGTTTGAAAACACAGCTTTCACGTGTGCTATTTGCAACTACGAATTTTTGTTTAATTCATCATGATTTGTGATCCACAAAGAGTCCATTTTCATCTTTTTGTAGGTCTTCCCCATTCCTTTAACACAAGTAAGTCGCAAATGTTCAGGTATATGGTGAACACTAGGTTTCCCCCTCCCCCCTCCCCCCCGCCCCCAAAAATCTTACCAGAAATTTCAGGTTAGATAGTTTACAGTGCATGAACGTAACCACACAACCAATGCAACGACCTTGCGTGCAACCATGTAGCCATGTAGTGTACTATTGTTTGAACATCTCAAAGTTCATTGAACATTATACATGTATTCTGTTGTACTTGTATGTTGTATTACTATCAACAACACGGTGTTGCCCATAAAATCTTAAACTCATTCAAAGTTCAGCACCAATTTATTTCCGTTTTGCCCGTCTGAAGGCTTAATGGAGAACAAGGAATAGAAGAGGAGGTTTCACTGAGATGTCCACCTGCTTTAGTGATTTGTATGACTTTTAATAAATGACAACAACTTAAACCGAAAAAGATCGACATTGGTTCGCTTCTCATTAAACACCGAGACCGACGTCAAGTTGATCGAGGTGGTCATGCCTGCAAAAGGCGTTCTGGCCCGCTAAGATATGCTCATCAGACACGGTGATTAAAATGGTAAGCTTTAATTCAACAACGTCTCGTAAAAAACGGGGGCATTCCTTATATTGTGTACAGTCATGTTGATATGTTTTATCTGTTCATTGCCAAGTTGTTTTTATTTACTTACAAAAAAGATTATTTTATCATGGTATGATTTTTAACTGTCAGATTCGATTTTTAAATATGCTAACCCCCGTTCAGGTATAATTATGTACATGTAATGTGTAGGCAAAAAAATCATGTCTTGTGATACATATCCATGTATCAAAACATTATTTTGATTTGAAATGTTTCTTAAAATGCTTTATACTATCCAAAACTGCTGTACTTCTTACCAAGTCAGTTTTTATTGCCACTAATTTTTAGAGTGATTACCAAACGTATACCTTCCCTTGATAACACGTTGAAATAATTTTATATTTAACAACATATTTTTAAAAGATCGCTGCTATAATTGAATTGCGTTCACTCCACAACACACTTTGCCCTTTTAAACTTGTTTGTAAGAAACTGTAAAATCGTATTTATTTCTTCGTCTTAAATCCGCATTCAGGAAACTTTAATATAATTGTAACGATTGAAAACATATTGACGCTTCATGAAACGATTCAATTTGAAAGAGTGTTTATTGAAAGTATTTTTAGCTTATTTAAACGAAAAAGTTTTTTCGTGAGAACGTTGCTAAAAGGGAACAAACGCTGTAAAATTACACAAATTGAAAAAAACAAGAACCCCCTAAAACGAACCGGTAATTTGTGCAGTTTTTTCGTACCCATTAATCCGGTAGGTTCTGACTGCTGTTTGTGAATTATATCATTAAAGAGAAGGCCTATTTTGTTTTCCTATAAAAAATGAATAAAAATGATTCAAATGACACACCAAAAAAGAGAGAGGTTCAAATGAGAAATAAATTCTGTTAATATTGCTAGTACAATAACGGCGATGCAACTACATGTGCTGTATGTAAACTGGTTTTCAAAAGGCAGTTATTTATTTATTTATTTATTTATTATTTATCCTGGGGAGACCTCTCAGCAAAACACTATTTTTTTCAGAGGTGCTCAGCAGCTACAAAAAAATACATGTATCAATATAAAAAGAAAATGACCAGAACATTAAAAAGATATTAAGTGTCATTTCACGTAAATACTTAATATATGTGTCCACGGTCAAAAAATCAATTTTGTTAATACTTTGTGGGTGGAAGGGACTTCGGATACAAGTAAACAAAATCGACCTTTGAAATCCATAAGAAGCCCGTTGCCATGGTTACAGCTCATTTTGTGTTTTGGGCATTTTAGGCCGATTTTGGGGTATGAAAAACTTGTTTTTAGGTAATATTTATAAACTCCATCCTACCAAAATGCAAATATATTTCATAAAACCTTTTATATGACTACAAAGTATCATCCTTGGCTTTACTTGAGAAAAAAAATTATTGCTATAAATTTCACCCTTATGCTGTTTAATTTCCAGATCTTATGAGTTCACAAATATTGAATGTGTTGGACATGATTGGATGCTCCAGACCAACTGCCTCAAGTACAGAAACCAGGAGTTGTTTATGATCTCTATCTCTGTCCTCCTCAACTGTTGGTGCCAGTGCTCTAACCTTTGATGCAATTCGGCTAAAATAGCTTGAAATCTGTTGTGCCGTCAAGAGCTCTGCTGCAGTGAACACACTGATTCCTTATGTATCTTTCTTGATGCGTATTTCTTTTGCAACAATCAGGATCACATTTGTTTCCACTTACTTCACCCAGATTAAACTTTTTATTTAGGAAATCCTTTTGTAATTTGTTGAAGTGTTTGGACTGTCGACGTTTCTGCATTGCCCAACCTGCAGGCAGTTGTTCTTTGCCCTGAGCTGGGATTATTTTTACTTCTATACATGGGATGACTCCTGCCTCAATATGCAACTTCTCTGCATACATGATTTTCACTTTGTCATGAAGTGTGGACTTCTCTAACAATAATGATTGCCACATAGCAAATGGTGATTTAAGTCACACAAAGTCTCGTAGGAATCGATGCAGCCTTCTTCAGGACAGGGACAGGGAAAAAGCTCTGATTCAGGCACATCATCATCTTCGGAACTTTCACTTTGCTGTTTCCAACTTTCACAGCCTGGCCTTTGTCTCGCATGGACCTCTTTAAACATGAACAGCAGATTCAACACCAAATTCTGACTGAAGCATCAAATCAATTTCACAAAAAAAACCCAGTTTTTGACAAAATCATACATAGTCCAGGCTCTAGTCATTTTCAATTCTGTCTATGAGCATTCTGTTTTTGAGCAATTCACATGAACATAATTTTTGTTGTTGTTGAAAAGACAATGCATTTTTAACTACTCTTTCGTGGTACTCTCGCTGGAAAATGATGACAGCACCGACCTCCTTAATCTTGTTGCATTGCACGGGGAATTCCCAAATGTGTGACTTTCAACAAAGGGGCGCTGTTCACAACACTTTGAATATACCACTTGCAAGCAATGCAAGATGTGTGTTTGAGGAGTAGGCCTAATCTATTCACAGGGGACTGTTTGGTTCTGATGAAACAGTATGCTTCAGTTTACTAAAAGTATTGGTCTCTCTTTGTTCAAATACACCAAATAGAATGTTATCAAAAGTAAGAAATTTAAAATATCAAATATTCAACGGAACATAACATAAAGGCCGAGATCACAGTCAGCACAAAAATCCTGATCAATGTGGGGCAATCCACATACCTACAGAGTGCACAGAAAAGGTGCCGAATTGATGGAAGTGTTCTTTTTTATGCTGTCAATTCAAACTGAGGGAAAACATTCAAAATGCATTTTTCCTGTTTTTAGAAAAAAGTTTATATTTGAGGCAGTACTGACACAATAGGATACAAATGCCCAAAGTTTTCTCACCAGATATGAAAAGACCAATGTTGGCCCTAATCACAGCCGAAAGGAAAATTTTCTGAGACCCCTGGCAAGTTGACATTTTGAGGGCCAAAAATAGGGTAAAAATGTCAATTTGCAAGTTCTAAAAACATGCTCTCATGCATGCTGCAAAAATAGCACAAGGGTGAAATTTATAGCAATAATTGTTTTTCTCAAGTAAAGCCAAGGATGATACTTTGTATAGTGATATCAAAGGTTTTATGAAATATATTTGCATTTTGGTAGGATAGAGTTTATAAATATTACCTAAAAACAAGTTTTTCATACCCCAAAATCGGCCTAAAATGCCCAAAACACAAAATGAGCTGTAACCATGGCAACGGGCTTCTTATGGATTAAAGAGTCAATTTTGTTTACTTGCACCCCAAGGCCCTTCCACCAACAAAGTATTTAAGAAATATGATTTTTTTGACCGTGGACACTTATGTTAAGTATTTACCTGAAATGACACTCAGAGTGGCCTTGAGTTATTGGTTTACCCAGGCCAAGCAAAATCAACCGAGCAAGTCAGTGACCCACAGGGGATTTCCCATTGCCTTGTGCGCTATAGCCTTAGCAAAGGGGCACTTGGGGTATTTGAAGCTGTCATTCAAGCTTTTATCAGTGAATGAATTACATTACAGACTTGAATTTTTACCAGATGGTGTTCATCAACTTCCCGCAAAGAGTTGATTTCCGCACTGGTATTCCTTGGGAAAGGGGGGGGGGGGGGAGCTTCTGATAGTGTCAGTTGCTGACTGAACATCCTAGGCGCGATAATGAAAACACGCGGTCACTCGTATTGCAAGGTTAAAAGAAGAAGAAAAAACCCCAGCCAAGTTAAGGTAAAGGCCAAGAATATAAGGTAAAAACAAACAAACAACACAGAATAAAAACCACAAGTACATGTACAATAAAGTCAAAGGTTAAAAATATGGGCCAGCCAGGGAAAGCTCCACATGCCCCACCAATTAAAATCTCAACTTTGTGTACTGTTAAAACTTGCTGCAGTAGCTGGCAAGGGGAAGTGCATTGAATAAGTTGACACCACATGCAGCAAATTTACGTTGACATGAGTTGGATTTTGACAGTGGAGTTAAAGGTTTGCTTATGGCACAAGGTTTCGTATTTAGCCAAAGAAATTTTCGACTTATTCCCTGGCAGCAAGAAACAGAACGTAACCACCCAACCAATGCAATGACTTTGTGTGCAACAGACAGCCATGCAGTGTACTGTTTGGACTTCTCAAAGTTCATTGAACATTATACATGTATTCTGTTGTACTTGTATGTTGTATTACTATCAACAACACGGTGTTGCACATAAAATCTTTAAAAAAGACTAAAACTCATTCAAAGTTCAGCACCAATTTATTTCCGTTTTGCCCGTCTGAAGGCTTAATGGAGAACAATGAATAGAAGAGGAGGTTTCACTGAGATGTCCACCTGCTTTAGTGATTTGTATGACTTTTAATAAATGATAACCACTTAAACTGAAAAAGATCGACATTGGTTCGCCTCTCATTAAACACCAAGACCGACGTCAAGTTGATCGACGTGGTCATGCCTGCAAAAGGCGTTCTAGGCCCGCTTGAGATACGCCCGTCAGACACGGTGATTAAAAAGGTAAGCTTTAATTCAACAACGTCTCGTAAAAAACGGGGGCATTCCTTATATTGCGTACAGTCATGTCGATATGTTTTTATCTGTTAACTGCCAAGTTGTTGTTTTGTAGTCTTACAAAAAAGATTATTTGATCATGATATAATTTTTAACTGTCGGATTTGATTTTAATTATGCAAACCCCCGTTCAGGTATCATGTAATGTGTAGGCAAAAATCATATCTTGTGATACATATCCATGTATATCAAAACATTATTTTGATTTGAAATGTTTCTAAAAATGCTTTATACTATCGAAAACTGCTGTACTTCTTACCAAGTAAGTTTTATATTGCCACTAATTTTTAGAGTGATTACCAAACGTATACCTTCCTTTGATAACACGTTGAAATAATTTTATATTTAACAACACATTTTTAAAAGATCGCTGCTATAATTGAATTGCGTTCATTCCACAACACACTTTGCCCTTTTAAACTTGTTTGTAAGAAAATGTAAAATCTTATTTATTTTTTGTCTTAAATCCGCATTCAGGACACTTATAGCCTAATTGTAACCATTGAAAACATATTGACGCTTCATGAAACAATTCAATTTGAAAGAGTGTTTATTGAAAGTATTTTTAGCTTAATTAAACGAAAAAGTTTTTTCGTGAGAACG
This sequence comes from Pisaster brevispinus, assembly GCA_023634235.1. Classification (NCBI taxonomy): domain Eukaryota; kingdom Metazoa; phylum Echinodermata; class Asteroidea; order Forcipulatida; family Asteriidae; genus Pisaster; species Pisaster brevispinus. The sequence goes on from JAMKCF010000018.1 coordinate 3,150,122, forward strand.
TTGCTATAAGAGGAAACAAACGCTGTAAAATTACACAAATTGAAAATAATAACCCCATAAAACGAACTGGTAAATTAGGAAGTTTTTTCGTACCCGTTAATTCGGTAGGTTCTGACTGCTGTTTTGTGAATTATATCGTTTAAGGAAAGGCCTAATTGTTTTCCTTTAAAAACAAGTAAAAATGATTCAAATGACACACCAAAAAGAGAGGTTCAAATGAGAAATAAATTCTGTTAATTGCTTGTACAAAAACGGCGATGCAACTAATACATGTGCTGTATGTAAACTGGTTTTCGAAGGGCAGTTATTTATTTATTTATTTATTTATTTATTTATTTATTATTTATCCTGGGGAGACCTCTCAGCAAAACACTATTTTTCAGAGGTGCTCAGCAGCTACAAACAAATACATGTATCAATATAAAAAGAAAATGACCAGAACATTAAAAAGATATTAAAATAAGAAGAAAAAACCCAGCCAAGTTAAGGTAAAGGCCAAGTATATAAGGTAAAAACAAACAAACAACACAGAATAAAAACCACAAGTACATGTACAATAAAGTCACAGGTTAAAAATATGGGCCAGCCAGGGAAAGCTCCACATGCCCCACCAATTAAAATCTCAACTTTGTGTACTGTTAAAACTTGCTGCAGTAGCTGGCAAGGGGAAGTGCATTGAATAAGTTGACACCACATGCAGCAAATTTACGTTGACATGAGTTGGATTTTGACAGTGGAGTTAAGGTTTGCTTATGGCACAAGGTTTCGTATTTAGCCAAAGAAATTTTCGACTTATTCCCTGGCAGCAAGAAACAGAACGTAACCACCCAACCAATGCAATGACTTTGTGTGCAACAGACAGCCATGCAGTGTACTGTTTGGACTTCTCAAAGTTCAAAGAACAGTATATTCTGTTGTTAATACTTGTATGTATCACTATCAACAACACGGTGTTGCACATAAAATCTTAAACTCATTCAAAGTTCAGCACCAATTTATTTCCGTTTTGCACTTCTGGCGGCTTAATGGAGAACAAGGAATAGAAGAGGAGGTTTCACTGAGATGTCCACCTGCTTTAGTGATTTGTATGACTTTTAATACATGACAACAGCTTAAACTGAAAAAGATCGACATCGGTTCGCTCTCATTAAACACCGAGACCGACGTCAAGTTGATCGACGTGGTCATGCCTGCAAAAGGCGTACTATGCCCGCTTAGATATGCCCTTCAGACACGGTGACTAAAAATGGTAAGCTTTAAGTCAATAACGTCGTTAAAAACGGAGGCATTCCTTATATCGTGTACAGTCATGTCGATATGGTTTATCTGTTAACTGTGAAGTGATTTTTTTTTTTACTTACAAAAAGATTATTTGATCATGGTATGATTTTTAACTGTCGGATTTGATTTTCATTATAATATGCTAACCCCCGTGGTATTATCCATGTATTAAACAAATCTCGAACAGTTGTTGTCTGTGACTTTTTTCCTAGATGGCGAGCGAGGGTTTCGTTGGGGTTTGTTTCGGGCTTTGGGGTTTGGTTTCTTTGCTGCAAAACCCCAGGGTACACTGCAAACAATGATGGGCAAAAATTCCCAAACTTTTTGCCCAACGTTGGTAAGATAGTCAACTTGTACACACCTGTTAGGCAACGGCATGGGTAATCCCCATTCCGTAAACATTTTTACGCAAGAGTTGGATCATAACAAATTACCAACAGTTGGCGAATAAGTTTACCCAAACATTGGACAGAGTATTTTGACCAAATGTTGGAGATCTGATCGCTTGTCACCAATATTTGGGCCTCACGACACATACATCTGCTCAGAAGATGGACACTTTTAGGAATATTTGTATCCAACCGATGGTAGTTTTTCTCTCAACAATTGGACAGCATTCTGAAATGATTATCAATAGTTTGGGACTGAACTTATCTAATAGATACTTTTGTATCCAACAGTGTAATAATATTAATCCACTCACATATGGTTTTTGTCTTTGAAAACATTTATTAATATATTATAACATCATTTACATAACTAACTTTAAACATTATAGTAAACTCAACAAAATTAATAAAGAAGTGTAAACAATGCATTTTTCGATATGCAGCTTTCATGTAAAAACAATACAAATCAATATTAAATGCCTTCTTTATAATGTATCGTTCATGTGGCTTGTCAGAACTTCTAGTGTGTCATGAAACTAATCAAATGAACAACATGATAAAGATTCCGTCTTTTTTGACATGGCTGCTACATTTTACGTTTGAAGTTTTAAGGTCATTTGGAATTTGTTTGTTTTATGTTAGAACTTCTCATACATTGACAATCCACATCCCGTGTGTATGAAGTGCATAAGATTCGTTTTATTGTACAGTTAAGCGTGTACTTTTGTTATTATTTATTTTTTACTTTAAGTAAGATTTAAATGCAAATTTGGTTGATTCTCTAAGCCAACACAAAATAGTGGCCTAAAGTGGACTGAAAAAATAAAATAGAATAAAAAACTCATGGATGAAAAGCCAATTTATTTTTGGCAATCAGTTAGGGCAAGTTTAATTTGCTCATAAACATAGAAGCACACTAAACAGAAGTTCCAAAGTGCCTTTTTAAAAGCCAAGAAGGCCCACAGACCGCTTACGGTGGCAGTTTCCCTGCTTCTAATACCCATAGCTGCTCATAGACATTCTTCTCCAAGAAAGTTCAATCACCTTGACATCTCTGCTGATATTTGCAGGTCATAATTTGAAATCCAGGTCATAAATTTTACGTTTTAACCATAGAGTTAAAGGAACTAGAGGGCGCACTAGCCTAGTTACGCGGCCCGAAAAGGGCCGCGTAATTTGTGTAATTTGTGTAATTTTACAGCGTTTGTTCCCTCTTAGCAACGTTCTCACGAAAAATAAGTTGTTTGTTTAAATAAGCTTTAAAAAATTGCATAAACACTCTTTCAAATTGAATTGTTTCATGAAGTGTCAATATGTTTTCATTCGTTACAATTATATTAAAGTTTCCTGAATGCGGATTTAAGACGAGATTTAAAATAAGATTTTACATTTTCTTACAAATAAGTTTAAAAGGGCAAAGTGTGTTGTGGAGTGAACGCAATTCAATTATAGCAGCGATCTTTTAAAAATATGTTGTTAAATATAAAATTATTTCAACGTGTTATCAAGGGAAGGTATATGTTTGGTAATCACTCTTAAACAATTAGTGGCAATAAAAACTTACTTGGTAAGAAGTACAGCAGTTTTGGATAGTATAAAGCATTTTAAGAAACATTTCAAATCAAAATAATGTTTTGATACATGGATATGTATCACAAGATATGATTTTTGCCTACACATTACATGTACATATACCTGAACGGGGGTTAGCATAATTAAAATCAAATCCGACAGTTAAAAATCATACCATGATCAAATAATCTTTTTTGTAAGTAAAAAAACAACAACTTGGCATTTAACAGATAAACCATAACAACATGACTGTACGCGATATAAGGAATGCCCCCGTTTTTTACGAGACGTTATTGAATTAAAGCTTACCATTTTAACCACCGTGTCTGATTTTATGTGCAACACCGTGTTGTTGATAGTAATACAACATACAAGTATTAACAACAGAATACATGTATAATGTTCAATGAACTTTGAGAAGTCCAAAACACTCGGTCATTACGTAGTCAAAAAACAACAACATTGTGCCTAAATTAAGTGCGTGTAGCCCCAACAGAGCAATGGTTAACAATGAAAGCGGTTTACTGTGAAATGTATGAATGCCAGTGAAGACCGTTTATAGTACTTGAGTATATAATCCCCGAATAAATATAACATTTTAGAATGATATTCCTTCACTTTGGACAATAAATCATGGCATGTGTGTTCATCCTCTATTGAAACGAATAAGATAAGCCCCACGAAACAACTTTAAAACGGCCGCTGGATCTTTCTTTTTTTAGACCGCATAGTGTGTATTTAGCACGCACACTGCGCGTATCTCGTGTTCAATGTTGCCCTCGTACAAAATGACGCGCGTGTCTCCCGGCGGTCCCGTCGCGTTTGTGCACATAGCATTTTCAGTGCGCCCTCTAGTTCCTATCTCTATGGTTTACACATCAATTGCTCTCAAGATAGAGAGGGCTGGGGGCAATGCACGCTTCTCGATAGTTACAAAGACAGCACTTGTTCGCTCAAGAAATCCATTGCTGAGGGCGAAAATAAACGGCTTTGGGTAATTCTTTCCGTCATTGGCCTCCAAATAAATTAGCATGTGGATAAGCTCCTGCATGAAGACAAATAATTCAGTTTTAGGACTAATTAATGCTCCATTAATTTCTGCCAGTGATTCCAGAGAAGTCAATTTCAAAGAATTATAGATTTTGCATGGGGAGATACAATCTAGTAAGGTTTGCAGTGACCCGATATGTGATAATCTCACAGTAGTTTTTGCCTACCATGCTTATCACTCTACTTTTGCTTTTGACAATTCCCATGTACTTGAAGGCACTTTCAGCCAACTTATGGGAAAATACAAAATTTACCCAACTATTTGAAGGCACTGTTTTACCAACTTATGGGAAAGTACTAAATTTATCCAACTGTTTGAAGGCACTCTTAGCCAACTTCTGGGTAAAACTGTTAACAAAAACTCATGAGGAGCAACTTATCTGCTAAATTCCTACCTGTGGTTTGTCACAGGGCTATAGCCCTATAAATAGGGCCAATCTACTTATAAGTATTGACATGCCTTGTGATAGCCCAGAAGTGAGCTGGTCCTATTTATGGGGCGAGTATCACAAGGCCTTTCCAGTTGAAATTGCATCGCAAATATAACCACCCCTACCAAAACACCTACACTATAGTGTAAAATTTCTATGGCAAGCGTCCATCTCATCTCGAAATGCTGAACACACTAATTATTATTTTTACTATTATTATTATTATTTCTCTCGGTAAGTTCAATAAATATTACACACAAAAGAGATCCAAAATAGATATGTAGAAGGCTACACTGAAGAGAAAATAAATGTTCAGTCTGCAGGTAAAAATATATTTCTAAAAAGTACAGACACGCAAAATACACAGGGGGGGAAGGGGATACAATTTACAAAGATATAAACAATTAAACAATTAAAAACTTTGAGTAGCATTAGGTTGAATCATGGAGACACCTATAATAACACACAGTATTCTGCTACAGGACTATTCGTGATCTTCACCATGGATACATTGTACATGTATAATATGATCTAACGAAATGACTGTGATTGAGAAGGGTTGAACAAGTTCATTCAACTCACAAATCTGTGCGGATTTCCACAATAGACTTCTATAATTATTTCAATCTACATGTAGGCCTACGTGAGTTCTCATTAGGATTGAGGCAACGTTTCTTACCGGTGAATGTGTCGTTCAGCTTTCCCAGACCCCGAAAGGTGTTGAGAGGTTTAAGAAGGTCCGCCATGACGCTGGCAGGTCTATGCACGTTCCAAAAAACACCCCAAAAAACAAAACAACAACAACAACAACATTGGGTTCAAATTTCACCTTTTCGGCATTAAATAGGGAACATGGTCATTGACTTGTGTAAAAAATTATAGCACAACATCCAAAGTGTCAATAAACACCCATTACTGTGTTTTTTTAAACACAAACAGCACAGCACAGTTGGGTAAGTAGTTTACCCATGTGAAGCCTGCCTAACCGTCATTTTACCCAGGTGTAATTGTGTTAATTTCTTACTCATTGATTGGGTTGTATTAATTTACCCAGCACTGTTGTGCAGTTAATTTACCCCCACTTGTGTTGCAATTTAAACCAGTTCTTGTGCACAAAATAAGTTGTAGCTTTGTTCCATTTGGAAGGGTTGGTTTGTTGTTGTTGTTGTTGTTGTTGTGGTTGTTGTGGTTGTGGTTGTGGTTGTGGTTGTGGTTGTGGTTGTGGTTGTGGTTGTTGCTGTTGCTACTGCTGCTGCTGTTGTTGTTGTTGTTGTTGTTGTTGTTGTTGTTGTTGTTGTTGTTGTTGTTGTTGTTGCTGTTGTTCGAACAGAATTGAACTGGCCATGTACAACTTCTGATTAATCTATGATGGATGGTCACAACCAAATAATCACCTTGCAGAGGGTACAGCCAGATACACTTGGGCATAGGTAACCGAAAAATAGGGGTTTGGTAGGTGACAAACATTTACTAAATTATTGTGAGCAGACCATGTAATAATCTCTTCTTGGAAGCAGTGTTGGCTCCGAAAAGAGCGGGTTGGTTTTGTCAGACCTTTTATTGACGGTTCAAACTGTCAGTAACGAAATCTGCAAATTCAATGAAGCTCCAGCAACCCATGGCTTCTAAGTTTATAAAGCCTTACCATCTTAACACAGACTGTTGTTTCTTGAACAGAATAACTACCATAAAGCCAAAATCCCTTTTGCACCTTTGGATACATGAACATCAAACATTGACGCTCTGCAGCATCAGAGCTACGTCCACCCCATCCATCTTTGTTTGTGATTTGTGCCTGCAACTTGCCATGTACGGGTATATGGTACACATTTGCATTATGGGAAAAAAGTTTCCATGTGGAGCAGTTTACCTCAATTTCAGTTACTTCTTACCACTTGTTGTGCAAAAGTTAAATTGCTTGAGGTTAAAGAAATGTTGTTTTACCCACTTTTTGGTGATTTGAGTCTCAGTGTTATGCTATTTAATTTCCTACCCTATTCGGGGTACTGTATTATTTAAAAAGTGTCAACCGGCGCGAAAGCACGTCTCCAGAAGGTACGTCTTCTATTTTATTCGTCTTTGTTTTCTGTGTGATTTTGACAGTAGCCTCGACAGTTTTGGTTGTCTTGATGTCACTATAGAAAAAAAACCGCCACACACAAGTGCAATATGTTTGGTGCCATATTGGGGAATCCATAAGTGCAATATTTTTGGCTTTTTTATATTTCGCAATCAAACGGGAAATTCCCTCACATCACCTTATTGTGAAATCAGGAAGTGAGAATTTGGGCCCCAAACAAAAGATGTTTACGTTCTACTCCCTGGTGATTGAATAAAGAGACCACTATGCACTGGAAAACATCGTTTGTTCTCAAAGGTAAGATTTTACCCAGTGATGTTTACAGTGTCGCCGACAAAAGTGCAACATTTTTGGCGCCATATCGGGAAATTCCCTCACATTATTGGGAAAATGAGAAATATGGTCGCAAACAAAAGTTGTTTTCGTACCCCTCCCGGTGCTTGAATAAACAGACCTCTATAAAAGGAGCCTTTGCAGTTTGGACCTTGAACATCAATAAAGATTATAATATTATAATTTTGCGTTAACTGCTCGATTATGTGACCTTAACTTTGACTAAGGGAGTTTATTTAGTGTGGTGCACCCTACAGTGGACTTGTATAGCGCCCTCTTGTGGATAGTTCACACAAAAACCTTTACAGTTAAATGAATACACATAAAAAGCGTTGAATGGGATATTTGGTGGAGTTTGCCCCACGTAAAATCAACGGATTACTTTAACCAATATTAACACTGGATTTGACATGTAATTCTGTCTTTTTGTTCCAACAACCGAAACCCCCAGTGTTTGTACAATACAAACACATGACTAGTTTGAGTTTATACCGTGTCCCATTTGACATCTAGGGCCGCCAAAATGCCGCCGTGAGCATCTCAATATTGAAACAGCTCCAACTATACGAGGACCAGCGGACAAGTCTATATTGGTGGTGCTCAGTGTTTCCAATTTGGGAAGTATTTGCGTCTAAACTGAATATAGCTAATACCCATACCTCAGTTGGGTAACTTTTGTACCCAAAGCTGACAACCATATTCGAAAAGGTAAGACAGCCTGTAAAAAGCCAGTAATGTTTACAGTGTAGTCTTGATAAATGACGTCACTATAGAATGAATAGCTGACATAAGTGCAATATTTATGGCGTTTTTATATTTCGCAATCAAACTGGAAATTCCCTTACATCACCTTATTGTGAAATCCGAAAATAAAAAATGAATTCGGAAACAAAAGATGTTTACGTTCTGCTCCCTGGTGCTTGAATAAAGAGACCACTATGCACTGGAAAACATCGTATGTTCTCAAAGGTAATATTTCACACAGTAATGTTTACATTGTCGCCGCCGAACAAAAGTGCAATATTTTTGGCGCCATATCGGAAAATCCCCTTTTTGGCGTTGTTATATTTCGCAATCACACGGGAAATTCCCTTTACATCACCATGTGAAATCAGAAAATGAGAAATAAGGTCGCAAACAAAAGTTTTTTTCGTAACCCCCTCCCGGTGCTTGAACAAAGAGACCGCTATAAACTGGAAAAATATCGTTTGTTCTCAAAGGAAATAATATTTTGCGTTAACTGCTCTAAGTTATGTGAACTTGACCTTAACACCATTTACATGAGAGCATTTCGCTACTGTTCTTTACTATACTGACTATGGGCATGGAGACTCAACCCTAGACCTCAACAGAATTAATGTACAGTGCTCTTGAGTGGCATTTTGTCAGGGATGCCGTGTGTTATTGAGGATTTCGGCCATCCGCCAAAACCACCTTTGTTTTCGTCGAGATTTTTAGTGTTATTATACTTCCATCCGAATAAATCTTGTAGTGGTAACACGTGAAATTTGTGGAGGTTCGATATCAGAAACCACGCTCGCAGACAGCACAACCAATACATCAAATCAAAGAGTATGCCCGAACTTAGAACATAAACATGACATCATGGATGCGTCACATTAACTTGTACGAGAGACGTTTTAAAATCGTGGCAATCGACGACTTCACTTTCAACGGAGAACTGTTTTAGCGCTCTCTTGCGATAATATTTGGCCAGCCGACCACTTTCTTCATTAATAATTTTATACAGGGCGCACCACACTAAATAGGCAAAAATTCATGCGCCAAGCTAATTGTCATAATTTGTATACCCACAGAAACACATTTTCGGTGCTGTTTTTTTCTAGGGTAATTAGCAAAAATTCCAAACGGCTGAACTACCAAAAATTGAAAAGGAATCTAAAGTTTAGTTGTCTGAAAATATATCTGATTGGTTTTCAAGAGGCTGAGCTACTTTAAATATGTTTTGAGTATTTTTGAATATAGCATTTAGCGTATAGCTACTGTGGGAGTTTATTTAGTGTGGTGCACCCTACATTGGACTTGTATAGTGCCCTCTCGTGGAGAGTTCACACAAAAACCTTTACAGTTCAGGTGTGAGAAATAAAAATGAATAATATATACAATGGGATATTTGGTGGATTTTTACGCGCGTAAAATCAACGGATTACTTAAACCTCCTTACTTAAATTTCCTGTCATGGTCCACACAGCAAGTTCAAATAGTTTTTTCAAGGTTTTCGACCAAAACTAATGCTGGATATGAAATGTAATTTTGTCTTTTTGTTCCAACAACCAATACCCCCAGTGTTTGTACAATACAAACACATGACTAATTTGAGTTTTGTAGAGAAAGCCCAAGCACTTAAGTCGGCCATGACCCCCCAAAATGTCAGTCATATCACAAGCGGTTAACTTATAAACAGGGGATCATTTGGAGACAACAACAAAAGAAGCCTGCCACGGCGACAACGGATCTAGAAAGAAATATATATCATGATGTGAAGCCATTCATTGAACAAAGTCTGTCTGGCAAAACCAGGAACAATGGACAATGTACACGTTCCATTTTCGTAAAAGGAGTAAAAGAAACTTTATGTGCCTCATGTTAAGGGACGAAGTACAGAGAAGAAATCCCACAATACTGAAACAACAACAAGTTTCACAATCTGAAGTACAAATCTGAACATTGTCATCAGCGACAAACCTGCATGCCACCATAAACATGTTTTTGTTAACCAGTCTGCAATCGGGGGAAAACAAAAAAAAATCTTAGCAACATTAATGAAAGGTCTTGATGAAGTATGTACGGAGTCCAAAATTACATCCCCACAGAACTTGGAAAGCTTCAAATCTTCATAATCAACTATTGAAGACTTAAGCTTAATGGAGAATATTTGACATATTTTGTCCCATTTATGATTACCAACTAATTAAAAGTTAAAATCATCTCTAACGTTTGGGGCTCATCGGTTCTATATTATGCACAATACAGCGCATGGTCAATACGCACGCTGACTGCTTATAAACAGTGTCCACTATGACACCCTCACAGAACCCGTACTCACAGTCTCTAAACATCAACGAAAATCTTCAAACCTTCAGAATCTATTAATAAAGAGTCTAGCTTGGAGATTTCTTTTCTTCACATTTATAATTATCGACTTATTTTAAGTTAAACTCATCACAAACGTTAGGGGCTCATCGGTTTCTGTGTACACAGTACAGCGTATAGCCAACCAGCACGCTGACTGCAGTAGCAGGCTCCACTATGACACCCCTCACAGAACTCGTCCTCGTAGTATTTTAACAACAACGGAACTTCTTCAAACCTTAAGAATCTATTATTAAAGGCTGAAGCTTTGTAAACAACATTTTTTCCAGATTTTTACCACTTATAATTACCGACTTATTTAAAGTTAAACTCATCTCAAACGTTAGGGACTCATCGGTTTCCGTGTGCACAGTGCAGCGTATACATGTAGCCAACAAGCACGTTGACTGCAGTAGCAGGGATCCACTATGACACCCCTCACAGAACCCGTCCTCGTAATATTTTAACATCAACGGAACTTCTTCAAACCTTCAGAATCTATTATTGAAGGTTGAAGCTTTATAAAACATATTTTTCCCCAGATTTTTACCACTTATAATTACCGACTTATTTAAAGTTAAACTCATCTCAAACGTTAGGGGCTCATCGGTTCCCGTGTGCACAGTACAGCGTAAAAAGTAAACAAGCCCTCACAAAACCCGTCCTCACAGTATCACAGCAATCGGGTATTTTGTCAGTGTTTCCTTTTTGTCCCGATGTTTAACAACGTAGAGATGGAAAATGCGTTATTTACTGAAATGTTTGGGTTTTTTTAAATTTTAATAGACACAATTTCGATAATAATTGACCACCAAAAGTGAAGAATTTAGTGTGAAATTGATGGTGTAGATGCAGACTCAGTAGAAGAAAGTTCAATGGGGAGCCATATATTAAAAAAAAAAAAAATGCTGAGGGAAGACAAGATTTGGTACAAATAATGATGATGTCATCGCTTGGATACCGCCACCAGAGAAGGTGACTAACAGACATCACCAGGTTGCCATAGAGTACTGGAGTGAAATGGGAAACGCGACGTTTGTTTATAACTCATGCATTGCAAAAATGCGGCTTCTTTTAAACACATGTGGTTTTTAAAAATTATTCTTTTAAAGCCTTGAAGTGTATACATTTATGTTCAATTCAGTCATATTGAAAATACATGTGCATACACTTAACCCATAGCGATGCTAAAGTTTTGAAGATATTATACAAAAGGTAACTTTGGTGATCCAAACACTTCGCTGCTGACAGTTATCTCCTATTGTTAAATGGTCAATTATTAAATGTGCTTAATTTATAAACAAAGTCTACTGAAAACAGAAAAACAAGAAAATGCAGAACCATTTATAAAGTTACCTGGTTTTTCCAATGTTTTATTTTGTGAAAAATATACCCGATACTTTACTTCCGGTAAAGCTAAGATCGTGACCGGCGGCGATTGTACAATGAGCTGACAAGAAAAGTCCAAAATAGCCTGAAAGGTGACAAGGAGAAGTGGTTTAATGACAAATGTCAGCAAAAAAAAAAATAGAAAACAACATGCAACAGAACAAGAGCAAAGAAGTCTTCAGCACTATCAAGATCATAAGCAAAGGCCTCGACAGACAACCGATGACCAAGTGCATCCGCAACAAGCAGGGAGAGCTTCTCTCAAACACAACAGAAATTAAACAACGGTGGTTTGAATACGGTCAGACACTGTTTCTGAAGGTTCGGGCTTCCAGAAAAAGTGAGAATGAAAGCGGAAATCGGTGGAAATACATATTTTCTTTGCCTCTTATGAAAAACAATTACTTTTAAAAAGACATTTTATGTGATTTGTCAGGTTTTTTCAAACAGTAAACAGACATCAAACTGGTTTTTAATTTAATTTTCATAAAATATAGGCTGTAAACAACTATCGACACGGTTTTCATGGCGTTATCTTTTATGTACTGCTCAGAGCAGCAAGTTAAAATACTCTAAGTTTAAGAACTTACGTCACATTTTTTGTTTTACCATTTTGTGACTATACAAGGGTAAAACCCGCATTTTAAAGTGATTTTGTCATAGTTAATTCTTAAGTATAATATACCTCTGTACCACTAGAAACATTAAAAAAAATAGAAGTATTGATTTTTGAAACAAAAAAAAATTGCCTATTTTGGCGCAGTTTGACGTTGAACTGGCCATGGCGGTGCGTACGTCACTGTATTGTTACTATGCCAACAAAGGGATATTCAATACGGTCTATAGCCTAAAGATTATAATATTATAATTTTGCTTAAACAGCTCGATTATGTGAACGTCATCACAACGCCTTATTGTGGCCCCTTAGTTAGCGTGGGAAAAACCCACTGAGTCTCTAGAGATCAGTGGAAAAAACCCGGACACCATATATAACCATGACGAATGGCGTGAAACAGTGCTAGTGGAAAAACCCTGTTATGTTGACGGCCTCTTCCGAAGGCGAACAGATGATACGTGACTGCAACTACGACAGCAACTTTGCGCTATAGCGGGTGAGGATTTTGATTTTCAGCCGACAATCGTAGTTGTGAAAAAGGATAACTTAAATATTAAGTTTATATATTTAATATATTTCGTTAGTATCAAAATACATGTCTTTGGCAATGACCATGACAATTACAAAACTGATAGCTACATGAAGTCTACAATTCCTGTTTTAGCTAAACTTTTGTAATTTTTTATTGTTTACAATATTGGTGCAATTAGGTGAATGTTAGTACTTTGTTGTAATTTTATGCTCCTACTCTTTTAAACTGGTATATATGTTACAATTTTTAATTCTTGTTAAGTGTAAACGAGTTTATATCAGCTACCCTTGTGGCTGCCTACCTCGTGTTTTAATATAAATAAACCAGAATAGTAATAATAATAATAATAATAATAATAATTAGCCTTACAGTTATTTTAATAGGCAAGGTCTTAGCTATATATTGTAAGCCAGAAAAAAACAATGGAACAAACAGGGAGCAGTTGGGGACAGCAAAACAAGTCTTTCATAGCAACAACACATCTACAAACAAAACTATATCAAGATGTGAGGGCATTCATTGAAAAAAAAAAATCTCGCAAAATCGATAATGAATGGACAATGTGCATGTATCGTTTGATTAAAGAGGGAGAATTAGAAACCCTCTGTATCGCATTTTCAGGGAATAAGTATAGAGAAGAAATCTCTCAATTCTGGAACGAAAACAAATATCACTATCTGAGTGAGAATCTAGACATTGTCTTCATCGGCGAACCTCCGTTCCACCACGGACTCGCACAAAACTTAGTTTTTGCTTTGTTAGACATAATCAAGTCGTCTGTTTTGGAAGACCTTAACAGGTTGCTAGATTTTATTCTGTTGGGTGATTACGAACGTGTACAATCCCTAATAAAGCACAATCGAGGGGATTTATGGACCATCGATTATGAAAAGTTCATTCAAGAGGTCGAAAAAAAAGAAGAAGAAGCCATACAAGATATTGAGACTTATATCATGAAATATGAGAAGACTCATGACGCAAACATTTTTACAGAAGGTTTGGGACAAAGATGTTTAGCGTCAGCCCATGATCAAAAAAATACTGACAGTGAACTGGAGAGATATTTGGGTTCAGAGTTAATGAAGAGAATCAAAAGTATCGCAAGGAATAAAATCCTGAAAATGAGCAAACTTCCGCAAGAGTTTGTCCAGAAGCTCGAAAAATCCCTCAGACAAAGCCATTGTGCCGAAGATAATGCCATTTCTTCTGTACTCGTGAAAATGCTGGGACGAGCAAAATATGATGCAGACGTTATCATTACAGCTTTAGATAGGAATAATTTAGAAGGGAAACCATTCTGCAACTCATGTCGTAATAAGGCGCGCTTCTTTATTGTTTTGCTCTCGTTGTTGTGCCACCTCGGCATAAGAACTTGGAATATTAATCACCTAGTTCTTGATGTAACTTTAAAATGTGACATGACTGTTTGCTCATCATTTGAGGCTATTCATGTCGAAATCACCTCCAATTCAAAATCCATCCGTCTCGTCAATGTCTACCGTCACCCGAGTGTGCCGAATGTGACTTCTGGTCTTTCTCTTCATGATTTTGAAGGCATGGTTTATGATTACCTATTTCTTTCATCTGAAATTGTATTAGTTGGCGATTTTAATATTCATATGGATAATTTAAATGATGCCATTGCCATCCGGTTTAAGACTATATTACAATCATATGGTCTTCATCAGCATATCTCAGGGTCAACGCACATTCATGGGCATTTGCTTGACCTACTCATCACTCGTGAAAATGCTACACTTATTTCTGGTATTTATCTTCATCCTGGGTTATCTGATCACTTTGCTGTTATGTCTCAATTATCACTTCAGAAACCACAGCCCCCTAAAGTTACTATTACAACACGTAACTTTAAGTCTATTGATGTTGATGTTTTCCGCAATGATCTGGTTGTGTTACTCTCCGACTTAGATATGACTTCTACCAGTCTCGATTCTTGTGTACACATTTATGAGGTTATCCTTAGTAGTCTTTTGAACAAGCATGCACCAGCTCGCACTAGATCAGTTCGTTTAAGACCTCATAGTCCTTGGTTTAATGTTGCTATACGGACTGCTAGAAAGCTGCGCAGAGTTCATGAGAGAAAATGGAGGCACTCAAGACTAGAGATTGATAGACAGTTATATTGTACTCAAAGACAGAAGGTTAATGAATTAACCAATGTAGCTAAGATTGAATATTTAATTACTCCTCTCAAATTACAGATTGTTCAGGCAATCAGAAAAAGTTATTTAAAGTTGTAAATGGGTTACTACATCAAGTGAAGGAAAAGCCCGTATTACCCAGTAGTATATCAGATGCGGTTCTGGCAGATAGTTTTTCTCACTATTTCAGCAAAAAAATTCTTAATATTCGTAGTGCTTTCCCTGTATCAACTAGTTCTACTATATCGTCAACTTACCATTTACCTGTGTGTGCTAATGTACCAAATATTTCCCAGTTTGAATCCACTACTGTGTTTGAGATCAAAAAATTAATAAGAAGTTCTCCTTCTAAATCACGTGAACTGGACCCCATAGTTACTGATCTTTTTAAAAAGTGTATTAATGTTCTAGCACCTCTTATTACTACTATTGTGAACAAGTCCTTTGAGCAAGGTAATTTTCCAGACAGTCTTAAGACAGCTTACATTCGTCCCCTAATCAAGAAGCCAGGTTTAGATGTTGAGACTTTGTCTAACTACCGACCGGTGGCTAATTTGAAGTTTATTGGCAAGACCATTGAGCGCATTGTTGCCTCCAGATTGAATACTGCTATCTCTGATTCTGGCCTTGCTGATAAATTTCAATCAGCATACAGGTCCAAGCATAGCACTGAATCGGCACTTTTGCGGGTGCAAAATGACATTTTATGTGCTATGGATGAAGGCCATGTGACTGCCCTGATTCTGCTTGATTTAAGTGCAGCTTTTGACACTGTGGATCACACTATTTTGCTCAAGAGACTTCGTGATATTATTGGTTTACAAGGTAATGCCCTTAAATATTGCATTTGTAATTGTATTGTATTTCTATAGCACATGTTCTGAATTTCTTCTTAGCTTAGGCTTACGTTTTAATTTTGGTTATTGTACATATATATGTATTGTTTGTATTTAGCCCCATGAGCACTTTGATGGATTTGTGCGCTTTATAAGTTTTCATTATTATTATTATTATTATAAGTTGAAATGACGAGTTTGTATACTCCAAGCTGGAATGAAAAAAAGAGAGAAAGAAAGACAAGAGCAGGATTTGAAACTACGACGTCCGGATTAATGTGCAGGTGTCACAAGGAAATCTGTCTGCTGAAGATTCTGTCTCAATGGAAATTAAGATGGACTGGACAAATGAAAATGTCAGCTGTTCTATTTTCATGGATGTTAATTTTGGGATTTTTATCTCTGCGCTTTTTATCGACTTATTAACATTATTGTTTGAAACTCACCAGGAGTGCTTGGAAATCTGACATGTTTCCGTTTCTTTGCGTTTGAATAAGGCATCGTCTATCCGTTGGAGAATTCTGATCTTTGTCGAAATTTTTAATCCAATGTTGCAATAAGCGTACATTTGAAAAACTATTTAAGCCAGTAATTTTGTATATTGATTGTGGTGATTGATTGTGAATAAAATACCATAAACTGTAGATTGCTCGTTATCACATGGCTGTTATTGACTGTTGTTAAAGTCACGTAGGATCAAGTACAAAAGGTAGTACGAAAGTTATAACATACGTGCTTTGGTAATACGAAAACAATTTTTTTTTTTTTAAGGAATTAAAAACGATCACACTGCTGACACAAAAGAACAGACAACAGCACAGGTGCCTAAAATCAACCGGAATTTATGTAGGGAATTTCATTAGTGGAAAGCTTTAACCACCCCAGGCCTGCCAAAATCAAACAGATGGTTTTGTTGGAATTTGGATGGTTTGGTACTGTGAAAGTTGGCTTTGCTGTTGGACTATGGATGGTTGAGTACTAATGGGTCAAGGTACTAGTGTTGGACTTTGGCTGAGTGTGGATGGTGGTACTGTAGTTAGCAATAGTGTTGGACTTTGGCTGAGTGTTGAAAAATGTTATGATCACAGTGCATGTATTAGGGTCAGCTATTATTGCATGTACATTGTAGGGCATGGAATTGACTTTGTGCATTGATTGGTTCACTGGGTGCACTTTGACCTCTTATTTGGAGGGACATGTTCCAGTGGTTAAGTGCTTTGTTGGGATATTAATTACCATTATCTAAACATGGACAACCTGCTGGTGAAATAAACAAATGATAAAGGCAGTTATCGACTTAGGTATCCTTGTCATTGCACCTTACACAATAAAAGTAGAACATACCATTTATGCCATGGGGTGTTTTAGTTTTTGCAGAACTCTATTGTATTTATTGAATAGTATTTATAATATGAAATAACTGTATTGTATTTGATATCAATAGTACATGATGTCACTATGATGTAATGTTACATAATAATTAAAATAAAAAAGGGCAATGATGGCAGTTATATTGTGAACCACCAGGTGTGGTACAAACTCCCTGTTTTCTAGGGCAGAGCAAAAGTAATTTGCGACTGTGCTGAGCCCACCAAAAAAAAATTAAAAAAAATTTGCGCACAAAGTAATTGTTGGGTTTTGATAGGTTTGGTACTGGACAGCTAAAATAGTCAAACTACACACAAGGCCTAAAGTACCCACTCACACATAGTCCAACAGCTCAGGACCTGTTGGAGTATGATGGGTTGTGTACTGTTCCAATACATAAACTGTTGGAGTATGATGGGTTGTGTACTGTTCCAATAAGTAAACTGTTGGAGTATGATGGGTTGTGTACTGTTCCAATAAGTAAACTGTTGGAGTATGATGGGTTGTGGCAGCTTTCTAGTAGAAATGCTTAGGGGGTTAGGGTTAGAATTTCTGCGTTTGGCCACAAAAACTCAGAAAGTATACGCCCTTTTCACTATGAGTGGGTGTGTTTACATTGAATTACTTGGGTCCTTAAACGTAATGGATGAGCACTTAATCTGCCGGGGGGAAGTCAGCAGCTCTACTGGTTAGCGCATGATTCAATTAAGTCCACTGTTTGGAAAAGGAATTACAGTTGGGGATAACAGGTGTAAGTGGCCAGACGAAAAGGATGTTTTTTTCTTTAATGGAGCTTTCCTGTAACGTCGTCCCTTATAGGGAGGTTTCGCAAGACTATGGATACAGATACAGATATACATATGTACGTCAACACTTTGTGTGCTCACTTGACGCGTAACAGACTTCCGTGTTTTGCATGCACGTTGACAACGGATACGGGAGCTTATAAAAACGAATACCGTTTTGCTGATTTTAGTTGTACTTTTGACCTAGATTAACAAAATTTCCCCTGTATTGCTTTTAAAAATGTCATTCATGACATAGATAAAAAATGTGTTAATCATTTGTAAGCAAAATATCGGGAAAATGCAGTATAAACGGTCGTCTCTAGTTTGCCGTGCTTTCTGGAAACTTTCTTTACACGGGTTTAACGTGGTGGTTCAAAAACGAACAGTTCAACAAAAATACTATTCAATCAAATTCTCCAATGCAACAAGAGCATCAACAGCAAAAATGTTTTGGAATTTGTTTCGCTTGCAAAACCTACGTGTGTGTATATACTTTGACCTAGGCCTTACACATAGCTGTATGATTTGGAAACAAAATATGACGCGCATCCAACGTGAACGGATACCGTTATCGTCTGTAGCTGTATCCGTACACTTGCGAAACCTCTCAAATAAAGCGTTCTTCCCATTACGTTGTGGCTTTTAACGAAAACCCTAAATTTGGGGTCCTACTAAAAGCCGAGAACGCCGACAACAAGTCCAGAGTGCCGACAAAACGACAACAGGTTTCAGATACCTTAAAACCAGCAAATAACCCAAGGATTTATTAAAACAATAATTATGTGCTTTGCCATACCAACAGATTTACAATGGAATTACTTTACGAAAAGTCTTACTTTTTAACCAGAAAAAAACCGAACTTAAACGGGGTGCGGTCGGACGCCATCTTGGCTGAAAAAAAAACACGTTCATGTGGCTGATTATAACTATACCATCCAGAGATTCTACCTACCAATTCTAAACTCTAATCTGTTGGTAGGTTCAGTCAGGGGGTTTTCCTCAACTTTCAACTTATGACGAGGGCACTCTCCTACTCTCACGAAAGTATGAGACAGCATGGGTTTTACAGTTTATAAACCCAGCTTTTTTAAACAGAACACTGAAATAAAGGCCAAGCCCCCTAAAAAATGTTTTCCTCATTTATTCATTTAATAATTAGAGATGTTCGGTTAGTACAAGTCAAGGCATTGACACGTGAACTTTTCTTTGTCACGAGAGAAAAGGTATACATGTGGTTTTTTTTTTATTACAATAAATGAAAACAAATTAATTAAGAAACAGTTTTGATATATTAGTCTGCTGGGATAGTTGAGCAACGTAGCTGCTTTCGTTTTGGAGTAAAAATAAAAAATAAAATTGCAGAAATTTGAATAATTCACCATCATGGTTAGTTGAAGGCTTTGAAAGGGTCAAAGTTTGCCAACTGGTTTGTCCCGGCACACCCGGGAACATTTGCAGTATCCACGTTGAAATGCTCAGTGAATTCACCCGTTTTCATTGACTCTTTCCGAAACCACGACTTGGGCTCAGGCTATAGTCTCAGGCTTAAGTCTCAGTGCACTTTCCTTACAGAGCTTCAATCTGGCAGACACAGCCCAAGCCCGAGTCCAAGCCGTGGTTTCAAAAAAGGGCCTTAGAGCTCTACATTTTGAACTGCACTGCCTTAAAGCCTTATCCAAATTGGCGGCTACATCTGAAGCTATGGCTACGGCTAGATTTCCGCATCGTAGCGCGTTGAAATATAGCATGTCCTTAGCAACACCACTAGCAACAGTCGTAGCCGTAGCTATTCGGATTTGGCCTAATAACAGATTGGTACAAATTATGCCCCTTCTAAATTTGGTAAATACACAATATTTTGATAAATCATATCTTTAATTTTAAAAATTAAGGTCTGGAAATTTATTCCAGGAGGGGAAAGGCCACCTTTTTATTTTAGGTGAGATGGTAACTTATTTTCTCACCAATATTCGAAAGTTTTTATTATTTATAGAAATCTAACAAGGGGTAAGGCAGAATAACGGAAGCAGAAATTATTACTTGTACATTTTGTGTACTGAGAAAAGTATGCAGTGAATGAATTATAACCAATCCATAGAGAAGCTCACACCTGACTTTTGGACTCTGCAACAGGACAAGCTCTTGGAGGTAGGGTCATAGATTGGTTTTTGTCAATGCATAGCTGCCAACATTTGAAAATTTCAATTAGTAATAAAACATCGTGGCATGTCGAGGCGTTTGACATGCACACAATTTGTATGAAATTTCAATGTTATTCTTAGGGAGTGCCCCCTTTCCACAGGTGGTGTTGTCTTTGTTCATTTGAATTACATACCAAAAACCAGAATGAAAATGTCTGAAATGCATTGACAATGTGATGCTGATTTATAGGCAAAGTAAGAAATATACAATAAAAGCCACAGAAAAGTTTCAGCTGAATACAGCGTCTACCTGCTGAGAAAACAGCAAAAAAAACTGTCAAGGTATTTTCACAAGAACATCACCGAATCCATCCACGTTTATTTGGCGAGGTGACAGCAGGTACCAACCGCATCTCGGGCCGCAGCATTCACGAACGGACGCCAACCCTCAGAAATCTGCGAAACGATTCATGCATGAATCGTTTTCTCAGATTCAAATGTTTTTGAGTGAAAAATTATCCAAACCATATTACTTCCAAGTGAATCCTTTCTCAAAATAGTTTACACTATCAACAGCTGCAGTGCTTCTCACCACGTACGTTTTTATGGTCATACATTTTCGGAGTATTTACCAATCTAGGATCCTACCTTTAAAATAAGACGTCGCCGCTTGGTACAGCGTTTATGATGATTAATGCAGGTTATAACTGTTACACCATAAAACTTGATAAATAACAACAAATATTAATAGTTAAAACAATGATTGCGTTGAACAATTTTACCAAGCACTGACAAAAGGTAAATTATCAAATATATATTCCTTTACATGTTTTTTTTTTAAAGACTATATACATATTTACAGTAGATTTTAGTTACACTTTAAGAGACTTTTGTTTACCCCCAACAATTCAAAAAAGTACAAAAATACAAAATTATACAAATAAAAAGAATAGTGATACAACTTTTCAGCACTTTTGACATAAACACTGGTCTATTGGTACTAATTAGGAGACAGTTACATTACACAAGTTTCATTCGGGGACCTCCTAGTGTCTCTCTGTTGTCTGTAATTTTTTGGCAACGACTCCCATTGGATTTGAACACACTTTCCAACTGGGGACCTTCACCCAACTGGGGACCTTCACCCAACTGGGAACCCTATTGTCCCCGGTTTGAACGTGTACATTTGTGTACCTACCAACAAGGGGCTGTTTAGAGGATGGTGTGATCATTTTCAGAACCTTATGGAGACCAAGGACATACCAAAAAGTGGAAAACAAAAGATCTCAACGTGGACATTCTAAAGATGGGGGTTGCTCCACCAGGAAAACTGTGTACAAAGTCTATGAGAAACTTTTAAGTGCAGGGACAAAGGAAAGAACAAAAGAATGCTTCACTGGGATGCATTTTTTAGAATGTGTGGAGCTACTGTGTATAAAAGTGAACTGATTACTGTTTAGATCATAGAAATAGTGCACCCAGAATGCCGAGCTCAGTTGTCGTCTGTGTCTACGATGCGCGCCATCTATGTCAGCCGTGGACATCAGTATAGAACTAGACATGTGTTTGTAACGTAACAGACACTGGGGGTTTCGGTTGTTGAACAAAAAGAGAAAATTACATGTCATTAACAAAATGCCAATTTAGGTCGAAAACCCTGAAAAAACTCTATGAACTTGTTGTTTGGACCATTAGAAAGTAAAGAAATGGTCAAAGTGGGACCATGACAGGACTTTTGGTGAAAGTAATTTGTTGTTTTTACATTTGACAAAAACCACTAAATACCCATTTAACACGTTTACATTTAATCATTTTTATTTCTCACACTTCCGTAACGGTTTTTGTGTAAATGTTATACATTGAAAATCTATGACAGAGGTTGGATTGGCCAAATATTATCACAAGTGGGCGTTAAACAAGTTCACCATTAAGTGACAAAGTTGTCAATTGCAACGAATTTGAACCATCTGTAGTACAGGCAAATGTGATCCAATCATGATGTCATGTTGGTTATGTTCTAAGTTAGGGCATATGCTTGATGTATTAGTTGTGTTGTTTGCGACTGTGGTTTCTGAGATAGACCCTTCACAAATCTCATGTGTTATAGCATAGAAAATCATTTGCATCATTCGCATAGAAGTAGAACAATTATAAAAACAATTTAAAAAAATTAATCTCGATGAAAACAAAGGTGGTTTTGGCAGATGGCCGAAACCCCCAGCTCAGATCCCTTGCCCCAACTAAGATCAAAAATCTGGGCAAATGCGTGGTTTGATACATTTAAATAGCCCACCAAATTATGAGTTTGCCCAAGCTCCCCCCCCCCCCCAATGAAAATGTTTGGTTACATCACTATTTCTATATTGAAAATCAAATTTAAAAAACGGAGGTAAGACACTGTTTACACAACCTTGCATTTTGGAAAATTAGGATATAAACGTTTGTTTTATTCTGACCTTAGGTCCCATCTTTCAGTTCTGGGGACAAAAAAATCACTGAGCTAAGGGAGACAACAACGATCAAAAGACATTTTGACTTCAATAAAAACAAAAATAGGGTGACAAACACTGGCAAAAAACCAAAAATAGTGACTGGATTTTTATGACTTAACAAAAAATGTTTGAAGAGATAAGAAAGACGGAAACTTTGGGTATAGAATTTTTGTTTTCATACATTACCTGTTTCACAGAGAAAAATGTTTACATCAAAAAAATAATAATAATAATTTCAAAGGATGGCAAGGAGGAAATTCTACATTAAAAAATATGAAGAAGTTTTTAATAATCATAAACGGTGAATGAAAAAGACAAACTGAATTGTTTGACCTGAGTTCAGGTTAAAGGTAATGAGGTTGTTGTTTTTTTTATCAAAAAGGTTTTGTTTTGAAGAAAATTTTCTCCGATGAAACTCTCTAGTATGAATAGAGAAAGTTGTCTAAATTGTTAAATCTTCAAGCCCCATTTCAGTTATGTTTCAAACAAACTTTTATTTGTGTTTTTGTTTGTTTGATTGTTGTTGGTTTTATTTGGGGGGGGGGGGGTAAGGGGAAGTGGTTGTTAAAGAGAACAATCTTGCTAATAAAAAGAGATCTTATTTTGACAAAAAGGACAGGCCCTTTCCCCTCCCCGATATAAAACAGTCCCCACCCCCTCAGGTTTCACAGAGTTTACGGCTGTGTTTGAATTAGCAACTCAAGCTACAACTACGGCTAGAATTCTGCATCATCTTGCGTTGAAGGGCATTCTTAACACCCTTAGCGAGAGTCGTAGCTGTAGCCACCGATTCGGCTACGGCCTAACCTGACCCTCAATGGGAGGCTGTGGTGGACTCTAGGTGGCAGCAGACTTACCAGGTAAAATCCATTCTTCTTGGAAGTGTACGCATAGTCAGAAATAGATATACAATGGAAGACCCAGTATGTCTGTGCAGACAAACTGGATCTTCCATTGTTTACTGCTATCTAGCATCCCCCCCATTAGATTTAATGCACCATATTTTAATGTCAAGGCAAATAGCTTTTAAGTAATACTGAAGATTTCTAATCTGTAATCTTTCTTTCACGACTTTCTTCCTCATAATTTTGTGTCGTGGTCAGTTTCAGATGTATTCGAGGGGTGCCTGTTGAGCTCATTAGATATTGGTCTTGATTTCAAAAGCATCTGGTAGGCAATCTCGAAGGCTTGGCCCAGTGTTAAGATTATCTCCGTTGACGTTTCCTTAATAAGAAAGACAAACATTGAGAGAAAAAAAATTAAATGACATCCACTGAGTTCTATACAAAATAATCCTAAATAGTTGAAGTAGGTTTTAAACTACATTATTTGCAATAACACCATAAAATAAAATCCTTCTGGAGAAAAGCTGAATGATATTTAGTTTGAATTGTTTACCACTTTTCACTGCCTCATTTAATTTATAGATAACTAGACCTACAAACTCAATGAAGAAATTACAGTAGATAAATAAATGGCAGGTTTGAAATAACGTAAAATATATCACAGTAAAAATGTAGGTGAAAAGTTGGAACAAAAATAGTAATAATAATAACGATAATAATAATATTAATAATAATATTAATAAAAAAAAGCATTTAAATAGCGCCAAAATCCACCTAAAGAGACACTCAAGGGGCTTTACAAACAAACTACATGTATATTCATAGCAACATACGAGTAGACAGCTCTTGCACAAAATACACAGTCAGGGTTAGGCACCATAAATATTTGTTGTGGAATATCCACTCAAAAAACAGTTAGGAGTTTGAAATTTCAAACCCACAAAAATCATAATACACCTCAGACCCTTTCAAAATACAAGTACAAGGGTTCAAATATAAATTGAAAAAGCATACAATCAGAAGCTAAATAACCTGTAACCATTGGTCACATGATACAACACACCCAAACTTGGGTATTGTCAATTTTCTCACAAGACATTTCAAGAAAACTTGTGAGAAGTGAATCTTGAAGGTGTCTGAATTTGGCAAGAAATGAATCACATAAAATGTACAAATAAATAATGTCTCAATTCAAGTCAATCACAGTAATATGCAATGAATAAATAAAAAGCACAAACATTGAATCATTGTTAATAAATCATTTCATTAACTGCACCTTCAAACACAAGAAAATATACAATTGGATAAAAGAGCAAACTGGAATATCACATTTTAGCAGGAGTAAAAGGTAAAACAATGTTAAAACTGATACATAAAAACAAGGCAAACACAAGTATAGAAATTGCACAAAAGAAACAACAAAATTATTAGCAGCTTACATTTTATAGTGAATAAAAGAACAGATACATGTACATATGAAAAAAAAATACTTTGATCAATTGAGATAAATATAGTAAAGGTCATAAGGTCACATGGCCATAAGGTCATACGGCCATTATTAAGGTCACATGGTCATAAGGTCACACGGTCATAAGGTCACATGGCCATGAGGTCATACGGCCATTATTAAGGTCACATGGTCATAAGATCACAGGATCTTACCTCTCCTTTCACGCTGAAGACATGACAATATAGCTTCTCATTCTCGCTGTCTTTTGTGATGTAAGCGAAGGTTCGAAGGTCGTCAGAGTCTTGAGTGACACAGGAGATGTTGCAGATCTCGTGTTCTGTGATAATCAACTGCAAAACGAAAAACGAGGAGAGGCCGAGTGTTAAGGCCTTTGTCACACGAGGCAATTTTTTCCAGGCAACTTGGAGGCAACCAACCGCAGTGCACGATACAGGACCACTTTCGTAGCACAGGAAAAAATTTTCAAACAATGTCTTACGATCATTGAGAAAAAATACGTGAGCATTCAAATGAGAATGCCCTTTCTTCTTGGAGATTGCCTGGAACTGGCTGCCTGTAAATTGCCTCGAGTGACATCACCCTTAGGGTGTATCATTGTACAATGAAATCAGGGGCGTAGTCCAGGGGTGGAAATCGATTCGTCCTGCCACGCCACTTTAACAAATTATATTACCAACCTGTAATTTGTCTTTAAGAATACACAAAAACGCCAGCTCAGGACTAAAAGGTTGTTAGTACTGTTTGTATGGATTTTAATCAAATTGCTTTGCATGTTTTTGAGCTCCAGGTAAATTTAGTTTATTGACCAAGAGTGAGCTCCGAAGCAATTGTTTGGCAAAAAAGAAACATTCAGTTTCTAAGTAAAACATTTACTTGTGGTTTTTGATTTTTTGTTGTTGAAATTTATATGCATTTTTCACTTAAAGCCCTTTTGATCATGATGGATATGTGAAATTGCAATTAACGACTTTACAGCACTGAGCCAACGAAACAAAGCAAATTTGGGAGGAAAATCCACAAGACCCGCGAGCTTGTAACTAAAAATGTTTACTGGACTACAATTTTGTTTTAACACGACCACATCGAAATGAAGAAAATCATACTGGTACCTAGTTTAACATTTGAACTGTCTTAATTTGAACAAGCACTACAAGAAGATTGATCTTATTTGTATTATAGGTAACTTTTCTTCACTACTCAACAGAATTGAAAGATCTTTATCAGACAGGAAGTCAATATTTGAAGGAAAAAAACCCACAAGACCGCCGGACTTGTCCAGTCATGAATGGCCCGAGGCTAAAATCACTGGCCTCGGGCTTGCAGTCCAGTGTAAAACTCGAGCCCTGAGGCTCCCAAGTTACAAACAGGAATGAGGTTTTTTGGGGGGACTCTAAGAATAGACCTTTCCATTGTTGATAAACAAACCGCGCTGGTTGGCATGGACCGCCGAATGTTAGTAAAACATTCAATCGTGTTAACAGATGTTTTAACCAAATTCAACATTTTCGGCAAACTATTAATTAAATAAAATACCTCCCATGATCGGTTGCTTTGTTTCCAATAAATTCAACACTATTTTTGAATATTTGTGTACCATTGTTACAAACTGTAGTTATCTGTTTTTGTTTTGCATTTATGGCTTTCCATGGTTTTCCAGCCTGGGTTGGCAAAATCTTGGGCTGTGACTTTGCAAAAGAAAGGTCAATAGATACCTTTGATTTGAAGTCGATGAACTTGACACCCACGTAGCTGATGGAGAGTGTGATAGATGGAATCTTCTGAAGATGGGAAGCTGATCTTCTCAACTTGGTGCAGGACTCTTGGGTCGAGTCAACGCCTTTGACTTCCTTGACTAGTGTCGACCCAAGGTACTGAAAACAACAACAAAATCGGAACATTAGAAAGCTAGAATTTTAAGCCTGGAAATGAAGGGTCAACACAAAATCAGGGCCCAATTTCATGGCCATGCTTACCGCCAAATTCCGCACTTGCGATCCCCATTCTCCGCTTACTGTGCAAGCGCCGAATTTCTGCGCTAGCTGTGTAAGCGAAGAATGCCTAGTAACAGGGAGTACGCATGCACACTAGCAAAAATTCTCTGCTAACCCGTGAAATACGCTTGACCTAAGCAAAGAATTACCTGCTTCTGTAAGCGCTGATTATTTGCTTACAGGAAGCACAGCCATGACATTAGGCCCTGGACACAAATCCAGTTTCTACTTTAAGCCTACTGCATTAGCTAAAGGAATCCCCCTTGCATAAAAATGGAAGGAACATTTGAACGAAATGGGAAGCATACTCACAGATGCTGTGTAATTACAACAGCCTTTAATCAATGCTTCCGGTGGATGCATCCATTGTACCGTAGGGGGGTTTTCCTCACCCTCCTCTGACCCAGACCCCCTCCTCCTTGCTGCCATATTGTCATAATCCTCAACCGTTGATATCTGCCTTTCGGCTCTCTGCCCGTTGGCTTCGCCCGCCCTTGAGGGCGGATGTTCTGCTCTCCCTTGCTCTACCGAGAGGGAGGTTTGAAAGTTTCTTGGCTTGGTGGGTGTGGTCACCTCCTTGGAGTAATCCTTGAAGAGATCGATGTCTAAGGAGGCGGATTGCTCTGAGGCGGTGCTTGAAAGTTGCTTCCGTTGCTCGAAAGACGTTAAGTTGATCTCCTGATGGAACCAAGAAAGAAAGAATGAGTGTTTTTTTTCATCCTACAGAGACTAATGCCATTGCTTCCTAGAATAAAGTCTGTACTGAAGTCTCAAGACCGAACTTAAGCAAATTTTTCTGCTATGGTTAGCACGAAAAAGTTGCTTACTTTATTTGTGCAATGGTGATGTTGACAATTCATCTTAAGGCTCTTGTGAGAATCAAAACTTATTCTTACCAGATCACTTGTGGTGAGTTCCAGAGAGTTTGGTCTCGGTATGCTACTACTGCTGCTGCTGCTGAAGCTCTGTCTTCTATCACCAAGTGAAGCTAAAATACGCTTCCTGTGTCCCAACATATGCACCTCAAGAACCTAAGACATTGGCAAGAGGGTAAAGGGTTAAAAAGATCGCACCCAGTGAGGCTAAAATACACTTCATGTGTCCCAACATATGCACGTCAAGAACCTCAGACATTGGCAAGAGGGTAAAGGGTTAAAGAGATCGTACCCAGTGACGCTAAAATACGCTTCATGTGTCCCAACATATGCACCTCAAGAACCCAAGACATCGGCAAGAGGGTAAAGGGTTAAAAAGATCGCACCCAGTGAGGCTAAAATATGCTTCATGTGTCCCAACATATGCACGTCAAGAACCTCAGACATTGGCAAGAGGGTAAAGGGTTTAAAAGATCGTACATCATTCTTTAAAGGCAAAGTATAACCTTTGGTTGTTGGAACCTATGGTTGTTTTAATCCTTTATAAATGTAGATATATACAATAAAACTGACCTGTGAACCTTTAATTTCAAAAGGTGGTAGCGTTTTTGAGAACACCAGTATCGATGCACACAGCAAATTTTCCAGAATAAAAAATGCTGGACAGTGGACTTGTTAAAATTTTTACATTTTTAAAGTTACACAAACATGGGCTTACATTTTCCAGTTCCACTTCCCAGAGTTCCCTGGCACGCTCCATGGTGACGATCCCATTGTCGACGAAGTTTGGAATGCAGTCGCTGAGGAGCAAGCTCCTTAACCACTCCGACACTGAACTTGAGGTGTGGCTTTTATCATCTTGGGTTGAAAACACAAGAAAGAAAAATTAATGATGGAAAAAATTGATCAGTGATCTTTGAAGCTTTGCAAGGTGTGGACAATTAAAAAGATGAAAAGTGACTATAAATAGTAAAACTATAACTATAACTATAACTATAAATATAACTAAAACTAGTAAAACTATAACTATAACTATAACTATAACTATAACTATAACTAGTAAACTTTAGGTACAACCATGTGTAAACCTCCTTTTGGAGGATACCACAACGGCTCTTTTCAGAGCCAACATCTCCCGAAAGAGATTTACACATGGTTTACTAGTTATAGTTACTTCTTGAAATAATTGATGGCGCTTAATCATCTTGGGTTGAAAACAGAAGAAAGAAAAAGTAACAATTGAAACAATTGATAGTGCCTCCATCATCTAAGTGAACAGAACAAATGGAATTAGGAAAAAGTACTAATTGGAATAGTCGGTGTTGTCTTTGTTTATCTTAGGTGACAAAAAATGGAAGAAAGACAAATACTCATCTGGAAAAACTGGATGTAAAAGTTGTTGTCAAGGGTAGAAAAGCAGCAATACATAAATGTTCAGGGCATAGGCTAAGACATGTTTTGAGAGGAGTGAATGGAGGGGGGTGATGAGGGGTACAAATGGGGAGGAGGGTCTCTTACTACTACTTAAAACAATCATAGAAGACATTTATATAACACATAATGCATAAAACATAAAACAATGAAAAATATCAAGCAATTTGTACAAAAAAATGTAGATTCAAACAAGTGAGTCTCTAGAAACCCCCGTGAAAAACAGAAGAGAGTCAGCTTGGCGAGTATGAACTGGTAAGTCATTTCACGATGAAAGTGAAAATCAGAAGAGAGTCAGCTTGGCGAGTATGAACTGGTCGGTCATTTCACGATGAAAGTGAAAAACAGAAGAGAGTCAGCTTGGCGAGTATGAACTGGTAAGTCATTTCACGATGAAAGTGAAAAACAGGAGAGAGTCAGCTTGGCGAGTATGAACAGGTCAGTCATTTCACGATGAAAGTGAAAATCAGAAGAGAGTCAGCTTGGCGAGTATGAACTGGACAGTCATTTCACGATGAAAGTGAAAATCAGAAGAGAGTCAGCTTGGCGAGTGTGAACTGGTCGGTCATTTCACGATGAAAGTGAAAATCAGAAGAGAGTCAGCTTGGCGAGTATGAACTGGTAAGTCATTTCATGATGAAGGTGCAATAAAGTTGAAGGCTCATTGACCATAAAATATGGTGGAAACAGTAGTTAGCGCCAGTGAGGATTGGCCAGCAGAATGAAGAGGACAAACAGGAATACAGTTACGCAGAAGATCAGATATACAGTCCGGAGATGAAGGGCTTTGAAGGGCTTTGAAAGTGAGATTTGACTCATGTATTCATCCGCAAGAGTGTGCTATTCATAAAAACGAACCTGTAGTACAATGCACGGTCCGAATGGCCGGAACAAAGTTTTGCGCAAGCCCCCAAACACAAACTTTTCAAGGGAGCGAGTGCAGGTACAAAAAATGCTCTATTTGAATTCAGAAATACACAGAGTGATAGACAATAAAAATCAAACTTTTATCTAACACTTTCTCTGTCACCAAATAATAAAAAATAAAGACCCTTTTGAACACTTTAAATTTACGTGTTTTGCATGTACGATGTGTTTGTCGGAATGCACACACACACACCGGCTGCTGCGATACCTATATACAGTCTGGAAATAGTAGAGCTTTGAAAGTGAGATTTGACTCGCTCACAGGTACTCACCGATTGTCTTCATGACCGGGAGAGCATTTGTAGCCTGAAGGATAATCTTACGATGGAGTTCCTCCATGATGCCCATCTCGATCAATTCATTCTCCTCAAGAATGTTGCCTCCCTGTCAGCCACAATGAGAAAAGATGAGGCAAGACAAAAAAAACCCGAAGAAAGTTGAGATGATTATCAATGGAAAGAACACCACCAATGTTTGGGGGGGAACAGGGATCGCTTTACACAAAACACTAAGATTCAGCTAAATATGAGGTCGTCATAGTGATTTGTTTTGTGACATCACACTTTGCTTAGCAATTAAGATTGATACACAATTAAGATCCATCTTAGCACTTTGTGAAATCCGCCCCAGTAAATGAATTCCCATCATCTGGTTTTTCAGTCAACACACCATATGACATTCTGTGAAACTTTTAAAGAAAAGAAAAAAACGGGAAAAAAAGAAGGAAAAAAAACAGAAAAAAAATAAATAAAAATTCTGTCCGGGATTATGTGCCAGTTTTTCTACAAATTTCCAATTCCTGTCACACCCCCTGGCCCCGTTTGGGAAGGGTAAATTTTGCATGCGATGCTCACGGTCGTGTGTACACGCGCGTGCTCACAGATTTTACATTGAGTACGATAAGTATTGATTGTGTTAAGTGTAAATTAGCGCCCGTGTAAGCTTGCGCGCGGTTCGTGTGTTTAAACACTTCCTCACTGTGTTTAAATCGCACCTTTAAACATGGTCACATGATCTCCCCTCGACCAATCAACATGGTAAAACTGTCCCAGGCATTTATGAATGCTTTTTTTTTTTCGTGACTTTGTATAACAAGCCTGATAGTTCACAGAGGCACTTGCCTCTATGCACCTGGTCATTGCCCTGGGCTCGATTTCACAAAGAGCTCAGATCGATCTTAACTGTGAATCAATCTTAATTGCTAAGCAAAGTGTGATGTCACAATACAAATCACTAAGGTAACACTGACAGCTCGTCTTAAGATGAATCTTAGTGCTTTGTGAAATCGACCCCTGGTGCCCTATGAAATATTCCAGCACAAAAATTCACTTTCCTCATAGCGGTGACCTTTCGTTCACTTGTTCATTAACCACTTCACATCGGATGACGAATTTATCCACAATTTTGTATTTTCCCCTGACAGTCGGACGACTGACAGTCAGACGAGTGACATTTTTATCCACACTTTCCGGTGTGTAGCGTATTGAGGCTGGCACCTACTGTGATATGCTTCGGGGCAACAACATTTTAAAAGAAAAGCGACTACTCAAGAACCTCCAAAACGTTCGGAAAAATAATACCGCGGGTGGGCATGGATTTAAAAATACTGACATGACGTGGTTAACTACTTGGTGAGCTCTGTCCATCTGACTCTATCAAGTATAGTGTTAGAGAGACATGGACCGCTTAGACTAGTGTTAGCCTCGATGGATGATTTCAAGGTCATGTTGGGGGTGACCTCTACGACGAGGGGCATCAGGCTTCCGGAGGAGGAATGATTAGCTGGCTCATTAGGGCTAGCCGAAGGCGACACTGTCTGATGACGGTGAATGATTGGTGACCTTTACTAACGAGAAAAAAAAAACTGCCTTGGTTAGACAAGAACAAAGTACTACGCCTGTCTAAATTTCTTCCACATACCATAAAATCCAAGTTATCGAATCCGTTGGCTATCATCATGTTCTCATATTGCCCCATACCCAAGTTCTCCAGCCAGGCGCCGACGCTCTGCGGCCTTAGAGGACCTGTCAAATAAACAAGGATTAATTAATTTAAAAAACTGTCACATTATGATCTGAATGCAGTACATGGTTGTAATGTGGCCTGGGCTCAATTTCACAGAGATGCTGAAGCAGAAAATGCTGCTTAAAAAATGTTCTGCAAAGCAAAAATGAGCAGGGGGTACCAGTCACAGATTGTTCATGTGACATGGTATTTCAGCTGGTAACCTTATTCTGGTAAGCATAATTTTGTTGTGCTTAGCTAATTTACATGCTTTTAAGCAGCTCTATGAAATTGCTTCCCTGACGTTTCCAGCCTAGCAGACTCTTTCTCAAAGACTAAATGTCAACACAAAATTTACATTCAATAGTGAAACAGAAGCAGACAAGTGGGGAAAATGCTTTAACTGTAACTTTAATTCAATTATTGTCCAGGTATTATACAGGATTGGCAAGGAAAAACAACCCTTGTTTAATTTTAGTCTGAAAGCTTACTGATTATGAAGTTCATAATAAAACCATTTTTGGGGTGAAATTTTTCCCTCTGAAACAAAGTCATATTCCAGAAAACTGCATCTGAAATCCTAAAAAATATTTTTTTTTAATCTGATAAAGATTGCAACAGCTGATTATGGTTGTTACAACCTAAATTTAAATGTTTATACATGCTGAAAATTGTGCATGGGTTCAACGGATTGAGCCCAACCATTCACAGGTTTGTTATTTCATGTACATGGTTGATCACAAAAAACATAAACACTGTATGGGACTATTCTGTCAGCTCTACCAATCCTGTATTTACAAACAGAGAATATTAACTTCGAGTGGCCTCACATGAAATGTCTGTCTAGTGTCCGGGCTTGCTCAAAATGTTTAAACAACTGGATCTTTTCAAGCGCATCAAACATTTTTACTACAGAAGAGGTGCTTACCTTCAAACATTCTTTCAAATTCTTTTTGGAAATCTCGGACGTAGACAGATTCTCTGACGAGTCCAGCTCCAAACGACGCCATGATGCTTTCAATCTGCGAACAAAAAAATTACAAATAAAAGTTTGTAAAACTTGGAAAGTGCTTTCAATCTGCGAGAAAAAAAGTACAAATCAAAGTAAAAAAAAACTTTGAAAGAACAAAACTATAAATTGGGTCAACAAATCCTCTAACAAAGGATTTCAGATGGTTTCTGGGGTCGATTTCACAAAGATAGTCCTTACTTAGGACTAGTCCTAGGAGTCATAAAAAACTTAAGGTTAGTCCTAAGTTAGGACGAGTAACTCGTCCTAACTCGAGATAAGACTAGTCTTTACTCTCTGTGAAATCCACCCCAGGTATGCTTAAAGCCCAATTAACAGAGGTAGTAATAGTGTGAGACGCTTTGATACAATGTTTAAAAAGCGCCTAACAAATGTTTGATTATTATTTAATTTAATCACAGCATGCAGGGAAAAGATGGCATTTTCCTTTGTGTTGGGCTACTTCACATAGCCTCAAATCTCCAGGGTCCTGTTGCAGGATCCTCGCTGTTCTGAAAAGCAACGCCTTTGAGAGTGTGACGTCATATTCAAGGCAACTATTCAACAACTGACTGATTCAGCCCTACTGAGTAAAAGGCTGAATCAGTCTCTGTTGATTAGACCCAAGGGTTCTCCCCAATATTTTTCAAAAACTGGAAGGCAATCTGGACCAAACTTTTTGGATGTTTGGCCTAAGCACGCTGAATTGACCATATTTTTGACCGCATGATGGCGCTGTCATCAAGGAATGTCTTGCATCACAATAGCAGATTTAGCTTATTATAATTGCCTATTTGTAGTTTTCTTGCACCAATGAAGAAATACATAAAAAATAGCGATAAAAAAAGTGAAAAAACCCTGTTTGTTTACTTGTTTTTCATCATATGAAATTTATCCACATGCGCCCTCACGTGGTCAAAAATACGGCGAATTGAAACAAGGATGTTTTCTACTTGGTGTTTATCTTGGTTTTAAAAGCCCCACTATGCAATCTGGAGCAGTCCGTATGGTATTTCTCTTGATGATTTTCGTGAAATATAATATTCAAGGTAGGAGTAAGGGCTGAATGAGGACACCCCTTGAATAAGATGTCACACTCTCAAATAGCGCCCTCACTGAGACAAAAAGGAGACAGATCATTGGACGATAGCTGCTCTTGGTGCGTAAAAACAGTGCCCGTAACCTCAGCGTTCCGGCAGCCTTACATGAATGGCGGTCAAATCCCACCGGGGGCACTATGTGGATTGGGTTTTCAGTCCCTGCCTGATTGCGTGGCGATTCCCTGGAATAATTCTCTGGGGTTTTTCCTCCCATGTCTAAAACTGAAACTTCCTTCATTGTCTTCTCTCCATTGGGTTCTTGGCTAGTACAGTGGTTTAGTTCGCTTTTCTGGGAGTCCTTGGCTTCACAACCAGAATCAATAAATGAAATGAAATACAAGGGGTATAGACCGTATTGAATAACCCCTTTGTTGCTATGAAAGTCGCCATCTTGTAAGGCAAACCGTATGCGCGTCTAAACGCGTACATCAATGAAGCACGCAGCGTTCCCGGTTTGATTTCTACGGCACATGCACGCACACGCTAGACGCCATGTTGTAGGGCAGATATTTGAATGGTGACGTCATTTTCAATACGGTCTATATTTAAAAATCCAAGGAAAGTAGACTTCTTCTTACCTGAGCCCATTCTGACTTCTCATCAATCCCAGTCTCATCGGAGCCTTTCTCATGGCCCCTGCTGCCTCCATCGGGTACGTGGACGTCTAACAGACCATTCTCCATCAGCATGCTGGTCCTGGTGGAGCTAGCGAGTGACCAGTCGGCCATGTGGGAGAATGAGAACCGAGATGAATTCTCCAGAGACAGGTTGCGACTGCCACGGTTCGACCCGTAGATTAAACCTGAAAAACAGATCAAATATAACCATTATTTTTTTTAAATGTGTTCATTTTTTTCATATTGGTAATTTGAGAACACACATTTCTTTCCTGAAGGGGTTAGGGTCAGTTTTAAGGGACACATTGCCTTCGGAGTGGGCGCTTTGGGCTATAAAAAAGTATTATTTATTAAATGAATATGGTTCACAATTTTTTATAAAAGTAGAATATAAATATTCACACAAACATCCCTCGAAAATATGTAGTTTTCCTTTTACTTTTGTAAACTAACACGGTCCGCCGTTTTGTAGAACCAAATTTTTGACTCCACAAATTTACGAACCGTGTTAGTTCATAATTAAAAGGATAACCACACAATTGTAAGGGATATTTGTGTCAATCAACGTATTCTACTTTTAAAACATCTTTCCAACCATACTCATTTCATAACAAACACTTTTATAACCCAAAGCGCCGAATGTGAAGGCATTGCATCCCATTAAGTCTTTCAGTACCCCCAATCGATAGTGCTATTGTAATAATAGTATTCAACAAATTTGTGATCAATCGTAGATTTATCCACAACATGTTCACATTTTTATTGCTGATATTTTTATTGCTGGTATTTGTAATGCTGATTTATTTCATCGATCCATACAGAAGGAACCTCATTAAAACGGAACAAAGTAAAGATACCTTCATTTTGAAGAGTTCTTCCTTATATTGGAAGAAGCAGCAGCAGATACAAATAAAACGAAAGTAATCAGGTAAAATAATTCACTTGCAGTATACACTTTTTCCCTGAGCCAACAGTTACCATAGTTCACACCAGAAAAAGGGCCCTTTAAAAGAAAAAGTATGTTTGTCGTAACAGGCTCCCCAAAATTAGGGTAGGTAGGTCATTTTCAAACTCAAAAAACCATTTAGGTAAACCAGTTCTATGTTTAATTCATGTAAAATTTGCACCAGAGATAAGAATACTATTTGGTTTTACTCACACAATGATGTGTGTAAAGCACTTTATAGACCCTTTGCACAACGCGCAGCGCACATACACCCACGTCTCCTGTCCGCCATGATGGGTGTCAAAGCGTGTACAAAAGGATGGTACACGTGTTTACGAATAATGCACGTGTGAACACGTGTACCATCCTTTTGTGCACGTTTTGACACCCAGCGTGGCGGACAGGAGACGCGCGTGTATGTGCGCTGCACGTTGTGCAATGGGTCTATACTCTCTCAGTACTTTCCTGAGATCTGTGAAAAAAAAAGGTTGTGGGTTCGAATCCCTTCAAGTAGCATGCCTTTGTGTTTTTTCCACAAGACTCAGGAAAGTATGTGGTATACAGTACTTTACACACATTGGTGTATGGGTAAAAACCAGTATTCAATTCAATATTGTCACACAAGAAACACAAGAGCTACATACTCTTAAGGCCAAGTAAAATAAGAAACGAGTTTCTCGACCGGACTTTTAAAAAAAAGGAGGAGGCAGGGCGCTACTATTTACTATTTTCCAAATTTTAGCTATTTTTTCCAAGATGGCCGCCATGCTAAACATGGCTGGCCAAAGTATATTTAGTCACAGATTTTGTGCTATTTGAGTATTCTGATGCAATGCATGACAAAACAAATGATTTGAATCATTTTAGTAAAATTTCCTCTTTTTTTTTTCTTTTTTTTTCTTTCCCCCTTTTTAAAAAAAATAGTAAATAGTAAAAAAAAAAGGAGGCGGCGGCCAAAAAGGAGGCGGGCGGGGACGAGAAACTCATTTCTTATTTTACTTGGCCTAAATCAGCATTTCCATCTATCAGTTAAAACATGTACATATACCCTAAAATTTTCCTTATGATCAGTAGAATTTTACAGATTTTTTGTTATGGAAATTGTGAATTTTTTCTCCTCTACAAAAAGAAATCAACTTTGGAAATTAGGATCGGCTGCCTTTTTAATGTCAGTCTGGTTACGCCAAACATACAATTTTGTTTTTTAGGCCTGAATTGTGTGTACAAAGTGCGGTCATGCATGCATCGGTGCATCAACGTTCATCAAATTATGAAATGACACACCAAAATATTTAAATAATCCGAGGAAAATACACAATGAAATAA
Source organism: Pisaster brevispinus (assembly GCA_023634235.1). Classification (NCBI taxonomy): domain Eukaryota; kingdom Metazoa; phylum Echinodermata; class Asteroidea; order Forcipulatida; family Asteriidae; genus Pisaster; species Pisaster brevispinus. The sequence goes on from JAMKCF010000018.1 coordinate 3,187,217, forward strand.
TTCGAAACCACAAAAGATGCAGTGACAAAATAAAGTTGAAGGTTTCAGGTCTAGAATTTCATCTTTGAGAGGGCAAGGCCATTTTCATTTTAGAAAAAGGCACTTCCATTAGAAAAGCATCAAGTAATAGACCACAAGGGAAACTCACCCAGTCAGTTTCCCTTGTGGTTTATTACTTGATATTTATCACTAAAAAGTCGCATCCCCTTAAGGTGATCCCGTGGCTGCCGCTTCCCAGGTTGTATCGTAAACTTGGGTGTGATCCCTGGCTACACGGCAGCTAACGGTCGAATGGCTTCTGACTGGCACCCCCGAACAAAGATATTGACTAATAGGGAGACTGCCAACATAGGGCTGGATAACTCAGTTGGTAGAGCGCCAGTACGTTAATCCGGAGGTGTGTGGTTCAAGTCCCGCTCCAGTCAATTTTTCTTTGTTAAAAAAAAAACACCCCAAAATCTTAAAGTCTGTGAAAAAGCTTTTGAAGGGGCACCAAGGCCAAGAGCAGGGCAACAGAGGCCATTGGCTCCAGATAATACCAGACCTGTGTGTGTGTGTCTGTAGATGATTACCAATGTGTGAGATAACCTATGAGAGAACAAGTGCTACCAAGTGTAAGGGTTCCTCCACCGTGACTCACGTTACATTGACCTAGTATGACAGACACCTGGTTCTGTTAATGATGTAATGGTCTTGTGTCGATGTGTTAAAATTTAAAAAAAGAGATTCCAAAGAAAAAAAAACGGATAAATCATATCCCTGTTATATTTGACGAAAATAAACTATTTTTCCACCAGGCAAACATAAAAAAGGTCTGAATTTAGATCAAAAGTCTGAAATTCTTTATCCCTGAATCCTCCACTATCCACCACACCAAATATTTGGACTTGGATAAGATCGGAATCCCTGGCCCATTGATAAGTGGCTCTTATTTGGGCAGCCCTCAATCCTCCACTGTCCTCCACTCTGTGGTCACTGAACAAAATTACTAGGACTTAGATCGAGTTTGAATGCCTAACCCAGTGATAAGCCGATTCTTATTTGAGCCTACGGTCCTCAATCCTCCACATATACACAACTTCCTGACCAGGGCCCAATTTCATAGAGCTGCTTAGGCACAAAAAAATTTGCCAAGCACAATAAAATTGTACTTACCAGAATAAGGTTACCAGCCAAACTACCATGTCACGTGTACAATTTGTAACTGGTATCCTGCTCCTTTCTGCTTAGCAGGAAATTGTTAAGCTTTATTTTTATGCTTAAGCAGCTCTATGGAATTGGGCCCTGGTTTATGGGAGAGCTACCTTGTCGCAGGAGAGAAATTTGTAAACAGGAAATGTTGTGACATCCAACTACACAGTTTACGAAAGGTAAACGTAGGCAGCACAACAGCCTTTTTTAAGTGGTTTCTCACTACCCTAAAAAAATTATGAGAAAACTAAAATGTGAATGTTTTTTCTTCTCTCAGAGATTTGTCTCGGAGGTTGTCCTGAAGACTGTCTTGCTAGGACATGTCCTCAATTCTCATTTCAATTTGTCTGTAAGTCTGCAATCAATATTGACGCCAGTGACCCTAACGACGAGTGAGAAATAAGACGTCTATGTTGTGATTGGCTACGGCCTCAGGTTGATGAGGAAACGAAGGCCCTTGGCTTCCATCAAGAAAGACTTATTGATCGGAGAGGAGAACTCTACTGGCTCAGTAACGGATAAGAGGGGTGTGTTTACTCGACAACGATGCATATACTGTCAGTGAGTTGAAATTGCGTTGGCTTGGTAACCCAAAAGAGGAGACTGTTACCAAGATATTACTGTAGGTTTCGAGTGCGTTAGTGTAGCATCTTAAGGAGAACAGGCTGTGGATGGTAATTGCATTTGGCACATAAGCCTTGGGGGTGGGGTTGGGTGTGAAAGAGGAGAAGATCAGGAAGAAGTAGGGAATTAATGGATTTTTCTTCACTGAGTGAACATTTATTTTAACACCACAAGCATCCCTGCTTTCCCCACGTTAATCGATTCGATGAGATGAGATGGGAATGATTCCTTCAACACTCTTCCATCCATTTATTTAACTTAGTTATTTAACTATTAGAAATGTCACAGGGCATAAAACGCATTTATACAAAAAACAATAACAATATTTTAAATTATACAAGCTTGTACTAGATTACCATGAAAATAGAATTAGCTGTTGCAAACTGCTTACCAACCAAACATGCCAAAAGGACATAATGCATAAATGCAAAAAAAAAGTGGCCTGACGTTTCGAGTCTTTCTCAAAGGCTAAATGATTAGGGCTAAATGTTGAAAGACTCTGCTAGGGTCAAAAAGTCAGGCCACTATCTATTGTTTTGCAGATTAACGTGAAAAAACATGTTTAAAAAAAACAACCACTGAACATACAAAAAGAAGACAAAGTGAAGTCAGTGAGGTCGTTCAGACACAGTACTTAAGTCGGTTTTAAGGCAGTTTTAACTCATCCGGGTTAAACTTTGCGTGTCTGAAGGCTCTAAAAACTTAACCAATTGGGGTCGAACCCAAATGAGTTAAATCGGTCGGCGAGGGTGGTTTAACGCTAAACCACTTCAGGTTTATCTTTTAGCATGGCGTGTGGACAGAATAAAAATGACAACATCCGGTTTAACTCACAACAGATGACCGCTGACCTATGTAAGGTCGCTATAAAGTAAATATGCCTACGTACACCTTAACGAGCGCCTCAACAGGGCCGTGCACGTGCATTTGTGAATAATAATAATAATAATAATGATAACTAGTTCTTATATAGCGCATTTCACAATAACGTATCAATGCGCTTTACATTAAGTGCCCTGTTCATCGGGCCAATAACATTCCTGTAATCTTTCTCAGCTCCCTGGGGAGTATACAGCCCGGGCTGCCTTGGTGCTCCGAAGGCTTTTTCAAACACAATATCAACCTCTACCCTCGCAGGTACCCATTTATACCGACTGGAATAAACCAGATGTTGTTGTGCTGGGTCACGGTGCTGTTTGAACTCCTAAAACCGAAGATAAACCGTATCAGGTTTAACTTTGAGCTGTCTGAACGCTGTCTGAAGGAAGTGCCAACTCACCTGATGGGTTGGCAGGCACCGTCTCAGTTTTTGCTAATATTTGTTATAAACAATCCCCTATGGGTGCCATGAACACATACACAATTTTAGAATCCTACTCCTCAACATTTCTTACACACGCACTAACCCATAGAAACAAATGTGAAAATAGAAATCTGTGTCGATATCTATATTTAGTGCATTACAGAAACCATAATAAGCATGAAAGGTTCTGTGTGTACGCTAGGTAATCACTCAAATTAACGGCAATAAAAACTTGCTTGGTTAAAAGTACAGCAGCTTTCAAAAGCATTTTCAGAATCATTTCACGTCGAGGTAATGTGGTTATGGAAACACTTGAATCTGAGAAACGTACGTTTCTCAGATTGTGTATTCCAAATTATACAGATTTTTCTTCCTGCATGGACATAACTGCTCCGGATTTTCGGCGCTATCTCAAAATCGTTACCTCCTTTTGAAATAAAATTTTCACAGACTAGTTTTGTTGTATATATCTACATTAATGTAGGGTTAAAACAATCAAACGGTTCCAAAAGCCAAAGGTATCCCTTTCAACGAAATGGCATACATGTGTATCCAGAAACACCGGCGAGAACCCCCTTCTCTGTTAAGTGTACTGAAACTAATAGTTTATAATACAACACACAGGACCCTTCGGCTCTACATCCCATCTGAAGGACATAACAATAAAGGTCAAGTGCCTTGCTTATTAAGGGTACGTGCTAAAATAACCCTCCGTTGGAACGCAAAAATCCGGTCCGCGAGGGTCAATTTGACCCAGAGAACTGGGCTAAACTAAACCTAAAAAAATGTTGGATTAGCGTAACTTAGCCCAGGTTTTACGACCGACCCCCCGCTGCGAGGCCTAATAAACCATCGTTGGAACGCAACTGACCTGCTACATCCGGTCTATTTTATTCCATGTGTCCTCTCCACAGAAGGTTGCGTCATCATAACAACAACGCGCGTAGACTACCACAAGTAATTCCCAGCTGATACATGTACATGTATAAGATGGACCGGAAGAGTGGTCGGTCTGGGTCAGCTATGCATGACCTGATAATCCACGTGTGGGTCAGTTTAACCCGTGCGGACAGGACTAACTTACTCATGTGAACGCAAGCCCAATTTGGACTAAGTCATTTTTATCTTTTGGACACCCGCGGTGCTCGGATTAAGGGTTAGTTTAACTCCTCGTCTGAACGTACCCTAAGTGTCAAGACAGGGATTGGAACCCACACTCTGCTGATAAGAAACACCAGAGCTTGAGTCCGGTGCTCTTAACCGCTCGGCCACGACATGCCAATGTGAACTTTTACATATTGCCTGAAACTTTAAAGGAATTGCTATTCCTCTTAAAACAGTCTAGATGGATGGTGGGGAAATGTGCACCAGGCAAGGCATTCCAAAGAGATGCACTTAGTGGAATAAAGCTGTTGGAACGGCTCTTTTGTTCTACATCTCAGCAAAGCTGGAGTGTCACGGGTGAGGAGAAGCAGAAAGCCTGGTTTCACGCTCAAACATCCTGATTGGAGGAACCAGGTCTGAAGGAAGGAAAATATCTGCAGAAAAGACAGAGGCGAGGCTACAGACCCACATGTACATTTCCTTACAGCGCATCCATTTATATGCAGGAGATGAAACACCATCTTGAGGCAAACCATTGATGACTAATACAATGTCAAGCGTCTATTATAAACAGATATTCATGGGAACAGGTGTGGACTTTGGAACATGTGGTAAGCCACATGGGAGTCTGTAGAGTCCTTATCCAGGGCTGTCAACATTTTCATCTTGCAATCAGGAAGATTTTACACAACAATCAGAGAGATTTTTTTAGAATTCCATTCAAAAATAAGGAAGAAGTTTCCATAATCAGGGAGATTTTCAAGTTTGTTGTTCATCAAAACATGGAAAGATTGGTTTGGTTTAAGGGAACTTTCCACAGAATCAAGGAGAGTCCTGCTTTTCCGCAGCCTGTTTCAAAACCTGACACCCTAGTTTTATCTTTTCTTTACAAGTAAAATAATAGATAATTCGGTAAGAAAGTTGGATGCTATCTTCTTCAATTTACACAAAATTTAGACGATGAATCCAATTTCCTTTCAAAAACCCTGTCATTAACCGGGCAGTTTGTTCAGGCAACTTGGAGGTAACCATCAGCACTGGGAACACTTCGGCAGCACAAGAGACATTCTTCTAGCTGTAACTCACTATCCCCCAAGAAAATATATAATGAGAGAACTGACATGTGAATGAATTTTCTTATTGGAGATTGTCAGGAGCTGTGGTTGCCTGTAACAGGCCTTGAATTTGGCTCTTGAAGGGGCACGGCAATTTTCCTCTGGTAAGGGGCACTCTATGAGGAGAATGTAGATTTGTATTGGAACTTTGCAAAGGGCACCACAGCAAAAACACAGGGCACCACGTCAATTGCTGTGGGTGCCGTGGGTTATTTCGAGGCCTGCTGTAAATTGCCTCGGGTGGCACAGCCTTTCGGTTACAAAATTAAATTTTCCTGTAATTCATAAATGAAGTTCTGGACCCATCAATAGACTCTTCCTTAAAATTAAAAAAAAGACATTCCACCACAAAACTGTATTTTTCATTCACATTAAGTAACCTTAATAACCAATTTAGATGATCAATTTTTCAGTTACTGGCAATTTAGACATCCCACCTCCGGATTCTGGGCCACAAATTGTATTTTTTCAGCAAATGAAGTTCCCAGTCTGTAGACGTACTCTCCTATAAAATATTTAAAACGGAAAAGTTGAAATTATGAAGTTCTATCACCCCTTTAAGTCCATCCTACAGGTGCAAATTAATGCAGGGGTAAAAATTCAACTCTGCCGTCGTTATGGAAACGGGAGAGTTTGAACAGTCAAATTGAATGCAGCTCTTGCATAGCCTAGTAGAACGCGAGCCCCGACCACCACTGAAAGTGGAGGCATTCGTCACTCAGTAACCATGGTAACCAACTGCCCTTGTCAAAGGCATTACTCAGACAACATTACTGTTTATCCCATCTTGTAGTTTGTAGTCAGTGAAGGTATTTATGGATTTTGTTCACTCCGATATGATAATCCTACCACGGCGGGGACAAATTTGTTCCAATTTATGAGTGGTAATCTACCAAAGGGACTTTACGGAAATGATGAAAATACTTAAAGAGAATGATTTCATCCAGAAATTTTGTATTACAGTAAAATATTTATACTGACTATTTAGCGCTGCACAACTGAATGCTAAATGCAGAACAGCAAAATTTAAACTCGAAATGTTCCGGTAGAAATCAAAATTTCCTTCTTTTAGGCGAAAAAAAAACTGCCTTTATCACAAAAAACTGCCCTGCCTCTCTAAGATTGCATCATCAGGCCTGTATGGGCCCAATTTCATAAAACCTGTAAGCACAAAAACGTGCTAAGCACATACAAATCTTGCTTAGCAGAAATAGGTTACCAGCCAACATTCTGTAAAGATTACATTGTCGCCACCGGTACCCCGCTCATTTCTTGCTAAGTAAAGAAATTTGACAAGCAGAATGTTCTGCCTTACAGCTTTATGAAATGGGGCCCTGTGTACATGTACCTTGTCTTTAGCGTAACGCTGAGCAAAAATGACAGATTATTGAATCATTTCCAGAGGCAATACACAGCGTGGAATGGGATGGTTTACATTTCAGCTTTGACACTTCAATTTAACCGCCTCTCCGATATTCTACCTGACATTTCAGATACGCTGACCTGTCAACTGAATGACGAGGGGGAAAATGGAAGATAAACAGGCCAAAGAAAAAAATAGGGACAGAGGTTTATTCCCTATTGTCAATTCCTGTTGATTGTTATTTTTGGGAGTTGAAACTAAAAACAATAGAATAGAGCTGGACTTCGGACCTCCAGTTTATCGAGCCCAATGTCCCAGGTTCAAGTCGTGCTCTAGTAAATGTTTCTTTATTCAACCCAAATTATTTTAAATTTACCCAGTCAGTTTCCTTTATGGTTTATTACTTGATTTCTATCTTAAACTGAGCAAAATTTCTGTCCACGAAAAAAAGAAAAGAAACAGGGACAAAGGAACTTTGAAAACTCAAACAATCCCATTATTTTTCGCGCTAGTAATGCTACATTGACCACAAATGGGGGGATTTTTTTCCTGCAGGACTTTGGAAAAGCTACAAGCATACAATAAACATGACATCACACATGGGTAAAGGTTAAAAACTAAAATTACAATGTTCTTTATCCTTTAAAAACTTACTAGATTTTTAAAAACCATTCCATGTTTTAACATTTCAGTGCCCAGGGCGTACATGCCTATCTATTTTATGTACTCAAAAAGTGTCATCAATCGTACATGTACGACCTATAATATGCTACCATGAGAGGGCAATATTACTCTAGAAATACTATTGGGATGTACACATGTACCAAGGCAACACAAATCAGCACAATACATTTATTTATTTATTTTTTTTTCCTTTCTTTTTTTTACAGAATTTCTAAAAACCTCTAAAAACTGAGCATTTCAGGTTCAAAACACAAACAAGTCAGGCACTGAAAGAGTAAGTTAACAGGACAAGTTAACTACTTCATCCATTTTGATTTATAATTGTTACTTTACTGTTACTTTCATTTTCTATGTGTTGTAAAAGTGCAATTTTTGCTGGGGATTTTCCTCGTCTCTTCGCTCACACAATTTTTTGTTTCAACATCACGTGAATGTTGAGAATCTTTGAATAATATACAAATGCTACTTAGAGATATTGAAACTGTCTGTTTAGATAAAAGCTGCAGAGTACACAGACCCCTGATTTATGAATTCTCATCCTGACGTTTAAACCTCAGAGATACTGACACACTCCAGGGTCCAGTTTTATAGAGTTACTTAATAGCAAAAAATAGTGCTTACAAAAATTCCTGCAAAGCAAAAACAAGCAGGTCACCAGTCACAGATTGTACATGTGACATGCTATTTTGACTGGTAACTCTATCCAGGTAAGTATAATTGTGTTGTGCTTAGCTACTTTTTGTGGTAAAGTAGCTCTATGAAATTGGGCCCATGCTTATTTGGATATAAATTGCTGAGCAGAGAAATGTTCTGCTTAGCCGAAAATGGTTACAAGCCAAACTGCCATTCCATGTGTAATTGTTTGTGACTGGTTCCCTATTGATTATGCTTAGCAGATAAATCTGTTAAAGACCAGCTTGAACGAAAACAGCAACAAGTTACATCTTTGCTGAAATTCATTTCAGGCCTTGAACTTCGCTCTTGAAAGGGCACGACAATTTTCCTCTGGTAAGGGGCACTCTATGAGGAAAATGTAAATTTGTATTGGAACTTGGCAAGGGGCACCACAGCAAAAGCACAGCCGTCGATTTCACCAAACTCTTCCTAACTTAGGATTAATCTTAGGACTTAGGACGAGTCCCAGCCTTGCATTGTAACATGTAAACCTTAAGATTAATCCTAAGTTAGGACTAGTTACTCGTCCTAACTCGAGATAGGATTAATCCTAGCGTTTAGTGAAATCGGCTGCTGGGCACCACGGCAATTGCTGTGAGTGCCGTGGGTTATTTCGAGGCCTGTCATTTATAATGTGTTCAGTCATTAACATGAAAATAAACAGATTTCAATTGTAAAAAAAAAAAAACCAAACAATCATTTTGAATACCCTCTTCTCATGCTTCTCAGAAAGGTTCATGGGAGCACCATTTTGTATAGCCGCTTTGTTGCGGGTACTTCACAAAGCTAAATCCCACAGACGGCGTAAAAATGTTGTCAATTTAAACACCCCTTCAACAGCAGAAGTGTTGCTAGTTTTTCAAAACTTTGAAGTTGCAGCACAATTTTTGATCAATAATTACCCAAAATCCATAAAAAGAAACTTTAAAAAATTGCAAACAAAATGATAAATAAACACATTATAAACACGTTTAAATAGCATTCCAGTTAAATATTTTCAGCTCAAGTTTGCAAGCAGCAATTTAAGCAATTCTGCTCGGCTTCTCCTTGAATTTGAGCTAAGCAAAAATACATAGACTCCATCTCTTAAAAAATGTTTTAAAATGTGTTCAAAATGAATAATACGTGACATTCTGATTACTGCCCATAAATTTAAATAATTGGTTTAAAAGATGAACAACACGGCACATACCTGTAACATCACCAGTATAGTAAACCTTAATTTCAGCTCTCCCAAACAGGAACCTTGATAATCTATTTAATCCAAACACCACCATCCAAAAACACAATTCCCTTGAAAATACCGCCCCTCAAAATCCAGATGTGTACACAACAAATCCTCCAAAACCATGGTCTCGTACAGCCCAACCAACAACCTCAGACTAAATCCACCGCATTGTTGCAATGTACACACAGCAATCAATTGAGAAGGAAATATAATAATGTCCACGACCCGGATGACATCACAACAAACGACCTAACGATAACGTCTTAATTAAAGACTCGATCCACAGTTCACCCACTCAATACCATCCGAGGCTATGTACGCTGATATGTTCGTTAATTTCCGGTTAATTGCACAGTGTCGTACTGCACAGCTGTCCACACAATCAAATTCTGATTAGGGCTACCACAAGTCCAAGGGGGCAGGCAATAACTGGTATTTGATAACAACATTTCGACGGCCAAGGTGATTTGAATATCTGTACAGGCAGATGGGAGAACTTAAAGGGAAGGTTTGGCGTTGGAAACTTGAATAATGGAGCTACAGAGTTGCCAATATTCTTGCAATCAGCGAGATTTTATACAACAATCATGAGGGAGATATTTAGAGTTACATTCAACATGATAGGGATAAAGTTTCCAATAATCAGGGCGATTGTCGCGTTTGTTCATCACAGCATGGAAAGATTGGTTTATTTTCAGGAACTTTCTGCAGAATCGGGAAAAGTTGGCAGCTCCGGAGTTATTCTGTCGTTCCCAGCTTTGAGAAAGAGTCAGAGCACCAGGGTCAAAATGTGAGGCCACTTTTAACTTTCTGCAGTTATACCATATCAGGTCTTGGTACGGTCAAAATTTAAAAAGGCTTCTCACTTCCTTTTAGTTTGTTTTTGTGTTTACCAAAACTTGACAAATATAAATCAACTATGCAACAGAACAGTGCCTTCTACTAACACGGAAAAAACCTTGTACAACTGTCAACTGTCTCTGAAACACTTTCAATTCTACAACTTTATGGGGATACATCATGCACAGATCGCTATCATTTGATTGGTGGAAGACGCGTCACATGTCATTCTTCAATTTGCCTTGCATACTGCTGTATAATTTAACACACTTGGCGCATGTGGATAAGTTAGGATGCGCACTTCGGATGCTTTGCAGTGTCATTTTCAAAATAATCGTTTCCGCCTGTTTGTCCCAATGAGGCAAGGTCGTGTCATGAGGTAAAAAGTGCCGCCTACATGGAGTAGTTTGCATTGTTTAAACAGGAATTTTTAAAAAAAAAAAACTTCCTGAGTGCCGGGTGAACGCGTTTCCACATCTTTTTTTGTGTTTACTAGGGACAAAATTCAAATGACAAGGATACTATGTGTGAGTAATATCAAACAATATTGAAGGCATTTCACTCGTGCATTGTCGCAGAATGTAATCGCTCCGTGAAATATGGATTTCCATATCACTCAGCTTCCCCTCGTGAAATGGAACAGTCCAGATTTCACCCCGAGATTATATGTTCTGCGACAATGCACACTATTTGTATAATGATGTATTTACCGATAATGTATCAGACTCGTTTCATTTCCTTCAATGCAATGAAATGCAAATAAACATTTCCCCCCCAAAAAAGCCATATAAACTTCACATTAAAAAAATGTAATACGTATCGGGTAGATTAATTGCGTGCAGTTTCACTTCAACAAACTCAATGAAAATTAGTTTACCATTTGAACGTCAGCCTTTCTTTCCGCAGAATATTCCCACAGATGTCCCAAAAACAAATTCCCAAATGAATCCTCCCAGCCAAAGCATCAGGTCGGTGTAACGATGCTCCTTGGTACTGTCACTTCAAGACACGGCAATCGTCTTCATTCCCAAAGTTTCTCTCCCGCTCTAACCCTCCTTGAAAGATATCGATTCCTACCGTATATAATTCCCGACTCATAAATATTCACTGCATAACTAGCGACCGGTTGCCGAGGGCATCTGGAATAGTCCTCCCGTTTGGGAATTCCACTGGGGAGGCTCCTTAAAGGCGCAGTTGTAAGATTTCTTAAAAGATTCCCATCTCAAATCTGTGCAAAGGAGACATCTTCCGAAAAATGGGAACACCTCAATAAAGTGGGCTACCTCCGTAAAGTGGACACCAGGTTTGTAGATTAGCTAACGCTACAGGCTTTATGAACTTGCGACTGGTCCACTGACAAAATTTACTTGCGCTGCAAGCAGCTAGAAATGGGTATCGTTAAAGACGACACCGTGTGGAAATTACACTGTGATTTACACACACACACACACAGGTATGGCTTCGCATTCGAGACTCGCCGTATCAACTTTCCTACTGATCTCTCAAATTCATTTTAACGAAGTGTTGGTTTCGGAAGTGTTGGTTTCGGAAGTGTTGGTTGTCATTCTTGGTGAATTATGGGTGGATTGCTAAACAGGAGGGAGGGGGGGGGGGAGGTTTCTGATGCATGGATGAGGCTCACATAAGTAGGCCTTGATTTAATAATGGCTTTTGACTGGTACCCCCGAACAAAGATATCTTGACAAAATAGGGAGGTCCGCCGAAAAGGGCTAGATAGCTCAGTTGGTAGAACGCCAGCACATTAATCCTAGCAGGTTCAAGAGCTGATTTAGTCCATTTGATTTTGTTCAACCCAAAGTTGTTTTAAAATGTATCAAGTCAGTTTCCCTTGTGGTTTATTACTTGATGCTATTTTTAGGCTTATATCCTCTGGTATTGAAACCAAAGTACTGTGACCCGTAGGTCTAAAGATACATTTGTAGTGAAGATGATGAAAAAAATGTCAGCTTCAGGTGAGGAAAGGAAAGCCCCAAATCATGCAAAAAGAGACATCCTAAGCATAGTCCTATCCTAGGGACTGCATATCCAATCCACATGAAAAACGCCAGCCCGGGATTCGAACTGGGGTCCACAGAAAGTCAGGTAAGAAACTACCGTGGCAACTTGAATGCCAAAAGGAATACTGCTAATTTAGTTTTGTCCTTACGGTGATGAGTGATTGGAACTGTCTGAACCCCTGAGGAAACAAATCTACTGGCGTACTACTCGGGTGGGATTCGAACCCACGACCCCTGCATTCTAGACCAGCAAAGGAATACAGGTAATTTAGTTAAACCCTTCTGAATCCCAGAGGAATCAAATCTACTACTTGGGTGGGATTGGGACCCACGACCCCTGCATTCTAGACCAGCAAAGGAATACAGGTAATTTAGTTAAACCCTTCTGAATCCCAGAGGAATCAAATCTACAGGCATACTACTCGTTGGGGTTGAAACCTACGGTACATCCCCTGCATTCTAGACCAGCAAAGGAGTACAGTTAATTTAGTTTACCCTTACATCCAAGTGTGATTAGCACTGAATACTTACTGCTTACAGAATCCCAGAGAAAACAAATCTACAGACATACGACTGTGGGATTCGAACCTATGACCATCACATTCTAGACCATCAAAGGAATCTTGATTTACCAAACACAAAACACACTGTACGAAGTATGTACGCCTAAACGCATCTTAGGGCCTTGTCACACGAGGCAACTTTTACAGGCAACTTGGAGGCAACCAACTGCAGTGCATGCTTCAGGACCACTTCGGAAGCACATGAGTCATTTTTCAAACAATGTCTTACAATCCCTAAGAAAAATATGTGAACATTCAAATGTGAATGCCCTTTCTTCATGGAGATTGCCTGGAACTGGTTGCCTGTAAATTGCCTTGAGTGACATGGGCCTTACTCTCGCTCTGACAAAAGCAGCTAGAGTCAACTGATGTTTCAAGTACAATTACTACTTTTGACTTTCTTTCTTGCAAGTTAGCAACCAATGTAAAATGCAGGAAAACAGGCCCATTACAAACATGGTGTACAGTGTTTGATTTCAAAAATATGCGAGTAACACCTGGTATGAAGTACATATATTTCAATGACACGTTCAGAGTTTAGTTTGACGATAGCTTGAATACCAGCTCCCAGCTCAAACTTACAATAATTCCACAAACCGATGTTTTACCTTTCTTTCCATGACACCATATAGCTTCGTTCACTCATGACGTTGAAGGAAAAACCCCCAACAAATCCAGAAAAAAAACCCAGACTGTACTGCTACAACATTTCAGGAAAAAGTAAACCCTGAGAATCTGGTTCTTGTGCTTCTAGGCTTTCAAAGAGAACAAATCTTCTTGGTGGTTTAGAGTCCCATTGGAAAATCAAACCAGAGTTCTTTGTCCGCAAACTGTATCCAGCGTGAATGGAACAACAGTCTCCATTGGGGAAACCAAGAGCTTTCTCGCTTGTTCGGTCTCTAAGAAAATGTCGGTGAATTCCCTGGGCAGGGACGATGCAGAGGCTCAGCCTTTCATTACAAGCCCTTTTATCCAAATTACCCCTTGGAGAACATGCGAGGGATGTTCAAGGCTTTGATTGCTTGGAAGGGATTCAAACAAACTGGGTGTAGAAAGCTGCTGGGGAGGAGGGGAATTTTTACCTCGGTGCATTGTATACAGGCCTCGTGCTTTTAAGCTTTTTTTTTTGTAAAGTAGCCCACCGGGCTAGTAAACTGTGCATTTTAAAATGTACTAGCCGCAGGAATTTCTTAGTAGCCCAGATTTTAAACATGTATTGTCATACTACTGGTAGCGATCACAACCGGTTTCATTGACAAGCAAAGTTACATTCACGCACCCAAAAATAAATTAACACATTCTTAAAATTGGGTTGTTGACATCTGAAAAGGAAGAAATATGAGAAGTTTGAATGAGTAGTTTTTTAGTAGCCCACAGGGCAAGTTGAGAAATGGTGTTTACTAGCCCTAATAGCAGATTTTACTAGACTGTGTACCTGGGCTTGTGCAAGGGGGAGCCATGTTATTTTGAAACACTATGATATTTTGGGATGGTGGTAGACTGCTTGAATGATTTCATGTTTGGCTTTAAGGGCTGGATGGAAAATGTTTGGGTTTTTTTTACTTCTGAATTTGTAGAGTGACAGTTAACTTTTGATTGAATGCAGTACTTGATTTACACCAGGATTGCACAAATCTGATTTTTTTAGAAAAGGGCATCCATTCAAATGTCAAGATTCATCATACAAATGTAGCAACAAATCAAATTATTAGAAAAGAAAACATTTCCCATCGAAATTATCAAAAAAGAGGACATTTTAAAAGTTGAGACGGACTTTAAAATTTCAGGGTTGAAACACAATTAAAATTCAATAAATATAAGGATGCAGGATATTTTGATTTGTAATAGAGCTGTCCGTAGAGCTAATTAGTCTCACAGTTAATACTTTTTAAAACACAGAAATCAGATATTTGTCTGCCTTGATCATATTTCTCCGTCTACCCCCCCCTCATTTCTCCCAAGTTGGAGAGAATGGCAGTGCCACTGAAGCCCTTTTCACACTGTATCTCTTATCCCCATGGAATACACATCCCTGGGGAGGCCCCATGAGTTGTTTTACCCCACAGTTACCCCGGAGCACTTTCACACTGTCCCCACCTAGGTCCCTATTCAAAGGGGTTCCAGTTGTACGCTTCAAGAATACCCCCGGGTTTTTACCGCTTACCCCTACTCCAGAGCAGGGGTGGGGTATGCCCATTTGCCAGGGTAGATCAGGGATAAAGTGATCCAAGTGTGAAAGGGCTGGCCGTTATTCTGGGAGTTGTGTGAAAAGGGCTTGAAACTGTTAGCCATCCAGCAGGTTGTCTGTGGGCCCAGTTTTCACTTCGGAAACCCTGCTTAATATTCCAGTCAAATAGACTGTGCAAGTCTTGCACATATTCAATCATTTCTGGGGCCACTTTCGTCCAACGTACATTGCTTTAACGCAAGAACAAAACAAACTCCCGCGCTTCAATGAGGGTGCCCTGTTTTTGAATTTCAGTAAACAAATTTCCGGATTCCAGCTGATACAATGAAGAAGGAAGGTCTTAGTGTAATTAATGAATCAAGATGCTCCACAAAACTGCATCAAAAAAGAAAAAAGCCTTAAGGACTGGCCTTGATAATGCATTATTGAATTGCTTAATTAGATTTGACATTCACTGGGTCTATTGGAAATGAGGCGGGGAGGTTTTATTAGGTCTGAAAGTGAAGCCAAATGGATCTTCAGGGTCGTTGTTACTGCAAACACATCAAATAATGAAACAAAAACATGAGATGTTTACTGGCGTACCCCCCCCCCAACCCCCAACCCCCAACCCCCATGGGATACAAGGAAAAGGGTTTCAAATGACAGCAAATTATATTGAAAACAATATTGACATCGTTCTGTGGAGGGCAACAGGCAAGACAGAAGGCATTACAAAGTCTCAACACAAACATCATTGTCCATCCAATAACCCCTTTGTGAGTTAGATTTAATAATAATAATAATAATAATCGATTCTTATATAGCGCTTTATCACAGCCCGAGGGGCGTATCAAAGCGCTTCTGAAATTATTACCCCTGGTCACTGGGCCATATATTTCATTCCTTAAACCATCTCAGCTCCCTGGGGAGTATACAGCCGGTGCTGCGGGTTTACCGCGCTCCAAGCTAATCATTCACATAAACCATCTCTGCCCTCACAGGTACCCATTTTACCCCTGGGTGGAGAGAAGCAATTATGGTTAAGTGTCTTGCTCAAGGACACAAGTGCCACGACCGGGATTCGAACCCACATACCGATAACTTAACCACCAGAACTTGAGTCCGATGCTCTTATCCGCTCGGCCACGACACCCCAGATTTGAATAATGTCCAGATTTGAATAATGTCCGGTACAACGACTTACTTATATCATAGAGAAAGGATGCGTATATAGTCACAAGTTACCGCTTCAATTTGAATTCCTCAGACTGGACAGTTGTTACATGTTAAGCCCGGTTCATACTTCCTGCGAATGCGAAGGCGAAGCGAATTTTGACGTCTCAGGGCCGTTTTCGCAGCGAATAATTCGCAGGAGTTGAGCACATTTCAACTGCTGCGAATTTGTGACGTCAATATTCGCTTCGCATTTGCGTTCGCAGGAAGTATGAACCGGGCTTTCGTCACATGGTTTGGGCCAAGCTGAATTGCGCAGTTACGTAAGAGCGGCAAGCACCCATGATACACAATTTTGAACGAATGTGTATGGCACATTGAAATTGATACCAGGGTTTGCTCATCTGGAGGTTGCTTTGCTATACATACAAACGCTTTGTCCCCAACTATTTCACACATCTTTGATAATAGTTTGGGTCTGAACAAAGAAAAATTGACTGGAGCGGGACTTGAACCAACAACCTCCGGATTAACGTACCGACGCTCTACCAACTGAGCTATCCAGCCCTATGTTGGCGGTCTCCCTATTAGTAAATATCTTAATTGTTAAAAAATTTACCCAGTCAGTTTCCCTTGTGGCTTATTACTTGAGCTTTAAAAATAGTTACACAAGTAGGCTAATCATAGGAAATGTCACTAAGCAATAAAGTGGTGACCACTCCAAATGTACACACATGTAAATGAATTGGTTTGTGACTGGCAGGTCAACCTTGCTTAGACAATAAATTCAAGCAACGTTTTCCGCTCAGCTGATATTGATAGCGTTTCCCCAAACAGCCATCAACAAAAAAAATTTAGACAAATACTTCTTCTACAGACCTACCAAACCGCTGGTGAAACCTTACACTTTCTGGGTTAAAAGGTTTTAACAAGTTTGACCCACACCAGCAAGCAATTTAGACATTAACTCCTTATATATATATTTTTTAATGTTTGAGTAAGCGACCCCCCCCCCCCCTCGGGATTTTGACAGGGAAAACACTCTTTATAATGTAAACGAGGAAAGCTGTGTATCAACTTACAATTCATGATTGTCACACCATCAATTAAGTCCAACACCCCAAGCTCCATGCTAAGTATACATCTCGACACCATATACTCCAGTAAAAAATCCTCTACTTTTTTCACTCCTGTCATCTTGCATCAACGACCAAATCAACAATCATTTGTCTAGCCTTTAAGATTGAGCAGCTTACAAGGACAAATTTGTTACCCCCCAAAATAAAAAATTGCATGCCGTTCGTCACCTGTTCTTTTGAAATGACTCATTGATCCAATCAGTCTGATTGTTGTTATGCATAAATGACCGACAGGTATGCCGCATTTTGCGTTTGTTTAGCTTTTCTTTTTTTTTCTTTGACCGCATTTTGTGTTTGTTTTTGTGTGTGTGTTGGGGCAGTCGGAAAGTTACACAAACTGGGTTTAATGGAGCATACAGGCGAACTGAAACCAGTTGTGAATGGATACCGGCAAGTGTGCGTACACACAATGGATTCTGGGAATTACCTACTGCGGGTGTCGCAGTATGAAATTGAATTGTCTGGGAAGCAAAAAGGACTTCTATTATAAATACACGTATCCTGGAGTTGGCGATAATGTGTTTGAATGGACTGGATCTTCACGGTTGGTGGGACAGACGGCATTCTAAATGCTCATATTGAGTTCAACGACATTGACAAAACAGAGGCAATGTTAAAGGAAAACTTGATCGCAGACGGTGGTGTATGTCCGCTAGTTCGTATTCATGCAAACTC
Organism: Pisaster brevispinus; assembly: GCA_023634235.1. Classification (NCBI taxonomy): domain Eukaryota; kingdom Metazoa; phylum Echinodermata; class Asteroidea; order Forcipulatida; family Asteriidae; genus Pisaster; species Pisaster brevispinus. Next base: position 3,205,082 of record JAMKCF010000018.1, read on the forward strand.
CTAAATAAAGGTTATTTTAGGGGGAGCTAACAAAATAAATAATATTTATAAAAAAAAGTTGATTTTACTTTGGGTTGAACAAAGAAAAATTGACTAAAGTGGGATTTTCAGGAACAAACGACCTCTAGATTAATGGCTGGCTCTACCAACTTATCTAGCCCTATATTGGCAGTCTCCCTATTTTGTCAATATCTTTGTTCGGGGGGGGGGGGGGGGGGGAGAGGGGGGCACCAGTCAGAAAGCATTCAACCTGTAACTGCTGTACAGCCAGGGATTACACCCGAGGTTACGATACAACCTCTGGAAGAGTCACAGCTGGGGATCACCTTATGGAATGCAACTTCTTATTTCAAATATCAAATAATAAACCACATGGGAAATCTGACTGGGTAAACTATTTTTTTTTCTCACAATCTATGTTTGAAAAACTTCATCCTAAAGTAGCCATATTGTTTTTCCCCCAAAGAAACCAAAGTTAGGCCATTTCCAAATTGATGGCTTTGGCTCTGGCTACAACTGGATCGGTGTAAAGGCTTTCTCTTCAACATTAATGCTGCAGCCACAGGCTGTAGCCATAGCCATAGCTGCTGGATTGGACACAGCCTAAAGCTGAAACGAGAAGAAACTTAAAAAAATCCAAAGACAGAAGGTCTACTTGCCTTTCAGAAAGAAAAAAACACATTAGCGTTCATTGTGACCGAAGTCGTCGAGAAAAGGCATGCCGTAGCACAAAAAACCTTTATCAGATGGAGCTAAAATTTGAAATTTCAGCTTGTTGAGCCAAAATCACCCCGTAAACCAAATTTGAGCAAATTTGAAGAGGGTAGGGTTTAGAATTCAATTTTTTTTACCCAGAAGGTCTAATTGCCTATCAGAAAAAAACTAATGGTATACATAATTGTACGTGTAACTAAAGTGAGGCTGGAATGACAAATAGTCTGCTGACCCTTTGATACAAGCATCAGTATTGTTACTGGATATGGGGAACAAGACTGCGACAGCAGCAGGATAAAACTGTTGGGCACAAAGAAATTTCTAAGCCAAGAAGTGTTTTGTTTAGCAGAAACAGGTTACCAGCCAAAACACGGTGTTATGTTTGTTATTTGTGAGTGGTACCCTGCTCTTTTTTGCTTTAAGCAGGAACATTAGCTTAGCACCATTTTCGGGAAAATAGTGTGGCCCATTGGTCTTAGCAAGAACCCGTATTCATTATTGTTATTGAATACGAGGAACAGGACAGTGTTGCGGGTGAAACAGGTATGGCCTTTAAAAAACCCATTAATCTGCGTCAATGTCAGACTTTTTTATGCAAGTTCATGGAATGGGTGTAAAGGCATTCGGTAAACGTGTTGGTATGTTGCTTAAATGTCACACCTCCGCTTTCTGCCCATGAATGATATCCACTTTATAATGGGTGTCTGTGGGCGACACCGTTTTCTGGGTATCATGTGGAATGATTCATTCAACCTTGGCTGAACAAAACTGTGTTCACCCAAAAGATGAGTCAAATCAAAAAAATTTGGGTTTGAACAAAGACAAATTGACTGGAGCGGGACTTGAACCAACGACCTCTGGATTAACGTACCAACGCTCTACCAACTGAGCTATCCAGCCCTATGTTGGCGGGCTCCCTATTAGTCAATATCTTTGTTTGTGGGTGCCAGTCAGAAGCCATGCAACCGTTAGCTGCCGTGTAGCCAGGGATCACACCCAAGTTTACGATACAACCTGGGAAGCGGCAGTCGTTAATATAAACACTTAAATAAGAGACAGTTTGATTTTTTTTCCCCACAACCTTTGCCCCTACATTGATATGGCATTGCCACGTTTAAGAGCAAAAAGTAAGAGGTGGGGCAGACAAATTTGTGAACCAGTCATTAGTCCGAATTAACTGACCAGGAGATAGTGAATTTAGAAGCTGAAAACTTTGTACCAGTCCTTAGTTACCATTGACTGAGTTTAAAGAAACGGATTGGTGTGCAGGACACCAGTCCTTAATCCCAATTAATGGACTCAGCAGATTAACCCAGACAGTCCTTCGTAACTATTACCTGACTGAATCCTTATTGCCCCGACCCTTTTTTCCGTTCCAAGGTTTTTTAATATTGTCACGTTAATCTCCTCTTTCCAAGTCAGTAAGCTTCTTTCATAAAGTGTCACTGCTGGATTCTTAAGTCGTTCTTGCATGATGAGACACGACAGTCAAATATGCCACTTCATCCATGGGGAACCGAAAATGTGGACCGGTGAATATCACAGCGTCACACTGGCGACTGCTGGAAAAATCCCAAGGTTTTGTTCATTTTGTTTAATGCTTCGATGTACATGATGTATTTTCCCTTGTACAACAGACAAACAATTTATAAAAGATCACAAAAATAAACAAATGGGTAAATACAGATAATTCAATAGCAAAAATAAGTAATCACAAGTTCATGAAAAAAGTTTTAAACAATTTTCTTTTCATAAAAAAATTCTGTCCTTGAAAAAGAATTCTGTACTACCAAAAAAAAAAATTGTTTACTTGAAAAAAAAAATCATTATTTACATCAATGTACAAACATGCGTTTGATAACATCTGAAGGGTAACTACAAAAAATCTTGACCTTTGAACCTGCAACCTTGATTTGATAAAAGAAAATGTTACATTTACAGGTAAACTGCTCTTAGAAGGTAGGGTCATATGTAAGTATTGACCCAGAAAAAAAGGTGTAATTTCTATGCCAATGCTTACTTGTTATAAAGATGGTAATGGTAGTAAGCATCCTGCAAAATCATTTTGTCTGAAATGCTCCCGTTGATTACAAATCAATTAAAAACATTTGAACCGGTTCTCAAATTTCTGAGGGGTTGGTGTCCCTTCGCGAACGCTGCGCCAGATCTGGTTGGTACTCCGTCACCTCGCTAAACATGGACGGATTTGACATTCTCCTGTTTTCTCAGGAAGTAGACATCGTTACTCAACTGAAACATTCACAAATGAATGTTATCATATTATTCTTGATAACTTTGGCTATATAAATATCAGCACGCCGTTTACAAAAAACCAAACGATGGCCCTACATGTACCTTGAAACTGAGCTACTCAACACAGTAAAGTAAATTCTAACACTCTTGCCAGACACAAAAGACACAGCAAAAATATACCCATCTGGAATATGAAGCAAACTGTGAAGAACTACTTGACACTGTGCCGTTTTAGAAAACAGGACGGGCCGACTAGAAAACACAGATGTTTCTATAATCAGTTCCTGGTCATCATTTTTTCTCAAAACAAGAAAAAAATATATAAAAATAAACTAGAACACGCTGTGAATTATATATGCTTGTACTTTGGTTCTATGTGAGCTAGGGCCTGGTTTCACAAAGCTCAGTAAACCAGGGAGGTTTCAAAAGTGAACTTAAAGGTAGGATTGGTATACTACTCCAAAAATTATCAGAAAAACTTACTTGGAGAGAAGCACGTATAAACTATTGAGTTAGGATTCCCTTTCGAAGCAAAATGTTTTGGATAATTCCCCCCCCCAAAAAAAACCACAACATTTTGAATCTGAGAAAGGATTCGTGCATGAATCGTTTCTCAGATTTCTGAGGGTTGGTGTCCGTTCGCAAAATGCTGCGGCCAGAGATGCTGTCGCCTCACAGTAAAACATGGATGGATTTGACATTCTTGTGAAAATACTGTGACCGTTGTTTGCTGTTTTCTTAGCAAGCAGACCCTGTATTCAGCTGAAACTTTCACATGTGACTTTTATTGTATCATTCTTTATAATTTTGCCTATAAACTCAGCAATTTTACACTGACAAAAACCAATCAAACACCCTACCTTTAAGTTACTCATGGACCTGCAACTTGAAACCTGAAAGAACTAGAAGTTTAAACCCTGCTTGCTATGAAACTGAAACTAGGAGAAACTCCTTACAAGTAAAAATAAACCCTGCTTGCTATGAACCTGAAACTAGGAGAAACTCCTTACAAGTATAAACCCTGCTTGCTGTGAACCTGAAACTAGGAGAAACTCCTTACAAGTACAAACCCTGCTTGCTATGAACCTGAAACTAGGAGAAACTCCTTACAAGTATAAACCCTGCTTGCTACATGTATGAACCTGAAACTAGGAGAAACTCCTTATTCCAACATGTTTTAGTTTCCTTTCTTAAATTTTTGTACATGTAGGCCTATAGTGTATATTCCTAGAATGCTAACCATTTGTTCATGTCTTATTATCCCTGAGAGGCCGTGGCACCATAAGTGGCTCCTGCCCAAACAAACCTCGATAGATTGAACTTAGAACTTTGAAATTAATATTTGTGCACCTAACCCTAACCCTAGTGTGTAGATCCAGAGGGGTTATCGAAACTAGGGTATCTGCACACTTTATAAAGTCAAATTTATAACTTTTGAAGACCCTTTTAATGCAACCCTTAACAAAATTACAGACCCCCCCCCCAAAAAAAAGGTGAATAAAGCAGCGGAGAAACAGCTACACACACTCGCACTTTATTTTAAATTTTTACATGCAGCGTAATTCAGCTCTTTACCAGCTTATAAGACAATTTATTATACGCTTCATCCATTTATTTAAAAAGACCTCAAATAACTGAATTTAATACACCATCAGGGTTCGAAATTAGCGGTCGCCCGGTCGCCAAATGCGAGTGAAAACAGCGGCGGGCGAGTCAAAACCCTTCCTTTACTAGCCCGCCGGGCGAGTCAAAAATTTGTTCCTTTTCACAATAAATGAGGGGTACAGTGGTAAAATCCCAGAGAGAGATTATTTATAAGTTCGTAAAATGGTTTGGGAAGTATTTACATTTGCTAGATTTAATGTGGCCGCGATCGCGATCGCGATCGCGATCACGATCGTTCATAAGTAAAACACGCACGCACGCACGCACATAACCACATGGTAATGGTAGCGAGTATCCACAGGCCCCACAACGTTCGCTCGCCCGCCTGTAGTCCACGCACGCACACAGCACATGGTGTATTGTACAGTACAACAGCAGGTCCAAAGTCCATCATAACCAACATTCCGCACGCTGTGATTGGCCTGTTAAAAACTACATATTCATAAGAAAGCTTGGCTAGCCTCCAACTCTGTACACGTTCACGAGTCGAGTAAAGAAATGCTGCACATTGTGGCGCGCACGCCCGCGGATTCTGTACTGTACACAGCGTTGGGTTAAGGCTATTCCAGCATCGACATCGCCGATAGAGGGCGTTGCAGGGCAAAGTTCATTGCTTTTTTTTTCTCCATCGTGCGTCGTCGATCGATCGTTAACACGAAGGTTTCATTGCAAAACAAGTTCTATAAAACCGATTCTCAAATCAAAAATCCATGAAAATGGTAGTTGATGAAAAAAGGATTATTAAGGGAAGAAATTAGGGGATAAGAAGGTCCAAAAACGGAAATTTCCGTGTGTGTGTGTGTGTGTGTGTTTGTTTGTTTTTTTTTTCTTTTTGATGCTACGAAAATTGTGTGCATAACATACGGGCGAGTGAAAAAACTTGCGGGCGACCCAACATTTTGGTTGACTCGTCCGGCGGGCGAGTGGAAAAAAAAGTTAAGGGAAACCCCTGACCATGTACTTGTTAATGATTTTAAAGGCCTTGAATTTGGATCTAGTTAAGTATGAGACTTTTTAGTTCTTTTTAAGGATCTGAACAAAAAACCCTGTCAGTACATACAGGTAAGGTTGTCGGAACATAGGGAGGTTGGAATATAGAGCAGTTAACCATAAACAGAACATAAAGTCAAACACGGTTTTAAATCCAGATTGAGACAGCACCCTAGACCGCTCTCCAACAATGCTCAATATTGTACGGTCATTAAACAGTCACTTTGGCAACGAGGGCAGAGAAACAAAACCAACTTCTCAATCCAAATTGAAACAGCACCCTACACAAATGCCCTAGACCGCACACCAACAATGCTCAATATTGTACAGTCTGACATTAAACAGTCACTTTGGCAACGAAGGTAGAGAGTCAAAACCAACTTCTCAATCCAAATTGAAACAGCACCCTAGACTGCTCTCCAACAATGCTCAATATTGTACAGTCATTAAACAGTCACTTTGGCAACGAAGGTAGAGAGTCAAAACGAACTTCTCAATCCAAATTGAAACAGCACCCTAGACTGCTCTCCAACAATGCTCAATATTGTACGGTCATTAAACAGTCACTTTAGCAACCAGGGCAGAGAGACAAAACCAACTTCTCAATCCAAATTGAAACAGCACCCTAGACCGCTCTCCAACAATGCTCAATATTGTACGGTCATTAAACAGTCACTTTGGCAACGAGGGCAGAGAGACAAAACCAACTTCTCAATCCAAATTGAAACAGCACCCTAGACCGCTCTCCAACAATGCTCAATATTAGTTATTAAACAGTCACTTTGGCAACCAGGGCAGAGAGACAAAACCAGGTTCTCAATCCAAATTGAAACAGCACCCTAGACCGCTCTCCAACAATGCTCAATATTAGTTATTAAACAGTCACTTTGGCAACCAGGGCAGAGAGACAAAACCAGGTTCTCAATCCAAATTGAAACAGCACCCTAGACCGCTCTCCAACAATGCTCAATATTGTACGGTCATTAAACAGTCACTTTGGCAACGAGGGCAGAGAGTCAACACCAGGTTCTCAATCCAAACTGAAACAGCACCCTGCATCGCTCAGTCGCTAATCAACAATGCTCAATATTGTACAGTCTGACATTAAACAGTCACTTTGGCAACGAAGGTAGAGAGTCAACACCAGGTTCTCAATCCAAACTGAAACAGCACACTGCATCGCTCAGTCACTCATCAACAATGCTCAATATTGTACAGTCATAAAACAGTCACTTTGGCAACCAGGGCAGAGAGACAAAACCAACTTCTGAATCCAAATTGAAACAGCACCCTAGACCGCTCTCCAACAATGCTCAATATTGTACAGTCTGACATTAAACAGTCACTTTGGCAACGAGGGCAGAAAGACAAAACCAACTTCTCAATCCAAACTGAAACAGCACCCTGCATCGCTTAGTCGCTCTCCAACAATGCTCAATATTGTACAGTCATTAAACAGTCACTTTGGCAACGAGGGTAGAGAGACAAAACCAACTTCTCAATCCAGATTGAGACAGCACCCTAGACCGTTCTCCAACAATGCTCAATATTGTACAGTCATTAAACAGTCACTTTGGCAACGAGGGTAGAGAGACAAAACCAACTTCTCAATCCAGATTGAGACAGCACCCTAGACCGTTCTCCAACAATGCTCAATATTGTACAGTCTGGCATTAAACAGTCACTTTGGCAACGAGGGTAGAGAGTCAACACCAGGTTCTCAATCCAAACTGAAACAGCACCCTGCATCGCTCAGTCGCTAATCAACAATGCTCAATATTGTACAGTCTGACATTAAACAGTCACTTTGGCAACCAGGGCAGAGAAACAAAACCAACTTCTCAATCCAAATTGAAACAGCACCCTACACAAATGCCCTAGACCACTCTCCAACACTGCTCAATATTGTACAGTCATTAAACAGTCACTTCAGCAACCAGGGCAGAGAGACAAAACCAACTTCTGAATCCAAATTGAAACAGCACCCTACACAAATGCCCTAGACCACTCTCCAACACTGCTCAATATTGTACAGTCATTAAACAGTCACTTTGGCAACGAGGGTAGAGAGTCAACACCAGGTTCTCAATCCAAACTGAAACAGCACCCTGCATCGCTCAGTCGCTAATCAACAATGCTCAATATTGTACAGTCATTTTGACAAACAGGTTTTTACCAAGGGTCTCTCTTGAACACCTCAGGCAAAATAATAACGCGTTGAAAATCAACATGAACATGAGTACTGTTGAGCATTTCAATTTTTTTTAATTAAGGAAACATTGTCCTCACGGCCCTCCTACCTCAAAAACACCACTGGCTGTAATCATTACATGCACCCTCAAAATTAAAGTGTAGTTACGTTAAAGGTATTGTACAGGACTGGCAGGGATAAAAAAAACATCATTGTTTAATTTTAGCCTGAAAGCTTACTGATAATGAAGTTCCTACTAAAACCATTTTTTGTGTGAAATATTTCCCTCTGAAATGAAGTCATATTCAAGGAAACTGTATCTGAAAACCTGAAAAAACACAACAGCTAATTTCAGTTGTTACAACCAAAATTAAGGTCAATGTTTTTACATGCTGACAATTGTGTATATGGTTTTTCCACTATTTTTTCCTGACTCACACAACCGAATTAAGACCAAATTTTCACAGATTTGTTATTTCATGTAGAAGGTTGATAAAAAACACATAAGCACATGAACACCACCTGCGACTATTTGTCAGCTCTACTAAACATGTACAGTATTATACATGTATGTTGTAGGATCAACTTTAAAGATGAACTCTTGAGAATTTGCCAACTGATGCTGTCCCATCACATGATTAAAACTTTAAAACAAACAAGACCGGTAATTACAGAGACAAATTGGATGAGATTATTCCGATGAGCCAAAGCTGCCAACATCTGCACCTTGCAGTCGGGGAGAATGTGTACTTCCAACAGTCCAATCAGGGAGATGTTAAGAACGACATTCAACATAATAGGGACAATGTTTCCATAATCAGGAAGATTTTCAAACTTGACCGTCAGGACATGGAATGACTGGTTTATTTTCAGGGAACTTTCTGCAGAATCTGGGAGAGTTAGCAGGGCCCAATTTCATAGAGCTGCTAAGCACAAAAATTTGCTTAGCATGAAATTTCTTCCTTGATAAAAACAGGATTACCAACCAAATTTCCACATGATTTTCAGGATAAGCAAACAACAGCTGACTACCAGTAATAAGCAATATGCAACACATGGAAATTTGGTTGGTAATCTTGTTTTTATCAAGGAAGAAATTTCATGCTAAGCAAATTTGTGTGCTTAGCAGCTCTATGAAATTGGGCCCAGGTCTGGTAAGCTCATTCCTAAAATGTCTCTGTGTATATTCGGTTTGCGGTAACACCATGTGTATATCTACTAGCTATGTAGATTTGTTCTTAGAGAACTAGGTCTTGCTTTTCTATTCTACTGCCGCGGAGTAGATTTTGGAAATCGGGAGACTACTTTGGGAGACTACTTAGTTCTGAAAAGAACTGTCCAGCTTATTAGCTACTACCTGGGCGGAGGGTAGGAAATCGGCCAGGACTACTACTTTAGCTTAATAGTGGATCGGATCGAGGGGACTTCTCGTTATTAACTTCACTGCCATGGAGTGAGTTCTTAATTGGTCTCAAAGACCACAGCATTTGAAGAAACAGCATTTGAAGAACTCCAAATTGCTTTGCTCATTTCAATTGCAACAATTGATTTAAAAAGCTAATACAGTTTGTGCACAAAATACACTATATAAACAAAATTTTAGCTGTTTTTAAAAGTGAAATGTTGGTTGTATCACGTGATTACTGAAAACTAGAGCATGGGAATGAATTTACTCTTCCCAAAACCAATGATCGGATTGTCCCTTTAAAAGGAAATTTTGAGGAAGAAAAATCTTCTTTGCTCCACTGCAGTCATGGGCAGAAATGGCTACCCTTAAAGGGCAATATTGTAGCATTTTAAATTAAAAGTAGTAAAGAAAGCTGCATCATGCAAACATAGTCATTTCAATTTTTCTTTTGTCGAATTTTCTAAAGTACACTTAACCTACAATTTGTTTATCTTAATTTCTCTCAATAGTTTTATTGTTCAATGTTATTAAGTTTTAGCCTTAATTTGTCATAAACAATTGTTCATTGTTTTGCCCTTTAGTTTTTTTTTTGGTGAATAAAACCGTAACGAAATGAAAAACATGGCTGCTATTCGTGGCTGCATCAGAAAAACGACATTATAGTTAGAGACAGAATTCTTAAAATGTGTTTTTATTTGATCATAAGTGGATAAAACTGTAAGGAAAAAAATGTGATGAGAATTTGAGGAGAAATTGTTGTTGTACTTACCAGCAAATGGGTCTTCTTCGTCTGGTCTGAGTAGTTCTGTATCCCCGTTGCTACTGGTATCGGTCGTACTCACAAACTCGTCGTTTGCCTGGTACCCGTCAGAATATCTCTCCGAATGATGATAATGCTGTCCATTCGCTGGTTCCCTATCACCAAATCTACGACCGTGTGCACTGTAGCGTGGTGACTGACGATTGGTGGGTGTTCTCTGGGAGATGGCGCTGCCGTTACTGGATGTCCGGTTTGTGAAACGATTCGGCTTCTCCGGATGGTGGTGTTTTCTTGCATTTGCGTTTTTCTCGTAATGGCCTCGATTCGGCAACTCGCAAGATTCGTGATTGTTCCCCGGGACAGGACAAATCTGCGTGTTCTCCTTGGAGTGTAAATAAAGGTTCGACTCGGAGAGGTCTGCAGTCTGTGTGGTGCGCTGTCCGCCCGCTGACAAAGAGATGAAGGCTGATTTGTGGTCTGGTGATGTCGGCTGCATCCACGCTTCGTTTGACGACTCCCTCTGTGGTGTTCCGTGGAGCGGGAACGACTACAAATTAAGAGAGATGTCGGGAAGTGCGATGGAGTAAATTGAACGTGATTAAGATCCGCACTCGTGAGCAGGGTACACATTTGCTGATTTAGACTCGAGGGAAAGGGAAGGGGGGGGGGAAAACGATGGCACGGCCGAGTCAACCATCAGGATAGGCTTTGGCTTTGATCAATTGGCTTAAGACGTGGTTGGTCGGCCCGACCACCTCTAAGACATATTTGTTCTAATCTTAATTGACTGAAAAGTGCTTGGAGCATGGATTAAGAAACCGCAGAGTGATAATATATAGGTCCATTGTGCCGAATACAAGGCATTTTGCTGAGATATAATCAACATTTTCTAGTATATTATTATTATATAAACTCTGAATACAGCACTTAATGGACACAGGGCATTTGTTATGACGAGGCGACCAAATATGTTAAAGGTACGGTGCTCTTTAGTAAAAAATATCAGCAGAATTACAAATTGAACCAGACACACATACTTGTACTTGGTAAATTTATAACCCAAATGGGGTTATCTTTGTTGAATGATTTATTTAAAAATCAACACAAAATCTTTAGGTCAATGCATATGCAATCAATCAATCAACATATTTATGTTTCCATACATAAATCAAAATCAAAATCAAAATCAATCAACATTTATTTCCATACATAAATATTTAAAAAAAAATTTTTTTTTTTTTAATCGATTTGATGACCTGTTTTATACTCAATCCCTTATGATGAATAGAAGAATGGGTCAACATTTTAATTATGATTTATAAGTATCGTTAATTTAATACCAATCAGTTTTATAATTTAAAAGGAGTATCTTCGCAAGACTTGTTTTCTTTGCCCCTTCCCCCAAATGATGAATCTCAGTTGTAAATACAGTGAATGTTGGCTCTTTGCACACAGTTGACACCTTATACCATTATCTTTCATTTGATTTATAACAAATTTTGCTTTACAAACATTCTCTACAGTAGCAGTGTTGTTTATTTTGTTAAAACATGTAGAAGTGCCGTTTAATGTTTTTCGGAAATCTGATATTCAATCCCCCCCCCAATTCTTTGCCACTTACTTGCCCCAGAAAATTGTTGAATCTGGTGCCACCGCTGTGTTTTTTAACCCTTCCAGGGATACTCCAATGAGGCAGTATAAATATTCCATCAAAAATAGCTGTCAGGCCTTGAACTTTGCTCCTGAAGGGGCACGGCAATTTTCCTCTGGTAAGGGGCACTCTATGAGGAACAATTAAATTTGTATTGGAACTTTGCCAAGGGCACCACAGCAAAAGCACAGGGCACCATGGAAATTGCTGTGAGTGCCGTGGGTTATTTCGAGGCCTGAGCTGTATCCTGTTGTACAAGTCAATATGTCAAACGTGTGAACATTTCCTGCATGTACACATTTATCTGTTCTTCCGGCCAACAAGCTAGCATAAATTTGTATGTAATTTGACAAAAAAACACTCGTTTCATGTTCTTACAGTACGATAGAAATTCTTAACTCTGACTGGAATCTCAATCTTTGCCTATCATGTAACAGCGAAGTCAAATCAGTAAAACTTTCTTACATCAATCTTCAGAGAAATACAAGCTCAAGGCATTTCTTATGGTATTCTGGTAATCAATGAAGTCGGTTGAAGAAAGTGTGCTTTAGAGCGGAACTACATAACAAACAAGTTGGGTTTATCAAGAGCTAGTTGATCATTCATTTATCCTGCCAATAGAGGGCAGTATAGCTGAAGTCAAAACTTCTACTTAGACTTTCATCATCGACATAAGAACAAAGGCCCTGTCTGGAATAGCCGGCTGTGGCTGCAGCTGTTGCTCAGGGTGTTGCTTTAGGCAGCCTATGCTTCAATGCACGTTCACTTGGTAATGAAGATGTAGCCAAGCTGACACGCCCAAAAGTCTACTCTTTTGTTGTTCTTTTGCTGTTTGCCCTCATCCTGGAGTGGCCCTTAACCTTGTTTAAGGCAACTATCCACAAATCATGCCGTGGCTGAGTTAACACGTTGACTGCCGGTGATAGATTCGTAGGGCGTTCCCAGTTGCCAAGTGTGGTGCGCATGCGCGCATACCAAATAGGTACCTTTTTGGTGTCTACATGCAGTAATACAAATTCTAAGGATGTATGTCCTCACCACTGCCAGAAGCGTATTTGTTGCATTCTCAGTGATGCCAGTGTATTCAATTAACACTACAAAAACCTTTCATTCCCTACGAGTATACTCGTAGTGGCAGAATCCGTTACACCTGTTACTACGAATATACTCGTAGGCGGCAGTCAACGTGTTAATGGCTGTAAGTACCATGGACACTGCTGCAGAACGGGGCCTTCTTTCATGGCTCTGCTTACAAGATGCCAAGGATCGGCACTTACGGAAATAGGGAATTCTGCGCTTTTGTCAAGAGTTTTTCACAGGTTAGAAGGAAATTTTTGCTCGTGCAGCGAAGAAAAAAGTATCACATCACAGAATTTGGCGGTAAAGCAGAGCCATTTTAGCAATCTGCAGGACACTTTTGAAATACTTGGAATCAATCTGTCTTACTGCAAAATGAAAAGGAAAGATGGGTGACTCACTTGGGGTGACAGTTTGGCTTGAATCCCAAGCATCGCTGTGTGAGGGGACGGAGGAGGATGATCCGGGGTGGGCAGCTGCGAGTAATAACTCCCCGGGGAAGATGGCATGTCCGAATCGTCCGTCTCCGAGCTTGGGAAGTCCGAGTAGTAGGAGTTAGTCGCTGATACGGGTAGGGGGAAAGAGCCATTGAGGTCCTTCTGGGAGATGAGGACTGTGGGATGCGAGTTCGTGGAGCTGTCTTGTTTTGATCGGCGCGGTGGAGGGATTGGAATTTCTCTCTCTGTCAAAGAAAAATTTTGTTACAATTTTAATTAAGAAGTTGTCCCTCATCAACGATCAATGCATTTTGGGAGTTAACTTTTAAATGTGTAAATGCGGCGTCACCTACCATATTCAGCCCAGGGCTCGAATTTGACACTGGACCGCAGGCCCGAGGCCAGTGATTTTAGTGTCGGGCCAGTAAATTTATGACCGTACAAGTCCGGCGGTCTTGTGTATTTGAATAATAACACGTCACTGTAACTTTAAATTAAACTGATTAATTGAGTATTGAAGTATTACCCACAAGAAAAACTTGATAAATCTTCTTAGTGATTGGTACAAAAACAGCTCAAATGTGAAACTGTGCAGAGTGTTCTTCTCATTTTGATTCCGGTCTTGTAACGAATTTTCTGGTCCAGTAAAAGTTTTGAGCTACAAGCCCTGCAGTCTTGTGGATTTTTTCCCCAAATTCGAGCCCTGCAGCCCCCAAAATGGCACAACCAATATTATTGAGAAAATGACTTGAGGTGAAATAGGTCAACACAACCACAAAAATTACAGCCTCTCACCAAAAAGTTAACTTCTTTAAAAACTAACAAAAGTAAAAGGCGAAAGACAAATAAAATTGTACATCTATAAAAAATCCACATTCAAAACAGATTTCACAAAGAGTTGAACAAATGCAACAAGATCAATTTCAAAATGATAAGAACATCGGGAGAAACATTGAAAAAAAAGAAAAAGAAAAAGAACACGAAAATGTCATTCACAAAAAGTAGAGAAATGCTATTTTGGTTTGTTTTTTTAAGCAAGTAAACAATAGCCCAACAGACATTAACGAGGTCAATGAACAGAATGAAAATTGGAATCAGACTGAAGGCTCTTACAAGAGGAACTCTGATGGGTTAATAAAATGGCTCACTGTGACTCAGAGCTGCTAGACAAGTATCACAGAAAACCCAAGATATTATATGGTATCAAGGAAACACCTTGCTGATTGATGTAAGAAGAAGGTTGTTCCTGCACAGGGCATTTCAACGACTGAATGTTACAAGATAAAAGAAACTCACTGGGTTGCCGATTGTCCCCAGGGGGTGGTTCGTCAGTGGAGTGGCTCAATCTCGGTGGGGGGATGTCGTAATCGTCATTCTGACCTGTTACTGCCTCTGAAAGTAACTCGTACACATCGATGTCAAGATCGCTCCCAGTGGATGATCCAATGGTGTCGCAGTTTCTTATCAATTCCTGAAATTTGTTTGGGTCACGGATGAAAAAGGTTTTATGCTTCGTCATGAATTAGGTGGCAATCAAAATCAAAATAATAATGATTAGTTTTCAATTACCTAAACTTTGTCAGTAATAAGCCATTTACGAGTTAGATTTGAATAAAGTCTGGTACAATGACTTGCTGAGTCACAAGTTTTCGCTTAAAGTTGAGTTCCTCAGACTATAGAGACAGCTGCCGAGTCAAATGGTTCGGGGCAAGCTTTTGCATAGCAACCTCCAGATGAGCACATCCTGGTACCATTATGCCATACACATTCATTCAAAAAAATGTGTTTGGGTGTTCGACTTCTCTTAACGTCACTATGCAAAGGCTTGCCCCGAATCATGTGACATGGCAATTAGTCTAAGGAATTCAAATTTAAGCAGTAACTTGTGACTAAACTAGAACAGCAGAAGCTGCCATAGTAGAAAAACAATCATTTGCATTGGTTCAATTCAATGCACATCACACACATTCGTTGAACTAGTCAGTAGTACATTACCAGAAGTCTTCCATCTCCACAAAAAAGGTTCTTCTGAAAACTACTCTGCATTTAAAAAAAAAAATTATTGGTTGTACCCAAAAATATAGATGCAATGGTAAACCTGATTTATGTTGATGTTACCATTTAAAAGTATTCTTATTCGAAGCTCATTGCAAAACCATTCAGATTACTCGAAGGAAGCTGTTTAATTTCCAGAGGGTAATACTGTACCCTGAAAACTTTAACATTTTTAAACAATTTCCATTTGCACACTGTGGATCAAACCACATTTTGGCTGTAAGACAAATGAACTGCAAATGAGGGTAAAAACAATTATTTTACACAACAAACTGTCTAACACCATGAGGCAAAAACTTTAACAAAAAGTCTCAATGCAGATGGTCGGACAGAAGCTGTTTAATTTCCAGTAGAATAATAATGTACCCTGAAAACTTTAACATATTTAACCAATAGAAAAACTTGACCACAATTTCCATTTTCACTTAGTGAATCTATTCACACAAAAACAATTACATAACACAACAAACTATCTAAGGCAAAAACTTTATCAACAAGTCTCAATGTGGACGGATGGACGGACGAACAAAAATTGGTATTACATAGGCTCGCATTCTGCTAAAAGCAGCTCGCCAAAAAGCAAGTCATTGTACCAGAAATTATTAAAATCTAACTAAAAAATGGCTTAATCAAATGGGACAAGTTATCGGTTCTTACCTCTGGACGAAGCTTGTGCTCAACAGATGTGTGCACCTGTTGCGACATAACTTTCCCGCTGTAGGCCTCCGACAAGTCCTCATAGACGCTCTCCGATTGCCGTGGGGTGACACTTGTAGACTGTCGAGGAGTAACACTTGAAGACTGCCTAGGGGCTGGGACAGGGGCCTGGGTAGGGGCTTGGACAGGGATCTGGTCCAGGCAAAGGCTCTTCCTGATCTCATTGACGTCCTCCTTGGTAGACATAAAGGGCTCATCAGTAGGGTTAGATGCCTGGGGTGGTGGAGATGAGAAGCCATGGAAACAAAAAGAAGCGTGTGACTATGTCTTAAAATAAAATAGGCACTTTGGGGATTTGGGGGGCGTCAGGTGGTTAAGTAAGGTATTAGAGAGGTGTGGTTGAGTTTCGTACGGGATGCGAGTCAGGGCGAGTATGTGGGTGAGTACAGGTAAGTGGGTGGGTACAGGTATGTGTGTGGGTACAGGTATGTGGGTGGGTACAGGTATGTGGACGGGTACAGGTATGTGGGTGGGTACAGGTATGTGGGTGAGTACAGGTATGTGGACGGGTACAGGTATGTGGGTTGGTACAGGTACTGAGTGGGTACAGGTATGTGAGTGGGTACAGGTGTGTGGGTGGATACAGGTATGTGGGTGAGTACAGGTATGTGTGTGGGTACAGGTGTGTGGGTGGATACAGGTATGTGGGTGAGTACAGGTATGTGGGTGAGTACAGGTATGTGGGTGGGTACAGGTACTGAGTTGGTACAGGTATGTGAGTGGGTACAGGTATGTGTGTGGGTACAGGTATGTGGGAGGCTACAGGTATGTGGGTGGGTACAGATACTGAGTACAGGTATGTGGGTGAGCACAAGTATGTGGGTGGGCACAGGTATGTGGGTGGGTACAGGTACTGAGTGGGTACAGGTATGTGAGTGGGTACAGGTATGCTGGTGGGTACAGGTACTGAGTGGGTACAGGTATGTGAGTGGGTACAGGTATGTGGGTGGGTACCGGTGGGCTTACGGGAGCGCCCTTGTGGGGTATATTCAACAATGGAACAATGGACCCCACAAGAGAATTCTTTGTTCAACCTGGACCCCACATGAGAACTCTTTAGAAAAGGGAATAATAGAACAACAATAGCAGGGCCCCACAATCCTGGTCCATAAGGTTGTGTGTGTAAGTAGATGTATGGATTTGATGGGTAGTTAAGGATTAGGCATTGCTTGGTAAAGAGAGGGGATAGTTTCATCATTGGAGGGCAAGTGGATGGGAATGGTGTTACAGAGAATGGGCATGAACGTTAGTGGATGAATATGGGTTAGGGCGTATAGAGGTGAAGAAAAAGAGAGAGTGTTGATTACAGTATAGGAAGATAAAACAGCAGGAGGGTTATTTGGAGTGGGCGTATGGAGGCGAAAGTGGGAGTAGAGTTTGATAAATGGGTAGATTGTGCTTATACATGAATTTGTGTTTAGTGGTTGTTAATTTTCAAAGCAAGCAACTTTTTCAAACAATCTCTCAAGACTTCCTTAAGTAAGACTTACATAGACAGTTCGATGTTTCGCGCCCCCCGACCTTAACTGCACTTCAGAACCGGGTGGGGTGAAATTTGGTGGGGCGGGGCACTTGAAGGAAGACATTTTACTCTTACTAGGTACTGAGGAGGCGTCCGGGATAGGATTCTTTACAGCGCTCACTCGGAGTTCGGTATACTCCCCTGCTAGATCTTCATCGTAGTAGTTCCGATCGGGCAGGGGCGGGGGCGACTTGTCTGGTGAAGTGTTTAAGTAGTGATAAAAGAACTGGGTTTAATATAGTGCAGGAATACAAATCACTTTTTAGGGGAAAAGGCGAAAATAATGGGACATCCCAGGCCTGAAATTACATGGAGGCCTCCATTGCCCGTTGTGCCTCTTCAAAAGTTTCCCATTGACAAAAGGCCAGGGCAGTCTTTTTCTTTAATACGGATATAGACAGGGGACCAGTGTACTGTTACCTGTCGCTCTGACCAGTACATAGAAATAGAACGCCCAGAGTGCTTTGTGCATTATTAATCTGTGTGTATCTGCTCTAAGGCAATTCATGAGGGCTGCCATTTTCCTTTCGGGAAAAATTAGGTGGATACTTTCCGAATTTAAACAGCATCAGAAATTCAGAATATTAAAAACTATATGTCCATCAATTTTTAGCAAACTAAATAAATTTTTTTTTTTTCCAAACCGAACACATCAAACTTGGTGCTTTGAATTTATAGCCTATATAATAGCTGAATGGCAATTTTCAGCTTTCTTAATCGATGATCTGGTTAATTTTGCCACATATGGTTTTTTTTCCAAACCTCGGCTTGGGCTACAGCTCCAGCTCCAGGCTTCATCTGATGTACAAACCACTGTGCAGAATGCATGCTGCTGCAAATAGGAGCCATAGCCTAAGCCAGAGCCAGAGCCGGAGCTGGAGGCCAAGCCGAGGTTTGGAAAAAATCCATGGTACTGACACTCTGTGTCCAGGGGTGGATTTCACAAAGAGTTAAGACTAGTCTTATCTCGATTTAGGACGAGTTACTCGTCCTAACTTAGGACTAGCCTTAAGTTTTTAATAACTCCTAGGACTAGTCCTAAGTTAGGACTATCTTTGTGAAGTCGACCCCAGAGCTGACATAGAGGGGCCAGCACAGCAGACACAGGTGACAATTGAGCTCAGCATTCTCTGTGTTCTATTTCCATGGATCACTTATTACACGAACAACAGAAAAACTAGGTAAGTCTGGTGCCGCCCTAGTGTCAGAAAGTCTGCCAAAGTACCTGGACTTCTCAACTGCGGTGTCGGCTTACTCTGTTGCATAGATGATATTTCAAACATGGAGGTACTGGAGTTAACTAGAGGTGATTCGGCCTTCGGCGACGATGAGAAATCCACTTTGTCCATCAGCATGATCCCGATGGACGACCGAGCTGGTTTTCTTGGCGGTACCTTAGCGGGTACCTCTAGGTTCTGATAGTTCGCATTCCTTGGGGACACGCCCCCGGACGGTCGATACTGGCGCCCTTGTTTCTTGGTGAGCGGTGGGGTGTAGGCGGAGTGGCGCATCACCATGGCCGTTACTGGGGTGGGAGGTGTCCTGGGAAGTTTCCGTGGGATGGCATTATCGGTGGTTGGTATGTTGTCATATGTTGATCTCTGTTCTGCATCGGTGGGTTGGTTGGTTTTTCGTAGCGGGGTTGGGGTTGCCGTTGACGGGGGTAGTGGGTCTCCCTTCATGAAAGCTGCATTGATTGTTTTAAGAGAAAATAATAATTTATAATTACACCTGATATACATGTATTTGAGAAAAATAAATAAAACATATTGAATTTTTAAACATATCCAATTTATCATTCCCTTCAACATGTTTAATGGAGAGCATAATTATGTTGTAATCAAGTAGTGTAACAACATATTCTGCTTGGCTTTCGGTTGTGACTTTTGGGATTTGTGGGGTAGGGTTGGATTGGTAGGGTGTCAGGTAAGGTGGTGTTGGTTGGGTGTGGAGTGGGTTGGAGATGGTGTTGGTAGGGTATGGGGCAGGGTGGCATTTGTAGGCTTTGGGGTGGGGTGAAGTGGGGTGTGGATTGGATTGTTACAAGGTTGGGGTTGGGGGTTGGGGATGGTATTGGCGGGGTATGGGGTAAGGTGGTGTTGGTAGAGTGTCGGGTGGATTGGTGTTGGTTGGCTTTGGGGTGGGTGTGGATGGGATTGTTGCGGTGGGGTAGGGTGGGGATGATATTGGCACTGGCAAGGTGTAAGGTGGGGATGGGATTGGTAGGGTGTGGGGTAGGGTTGGTTTGGAAGGAGGGGGGGGGCAATGCAATTGATGAAGGGGATCTTACCTTTGATCATAGCTGCAATCTCAATAGCAACTTTGGATGGATATCCTTCAACTTTCTGCAGAGCTGTTTCACCAGCTACATCCTTGATGTGCAGACTAATAGGCGGGTCATTTTGAAGTAGTACCCGGACTGCTTCCACTTTACCAAATAATGCTGCTTCATGTAATGCTGAACCTGTCTTGAGCTGTTAATACCATGTACAAAAGACACACTTCAGTGGGAGATTTTGAGATGTTAGGTGGCATCAGACTACCCCTCGGAGTCCGAATAATAAAACTGGGGTGGTGTTGGAACTGGTCTTTTGATGTTGGAAACCGTCACAAGTTGGTACCCGGCTCCACATGAGGGTGGCAGAGCTGCCAACATTTGCATCTTGCGCTCAGGGATGTTTTGTGCAACAATCAGGGAGATTTTTAGAACGACATTCAACATAATGGGGGCACAGTTTCCATAACCAGGGAGATTTTCAAATTTTTTCATCAGAACATGGAAAGACTGGTTTATTATCAGGGAACTTTCTGCAAAATCAGGGAGAATTGGAAGTTCTGGGTGGAATTTGAAACCGGAAACTGTGACGTCATTGGTGCGGAGTACTATTGAGGTTGCCCATAGACAAGTGAGCTTAGGGAGTCTAAGTTCTTAGGTACCTTCTTATTGATATCACACCCTGCTTCCATGAGAACCTTGATCACCTGGGGATGACCGTTCCTGGAGGCGAGATGGAGAATGGATCTCTGCGGCGATATTTTGGCAAGAAGTTCTGGACGCCTGTGTAGGAGTAACTCCACCGCTTCAAGACGTCCGTACTGAGCAGCGAGATCTAACGGAGTCTCCTCCTTCTTGTTGAAAATTGTTGGATCTGCTCCGTTCTGGATGGAAATTTAAGAGACGGTTACCAGTTAAAGTCTATTATGTTGTTTAACATCTGTGATGGGTTCCCTGTGGTTTTGAGCTTATAGCAAGTACAACTGGTCACGCATTATCTTCTGAGAGATCTTAAAACATCTTTGGCCACGACAGAACTCTTCATCACGATCACGACAGATTGAGAAAAAAATACATAAATAAGAAAAAAAAGGAAAAAAAACCACAACAAAACCAACAAACAAAAATGCACTATTGGAATAGAAGAACAAGCATTTCCATGTTGGGTAAAACTCATGTACAACCAAAGTTTATTTAGCAATATTTCTGGGCTACATTCTCGGGCAATAAAAGCTTCTCAAAACAAGATACAACATTTTTGCTCGAAGCAATTTTCTACAAGACACAACGTTTTTGCAAAATTGGGATACAAAGTTTTCACTGCGCGACAACTATTTTTAACTTAATAAGAACGAGGAAATATGAAAGGGAAAATATAAAAATATCAATTTCAGTTAGACAGGAAAGGAAAATCTGTTACTCACATCCAGTAAGGTAGAGACAACGTCTGTGTGACCGTACTGAGCAGCAAAATGTAAAGGTGTATCCCAGTCATGATTCTATTGCAAAAAAACAAAACAAAACAACAACGATTGGCGAGAGAATGTTAAAATTCCAGTAAACAAAACTGAATTATGTTTGACATCAATAAGCTTGAATCGAAAATAAAATTTAAATACAAACTAGAACAGAACTCCAAAATATCCTTTACATTTATCCCGGTACTATCATGACTACAAGTCATATCAAAAGTGGTTTCAAAATTCTGGTTCTGTAAAACTTTTGAGCTACCGTCACATGGATTTTTGACCCAAATTTTAACCCTGTGTAATACGTTCTTAAAGAATACATCGTACCTGTTCGTTGACCTGACTGTAGGATCTCGGATGGTTCATGAGGATCTGGATAATTTCAACACTCCCTGTCCAGGCGGCAAGGTGGAACGGGGTGCTCCCCTTGGCATCTGCCAACCCCGGTGAGGCATCGTACTTCAGCAGAATCTCCACTGCGAGTCTGTAGCGGGTAAAAAAAACAGGAAGAGAGACACTGTACTTGAAAAACATCCGTGAAGATCCGGGGGAGGTGGGGGTGGGGTGTCTACACTGGGGCAGTGGAAGGAGGAAGGGGACTTTCTGAAGGCTGAGTGAGGGATATTTTAAGGTCGGCACAACATTTTGAGGGGATTAAAAACATGTATCAGTAGGTGAGATTTATCACTGACCAAAAGCTCTGAAACAAAGTTTTTAAAAAAGGAGTAACAGATTGCAAGGAGCTTTTGGGGACAGTATCCTCAGCGAGAGAGAGGGAAAGAGCAGGATTTATTTATCCATGGAGAAAATAACAGCTTCTTTTTTTCACCAGGCAGGAATAAAATGTCTGAATTGAGATAAAAGTCTGAAATTTCTCATTCCTGAAATTAGTGGGTTTAAGCCAGGGAATACATATTTACAGATGCAATGTACAAAAGTTGAAAACAAGGCAAAAGACAAAGGAGTCAGATTCAAAGTTAGACACCAGTGGAGCACAGATGCTCCACTGACTCAACTTCATCACATCCACAATATCAGAAATCAAGATCATACTCTCAGCCTTCCGTGCCAAGATGCAAACCTGTACCTCTTTTTGACCCCTTGCATGCAGAACGCACCTTCACAAAATGTGCATTCATCATTTACACCATTTAGGGGGTCAATTTCTTTGTGTATGTTTTGACTCCCAAAATGGGAGACAAGATAGGGACGTGTAGCTAATAATAATGACGTCTTCTATAGCGCCGGTATCCACAAAAGTGCTCATGGCGCTTGTTCCAATAATAAAAGTTCCCCTGTGGATGTCTTCCAGTGGTGTACAAGCAAGAAAGGGTGAAAATGGGATGCTGCTATAATATAAAAACTGCAGCAGAATAAGCAGTAATCCCGATCTCCACGGAATTAGGAAAAATGTTCCTTAAACATGTTAAAAAGATGTGTTTTCAAGTGACTGGTGCGCTGCGCATTGTGGAAGAGGTCCAAAGAATCTATTCCTAGGACGAGGTACAGACCAAGAAAACAAACCTCAATACTTCATGAAAAAAACAAAAATCAGAGAAACATAACATTTTTTGCAGCTGGCCAGACAATTTAGCGATGATATGCCTGATGGAAATCCAATAATTCCTGTTTATCAGAGTGTATGCTTTCAACCAACCAGGAAACGTGGCCTGAGGTACAGCTCTGTATTGGAGTGATTCAATTAAAATGATTTATAGCCAAGTGTCAAGCTGAAAATGCATGTACAACACTATAATGATACACATACATGGCAGTTCTACAGGTACATGTATAAGTGTTGTGCAAATTATTCTTTACTTTAATCACTGTACTTGTACAGGTACATTACTGCCTACTGTGGCAATCCGGTCGGCTAGTAAAAAATGTGCCACCTGTCTGTGTTATACAGACATGATATTTGTTAGGCACTTGGAAAAGATTATGGGAAAAGGTTACCAAGAACAAGGAGTACATGAGCCAGTATGATATATATTTTGATAGGCTTTTGTTACTATTTCATAACAATCTTCTGAAAGCAAAACAGATTAGAGCAGGAAGAGCATCGTGACTGATGATATGAAATTTGTCCAAATTTTGCAGGCTAGTCGGGCTACTCTTATCTCTTACTCCGTGTTTAAACAAAAATTTCAAATCTAAATCATGCTTCCACCATAGTGTATTTATCTTGTTTCCTGTGTGTATTAGGAATAATGAATACTGATCCACAAAGGCACTGGACTATTTTGTACTTTTCTCAGGCCATGTCCGAATTGACGGCTACAGCTACGGCTATGGCTAGATCGTCATGCCAATCAAGCATTAAAGTAAAAAACATCCTTAGCAACAGACGTAGCTATAGTCGCAGCTGCCAATTCAGATACGGCCTCAGTTGGTTCGATTGATTTAACTGAAAGGAAAATAAGATGGCTACAGTTTGAAGCCGTGCACAAAAATGTACCAATCGGCATCTACAGCTACGGCTACGGCTGGATCGTAGCGTCATTATGCATTGAAGTATAGGACGTCCTTAGCTGTGCCGCCATTTTGGATACGGCCTCAGTAAAGAGTCAAGTGTCATATTATTGACAGGTTCTGAACAAAATGATGATGTGAAGTTGCCGGGTGGTCAAGCGCACAAAACTCAAGCTCTGGTGTTTCTGATCAGCTGAGTGTGGGTTCGAGTCACACTCTGGTGTTTCTGATCAGCAGAGTGTGGGTTCGAGTCACACTCTGGTGTTTCTGATCAGCTGAGTGTGAGTTCGAGTCACACTCTGGTGTTTCTGATCAGCAGAGTGTGGGTTCGAGTCACACTCTGGTGTTTCTGATCAGCTGAGTGTGGGTTCGAGTCACACTCTGGTGTTTCTGATCAGCAGAGTGTGGGTTCGAGTCACACTCTGGTGTTTCTGATCAGCAGAGTGTGAGTTTGAGTCGCACTCTGGCGTTTCTGATCAGCAGAGTGTGGGTTCGAGTCACACTCTGGTGTTTCTGATCAGCAGAGTGAGGGTTCGAGTCGCACTCTGGTGTTTCTGATCAGCAGAGTGTGAGTTCGAGTCACTCTCTTGTGTTTCTGATCGGCAGGGTGGTTGTAATTATTAAACTACATGTACCTTGCATTCAGACAGCTCAAAGTTAAACCCAATACGGTTTATCTTCAGTTTTAAGAGGTCAAACAGCACCGTGACCCAACACAACAACGTCCCGTTTATTCACAAAAGCACACACACAGCCCTGTTGAGGCGCACGTTGAGGCATACATAGGTATATTTACTTAGCGACCTTACACAGGTCAGCGGTCATCTGTTGCAAGTTAAAACAGATGTGGTCATTTTTATTCTGTC
This sequence comes from Pisaster brevispinus, assembly GCA_023634235.1. NCBI lineage: Eukaryota > Metazoa > Echinodermata > Asteroidea > Forcipulatida > Asteriidae > Pisaster > Pisaster brevispinus. The sequence continues at coordinate 3,229,604 of JAMKCF010000018.1, forward strand.
CACACACCGTGCTAAAAGATAAACCCGAAGTGGTTTAGCGTTAAACCACCCTCGCCGACCGATTTTAACTCCTTCGAGTTCAACCCGATTCGGTTAAGTTTTAAGAGCGTTCAGACACACAAAGTTAAACCCGAATGAGTTAAAACTGCCCTGAAAACCAACTTTAGTACTGTGTCTGAACGACCTCACAGTAAATGTATTACACAGTATGATCCTCCATGCCAAAGCCAGGCACTTTCTACTGTAACTCCAAACTGCGTTTACTCATTTGCTCATCAAAAAGACAAGAATAAGAGCTCTCAAATAACACCAAATTTGGGCCTGATGCATAAGGTAAGTATTTCTCAAGAACTGTAGACATGTATGTATGTTTAAGACATCATCTCACATTGAGATCAAGGCTGGTCAATTTTTCGGTTGTCTTCACTTGCTATTTCACTAATCTGAAAAGAGCCTAATTTTGTGGCGAGACACCGCACATACTAATAATAATTGACAGACAAAAACAATTATAGAAGTTACTGACTGGTTGTCTTCCGAAGGATTACAATTTTTAAGAGTTGTGGTCTACAGTGCCCCCTGTACAATTTTACCATTTTCCAATATTTTTCAACAAGCTCTCCGCTCTTTGAGAATGTACAGCTGCAGTTCGTTTCTTCAGAGAATACACACCCGGCAGTATATTGTGAACAAATAATAGTTACACAGAGCACAAACTGTGAGCATGGAATTATAAAATACACAAAGTACAGCACAGACAAAACACTGTGGTATGTTTTTATGACTTTTAACTTCCCTTGGACATTGATACTACATTGTTACAAGAAAGTGAAACTAAACTAAGCATCACGACAAAACAGCAACATGTACAGTATACAGTAAGTTTGCATGTGGTATTTTACACAAGGTTTCCAATAGACTGCAACCTTTTGTTTACAAAAAGAGCAACCTTGTACATTCCAGGGCATTTCTGGCAGGCAAGATGCTACACTGGTCAAATGAAATTGTTTTACCTTTTTGTGTCCCAACTTCCACATAAATTCAAGAGCTGAACAGGTTTTGTGATGTGCCCCCTTTCTTCATATCAAAAGTTGATAAAAACAGACAGTGTAAATCCCTACAAAATAGCAGAATAAAATGTTTTCTTCAGTTGAGCTTTGTACAAAATCGTGCCTGTTCATGTTGTTTGTAAACATGCGATGTCACAGGTCACATGGTCCATGTACCTGGCTTGAAATACTCAGTGTGCCACAGATTCAAGTAAGTTGAGTTTGGAGATTAACCCAATAACCGAACAAACAGGCCTGGAGTTTCATCTTTGAAAGGGTAAGGCCATTTTCATTTTACAAAGGGCACTTCCATTGGAAAAAGCTTAAAGTCTATGGGAAACTTTTGAAGGGGCACAGAGGCCAAGACCAGGCCCAACTTCACAGAGCTGCTTTAGCAGGAAATACTGCTTAAACATTTTCTGCTGAGCAAAACTGAGCAGGATACCAGTCACAAATTGTGACCAGGGCCCAATGTCATAAAGCCTGTAAGCACACAAACTTGCTAAGCACAGAAAAATATTGCTTAGCAAAATTAGGTTACCAGCCAACATTCCATAAAGTTTACATTGTTGCCACTGGTACCTCACTCATTTCTTGGTAAGTAAAGAACTTCATGCTAAGCAGAATTTTCTGCTTTTAAAACAGCTTTATGAAATAGACCCCTTGCATTGGCCGCCATCGTTGATGTAACGTGCACGCGTGAAAGGCTATCATTGGCTGAGAGTCGCACGCAGCGCGTACACACAGCGCGTACACGCCTGCACTTTTCCAATGTTTGTCATCAAAGATGGCGGCCGCTGACGCCATGTGCAATCCATCTACATGGTGTATTGGGCCCTGGTATTCCTTATTCTTGTTGCGCTCATCTGCTTTTGTGCTTAAAAAGCATAGGCTCTCGAGACCATGGCCTCTGTGGCCTCCAGGAAACTCCAAGCCTGAACAAGTAAATGCTGTCCATTGTTTTTCTGAACACATACTTTTACTAAACTGTTCAACTCAAAACATCTTCCTCGAAGGTAAGCAAACATAAAAATATATATTTTAGGTCTTGTAAACAATACTTAATAATAATAATAATAATACTTGGTTCTTATTTAGCGCTTTATCACACCCCTAGGGGCGTATCAAAGTGCTCAGTATTTTTTTGCTGCAAGGTATGTGGAGGTACATTTTAAAGTATGAGACCTATTCCTTAATAGCACCATATTAATGGTTTACAATGGTTTACGAGGTGCTGTGGCGCAATATGCTGCCAATCAAACCAGGAACACCGGGGCGGACCCCTTCTCTGCACTGGGTTCTTTTACGTGCGTTACACAACACACGAGACCAACGGCTTTACGTCCCATCCGAAGGACGAAGCAATCATGGTCAAGTGTCTTACTTCTGGTCCAGTGATTGTTCTGACAGGCTTAGAGTTTCATCTTTGAGAGGACAAGGCCATTTTCATTTTGTAAAGGGCACTTCCATAGAAAGATTGTAAAGTGAACCTACATGTATGGTAGACTTTTGAAGGGGCACCAAGGTCAAGACCAGGGCAACAGAAGCCGTGGCCTACAAGGCCTTCGTTTAGTTCCAGGCTTGTTCTGAGTTTTGAGACATGTAGTCCAATGGATGTTTTCTTAGTGGAAAAAATTTGAGCCCTGCAATTAATGTCTTTGTCTTTTTAGAATTTAGGTGCGCAATGGTTTTTATCTTTAACTGGCAAGTTGGTGTGACCACAGAATTAAAGCAATTTCGATACCCTAGACAGGCTAGCCTAACGTCTGACTTTCATCATTAGGAATAGTCTGGAAATACCAATACAGTATAAAGCAAATTTACACATCTTGTATAGTGCATACGTAAATATGGATGGTGCATTTATTACACAGCCAACTTCTTTCAGTTTCACTGCTACAACAATTAAAATTTTCCGCTCTTCTCACAGCAATTTTTGTGTTTACGGTTGTTATTTGATATTGGGCCCAGATCTGCTTCAGATGTGCCCTGGAACATAAATGCACTGACGTGCAAATTGTTTTCAAACCACAATCATTCAATAACTCATGACATTTTTTCCCTGCCCTGCAGAGCTCCATCGAATCTTCTGTTGAAAGATCTTTAAAATAAACAAACAGGAGAGATATGGTTTACAGTCTTGTTAAGCCTATTTTATTTATGACATTTTACTGAATGTCAGTACGTGAAGGATGGACCGAAGAATTCCTTGCTAAAATGTAAGGTGTAAAATGCATTATGTACTTAAGAAAATCTTCTAAATAATTCTGAATGTTGTTTTGAGATTTATCTTCTTAAGAATTCTGAATGTGCTTTTGAGATTTATCTTCTGAATAATTCTGAATGTGGTTTTGAGATTTATTTTTAAGAAGGGAATGTTATAAATGTCTTTGACAATGAGATGAGCAGATCAGTTTTTTAACTGGTGGATTTACTTCAAGACTTCTATCTGAGACAAAATGATTATCAGGGCTGGAATTTCCGGGAGGAAGACAACAGGACTCATAGCTCAAAATGTTTACAGGGCTGACCATAACTTACAAGACCAGAATTAAAATTCTGAGAAAAAAAACCTGCCAGTACAAATTTTAATATTTGAACTGTTTCAAATTGAAATGTTGAACAAGCACTAAGAGAAGATTTATCCTATTTGTACTACATGTATGAGTAAGAATTCTTCAAGACTGGTCACAAGTACAGTGTACTCAGCAGAATTATCAGACTGAAAGACGACATTTTAACAAAAATACAAGACCGTCGGACTTGTCCAGTCATGGGTTTACTAGTCCGATGCTAAAACCACTGGCCTCGGGCCTGCGCTCAGTGTAAATTTCAAACCCTGATGTTTCTGATGTGAACTCAAGATTTTGAGGAGGTAAATTTATGTCTTTGCTCATGAGATGAGCATCGGTTCTTTAACTGGTAGATTTCAGGAGATTGCAATGGAGTTTGTGAGATAAATGACCACGATGAAAGAGGTGTATGGATGCAGGAAACGGGTGAAGAAAGACGAGGAGGAGGATTGAGGTGGAAGGTGAAGATGCGAGAGGCAGTCTTTATTGATAGAAGATAAAAATAAAAGACGACTTGTAGAAATTGGAGAGATACTTGAGTTTTTGAGATGATTGATGAGGCTGAGGAGATGGACGGATGATCTGAGGGACTTTAGAGAGCAGATGACAGAAGCAACGAAGGGAAAGAAGTGAAAGAGGGGGGGTGAAGGAGACTGAGTAGCCTCATAAGACAATCAATGAAAAAAATCAAAGATGGGGAAATCAGCCATTTGCGAGTTAGTTTTGAATAATGTCTTGTACAAGACTTGCATACGTAGTCACAAGTTCCTCAGACTACATTGACACTTGGTATGTCACAAGCTTTTGCGTAACACCCAAACACTTTCTACCAGTTATACATGTACATACATTAACCCTAACCATGCTAAATGCAACAATATGCACCAAATGGCAATAGTTGTTGTGATCTGTTGCATTTGGCAGTCAACGGTCAACTCACATTTTTTGACTGAATTTGTTGCATTCAGCAGTGAAGTGACTTCATACAGGTTTAGGTGCTTCTATTGTATCTGAACAACTTATAATGGGTATTTCAAAATATTTTTTATGGAAAAAGTATTGAGAAGTATGATGTAATATTAGGTGCGAATCATAATTCAAATCATATTCAAAAGACAGTTAAACATTACACTTATGTCCATACTGTTGCATTTAGCAGGGCAAACACCATTGCTCAGTCCTTTCCCAAACAGCATGCCTGCACAATGCCACAATATCCCTTGTTGCATTTTGTTGCATTTGGCATGGTTCTCATTTCAACTGTGTTGCATTCTGTTGTATTTGGCAGGCTTTGTAGAGAGACCCTAATGGGGGTTAGGGTTAAGAGATGGCCAATCCCCATACACAATTTTGAATGACTGTGTATGGCACAATATGGTACCAGGCTTTGCTCATCTGGAGATTACTATAAACAAAAGCTTGCCCTGAACCATTTGACAGAAGCAACTGTCTTTATAGTCGGAGGATTCAAATTTTAGCGATACCAAGTCATTGTACTAGTTATTTTTCAAATCTAAATCGCAAATGGCTTCTTTGAGTATAAGGAGGGGATGGAGAGACTGGGAGAAAAATATGGAAGATTTCTGACAACAAACAAACATCATGGCAGTCACATCAGTTTTACTCCCAGTCAATTCAGTAACCAAATGGAGGCTGGAGGGGAATATAGCCTGGGCCCGCCTTGTAAGATGAATATCAGCATATATTATTGTTACCACTGCATCAGGGAATATGACTGAGAAGGCTGTTTTGTATTGCAGGCAAAAAGGAAATAAACAAGTTGAAAATGCTGAACTCTCTTTGTCATTGTTCTTGGCAATGTGCCACAAAAAAAGGTTTTCTCACAAACATTCTGGTATTATTTTCCTTTATCAAAGAAAACTCAGACTGATTGAAATCAGTGCACCATACATGTACACAAAGCTGGTAAATAGAAAGTACTGATTTTTTTTATAACAAACTTGCTTGCTGAGCAAAAATATGACAGGGGTACCTGACTTCAATGTACCAGTCATAACATGTGAAAGACATACCATTTTGGCTGGTAACCCATTTCTGGCGAGCAAGATTGTTCAGTGATCAGCATTGCACTTACCAGCTTCTATTCGAGACTCTTTTTTTAATGTAACCACAGTATACACTTTTTGCATTATAACCTAATTTTCCATAGACGCCGTAAGTGAGAAAGACAAGGTGTTAAATCAACATGATATTTGAGAGGAAATGAAGGCTTTGTTTTGGACTATCCCAAATCCCGCCAAAGGAAATATGAAAAGCCACAGGCGGATGTGTTCATTGTATCATACCCTTGAAATGTACAAAGTATATGAACTACATACAGTAACTCCCCACTCAACAGCAGGGCTCAAAATTTACAGTTGGACAGAAGGCCAGAGGCAAGTGATTTTAAGCATCAGACCAGTGCACTCATGACTAGCCAAGTCCAACAGTCTTGTGTTTTTCGTTTCAGCGGAATGGCTAGACATGTCTCAGAAGCTTGCCCTGATTTACAAAGGCAGGGCTCAAATTTTTTTACACTGGTCTGCAGGGTTGAGGCAAGTGATTTTAGCATCAGACCAGTAAACTCACTTACTGGCCAAGTCCGGCAAGCTTGTGTTTTTCAATTCAGCCGAATACTAGACATACATAGCTTACAAAGGCAGGGCTCGAACAAAGAACTAGTCCGAGGCCAGTGATTATAGCATCGGGCCAGTGATTATAGCATCGGGCCAATAAACTCATGACTGGAAAAGTCTTTTGTTTTTGTTAAAATGTTGACTCTCTGTCTGATAAACCTCTTTCAGTTCTGTTGAGAATTGAAGAAAAATAATTATCTTCTCCAATTATTAGTGCTTAAAGTATAAATTAAAACAGTACAAATGTTAAAATGTGTAGGTTTTTTCTTTTTCTTCTCATTAAAATTTTGGTCTTGTGAAAAAAACAATTCTGGTCCATAAACAGTTTGAGCTACATGTACAAGTCCTACAGTCAAGTGAATTCCCCAACCCCCCCCCCAAAAAAAAAGTAAATAAAATAAATAAACTGTGAAAGGCCTGTTTAATTCTGGTCCAGTGCAAATAATTGAGCTGCAAGCCCAGTTGCCTGGTGGACTTTTTTTAAACCAAATTGGAGCCCTGCCTAAACAGGCAATGCTACCTGCACATCATGTACACATTGTACACTACCTGACTACGTACTTTACTCATAAGTAGTTCGTTCATACACTGTACAGAGAATGCCTTCCTCGGGGGTTGATCAGGGTTCACTAAGGTGCGTGGCCAGAAATACTCCACGAGGAGGAACATGGAGTAAGCCAGAGGGGTGTCTGGGTGTCTTTTGCACATCCTGTTTTTGGATTTGGCAACTTTTTTTTTTTCTCAATCTTTCCTTGTTCACATAAAATTTAGATTCCCAGTTGTTTTCAACTGACAACAACCTGTTCATGTTTCCTCCTACTCTTGTTTAACATCTTTCCTGTGGTTTGGCCAATCCTTTTGAAACCATGTCTAACTGCAAAGTTGTGTACTGGTTTGATCGGCTGCATATTGCACCACAGCACCTTGTAAACCATTACAAGGTGCTATGTAAAGGAGTAGGTCTCATACTTCAAACGTAGCCCCCAAATACCTTGCAGGAAATACTGAATGTTAAGCGCTTAGAGGCTGGCCTGCAGTAGGCGCTATACAAATACAATATATTATTATTATTATTGTTATTACTGTGGCACAACTTTGCGTAACTTTATGTGGTTAATGTTAACAGTACACAGTTTGCACACATAAACTGCATTAGTCGTATTCATCAGGGCTCGAAATTAACACTGGACCGCAGGCCCGAGGCCAGTGATTTAAGCATCGGGCCAGTAAACTCACAACCAGACAAGCCCGGTGGTCTTGTGTTTTACAATTGAATAGGCTACCTCATTGTGTAATATTTTTGTGAAAAAATGTTGACTAGGAATCTGATAAATATCTGTCAATTCTCTTCAGTATATCGAAGTACACTAAACATTTAAGACAAATGAGAGTAGACTTTCTCTTTGTGCTGGTTCAACTTATTTGGATTCCGGTCTTGGAAAATAAATTCTGGTCCAGTAAACATTTTGAGCTACAAGCCCTGCGGTCTTGTGGATATTTCCACCAAATTCGAGCCCTGTTCATTTATCATGCATTCACCATATCCAGATTATACTCACGAAATGTGCATCTATTAAAGTTCAAAATCACAGTGGATGATAATAAAATGTCGCGTCAGTACAAAAACATCCTATCTCGAATTTGCTAAAACGTTGTATCTCGCTGGAAAATGCTCCGTGCAAAAATTTTGTATCTCGGCGCGTACTTGTATTGTGTGTACATTTAAGCTGTTTTAACCGAGATACAATCTTTTTGTAATCAAACTCGCGTGCAATGCGTAAAAGTGCTATTTTAGGAGTTACAACGTTTTTGCACTGACACGACAAAATGGTCAGACAGTAGAAGGGATTTATTTTGTTGATTTTTATAACCCACTTTCTGGGGAGAGGGGGGGGGGGTTTGTGGGGGAGACGATCTGCCTCTGTGATTTTAACTTTTGCAAGAGGGTCTGTGACACATAATATGTAGTTTGAAAGTCAACTGCTACTGCTACATTATGTCATGAAATGAGGTCTTTATTACATCATTGTATGCTATTATTATTATTGTTTTAAAAGATTTATTAAGCCCATTTCCAAAAAAGACCAATGCACTTTACAATAAAAATGCACGCATAATACAAGGAAACATTGAATAAAAATACAAAAGCACCACCAAAAAAAAATAAACAAATATAAAAATAAACGCATGCTGGAGAGCGTACAAAACAATGCAACACGGCCAAACAATAAAGCATTTCTGCCCAATGAGACAATGATGCTGACCTATCATATTACACTGGTCACTCATCAGTTTACACAGCAAACATTTTCAAAAGTGGACATTCCTAGATCCAATTAATTGACCAATAGGGATTTTTCCCTCATGGTGGGTCAGCGAAATTCCATGCGTGACATAGCGAGTACTCCCTCTAGTTCATATAAAAACTCTACGACATCAGATTTCTCCCCAAGCACAAGCTAGCTTGTCAGGCCAATACTTCAGCTCAAATTCACAAACATCATTTGTAAACCATTCTATGCAAAAAGATAGTGAGTGGCCTGACGTTTCGACCCTAGCCGAGTCTTTCTCGAAGGCTAAATGACAAGAGTCTTGATTGAGTCTTGTCATTTAGCCTTCGAGAAAGACTCTGCTAGGGTCGAAACGTCAGGCCACTAACTATTTTTTTGCATTTATACCGTAGGTCCTTTTGGTTGGTACATGTAAGCAATTTGCAATCAGCTAATTCTTTTTTTCATTTGTAAACCATTATAGTAAGAATGCCACGGATTACACAGTAGGCATGGTAGGGCTTTTAAAACCAAAGATACACACAAAGTAAAAAAAAACTGATGACTTGGCTTCAAACCAGGACAGCGTGCTTTAGGCCAACTTCCAAAATTGGGTCCAGAATGCCCCCCCCCCAGTTTTTAGGAATTCTTGGATTCTCCTTGGTACATTTTGTTTTTTTTAAACCATTTGGTGAATCCAGGCATTAAAGGGAAGGTATACTGTACGTTTGGTAATGACTCTGAAAACTAATGGCAATAAAAAACTTACTTGATAAGTCAGAAGTACAGCAGCTTTGGATAGTATAATGCATTTTGAGAAACTTTTCACTTCGAAGTACTGCGGTTTTGGAAAAATATACCGCTTTTTATCCCCCAAAATTTGAATCTGAGAAGCGTAACGGATCAAACACTTCTCAGATCATGTATTCCTATAAGGAATATTCTTCCTGCGTGAAAAAATTTGGTCCGGTTTTTCAGTGATATCTCAAAAACGCGACCACCTATCGAAGTGAAACTTTCATAGGTTAGTTTTATTGTATATACCTACATTTATATAGAATTTAAACAATCAAACAGTTCCAAAAACCAAAGGTATACTTTGCCTTTAAAACATTCCATCAGTCAACACCATTTGATGCAGGCCTAGAATTTCACGAAGGCCATGGCCGGTGCTGCCTTGGTCTTGGCCTTGGTGCACCCTCGTTTCTAATAGACCAAGATTTTTCAATGGAAGTGCTCTTTGCAAAATAAAAAATAGCCTTGGCCTCTCAAAAAGATGAAATTCCAGACCTGTGATGAATGGTTACTGTAAACCAATTCAATGAAATGAAAGTGTGAAGATAATGCATCGAAAGAGGAAATCCCTGTTTTTATTTTCAACAAAAAGTTCCCTTTTTTGAAAGAATTTGATACGGTTGTTGTGAAAGGTTGCTATCAAATGTGTTTAACACGGACATGTGAGAAGAGAAAAACAATCTTACTTGTGGCCATTCAGCACTGCATGATGCAACGGTGTGTAGCCTGATCCATCCTGACAGTTTGGTGCCGCGCTTCGCCTAAACCTGGAGAAAAAAGAAAGAAAAAAAAGTTAAGCAAGGGTTTTTTGTTTATACTTTTTGAGGCTTTGCATGGTGAGGTATCAATGTATATTCAGTTTGCGGTAACACCATGTGATGATGTGTACATGTATATCTACTAGCTATCAGCTATGTAGATTTTTTCTTTGAGAACTAGGTCTTGCTTTTTTATTCTACTGCCGCAGAGTAGATTTTGGAAATCAGGAGACTACTTAGTTCTAAGAAGGAACTGTCCAGCTAATTAGCCACTACCTGGGCGGAGGGTACGGAATCGGCCGGGACTACTACTTTAGCTTAATTAAATAGTGGATCGGATCGAGGGGACTTCTCGTTATTAACTTCACTGCCGGTTTTTTGTTTGTTTATAAACATTTGACTTGCATTTCATACTGGCAGCCATAAACCTTGACAAAAATTCCTGACCAGATATGGGGTACCATCAATCATTGTTTTGGAGAAGGTCTTTAAAATTTGGATACATGTAACATTATCTAATCATCATGTTCGTATTTTATTTATTTTTAATTTTTTTTGCTTCATTTAATTTTTGTTTCAATTTACAAGAGGCTATAGGAGGCTAAATTTGCCTCTGTTTACTCCAGGAAATAATGGGTCTAAAAATACTCTCTTTTTTTTTTTTTTTTTTTTTTTTTATCAAACCAAACAATTTTTTCAGAAAACCAAATTTTTTGAGCTCCTTTCAAAGCAGAGTACATTGCTCAACATTTTGCTGCTATTGCTTAACAAAAACAAGCAGGATACGAGTCACAAATGGTACATGGTAATTTGGCTACTGAACCTTTTTCTGGTATAAAAGTATAATTTTGTTGTGCGAAGCTACAGTTTTTTGTAGCATGAAAATAGTGCTTTTAGTTTTAAAATTTCTTGCTAAGCAAAAAATATACAGTATATCAGTCACAGATGGTGTGTATGCATAGGACATGATGGCATTTACCTGGTAACCTTACTCTGAGAAATAAATTTTTAGTTGTGCTGAGCTCCTTTTTTGTGCCTACACATGTAAGTAGCTTTATGAAAATGAGCCCTGATTTTGAATCAGGAGTAACCAAAGAATTATTGCCTTTTTTGCCGAGGCCGTGTCCAAATTGGCGACTACAGCTATTAGCCTTTTTGAGATATGGTGGGCACTACAGGAGTGCACTGTTTGGTTTGGGTGTCTACAGACAAATTTACCCAAACCTAATAGTGTCCGTAGTGTGTCCACCATATTTCAAAATGGCTTATGGCTAGCTCATGGCGTCATCATGCATTAAAGTACATGTAGGACATATTATTAGCCCTTAGCAACAGCCGTAGCTGTAACAGCAATCCTTTTTAAATACAATTTGAAGTATCATAAAGACATGCCCATAACAAATATAAACCACATTCCTTTTAGTCATAACACAACAGTCTTCAGGTCTGACTGAAATTTAACAAGGAAGCAATTGTAAGCTCTTAATGATGCATTCAAGTCATTGCTCCACTACCCTGAACACACAATGTGTAACACCTACCCATACTACCTTGGGGCAGGTCACACAAGGTCAATCTTCCAATGATACTTAAAGACTGTTCAACAAATAACACATGTGACACGGCCAATATTTCATCGCAGCACGGTTCAGTTATTAGAAGAATTTGAACATGCAGAGTAAAGGAACCCTTTGGGACAGGGGTTCGAGATTTCTCTTATCATTTTTCTGCCTGCAGCTTATAAACATTGTAGACATTACATGTTTCTTTAATCTTTGTTGAACTTTAAAGATATACAATTCTGGTGTGAGCGTCAAAGAAGTCACTACTGATTTATTTCAAATTGTTGATAAAACTTTGCAATTTGTCTTAATGTTATACCATTTGTTTTTACCCTTACATCGATGTGTATTAAGCACTGTATACTCAGTACTTTCCCGAGTTCTGTGAAAAAAACACAGGCAGTACAGAATACAGTGTGAGTATATGGTGCTCACACATCGGTGTATAAACTGTAAGGGTAAAAACAAATTATATTCTTTATCCCCGATGTAAAATTAACATCTTTGTCACCATGCTCCTCAACATCCCTCGTTCTAAACACACTTGGGGAGACGGTTCTTTTTCACATGCTGGACCATCTCTTTGGAATGCTCTTCCCACTGAACCTCAAGACTAGTAGACACTCTCTCCAGCTTCAAAACTAACTTGAAAACTCATTTGTTCAGTCTTAGCTTTAAGTACCGTCATTAGCAGAGTTCTTTTCTATGCGCCAGGAGTGTCTTTTTGACAGATACATGTATGGCGCACTACAAATGTCCATTATTATTATTATTTATTAATGTTATTTGTGTATGACATGCGTTATAATTATCAAGTGTATACTCAGAGCTTTCCGGAGTACAGGGCACCATTTCATAGAGCTGCTCAAAGCACAAAAAGTAGCAAAGCACAACAAAATTATGCTTACCAAAATAAAGTTACCAGCCAAAAATACTATCACACATACATTCTAAGGTTGGTATCCTGCTAATTTTGTGCTTAAAGCAGAAAGTTTGTAAGCAATTTATTTTCTGCTTTATAAAAGCAGATATCTATAAAATTGGGCCCAGGCGGGATTCAAACCCACGACCTTTACAATTCTAGAGTCTAAAGCAGTTGTCTTACCACTAGACTGGCCACCAAGCGTGCATCAGAGACAAGAGGCCAGTTTGAATATCTTTCAGTTCTGCTGAGTAAGTTTATTTACCCATAAGATGACAGAGATAACTCTTCTCTAATACTAGTGTTTGGTCAAATAAAACTGTTAGTGTTAAAATTTTAAAACTGTCTTCTCCTTTTGTCTCTGGTCCTGTCTCATTTTGATTCTGGTTCTGTAAAAAATCCGACAAGTCCTCCAGTTTTTGTGGATTTTACCCCCAAAAATTTGAGCCCTGAGTAAGAAAGATACTAAACTTGTGCTACACACATGTATGTGTGACTGAGTGAAAAGGTGGCGCTGGATTCAGCATTTTTTTTCTGGTATTTCTTTTTCCATGTTGCTCTCTGACTCTACATAAAATGTTCAACTATTTAAGTAAAAAATATTGTTAATAAGATAAGATAGGAAAGATGTACTTCAAGAATTATAGTATGGGGTTCGTTCCGCTATCGCCTCCACGTGGAGACGATAGTATAACGAACCTCAATAGTTGTACTCTAGGAGTAGGAAAGATGCCGAAGAAATTACCCATCCAACTCCCATTTTGGGGAAATTTGTCAACTCATTAATGACCCAAAGAACATCTGAAAAATAAAATAACTTTTTGGGTCATAATGAATGACAAAGTGGCGGACGGTAATTTTTTGTAATCAGTTAAAAAAAAACGAAAAAATTTTCCGTATGATCCCGACTGCCACTTTTTCATTCCTTATCTATGAAATAAAAGAGTATTTTATTTATTCAATTGAGATATTGCTTTTGTTAACAATGAGTGAAAAAGTGGCAGTTGGATGAGGAATTTTTTTCCAAGAAACACCTTCAAGATTCAATCATCAATACACTTTTAAAACTAAATTAAAGTGAAAGTGAACAATTTAATTTTGAATAAATAAATAGGCCTAAGTAAACACTGACAGACACTGACAGAAACTGACAAACGTCTCTAAAGTAAAGCTCCATTCCATTCCATTCCAAGAATTTACAGCAACAGTTGCTCTCTCTTTTAAAACTTAATGTCAGCATGAAATTCCTAAAGAAATACCATGAGGTCTTGGACCATTGGACGAATGGAGACCAGCCGCCCACTGCGGTCAGCCAGTCGGCCGTCTAATCGAATCTTACCACGGTACAGCATGTGGCTGGGCCGTGCGGTCTAAACCTCGTTGCCAATGTCTGCCTGCTGCCTGCGCTGTGTACTCACCCAATTGCGATCGCCTGTGACAGTACATTCTTCGGCCGAGCGGACAACAACTTCTCAATCATAGGAACATTCCCAGTCCTTGCCGCTTCTAGGAGGTCTTGATCCTTCCCCATGACTTCCCCTCAAAAAATTAAATTTAAACGTAGATAAACCGGTAAAATCCGGCGAAAATAAAATCCGGAAGCCTTCAGTAAGTTACTTTCACGTCATCGCCATATTGCATAGTAAAAAGAAGTCAACATACCACATACCCAGAATGCAGCTTGATTGGTAGAAATCCGGCCAGGAAAGTTTAAAAAGTTGTTAGTGGTCTAATAACAGCACGAAGGGGACCTCAAGATTTTGTTGTTTGTTTTTAACAAACACTTTTTGGGAAACTATTTTTGAGAGGCATGTTCATTTTATTTCTCAACAAGGACTTGGTTTTGAAATGGTACTGCTATGAGAAGTAAGGTTCAACTACAGATTCCAGTACCGCCCCAAGCATCCGCCCATCCATGGGTGCTTGAGTGCGCCCTCTACCTTACATTCAGGCTGTGTCCAAATTGGCGGCTAGAGCTAGATATCTGCGTCATTATGCGTTTAAGTATAAGACATCCTAAGCAAAACCTTTAGCAACAGTTGTAGCCGTAACCCTGTCTGCCAATGTGGATACAGCATTAGTATAAAAAGTGTTTGCGACTTTATCACAAGTGGTCCTGCATTCTGAAAGTAAAGTGTGCTCGTTCAAATTATGATGCCATTATTTCAAAAATTACTTCAAAGAAAATATCAAATTGAGGCTTGGATGAAGAAAAAAAAAGTCTGGTTCTTTTTACAGGGGTATAAAATGGTATCCATGTGACTGACACAAGGAACTAAACAGATATGCCGGGCAAGAAGGGCTCAACTTCAAAGAGCTGCTTAAACAGCCGATTTTCCGCTTACTGTGTGATTACCATTTCATAGCGCTGTTAACCATAAGCACGGAAAGGCATGCTAACCTTCCAGTGCTTACTATTTGAACATGAATGACGTAACAAATCCATGGTAAACGCGCAAGTTGGCTGACTAATTTTCTTGCTAACCTGTAAAATACGCTTACGCTTAAGCAAACTTTTCTGCGATAGTTAGCACGAAAGTTTGCTTACCGTTAAGCAGCGCTATGAAATTGGAACCAGGTATTACAATAGACCTTTATCATACTGCCTCCACCTTGGTCATGTTTCCTGTATCCAACAGCAGTAATGGAAGCTAATATTCAATGTACAAAAAGGAACCAGACTATTTCTCCTTCCAGCCTCCGTTTGGTTACATTGATTTGAATGGGAGAACATCAAAATGGCTGCACCATGATAAAGGTCTATTGGTGCTGAATATGTGGCATGGTGTACCACCTCATTGTGCTTTCATTGTGTGCTCAGGAATTCTTTAGAGGATTTAAGGGGGGGGGTACTACTGTACAAAAGGAATTAATAGTTTGTTAAAGGCAAAGTATACCTTTGGTTTTTGGAACCGTTTGTTTTAATCCTATATAAATGTAGGTATATACAATAAAAACTAACCTGCGAAAATTTCACTTCAAAAGGTGGTTGCGTTTTTGAGATATCACCGAACAACCGGAGCAAATTATTCCACGCAGGAAGAATATTTTCAATAGGAAAACACGATCTGAAAAGTGGTACAGCCCTAACGCTTCTCAGATTCAAATTTTGGGGGATAAAAAGTGATGTATTTTTCCATAACCGCAGTACTTCAAAGTGAAAAGTTTCTCAAAATGCATTATACATGCACTATCCAAGTAAGTTTTTATTGCCATTAATTTTTAGTCTTTACCAAACGTATACCTTCTCTTTAAGGTATGGGGGGATATACTCTGCCCTATACAGGGATGAGAGTCATTGTTGTTAAAAAAGTCTGAAACTACATGTTGGATCCAAATTTTAGGACATAGGGCCTACTTGAAATGATGGCGTTTCTACCTTTTGGTAACCCCTAGGGAGGCTTTGGAAGTCAAATGGCTTTTAGGAACAGTGTCCTAAGCACTAGTGAAGTAGATCAAAGTGTCAGTCTTTAATTCTTTAAATTTTAATGTATGTAGAAAAATTAAAGTCTTTTTTTTTATTCACCAGGATGACATAAAAAGTCTGAATTCAGACCAAAATCTGAAAAATCTCATCCCTGCCTATATCAGGCATAGTATAAGGTATTAAATACACAGACAAAATACTAAAGAATACTTTTTAGATCATGGTTAAAACTTAGACAGTTTATTAGCTTTTTGTTGTTGCTGAGGTACAGTACATTGTCTTAGAAATACTACAAATGTTATTTAGGAAAGTTATACGTAGCTATTTACAAACTTTAATTTGTTAAGATTACAATATTATGTTTCTGTCTGAACACCGGCCTCTTTAAAGTTCTGGTTCTTTCCCTCAAATAAGGGAAATAAAAAAAAGATCACAAAATTGTTGCTATCATCAAGTTTACAATAACTTTGAAATCAAGATGTCATAAATTGTTACTAAAACTAAAAAAGGAAGAGCTTTAAAACCCTCAGATTTATTTCAAATGATTCTAACAAAACTAAATAAACAGAAAGGATTGAAGGAGAAAAAGTAAAAATCAGTTGAGAAAGAGGTGTATGCAGTAAAATAGTTAAAATCCTAGATTTTCATAAAATGTGAAAATTTGCAAGAAAACCTTACAAATTTACAAGTTGCGATGCCGACTCTCTTTTCATCAAAATTAAAAGCAAGTTGGGGTTGAACACAACTTGTTGAGAATTTACCCGGTCAGTTCCCCTTGTAGATTATTACTTAAACCAAAACAAAGAAACAACTTTTTGAAACTTTATACTGTTCTAAAAAATTTACTCGAATTTTCTTTACACACTATACAGTTTTACTTTTCTACCAATACGTGTCCAAAAATAGATTGTGTAGATGTTAAATGCTGATGAAAATAGAACCCTATCACTGAACACCCTGTGTAGTCAATAGTCTAGTTCCCTGTCTCCACTATGTCATCCACTATAAAGTTTTATCTACAGACTGCATTAAGAATGCTATCACGACTATTCTCTAATTTGAACAAGTTCAAAACTAAGGCCGTCTCAGAATTGGTGGCTACAGCTATGGCTATGGCTTGATCGCAGCGCCATCTTGCATTGAAGTATAGGACGCAGTTAGCAGCCTAAGGCTGTGACCAAAATTGCGGCTTCGAAAGTGGCCACAGCCAGATTGCTGAAAATACCTAAGCTTCAATATTGTAGGTGCAGCCACTAGCTATAGCCGTAGCCAAAGTCACTTGAATCGGACACAATCTAAGGCTTTAGCACAGGCTGTGCTTGATCACTGTCTCTCCCTATGCGGAATGCCCTAAGAAACGGATGGAAAATTTCAGAAGTGGAAACTCCGGTTTGAACCTCTGGAAACCCAAGGCTTTCCCAAAGTACAACTTGGTTCCTAAGGTTCTGTACAATCCAGAGTTTACCGTTTGTAAAATTTTGCATTTCTTCCTAAACAATACAACCTATACTATCAGTTAAGCCATAAGCCATGAGCCATAAGCCATAGGCAAAAGTCCTAGACAAACAAAGAAATTCAGACAATCGAAATGTATTCCTTAATAGTGAAATAATATGCATTAAAAATTTTGATAAAAATGCTTTCATTTTTTTGGTTGAGATGATTTGCATCCGGTATAAAAGAAGTTTGACACTTTGACTGTCACTGAAAAAAAAAAAAAAAAAAGGAGCTTAGGGAACAAGTGAAATTTTGGCACAAGAACAAGCAATATAAGAGACAAGTAAAGAGTCTTCTTTGAACATGGCTGAGGTTATTAGGGTAAGAAAGTTAACATATTTTTAAAAGATAACAAAGGTACACTTTTTTTTAAAAGCCAGTGGAATTTCAAAAAAATATATATTTACAAATTTGACATATAAACAAATGATTTTACAAAGGGGTTATTTCATTTCTCAAGGTATTACATATCATGTTGCCACCACATTAGTCTTGACCCCCGTGTACAATAGTATTAATAAATACTAATTTCAATATACCGAAAAGGCCAGACTATTTTTGCCATCCAGCCTCGTTTTGGTTACATAGATTTTAAATGGCAAAAGTTGGCCACACTGTAAAAAAGGGCCATTAATTATAAGACGTGTCCAATTTGGCAGCTACAGCTGCATCATCGAAGTATATACATCCTCAATAACATCCTTAGGCCGTGTCCGAAACGGCGACTTCGGCTACAGCTACGGCTAGATCGCGCGCGTCTGCCTATTCTTCAACACTGGCAGACACGCTGATCTAGCTGTGGCTGTAGCCGAAGTCGCCGTTTCGGACACGGCCTCAGAATCAGTCGTAGCCATTGCTGTAGCCAGAGCCGCCATTTTGGACACAGCCTTACCCCTCAAATGTCATCTCAAACATATGAAAATTATTGTTACAAAACCCTCAAAAAGGGGTTGCAGTAACACCATGCTGTGGCGGCAGGTTCTGAAAGAACCAGCGGAGAGAAGAACCAGCAGAGAGTTGTAAAACCAACAGTGCCTGTAAGAGCCACCACAACTCCTAGAGTGATTGTTTCCATGGCGTTTACCTCAAACCTTTACTAGATTGTTTTCCCACCGTGGTAAAATTAACCCAACTTTACAAAATCGTTGTTTAGTAGTTGTTAAAAAAAGTCAGGCAGCAATTGCGTTGATTTGTGCAAAGAATAATCAAGACATTTTCATAAAAGTATTCATTGCATTGTTTGGGAGTCGATGAAAACTAGAAATTTCAAAAACCTAGTTACCTGATTGCTTTGGAATAATTGACAATTTGTGGTTATTTCATTTGTCCTTGGACTAAAAAAACCTGACAAAACAACAGTTCCTAACTGCATATCTAGATGTCTCGGGACTAAAGTATTATGCTACTCATATGGTATGTCAGCTAAAAAGCACCCGACTTTAAATTAAAAAGTAGAGATAGCTATTGCAAACTGCTTACCAGCCAAATGCAGAAATTGGCAATGGACTGACGTTTCGACTCTAGCAGAGTCTTTCTCGAAAGCTATATGACAACACAACACACACAGGACGTAGACCCGTTGCATTGGCTGCCATCGTTGATGAAGTATGCATGCGTGAAAGGCTATCATTGGCCGAGAGTTATGCGCAGTGCGTACATGCGTGCACGTTTCCATTGTTTGTTGTCAAACATGGCCGTCAATGACATCATGTGCAATCCATCCATATACAATGTACATGTAGTGTGTTGTGTTGGGTCGCCTTCTGAGGAAGACCGCTTCGCTAAAAAAATTATGCCATTAGGACTTTTGGCATGAGTAAATTAACATAACAAGGTTTTTTTTTTACAAGTTTACAAGTTTGTTATAAAATGTTGGTTTAGTATCCAAGTCAGTTAGTAATAATTCAACATCTATGAGTCAAACTAGCGACATAATACTCTGTGGTGTATTTGTTTCAAAAGTTACTCTGCATAAAATATTTTTTTAGAAGTTAAAATTTAATTTTCAAAAAGGGCGGGCACGATCAAGGGTAGAGGGGTTGGTTTTTACCTTCGGCTTGCAATTTACAATTATAAATACTAACAAATATGCCCACGGCTCTGCATAATATTATTCCAAGTTTTTGCATATTACACCCTAGTTGTTTGTTTCCTTAGCTTGGTCTTATGTTCTGAGGCACCTCAAATATCACTTTAGAAAATAATTTAGGATTATTCCATTAAAAAAACATGTAACCCAAATGCTACCATTTGGGGACGTTTAAATGGTTAGTTTTTAAATTCTTAGTCCATCAATTTAATTGTTAAATCTGGTTTTGCCCTTGAGCCATAATTTGTGCTTTTAACAAAAACTTTTAATTCGTATTAAATTTGAAACATTGGTTTCAAAAAGAGAATATTCTCTCCAATAAAAAAAACCTGCCAGGCTGTCTTAAAAAGTGCCTTTAAAATGATTAATTAAGTTAACTAAACAACAAAAACATTTTTATACACAAAAGTACAAAATAATTTAAAGATGGCTATGGTACAATGGAAACATTTTACAAAGTGATTTAAAAACAAATTTGTTTAGGAGATGTAAAAACAACTGGAAGGGTAAAATAAAACTAAGAAAATACTTTTGTTAAAAAAAAAAACCTGTTTTCGTTGCAATTTTAGACTTTTTGGATCAACTTAGGGAGTTTAATTTCATTCCACTGCTTAGCAGATCATGCTGGATAGCATTTTACTATGCAGGGAACCAGTCATAAGCAGTGTATACATAACATGTTTGGCTGGTAACCTACTTGTGCTTAGCAAGTTCACATGTATGTATTTAGCAGCTCCAGGAAATTACATATTTTTTTTTTTACGACTTTGGCCGACTGCACAGTTGATTAAAAATCTGCATAAACTTTTCCTTTTTTACAAATTTGTCTATAGAGAAAAGTGTGCTTTCTAGTCGTTTATTAACAGACTGTGGGTTCTTCAAACCTTTTATCCTAAGATATAAAACATGGTCATGGCTAGGAGAAGGCAGATGCTGGGCATGTGGTGGTGGGGGGGGGGGAGGGGAGGGGTTTGTCTTTGGGCAGAGGACCCGTCCGACTATACATAGGATTACAAATCTGCTCCAATTATCAGAGAACATATGCTTTGTTATCAAAATAGTCTGTGCCTTGTAAGGTTTTGCTAAGCAGGTTTAGGAAAGTAGATCACGGTTAGAAGAAGGCCCTCGCCCAACCACCCCCTCCTCCTCCTCCTCCTCCTCCTCCTCCTCTCAGTAAGGGGGTTGTAGGAGACACCCTTTGGGGAAGAGGAACCCACTGTCAGCAGCTACACATCCGTCTGCAGCACCCTACAGCACATCAGCATTTTTACTGGAAGCCCTGTTAAAAACTGTACATCGTCTTAAAGATCTCCAACTGTCTTAAAAAAAACCTTCCTCAGACGTTTGTTCCACCGTTCTCAGTCTTGTCGTTGTTCAGCATGCTCTATTCGAACGGAAATAAAGAAGAGAAAAAAAGTGCATTTTACTATTTCTCTTGTTTATAATATACTTATAAAATACAAACCAAAATTTGGCACAGATTTTTTTTTCTTTCTCGAAATACCAACATTTAAGTGGTTAAAAAAGGAACAAGGTTTGCCTTTGGCTTTTCTCAGTGACTAGCCAGCAGGACCAGTGAGCTTGTCATTTCACTGGTCACCAAGCTTTTTTCACTTGGGCAATTAATATCATATAAAGAAGCTTTTCGACACTTACACAAGCCTGCCAGACAACTTGGAAAGAATTTAGACTGGTCCTTAGGTGTTGTAACTAGCATTTTCATTCATTCATTTTGGTTTTACTAAAAACACCAAAAAACAAGTCCGCAAACTAAAAATATTCAGTTTACAAAGAGTGATATCAAAATAAGTACCGTAATTTTCGGATTATAAACCGCGGTTTATACGTTGATTTTGACATTTGTTTGTACTCCTGCGGTTTATGCGCCGGGCGGCTTATATGCCGACGTATAAATATTGAAGAGAAAAAACAGCATTTTTTTAAAGAAAGATCGTTTGTAAAATATTCTAAATAAAAGTAATGTTCTTAAACGAAATAAAATCCTGCAAAACATGCCTGTGTGATGACAAAATCCTGTTGAGAATGCCTGTTGAAAATCCCACCTCATTTGTATTCCGTTTTGCCTTTATAAAACGTTTATCAACCGCCCTATTGTTAGAGTTCAGTCCCCCTCAGATCATGGAGGAAGAAAATGAACAACCAGCGAAACTCGAGTTAGACTAGACTGGTCCCCTGTCTATTTATCCCAGCGATCTCCATATGCCGACGTCAGACATTCAGGCTACACTC
Organism: Pisaster brevispinus; assembly: GCA_023634235.1. Taxonomy (NCBI): domain Eukaryota; kingdom Metazoa; phylum Echinodermata; class Asteroidea; order Forcipulatida; family Asteriidae; genus Pisaster; species Pisaster brevispinus. Next base: position 3,251,432 of record JAMKCF010000018.1, read on the forward strand.
GTGTCAGCCACCGATCAGCTGTTTCGTCAGCTCAACATGCACGTGACACCGCCACGGCAGATGAGTGAACAGATTTTGTCAACAGAGGACGATGCGATGCAGGGCAAAGTTCAACTATTTCTCGGTGTGCGTTGTCGACCGATCGTTGATTCACGAAGATTTTGTTGCCAACGAAGTTCAAAACATGGTCAACACAACCGATCATCAACCGATCATAATTCAGGACTGATAGTATGAGATAAAAAATCACCCAAAACGCAGTTTTGCGAACTTCACTTCCGTGTTTTGAGGTTAGTTTTTTGTAACATTTTGGCCGCGGTTTATACGCCGCGCGGTTTATACGCTGACACTAAATATTTTTTTCCATATTTTGGAGCATTGCGGTTTATACGCCGGGCGGTTTATAATCCGAAAATTACGGTAATGTAATTTTATAATAAAATGGCCAGCGGACCACTGGTACTGGAGAACACTGTACAAGTACAAGAAAAAGTCTTAATAGAATCCCTTTCTATGACAAACATCATCGTCAAAAACAACAAGAAAAAGAAGAGAACTTTTTTTTGCAAGATTTACCGTGAGGGAGTTGATCTCTTGGGAGAATGCCCCGATCTGACTAGGGGCAGTGCCGTCTGCTGAATCGGGGGAACTTACGCTACTCTGAATAACAAAAATAAACAAATACAGCAGTGATCAAAACAGTCTCTGTAAAGGCTCATAATTGAGAGTCCAACTTTGAAGTTTTAAACAAAAAGGTGAGAGTCCATTAAAATCCTATACAGTACTAGTTACCACACAACCACCTTAAAATGTTTCTGTTTGTTTAAGCGACTTGAGTACCTTATTGGTAGATACCTGTGCTATTTAAGACTATATGTTGTTGTTGTTGTTATTATTATTAGATGCTGTCGGAATGTCAGGGCTCTAACTTAGGGGGAAAAGACACGCAAGACAGCAGGATTTGTAGTTTGTTACTTGCACTTAACTTCGTTTACAAGATTATATAATAAAAATGAGAAAAACTACTTCATTAGCAGTGTATCTACAATAAACTCTCTTCCAAAGTAACTTCAAGAACACAAAGATAGTTGTCCCACTTGTGGGACCTCAAACAAACCGCCAAACAGCCTAAAAGTACACCCAAGTACACCCACCTCATCTCCCTGCTCGTGGACCTCCTAGCACCCATACCCCTAAAAATACCCCAAGTTACCCCAAAAACACAAACATAATTTCCCCTGGTGTTGACCCCAAAACACACAGAACAACACCCAAGTTACTCCCGAAACAACTACCTCATCTTCTTGTTTGTGGACCCACAAACACACCACCAACACTAAAGTTACTCTCAAAACACCTACCTCATCTTCCTGTTTGTGGACCCACAAACACATCGCTAACACCCAAATTACTCTCAAAACACCTACCTCATCTTCCTGTTTGTGGACCCACAAACACATCGCTAACACCCAAATTACTCTCAAAACACCTACCTCATCTTCCTGTTTGTGGACCCACAAACACACCACCAACACCCAAATTACTCTCAAAACACCTACTTCATCTTCCTGTTTGTGAACCCACAAGCACACCACCAACACTAAAGTTACTCTCAAAACACCTACCTCATCGCCTGTTGTTTGTGGACCCACAAACACACCACCAACACTAAAGTTACTCTCAAAACACCTACCTCATCGTCTGTTGTTTGTGGACCCACAAACACACCACCAACACTAAAGTTACTCTCAAAACACCTACCTCATCGTCCTGTTGTTTGTGGACCCACAAACACACCACCAACACTAAAGTTACTCTCAAAACACCTACCTCATCGTCTAGTTGTTTGTGGACCCACAAACACACCACCAACACTAAAGTTACTCTCAAAACACCTACCTCATCGCCTGTTGTTTGTGGACCCACAAACACACCACCAACACTAAAGTTACTCTCAAAACACCTACCTCATCGTCTGTTGTTTGTGGACCCACAAACACACCACCAACACTAAAGTTACTCTCAAAACACCTACCTCATCGTCTGTTGTTTGTGGACCCACAAACACACCACCAACACTAAAGTTACTCTCAAAACACCTACCTCATCGTCTGTTGTTTGTGGACCCACAAACACACCACCAACACTAAAGTTACTCTCAAAACACCTACCTCATCGCCTGTTGTTTGTGGACCCACAAACACACCACCAACACTAAAGTTACTCTCAAAACACCTACCTCATCGTCTGTTGTTTGTGGACCCACAAACACACCACCAACACTAAAGTTACTCTCAAAACACCTACCTCATCGTCTGTTGTTTGTGGACCCACAAACACACCACCAACACTAAAGTTACTCTCAAAACACCTACCTCATCGTCCTGTTGTTTGTGGACCCACAAACACACCACCAACACTAAAGTTACTCTCAAAACACCTACCTCATCGTCTAGTTGTTTGTGGACCTTGTCAGCACCCCGTACCTCTATCCTGTAGCTTGCCTGTGGCTTGGTGCCGTTCTGTAACCCGTCCCTCATCCCCTGGACGGCTGGAGGGGCCTCCAGATTCATGGGACAAACATAGTCCTCCTCTTCCATTCCTCTCTTCTTAGGACGACCCCCAAATGGTCGCTTCTTGGGCTGATAAGTACCAAAAAAAAGAGGTGGGATGGAGTCAAATATAAAGGAATGGTTGTGATAATAACAAGATAAATAGTGGATGAGCAAGGGGTGGCAGTATTACAAAAATCAGACAAATTTTAATCAGGTTGTTCTGACCGTTTGTCAGACAACAAAGTAATACATTTTGCTTACCACAGAATAATCTTGCTCAGCAGGAATAGGTTACCAGCCGAGATACCATCGAGTTAATATTGTCATGACTGGTATCTTCAAATTTTTTACAATGAAGAGGTAAGATAAGCAGTATTTTTTGCTTAGCACCTTTATTGAACTTGGCCCTGGAAGATTTATTTGCTTAGCAGTTTTTTAAAATTTCTTAATAGACATCTTAAGCAGTCTAGTTGCGTAACTAGTTGCAATGATTGTCAGTTATTAAATAATAGCACTACATCATTCTTAACACCTAACAAAATGAATTTTGACATGTTTTAAAGAAAAGCCATCTATCCGAGAGCCACAAACGGGAATGTTGTAGTTAAACGTCAATCCAATCGACTAGTTTAAAACAAATTGTACTCTAATAATTAAAAATGTATGACTTTATGCTTAATTTGAGGCAATATTCCAGAGAAGTTGATATTGATTTACCTTGATTTTGGAGAGGGCACTGAGTGGCACGTAACCGGAGGCTTTCTCCACCTCTCTTTTCTGGGCTTGGATCTGGCTGCCGACCAGCGAGACAAAGTGGGTACTGAGATGCCTCCTGAGAAGGGATTTAACATTAGGGATGCAGAGGGTTGCAGCGAGGGTCTCAGCGGAGAAACGAGGCTCAAGGACCTGGGGATTCAAGAAGACGAGGGTTGAAGACGAGCTATGGGTCAGCTGGAAAAGTTCATTCAGAAGTAACTTATTTCAGAAGTAAGTTCTTTCAGAAGTAAGTTCTTTCAGAAGGAAGTTATTTCAGAGGTAACTCATTTCAGAAGTAAGTTCATTCAGAAGTAACTCATTTCAGAAGTAAGTTCATTCAGAAGTAACTCATTTCAGAAGTAAGTTCATTCAGAAGTAACTCATTTCAGAGGTAAGTTCATTCAGAAGTAACTCATTTCAGAGGTAAGTTCATTCAGAAGTAACTCATTTCAGAAGTAAGTTCTTTCAGAAGTAAGTTCTTTCAGAAGTAACTTAATTCAGAAGTAAGTTCTTTCAGAAGTTAGTTCTCTCAGAACAAATTTCTTTCAGAACCAAGCAGGATGGGTTCTCCAAGAATACTCTGAAAACAGCAAACTTTCCTTCCAGGAACAGTCACTCCTTTTCAGGAATAACAATAACAATACATAGTTCTTATATAGCGCTTTATCACACCTGATGGGCGGCTCAAAGCGCTGAGTATTTTTTCCTGCAAGGTATGCGGAGCTTTGTTTTGAGGCCTATTCATTTACATTGCACCATGGTATGCAAGGAGCCCTGGCGCAATAGGCAGCCAATCAAACCAGGAACACTGGGGCAAACCCACCCTCTCTACGGTAAGTGCACTGGGTTCATTTACATGCATTACACAACACACAGGACCTACGGCTTTACCTCCAATCCGAAGCACGCAGCAATAATGGTCAAGTGTCTTGCTTTAGGACACAAGTGTAACAGCTGGGACTCTGCTGGTCAGAAACACCAGAGCTTGAGTCCGGTGTTCTTATCTGCTCGGCAACGACACGCCCAGTCCCTGTTTCAGAGTTTCGAGTGGGGACAATATCTCCTGGTATCATTTCAGTCTTACCATTAAAGCACCATGAATACCACTGCCTCTTAGGTTAGGGGCGTACTCCGACAGATCTACTGTGCGTAACCACTCCATCACTCGATGGTTGGTCCATAACATCACCTCTCGGCAAGCTTCATAAGGCTACAAAGGTACCAATAAAAAACGAGAGTAATTGATTGCTCTGAATACGCTGATTGAACAGGTTGAAAGACAGGTGTTTGTAATGAAGCGCTGCAAATAAAATATTGTTATGCAGGTTTGTTCCAGGAGGCTCCAAGGCTTAGGCTGTGTCCGAAATGGCGACTTCGGCTACAGCTACGGCTAGATCGCGCGCGTCTGCCTATTCTTCAACACTGGCAGACGCGCTGATCTAGCTCTAGCTGTAGCCGAAGTCCCCGTTTCGGACACGGCCTTAGTTCAGCTTTGTGATTAGAGACTGGCAGTTTTCATCCCATTTTCATAAGGATTTTATCTATTATAAAATGAGTGGATATCAAGTAATAAACCACAAAGGAAACTGACTGGGTAACTTTTAAATAATTTGGGTTTGTACAAAGAAAAATTGACTGGAGCGGGACGTGAACCAACGACCTCCGGATTAACGTACCGGCGCTCTACCAATTGAGCTATCCAGCCCTATGTTGGCGGTCTCCCTATTAGTTAATATCATTGAGTGAATTACAAAACTGAATTTGACCTTGAAGTCTCTCCTTCATATTCGTTTTGGTTATTTTTCCTTATAAATTTTAGTTGATAAATTTGCAGTTTTTGGTTGTAAAAATCATCAGAATTTTTGACCATCCTTCTTTGACATTTTCAGAAATGATAGTTCTGTCCTCCCTGTTTGTTGTCGGCGATGATGATGATGGTAATGAAGATGAAAATGAAGATGATAATAATGATAGAGTTGATGATGAAGATGATGAGAGGGTTAGGTTGAGGATAGCAAGAGATGAAGAAACTCATGATTATGATGGAAATGGTGGAGGAGAGCAGGCCTGGATATACATGTACATGGAGGCAAAAGAGGCCACGGTCTTGGCCTTGGTGCCCCTTCAAAAGATTCCAATAGACTTCAAGTTTTTCCAGTTGGATAGCATCATTGCCCCAGACCTTGCTTTGGTGCCCCTTGAAATGTTCCAGAAGCAACAGAGGCAAGTGCCTTGATGCCCTTGACCTGGTCATTACCTTGGTGCCCCTTGAAATGTTTCAGTAAAAATTCACATTTTCGCTCATGGTACCCTTTTGCACAAAGACACTGCCTTGCCCTTTCAAGATTGAAGTATAAGGCCTAGAATAGAATACCTACAAAGGCAAAATTACTGAGCTGAGCAAAAAAGGAAACAGAATTCTTGGTTCGATGATGATGAAGATTGAAATGAATGGAATGATTCAGATGATTCAAAGAACGATAATGCTGATCAAAGATAATAGAGCGCCGAAGCAGAAGATTGGGAACTCGCGCTGAAATATGAAATGTTCGCTGGATCCCATTTTAGCAAGTAACTCTTTTGATACGACAACAGGGCCCAATTTCATAAAGCCTGTAAGCGCAACAACTTGCTAAGCACAGAAAAATCTTGCTGAGCAGAAACAGGTTACCAGCCAACATTCCATATAGTTTACATTGCTGCCACTGGTCCCCTGCTCATTTTTTTTGCTAAGTAAAGAAATTTGCTAAGCAGAATTTTCTGCTTAACAGCTTTATGAAATTGAGCCCTGATCAGTGCAGACAATGACTACTGCTGTCAAACATTTTGCTTGCTAAAATGGCGCCCATGCATATTTTACTTTCCAACAACAGATAGAGCTCCAGGTCTTGTGCCTGCGGTGATCTATAATCTTTGCCGCTGATTAGAGTGATAAGAAAGACATTTACGATAATGACAGAGCATACTACGATGACGCAGATACATGTAGATATAAAGACCGTCATCATGGTGCGGCCATCTTGTTTTCTCTCCCGTTCAAACCCATGTAATGCCGTGTCAGAATGGGCAGCTATGGCTACGGCTATGGGCTGGATCACCGCATTGAAATATAGGATGCCCTTAGCAACAGACGTAGCCGTAGCCGCCAAATTCATACACGACCCAACCAAACCGAGACTGGATAGAGAAAATAGTCTGGCCCCTTTTTTTGTATATAAAGAGAATCAGTATGCATGAATGTAAGTGGATATAAGGAACACAACAAAGATGGCAGCAGGCATATATAATAATATAATATAATAAGCAGCATTGGAAATTCTGACTCTTAACTTTAAAATGAAATCCAGAGGCAAATAAAATCATTTAGAGATGAAAAAAGCAAAAGACAAGGATAGATAGAAAGTTTCTCTACACCAACACCAACACCTATTCCACGAATAAAATATACAAACTCCACAATCTCATTGTCACTAATTCCTGTCAGGAGAAAAGAGTGCCCTCTATAGTTCATGCGTGGTAAGGTGACTGCTTTGCAGTTTCCTATCAATATGAACCCCTTAAAAGTTTGGTCTGAATCTCCCTGAATCAATATGAACCCACAGGAGAAAAGTACAAATCAAACCGTGTAATTTCTGTTGATTGTAAGGCCCTGTCCTTATCAAGTGACTTTGGCTACAGCTATGGCTGCAAAGACAACATTGAAGAATAGTACTTTTCAGCAAATCAGCCATAGCCACAGGCCTAACTGTCACTGTGTCAAAGAGGGGCGCACAGGCCATAAGAAAGAAAAAGTTGTTTCTGCTGTTTTGAAACATCAAAATCAAGTAAACTAAACTACTGGATTCTAATGGATTTGTGGGTAGTTGGGGTTCAAGGAGATCACATACCCATTACACTTAACAAAACAGACTCAAAACAAACATGCCTTTCCTTTAAACCACAAAATCACACTCTCTACCATACCACAGGTGAAATTAACATCAGTATTAGAAATCATATAAGGATGAGAGATTAAAGGGGCTGTCTGCATCCAGTTTAATCACCATATCTGATCAGTTAACGCTCTACCCTAATAATGAGCTATAAACCCACCAATACAATCACAGATCTTCAAGTACAAATGAATAGATTGGTCATGCGGCAAAACAAGTCAACAGAGTAACTTTTATCATCACACTGCTTTTTTGTTGGTCCTCTTTCAAACCCTAAACAGAACATGAGGCTGTATCCAAATCGGCGGCTACGGCTATGGCTACGACTGTTGCTACAGATGTCCTATACTTCAACGCATGATGACGCAGGGACCCAAACGTAGCCGAAGCTGTAACCGCCAATTCGGCCTTGGCCTGAATGGGAAACTGAGGGATGAAGGACAAGTAGTCGGGTTCCTTTTATAAAATAAACATCAAGTCACGTTTGAATCAACTGACTTCAGCTTTGGCTACAGCTATGGGCAGTAATAGGTTTTTTTCACAGTCCAGTCAAAGCTACACAATAGACCTTTATCATGGTGCGGCCATCTTGATTTTCTCCTATTCAGCTCAATGTAACCAAACCGAGGCTGGAAGGAAAAATAATCTGGTACCTTTTTTGTACAGTGAATATTAGCATCCAATACTTCTACTGGATACAGGGAACATGACCAAGATGGCGGCAGCATGATAAAGGTCTATATACTGCCGAAGCCATTTACTTGGACACTGCCTTGTTGCTGCATATGGAAAATGCAACGGCCAAGTTTGCAAAAACTATCGTTGACTACAGTTCGACTAAGTTAGCCCGAACTCTGTCTAGTCCACGATGGTTGGATTATGCTAATCGACTATTTGGAACCAGCCTACCGGGCATGGTCTCATCACTGGTTATCAATAGCCATTTTCATGGCACAGTGCACAGTGGACAAGTTATCAGAAATGATAACGTATGTTGACCCACCGGTCGTGTTGACCCGACATGAATAGAGCCGTTCAAACTTCCAACTTCTGTGCGTTTGCCCTACATATGTTACTAAACAACTACTAGTTAACCATTGGTCCTTGCGTGAGCTTGACCAACAATGACTGCTGCATTGAGAAAAGGTGTGGTGGGTTGGGGGGGGGGCTGTAGGGACGCAAACCTTGCTTAATTTAAGCTAACCCCTAAAATAGCAGATATAGTAGGTGTTTGAACATGACCAATCTAACTGGTAGGCTCTAATGGGTGGCTGTGACCTCACTTGACCTCATCAATATTCATGAGTCAGGTGAGGTCGCAGCTAATAGTTGCCCTTTAGAGCCTAATCATCTGAATATGAGATCTGTTGGTACAGCCATGCAGCAAAAGATTAAACGAAACAAAAACAAAATAACTGAAGAGTATATGTAAACACCACACTGAGCATGCCCCATTGATCGCTGGTTGGTTTGTTTGTTTGTTGTTTACCAGTTCTGAACTCCAGGGGGGCATTGTTTTAACCTCATGAAACCAGTTCTGTGAAAGGAAACAAATGGTACTGAGCTGGAAGACTTGTATCAAGTCTAATATTAAAGGTCAGACTGCTGGACACAATGGGAGACTGGAAGCAAGTTTAACATCCCAAGTCAACTGTCGGACACAACATTAGACAGGTATTAAGTTGAATATAATTGGTTAAACTCATTTCATTGGATCATAACATGAACATACAACGGCCCTTGTTGAAACCACTGCTGCCGCTTGGGTTCCCATTCCAGCTGTCGGTTATTTTAAATATACCGGTACCACGCTTCAAAAGACAAAAGAAGCCTAAGCTGGTGCCCAAGCAGTAGCCGTGATTTCGAAACGGGCCAATTATTAACAACATTTTAAAAATGGACTTTGCAGACGATGAAGGGAATGACTCAATTCAACAATTTTAAAGTGAACTTTGACAAATTTCCACAAAACTTCTACAAACTTTTCACTGGCTCCTTTCTGCCATCTGGGGCTAACTTAAAAGAGCTGCTTAACAGCCGATTTTGTGCTAAACCACAAGCAGAAGGAAAGGCATCCTAACCTTCCAGTGCTTGCTGTAAGCAAATGATAAAGCCATGTAAGCAGATGACTGACCAAACAATGCAAATCCATAAAGAAAGCGCAACCTGTGAAATCTGCTTACGCTTATTAAGCAGGTTTTTCAAAGTAAGCACGAAAATTTGCTTATCGTCGAGCAGCTCTGTGAAATTGGCTTCTGTACAATTGTAGAACTTTTTAGGAAGGTGGACACATTAAGCTGATGGGGTATGATGAAAGAGACTGAACTAGCCTTAGCCATAATAATAATATATTGTATTTGTATAGCGCCTACTGCAGGCCAGCCTCTAAGCGCTTAACATTCAGTATTTTCCTGCAAGGTATTTTGGGGCTACGTTTTGAAGTATGAGACCTACTCCTTTACATAACACCATGTGATGGTTTACAAGGTGCTGTGGCGCAATATGCAGCCGATCAAACCAGGAACACCGGGGCGAACCCCTTCTCTTTTCGATAAGTGCACTGGGTTCTTTTTCGTGCGTTACACAACACACGGGACCAACGGCTTTACGTCCCATCCGAAGGACGAAGCAATCATGGTTAAGTGTCTTGCTTAAGGACACAAGTGTCACGACCGGGACTCGGACCCACACTCTGCTGAGTCGGAAACACCAGGGCCCAATTTCATAGAGCTGCTAAGCACAAACATTTGCTTAGCATGAAATTTCTTCCTTGATAAAAACAAGATTACCAACCAAATTTCCATGTGTTGCATATTGCTTGTTACTGGTAGTCAGCTGTTGTTTGCTTATCCTGAAAATCATGTGGAAATTTGGTTGGTAATCCTGTTTTTATCAAGGAAGAAATTTCATGCTAAGCAAATTTTTGTGCTTAGCAGCTCTATGAAATTGGGCCCAGAGCTTGAGTCCAGTGATCTTATCCACTCGGCCATGACACGCCATGGCCTATTAGCCGTTGTATTAGATGAAGCCATTGTGGCTGATTGGGACTTACTTCATCTGTAGGCCGGCGTCGGAGGCAGTTGGGCTGGAAATTGTGAAGACGCAGGCACTGGATTCCTCTCATTATACTGACATGATGCATGCCACTGGTAACCCGCATCAACAAAAGATCATCCTATGGTAGAATAATGGAATAAACCGTCAATAGGCTGTAACCATCTTGTCTAATACCCCGTCTCCAATGATCATAACAACCCTCAAACATACAAAAAGGCCAGACTACTTAACACTGGTAACCCGATCACCAAAACAATCTGAATATGAAGCACAAATCTTGTCTCATACCCTGTCTAAAGTAATGGTTACAGCACTCAAACTAGCAAAAGGACCAGACTAAAGTCTTCTTATAAAACTTGTAACCTCTATCAATTTAAGATCCACATAAAAAATAAACAAATAAAATAAAACACAAATTTTTGTTCGATTCAATGACTTAATCATGCTTATAGCAGTGGCAACATTGTGAATACACCTGGTCCCCATCCATGTATCACCAGTTACAGCACTGATCCACACAGGCGCCGGCCTATTTTCACCTCCAACCCCTACTTACCACAGTCAGATAGTGCAGCATCCTCCCATCAACCTTTGCTTCACTGAAGGCATCCTTGTACTGAGGTAAACCCGCATCGTCCAACCACCTCAAGACCCAGTTGTGATCAAGGAGGCTGAATTTGTCTTCCTCTTCCGAACCGATTGCTTGGAGGGCCAGCCGAATCTTCTTACGATGGAGGACGTTCTTGACACCCAGTTCCTATGGCAACGACAGAAATTACGACCAATAACAGGGTGTGAACGTACAAACAAAACATTTTGAAAATGGGTAAAGGTCTTTTGTCAGCCTAGATATAAATCCCTTGAGCTTCCACTTTTGTAAACTCAAGTTTTGGGCCTAATTTGAAAGAGCTGCTTAAGCACAGCAAAAATAGCTAAGCACAACAAAATTATGCTTACCAGAATACGGTTACCTGCCAAAATACCATTTCACATGTAACATCTGTGACTGATATCCTGCTCACTTTTGCTCCGCAGAAAATGCTGGAAAAATATTTTGCCGGTTAACACGTTGACTGCCGGTTATAGATTCGTAGGGCGTTCCCATTTGCCAGGTGTGGTGCGCATGCACGCATACCAAATAGGTACTTTTTTGGTGTCTACATATTGGCAACAAATACGCTTCTGGCAGTGGTGAGGACATACATCCTTAGAATTTCAAATACAAATTCTAAGGATGTATGTCCTCACCACTGCCAGAAGCGTATTTGTTGCATTCTCAGTGATGCCAGGGTGTTCAATTAACAATACAAAAGCCTTTCATTCTCTGCGGGTATACTCGTAGTGGCAGAATCCGTTACACCAGATTCCGTTACTACGAATATACTCGTAGGCGGCAGTCAACGTGTTAAGCAGCTTTATGAAAGTGGGCCCTGGTGGCGAAGTCATTACGATGCGGGTTTGAATCCCGTCATGTCACTTGTATTCTTAATGGAAGTAATGTAGCGTGTTGTGGCCGAGCGGTTAGAGCATCGGACTCAAGTTCTGGTGGCTGAGTCAACAGGGTGTGGGTTCGAATCCCGGTCATGACACTTGTGTCCTTGAGCAAGACACTTAACTATAATTGCTTCTCATCACCCAGGGGTAAATGGGTACCTGTGAGGGCAGAGATGGTTCCTGTGATTGATTTAGCTTAGTGCGCTACATATTTGGCAGCACAGGCTGTATACTCCCAAGGGAGCTGAGATGGTTTAAGGAATGAAATAAATGGCCCAGTGACCAGGGGAAATAATGTTGAAGCGCCATGAGCGTCACTGAGTGACGGATTTGAGCGCTATATAAGAAGCCACTATTATTAAGACACTGAACTTCAATTGCTTCTATGCACCCGGGAGTAAATATGAGGGCAGATACCGTTCTATTGGTTGATTTAGCTTGGTGGACAACAAACTTGGCAGCACAAGCTGCATATTCCCAACAGAAGTGAGATGGTTTAAGCAATGAAGTATTGGTCATCGAACGTTTTAAGAATTTGACAAAAAATTGCACTTGAATGGTGTAAAACACAGTGGCATTTTACAGTTTTAACGTGAGGTTAGACGCTTCTAAGTTTTTCACCCATTTTAAAAAAGACTCCATCTCTTGGAAAATGAGCGGATCACAAAACCTGAATGTGTGAAGGTTAAGAGGATAGAACGATGGAGGCAATGCCTGTTGTTAAATAACCATGATTGTCTGGCCTCAATTCAATGCGTGGTGTTTGTTGGGCTTCTTTGGGGTTTTTTTTCCCCATCCGAAAAGTTTCCCGGTAATACCGAATACCGGGGTATTTTGGCGACGGCATACCGTGGACCCCAAAACCAAAAACCGCCCCAGCTTAGTGCCTTACCCTCTCCAGGTCAAGGGGTGAAGCTTTGAGTAGAGTGGCTCCATTCTTGACCCAGACTCGACACATGGACATGTACTGACCAAGCCCCATGTCATGAAGCCACGCCGCAACCTGGTCACTCTCCCACTTAGCAAAGGGGGCGTCTGTGTCCCTAAATAAACAAAGAAATCAAATAATTAATGTGTAGTAATAACAACAAGACAAAGTAGTTCAATTCTTCAAGTGGAAAAAACAATTTTTTGGCATTCAGGTTGGCTCAGTGGTAGCCTTTTGCCAGGGCCTTCTTAGTTTGGACAGTTTTGTTAACAGCGGAGCCACTGGAACGGAGGACCACGCGCACGAAGCGAAGTGGCAAAGCCTTTTCCAACTTGTCCGTGTTAAAAAAAAAAAGAAAAGAATTATTTATAAAGTATGAAACATGTGTTATTCATAACTTGAATGCAAATAAGAATCTGAAGATACACACGACGAGACATTCACTATTTTGTACAATTTGTTAATTTGCATAATTTGTTAATGTACGCTGACCCGCTGACCCCCGTCGCTTCTGATTGGTTTGGACTTGAGATCATAAAGAAAAAACATTAGAAACTGCAAACAAGTTGGAAAAGGTCCTCGTGGCTTCACCACTCGCGTGTGTGGTCTCCCCTTCCAGTCGCTTGGGATCGCAGCTCTACGAAGCTGTCCGAGCCACGAAGGCCTTGACAAAAGGCTAGCTCAGTGGTTTCTCCCCAACCACCCCCCCCCCGCAATGTTCCCATACTTTAACACACTATTTTCCTCTTGAACTGAAGTACCCCCCCCTGGTGGCAGTTGATTGGGGTCAATAGCCCAAATCAGTTGAGTGTAGCCCTCACCATGAAGTGGCCGTCTGGCCTTAAGATGTTGGAATATCTCTCCTATTTTGGGGTGTTTTTTTTTAACGAGAGAAAGCTATGACACATGACACATATAAGGACTTTTTGTCAGAGGATTTTTAAAAATTGGCAATAATTATTGGCAATTATCTATTAAACTTACTTATTGGCTCGGAATCCAGCCCAACCGATTCTAGGGCCGGCAGTAGCTCTTAATCGCCCTCCACGCTGGAACCCAACGGCGGAATCCTCATCCTCTTCTTGAAAGGTCAAAGTGGCTGAATTACTCCTCTTCAACCTGAAAGACAAGAAGCAATGTTCCTCATACACGTCATTTTAGTAGGGCACTCTCACCTGGAGGTCAAAAGGAGGTTGGTCATTGACCGATCCTGTATGCCAAGCTTAAAAATTGCGCTTTTATTACTTCATCATCAGTTTTTTACATGTACCTCTAAGATGGGGCTGGCTTAGTGTAACCTTTATTAGATTTCAACCATGAATTTTTAAATCCCTTTTGAGAAGTCAGACAATGGTAAAAGTACCCCATTATCACAACAACAACATACTACAAATGTAAGATTAATTTTCCTATAAAAAACAAACGATTATTAACTTTGTTTAAAAGTCACTCACTTGCCAAAGAGCTTCTTAATCCCAACTTTCTTCTTGCGTCTCTCGGCCGGCGGAGTATCCGGCTGATCGGCAAAGTTGACGCGACGATTTCGCCTGATGACGTCCTCACTGTCAGATTCTGTGGAGGCTGTGGTTACCATGAAAACATAAACAAGAAGAATAAATAAAGTCAGCAATATAATACTTACTTCTTGTTTGTATTTCTTTAAAGACGAGCTAAAGACAAACACCAGCAGAGACGAGTTCATAATATTTTCAGTTAAAATCTTAATGGTTTCAGTTGGGTATATAAACATTTTATTGTTTTGTGATTATAATTATGAAAAGTACAATTATTTTAAAAAATCAAATGTACTGGCTTGTTTTCTTGCTTTGGATTTTTATTTGCCAAAACTGATTTTCACAATCTTTTGAAAGAAAAAAAAGGATTTTGATTTGCTCTCAGGAATCTGAGAACTAAACCATTTGCATCCGTTAAAGTCAACATAAAACGGAAATATCAATCTGTGATTATGCCAAACACAACGTTTACCAAAGACGTGCTTTCTTTTGACTTTAGTGAGGGCGCTATAAGAGCTTGTGACATCATATGAAAGGGGTCAAAGGTAACACTTAAATATTCTTCATCCAAGTATGAATGAAGAATAATTCTATCAAAATAACAATGATACAAAACAAACAAAAGTTTACAAACATCTCCATCATCATACAGATTTTGGGGAAGGGGAAGTTGGTATGGGGTAGGTATGGGGTAGGTACGGGGTAGGTACGGGGTAGGTAGAGGGTAGGTACAGGGTAGGTACGGGGTAGGTACAGGGTAGGTACAGGGTAGGTACAGGGTAGGTACAGGGTAGGTACGGGGTTAATATGGTGTAGGTAGAGGGTAGGTAGAGGTTAGGTAGAGGGTAGGTACAGGCTAGGTACAGGGTAGGTACAGGGTAGGCATGGGGTAGGCACAGAAAAGGTATAGGGTAGGTATATAAAAAGGTACGGGGTAGGGGAAGGAAGGTGGGGGCTCAGAGGGAAATTAAGGGTCAGTCTGTGTGATAAACAGGACTGCAGCATAGCCTTTCTTCAAATTTTAGTTTGGCTTTTCAAGCATAAGCAGGTGCAGCACATGCAAGGCAATACAAGCAGTAATGAATCATGCAAAAGATGCAAACAGCATGAATAAATCTACATACATTAATCTTTAAACAAAGGAGGAAACTTCAAAGCTGGACTTGAGGATTGAATTTAAGCTTATAGACTAATCTATGCTGTATAGACTAATAGTGCAACTGGACTAGTTAAAAAATTGAAAGCTAAGAAAGCTACCAAGTTGAGGGTTTAACTTCTCTTCGCTGAATATGCGTGAAGTCTGGGAGCTCTGCATGAACACTGTGCATGTGATAGTGCAATGAATGTAACTCCTCCCCTAATGAATATGCAAGAATCTAACTTGAACAGAGTGCATGTGAATGTGCTGGGTACAATATTTCAGACTGAAATTTGAGCTTCGACTCCTCCCCCGTTGAATATGCATGTCTGAAAATATGCAAACTTTGTATGTGCAAGGTGCAGGTGATATGCCCGTGATTGAAAGTGTTCCTGAAAAGTGTAGTGTGTGTAATGAGATTTGTGAATATTTATTTTTAAATTGCTATAAATATTCATGAGATTGTGCCACTACGTGCAATGAACGAAACCCATAACAGTTGAAGAGAAAGTGTGGTTTTTACACAACACCGCAAAGAAGGTGGTGACAGCACTATCAAACTTGGGCCAAGTTGTATTTATCTTTATAAATATTCATAGAAAAGTTGCTCATACATATTTACAAGCTGTGCAAAAGTGTGTGACAAATTGCTGATTTAAAGGCAGTAAGATGGTTTGACAAGATTTGAGATGTGAGATTAAGGATTATTTTTAATTCTGGGTTTCTATAGTGTAATTCACCACTCCTACATGTAGTATTGATGTAATTTTTCAACTTTTTTCTTCTTCTATTTTTATCATTAAAAAACTACTTGTATAAAATTGTTTAAGTCTCAGAAGACATGTACATCATTGACAAACTTTTTGTAAACATTTCAAACTAAATAACTGGTTTAATCGCTATCGAAAAAGGGTAAGTGAAAAATAAAAAACAATTTCTGCTAGTTTTAAATTGTGTTAATTCATGCAGAAGTGCAACTTAAAACTTGACAAATACTTACCGAGTAAAACTCGTCAAATGGTGTTAATAATTAAATCAAGCATACTTCTTTTGTTTTGTGTTTTAGTGCACGGAATATACATTACCTTCAGGCAGTGAGTTTGACAGCACCATGCTAAACACTAATAATTCACTTTCCACTTGTTTAATAATGATTTTTTCTTCAGTTTTTGAGTCCTGCTGATTGTATTTTTTGGGTTGCGCCAAAACTGCATTTTAAGCTAAACGGAGATCAGTGGTTTCTTTCCCTGCCTTTCAACTCTGCGGACCCCAGTTCGAATCCCACCACAGACCAGAGCCTTGTATATGGACTGGGTTTTCAGTCCCAATCTGATTGCAAGGATTTTCCCCCATTTGGGGTTTTTTCCTCCCACATCTACAACTGAACATTTCCTTCTCGTTTCCAAATCACTATCCTGTTACTGGCTCTTGCGCTGTTGGATGTGTAATGAAATAAATAAATCGCAAAATTGATGATTCTCTTTTTTTCTTTCTTTCTTTTTTTATCAGAAAAATCACCCCCAAGTGGAAAGTAACTTAATCAAAGTATGCTTTTTGAACAAATGACTTAGTTTTTTTTATTTATTAGACTTGAATCATACATACCCACAGGCCGTGCGTGGTCAACCATGCCACAATGACATCCTTACATTCACATAAACTGTACACAGAAAAATGTCTCGAACGACAGCGTAAAACATCAGGCAAACAAGTTACAAACATAAAACAGTGATGAGTTAACGTGGCCTTGGCCATCCTAAAAGTAGACTTCAGCAGGATTTTAGATAATAACTTGGACGAGACTAACTGTGACCAGCTCGGGTAAAAATAGCCAGGTTTTCTGAAACATTATCGATGTATTGTGAAGAAAGCTTCATTTTGTGTGGAATTTTGTTTAAATCTTACAGACATTTTTGTCAAAAGGAGAACTTGCCTTAAGCTAAATGAGGTAATTATTTGGATGGCAAGAAATTTAGTTGCGGATCACTCAAAAACTAAATGATGACCCTCGGTCAAAATGACAAAGATTTGTCAAATTGCTCATGGAAAAAGTTTGTCAGAAGACGTCACTAGTATCAACAACTGTCACCAAGTTACATTAAGTTACACCAAGTGTCACACAGTGTCACCAAATGAAACATAGTGTCACATAGTGTCACCAAATATCACAGTGTCACCAAATGTCACATAGTGTCACCAATGTCAGTGTCACTAAATGTCACAGTGTCACCAAATGTCACATAGAGCCACCAAGTGCCACAAACTGACATGTCAACCCTTATACGATAACCAAGGCCAGCCAGAAGTGCCATTTGAAATGAGTGCAAGCATGCAGAGCGAGACCCTCACCCAGGTTAGGTGCGCTGGACGTCTTCTTTGAGCCCCGCACCTTAAAGAGGCCCCTACCGAAGGACCCCGAGCGGTCCTTACGTTCACGCCTAGATTCTGGGCTACCTTGTGTCAGGGTCTGGTGCTGTGTCATGGTCACCGGGTTGGGCTGGGCAAACTGGAACTCTTTGCTCTTGCTGCGGGGGGACGGGAGGGTGCTATAACCCTGATGGTGGACAGCAGCACTTGAATCATTCTGAGAAATAACGAGAACACTCCAATGATGATTGTTGAAATGGTATATTATTAGGTACCCATGGCCGATTTTACAAAGCCCTACAATTCTTCTTAAGATGAGCTGACAGTATTCACCACAGCGTATTGTGTCATCACACTTTGCTTAGCAATTAAGATTGATACACAGCTTAAGATCAAATTGACCTCTTTGTGAAATCGGCTTGTATATATATTTTTTTAAGAAGACATACCTTTTTGACTTAGATTGCAAACATAGTCATTTCTCAGTTTCAAGAAGAGCGCCCTTCATTCAAAATGATTCCCTTATCTC
Source organism: Pisaster brevispinus (assembly GCA_023634235.1). Classification (NCBI taxonomy): domain Eukaryota; kingdom Metazoa; phylum Echinodermata; class Asteroidea; order Forcipulatida; family Asteriidae; genus Pisaster; species Pisaster brevispinus. The sequence continues at coordinate 3,269,702 of JAMKCF010000018.1, forward strand.
AATAACAAAATGTTCCTTTGAGGAAAGAAGTATTTTCTGCAAAATATTTAGAAAAATAGAGGGCTCAACAAATGCTCCATTTACAAACTCACAGAAGATTTTACTTTTTTTTAAAAGTCTCTCACCTAAAGAAAAAAAAAGTCAAAAAGTAGTTTTCTCACCGTAAATGACAGTGCTCCAGGTTTAAGATCCTCCAGGCTTGCCGACTTTCTCTTCTGAAACTTGATATCATCTTCTGCCGACCCCTTTCCTAATAATGGTTCCTCCCGTTTGAGGGAGTTAGTCCTATCTACATCCGCTGATGAATGAAGGGGTGATCCCACCCTCATGATGACCTCGGGGGTGGATTTCGTTGCAACGTCTGGTTGATTCTATCAGTAAAAGAGAAGCAGTCAAAACTCAGATGTTTTCCCAACGACAATACTGTCAAAGTTTTTTCACTAAACGTTTTACAAAGATGAGTGTTCTTCCTTAACTAGTCCTCTCCCCAACTAAGGGACTGGCCAAAGTTGTCACCAGTTTTCAAGTCGTACAACAAAGTAGTACTTATCAACATTTTTATTTCAAAACTTATGCACATTATTTAAATAACAACATTTTACACTTCTCTTAGAGTCGTATGAGGTCTGCAATCCCCTCCCCTCTGTCACACTCTTTGCATGACCATGAATATGTAGAAAGATTTGAACGGCCCCTAAGCCTTCAAACACTTAGCTAACAGTAAAAGTTGTCCCACTTTTAAGTTCAATATTTGCACAGATTGGAAGTCCCAATGACTAAAACAAACAGTAGATAGCTACACCACTGAAAATGATGTTTTGTGAAACAGTGCTGACTAGTTCTGCTGGTTTGTACGACAGAAGGAGAAGGGCTACCCCTGCAGATGTTAAAAATGTCAACTTCGGACAGCCCCTGAGACTTGAAGCGTTAAGCTAACAGTAAAAGTTCCATCCAAGTTGTCCTGCTATTCAGTTCAATGTTAACCTGGATTTGAAGTCCTACTGAAAAAAAAAATGGTGAATGGCTATACCACTAAAACTGACGTTTTGTGAAACAGAAAACTGATTATGCATGGTGGAAGTATAACTAAGTATTTGGTTTGCGGTAACACCATGTGAAAATCTCTTTTGAGTCGTGTAGGTTCTGAAAACCGGTTCTTTTCAGAACCTACACGACTCAAAAGAGATTTTCAGTCGTGTAGGTTCTGAAAACCGGTTCTTTTCAGAACCTACACGACTCAAAAGAGATTTTCACATGGTGTTACCGCAAACCTTACTTAGAAAGCTGACTAGTCCTGCTGGTTTGTACGACAAAAGAAGAAGGGCTACCCCTGCAGATGTTAAAAACGTTAAAGAACACCACAAGGTCAGGACAAAAGACAAGGAATAAGCGAACAATACCTCCATTCTAGGGTCCCTCTTATTTGTTGAGCTCTCGTCCGTGTCTGCCATGCTCACTGAACTACTCGTTGAGAAACTGTCCGAGCGGATCGGCTCATCGTCCATCAGGCTTCCATCAGCTGAAGGTTTATGATTTAGGAAGTAAGTTACTGATGAAGAAGTCGCTGAGTAAGTCGGTAGTTAGGCCATGTCCGAATTGGTAGCTTCATCTACAGTCGCGACTGGATTACTGCGTCATAGGACGTCCTTAGCAACACCCTTAGCAACAGTCACAGCCATAGCTGAAGCTGCCAATTTGGAAACGGCCTCAGACTGTACATTGTCAGACCAAAGACAGATTTAACCAAACCTGCATGGCCGCTAGTTTTTTTTCGCAAAAAATTAAACCGTGTAAAACTATTTTTGATTTTGAGGTGAGCAAAGAAATAAAATGACTAGAACGAGATTTGAACCTGCAACCTCTAAATCAATGCTCAACCAGCTGCGTTTTCTGTACCAGAAAACACCAGGGTGAACCCCTTCTCTTAACGAAGAGTGTACTGTGTTATTTTGACAGCATTACTCATCACTCAGAACCTACGGATACACGTCCCATTGGAAGGATGATCAATAATGGTTAAACGCTTGCTTTGAGTACAAAGCGTCAAAACCGAGCCTGGAACCCCCACTCTTTTTTTAAATTCTTTATTTTATGAGATATTGCCCAACTCACAAGGCCGGACGGCCACTTCAAGGTGAGGGCTACACTTAACTGATATGGGCTGTCATCCCAGATCAACTGCCACCAGGGGCACGTTGCCACCTACTCCTGGGGCTGAAACAGGGTTACCCCCTTCACAGTCCGTAAGGATTGTAGGCAAGGGTATCATCTACTAGGAGCCTGGTTGGCAGAGCAGAGTGCACTACCTTCCCAACTTTTTTACGAAGCAATTATGGTTAAGTGCCTTGCTCAAGGACACAAGTGTCGTTACCGGGATTCGAACCCACACTCTGCAGATGACAACACCAGAGCTTGGGTCCAATGAACTAAACCGCTCGGCCACAACACCCCATAATCAGAAAAACCATGCTGATCAGAAACACCAAAGATTAAGTCCACTGCACTTGACTGATCGGCCATGACACGCCATTAATGTAAAGAAATTTTCATGATGTAGTATAGCTGCAGGCACCATAGGTGGGACTTGAACCCACAACCTTTCAAGAAATTGTTACGAACCTCTTCGACCCTGGGCATTAAGCATGAGTTCCTGCACCTTCTTATATCGGGAAACACTCTTCTTCAGATCGTCAATCTTTTTATCCTAATTATAAACCGGAAAAAAAGTCATCATCAGAATTTGTTTCTCTTCCAGGATAAATTAAGGAAGGGAAGTTTGTGGTAAAAGTGATTTTGAGAGGATGAGGTGGAAACAAGCAGAAATTCTTGGGTTTATAGTTAATGTTTTTTTAAAGTTTATAAAATAATGCCTCAAAGTTTGGCATGGTCTGATCATCTTCTGGAGAATGCTACAAACCTTTCAAAAAATTCAGGCAAAGGCCCAATTTTATAGCTCTGCTTACCATAAGCAAAGAATCGGCACTTACAAAAGCAGGGAATTCGATGCTTACGTCAAGCATATTAATCACAGGATAGCAGGGAACTTTTGCTTGTGCGCGTGCATACTCCATGTACCTAGGAATTCTTCACTCACACAGCTAGCGCAGAACTTCTGCGCTTGCCCTGTAAAGCGAAGAATGGTGACCTCAGGTGCAGAATTTCGGCAGTGAGCAAACCTATGAAATTGAGCCCTAATGCTTCACGAGGGCAACTGCCCTTGATCACCGCCTTGGTGCCCCTTGAATATTTCAATAGAAATGTACAACTTCCTCATAGAGGTGCCCTTTACCTAGCAGAAAATGCCTTGGGCCCCCTTGCCCCTTCAAGAACAAAGCATCAGGACTGAAACTTCGAAATGTTATCGTTTGGAGGATTTTTCATCCAACACAACTTGTGAAAGATCTTGTCATGGTCGTTCCCCAACCACATTTAACTTGTCGGGGGTTTTTTCCCCCGACTAAAAACTAAATTACTTAATACACATTATTTGTAATACGCTGTTCCTGAAACACATTTAAGAGATTATTGATATGCAATTCGGAGGACTTTCAATCCACTTAATCTCTTTATCCTTTTAAGCCAATAAAAATCCCTTTAAGCTGATAATCGCTAAGTTTGACAGAAACCTGCTTAACGGCAAATTATGTCAATACTTTGCATTAAAAAAAAAGCAACAGCTTGAGAGCAGCCAAGCTTTACAAGCACAGCTGCAGCTGGAGTAGAAATTTTGAATATCCTGGAGAGATGACTGAGATCCACAAGAAAGTTATCAACCTCATTTCCAGGGCTGTTCTATCTTGTCGCCGCGCAACTTTTTCCCAGCATGCCCTGCTCGCTCATAACCCCTGGTAATGGTTAATTTAAGTGTGCTAAATATGGCACATTTTATTTAGGCCTGTGGTCGATCCACTCTACGCGCGCTTAAGGATGGTTGCCCACAAAAGAGGCATCGAGTCATAGAGCGACTGGTTCCCACTCATTATTCTTTGATCTTGTGACATGTTTGAACTGTTTGCAGTTTAGGGTGACCGTGTAAAAAACATGGTTCATTTTTTGGGAACCATGTTAGATGTTTGCATTTTGAGGCTCACATACTAAGCATTTAACATGTTTAACAAGCATACGCGTAAGGCAGTCACTTCTGGGAGCCAATCAGCTTTGATATTCAGTACAACCCTACCAGGTTAGTGACGAGAGGTATCGATACAGTGCGCTGCCCATGGTAGCGAGGCTGGGCTGTTATCGAACTAGCAGCTACGGCTGGGGCTGCGGTTCGATCACCACCTTGACATGCATTGAAGCATACGCTGCCATTAGGAACACCATTAGCAACAGCCGCAGTCGCCATTTCGCAAGTAAAGGATGGCGCCCAAAAAGTTTACAATAAATGAAAGGAATGGACAAACAGGTTATGAGTCAGAATGACATTTTGTGCTCAATGTGGGGCCCCCCTCACCCATATTGTGACTTCATTGTGTGCTTGGATTCTCAGAAATTCTTTGGAGGATTTTAGGGGATTACTTCTGTACATGAGGAAAATAGTGTGTTAAAGTGTGGGAACATGGGGGGAACCCTCTGTCGCCCATCTTGAGCATGGTATACAAAATGACATCAGTGGTTCATACCAGTTGTTTAAGGCAGTTGGTAAAATTTGTAGGTCGGAGCTAGCCGGAGCTACCCGGAGGTTGCGTTTATAACGTGAAATATCATTTTAAAAAAGACTACTCACATATTCCAAATGAAGGGTTGAAGATTCTTAGGTAGGCAGGTATGGGGAATGGAATTCAATTCTGTCCCCATGGATTGGGAAAACAATTGTTTTGCTAATTTTCCTACCCATTTGGAAAAAAAGTTGAATCTTAACCCTACACTCTGCCTGAGATGAGAGTGAGAACCTTCCGAAAAACATTTGGTGGGCGTGAGTACAATGTAGCTACTTTTAATGATATTTCACGTAATAAATGCAACCTCCATGTGGCTCCGGCTAGCTCCGACCTCTGACTTTTACCAACACCCGTTGTTTAAACTGTACAGTCTTCTGAGTGACTCCACAAGACAGTCAGGGAACCAAAGTTATTTGACATTTACAAAAAACGAACTCCTTTTTTCTGAGAAGTTCTTCTCTTCATGGTCACTTGAGGCTTCATAAGACGAGAGGACATCTTTACCTTCTCATTGTTTGCGGCCAGCAGGGACTCCACTGCTCTTTTCAACTTCTCGATCTCGGTGGCTGAAATGAAGAGAATGCAAGAAGGAGAAACATATAAATCTATGCCTTGGCCAATGGTGGCTCACCTTCATATTCTATACACACAAACTCCATGTTTGACCTCACTGTACATACCCCAACGTCACATAAACAAAGTACACCCAGTTATTGAACAATGACATCTGCGTCACTCTATAGTCTATCTTATTGTATCTTTTCCTACGCTCTGGCCACTGGCCACTGGCTGGCCACATTGGCCACTTACCCGATAGTTCATCATCATATTCTACACACACAAACTTCATGTTTGACTTCACTGTACATCAACCAACATCACACAAAATACACAAAGTTTTTGAACAATGACATTTGCATTATCTATCTATCTTATTAAATCTTTTCCTATGCTCTGGCCTCCGGCCACTGGCCACTGGCCAATGGCCACTGGCCAGCCACATTAGCCACTTACCCGATTGCTCATCTTCATACTCAACGTACACAAACTCCATGTTTGACTTCACTGTACCACAACCAACGTCACACAACCACAGTGCACAAGTCTGTATACACGCACAATGACACTTGTACGGACTTTGTCTAAAGCCCCAAATATCATGTGTCTTTTTCCTGTGCGTGAGATCACTTCCTGTATAGCGTTCACCCCCATATCCTTTGGTCTGACATTGCAAGATGTAAACAACTCGGAAGTATTTATACACTAGAGGTTAGAATAACCATGACTAGTGGAGTGACACCAATGGTTTCAGCACATTCTGACCTATAAACTCACAACCCGATAAGTTTAGAGTGCTACACATTTTAAAGAGGATCTCCCATGTCAAAGTCAGTTGACCTACTCATTTTCAAATCAGATAGATAGGATTTGCAGGCCCTCTACATCACCATATAAACTTGGTTTGGTCGTAATGTAACAAGGATGTACCTTCGTACACAGGGCTCGATTTTGGGATAAAATTCCACAACGACTACATGGTTTGTAGCTCAAAATTTTTACTGGACCACAATTTATTTTACAAGACCAGACTTTTCACAAAAAAAGAGCTTTCTAAATGTTCAGTTTTACATGTAAATTGTTCTTATTTGGACATCAAGCACTCAGAGAAGATTTATCTCAACTGTCTTATGGGTTAAGTATGTTTTGATACTCTATGGAATTGTATTTACCCTTGCAGACTCAAAGTCAACATTTAGAACATCAGTTCTTTCGGTTTAAAATATCTTTCACAGTAAGGTATTTTTATTCAATTCAAAAACACAAGACTGCTGGACTTGTCCGGTCATGAGTTTACTGGCCCGGGGCTAAAATCACTGGCCTCAGGCCTGTGGTCCAGTGTCAAATCCGAGCCCTGGTACACAACAAGGCTTTGATGTGATCATTTTGCTCGTAATATTTTGTAATTTGTTGATGAGAATATTTACCATAATCCACTTCTTTGTAGTGAGCAGCCTGGAGTCTCTCATTCTCGCCCTGTTCAACAACCAACAAAACAAGAAGACAAAAACAGTCACTCAAATGTCTTCTTTTTTCTTTCCAGAAAGGGATTTCAGTTTTGCTGAATAAATAACAGTACTTGAAGTGTACGATTTTGATTCTGACTGGCACTCCCGAACAAAATATTGACAAAACAGGGAGACTGCCAACTAGGGCTTGATAGCTCAGTTGGTAGAGTACCAGCGCGTTAACCCAAGGGTCGCAGGTTCCAGTCCCGCTCTAGTAAATTTTTCTTTGTTCAAACCCAATTTTTTTTGTTTACTACTTGACATTTAACAAAGTTTTCTTTCACTTGATGATCTCACTTGAAAATCTCATACTTTTGAATCTTTTCAAATGAAGTAAATTCTGTGATATTCCTCAAGCATGAGAACATTTAGCAAAGGACCTTTGCTTTTTTGCTCTCAGGCGAAAAGGGCTATAAAACTTAAGTGATCCCAGTACATCCAAGAGAGAAGGTTTGTGCAACTTGGAAGTGCAAGAAGAGTTTGACTGAGCACAAGGTTTTACCCTCTAGTAAAATAAAAGCTTAGTGCAGTTCCTGAAAAACAGCTGGTAGTGCATGTTTCCATGAAAACATCAACCAATCTGGAATCTTGACTCTACATTTAAGTGCTAAGTATAGAATCTCATGAAATCCAAATGGAACCATGCTAAAATCTACGATAAATGTCACCAATTTCTCCTACAAGAAAATCTGTGCAAAAGATAAACACACAATCTTGCTTTGTCTTCAATTTGCAGTAGAATTGTTCAGCTCCACGTATTCATGGAATACAAGCAAACCAACGAGGTCACCCTGTAATTACATCAATGTGTTTTCTTTGATAACAAGTCAAACCATGCAGAATTGTGTGTTAGTTCCTGGTTTTACCGATCCCAAATATTTGCTTAGCTTACTTCTTCAAAATAATAAGAAATTCCACGACATTGGCCAAACTTCACTCAACATGCATAAACAAAAATAACCACAACCGATGCAATTCATTTTCCGATGCAATTCATTCTCCGAAATAACAGAAAAATAACACAATTGTGGCTTAACTTACAAAGACCTCAATTCGTAAAGCTGCTAAGCAAAGCTGCTAAGCAAAAATGCTAAGCAAATTTTATCTGCTAAACAAATTTATCTGCTAAGCAAATGTTAATGCTGAACTGGTTACAAGCAATATACAATACATTGTACTTTGGCTGGTAACCATTATTTCTAAGCAAGATTTAACATTGCTTAGTAAATTAAGTCTCTCATTAACCCCAGTTTGTTGGGGTTAATGACAAGACTTTTGGGGACGCTAGGTGGCAGCAGACTTTATCAGGTAAAATCCCTTGTTCTTGGAAATGTGAGCATGCTTAGAACAACATTAACAATGGCAATGTACCTAGTAAGTCTGCTGCCACCAAGTGTTCCACAGTCTCCCATTATGTTAACAACTTCATTTCTTTTGAAAAGTGGAGCTTCAATATTTCTTTATATCAGTTATTCAGGCAACTGACTTGAGCAAGTCTACTACTCATAAAACAATGCAAGCCAATTAGATAAATGAAATATAATAAATATATACAAATCCATGCAGAACTCCCTTATCCTGTCAGGATCCCACATAATGTAAAAATAACTTTGCTTTGTCTAAAACAACAAGATGTAAGTCAAAACGCACTAAAGAGGCTGTCCCACTGTTTGTCATTACACTGGCAAAAGGAATAAGAAATTTGGTTTACAGAAAGATTTTCTTTCAGTAACTTTCAAGGATCCTTCCTCAGTTTACTAATACGGTTCTCGGTCCATTCAGAAATTCAAGAACGAAACTGTTGGGACTCTGATCATGGTGGTATGCCTGATCCCATGTTAAGCATAATCAGTTAACTAGTGTAGTCCTCAGTCCAACACTGTTCAGTAACTCAACACTACATGTAAACCTGTTGGACTCTATTTATGATGGTATGCCTGATCCCTGTTAAGTATAATCAGTTTACTAATACAGTTCTCGGTCCATTCAGAAATTCAAGAATGAAACTGTTGGACTCTGATTATGGCGGTATGCTTGATCCCATGTTAAGCATAATCAATAATCAGTGCAGTCTTAAGTCCAACAGAATCAAACAAAAGCATGCTGTTGGATTTTGAAAGGTTGGAACTAGTTTGGATCAATACTTGTTGTGATTTGTTGTCGATGATAACGAGTTGACAACATAAAAGGTACAAACAAATCATTTGTAACTCTAGCTTTGTGACGTACGGACGGTGTAACATGAGAAGACATAAATTAGCCAGTAGGGCTTGCACGTATTGGTCATGTCTGTCATCTGATTTTAATTTAAAGGGTAGCGTCCATGGTGCGATTTTATGATCCCGAGCTATTTTCATTCCAACGGGAATTTCAGTTCTGATTTATTAACCTCGAGAGGCAATTTGGAATTAATTTGAAAGGGTGATAAATAAATTTGTGCAGATTATCGACCTTATGCACACGATGTCATTTGAGAAGAGCGCCCTCTGCTGGAGGTCAAAAGAAGGTTGTTCCTTGGCCCATCCTATGCGCCAGGCATCAGAGTTTCCCATTGTTTCATCATTGTTTTACCTCTAAGATAGCGCCACGATAACATCAATGCATAAGGTCTATCGGAGTATTAATTGTTGTTTTTTCATCAATAGACCATTATCATGCAGTCACCATCTTGGTCATATTCCTTGGATCCATTAACGGTAATGAATGCCAATATTCATTGTACAAAAAGGAACCAGACTATTTCTCCTTCCAGCCTCGGTTTGGTTACACTGATTTTAATGGGAGAAAAACAAGATGGCCGCACCATGATAAAGGTCAACAGAAGTGCTCTTTCATTTATCTCTTTTCAAGTAGGAAACCCTGACTTCAACCATACCACTAAGCATGCACACACCTCTACAGGCACAGACTACATGAAATGGCAAAGCATCCTCACAGACCAACGGCAAAAGTGCCCTCTTGCTACAACTTACACTACACTGTCTTAGCCGACATTTAACTTCTGCACATTCAGATTGCGTACGGACAAGCTTCACCTATTTTTGGCACGTTCATTTGCATAAAAGGTCAAAGGTGAAAATGAACAATGGATGGAGGAACATGGGGGAAGGAAGCATCTTTAAAGGAATTTCTTTTTGCAAATGGAAAAAAAAAAAATGGAGAAAGCAACCACCTCCATATAGAATAATTTACGACAATAGTTTAAATAACAACAGAGGGTAAATATTGTAAATGTTCATTTGCAAAAAAGCAAAAACAAACAAACAAACAAACAAACAAAGTTGAAGCACATGTAATGATAGTTTAAGTACATGAACCCACTTGACAGTGTTATCTTTTGGAGTGCTTTATCAGATTTTTCTGTAAAACTACAAGAAGAAATGAAATACTTCCAGAAATCATATATCAAAACTTACAGAAACTCCTCAAGTTACTAAACACTTAATTTGTGTGTTTTCTTTTAGCTTTTTCGGTGACCAGCGGGATAGATTTGCATATTGTTTCACTTGTCATGCTGGTATACACAGGAATGCTTTTCAACCCCGAACTACATTGTAGTCAGCCACTTGGAGAGAAATTTTGACCGGTTCTCAAGCGTCTTGGCTAGCGGACTACTCTGTTCAGGCGAGAATGATAAACTTGTCTCATGTGGAGCACCTTTAACCCAGGGTTCTCTCCATACCAGGCCAATACGCACAAATTTAGCGCCGATATGCGAAAAATTTCTGCCGACAAGCCCAAATAAAAAAACAAGAGAAAACCATAAGTTATGCTCCAAATTGCACAGTAGGGCTTTTAAAACCAAGATAAACACCAAGTAGAAAACATTCCGGACACGAATGTTTCAATTTAGTGTGCTTCTGCCAAACATAAAACAAATTGGGTCCAGAATGCCCCACAATTTTGAGGGAGTGTTTAACCTGATGAAGCGTTTCGGAATCCATGGCTGACGAACTTTGTGATATTTTAAACAGAATGCAGGACTTACAGCTTGACTTTATATCATTATGCGTTGGATTGTAACAGTCAACATGGGGTCATTATAATTAAAGAGGGGCTACATGGTTTACTTGAGATTTGTGATGAACTCATTCTCCGATAGATAGAATCCCCATGACAGTGGGGGGGGGGGAAGTTACAACTCTCTAACCTGATTTGGGGTTGAACACAAGCGGGATTTGAACCAACGACCTCCGGTTAAAAAAATTCTCCCAGTCAGTTTCCTTTGTGGTTTATAACTTGAAGTTTCTAACCCTCACATTAAAATGGTGTCAAATTTCTGTTTTATTTTTATACTCTTTCAGAGTGAAATTTGAAACATGACTTTATCGGACAGCAAAAAACAAATGGGTTTGTACAATGTACATTTCAAAGAGGAATTTCTGCACCTGTCATAAGCTCAAATTCAACGCCGTTTTGATTGAATTTCATCTTAATTGAGAAATTAATTGACAATTTTCATGTACAAAAATGTACAGGTCATATATTTGAAATGTGATGTCATTGAATGTTTTGGGATTTTGACAAAAATTTCACTTGAATGGTATCGAACACGGTGGCATTTTACATAAGGTTAGAGACTTCTCATTTTTTCCAATTCTCATAAAAACTCTATCTATTGGAAAATGAGTGCATCACAAAACTGAATTTGATCTTGGAGCCCATCTTTCAATTCTTCCGAGGCAAAATTATTTGAAGAAAAAAACAAATTCAAAACACCTCAAAACTTGTAACATTTTTTTAAAAACAAACAGCAATTTAAATATTGTCAAAACTATCAACAACCAACTGGCATGCACAAAAATAACTTAGCTGAACCAAACATTTGCACAAAAATGGAACGCAAAACTTAAGATTAACACCCCTTCGAAATAATCATCAAATTTTGAAAAGCTCATGAACCTTAACGACACGCTAGACAAACTCTGGCATTTTTTTTTAATTGCCGGATTCCAGACAAACAATACATTCCTTGAATAGCTGGCCAGTCAACCTTTCAAAGTAACATTCTTGTCTGTGAACTGAAACGCAACTTGTTTTTTCAAAAGTACATTGTACCATTTCTGACAATTTGTTGTCCACTTCGTTGTGGAAGATGCTTTTCATGTGTGCCTGACATGACACTGCTACAAAAATGTGCCTGTATTTATTAAACATTATTTACTATTATTTGTGTTTAATAGCTTTACATCAATGTGTTATGTCATGTATTCATGAGCTTGGGCCTTTTTTTAGTGGGCGCTCCAGAAGTGCTAATTTTAATTCAAATAAATTCAACAAAAAATACAATAAATTCAATAAAATAAAAATTCACTAAAAAATACAAGGGGGGGGGGCCTTCAACAGAACATTTTTTTTTTCTGAATCGTTGTTAATTTTTTTACAAACTATTAAATGACACAAAACACAACAGTTAATTCTCATCAGTACTTTCCCCTGAGTCCCGAGAGAAAAACAAACCTACAGGCATATTACTCTGGTGGGATTCGAACCCATAACCTTTGCCATTCTAGAGCAGATGTCTTACCACTAGACCATCAAGATTGCCCCAGTCGCTGGAGGCAGTTCAAATCTCATATTTTAGGAGCGAGTACATGTTAATTTGCAACACGATGAAGAATGTTATTTTGCGTTTTACCCATTCACTGATGTGTGCTTAGCACTTTTACATCTATTTATTATTTTACTTGGCTATATGAGAACAATGCCATTGGAAAGTACACATGTTTTTCAGGGGGGGGGGGTGTCTCAAGGCCAAGTTCCGGGAAACGAAGGCAATGGCCTCTTTAAAAAAATCCAGGTCAGCCTTTGAATGCATCTGGGACTCCCTACAAAATTAGATGGATGACTACGACTGTCAAAAAACAAAGGAATAACGACAGTTCAGGAAACCAAACTAAATTATTTAAGCCCAGGTTGACAAGGTTTCCAAGGTCTTTCCTGCCATCGGATACAACTATCTAAAATGTCAATTGTATATTGAGAGTGACTAGAATCGCAACAAGAATAAAACATTGACACACTCACCTGACTCTGCATGTATTTCTCTTGCCACGAATTGGATTCGCCCTGAAGCTCCGAGATCTTGTTCTGTGAAAAAAAGAAAAGAGAAAAAAAAACGGCTCAAGATGAAGTTTCAGCGTAATGTGAAAGTACAGTGATCTGTATCTGCTTCTTACTAATAGTAGGTTAATCATAATAACGAGCCATGTGAATTGCTAATTTTGGGTTGAACAAAGAAACAATTACTAGAGCGGAACATGAACCTGTGACCTCTGGATTATCATGCGGGTGCTCTACCAACTGAGCCTTAATGTTGGCAGGCTCCTTATTTTGTCAATAGATTTGTTTTCGGGGGTGCCAGTCAGAAGCCATTCAACCTGTAACTGCCGTATAGCCAGGGATCACATCCAAGTTTACGATACAACCTGAGAAGCGGCAGCAGAGGGATCACCTTAAGGGGATGCAACTTTTTTTACTTCACACATCAAGTAACAAACCACAAGAGAAAGACTGCCAAACTGTCATCAGTTTCCCTTATGATTTATTACTTGATGTTCTAAATAAATTGATAATCAGTCTCCTAACCTTACCTGACTCTTTTGATACTTTACAGCGAGCTCAGTCGATTCTTTCTGCTTTTCTTCCAGGAGTGACTGTAAGAAAAAAACATTCAGTAAAATTAAATCTCAGTCTAAGTGAAAGTAAAGATAACAAACCCAAAGTTATCAATTTTCTTTAGTGTGGTTTACTGCTCGACTTTTAAAAAAGTTAATGTAATTATAAACTTGACTGCATAAACAGTACATGTATAAACTTACATATTTTTTTGAAATTTGATACCAAACATAGGGAAGTTGGTAAAGGAAAAGAATAACATTAACTCTTGTGTTTTTATCGTCCATTTGCCATAAAAAAATAATAATAACTGGTATTTAACTTTTAATCTACATGTATGTATTGACCATTAAACAAACTGCAAAATGTTCATTCTTTTGAACTTGTGAAAAAAAAAGAGGAAAAAACGCTACCAATTTGTGGTCTTACCTCTGAATTCCAAGTCCATCATTTTATTAAAGCAAACATTACACCAATTTGTGCTCTGTACTTCATTAAAATTCATCATTTTAAAAAGGCAAAAATGCTACAAATTTGTCCCATCAACAATGACTGCAAATTCCAAAAAAACTGCAAATTCCATAAAAACAGTTAAAAGGCTACAAACTTGTGGTTTTATTGTGCATTATGCCTGTAAAGTTCATTACTAGGGGGAAAATGCTACTAATTTGAGGACTTACTCTATGCCTTCAAAACCCAACATACATGAACTCTTCAAAAAAAAATGTAATTTAGGGGAAAATACTACCAATTTATGCTCTTACCTATGACTTCAAAGTTTCCCCATATAAAAAAAATATAAAAAATGCTATGACTTCAATATCCAACAAATAACAAAAGCAAACTCTTTATTCCACATTATGCCCTTTAAAGCCAATTATTAGGGAAAATGACACTCATTTGTGCTGTTACATATGACTCCAAAGTTCCCCATACAAAAAAAAGAAAGAAAAAATTCTACAAATTTGTGGCCTTACCTATGACTTCAATATCCAACAAATATAAAAAGCAAACACTTTATTCTACATTATGCCCGTTAAAAGACCATTATTAGGGAAAATGCTACTGTTACATACAGTGTATGACTCCAAACTTCCCCATGCACAAAAAAAACAAGAACAAATTCTACAAATTTGTGGCCTTACCTATGACTTCAATATACAACAAACAACAAAAGCAAACACTTTATTTTACATTATGCCCTTTAATAGACCATTATTAGGGAAATTGCTACTGTTGACTCCAAAGTTCCCCATATACATAAAAACAAAAAAACTGAAACAATTCTACACATTTGTGGCCTTACCTCAGCTTTTAACGTCCTCTCCCTGTAGTTACCCAAGTCATTTTCCACCGCACTCAGACGTATCCTAAGGTTGGAGAGTTCTGTCATCTGGTTCAGCTTGGTTGACTCTAGCTCCGCACGAGCCATCATCTCCTAAAGCCCACGGAGGAAAAAAAAAAATAATCAAAACTCTGCAGGAACCTTTAAAGGGATGGTGCAGTGGTATTAATATTTTTGAAAGGCGATATTCAAAGCGTTAGTTCAAGATAAGCTGTAGAGGTATAAAGTTACAGTGCTTGGTAATTTTTTCGCAAAGCACAAAAACTACATGTTAAAGACGAGCTCCAAGGTCTAATTCAGGTTTTTTGATCCTCTCTTTTTCCAATGGATAGAGAGTCCTTATAAAAATGGCGGAAAATTACATGCTTCGAACCTCACGCTAAAAGAAGTAAAACACCAGTGTGTTGATACCCTTGAAGAGCAATTTTTTGTCAAAATCCAAAAAACATTTGACATTTCAAACAGTATGGTCTGTAAGTTTCTGTACGGAGAACTTTTAGTTCATTCTTGAATTTTGATGATATTCAATCAAAACAGCATTGACCTTTTGAACGGCACCAAAAAAAAAATCCTTGGTACTGTACAGAACCATTTGTTTTTTAAGTTAGCTGGCGGCAAGTTTCGTTATGAAAGGTTATCAGATAAAATGACATTTGTAACACAGTCTTTAAGTGAGGGTTAGAGACTTGACTTTGTACAGGACACATTTAAGCTTACCGGGAAAAAGGTTACCAGCCAAAATACCACGTCATACATACATGTACTGTTTGCAGCTAGCTTCTAGCTTATTTCTGCTTTGCAGAACATTGGTAAGCAATATTCTCTGCCTAATCCTTAGGCCCATTGCCAATTGGTTTGCAGGTGACCCCAATCCTCCAATATCCTCCACTCTTAGGGGCCATTCAGAATAGCAAATTTTTTCTTTTTTCGAAACTGTTTTGACCCACCCACCGACCCCAAATTTCGATTTTTAAATATTGAACAGCTTCATAATTTAATTTATACACTGAAGAACAAAGTAATGCCTCAAATGAACCAGATATTTTAGACCAAAGGTCAGTAGTTTTCAATGGGTTTTTTTTCAGGCATAATTGAACAAACTTTGTAGTTAAATCAGGAATTGAATTTTGACAATCTTGGCCAGCTGGCATACTTTTTCTTCTTCTTTTCGTTTGTTAATTTTTACAACTTTTTTTGGGGTAATAAAAACTGACAATTTCAAAGAAATTTGTTTTTAACACTGACTTTGAATGGCCCCTTACATGTATGTCACTTCACCCAACATGTTTGGACAATTAGATAAGACTTGAATGGCAGACCCAGTCATAAGCAATTGGACCTATGGCCCTAAGTCCTTCAGAATCCCTCATTATGACAAAGAGGAAGGATTTGTGAGCGTACGGGCTTTTAAGCAACTCTATGAAGCTGTTTCATACTGCTACACAAATTTTCTTTGCCAGGCAAAAAATGAGTTGGGAACTGGTGAGAACAATGCAAACACTATGAAATTTTGGCTGCTTACCTGTTTCAGCTAAGCAAGGTTTTTTTGTGCTAAGCAAGTTTTAAAGAAGGCTTTATGAAATTGGGCCATGGTCTTTCAAACTAGTGCCATTTTTAAAAAAAGTTGCCACTGTTTTCCTGAATTTCAAATAAAAGTGACTCTTAGTTTTCTCAAGAAAAATTGCTTTGCTAAAATTCCAGGCATCAGAACCTTTCTTTAAGCACCTCATACACGACTGTGTCCATATGTCCAGTACAAAGTGCCATGCTCTAATCATAAAGGAAACAATATTTAGGCCACAGGGCTGGAGAGGATGTCATTAAAATTCCGGAATATTTCTTGAAGCTCTTCCATGACTCGCGACACTGGCGCGAATTTACGGCAGGAATATTTGTCCCTTTATGCATACCATGAAGAATGGCTGGGTGATTGATGTGCATGTAGTAGAGCACAGATGTACATGTGTGATGTGTAAGGTTAATGCAGTTGTGAACTTTACTGAGTTGTATAGTGAAGTAAAGTGTGAGGGTTTTTGTAAACTCAGTGAGTTTCTGCATTGAAACTCTGTGATTTTCTGTAAACGCTGTGATATATTCTATATTCAAACTCAACTCAGTGAGTTTCTGTCAATTCGGTGATTTTCTGTAAATGCTGTGATTGCCTGTATTCAAACTCAGTGATTTCTGTAAACTCTGTGATTTCTGTAAACTCTGAGTTTCTGCAAACTCTGAGTTTCTGCAAACTCTGAGTTTCTGCAAACTCTGAGTTTCTGCAAACTCTGAGTTTCTGCAATTACTGAGTTTCTGCAAACTCAAAGAGTTTCTGTATTCAATCTCAGTAATTTTTGTCAATTCAGTGATTCTCTGCACAGATGTACATGTGCGGTGTGTAAGGTTAATATAGTTGTGAACTATTTATTTACTGCTGTATTGAGAAGTAAAGTGAGAGGGTTTTTGTAATCTCTGTGAATTTCTGTATAGAAAATTAGATTATCTGCAAACTCAGACAACTTGCAAACTCGGCACAACTCAGTGAGCTTCTATATTCAAACTCGTGATTTCTGCAAACTCAGTGATGTTCTGTAAACTAAGTGATTTTCTGTCAACTCACTAACACAGTGATTTTCTGTAAACCCAACGACTTTCCGTGAACTTAAAGTTTTTTTGTAAACTCTGTGATTTTCTGTAAACTAAACCCTTACCTGCTGTAAGCTCTGTAATTTGGGGTTCTTTGAAGAAAAAAAGTCAAATAGGGCAAACCTCAAATTAACTTTATATAATCCCTGATATACAAAAATTACATCATTAGCTAACATTTCTAGAAAGCATACATTGTAGCTTTTTTATTTGCAAGTCAGACTACTGTCCTTCATCAATCTACATATGTCAAAAGTGTGCACTGATGTACTTTACTTGAGAGAAAAACAACTTTTTTTTATTTTAACGCTTGAACAAAACTTCTTGGAGGGTATTGGAATTAAACGCTGTAGGGATGGGGGAAGGGGTGATGAAGATCATAATTCATCAACAATATTGCTGGAGATTTGGGTGTTAAACCTGCCATCTGTCATAAAACATGAACCCCCTTAAAGGGACTGTCAAGATTGAAAAATATCTTAAAGGAAATGTCAGGCAGAGAATGAACTTAACCCTAACCCCCATTAGGGTCTCTCTACAAAGCCTGCCAAATACAACAGAATGCAACACAGTTGAAATGAGAACCATGCCAAATGCAACAAAATGCAACAAGGGATATTGTTGCATTGTGCAGGCATGATGTTTGTGAAAGGACTGAGCAATGGTGTTTGCCCTGCTAAATGCAACAGTATGCACATAAGTGTAATGTTTAACTGTTATTATACAGTCTTTTGAATATGATTTAAATTATGATTCTTACCTAATATTACATCATACTTCTCAATACTTTTTCCATAAAAAATATTTTGAAATACCCATTATAAGTTAATCAGATACAATAGAAGCACCCAAACCTATATGAAGTCACTTCACTGCTGAATGCAACAAATTCAGTCAAAAAATGACATCTGAGTTGACTGCCAAATGCAACAGATCACAACAACTATTACCATTTGGTGCATATTGTTACATTTAGCATGGTTAGGGTTAAAGGGAATGCCTGGGATGAGGTGTCGTGGCTGAGCGGTCTACTGGCATCAGACTCAACTTCTGACGGCCGAGTGTGGGTTTGATTTCCGGCCGTGACACCTGTGTCCTTGAGCGAGGCACTTAACCGTAATTGCTTCTCTTAACCCAGATGTATAAATGGGAACCTGAGAGCTCTGTGAGAGGGCTGAGACAGTATTGTGTTGGATTATCCCCTCAGGGCTAATTTAAGCAGCTTGAGGTTATGCTCCCAAGGGAGTTGAGAAAGTTAGGGAATGGTCTAAAAGTATACCTGATGAACAGGGATACTTGTAAAATATCTTGATCTACATACATGTAGTAACAGGTACCTACTAGGATATGTGCGCTACACAGGGATGTGATTAGCCTTGTCCAAGGCTCTTTACGCAAGCACCCCGCTTTGAATTCACCAGGTAGCAACAATACTGGCACGGTACTACAGTACTTGATATACAGTATACCGTGGGGTCGAAGCATGGTTTTTCAACCTCGTACCGAAAAACGAGGCCAAAACAGAGCCTTGTTCCCACTGTAAAAAGATCAGATTGTGGGCGGAGTTGCTTTATGCTAATATTTCCCGAAGGTGTATGCTCATTGGTTAAACACACATCATTACGTCATAAGGAGAGTTTATGATTGGACGATTATCCGCTCAGTACAGGAAATAAATATTCAATATCCGATTCCAGCATACGTGATTAGCGCTGGAATCCCTGCGCAATGATAAAGAAAAACATAAGCTGCCGTTTACAGTGGGAACAAGGCTCTGTTTCGGCTTCGTTTTTTGGTACGAGGTTGAAAAACCATGCTTCGAACCCACGGTATACTGTATATCAAGTACTGCAGTACCGTGCCAGTATTGTTATGCTACCTGGTGAATTCAAAGCGGGGTGCTTGCGTAAAGAGCCTTGGACAAGGCTAGGATGTGATAGGTTGTTATAAAAAAGACCTGAACTGTGACTGCAAAACATGAAAGCTTGCGAGCGCGAAAGCTAACGAACGCCAAGCCTACTTAAAATACAATTATCTTTGTTTTATACTTAATTTTAAAAAAATTTCTAACTAAAATTAATAATTTTATTAATTAAATTGATAATTTTATTAATCAGGAATGTGATTTCTCCATTTGTTTGTTTGTTTTTTAAGCCCTCCCCCCCCAAAAAAAATATATAAAGTTGCCTCTGACGAAGGTCCGGTCTGGATCGAAAGCTAAGGCCATCTCCCCTACTAATTTTATATATATATATAAATACAAATAAAAAATAAAAATAATTTATTTCATTTTTATTTATTATTATTATTATTTTATTTTTTTTCATTTTTTTTTTTTGGGGGGGGGGGGGTTTAAAAAACAAACAAAAAAACGGAGAAAACACATCCCTGAGGCTAGATATAAGCAGTTTTATGACATTAGGCCCAGCCTGGTGAAGTCATTGAATGCTCATCTTGGGAACAACAAATATTCCTAGAGATGAGTGTCTCAGATTTCAAGACGTTCCCTTGAATCTTGACTGAAGCAGACACCTTTGACAGGAGTAATCACTCCCAACGCCAGCTGCTGAATTCACCAGGAAAGCGCTGGTGTTGAATGTAATTTACTTTAATCTCTCCACATTTGTTACTCATCTACCAATGTCGCACTTAAGAACATTTTTTTTTTTCATGCGGAAACATTAAGAGGAGATAATGTGTGGCCAGTGTAAGAAGGGAAAAAAATTGTTTCTCATCATTTACAAGTGGACTACCCAAAATGAAAATGATTCTCTTTTTTTCTCTTCAAATTGAAACAACTGCTCGTTCCAAGCACATGCAGGGCTCGAATTTGACACTGGACCGCAGGCCCGAGGCCAGTGATTTTAGCGCCGGGCCAGTAAACTTATGATCGTACAAGTCCGGCGGTCTTGTGTTTTTGAATAATAACATGTCACTGTATTTTTTAATTAAACTGATCAATGGAGTATTGAAGTAATAATTACCCACAAGAAAAACTTGATAGATCTTCTCTTAGTGCTCAAATGTGAAACTGTGTAGAGTGTTCTTCTCATTTTGATTCCGGTCTTGTAACAATTTTTCTGGTCCAGTAAAAGTTTTGAGCTACAAGCCCTGCAGTCTTGTGGATTTTTCCCCCAAATTCGAGCCCTGACATGTAATATTGTACATGTAATTACCACCCCAAAAATTAGATAAAGGGAAAAGGGAGAAGGAAACAACCCCAAATGCAAAACTTTGTACCGTATAAAAATTGGTCCAGGGTTCGAATACCTCCCGGTGCAATTTTGTTTTCTCACAGTACTCGGGAAAGTACTGAGTATACAGTGCTTAACACACATCAGTGTATGGGTGAAACACAAAACGTATTATTTACCCCTGATGTAATTTTAACATATCCTAACAAAGTAAAAAATGGGAAAGGAAGAAAAAAAGGAAAAAAAAAATCAGCGAAGAGGATTACATGAATAAGTAGATAAGTTGTGCCAAGAGATAAAAATTGTTTACCTCTTGTAGCATGGCTTCAGTTTTGGTCAGCTTGACTGATTCATCAGCCAGCCCCCGTTCCATCTCTTGAATAGCCTCTGACTGGGCCGCCACTTGGTCATTAAGGACGGCTAGCTGGAGCACCAGGGATTCTTTATCACCTTCAAGACGTTGGACCTGATCTGAGGAGGCTGCCGTTGTGGGCCCATTCACCTGTAATTTAAAAACAAAATATTAAATTGTTTTTGTGGGGGTTTTTTTCACTTTTTTTTTTTTAATGCAAGCTCGCCCCATAACAAGGATAAAAGTCACTCTTGGTAATGGCCACGAGAAGAAAATCTTAAAGATGAAATATTTAAGAGGAAATTAACTTGAGGGGGGAGGGGGGGCGGTCGGGTTGGCGTAGTGTTTTTTTTTTTACACATCCATGATTCATATCAAATAGATAGAGATGCTTTTCAACACTGAACTAGCCAGCCAGAACACTTGGAGAGAATTTCCACTTGTCCTCAGGCATTTTACATGCGACTACCGAAAGATCACTGTTAAGGGGGAACGCTGGCTGGTCACAAGAAAATCCAAGAATAACAACACGGATGAGGAATGAAAATAGTTCAGTGTTTGGACCTATCCATGACAGGGCTCGAAATTTACATTGGACCGCAAGCCCAAGGCCAGTGATTTCAGCATCGGGCCAGTAAACTTATAGGCCATGTCACATGGGGTAATTTACAGGCAACCAGTTCCAGGCAATCTCCAAGAAGAAAATCCATTCACATTTCAGCTTTCTCATTATTTTCTTCGGAATTGTGAGTTATGGCTAGAAGAATGTCTCTTGTGCTGCCAAAGTGTTCCTTGTGCATGAAGTGCAACTGGTTGCCTCAAAGTTGCCTGTAAAAGTTGCCTCGTGTGACAAGGCCCTCCGACCGGACAAGTCCAGCAGTCTTGTGGGTTGTTTTTTTTTCAATTGAACAGTTATACCTAAATGTGTAAAATAATTTATTTTTTTCAAGGGTTCAAATGTTGACTTTGAGTCTGATAAACATCTTTCAATTCTGTTGAGTATCAAAGTATACTCACCCATCAGACAACAACATTTATCTTCCCTTAATGCTTGTTAAAAAAAAACTTTTTTTTTTCTCGTTTTGATTTTGGTCCAGTAAAATATCTAACAAGGCTTGAATTTTTGGGAAAAACCCACAAGACCGCAGGGCTTGTAGCTCAAAATATTTACTGGACCAGAGATTTTTGTGTACGAGACCAGAATTGAAATGAGAAGAAAAAATGCCTACACAGGTAAACAACTGAGCTGTCTGAATTTAAAAAAAAAAAAACACTCAGAGAAGATTTAGAAGTATTATGGGTAAGTATTCTTTCAAGAGCCAAAAGCATTATAATTTATCAGACTAAAAAGTCAACATTTGAACCCAAACACAAGACCGCCAGACTTGTCCAGTCAAAAGTTTACTGGCCCGATGCTAAAATCACTGGCCTCGGGTCTGCGGTCCAGTGTCAAATTCGAGCCCTGTCCATGATACAAAGCCATTTGGTCTTGTGGATTTTCTCCCATAATTCAATTCCTGCATTGCACATTATAATAAAAAAAATTAGGAGTCCATCAAAGTCTCACTCAAAGCAACTCATCTATTTAATCATGCCTTTAAAGATCCAATTGGAAGAAACGTCAAATTCTATCCATGTGCCTGTATCTTTACATACCACGCTCACTCTGTACTGGAATTTCTCTGCCTTCCCTGGAGACACGGTGGTCTTTATGAGAGAGAAAGTTTTCCGTCGCCTGATTTGGACTTTTGTAGACGGCACTTGACCCATTATTCCAGTGAGTTTATCAGGTGATTAGATAGACAACCCCTTCCTAATAAACAAGTGGTTTCAGGCTCATTTTCTAACACAAAGCCTCTGATGAAAATGGGGACTGTAAAGACCAGTAAGACCGGAATTTCTCTACACACCTAATCAAATGTTGACAGACAAATTCTGTCACGCTTGCACTGTCGTTACACAACTGTCTGCAGAGTTTCAGAGAGTTGGTGTCTTGTCACCAGCTGCACTCACAGTAAGCCCAGACATTCATGGTCACATTCATGTCAAGTTACATCAACTCCAAGAATTACACAGTCCACAGTCTGGATTCCTGAAACCTGTAAGTGGATTCTGTCCAACTTGAAAATGCTTCCTTTCTCCAAAAGCTTGTGTGAACTTCAAAAAGGCAATATCTTAAGGTTCTGTGCTTAATCGAACAGCATTCAGTGATACAACAAAATTTTGGCTTTGGTTTCGTATTTCAAATAAATCCAGACACTCATGGTCAATTGTCCACCTCATATCCTGGTAACGGAAATCTGTTCATCCCGAGTTCTTCTCCTCGATCCCACAAGAATTCCTTGAAGATAAACTTGGGCTCACGGCTTATGACAGCATCAAAATGACATGGGACACCTTTCAATGTTTGGTTTAAAGATTCCAAGAGAATTTCACAGCCATCGGGTTAACACTGACTTCAACATTGCAGCAATTGTCCTGTCAAGAAATCCAGTCAAATTTGTCCCGTCGTCAAACAAAATGTTAAAAGCCAATCAAACTTTACAAGCTGGAAGATTCAGATTGTCAAAATGAACACCAAGTTGTTTCTCAAAAAAAACAAAATCTTTCTTATCATCCGAATGAAGCCAACATTTTGCAGATAAAATTTTCACCTCCAAGTCTTCATTGAATTCAGCCTTTTTCTTTACAGGTTTTATCTTTCTTTTGAAGTGTCTTGAAGTCAAATCTTTCTTTTGAAGTGTCTTGAAGTCAAATCTTTCTTTTGAAGTGTCTTGAAGTCAAATCTTTCTTCTGAAGTGTCTTGAAGTCAAATCTTTCTTTTGAAGTGTCTTGAAGTCAAATCTTTCTTTTGAAGTGTCTTGAAGTCAAATCTTTCTTTTGAAGTGTCTTGAAGTCAAATCTTTCTTTTGAAGTGTCTTGAAGTCAAATCTTTCTTTTGAAGTGTCTTGAAGTCAAATCTTTCTTTTGAAGTGTCTTGAAGTCACACCTTTCTTTTGAAGTGTCTTGAAGTCAAATCTTTCTTTTGAAGTGTCTTGAAGTCAAATCTTTCTTTTGAAGTGTCTTGAAGTCAAATCTTTCTTTTGAAGTGTCTTGAAGTCAAATCTTTCTTTTGAAGTGTCTTGAAGTCAAATCTTTCTTTTGAAGTGTCTTGAAGTCAAATCTTTCTTTTGAAGTGTTTTGAAGTCAAATCTTTCTTTTGAAGGTCAACTCATCTTCTTAATGTTTCTAGAAGTGACTGAAACATTTCACACATATCATTTGATAATCCACCCAAGTTCAGCTGTTTTCCATGAGAAAATTATCATCCAGCTCTACAAAGCAGAACATCCTATCTCGTCACGCTCAACCTTTTAATTTCCAATTTACGCAAATCAACCAATTATAAAATTCAGGCCTCTAATTAACAGAGGCACCCACAGCAATTGCTGTACTACCCGGTTCTTTTACCTGTGGTGCCCTTTACAAAGTTCCAAAACAAGTTTACATTTTCCACCTGGAAGTGGAAAATTGCCGCACCCTTTCAAAAGCGAAGTCCAAGGCCTGAAAGTTTAAAAGAATTTTGTATGAAGTCGGTCACAAAAAAACTCCCAGAAGAAGTGCACTTTATATCCAGTGTCAACCACCAACCATGGCCTGTTATATATCCGGTTCAAAAAATATCAGTTTATGGTGAAGTTCGAAACTAATTCCAGGGTCTTCTTGCTTGTCAAGTGATAGTCCCAACTGGATGTTGATGGAGGTTGTTGATTTAAGCTCAGCTGAAGTCATTAGTTTCCTTTTACGATTTACACCAATCAAATGACATGTAGCGATGAACTTTTACCCCTTATATCTGGACATTCTTGGATCAATTACAGTAAACTCAACTCCTCACGTCCGCTTAACAACCAGCTGCTGGTGTTAATCCACAGTTTCCGCCGAGTCTTACTAACCCATTACTAATTCATTTTAACGAAAAATATTAATCCTAGTTTTGTGGAATATCCACGCTGTGGACCACGAGGCACCTCTGCAAAACAACGTTCCATCCAAGAAGGCACATGAATTGGGAATGAGACATGAATCAGCACATTATTACTCATACTCTACCCGGTTGCTCTCTCAAGGAGCCCAAATTGTTCCCCTAACCACCCCCCCCCCTCTCCTAACTCCTCACCATGTTGATGATTGTCTTAGATGAAACAAGATTTGGGCTATGGAAATAGCAGGATTGGGCTCGTTTCGCTGCAGTGTTTGTAATGAAAGGTAATGAGATCTTTCCTACCAACGCTGCATTGTGGTTTGCAGGTTACTAGGCCAGGAACAATTTCTTCTCAAGACAGAAGAAAATAAAAAAAGGTTTCTCTTTCTCTCCATGAGCATTTTTTTAAACTCAAACTCCACACATTTTTAGTGGAAAATTTCTTCTTTTTTGACAGAAGGTCGGGCCTGGCATTTCATTGTTGAGAGGGCAAGGCCATTTTCATTTTGCAAAGGGCACTTCCATTGGAAAATCTTAGTCTTTAGGAAACTTTGGAAGGGGCACCAAGGCCAAGACCAGGGACACCAGAGGCCATGACCTCAGTAACCTCTGTGTAGTTCTAGGCCTTGAAGGTATTTCAAACTTTGAGATTTATAGATAGTTCCCAATAGACGCCATCTTTACATGCAAACTGCATTTTGGCTTACAGGCATGTCAAGCGCTCAAATTATTAACGCAGCCGCGCAGTTTACTAACCAATCCTGCAATGAGTTTTGTGAAATGTGCACGTGCTGCACGCCGTTCTCGCGCAAAACGCATGACTGTGTGTTCCAAATTGCATGTAAAGATGGCCGATTTACGTCATATTGCAACCTATCTATACAGAAACTTATTCAGGCTTGGAATTACAAGAAGGCCACAAAGCCATGGCTTCTACTGCTCCTGGGCCCAATTTCATAGCGCTGCTAAACGGTTAGCAAATTTTTGTGCTAACTAAAGCAGAAAAATTTGCTTAAGCGTAAGCGTAATTCACAGGTTTGCAAGAAAATTAGGCAGTCATCTTGCGCGTTCACCATGGATTTGCATTGTTACGTCATTCATTTTTATCCAGAATGTTAGCATGCCTTTTCATGTGCTTACGGTTAGCAGTGCTATGAAATGGAAATCGCACAGTAAGCACAATATCGGCCGTTAAGCAGCTCTATGAAATTGGGCCCTGGTCTTGAACTTGGTTCCCCTTCATAAAGTTCCCACAGACTTCAAAGTCTTTCCACGGAAATGCCTTTTGCAAAATGAAAATGGCCTTGCCCTCTCAAAGGTGAAAATCCAGGCCTGCTTCTTCTCAAAGGAATTTCTCAAAGGCTTTAAATTACAAGAAAAGGAAGGTGCCAGCTTTTAAGATTCTACAGAGTTCTCAGATGGGGAGAACTTCCTAAATCTTGAAAGGAAATGACACGTCTTTGTCCTTCATTCCTCTTCAAATTATTCTCAAAACTGCAATGAAAGTGTCCTCTGTTCATGGAAACGCTGCTTTGCCTGAACAAGTTTGAAATTACTTGCAGTTTAAAAATTTTGCAAGAAATGTGAAAGCAACACGATCGAGCTCTGGCATAACCAACTGGGGTAAAGGACAGGCTATTTAAAGCATCTTCTTATCTACCAAATTAGAATAAAAAAGCTGAAAAAGTGCTTCAACTGAAATGTCCAGTTTCTCAGATAAACAAAGATTCACCATTTGTCCTCCTAAAGAACTGTGAAAAGAAACATATCGAGTTCTCTATTTTCCAACTGGCCTTGGGTACAGGGCCTCAAATCTTTAACAAATTCTAATGAAAGTGTCAAATTTTTATCTATAATTTTGAAACTCCAAGTGCCAAGGAAGTATTTAAGTTCTTTGTGAACTAATCTAGACAGCAAGGTAGATATACACATGGTGTTACTGCAAACTGAATACATCTTAATCTTAGCCTATTTTTTTAGGTGTTCGTGCAGTACGTGCACGAACACCTCTTGCTATTGTTCTGGGGGGGGGTTTCTTCTCCATCTTCTTCTTCTTGTTCTTGTTCTTGTTCTTGTTCTTCTTCTTCTTCTTCTTCTTCTTCTTCCACGGAACTCTTCTCGGCAGCACAACTCAAGCTTGCAACTGAATTGAACCTTGAAACTCATCAGACATATGAACCTTAAAATGAAGACGGCACAGTTTTCATTATGTATACTTCAGCTTCTTCAAGTAATATGAGAGAAGAAACGACTCTCCTTCTCCCGTTTCCACCTGGCCTAAGGGACAGGATGTCACAGTCGGTGACATTAAATCACACCAGCTGTCCTGCAGTGTGTGAGTAACCATTAAGATGACGGTACGCCGTATGACCCCAATCAGCGTACAGTATCTGTGTTTGTATCGACAAGTCAATCCACACGCCCTGACGGTCTAGATCTGTGACCACATGGGGGGTGTCTGGCTGCGGGTAAGAGGGGGGATCCCGAGGGTGAAGTCAGGGTAAACTTGTGGATTAAATATCCAAGCTTTAACTGGTACGAGGAGTACGAGGAGAGTAGGTTTCAGGAACAGTTGGGAGGGAGGGAAAGGCGGGTTTAAAAACAAATCAGGCCTCCACCAGGCACTAATGTCTAATTCAGTACGTAGACGTTAGAGGGTAACCTGAAAGACGGGTCAGAGGAAATATCAGTACAGCAAAGGAAGGGGAGATTTCGGGTAACACCGTGTAACCTGATTAATGACATGGTGTAAAGAGTACAGTCTGCAAGTATCCACAAGAGGTAGTCTAAAATCAAACTGCTTTGACTGAAAAGTTTGCAACCCCCTTAAAAGGTGATCCCTCTGTTGCCGCTTCCCAGGGTGTATATAGTAAACTTGGGTGTGATCCCTGGCTATGTACGGCAGTAACAGGTTGATTGGCTTCTGACTGGCACCCCCAACAACAGAACAAAGATATTGAGAAAATTGGGAGACCGCCAACATAGACAGCTCAGTTGGCAGAATGCCAGCCCGTTAATCCGGACGTCGCACGATCCAAGTCCAGCTCTAGTAAATTTTTCTTTTTTCGACCCCAAGTTAAAATCAAATTGTGTGCACAATGGTTGCCATGGTCTCATTCTGCAGCGACGGTGTTCTTAAAACCCCACATGCCTCCTAGAAATTGTCTAGAACGGCAGGGGCCGGTTTCACAAAGCACTAGGATTCATCTGAAGATGAGTTGTCAGTATTACCATAGTTGTATTGTGACATCACACTTTGCTTAGCAATTAAGATGGATTTGCAGTTAAGATCGATCTTAGCTCTTTGTGAACGTCGAGCCCAGGAGTCGTTACAACTTAGGAAATTACACCGTGCTGCAGTTTATAAAATGGGCTGGCAAGCAGGTATTGCCTTTACTGTTGGGCAATTCCATCACCAATTTTAAAGTTTGAAAAAATGAAATGTACTGACTAGCCCTAAGTAGGACTCTTCCTCTGTGCTGTACACAGATACCAAATTCTAGATACGAGGGTCCATTTCCAGGAGGGAGATTTTCAGAGCTCCATAAAACAAATATCCCTGGCGAAGCTACTAATCTTCACTGGATTAACATTCCATGGCTGCATCCATTTTTTGGAGGGTGTACTATTTACTTGAAAGTCCAGGGCTAATATATATATGGACGAGGATCGCCAGTGAAGTATGACCAATTATACCAGTCAAATCTAATCTACTCAGATAAAGCACACTAGGAGCAATTTACCTTCGAAATTACTTATTGATGTCCTTAATTTCCTCCAAATTACCAGCTGATTAAGAACTCTTGTTCGTCCTTGGCAGGAAAGACCAAGCACTGCCATGGATACCACCATCATGCATGACTAACTTTTATAGGCCTAAGTGAATGTTATTTGCACTTTTTGTGGTAGTTGGGTCAACAGAGGGCGACAAACTAAAAGACAATGGGCCTGGAAATATACACTGAAAAGGACCCCAACAACTATTATTTCCATTTGTGAAGTATAATTGTTTTGGTTTTTTGACTTGAATTTTATAGAGGTGCTTCTGATTGTTTAAGTGCAGAATTCCTTCAAATGGCTATAAAGTTTATGATTATTGTTTACTGTAATGACACTTGTTTCCTTTTAAAAGCAAGGCACTTAACCATTATTGCTTCGTCCTTCGGATGGGACGTAAAAGCCGTAGGTCCTGTGTGCTGTGTAATGCACGTAAAACCCAATTACACTTATCGCTAAGAGAAGGGTTCGCCCTGATGCTTCTGGTAGAGGCTGCTGAATGCGCAGCAGCACCTTGTAAACCATTGAAGGTGCTATATAAATGGGTCTTAAAATTCAAAACAAACTCTGCTTAGGGGTCCTTCAGAATAGTCAGTGTTAAACAATTTCGAAAAGTATATAAATTACCAAATGAAAAAGAAGAAAAAGATTGGCCAAGATTGTCAATTCAATTCAATTCAATTCCTGATTAAACTACAAAGTTGTTTGTTTATGCCTGAAAAAAACATTGAAAACTACTGATGTTGGTGACCTTTGGTCTAAAATATCTGGTTCATTTGAGGCATTACTTTGGTCTTCAGTGTTGGATTATATATGAAGCCATACAATATTTAAAAATCGAAATTTGGGTAGGGCGGGTGGGTCAAAACAACTTCCAAAACAAAACACGAAATTTTTTAACATTGACTATTCTGAATGGCCACTTATATCCCGTTGAAAAACTAATAATTAGCACTTTGATATGCCCCTACGGGTTTGATAAAGTGCCGTCTGGCTGTGTGGTTAAGAACCTAGTAATGCTACTATATTTTTTATTTAATACAAACCTGACAAGAGTTTCCCTGCAGCCACCGTGTCAACACCCGTCTCGTGGTCTCCGGGATTCCTTCTCTGGAGATGCCCGCCTCTCCTCGATCTTGAGCCATCTCCACCGACTGCTTGAGATCGTCCGCCAGCTGGGAGATTCCAAAATGGTTGACGGAGAGCGAGGATGTAGAGGAGAAGTTGGCGTTGTGAGAGTCCATGGTCCCGTTGTGAAAACTCGAGACTTCAGACGACTGGTACCGTGTTCCTGGGGAATTAGGAAAATGTTGACAAGTTTATTCTCCTGTTTCCCTAAGACAGCTCTCCTCAGATTCTTAACACTCAATGACACTATCGCTCACTTATTGAGTAACAGTTTTTAATTAAAAAGTCGGTACCCCGCCTTTTTTTTTCTTCCAAAAATCTTTAAAAAATCCAAGTTCTACAACTGCACCTAGCCAAATAGCATGCCAAATGTCTTATCACTATCCGGGGCTTGTTTTTCACTGACACAATCCAACAATGACCCCGCTCTCCAGGAATTCCCATAGGATTTGTACAGCAATTACTCAGCCTTGCTAAGTTGTGTAAACAAAGGGTGTTATTCAAAGAAATGGTTGATTGAGCGAAAAGAGACATGTGGGCTCATCTTAAAATACAATTTTGCTTGAATGGATTTTATTTAGTCAAAAGGGTCTACATGTATATCTAATGCTTTGGGTGATTGAAAAGTGATTGGGTGATTTAAAAGTGATTTGGTTCTTCACAGAAATGTATTATACGCTAAAATCAAACTGTTACTCAACAAGTAAGGCAGGGTGAAATGGTGTGATTTATTTTTGATGGTGTCACGAAGAGTTTTAAAGTACTGAAGTAGGTCCAGAGCTTGAATTTTACACTGGACTGCAGGTCCCAGACCAGTGATTTTTACTATTGGGCAAGTAAAGTCAAGACCTGACTAGTCCGGCGGTCTTGTGTTTTTTCAACTGAAAAACAATACCTCACTGTGTAATAAACACAAACAAATAATGTTCAAAAGTAAACAAATTGGATGTGATAAATACCTTTAAATTCTGTCGAGTAGCGAAGTTTACTTTGTAGGAAAGACAAATGAGATCAATCTTCTCATATGTGTCTCAGTGCTTGCTCATTTAAAAGCAGTTGAATGCATGATAAACGGAGAGTCTGCAAGTTCTGTTCTCATATTGATCCTGCCGTCGATTTCATCAAACTCTTCCTAACTTAGGATTAATCTTAGGACTTGGGACGAGTCCCAGCCTTGCACTGTAACATGCAAACCTTAGGATTAATCCTAAGTTAGGACTAGTTGCTCGTCCTAACTCGAGATAGGATTAATCCTAGCGTTTCGTGAAATCGGCTGCAGGTCTTGTACAAGAATGTCTAGTCCAGTAAGTATTTTGTGCTGGAAGCCCCATGGTCTTGTGGATTTTTCCCCTAATTCAAGCCCTGATAAAGTCTTTCAAGTTCATCCAAAGCATGCTACACCTCAAAAATGAAACGATAACAACAACACATTTTTTTTTTCTTGAGATGTTTCCATTTTATCTTACGTTTTATCTTAGATTGATGCATGTACATCAGGGCTTGAAATTGACACTGGACAGCAGGCCCGAGGCCAGCAATTTTAGCATCGGGCCAGTAAAGTCATGACTGGACAAGTTTGGGGTCTTGTGTTTTTTGTTCACATGTTTACTTTCTCTCTGATAAGTATCTTTCAACTCTGTAAGAGTACTGAAGAATTGAATACAAGTTACTAAAAAAATCTTTTCTTAGTGCTTAGTTCAAATTAAAACAGTTCAAATGTTAAATTGAGTAGGCATTTTAAATAGATTTTTTTTTTCAATCCTGGTCCTGTAGAAAAAATTCTGGTCCAGTGAACTTTTTTAAGCTTCAAGCCAAGCAGTCTTGTGGATTTTTACCCCATTATCGAGCCCTGCACACTGGTGAGCGAGTAAATTGTTATTTGAAGGCAGTGTTGATTTTGTCTTCGTTTATCTCAACCCCAAAGGTTATTCCCAGGAGCGGTCTGCAAATACATCGACATATTCCACTCTTAAAATAATACCCCCAAAACATTCTGAAGACAAGTGTGTGTGTGTGACATATCTGAAGAACAGCTCATCAATACATCTTAAAGGTAGGGCCACAGATCGGTTAATACTCCAACAAATTTTGACCATAAAAACTTACTTGGTGAGAAGCACTGCAGCTGTTGATAGTATAAACTATCAGAAAGGATTTACTTCAAAGTAATTTGGTTTGGATAAATTTTCATCCCAAATGAGTTATTTCTCAGATTTGTAAGGGCTGGTGCCTGTTCGCGAATGATGTGGACCAGAGATGCCGTTGGTACCCGCTGTAACCTTACTTAACATGGATCGATTCGACATCCTTGTGAAAATAACGTGACATTTTTTTCTCGGCAAGCAGATACCGTACTCAGCTGAAACTTTGACATGTGATTTTTATTGTATCTTTCTTTATCATTTAGCAAAAGTACAAATCAGCAATACATTGACAAAAACCAATGACTCTACCTTTAAGTTTAAGAGAACATCTGAGCACCTTACATCTATTTACAGAAACAACAACAAGACTCTCCGATTTCCTCGAGGGACTTATCCATGTGCTTATGTCGTACAGTGTGTGCCCGCTCCATCGCAGAGAAGAGCATTTGGCCGCCACAATTAATAATCGTAACACATGAAAATTTTATCAAATAAATTGATTATTCCAAGTTCATCCTCTCGAGGGTTTGAATATTTCACTGAAGGACTTTCCTGGACTGATGTCATCGCAAGTTTGTTATAATATAATAGAGCAGATGGAATCTTGGCGGTCAAGTTTGACGCAACCAAAACAACTCTAATCAAATCAATTGATTACTCTAAAAATCTTATTGTTCGTTTCTCCTTGAAGTTCTCTCTCGAAATGTTGTCATCAGGAGTTTGTTATAATGTAGCCGACGGAATCTTGGTCACACTGACGGCCAAGTTTGACGTAATCAAAACAGTTTTAACCTAATCAATGGATCACTTTAAAAAGTCTTGTTATTATGTTCCGTCAAACATGTTAAAGGCACATACATGTCAAACACACAATGTGTATTCTACTACATTCACTTGGTTTTTGAAGAATGCATTCATTCCCATCCACTAGTATTCAAGAAACAAACCTGAAAACCAATAATTGAAATTAATTTGTGGGGTTGTTTTCAAGGTTTTTTTCACAGGGTGGGGGGGGGGGATATAATTCTTAATCCTGTAAGCCGTCTTTAAGAGGCAGTTGACAACTTCCTTGAAGGACTTACCTGCAATAATGTCATCCATCTGCTCCAGTGCTGCTGCCAGCATCTGAGTGGCATCAGCGGCCAGGTTGGACGAAGTCGTCATCTTGTTATCGGATAAAAAAATGCTCTCAGCTTATTAGAAACCAAAATCTCAAGTTTTGTTGCGTCACTGAAGGTCTTTGGAGTCCCAGTAGGGTGATCTGTCTGGGAGGTAATTGAGAGACAAGTAGAGGCTATGAATCGTACAATTGGGACCAATTTATATTAGGTTGTTATGTGGTTTGTAAACGATGGCCCTCCAATTAGGCAAATTAGAGATGATGTAGAGGCATCATTAGAAAATTAACTTTAATGACTTAAGAACAAGCTCACATACATGTAGGAGAAACAATAATTCACACGTCATAAAAAAATCACCAGGTCCCAATTTCATAGAGCATAAAAGGGGCCAAGCACAATAAAAAAATATGCTCACCAGAATAAGGTTACCAGCTAAAATATCATGTCATATGTACAATATGTGACTGGTGTCCTGCTTTTTGTTTTGCTTAGCAGAAAAGTTTTAAGCGATAGTTTCTGTTTAAGCAATGAAATTGGGCACTGGACGCAGTTTCATAAAACTGTTCAGAACAAAAAAATACTTAGAACAGAAAAACCTTGCTTAGCAGAAATTGGCCACCGGCCAAAATATCATGTGATGTGTATTATTTGTGACTGGTTCCCTTCAAATTATTGCTTAAATTCGGCCATGAAGTATCAGAAATTTGATTTTATGTTTGTGGTTGAAGATAATTAGTTATACAATATTCAGAAAACCTGATCGTTATTTAACTGTGGAAATAACATGAGTCATCTTAATTGTCCAGACGAAAAAAAAAACCATTAACCCGAAACAACACAAACCTAGACTCGATATAACAAAGCACTAGGAATCATCTGATGATGAGTTGTCAGAATCACCATAGTGATTTGTATTGTGACATCACACTTTGCTTAGCAATTCAGATTGATTCGCAGTTAAGATCAATCTTTGCTAGCTTTGTGAAATCGAGCCCAGGATTATGATTCGAGCGAGCTGTCTCAAGGAAAGAATTATATTCAGGCTTTAGAACCTTTTACCTATAAGCTCTACAATTCTACATAATCAGAGATGTGATAGGCTGTTGAAAAAAAAAACTGAACTGTGAGCGCAAAGCGCGAGGGCTTGCGAAGGCGAAACTTGCGAGCTCGAAGCCTACTTATATACATGTACATTTATCTTTTGTTTTAAAAGCCATAATATGCACTCTGGGGCATTCTATTTGGTTTTATCTTCATGTTTATTAAAAAATATATACAAGTTGGGGGGGGGGTTAAAAAAAAAAAGGATTTCCGGAAAAAAAACGGAGAAATCACATCCCTGCATAATGTTGTGCCGTCCCTTTAAGCTGTCAGGGCAGCTGCGGACTCAAGCCGTGCTCTCACATTCCACACCGTCACTCATTCCACATTTTAACCGTACAGTACACCTTCTCTTCACATCAAAAAAACATTCCAGACACATATGCGCGCTACACAAATTATGTTCGCGTCGTTTGTAGGGTACATGTGTAGAGTTATAATTTACGCTTCTCAAATTGAATAACGAGGATGTAACATGTTGTCAAAGTGCCGCGTCCGTAACGGTAGACGCTCATGGCATGTGTGCGCTATTGACAGATTGAGTTCCAGTTAAAAAATAGTTTGTTGGGATGGATTGATCAAAGATTGGGTAATGCTTAACACAGCATTTTGTTTTAACACAGTATTTTGTTCCTGGTGTCAACATTGTCTGTGCTCCAGGGTTTGTATCAAGACAATGTCAAAATCTCACATAGGCCTGGAATTTCATCTTCAAGAGGGAAAGCCATTTTCATTTTCCAAAGGGCACTTCCATTGGAAATTCTTAAAGTCCATTGGAAACTTTTGAAGGGGCACCAAGGCCAATACTATGGCAACAGTGGCCAGCCATGGCCTCCGTGTTATATAGACCTTTCCATTGTTGATAAACAAACAGCGCTGGTTGGCATGGGCCGCCGAATGTTAGTAAAACATTCAATCGTGTTAACAGATATTTAAACCAAATTCAACATTTTCGGCAAGCTTCTAATTAAATAAAATACCTCCCATGATCGGTTGCTTTGTTTCCAATAATTTCAACACTATTTTTGAATATTTGTGTAACGTTGTTACAAACTGTAGCTATCTGTTTTTGTTTTGCATTTGATGGCTTTCCATAGTTTTCCAGCCTGGGTTGGCAAAAACTTGGGCTGTGACGTTGCAAAAGAAAGGTCTATTCCAAGCCTGACCACAGTCTTTGTTGTGTTCCCTACTGCAATAGTTATCATGAATACTAATCCATATTGTACAAAAGAGGCACCAGACTATTTTGGTGCATCCTAGCCTCAGTTTGAATACATTGATTTGAATGGATGAAAAACAAGATGAAGGTAACAGTGAGAAACATTCTTGTCAGAGCCGCCAACATTTGCATCTTGCCATTAGGGAGATTTTCCACAACAATCAGGGAGAGGTATTTAGAATTACATTCAACATAATAGAGAAAGAGTTTCCATAATCAGGGAGATATTCAG
Source organism: Pisaster brevispinus (assembly GCA_023634235.1). Classification (NCBI taxonomy): domain Eukaryota; kingdom Metazoa; phylum Echinodermata; class Asteroidea; order Forcipulatida; family Asteriidae; genus Pisaster; species Pisaster brevispinus. The sequence goes on from JAMKCF010000018.1 coordinate 3,305,264, forward strand.
ATTTGTTCATCAGAACATGGGAAGGCTGGTATGTTTTTAGGGAACTTTCTGCAGAATCACGGAGAGTTGGCAGCACTGTCTCATGTATGTAGTCAGCATGAAACATCAACAAAACACAAGCCCAACCTGAAGTACATGTAAACAGTTCCTCGTACACAGGTACAAATGCAGGGCGTGATTATCTGCAAAGATGAGTTGTCAATATCACCATAGTGATTCGTATTGTGACATCACACTTTACTTGGCAATTAAGATTGCTACACAGTTTAAGATCAATATGTACCTCTTTGTGAAATCAGGCCCCAGGGGCTTGGAATGTACACTGGCTGCAGGCCCCAGGCCAGTGATTTTAAGCGTCAGTTGAGCCAGTAAACACAATCCGGTGGTCTTATGTGCCCCGGTTTTTCTCCCCAGTAGAAAATTACTATTCCCTTAAGCCCAGTTTATAGGCTACTTTAGGCGAGAGCGAAATGCGAAGGGAATTACGTGACGCAAACAACCAAGTACGTGATGTTTTCCCGATTGTGATGCGGGGAAATTCGCTTTGCTTTCGCAATTTGCATTAAGTACACTCAGGCTTTATACAATGTTATACAAATGTACATAGACCCTTTACCAGGGTTCTTCCCAGGTTTTTTCAAAACTGTGGGGCATTCTGGACCCAACTTTTGGCAGTTTGGCCAAAGCACACACTGAGTTGAAATGAGGTACTCAGAATGTTTTTTCACTTGGTGTTTTTCTTTAGTTTCAAAGGCCTTACTGTACAATATGGCTGGTTTAATCTTCACTTTTTTGTGTGAAGTTGATCTGAGGTAAAAAAAGGTGGGGTGGTGCCGGGGTGGTGGTTCCATTTTGGGGGTTTTTAGGGGGGGAGGGGTTGGGTGTCAGCCGCAATTCGCGTGTATCGGCCTGCAAATTGGCATACTGGCCCAATACGCTATTGTAGCTTGTGTATTGGGGGAGAATCTCACTTCACTTCAGAAAAAAAATGCCCTGCCCTTTAAAGAATGGAGTATCGAGTGGCATGCGTGTACTGTTTGTTAATGTATAAAACACAAATCTACGTTACAAGTACTATTATCTGTGCTCAATGTCATGGGGCTGTTAAGGCACAAATAGTAGCCAATCACAAACTGACAAACAAGTTGCACTTTACACCAACTTGAGATTACCAGCCAAAAATACCTTGACACATGTTCCATCTGTCCCATGGTCACTGGTATCCTGCTCATGACTTGCTTAGCAAAAAAGTGTGAAAGCAATATTTGATTCTTTTAAAAGCAGCTCACAAAATTGGACCCTGGCCTGCATACTTCACAAGTCTATAAATCTGATATGTAGTCAGAATTAATATTACATACAAATGCAAAAATAAGTAGTTTATCAGTTTACATGCATTGTATGCTAAGGCTAATACAAACCTAAAAACATAATTAAGTTGACTCGTTCAAATTTCATCTTCAGCTGACTGACTGCAGAATCGCTGAAGCACGGCGATTTTAATCCATCATAGCTGAATGCACACCATCGCTGATGGTTTGTACATAAATAATGAACAGCTAGCTAAACAAGACCCACATTTAGGGGTTTCCAACAAGGCTAAATTATACCAGTGACTTGTTCATGGCTAGCATTTTCACTTTCTCAATTTAATTAACGTCATTGTGGGGAGTTGCCTTTACAATAAGGGTTCATAAATTAACATAAACAACTGTATTACACATTTTTATTTTTTAAAATGTTATTGAACCAAAACATCTACACAAACAGCACAGCACATGTTACCCCACCCCCCCTAGAAAGAAATAGTAAATAAAAAATAAAAAAGCCAAACCAAGTAAACATACTGTACATTACAATAAGAGAACTATAAATCTACAAGAATGCCAGCATTATCAGATAGTGAAGAGAAAAATATAAAATTCCAACATTTTGCAAAGGCTTTATTTATTTTTTATTTTTTTTCTTATTTACCAAGTAGCATTTACGGCGAAACATCCTTTTCAATAAACCATTTTTGAATTTAAATTGAATTTGAGAGAAAAGATGTGCAGGCCTGATGCTTGGTTCTTGAAAGAGAAAGGGCAGCAAGGTATTTTATCCTTCGTTAAGGGCACCATTATGAGGACATTTTTTCATTTCTATTGGAACATTTCAAGGCCCACCCAAGCAAAGACCTGGGCCAATTTCATAAAGCCTGTAAGCACAAAAACCTGCTAAGCACAGAAAAATATTGCTGAGCAGAAACAGGTTACCAGCCAACATTCCATAAGGTTTACATTGTTGCCACTGGTACCCCGCTCATTTCTTGCTAAGTAAAGAAATGTGCCAAGCAGAATTTTCTGCTTGACAGCTTTGTGAAATTGGGCCCAGGGGCATGGAGGCAATTGCCTCCGCTCCGCTGCCTGCATAAGGCATCAGGCCAGGGCCCCAATTTCTTAGAGCTGCTTTTAAAGCAGAAATTATAACTTAACAATTGTCTGCTAAGCAGAAAGGAGCAGGATACCAGTCACAAATTGTACATGTGACACGGTAGTTTGGCTGGTAACCTTAATCTGGTAAGCATAATTTGGTTGTGCTTAGCTACTTTTTGTGCTTAAGCAGCTCTATGAAATTGGGCCCAGGTTGTGAACAACTCTCCACGGCCAGGTTCAATCAGAATTCTGTCAAGGAAACATGTGTAACATAGCCGTAGTATGTGTGACATTATTTTCCTTCTTTTTTTTCTCATTAAAAACAAACGTTTGTTTTGACACTGTTTGACAACAATCATAAATGTCCTTGTGGAATATTCCAATATTCAGGTCAATCATTTTAATTTAATTGACAGACTAATTGTAAGTACTATAATTTTTAGCGTTTGGCTATTTTGCGTGTTTTATCAATAAATTACATATGAAAAACCATGCAGTATGTTGGCTATAGTTGATCCTTTTGAAAATGCCATGGAATAGGATTTCCTGTAAGGATGGGGTAAATTGATAATTTTTGAGAGAGCTGTAGCCTCAATTACCGGTTTTGCTGATTCAGCTACATGTACACATGCTTCCCAAGGGGGCTTAATAGATTTCACGGAGCAGACAGACTACAGATGGCATTGGCATTCATTTCACAGTCCATTATTTGCTTTTGTGCCCAACCAACATTTTAAAAAACCACAGACAGGACCCAAGGTCGTGCAGAGGTTGTATTGTATCATTAAATTCTAGACATTAAATTCTCAATACTTTACTGTTGATGTGTACTTTGCGGTGTGTGTTTACATCCATGAACTTTCTGAGAAAGCCTACAACCTTTGTGTGGAGGTACTGTTGTCGTACGGCATTGAAACGCCTTCGGAAAACGGTTGATTTAAGAGTTTTAAGGCTTCAGATTGTTTCTTGGATTTGTCCTCTCTGCGCTACTTGATCGTATGGACCATAGTGTGTAGCTGGTGTAAATATACACACCATTGCAGCTGGCATCAGCGCTGTTACAATGGGCAGAATTAAATGTCTGTAACTGTACCTTTTAGTATGTTTGTACATGAATGAATGTGAATAAAATCAAGCCAAGCACAAAAAATTTGTGAATCAGTGAAAAGGTGACGACAAAGACATTTTCATACGTTGCTTCTGTGCTGTTGTTTTTTTTAAGGGAAGGTATACGCTTTGGTAATCACTCTTAAAATTATACCTACAGTAGCAGAGTCCTTCTTCATGGCTAGAGGATTTAAATGTTTTCTTCCAAAAACCAATGACAGGCACGATGCTTTGTTTTGTGAAAGGGTAACAGCACCATGGCATTCTCTACTTATTTAAGGGCACCTCTCTAAGGAAACTGTAAATTTCTATTGGAACATTTCAAGGGGCACTAAGGCAAAGAACAGAGGCAACAGGGGCAATTGCCTCTGTGAAGTACCAGGCCTGCAACTATGAATCATACTTTAAAACCAAGGTATCTTTACGTTAGTTTTTGTTTCTGGATGTCCCTTGTCAAACTCACTCCTCAAGGTCTGAAGACTAGCAATGTTCAGAATACAGCTTCCTTTAAAGCTGTCATCACAATGGGTGACAACAGCTACACAGGTTTGTTGGAAAAATAAAGCCTGCATGAGCAGCCAGCTTTTATTACTTTTTTTAAATCCACAATGAATCACAACTGTCGGTTTTCAAAAGGTAGTTCATGATAACATCACTCAGCATTTTATGAAGTCGCAATTGGATTCCGAATCAGCGGCCACCCTTGACAAGCAACGCTGGGTGTGGAGTGTGTTTTCAATGAGTTTGTACCCCAATGTCACGCCCTTACAAACTGCACAATGTAAAGAACTCATTGCTTTGTAGTTGAGGGTTAATACTACTTACTAGGTTATCCTTCAAATTTTTTGGGGGGTATGACCTCTGTCTGGTAAGAGCTCACTGTAAATTGTACTATCAATCGGTAACCAAGACAACATTCTGTTTCCACTCAGGATTTCACCAATACTTTCTTTTAGTACAACAAATTAAAAATGGAGTTCTATATATCATTTCAGGCAACCTGAATAGGCTGGTCGTCAAAATAGTCTACATACTGTTTGGATTCTCAAACATTGTATGCAAATTTGGGGGTCAAAAAAAAAACAGAAAAGAAAGGAAACAGTCTAGCAACTCTAGAGCACAGTAGTTTTTAATAGGACTAATTTAGTGGGACTAACATTGTGACTTTTTACAATCTATCCAGATCGTCACTCTAGCAAAATCCCAAAACCCTCGTATATTCCCAAAATGGTGGTGTTGGTGTTGGTGACTCTGATTGTAGTAGTAGTGGGTATTCGCCGTTTTTTTGACCACGTGAGGGCGTATGTGGATAAATTTCACATGATGAAAAACAAGTAAACAAACAGGGTTTTTTCACTTTTTTATCGCTATTTTTTTATGTATTTCTTCATTGGTGCAAGAAAACTACAAATAGGCAATTATAATAAGCTAAAACTGCTATTGTGATGCAAGACATTCCCTGATGACAGCGCCCTCATGCGGTCAAAATATGGTCAATTATCCTTTTCGCAGCGCACTTAAACGCGCTTTTCCTGTCTGCCATTTTGGAAGTCAAAATGTAGCAAAGAAATTGCCTCTAAAAATGGTGGAAATAGTAAACGCAAATTGTGCCTAGATGTGTTCTGCCTCATGCAAGGGGTCAGTGAGATGCCTGATCCAACATAAACACATAATCAGTATAGTCCTCAATCCATCAGAATCTAAAACAAAGCATGCAGTTTGGATTTGAATGGGTTGGAGGAGGTCAGGGCTGAACAAAATATTAAACTTACCAACAAGTCCCATTCGTGCTAGACCACTGTAGATATTGCTTTAATTTGCAATAAAATACTACAAAGACGCACCCGCATTGAATACATTTCTTTGTTGGAGGAAGTCAATTATGCGTTTATCAATGATCATGCCAATATGCCGCCTAAATCCATCATAAAGTATTTCGGTTTCATTCCACAAAACACTACCATTACTGTACTAGAGCTGTTTCTCTTCAGCTCCATGCAGTTTTGTTTCTTCCAAATTTAGATTTCTAATTTTGAGCCCTATAGATGAGAAAAAATTCCTCTATGACGCCTGCCGACAGATGGCCCCTCAAATATTGCCACTCAGCCTAGGGGTAGAAATGATTTCTCTTCAGTTTTGAGGGTGTAAATTACAACCGTTAAAGGGACGGTAACATTGTTGTATTTTAATGAGTTCCCATTCCATAGTGATGAAATTCCATGAAACACAAAATACATGTAGGCCTACAGTTTATTCTTTACCAGGTTGACAAATTTGTGTAAAAAAACCTACTTTTCTCACGTAATAAGGGAGTACTTTTGTTTAATAGATGTTAATTTGCATAAAGAATTTAGTTTGTTTTAACCCTTACACCAATGTGTTTTTGCACTGTAGTACTTTCCCAAGTTCTGTGAAAAAAAAATCCACCAGCAAATCACTCGAGTGGGATTCGAACCCACGCCTTTTAATTTCTAGAGAAGATGTCTTGCCATTAGAACACTGAGAGTTATTGTCTTACAAGGTATAAGTCTAGAATAGATTTTGCCTATTGAAATATAATTCAGGGGAATTTTAAACAAAAACCATAACAACCTCGGTCATTAGCGTTGCAAATTTGTTTTCCTTACTTTTTCTGGATAATTATGGCGTTAACATAGCACATCTTCCAAATCAAAGATTAAATCAACACCTCGTTCTAAATCTAAATCAAGTGAGCTTATAACTTCAAAACTGAGTTTTTACCAACCCCTTTAAAGTACTGATTTTAATAACCAACTCCCACAAAGTAAATTCAATAATTGCTCAGTAATTTTCCAGAGAGGTCAACTCCTGGGACATACGAGTCATTTTAGAAGCGCGTCAGTTTTGAAGCCCACGTGTTGACAGATGTCTGCATCTCGTACAACTCTTGTCAAGATTAATTGTGAGATTTTTCCTTGCAGCGGCTACAAAAAGAGGAAGTGATTTTAAGGTACCTTTTTTGGATGGTGTTATTTTTTGTAAGCCTTTGTTTCAAGGAAATAACAGGCAATTGACAGGAAGGTGTGGAATGCTGATTAGTCCTGTGCCAGATGTTATTATTTTTGTGTTCAGTTACGAACTGGAGTAACGTGACTGGTTTTTTAGCAAGTGGGATGACTAGGTGTCTTTCTGCATGTTTGGACCCTGTTGTTAATTTGGGCAGTTTAAGACCTCCTCCCCATAGTCTCCAGACACCATGTCAGGCCTTGAATTCGCTCTTGAAAGGGCGCGGCAATTTTCCTCTGGTAAGGGGCACTCTATGAGGAAATTATGAACTTGCACTGGAACTTTGCATTGGAACTTTGCAAAGGGTACCACAGCAAAAGCACAGGGCAGGTGCCACGGTAATTGGCCTGCCATGTTTATCTACAGGTCCTTTATATGTAAAAGCAATGATCAAAACCAGGAAAATTTTTACTGGATCATTCCAAGGCAATGACGGGGGAGACGACTGCCTCTGTTGCATCTGTGAAGCACATGTATCATTATCAGGCCTGTATAAATGCCTATGTTGAGAAAGACTCTGGTAGGGTCAAAACATGAGGTTATATTATGTATACATTACATGTGTAAAACCTTCACAGTCCTAAACCCATTCTATTACCAAAGTAACAGATTTAGAAGGACTAGGACCAGTAGGCCCAAATGACAAGTGCTTCATCACACAGTCAGTCATGCCAATCTTATCCAAGCCCTAACAATTTGGTGCTGGAGTGACATACACTGTACATGTAGGAGAAGAGATTGGAGGAATTAGGCCACACGCTAGTCAAACTGCCTATTTAACCATATTTTGCGTTTACACCAGACTAGTTGCAGCCTTGATGCTTCACGGAGGCAATTGCCGCCATGCCCCCCTTGAAATGAAGCGTTCCAAGGAGAAATGTTCTTGTTTTTTGCCTGAAAATATAAAATTAGATCCATCTGTTTTCCTAGAAGAGTCCTAGATTAGTCTTGGTGTGTCACAGCGCTTGAGAAACGCTGTAGGTATTATTTACAAGGAAACTATGATTCAAACTTACTAAACAAGAAGTCTAAATTTAATAGTTGGCATGGGAATACTCACTGTCATAACTAAGGCCAAATAAAAAAATCTTCTGTTTCAGGTTACATGCCAAAAAGGGTTGTTAGGTCGGAAATTTATTATTTTTATTCTGATATGTTTGGCGGGCTAGTGTGTAAAAATGCCACTTTTTAGTACTAGACCGATTCAATTCAAACAAAAAACCAGCAAGAGACCAAAACCTGCTCCAAAAGCTGAATAACAAGTTTAGGGCCGCGGCATAAAGTTAGGGTCGCGGCATAAAAATAGGGTTGGTTGGGTAACGGGAAACAGAATGTTTCTTTTTTGGGGCCTAATCTTTTGACTTGGATGTCTTAGAGCCAGCCAAGGATGCTGATTCAACTGCAATTAAAACATCTCATAGTGTACTCTTTTTTCAGTTTTTCTCTGTTTTACATTGAACCTGTTCTCTGGAATAACCCTAACCATGCTAAATGCAACAATATGCACCAAATGGTAATAGTTGTTGTGATCTGTTGCATTTGGCAGTCAACTCAGATGTCACTTTTTGACTGAATTTGTTGCATTCAGCAGTGAAGTGACTTCATATAGGTTTGGGTGCTTCTATTGTATCTGAACAACTTATGATGGGTATTTCAAAATATTTTTTATGGGAAAAGTATTGAGAAGTATGATGTAATATCATATGAGGTAAGAATCCTAATTCAAATCATATTCAAAAGACTGTATAATAACAGTTAAACATTACACTTATGTGCATACTGTTGCATTTAGCAGGGCAAACACCCTTGCTCAGTCCTTTCCCAAACAGCATGCCTGCACAATGCAACAATATCCCTTGTTGCATTTTGTTGCATTTGGCATGGTTCTCATTTCAACTGTGTTGCATTCTGTTGTATTTGGCAGGCTTTGTAGAGAGACTCTAATGGGGGTTAGGGATAAATAACCCAATTCTATCTGAAACATTGTTTCTCTGAAAACTTTCAAAACTGAAACTGAAGACACTGCTCTTTACACAAGCATATTGGGTCTAGTTTCTTTGCAATTTTTTCAGCTGTTGCCATTTTTAATCATTGTACATCCATGCAGGCCTTGAACTTCGCTCTTGAAGGGGCACGGCAATTTTCCTCTGGTAAGGGGCACTCTATGAGGAAAATGTAAATTTGTATTGGAACTTTGCAAAGGGCACCACAGCAAGAGCACAGGGCAGCACGGCAATTGCTGTGGGTGCTGTGGGTTATTTCGAGGCCTGTCCATGTATTCGGTTTGCGGTAACAACAACATGTGTAGCCATGTGTAGATTTTGTTCTTTGAAAACTTGTCTTGCTATAAATGATACTGCCGCAGAGTAAATTTCGGAATACGGGAGACTTCTTAGTTTGAAAATAACTCTCCTGCTTGTTAACTACTACCTGGGCGGAAGGTAATAAATCAGCCGGGACTACTATTACTTTTTCTTAGTGATCGAATAGCTAACGCAAACTGAATATTGAATTACTGATACCTCACCATACATTAACAATAACAATGCCTCAAAACCCACATACATGTACACTGTACATCTATTTTCATCTAATTGGTGTTGCCATAAGTAGAATGGTCTTTATAAATCCATTATAATTATATATTTTCCTTTGTATTTTAGCAGGCCTTCATCTGCACTCAATATTTGTACGACTGGTACTAAACTGAAACTTATGTTCTAGAGTTTCACATAAAAATTGACTGGTTGTGAAACAAATTTATTTACAGTACACCGTTTCCTCATACATTCACATGGTAAACTTACAACACGCCCTACAAAACATTTTTATACAAAATAAGATGTCTAAAATTTTCTCCAACAAAAAATGTTGAGCGAAAGTCTCAACTCAAAAGAGACAACATTTTAATGATCAATTTATTTTATCATTTTTGACAGTGTGCCGAAAGGCTTATACACAATACACATATATGTACAATGTACCAGCTGAAGTTTTACCAAACGCTATTAAGCCAGCAAACTGTATACTATAGCACCCTCTCTGACACATAGACAAGTGGCCAGCATTATATGATATCTTAAGTTTCAGGGATTCTCAACCAGTTACTTAGCTCAGTACCCACTTATTAACTGGATACTTGAAGTATTTGAAGTGATTCGAATCCACACTATCTCCGTTTTTTCTTTTTTTTTCCCTTTTTTTTTCATCCCCCCTAAAATTATTAACATTCTTTGTTTACGTAGATTTAAAGTTTACTCCACCATTTAAATGGATAGTAAAGCCTTTCCTTTTTCTGATTTGTGGCTTTAACAAGGATTTCTTTTACTTTAGGGGAACTAAAGTCTAAAACACCGCAACAGTCACTGTGCATGCTCTGTGCCGGCACAGTATAAACTGCCTGAGTGTCATAACCCTCCATCCTCCCTACGGTCCCTCGCGATCACCGAGAGGATGGAGGGTTATGATTATTGCAACTAGTGTACACTGCCTATATTTTAATTATTATTCATAATTTAGATGTTTGTTGGGGTTTTTTTTTTGGGGGGGGGGGGTTTGTGGGGGGGTGCATTTGATTGAGAAAGATTCTGACAACACTAGTGCCAGTTCTAGGGTAAGATAAATCAAACTACTAATACTACTAACAATTATTGTATTTTGTACCATATTTTAATGATACATGACTAACCATATGGGGGCAAAATAGTTCACATTTTCAAATAGACAACAAAAATATTGGAATGTCCCTTATTTTATCAGTTTGAAAATCACATTGCACGGCTGGTTGATAGGCCACCAGTTTTTAACTTCTTTTTTTCAAGACCAACATTTAATGTTCTAAACGAGTGGGTCAACGATTTGTCGATATAAACAGTTGAGCTTAAGTAAACTACATACAGTTGTGTCTAAAAACTACACCACCACCAGCGGTGCAAAATCAGTGCGTTGTCACAACCCGACCGCGCGGTTTGTCCTTGTCCGACGTCCATACCGTGCCGCAAGCCCCCCATCCCCACAACGTAGAAAGCCAATGGCAACTCGGGGAACTTGCATTCTGTACGAAGATGTTCACACGTCCACGTTTCACGTTAGATAACTCACACAAAACAAGCTAATTAGAAGTTATACTTACTAATTATTACGTACTTCCTCCCAATGTTAAAAATAGTCGCTTAAGAACATTATTACCGGCATCAACAACTAACAGGAAATGGTTTTAATTCTTACCACATTCTTGCACCCAACTTCTGTCGTTTGAGGCTCCTCCATTCAGTTGTGAATGCAAGAATCGACTCTGCAGCTGCAAGTGTTAATCGCTGAAAGAACAGTAGAATCGATACTGCTGTTGGGCCTAATATTTGCGTAGTGTGATTTTATTCGATACTGTCAGATCGTCGAAGTAAGTATTTCGTTAGAGTGAGCTCATGCGGGTAATCGGATTTCCAACAGTCATCGTGCCGTCACTGTTCTACAATGACCGCACATTGACATATCATAACAATGCTAGTTTGGAATGTGCCAATTTTAAAGGGGCTGTTTTTTCCATTTTTTTAATCATAAAAATTACTAAATTTTCTTTGGCAACTCCTCTGCTTTAGGAAGTAAGTTCGAAACTGTTTTGTGTGTAAATAGTAGTCTTATTTTTCTCCCTTAAATTAATATGAAAAATTGATTTGCTTGTTAAAATTAATAGTTTTCTAAAGAACTTTAACAATTTAAAGAAAATGTGATTTTGTTTTGCATCATTTAGAAATTGTGTAGGTTCCTTTATTTAAACTTCCTCTCAATAAAGCGATAGCCACGCCCCTACCCAAGCAAAAAAAAAATCACTATTTTCATAAAAGACACCTTTGACACACAAAAACTTGATTAAAAACTTACATTAAAATGCAACTTTAAAGAAAAAGACAAGAAAACAAACAAATAAAATAGACAAGGACAATTTTGTTTATTGAATGACTCAAGTTTAATTTAAACCACCATTTGAAAAGGTCATTGGGAATAGGGGATAATAATAATAAACTTGTTTGAAGGGGCACATTTCCTTCAAATCTATCAAAATGTTGCTGCTTGGAGTTGCTCCTTATCCTTTTCAAAAGTTGTCCTTGCACAACAAAACCTACAGATGAGGTGTTTTGTAAAGAGCGAGTGGGTACGTACACAAAAACATAACTTTGCCTGGTTGAAAAACAACCAGCAGAACATTTGGTTTGCCATTCTGTGGCGTCCAAAAGTTGATTCTATAATAGCGGACCGTCTTCTGTCATAAAATTACACAATTTCAAGGAATATTTATGCGAAACATTATATTCTACTTGAAAAAAATATCTTTCCAACAGTATTCATTTGAAAACAAAAGTTTTTTATAGCACAAGGCACCCAAACTGAAGGCATTGTGTCCCTTTAACAAACTTGCTTATTGTGAGTCAGAGCTACCACTGTAAATGTGTGTGCATCGGGGAAGCTGAACAAAAATGCCCCCAATGCAGTCTTTCGATCCATGGAACCAATTAACATCATGATGTTTTGACATTTTGCACAGAACATCAAACCATGAGTAAAAAGCTAGTTGATGTAGGGATTGAAAGTAGAAACTATCCTCAGAGTTTAACGGCGACTCTAAGTTTCGCTGATCGTGACCTTGGATTCCTTTCTATTTCTTCCTCGCTTGGTAATATGACCTTATTTCGGTTGAGAGGATCCCAAAGTCTAGAATCCTCCTCATCATCGTCTGTTGTTGAACACTTTAAGATGTCCCCACTTGATTGTCTTTTCTGATGGATGCTCTTTCCTTTCTCGTTGACCTCCCTGCCCTGGAAGAATCTCTTGACGATTCGATCTTCCAACGAGTGGAAGGACAGAATGGCGAGTTTCCCACCGGGTCTTAAAAACTTTCCCGCCATCTCCAACCCGGTGCTCAGTTCATTCAGTTCATTATTCACAAATATCCTCAACCCCTGGAAGGTCTTAGTAGCAATGTGAGCGGACCGTCCAAGCTTGTCCCTCTTCTGGCGAGACTCGGTGTGGCTGAATGCACAGGAGATGACGGTCGCGAGCTCTGCCGTTGTTGTGATCGGACGATACTTCTGCCGGTATTCCACGATTGCCGTCGCGATTCTTTTAGCATGGAGTTCTTCTCCATACGTCTTGAAGAGTTTGGCAAGAGTCGTTGAATCGAGAGAGTTTACAACGTCAGCTGCTGTTGGTTGGTTGGGATACCTAAAACATCAAAGTACATGTGCAAAAATATCATATCTATAAATTCAAGAGACATAAGCTTCTTACTTTGTGAGAGCTTTGAACCATCTCGATGCAATTTTTTACTGGCCACTTTACTGACAACCACGGTACCAATATAAGAAATAAGAATTTTGTTGTATTTATTTATTATTTTTTGTTATGTTGTTTTTTTTTGGTTTTTTTTTTTTTTTTTTTTTTGGGGGGGGGGGGGGGTATTTTTTTTTTACCATACACCGATGTGTGATAAGCATTGTAAACTCTGTACTCCCCCCCCCCCCCCCCCCCGAGTCCTGCATATAAATCCACAGGCATACTTCTCGGTTGGGATTCAAACCCTAAACCCCCACATTCTAGACAGCAGATATCTGAACCACTAGCCCACCGAGCATGCCTGATGACGAGACACCAGTTTCAAATCCTGTAAATAGCCGCAATTAGCGGAAAGATAAACACCCCTACCTATCTTTGTCCATTCGCATGTCCAATGGTCCATCCTTGCTGAGTGCAAAGCCTCTCTCTGGGGTATCAAACTGAAGAGATGAGCATCCAGCATCTATAAGAATCCCATCAACTGAGTTGGGGCCAAGACCCTCACCTTGAAGGAGTGTTTCCAACTCGCTAAAACGACCAAGAAGAGGGTGAAGCCTCCCCCTACAATTGATATCGATAGAAATGAAAATTATTCAAAGGCAATAAAAAAGTATAGCAACAGGTGAATCCAATAAATTTCAAGAACTCATAACTTCAAAAATAGAAATGAGAAATACTACTTGTTTGAGAATCAAACCACGTCCATGGATACGAAAGACAGGGCACCACATCCATCACAGCAGGCTCGCATACTCACTTGAACTTCGCAGCCATTCTTTGAGCGAGGTCAAACGCAACTGGGTCTCGGTCCAATCCGTACACCTGCGTATCAGCACCTTGCTTGAGAAGCGCCCTCGTGTGGCCACCTGCTCCAAAGGTCATATCTACAAAGATCTGCACGGGATGATAATTCAGAACAGAACTTTTTAATTTGGGGTTGAACAAAGAAAACTTGACTAGAGCATGATTTCAACCAACGCCCTCCAGATTAATGTGCCGGCACTCTACCAACTGAGCTATCTAGCCCTTTGTTGGCGGTCTCCCGATTTTGTCAACATCATTTTGACTTGAAAATTTGACAAGACAAACCTCGAAGCTTAGGCCTACTTATACTTAGATTTTCAAAAACTTGTTTACCTGATTGTCTTGAGGAGACAGTGCAGCTACGACTTCCTCTCTCATGACTGGAATATGAAGCTCACTGTCGTCTTCATCTTGCTGTTTATCTTGGATCTTCGGTTCTCCTCAGAAGAGAAAGAAAGTAAACAAACAAATTTCATCTTTGATGTTTCAAAATTTAGGGGTTTGTAAAAGTACAACTCAAGAGCTGAGGGGAAACAACACTCACCATTATAATTTTTGATTGAATGGTTTGACTGGGTACTGCTAGTTCAAATTAATAGAACTCTTGAATTGTTTGCCATTGCTGCAGGTCAAACAATGGAAACATGTATGCGCCATGCACAACTCTCAGCCAATGATAGGTCTCCATTGAGCTCAGTGAGGGCGCTGTCTAAAACTGTGATGTCATGCAAGGGGTCTATTCATCAATAACTTTTTCGAGAAGATTATTACAGAGAAGAACAGGAGTCAGTTGGAAATTTGGGTCATCTCCCAACAACCCTCATGGAGCAGCCATCATAGCCTTAAGGTCTTTTGGACTCATAGTGAGGCTTGAATCCAATACAGACTGGTGTCTTTGTTTACTCATCAATTTTCTGTTCTAATTTCTAACCAGCAGTCAGGATTCTAACTTACTTGATATCCTTGACCTTGTTCCTCTTGGGTTATACAATGAAGTGGCCACAGAGAGATGCCTTCCTTGGAGCGTTAACAGAGAGGGCAGCAGACAAGTAGGGCAACGGTTGAAGAAAACTCTCCCCATCTTCATGACTGTAGAACTCTGTAGTTTTTAAAATTTGGTTGAAGGAAGAAAAGGCTATTGGTAAAAAAGTTCAGTTTGTTTACTGTAAACATGGCACAAACGCAATCTGTTGTTTTACACCCCAGATATTTATATAGAATTAGATGATCGAATCGAACCAGATCTGAATCAGCATGTCACGATAATTGTAACCCTCCATCCTTCTGACGACAGCCGACGGTTGAGCGGATGGAGGATTACAATTATCACAACTTAATATCATCTTATGTTACGAGTTATGTAAATCATCATCATAAAGTTAAACATGGTCACTCATTTCATATGAATCAATACAAAATACACGCTTGGCATTGTTTGCATCTAAAATAACAATTATCACAGCAACTCCTGACGTCATTAGTACTCAATCTGTTAACTGTTGAAGTGTTTCATTTAATATCGCTGACGAAAAGCTCTAAAACTAGGAGTAGGACTCAAGTTTTACAATTTAAACATTCATTCATTGAGTTGACATGCAAATTTTTTTTTTAATGGCCAGTGTAACATTTAGTGCACCATAACCTACAATCGAATAAATTCATTTGTTTGTTGGATATGGCAGTTTTACCTTTTTTACATTTCTATTCGTATTTACGTTTTTAACAAAAAGTTACAACATTGTTTTTCATCTGAAATATTGCAAAAGTGTTTACCTTTACTCGACAGCATGCATACCATGTGTTATTTGTGATCTCTTGAGGGCGCCCTTTCAAAACTACGGTACTTTTAAGTTTGATACAAGTGGCGTTCCATAACTTTACATGCTCGCCAGTGATGAGAGTTCGGCCAATCAGCAAGAAGCAATGTTGACCAATCAGTGAACGATACACAGCGGCAATATTCGAATGAATTAAAATAAATGCCAAGAAAGTAGTGGGCATTTAAATTAATGTGAGGACAACTTTCGTGCTCAAAAAGTGCAAATCAACAAACAGATCGTCAAAGTGAAACTAAGTCAACGGTTCCTTCAAAGGTAAAGTAAATTATTTCATTATTGCTAGCAAACATCGCAGACTTTAAAAAGTTGAATTCATGGTGTTGTTAATTTTAAAAACACACACAAAAGCAACGTTAACGTACAGAAACGTTTGGCGGTCCGTTTGGCATGTTTGGGCATGAACCCGGAAGACTACGTTTACGTCTGAATAAATGGGTAGGAAGGATGGGCACAAAACTCAGGTCATTTTGGGGGAGTGTTAGGGTTTAATCTTTGAAAGATTGGACAGCGTAGGTTTAATTAAATAATTGATCTAAAGAATACTTCTTTTTAATTTTTTATCAATTCATTCGTTATGCATGTTATGAATTATGGTGCATTTTATTAATTTCATTACTAAAGAATGTAACACCATTTATGAATACAGATGACTGCAGTTCTTTTACAGTACACAAATTGAATAATAATTCTATAGCATTTTTAAAACACTAACTTACTGAGAAGTTTTTAATATAAAATTTCAGTAAATATAAAATTTCTAAATTTAGTTTAAAGCTCACATTACATTATACAACACATGAGATGAAAAATAACTTTAGTGAAAAATTTAATTTACAGATTGGCAGTTGATATTGCTCTGTATTCGAACGCCCACGGCTCTGACAATTTTAAAATATTTTCATCAAAACAAAAAAAGGAATTCATTTTGTGTATACTAAAAATTTATTAAACATTTAAATGGATCAGCAATTACTGAGTGATTAGCATTTACCTTTTTTATTTTTTTATTTGTGGCTCCCAAGGATTTTATAAAAGGGGAAATCAAGTTTGAAATATTGACGATTTTACCATCACCAGTAAAATATCAACTGCCATTTTATAGACTCTACTTATTTTAATTTTTACTTTTACAAACCATTGCAGTTAATGTTAAAAGATGTCATCATCCCATCGGCGGAGTAGTCGAGGTGGACGTCGACAGTCATCGTCAGGCTCAGCATCATCAGGAAACAATGATCAAAACAACAGCGCCAACATCCGTGTGGTGGTTCGGATACGACCTCCCAATGCTTCGGAACTAGAGAACGGGTCAGGATCAAGACCTGTTGTTAAGATGCTGGACGAGAAACTTCTGGTCTTTGATCCAAAAGTAAGAAGCTCATTAAGCACTCATTCTTAAAAGCATGTCGTGGCCGAGCGGTCGAGAACATTTAAATTCTGGTGGCTGTCGCTAAGTCATCACAACGTGGGTTCAAATCTATGTCCCAGCCAGCAATTGTGTTTACTTGAGCAAGATGCTAAAACTAAGCATTAGTATCCGGACTTGTCAATTGGCAATGGACTCTGACAAGTAACAAAGTAGAAAGTAGATTTTTAGCCCCATTTCTCGGGTCAATTCACGGTGGCTGCTCTATGTTATTTTGACAACCCTGAATGAGGAATGAGAAAAATAAGTTAGGGGTGCCAGCATTGGGGTGTTGGAACATAGGGGTGTAACCCAATTCACAATCTTCTTCCACCACACAAGAGAAGGGCAATGAATTAGCCCTGAAAATTGACCTCCTTCATTTAAGTTTGAGTGAGCGATAGCCCTTGATTTCTAAAATTCTTTTACATATAATCGCTTAATTCTCAAACACAGGAAGAATCGCTGCCCAGCTATTTCCATGGACGCCGTGTCCCTCAAAGGAACTTCACGCGAAGGAAGAACAAAGACATCAATTTTGCCTTTGATCACGTCTTTGGTGAGAGAGTCACGCAGGAGTTTGTGTATGAGAACACCACTAAGGCCATCGTTGATAACGTTCTAGCTGGGTATAACGCTAGCGGTGAGTTAAGAAATATTGGAAAAAGTTCAACTCAATGGGAGAGTTACAGACAGTGGTATACATGTACAGGGTTTGCCTCAGAGCATTTTCAGAGGCTAGCTAGCACTGCAGGACCAGTAGCTTGTCATTTCACTGGTGTGACGGCCTTTTCACTGGTCCCAATTTCATATTGAATAGGGATGCTTTTCAACACAGAAATGGACCATTCGGAGATAATTCTGAATGGTCCTCAGGTGTTTTAACTGCCATCTGGCCAGTGGACCAGGGGAGAACGCTGACCAATTTTATACTAAGTAATTTTCCATTGTTCTACTTCTACGCATTTTCAGACAAAACTGATTTGCCTTCCATTCATAAACTTTACTGTACTTTGGACTTAAACTCCCTTCTTGCTAGTAATTTGAAAACATTTCTTTGATTCTTACGTAGTGTTTGCTTATGGGGCCACCGGAGCAGGCAAGACTTTCACCATGCTAGGGGGCCCTGACTGCCCTGGGGTCATCTTCCTCACCATGGTTGACCTCTACAGACGCATTGGAGAGATCAGCAATGAAAAGCTGTGTGACGTTGCTGTGTCATATTTGGAGGTAATTAATCGATATATGAATTGTCCAAAATTTGTGAGTGTCTGAATTACAATTTGTGTTAAAAGTTCCAGCGATTATTGTGAGGTAGCATTGTGTGGCCATTTGATTGCTGGTGCTGCATGCTCCTAAAGAGTTAAGATGGTTTCAGGAATGCTGAATGCCTAAAGAACAGAATTTGGAATAAGGCATCAAGATAGTTATTATAACTGATGTAAAAATAACTTGATTTTTTGATTGGCATAATTTTTAGCCCTTGAAACTAAGTTTGCCTCTCTTTTTATTTAAACTAAAGGTATACAATGAGAACATTCGTGATCTTCTGGCTCCATCGGGTCTCCTAGCCGTCAGGGAAGATCCTGAGAAGGGGGTTGTAGTCAGCGGTCTGACCCTCCACAAGGTAAAATTTTACTCTGAAGAAGGAAATTTTTCCTTTTACCTCAAAAAAAGTACAATCTTCGGGACAATGCTGTTGAAATTTTGGGATGCTTTATTTTTTATTTTATTTTTTCGTAGCCAAGAAGTGCAGATGAATTGCTTCGCATGCTGGAATACGGGAACAGAAACCGGACGCAGCATCCGACCGACGCGAATGCCCAGTCCTCGAGATCGCACGCCGTCTTCCAGGTTTTCGTCCGGCAGAAAGACCGCACGGCCAACATCAGCACGGACTTCCGCATCGCCAAGATGTCGCTGATTGATCTGGCGGGGTCGGAGAGGGCCACCGTGACCAAAAACAGGGGCGCGAGGTTCCGCGAGGGCGCTAACATCAATCGGTCTCTCTTGGCTCTCGGAAACTGCATCAATGCTTTAGCTGACTCCTCAAGGGTAAGAAAAGACTAACTTTGAAAGCATTTTGGGTTTTCAGTAGAAAAGAAAGACAAGTTTGAAAAATACTATTCTTCCTACTTTTTGAGAACTTAATGCCTCCCATATGCTTTTAAATAATAGATAAACTATGCCAGCCTGCAATGATCCATGTGGTAAATGCAGCTTTGCTTGCTTCCACCTTCTTACACAAACCCATCAGTTGAGGAGTATCCAGTCAACTTACTGGCAACTTCACGTCGAATCAGCCGATTTGTTTTCTTTCTCATTTTAGAGTCATAGAAAACAACAAAATTAATGTAGTACAAAAAATGTTATCCCATACAGTTTCCTCTGTATATTTTTGTTGGTGATATAAATTTAGTATATGAAATCAATCTGGAAAAAACAGAAACAAAAAAACAGAGTACTTAACATTTATGTACATGTATTTAGCTTTTATCTGTTAATTTTAAGATTCTGTTAATTTTTTGTTTTCCCTTTTCTGTAATTGGCGGTTCATCCGCTGTTGGTTTGGACCAATAAATACAGAAATACAATACAATATCCTGGAGACTCCAAATCCGTTCACTTTTCTTTCACCATTTCAATTTTCTTGTAGACAAAAGGCCAGCACGTTCCATACAGGAACAGTAAGCTGACCCGGTTGCTCAAGGACTCCCTCGGGGGTAACTGCCGAACCGTCATGATTGCAGCCATCAGTCCGTCCAGTCTGACCTACGAAGACACTCTCAACACACTCAAGTATGCCAACAGGGCTAAAAACATACGCACCACTGTAAGTTTGAAGTGTCTCTATTTGTGGTTTCATTCAGGTTTTTTTTTTTAGTGTTTGATTTGTAGACATGACGTCACAAGCTAAAACAGTGTCCTCTCTGAGGTCGAAGGCTGACTAAAATTGAGTATAGGGTTTTTCCCCATGCACGAGCTAGCACATCGGGCTGATATGCTCAAATTGTGGCCGATATGCAAAAACAAACATTTTAAAAGCAATTTTATTTTGTTTCCTTTGGATTAAACTCACAAAAATCTTCAAGATAGAACCATTTAAAATGCTCCAGATTGCACATTATGGCTTTTAAAACCAAAATAAACACCAAGTAGAAAACGACGCGATGTTTGACGCGAGCAAGAACTCCACTGCGAATACAAACTCCACCGAGAAATCACAACTCTAAAATAAAAAATTCAGAAGCCTCAGTAACTTACTCCCAACCCTCAAATCAAGATGTTGGATTAATAAATTGTTGTTTCTTTTTCTTTGTTTGATAGCTGAAACAGAATGTGGTCAGTGTAGATCTACACATTAGTCGCTACACACAGATCGTTGAAGAGTTAAGAACAGAGGTATGGAGAATTGTTTGATTGTTCAGTTGTTTTCCTTTTCAAATAATTCTAAGTTAAAACAGTTTTGAATTTGTGATAATTAAATTAATTGACTATGATGGTAAGAAGTTACTGACTCCCTTTAACAGATATGTTTGAATTGTGTTTAGAGACAATTGAAATTGCAAAATGTGAGACAATTGAATTAACAAAATTTGTCAAACTGAAGTGGCAAATGTGGCAAAATTTATCTTGTATGAATTTGAACGTATTTGTTTTGTAGGTTGCCAATAAATCTAATCAAATCAAAACAAATAAAAGACTTGCTCGATCTATCGGAAGAAAACACCAATCAAATAGCTGCATTAATAAATACTGTCTGATTTCGTAGGTTTCTGAGTTGAAGGTTAAACTCCAACAGTACGAGTCAGGTGCTTTGAAAGTGAGCATTCCACAACCTTCTCCCAGCAACGACAGAAATGATGAGCAAGTCCACAGGTAAGACAAGAATATCTCTACAAACGTTTACCGGTAGTTAAACTGCGGTTGGGATTCGATGGCTATGGAGTGGTACGGGGATGAGAGAATTCAGACTTTTATGAAAATTTTGACTTTTTAAAGTCTGCCTGGTAAAAAAAAACCTGTAGTTTTCTTCAAATTAAATAGCTCTGTAATCTACTTCTCTAGTGCTGAGGATACTGTTCCCAAAAGTTCCTTGGAATCTATAACTCCAGGGGTTATCGAAAGGTGGAAATGCCACCATTTCGATGTACCTCCTAAGATCTGGATCCCAGTTTCAAACTTTTTATCAGGAGTGACTCTCACACCTGTTGGTAAAGCTTGTTCCGAGATTCTCCATCAATCTACCACTGACTATAATTCTTAACCACCTCAGATTGCAGTTAGAGCTCCACAAGGTGTTCATCCAACGTGGCAGCATCCGTAAGGAGCTCCTAGAGTTGGAGTCGTCGGATCGAGACCTGACGATAAAGATCAGTCGCAAGCATCTGATGGTGGAAAGGTTGAGGTTGATACACGGAGGGTCGGCACAGGGGGACAAGGTAAGGGGCGTGGTTCCGGCAGGAGGGGCATCCAGGGGATGTGCATTAAGATGTCTTGTTTTAAAATTGGATACACTTCTTTTAATCCTTTATTTAAATAAATAAAGTATTGTGAACCAGTTAAGATGCGCTGACATCCGTAAAACACTAGTACAGGTGGTACTCGGCTGTTGATAAACGAACCGCTTTGGTTGGTGTGGATGGCCTAATGTTAGCAAAACATTCAATCGTCTTAACATTTGTTGTGAACACATTCAACATTCCTGCAAAATTCAATTGAAAAAAAATACATCCCATGATTTGTTGCCAACAAATTCATCACTGTTTTTTATTATTTGTGTAACGTTGTTACAAACTGTGGCTATCTGCTTTTGCTTTGCATTTATGGCTTCCCATAGTTTTCCAACCTTTAGTTGGCAAAAACTCAGGCTGTGGCGATGCAATAGAAACGGCTGTTGTCAATTAATGTTTATGGTACACAACAAATATTGTTCTCCTTCTGTTTATGGGTTCCTTCAGACAATGGGTCGCTTTGAGCGAGTCATCGCTGCGTCTGAGGCCAGACAAACTAGACTCCGAGAGCGGAAACCCGCCGTAGAGGAAAGATTCAAGAACAACGAGGCAGAGCTGGAGAAAGTTAAAGTGGAGATAAGAGGGGAGCAAGGAGACGGGCAGATTCCCGAGGTTTGAGAAAATTTCCATTTCTAACTGTCACTTGTTTGACAAATTTTTATTTTCTCTACAAAGATACTCCAAGAGGGGAAATTTTAAAAAGTAACTGTTTCATTTTTTTCTTCTTCAGGTGTTACAGGAGAGTTTGCGGACAAGACATCTAGAGATTGAGTTGAAGGATTGCAGACGGCAGATCAAACATCTTAAGAGGTTTGCCAGGCATCAAGACAGCCACCAACAAAGCTCTGAGAGGTACTCCAAACATAACACACAAAATAATTTTAAAAACTTGGAAACTTCTTTACTGTTAAACTTCTAGAAGAAGGGTTTGAACTTGGCTCTCAATTTAAGTTAGGGCAAAACTTTGGTAATGACACTGTAAAGAAATAGTGTAGTTTTTATCCGAAAGTCTACTTGCTGTCAAGATGGTAATGGTAGAAACTAATTTCGTCTTAAATGCCTGTGTTGATTAGAAAAAGGAAAGCTTGTCGGAAAATTAAGTTTGAATTTCCAGAGATGATCGTAAGAGATTCAAATTTCTGTGCTGTCCGTTTGTGAATGCTGCGGCCAGAGATACAGTTAGTACCAGCTTTCACTTCGCTAAACGTGTATGGATTCGATGTTCTTGAGGAGAATACCGTGATATTTTTTTGCTCTCAACAAGTACGCACCGTATTCATCTGAAACTTTCACAGGTGACTTTTCAACAAAGATGTCTTTCTTTCTTTCAAATCTCTGGATGACGGAGTTCAGTTAACATGTTCATACCAACAACGAATCTCTCATCTCCTTTTGATTACCAGGTTGATCGTCAACCTCCTTTCCATGGTTCGTAAGCAGTACTTTCTCCTGAGAGGTTCCGGCCTTGCCACCTTGGACATCACCACCGACTTTGAAGCCTTGCAGAAACAAGTTGAGGGAGACCGGGAGGTCGCCTGGGCTGACCAGAGTATGTCAGAGGTTGCAGACACTGACCCCAACTCTGCCGCAGCAGTAGGGGTCGACTTGAACTACCTGCTGCTTCTTCCAGTCATGAGTTGCGTTGACTCTACTCCAAAAGGTACAACTATTCATTTCTATTTCACTGGAGCCATCTTGGGCGGGTCCCTTTTCGGTTTAAAGGAGCCAGTCTAATTCTTCATCAGACCTCCGGTTGGTCACAACTGCCAACTAAGGTTTTGTAGTGATACACTTTTTCAAAAAAGTTTTGTCTCCAGTCTTTGAAATTTTAGACCAGACATCCATCTACCCTGAAGGCCAGAAGCCCCAAGCCTTCAAAATTCATTTGCTCGTCTGATTTTCTAAAATATCCATTTAGCTTCAATGATTCACATTTCTTGTTATTTCATTGATACAGCGCCTTCAAGGTCACCAAGGAAGAAGAAAAGACGGAGTTCCATCCAACACCACACCCCTGCTCAGAGAGCCAACACACCATTGCAATCTGAGGGTTATGGCGGACACCACACCCCTGCTAGGAGAGTCAACACACCGATGCGATCTGGAGGTGCACACATGCCGGCACAGAACAGCGCACCAGCTCAACGGGGATCTGCCGTTAAGGTTGGCGACACACATCCTCCTTCCCGCCTCTCAACGCCAAAGACAAGTAGGCACACCCCCGGCACACCAGCTAGGAGGATCAATTCTGAATGTAACGCCAATAGCTTTCATCCAATAACCACTGATGGGGATCGAACCCCAAAACTACTGACAAATGAGGGCACTATAACATGCAACACCGAAGCTGAAATAACTTCGCATAGCAACCTGGTGTCAATATCAGAGGTTTTGGGGGAGGAGGATAGTTCTCACCCCTTCAACAGAAATGAAGAGAATGTTGTAAGATGCCTAGGTGGGACTGTGACCAAAAAACAACCAAACCAAAGTGGTGATAATGGATTAAATATGACAGAAACCAAGGGCCCAAGAGTAAACCTTGCGGGCACTTTTGAAATGGAAGGCATCTATCCGTTGAAGTCACCACCCACTCGCTGTCAATCTCAACTGGACATGGACAACAGCAGACCCGCCGACCACGACGCAGTGAACAGAATCGACCAACCAGGATCACCATCTCTTGCCGATACATTGCCAGAGGAGAAATCCCTACAGGGCCACTGTGACATTCCTCTGGACTCTCAAAAGCCTGTTGCCCGGGTGATAACCTTTGACCAAGAGAATGTAATGCCCAATCAGAAGATCAGTCCAGTTACAGGTACAGACGAAACACTTAAAACAAGAATTTGACGTAATCTTTGCTGAGGAATTAAATAGTCGCTTATTTTTCCACTTGTCTTTTTTTTCTTTTTTTTTCCCATGTTCTCATGTTCCCAGGTCGAGTGATGTCATACGCTGAAGTTTTAAACACACCCCAAAGACTGGATGCCATGGCCCAACAGAGGACTCCCTTCGCTGTCATCACGAACAATTCGCCCCAGCTCCAGAGCAGACCAAACACATTGGCTAATGAAAACCAGTGTAACGGGAGCCAGTCTACTTCTAAGTCTACTATTAAGAGGTACGATCTCATTCATTCGCTAACTATTTGAGCAGACTTGAAAATCTCTTCTTGGAATGAAAGCATGGTTACATCAAAAGCAAAACACTGTAGCTTAGAAGCCCAAGGAAACCTGTAAACACGGGTGCTTGATGTTTTTTTAAGGGTGTTTTTTTTTAAATGCAAGCTCACCTCGAACAAGGCTAAAGCCACTCTTGATAAGGGGCTACAAGAAGAAAATATTAAAGACGAAAACAACTCAGGGTAGGAATTGATCATTCCTCTTAAAGCAGTCTAGATTGTGGGATGGAGGAAAACACCAAGGCAAGTTCCAAAACGGTAGGGTAGACTTCCTCTCTTCTATGACAAGAGTGTTTGTGCTATTACCAGCACTACCTATCCATTGAATTAAGGGCAAGATCTATGGCCTAATGTCCAATTAGGATACCAAGTTTTGTGACTGTTCCTTATTTTTGTGATTTTTTTAATTTTTTTTCCCCCAACGTCAGGAGGCTGCAGAGAAGGGTAACGTTCACAAAGCACAATGCACCCTTGAATCACAGACGCAGTAAGTCACATGGTGTCCTTGGTGAGGTGCCGTTCTCATTCCAGGAGGCGAAGCACGCCGACACCCTTCACCGATTTGGACTCCCCTCGATGGCGGATCAGCCAGCAGGTTAGCAATCCAATGGCCACATCAAAATAAAGAATTGTTTGGGGGTATATTGAAGTGGAGGACATTCCTTTATGAGTTAAACAAAGTAAACCTTGATCTCATTTCTTCATCAAACCAGCATAGTCAAAGTATAATTTGGTTAAAACGAATAACAGACTTCATCTTGTTTCATTTGTTTATTTATTTTTATGTGGTTCGAAATAGCAATTTAGTCGCCACCAAAAGTGGAAAAAATTGTTTTAAGGAGTGTGGATATCTTTTCCTTTATTCCAGTTTCAGTGAGAAAAGCAGCACCAGCTTATATGTCCCTGACTGCCTCGGCTGCAAATAAACGAAGGAATTACGGCAGGGGGTAAGTCTCAGATTTAATCACTTGTGTCCTTAAGCAAGACACTTAACCATCATTGTTTCGTCCTTTGGATGGGACGTAAAGCCGTTGGTCCCGTGTGTTGTGTAATGCACGTAAATGAACCCAGTGCACTTATCGAAAAGAGAAGGGGTTCGCCCCGGTGTTCCTGGTTTGATTGGCTGCATATTGCGCCACAGCACCTTGTAAACCATTACATGTTGCTAAGTAAAGGAGTAGGTCTCATACATGTACTTCAAACGTAGCCCCTCATACCTTGAAGGAAATTACTGAATGTTGAAGCACCTTGAGTGTCACTGAGTGACAGATATGAGCGCTATAGAAGAAGCATTATTATTATTACTACTAAGAACACAACCCGATTTTAAACACAATAGTTTACCCAGCACAGAAAAATCTTGCTTTGAAGAATTATAAAAAAATAAATAAGCTTAGTACATTACTTTAGGATAGACAAGTTTCCTGCTAGATGTTGTAAGTAATGAAAGTTCTCTATACTTGATGGTAAGACTTCGCGTCTACAACAGAATACACTTTATACACCTTATGCATATGACGTCACTGCAGTGGGGGCGCCCTCACAGAGGTCAAAAGGAGGCTGCCAGCGGCGCATCCTGTGCATCATGCATTTAAGCTTCCCGTTTCCATTGTTTCATGGATGCATATTATCTTTTCAAAATTTGCTTAGCAGAGAAAAACATTTGCTTAATAACACAAGCAGGCTACCCGCCAAGACTCTATGTGTACACTGCTTTCAACCGGTCGCCAGCTAAAGTGTGACCATAAAGTTGTTCATATTAGTGAAGCAATTCAAGGTTTCCGACAGTCAGTGTAAAGTACGAGGTTAATATAAAATTGTTCTCCTTCTCGGACAGGAACCCATCGTCCCAGGAGAACCAACCCCCGGCAGGCCACAAGGGTCCGATGCGTCTCCAAAGAACTGAGAGCCTCAAAAGACCACCACTCAGAATACCGTAAATTGAATTTTGAGTTGAATTAATAATTTTTTTTACTAAAGCAGGATTTGAACCTGCGACCTCTGTTTTAAAGTGCCAGCACCCTACCAACTGTCCTAATGTTGGCAGTCTCCCTGTTTTGTCAATATCTCTGTTCGGGTGTGCCTGTCAGAAGCCTTTATGGGGGTTTTTTTTCTGCAAAAATAATTTTAAACAATAATATTGGAAACAGAAAATCAATACATGGCTTATATGATTTTTTAGGAAAGTTTCTAGAGTTTGGCACTAAAAAAATCAAGGGTATGAAATCAACTGAACAGCTGAGAATTCCATTACTGATAAATGATGCAATTTTCTCTTGTTATTTGAAATTTGTAAAAGCGCTAATTATTTAAGTTTATAATTTTAAAACATTTCATCAAGACATTTTGTTTATCTGTCAGGTCATTTAACATCAAGAGCCGATCGGTGAGCAACCTACAAGGAAAAGCGAACCCATGATGGAGTTATACCTCCCTCTGTTGGTCAATCTTTGAAAGTCACAAAGCCGAGTGCCTTGCATCAAGGCGCAGGTATCTATGACCGAATGCAGCTGCTCAATGGACAAGATTCTACTATAACCTTCCCCCCAAAAAAATTGTAAATACATATAAATAAATAAACACATTTTTAAAAAGATTGCTCTGCCATAGGGTCTCAAAGGCAATAAAGCAAGTTAGCCGAGTACAGCCTGGCTCATACTCAGTGGCCCCCCCCCCCTTTTGGAACCCTCCGTTACGTAGATCAAGATCCATTAAAAGGTGCAATAATTGATTTGCCAGCAGTGCCCCCCAGCCCTCCTAAAAAATTACCTTAGTTACACTGCTGTTCAGACTTCACACGAAAGCAAGTGCAAAGCGAATTTTGGTGATGCAATAACCGCTTTTAACAATTGTGACGAAAGAAATTTGGCTTTCGCATGAAGTATGAACCGGTCTTGAAAAAGAGAATCTCCAAACAAAGTCCATTTGCAAATATTAAAAAAAAAAAGCAACTTTCAAAAGTAATTGCTGAAGTTGACTTGGAAGCATGGTTTCTCACCCCCCAGTTCAATTTGTAAAATAGTCCATTTTAGTGTTTGTAAATAAACAAAAACACCTTTTGTAAAAATAGGAAAAATGCCAAATGTATATTAATTTTATCAATAAATGAAAGCTCCGGGTCTCATTAAACCTTTAGCTTCCATAGTATTTGTAAACTTTCCGTTATAAGCTCAGAATTTCTTTGGGCAAAACATTCTCTTACAACAAATTGTAAATAATACCTAATAATTTTCAGTGCACAGTTCTTAATCATTGGCTCACCTTAACTAATTTTCAATGGCACGCTTGATGCAAGAAACTTGGCTGTACATTTGTATACAAACAAAAAACAAGACAAACTTTTACTTGTAAATCATAGTAACAATTTTTTGCAGGAGTCGTTGATCGTGAATTATTGAAAAAGTCTTTCATGTGGAAAGATTTTATTATACTTTTGTATTTTGATTTGATTTTGTTTGGTTTGGGTGTTGTTTACTTTGATTAACCAATGACGATTTGAATTAAGTATTTTTAGAGTGCAATGCAAGCTTGATTTCAAATTAAATATTAGTCGACAATGAACGAACTGTTTGTGGCATGTATCATGGCTGTATGAAAACACTTTCTGAATTGCAAATAAATTGCTGTAGCATGCAAAAGATGACGCTTCAACTTTCATTATTTTAGGGTCAAGCGTCACAAGACAGTTTTCAAACTAACTTTGAGAAACCTTTGAGAATTAGCTGCTGGAAACAGCTTACCAACCAAAAGGACCTATGGTATAAAGGCAAAAATTGGTTAGCATTTCGACGCTAGCAGAGTCTTTCTCGAAGACAAGATGACAACAAAACACACATAAACAGGTATACACTGGAATAGTTTCGTTGCCTGTGAGGATAAATGCCTGGTCCGGGAGTTAACATTGGCAGGATTTTACAAATGCACAGGAAGAGAAAAAAAATCAGTCTCAATTGACACTTCAATTTCTAATTATGTTTTATAATTTTAAATATTTAACATGATATGCTGGGATCCAGAACAACAAACATGTACTTTTTGACAATATATTAACTTTGCTTAAGAATTGCAGAGCTGCCAACTCTCCCCCAACTCTGCAGAAAGTTCCCTGAAAATAAGCCAATCTTTCCATGTTCTGCTGAACAAATTTGAAAATCTCCCTAATCATGGTAACTTTTCCCCTATTATGTAATTCTATCTCCCTACTTGTACAAAATCTCCCGGATTGCAAGACCCAAATGCTGACAGCTCTGTAATTGTTGAGGTTTAAACAAATTAGTTAGTTTTATAGACGTTTTTACACACAAATCTACTATAAAGCACAAAGTAATCTCTGCTTACAAGCTACCAGCTGTATTATAAACTCTTTCCCAAACTGTCTTCAGAAAATTGTCCGATTGCGGAGGATTGAGCACTTTAGGTCAAAATAACAATTGCTTATCACTGGGCCATGCACACCAATCTTATCCGAGTATATCCATGGTATTTTGGTGTGGATTGATCATAGAATGGCAGTGATTGCATGTGGACTTGTGGGACAATTGTGCAACTGCATCTTCATTTTTCATTCATTCTTATTACAAATTAAAGAATGAGTCTCCCAAATGAAATTCAAGTCGACCAGCGCTGAGGCAGGCAATTTTACATCCAATTCCTTCTTCTTCTTCTTCTTTTTTTTTTTTCAGTGCCATACAAAACTGAAAAAAGATTCATAAAGTTTTGCATTTCGGGCAGTTGAACAAAAGTGTCCGACAGAAAAGATCTTCCATTCATTCTTCCTTTGGCAGAAGTTTTAAAGTTGTTCACACATTTAAAAAAAAAAGAAATGTAAACATTTAATGATTTATTAATAAATGCAAAAGCAAAATAGCTTTGAATTTTTATAATGAACTTTTTTTTATAGAAACAGTTGTAATTATATTTAAATTGATTCTCCCTGTTAGACCATAGCTGCTGAAAGAAGCTGCATTTGTTTTTTTATAAAAAGTGATGTACTTTAAAAAAAATCTGTTAGCATTACATATATTACCATGGCAATTTTATAAAAGAGTATAACTACAAATATGCTATCACCATTTTGAAATTCTTGAAATAAAGTAATCCAAACAAAAAACATTTGTCTTTTCCCTTAAAAGGAAAAGATAAAGGTGTTGGGAAATTCACAAAACCATGCCTCAGTGACCTTTGACATTTCTTCAGTGACCCTTTCGATGGTCCAAAAAAGAAGACATTTACGCCATGGAGGTGCCCGAAGATTCTGCAAGTCTCGCTTGTATCGAAAACAAACAAACATTGCGAATGAAGACTGTATTTTTTTTATGAAATCATTCTTCTTAAAATTGTAAATACAAAATGCTTGAGAATAAAAACACTCATAGCATCGAATTGACATATATATACGATTTAAATTTTACTACAATATGAAGAATTTGTTAAAACTAACTCTGAAATCTAAACACCAGAATGCTGGTTTTTTAGAAAGCCCATTTGCCAATCACGCCTGAATTTGTTCAATCATTACATAGGTGTAATGATAACATGAACATCAGTTGGGCACAAATCTTGATTCTTTACAGTTAACTGGAAATGGCAGTCAAGTCTTATACTTGGGTTTCTTTGCTGACTTTTTTTTTCTTTCATTTTTATTTATTTCATGGCTAAATGTTTCTTTCCTATATATATACATATATATTTTTTAAATAGCCATAACTACATTAAATTTAGGTCTTTGAAGAAACAGAATCATGCATACAGAAAAAACTCAATATGATTGTGACCAACTTGGTCCCAGAAGTTTGAATACGAGTGGGACTTGCACAATCTATGACTGTTTAGTTAGTCCACCCCTTCAAGACCAAAAATCTAAATTTCCTGACAAATTCTATGACAGCCAAATCAAGAGAGCTTCTTCACAAAAATACACATCCCCTTATTGTAGAACAACAACTGCAACATCTTTACAAAGTAATCGACACAATCAACAACATCGGGAAAAAAAGAAGAAGAATTCACGTCCAGTTTAGAGTCATCCTGAGACTGCAACGCAAAAATCAATATTTTTCACTGAAATAAAAATCTGTTAGGTCTTAATCTTACAGAATATTACTAATATACATCAAATTTGGGCAAAATACA
The DNA here is from genome assembly GCA_023634235.1 of Pisaster brevispinus. Classification (NCBI taxonomy): domain Eukaryota; kingdom Metazoa; phylum Echinodermata; class Asteroidea; order Forcipulatida; family Asteriidae; genus Pisaster; species Pisaster brevispinus. The sequence continues at coordinate 3,336,016 of JAMKCF010000018.1, forward strand.
CAAACTTGTAAACCTTTTGATATAATCTGAACTCTGGAGTATATAGTTAAGGTAAATTTCATCTATAAAATGATAATTAAGCCTGGTTTGTACTTTATGCAAATGCGAACGCAAAGTGAACTTGACGTTAAAAATTCACAACAAACAATTCGCTCAAGATAAATTGTGCTCAAATCTTGCAAAACGTTCACTATGAATATACAGTTTTTACGTCAAATTTGCTTGCATTCGCATTTGCAAGAAGTATGAATCTGACTAAAAGCATTTTTATGACTTAGTAGAAAGCGTAGTGAGAAAGTGGACAGTTTTTAACATGCTACCTTTATGTTCACTTGGGGAAGAACTAGCAAATGGCAAATTTATGGCCGAGCGGATAAGAGCACCAGACTCAAGCTCTGGTGTTTCTGACCAGCAGAGTGTGGGGTTCGAGTCCCGGTCGTGACACTTGTGTCCTTAAAGCAAGACACTTAACCATGATTGCTGCATCCTTCGGATGGGACATAAAACCCTATGTCCCATGTGTTGTGTAATGCATGTAAAAGAACCCAGCGCACTTATCGTAAAGAGAAGGGGTTTGCCCCGGTGATTCTGGCAGTGGCTGCCGAGTGCACCGCAGCACCTTGTAAACCCTTACAAGGTGCTACATGAATCAGTCTTATAATTCATAAAGACTTCAAAAACTGTCTTAAAAAGTGTCTATCTTTGTTCAAGTGCCTTGAGCACCTTATTGGTGGATACATGCGCTATATAAAGACTCTAATATCACTTTTATGTTAATAGGTGCCATGTTTTAACGTTCCACCTTTATTTGTAGTGGAATAATTTGTAAGTTGTACATGTAATAACATGCCAACCCTGAGCAAGGATTTTGAATTACAAAATCCAAAGCGGTACAAGAAATGGAATACACAATCATGTCACGGAAGAAAAACTAATTAAATATTTGAAATAAATTTAGTCTTGATCTTGTTAGTTTAACAGACAACGTTTTTGTATACAAATTTACAAAAGTGTGGCTCTCCTTTGAACTTTGAACTGAAGTTTTCAACAGTGCTGGGGACATTTTCCATGGGAGGAGCTATCCTTTTATATGAGCTATGCTAATTAAGAGTTAAACCACACCCACTATGTTAATGATTGGCAAACCCACTCCAGGTCTTCACTCATTGGTTTGACTAAACTCTTCGTTGGCATGGTGACTCCCAATGTGGGCGGGTCACAATTCATTGAATGTATAACTATTTCACATAACAGAGCAACTCCCAAAATGGGCGGGGTTACATTCTTTGAATGTATACATGTATTACACAAAGCCACACCCACATTGGGTGGGATCTACATTTATTTGAAAGCAAAGTCCACTCCGAAAAGTGGGTGGAGTCCACAGTCATTACACCAAGCTTCAGACAAAATGGTCCGTATTTACATCAAAGCTGCTTAAAAAAAACAAGCACATTTGTTTGTTTTTGTTTGTTTAGACAATCTTCCCAACAAGGAAACTCGGCAAAGCTCCCACCAAGGGGAATGTAAACACCAAGCTGGCAACAGCCAATCTATCTCCTACAAACACTGGTGAACTGCTCAAATCAATCAACTGTGATTCAGTTACAAGACGACAATACTTAATTCTAGTCATTGTGAACTCAGATGTTAGCTTGACCTTGTAATGCAAGTCCTGCAGTCCAACCGCATGACCATGGTGGCGATGAAGTACGGAAGGGGGAAATACAAATTGTTTAAAGGACGTGGCAGTTTTTCTAATGGGTGGAGCTTGTGGCACGACAGTATCGCAGGAACTTGAAGAAGAGATTTAAGACAAAATACCAGAGGTTACGAGCGAGTTGTGATCGAGCGATGAGAAGTCGCCAGAAGATGACCAACAAGACGGTGTTGAACATCCAACGAAGATTGCGAAGCCTGAAGAAAAATAATAATTTGTTAGTAATGAATCACAAATATAGCAACTATTTTAAAAATTCTCATACACATAAATCTAGCTGTAAACATCGGAAAAACTTTTTCATGCAAAGTTAAAACAATCTACTTATTTTTTTGAGAGCCTCGGGTGATGCCATTTTATCCACCAGAGGCAGAAGCGGGTTGTTTGTTTGTTTGTTTGTTTGTTTGTTTGTTAGGGTGTTTACTTGTTTGTACTTTTTAGTGAAACCTAAACATATTGCTGTAAAATATAGTACATAGTTTAATAGGAATTGATTGTAGAATCATGAGCTAGTGATTATCAGTAAATTGCCTTTTTATCCCAGTTTTGTCAATATTATGCTATTATTATTTACTTTTTGGTTCAACAAACAAATATTGACTGAAGCGGGACTGCGACCTCTGCATTGAAATGCCGGTGCTCTACCAACTGAGCTATGTTGGCAGTCTCAATATCTTTGTTCGGGGGGGTGCCAGTCAGAAACCATTCAACCTGTAACTGCTGTACAGCCAGGGATCACGACCCAAGTTTACAATACAACCAGTTGGCGGTCTCCCTAATTTTCAATGTTCAACCAAAACCTCTTTAAAATTTACCCGGTCAGTTTCCCTTGTAGCTTATTACCCTTATTTATTCACGCGTTGCACTTGTTCTGCAGTACTTTTAATTGTGCACAACTTTATTTTTACGATTTGGTGTAATACAAGTGTAATTAAAAAAAGTGGATTAATTAAAAAAAAGTGTAATTAAAAAAAGTGTAATTTAAAAAAGGGGGTTTCACAAAGGGCCACAAGAGGTTCTTACATTCTGATGTGTCGTTTTGCAATGTGTATAGAGTTGAGGTCTTCTTTGAGAACGTACTGCTTCGTACCGACACAGTACGTCTCAATGTAGGTACCCCAGTGGAGAGGACGCACGTCGGTGTAGAAGACCTGTCAGAGGAGATGTACAATACAATGAATGCTTCCATAATGGGATTATCTTACCCAGTTAAAGCCCACTTTAACCCATCTACAACCTAACCTTAACCCACTCTCAACCCAAATGTACCCAATTGAACCCATGCCTTATCCTTCTCGTCCTTTGCTGAAATAACAGCTTGTGGTTTAGACTGTGGTTTATCGGAACCCAAGCCAAGGCCACTATAAGCTCACCAACCTGATCTCCCACCAAGCCCCAATTATCTGAACCCATTTACGCCCATCTCATCACACTCACACCCATCCCACTTTAACTATTAGCTCAATTGAACCCTCACCTTCTTGTCCTCTGACATAACAGCTTGCAAAGCTTCCAAATTGTAAACATCCGCAGAACCCATGACCATCAAATTTAACCCACCAGAACAATCTAAAAACAAACACCTAACCCAAGTGTACCCAACTGAGCCCAAGCCCTCATTTTCTTATCCTCCTCTAACATAACAGCTTGCAAAGCTTCCAAATGGTGAACCCTAAAACACCCATGACCACCCAATTTAACCCACCAGAACAATCTAAAAACAAACACCTAACCCAAGTGTACCCAACTGAGCCCAAACTCTCATTTTCTTATCCTCCTCTAACATAACAGCTTGCAAAGCTTCCAAATGGTGAACCCTAAAACACCCATGACCACCCAATTTAACCCACCAGAACAATCTAAAAACAATCACCTAACCCAAGTGTACCCAACTGAGCCCAAACTCTCATTTTCTTATCCTCCTCTAACATAACAGCTTGCAAAGCTTCCAAATGGTGAACCCTAAAACACCCATGACCACCCGATTTAACCCACCAGAACCAATCTGAACACAAACACTTAACCCCAAATGTACCCAATTGAGCCTAAATCCTTACCTTCTTGTCCTCCTCAGACATAACAGCTTGCAAAGCTTCCAGATTGTGATTACTCCATTCCCAGTGGTTGAAAGTGAAATACTTCAGCGTATCCACACTCTTGTAGATCCTATCACACATTTTCACCATCCTACCATACAAACAAGACACAAAATTTTAAATGTCATGATCAAATATTTATTTCAAACTCGTTTAAAACCTTCAAGTTTTTCCACTTATCATAATTATTAATCTATCTTTTTCAAAGAATGTTGATGAGACTTGTTATTGTCCCTGACAAACAGACAAGCCATTCCTCTGTTTTATAACACTGTGCAACAAATACAACTCAGGGCTCGAATTTGGGGAAAAAACCCACAAGACTGCAGGGCTTGTAGCTCAAAACTCTTACTGGACCAGAAAATTTGTTACAAGACCAAAATCAAATCGAGAAGAACACTATCTACACAGTTTTTTTGGAACAAGCATTAAGAGAAAATTTATCCAATTTTTCCTATGGGTAATACTTCAATACTCAACAGAATTGAAAGAAATTTGTGTTTATCAGTTTTAATAAAATAATACAGAGGTATTATTATTAAAAAAGACAAGACCGCCGGACTTGTACGGTCCTAAGCTTACTGGCCCGGTGCTAAAATCACTGGCCTCGGGCCTGCGGTCCAGTGTCAAATTCGAGCCCTGCAACTGATCACTCTTTCCCCACCGTAAGGTTTACAGCCAGCGTCTGTCTATTCTACAGATATTTTCATGGTAAATAAACCACCAGTGTATCTGATAGGAGGAGTAGTCCTCCTATTAGGGTGTTTGAGAGCGTGACACCAGGCTTGCTGCCTGTTCTCACCCATATACATTCTGAGATGTAGAACAACGAGCCACTCCAACAGCTTTATTCCAAAACTGTATCTCTTTGGGAACTCCTTGCCTGGTGCATGTTTCACTCCATCCTACAATCTACACTGTTTTTTAGAGGAATATCGATTCCTACCTTCAGCTACCCTTCAGTTATTTTCATATTTAATATTTTTCTTCTTGTAGCCTCTTACCAAGAATGGTTCTTAGCCATGTTTGGGGCAAATTTGCATAATTTTTAATTTTTTGTAATGATGATAAAAGACTGGAGGAGCGCTCTCAACGTACCTGGGTTTCTTTCCTTTCAGTTGAAGAACCATGTCGATGAAATAACTTGGAATCTTTGCTCCAACCGTCTGCCAGTAATTGTATATGTACCTACAAAATGAAAAATCAAAATACCCCAAACCAATTAAATACATTCTTTAATTTTTATAATCTGAGGTAAAATTATGATAATCTGGCAGTTAAAGAGCTAGAAGGACAGTTACAAGTGCATAATATGTCAACTAGCTATTTGTGAGGATTATAAGTGGCGCATTTTTTGTCCCCTATGGCAGAGAATGGAATAATCCTTACTGGTTCTGTGTGAAGAAGGCACTGGGTCGTCTCACTGTCATCTCCAGGGGTGTTTTTGTGTAGTATTGAGAAATGTCCTCTACAAGAAAAAAAAATAAAATTGACAATTCGTTGGTAAATTTAAACATCTTTGACTTATCGTTTACAACGACTCAAATTTAATCTTGTTTTTGAAAATATTATTAATTTTTGTTAATGTTTGCTCAAGATCAACAAAATTATATAGCAGGGGCTGACTTACAGCAGGGGCTGTGTATAATGGGCAATGTTATGACACTAGCTGGCAGCAGACATATCACGTCATTTTTCCACTGTTTATATAACTCTATGCATGAGCACGCTTCCCAAGACCAATGGATTTACCTGGTAAGTTTGCTGCCACCTTGTGTCCCCAAATCCAAATTCTAAAAGGCGCAAATTCTAAAATTCCAAAATTACAATATAAATTTTGTTGCGCATTTTTATATGTTCAAAAGGGTATTAAAATCTTGAATACAACAGTAAAAAGGCACATTACAAACGAAGCAGTGAAAACTAAAAGTAAATAAAGTTTTTTTCTTTAAATGTGTGTTCGGCTCATGCCCAACAAACTAACTATCAGTATGACACGAAAAAAAAACTTTGCATAACAATTGAGGTACATTTGAAAGCCAAGTCAAAATGAAACAAAAATGCAAGGATACCTCAACAACGTTCATGTGTATGTGTGCAGAAGGTTTTTCACTCATTGTCCCTTTAGGCGGAATAGCCAGGACTTTTTCGGTGGTGGGCACGGGGACGGGGAGAGGGGGCTTGCTTTTAAGAAGCAGAAGCCCAGGAGGAATGAGTTTGTCGGTGGTGGGGGTCATGCTTATATTTTGGAAAGGGGGCCACCAAGCTCTCACGCTCTTGGCATTTTGTGACCGTAGTAGAGATCGTGATGGTTCACTACATTAGATTAAATACAAAAACGCATTTTCCTCCTTTTTATCTCCTTGAGTGGCCCTTTGAGTGTTGATCGACTTTTCCTAACAAAAACAAAGGATGAAGAAGACAAAGAGTATAATCTCACCTATGACCTGCCACCTTGAGGGGTTGGTTGTACTTGTTACACAGTTGTAGATCGGAGGAGAGGCTGGTCTGTATAGACAAAGACAATCAAGTATGAGGAGAGTATTAAGCATACAACAAAGATGCCAAGTTACTCGAGGCAGTTTTAAGAACCCGGGTGCGATTTCACAAAGAGCTAAGATTGATCTTTACAGTGTGTCGATCGTAACTGCTGAGCAAACTGTGATGTCACAATACAAATCACTATGGTGATACTGACAACTCATCATCAGATGAATCTTAGTGCTTTGTGAAATCTAGTCTAGGTTTATGTTGTTTTGGGTTAAAATATCTGTGAATGTTTTGTTGAGATCGCACAACTGGGCTGGATTTCACGAAGAGCTAAGACCGATCTCCAGATGTGTAGCAATCTTAATCGCTAAGCAAAGTGTGATGTCACAAGACAAATCGCTATGGCGATACTGACAACTCATCATCGGATGAATCGTAGTGCTTTGTGAAATCGAGCCCAGGCAACCTACATGAAGAAAAACACATCATCATTTCATTTCTATCGCGGCGTGTCGTTTGCTGAGTGGGTTAGAGTATCGGACTCAAGCTCTGGTGTTTATGATCAGAGTGAGGATTTTTACTTCAATGGGGAAAGTAAGGCCAAAGACTTGATTTTTAAAAAAGGAGCAGAAAGTAAGTCTATTCAAAGTATGGACACAAGAAAAATGAACAATTTCTGATTATGAAAGGAAACGAAATAGCATTTAATCAATAGGATATCAAAAGAACAGATAAGAGCGCCCTCACAGGCCAATGATTGGGTTTTTTTTTACCTGTGTACTCCTGTATGCCAAGACGCAGCAATCAGCGTGTTGCAGACGTAATCTACTGGCGAGATGTCAGCGACAGCGTCTGTATTACCCAACATGGATCGGAGCATACCAATTCCGGTCTAGGGGTGTGGAGGGGTAGAATTGACAGAGAAAATTACAACCTCAAGACAAAGTAGTTTCCAATCACAGAAAAAAAAAAAACTCTTTATATCGTGAAAATACTTATCATGAAATTAAATAAATAATTAAATAGATAAATAAATAAATAGATAAATAAATAAATACATAAATATATGACTAAATAAATGACTAAATAAATGAGTAAATAACTAAATACAGGAATACATGTCCCACCTTTTGACCCCTACAGGGCCTAAAGGTAATGAAACATGAAAAGGGAAAAGAGTAAAATGGGTAAAAATTCAAATAGAAGTAGAAATATAGCCATGGATTGATAACAATAAGAAAAATAGTCAATTAATTAAATTGCTTTAACTTCATGCAATAAACATTTACGGAAAATAGCGCATGATAAAGGGGGAAAGAGTACAAAGAAGTACAATTCAAATAGAATATATATTAAATGTAGCCATGGATTGATAACAATAAGTTATAAACATACACAAAAATTGAAAAATAGTCAAGTAAAACAAATTGTTTTAACTTCATGCTGTAAAAAAATTAAGGAAAATAACACATGATAAAGGGGGAGAGAGTACACAGAAGTACAATTCAAATAGAATATAAATGTAGCCATGGGTTATTAGCAATAAATTATGAACATATCAAACATAAATATAGAAAAATACTAAAACAAAATAAATTCACTCCATATCATTCAATAAAGATTTTAGGCAAAGATTGCACCGATAGAGAAAAAACGAGTTGCTGTAAAATGCACAGATTCTTCAGAGAAAAATTAACACTTTTGGAGGTGGGCATGATATTTGGTTCTGGAGAAAAAAGTAGGAATATTTTACAAGGGCTGACGAACATACAAACATGGTGTAGGCTTTATTAGACATTTCAGGATATTTAATCACAATTTTTCAGATTTTTCCGGGGGCAAATAGTAAAAAATAAATTAAGTAGGAAGAATATCATGCCTGAGGAGAACTCCTTCACAGTTTATTTACAATTTTATTTTAGAAACAAAAATACTCACTGCGATGAAGAGACCGCTTGGTCCATTAAAGTTGTCTATCCATCCCTAATAGATGAAAAGAAAGAAAACGTTTTATATAACTATTCATCCCGGCGTTGACTAGAGAAATCTAGTCGAAAATTTGAGACCAACAAAGAACTCAATCCACAGCAGTGAAGTTAATAACGAGAAGTCCCCTCGATCTACTAAGCGAAAGTGCAGTAGCCCCTGGCTGATTTCGTATCTCACAGGTAGCGCTTAATAAGCAAGACAATTCTTGTCTTGTCTGCTTCTTTTGTCCTGCGTCCATGTTTATTGGTACCTTTTATGTTTGTCTGTCCATAGGTTAGGGAAACAAAAGCGTCTCGCTTAACCTTACACCTAAATGTTGTCATAAATTTACTGCTTACTATTGAATCATTGTGTACTTAATACATATCATAATCTCATTCTAATGTTTCACTTGTGTAATTTCTACAGAATTTCGCTTTATTGTAACGAATGACAGCACTGAAATAAATGTTCCTGAATTGAATGGGAGACTTTTGAACGCTAGATGGCAGCAAACTTACCAGGAAAATTTCCATTGTTTACGTCGTTCGGAGCATGCTCACGTTTCCAAGGAACAATGGATTTACCTGGTGAGTCTGCTGCCACCTAGAGTCCACAAAAGTCTCCCATTGAATTGAATCGTCAGAACTAAGTAGTCTCCCGAATTCACACAAATCTATGCAACAAGGGAGGGGTTTTTCTCACAACTTTGATGACTGATTGAGTCTGATCTTTCACAGGTTTGTTATTTTATGCATATGCTGGGAAACACAAAGTGAGGATATTTGTCGTTGACAATTACCAAAAGTGTACCCTGCCTTTAAAATATTGTTTTGGGTTGAATTACAGTTATTTACCGGCAGAGGTTCTTTCCAGGACGCTCCGACGATGGACGGTCTAACGATGCAGAATGGTAGGCCCTCTCCTTCCTGCATCAAGACATACTCGGCTAGTGCCTTGGTGAAGGTGTACGTATTCGGTCGGTTCCCTAGGATCTTAGATGTAATGGATGTGATCATTTCTTCACTCATCCACCTTGAAGAAGAATGAGAAGAAAAAGTAGAGATACACTCAAACACTTCAACAAACCTAAGAGATTTTGGGACCTCCTGAATCCTCTAAGGGTATGTTCAGACAGCGTACTAAGTTAGACCCGAACCGGTTTAACTTTACGAGCAGCGGGGGGGGGGCTGTCGTAAAAATTAGTTCCCCTTGCGTTCAGACAGCACTGAGTTAAACCCGATACGGTTTATCTTCGGTTTTAAGAGGTCAGAGCAGACGCGACCCCATTACTCTAACATCTGGTTTATTCACAGAAACCATGCGCTGAGATACTGCTGCCGAGTGCCTGCTGACCGTACACCAGCGCGCTGTGTGAGTTAAACCGGATGTGGTCTTTTTTATTCTGTCCACACACAGTGTTAAAAGATAAACCCGAAGCGGTCTAAAGATAAATCCCCGTAGCTCGACGGTCTAACTTTTCCGGGTTAAACCCGATTTGGTTTAACTTTAGAACCGTTCAGACACACAGAGTTGAACTCGATCGGGTTGAACCATGAGTTAAACCGACTTTAGTACTGTGTCTGAACGACCTCTATTATCCTCCACATAAGATAAGATAAGATAAGGTTGATTGATATGCCTCGCCTCATGCTAAGAGTGTGTAGGTTGGGGGTACAGTACCAACTCCATCAAAATACTCCAGTCTATGGAAACTCGTCACCCAAATAAGTAGACTCTGATAAGATTGGTTTGCCTAGCCTCATGCTCGGAGTATGTGGTTTGTGGATACAGTACCAACTCCATCACAAAACTCCATTCTTTGGTGACTCAAACACACAAATGTTTGGACTCTTATAAGATTGGTTTGCCTGGCCTCATGCTTGGAGTGCGTGGTTTGGGGGTACAGCACCAAAACCATCAAAATACTCAACTCTATGGGAACTCAACACCCAAATGTTTAGACTCTGATAAGATTGGGTCTTCCGGTCTTCCTTCTGAAACCAAGTTCTACCACAAAAACTAGAACCTCGGACGGCTAGCCACGGTTACTTACTCAGTTGCGTTCATGAGTTTGTAGGGATCCATAGGAGGTGGGTAGACTACTTCCTCTATGTGTTTTCTGTCACAGTTCGCGTAGGCCGTGGAAACGTGGACCAAAACCTTTAGTTAAAAAAAGGATAATATTAAAACTCAAAAACAAACCTTTAAATCCATTGCCCCTGACAAGTCACTGACACACTATCGGCAACTTTTGAGCCCAAACATCACAAACATTCAGCTTAAGTTTATTGAGACATAATAGAGTGTGTGGGTTTGATTCCTGGCAATTGCACTTGTTCCTTTGGGCAAGATAACAACTTTAATTGCTACTCTTCACCTAGGAGTACACCATGTAGGTCCCTCCAAGAGAAGAAAAAAATAAACTTGAGATGCAAATTTGGAACTATAAAAAAGCTAAAGGTGTCAATTCTTGAGTAGAGAGGTTTACTTCTTGTAGCCCCTTACCAAGAATGGCTTGTGGCATTAAAAAAGAAAAATGGAACTATAAAAAAAAGCTTAAGTCGTGAATTCTTAAATGAACTCTTCAAGATGCAAACTCTTGAGTTGGGGGTAAAAAACCAAAAGAGGATAAATCCCTCAAAGACTTCAGAAAAACAAAAACTTGCAAATATCTACCTCAAGTTTCTTCATGCCGTGACAAAGCTGGACCATCTTCTGAACGGAGCCAACGTTCAATTTTAATGAAAGACTGTAAAGAGAAAGCAGACACTCTGTAAAGCAGAAGAATTTTATTTTCAAACCAGAACAAAGAGTCAATTTTGTTCTCTTGACTTGTACAGGCATGATATTTGGTCCTAGGAAAAAAGTCGGAAAATTGTATTGTAGCGCTGACATACATGATATAGAATTTGATAGACTTTTAAGGCTATTTAAAACAACAATTTTGCCGTTTCATCTAAAGGCAAAAAACTGAAAAACAGATCTAAGTAGAAAGAATAATCATACCTGCTTGTGCAAAAAAATTAACTCAAAATTTGAACATTTTTTTTTAAGGACCATTTGAACAACAGGCAAGGGGTTACAAATATTATGGTTTTTGTGCAGAGGGGGGGGCTGAAGAAGTTGGCTGAGGGGCGATGAGGGAGACAAGGGGGGGTTAGGTTGAAGTTTAAGATCTTGGCCTAATTTCATAGAGCTGCTTAAGCACAAAAAATAGCTAAGCAAAACAACTTTTTGCTTACCAATAAAATTGGGGGAAAAAAACAGTAAAAAAAACAGAAAAATTTTACAGAAAAATCTAAAATTACAAAACGTTAACATTTTTAGTAGCTCAACTAGTTAAGTTACATAGTCATCAGTTATATCGGTTGGCAGCTTAATGAGATAAAATAGAGCAAACTGATAATCTTTCTTATAAATCTTGTTTTTTAATCCCATAGATTAAGAGAAAAAAACCACTGATAACAAAGTTTGTTTATGTTAACACCAACTGCTAAATATAGGAATAACAATCAAGAATGTTATCCTAATCTACTAGCCCAACAATGATAGGCAAATTTCGGGAAAAGATTGGTCAGGAATAAAAAAAAAAAATTTCAGGGCTGATGGGAAGGCAGTGGACTGTGGCCAGAAAAAAACAACAGACATCAATAGTTGTCACGGTTGCATGGTCCTATTTTGGCCGAGATAATTTATTTATTTGTTATCTTTTTCTTGCAACGAATTTTGACAGATGAAAAAACACACAAAAGTTTCTGCATACGTCACGGACAATGTACAAGTGACATTAAACCTGCAACGTTGTTTGCACATGGCCGATGGGCATGCAATAATGTCAGTAATTCAGTTTGAGTTTCTAACTAACTACCAGTTATCATTGTAGGTTATGGTTTCGTGCGATACTTTAAAGAAGGGATATGTCAAATTCAATTTTGTGGTGTACTCATTTTCTTTTTGAGTGGGGAAAAAATTACAAGTCTTAAACCTCACATTAAAATGGTGTAAATTGCCTTTGTATTCAACACCCCTTCCAGTACAAAGTTTGCCAACATCCATAACACCTGATGGCATCATTCTGAGAACAAAATGGGTCAGTACATTTTTGTTTGGGGACGTTTGGTTCATTACTGACTTTTTCAGAGTGGAGTTTGAAACACGACGTCGTTAATGGGTCTCCACACTCCATGGAGGAACATATCGTCAGTGACATGTCGATTTCGAGGCCGTTAACAGTCACTGAGAGTCAGGAATGAACCAAAACAGATCCCCGTACTAAAATTTACAGACCAATTTTTCTCCGAATGATGTCATCGGCTGTTTTGGATGTTTTGCCCCAATGTGGTATTGAATACAATGGCAATTTATATTATATTAACGTGAGGTTAGAGTCTTGTATATTTTTCCCCCACTCAGACATGAAGACTTTATCTATTGGGAAACGAGTACATCACAAAATTTAATTTGAAATTTTTTTACATTTCCCTTGCTCTTTAGAGAATAATAACAATAATAAAATGAGCATTTATAATGAACCATTTATTTAGAGAACAAGACCCTATTCGGAGGCGTAGCATATAGAATACATAACAAGCAAACAAGGAACAATAGAGAAATAGAAAAATATATAAAACAAAGATACAAATTATGAAGTGAACAACTCAATACACATTAAAGGACATTTATAAAATCACTAATTATATTCCAAGTAAGAGTCTTAACCCTTTCAGCCCCAAGTTCTATTGACATAAACAACCACTGGTGCCCACATTGTTTGACCACTCAATCATTAAGCACACGTTCTCACAAAACAGGAAGCTGGTGTTCAAAGTTGGATTTTACAAACTCTATTATTACCTTGAAGATTTCTTTTTAGAGCATAATAGGTAATACAAATTTTCTTACTTATTGAATTTCCTTTCATACAATTTAAAAATCATTGAAATTGGCCAATAAATGTCAAAATTCTTGTTCTTTGTTCTGTAACACTTCTCAAACACTTTTTTGCACACCTTTATGGCGCTCCATAGGTGTTCGGCATTTTGGATCATTCCACCCCAATCTGAAGTGATTGCATAATAGCAACCCTATTTATAAACATGGACAAAACCACAGCTTTTTAACAAAATGCTCTTTGTGCTCAGGCTTGAGTGCTTTTTTGCGTTTTATCTTGGGTGACTAAAGTCGCCAGTCGGGCTCAAGGGGGGTATAGTGCACAGTCGACTAAAGTCACCATTAGGGCTGAAAGGAATAAGCAAATTCTTGAATAGAATAAAAGATTTGCAGCTCTTTATATTGACAGGTAATAAGCTGATAACCTTAATCTAAAAAAAAAAGGGTCTATAATTCAATCTCAGTTTCGGGTCCAATCAGCAATAGATCGAACCTGGCATTTTGAATTAAACTCACCTGAGTTTTTCGTCAAATTTGACGGTTGCTGCGCTGTGATATATAATAGACACTTCATTATGCAATCTTGCAATATCCTCATCTGAAATGCCGAGATTCGCCTCCTGAATGTCGCCCTCTATAACCACAAGCTTTTTCAAGCTGTCTGGTTGTTCATCTTTCAATTTGTCAAACATCTGAAAAGTTACACAATCAAAATAAATCAGTTCCGGGAACCAGAAGAATGTTCACGAACAATTTGTATCAATTTCACTTCTTGAACAAACAAAAAAAGTATAATTTATCGTTACCTTGCATGATGTGATTTCTTCTATTCTTGATTTAGCAGACTGCCCCGCCTTTGGCCGAACCAGGAGGAAGATTTGTTTCACCATGGGGCAAGATCTTAGAAGTTTCTCCACCAGGACTTTCCCGATGAAACCTGTCGCTCCAGTGACAAAGATGGACTTGCCAGCGAAGTACTCCGGAACGGAAGGCATTGTGTTGTTATTTGCCATCTGTGAATAGCATAATATAAAATTTTAAAAAAGTATTAGGTTTAACTAAGTTTTTTTTTTTTAAGGAATAGTTTTGTCGTTTGCTTTGTGCAATCATGAAAATAAATAAACAAATCAGAGGATAAACAGAGGGCTATTTTAATGAATCGTGTTGTTGTTTACTCTATTGGTGTTCTTCCAAAAAGAGCCAGAAAGCGATAAAGTAAAATTGTCATTAAAGACTTATTGGGGCTCACAATTCGTTGGAAAATCCACAAGACTGCGGGCTCATCTACTTGACCAGAATTTCTTTTCAAAAAAAACAGAATATGAAAAAAGACATGAAAGTGACCAGAATCAAAATGACAACACAGTTTTAACAAATAAACAGTTTTTGTGTGTTTTTTTTTTTTTTAGTCTTATGGGTAAGTAGACTTTGATACTCGACAGAATGGAACGATTTTTATCAGACTCAAAGTCAACATCTAAACATCATTTATTTCTAAAAATAAACATACTGATTTGAAAAACACAAGAACACCAGACTTGTTGAGTTGCGAGTTTACCGGCCTCGGGCCAGCGGTTCAGCGTAAATTTCGAGCTCTGCTTACTTTTAAAGAATGCTTTGGTGTAAAATTGGTTCAAACAGCAATGTCCGAGATCCTTTCATAATAATCTTCCAAACAAACTCCACATCAAAACTTCACACCTATCCCTACAACCACTCACCGCTTCCCAGTTACTTTTAATCTCCATTTTCCCCACGGAAATGTCTTTACTCCTAACCGAACTATCCCCCTCAGCAAACGCAGGCATCGTACTCCAGGAAAAGTCTCCGAAATGTTCAGAAAGATGCTTCAAGCAAAGTTTCACCTTGCTAGCAAAACAGTTTGTTGATAGAAAACTGATCAGAGGACTACGCTACTCTCTAAGATGACTATCCAAGCCTCATCAAGGAACCAAAAGACAACTTCCTGGATCTCTTGAAAATGGTTTACTCCAACTGATACTCAAGTTCTTCTATGGATAACAGAGTCCTGTCGATGAGAACCGTCAAGTTAAGACCAAACAAAGTCTCTCACAAAGACCCTACACATCGGGTACAGGATGACCTCACGTAATAGTCTATGAACTGCGAATACATTCAGTGGTGTAAACTCGATGAATTGATGTAGAGCTTACAGTACAGACTGATTCAACACAATCACCGCACACACTATTGAAACGTCGTAACGATTGCAAATCTGTCAAGTGATCGAGACAAAGTACAATGCCGTACCCCTTCACCGGCTAGACAGAGTGGTAAGACCTGTGCTTCCCAGAGCCGGGTTTTATAGGTAGAGCCCTCCCTCAACGTGTCTGTCTACCTCATTGGTTGACCAATAGAAATATTAACTTCCATTCAGTAATCATTTACTTTATATTCATCCGTGACTACGTATCCATAGACTTGACCAAGTCACTGCAGTATCTAGCACTCTTTGTTTGCATACAAAAAGAAGCACACCAACTCTGAAGCTAGTTTTTTTGTTCTTCAAGGTTTACTGAATGCTGTATTCAATTGCAGCAATACAAGTATCAGCGATTATTCAACAGGCATGCTGTTTAGTCCTTGGGAGAAAGTAGGAAAATAGTATTGAGTGCAAGGGCTGACATGGTTGATGGGCTGTAACCCTAACCCCCATTAGGGTCTCTCCACAAAGCCTGCCAAATACAACAGAATGCAACACAGTTGAAATGAGAACCATGCCATATGCAACAAAATGCAACAAGGGATATTGTTGCATTGTGCAGGCATGCTGTTTGGGAAAGGACTGAGCAAGGGTGTTTGTCCTGCTAAATGCAACAGTATGCACATAAGTGTAATGTTTAACTGTTATTATACAGTCTTTTTAATATGATTTGAATTATGATTCTTACCTAATATTACATCATACTTCTCAATACTTTTCCCATAAAAAATATTTTGAAATACCCATTATAAGTTGTTCAGACACAATAGAAGCACCCAAACCTATATGAAGTCACTTCACTGCTGAATGCAACAAATTCAGTCAAAGAATGACATCTGAGTTGACTGCCAAATGCAACAGATCACAACAACTATTACCATTTGGTGCATATTGTTGCATTTAGCATGGTTAGGGTTAATATACCATTCAGGCTACTAAATAACTGTTTTGCTGGGGTTATTTTGAGGGCTAAACAATCGGAAATCAGACTTACACCCTGTGTAAATAGGAAGAATACAAACTTTCGGGACCAAGTTGGTCCCACCTCTGTTGAGTTTTACGTGTGCACAATTCTGTTTTTTTAAATACCTTAGTTTTTAAAATGCAGTTTATGGCTATAAAAACCATATGGGAAAGTAAAATTTTGCCATACAATCTATGAAAGTAAAATAAATTTAAGAAATCAACAAAGAAAACCTGAGACTAAGAGTTTCCGGTTTCCAGTTTATACTTGTAAACATGTTTTCATGTATTAGTCGCACAAACACGAACATGAGTGGCAAATGGGCTTTCTAAATCCTCGTCCCAAATGTTAGGTTAACAAATGATTTGTATTATATAAGAATGGAAATGGAATTTATAACAAATTGCTCAGGATATTTTAGTTTTTTCCAATTTTTTTATTTAAGTAGAATTTAAAAGGAAAATTTGATTTCACTGAAAAAAAGAAGAAGTTTTGTTCGAGTTGTTTTCTCGTTTTCGAGCGCGCAAAACATTGCTGAGTTATTTGGGGGTTATTGAGAATGCTATCAGGAAAGAGATTTTACATTATGTAAAAATTCCTGGAAAAAAGGTATACTGGCCTGGGTTCCCCTTGGCTTTAATATTTTTTACTCTACACCTCAGGCCTAAGGCTAGTAATTTTAGTGTCAGGCCACTAAACTCTCAACTGGACAAGTCCGGCAGTCTTTTTTTTCTTCTTTTTCGATTGAATGATAATACCTCAACGTTTATATAACATCTGAAATAATTTTTTTGCAATGATGTTAAGTTTTGACTTTAGGCCTTTTCACACTACCTCCATTTCGAACCGCGTTGAAACCTACCCGGGTCCTCTCCGGTTCAGCCTCGCTTCTTTTCGACACGGATCAGAGATAAGCAACATTCACACTGGTCTTTACGTGAACCGGCTAATGCGTGAACCGTATAATGAAAAATGCAATTTCGATACGGATTGAGATTTTCAACCCTGGTCCCTGCCAGGGTTGATTTCTATCCGGCTAGAGCATGCTACCCGGATCGGAGGCGGGTTGAAATTTTTACAGTGTGAAACGGGGTGAACAAAATCTCCGGTTCGGAACCGGTTCCGACCCTGAGATTTTGGACAGTGTGAAAAGGCCTTTTGAGTCTGATAAGATTTTTTCAATTCTGTTGAGAATTGAAGTATACTGATTCAGGAGACAAATAGTCAGTTAAAAACAGTTTACATATTCCCTGTAGAAATTTGTCTTCTCATTTTGAGTCTGTGATCTTGTAAAGAAATTTCTAGTCTGGTGAAAAGTTTTGAGCTACAAGCCAAGCAGACTTGTGGATTTTCTCACCAAATTCAAGAAGCCCCATTCTAGACCCGGCACCTCCCAGATGTTACAATTCGGGAGGTTTACAGACTCTGTGCATCATCAGAATTACAAAACTATAGCTTTGGACACAATGTGGACTATTTCTCTCTCCCATAATGGTGACTGCTTTTTCACTTGACCCAAGAACAATTTAAAGCTCAAGGTTATTTTGAGAAAATCTTGAAATCAGGAAATTTGATATTTTACTTCTTCTTGATTCGTTACGTTATTTGCTAAAAATAGATGTATGGACATCAATGCTATCTTGAATTAAGGGTACAATCTGACCTAATTTTTGGGGCGATAAGAACAGTGGAATTTGCAAGAAAATCAGCTGATCTGACAAGAAGTTGCAAACCTGGGCTCAGTGTTTTAGCTAGGATTTGAAAAGTGGGTGTGCAAATCAAAAAACAGGGTGTGCAACTTTTTTTCACCAAAAATCCACACAGACCACAATTTTTTTTTTAAATGAGACATTACTCAGTGCATTTAGGTACAGGCAACTCGCGTTTGTTTAATTTCGATAACAAACCTGTGATTACCAATCAACACAAATTTTCAATGATAGGCAAGGCTTAACAACAACGAATGTTAATAAATATTTTTACTTCATTGTTTTTACTTCATAATTATTTTAAAGCCTTGGCTTTAAAATGTAAAATGGCAAGAAATTATACACACACAACTTAAAAGTATTTCCTCTGTAATTGTTGCGTTTAGTTGGCTCATTTAAAACCCTGTTCAGACATGCCAGATAAGAATTTGTTTGGAATATCAATCTCATTTAAACAAGAGTTAAAAAACTAATATATTTGTAATCCCATATTATTGTCTATAACTACAAGTTTACTGCCTACACTTTTATGTCCTTAAATTTCACAATTTATTTTAATCTTTTTGCAAATTGAAGACTACCTAAAAATGGTTGGTTGCTGTTTTTAATGTTCTGAATAAAATGTTTTTGTATAGTCCAATTATTTTAACATGTTTGAATTTTTCGAGAGAGAGAGAGAGAGATCTTTTTTTTATGTTTCAATGCAACCATGCCATACAGCAGGGACTATGTCAAGTCTATGTATTGAACAGCACACGTGCGAAACACACGATCGGTACTTTATGAACAAGTTCCCTTGTCGACCATGGCAAGACCCTAATCCGTTCACGTTTTTAACGAAACCTCAAATGAGTTTCTCCACGTTACGATACGATATCGACATCGGTTTTGGATATGTCGAATTATCGTGATTATTGCGATATTTTATTTAAAAACAAGACGTTGATGGTGCCGGTGCCGATCCACTCAGCCCTATTGGGTTTGGATGCCGCATTTTCAAATACACAGTACGATTCTTGGATGTGCAAATCATATACATGTAGATTAGATTAGATTGCGGATTTAATGAACATAGGGAAGGAAACTGACTTGTCAGTTTACGTCTTCCCATCTAGCCATGGTGGTCTCTCTTCATCGAGAGTATCGCTGATAGACACAGGCCGACGAACGCGCTTGGCGCGCGGCGCAGGCTGATTGGCTGCTTTCCGATTGACCGCTTTCCAATTGGCCAACTGGTGTGAATATTTATGACGTAATGCTTTGCGCAGTGCTGCCATCCCATAGTAGTATCTATCACCTCGATCCCGCGGATGTTCTATCCGCCGCAACCGTTCCTTGTACTGTATACTTTATCATTAGGGGCCGAAGGAACGGCGTGTTGCAGTGGTTACGAAGCTGCAGGGGAAATTCCCTCGGTGAGAAATCACCACGTCGGGAAACGTCAGGTGCACTGAAAAATACATGTATTTACGCAACGTGTATGGTTGTGTAGCGATGTCATTGAACGAATCGGAATTAAAAATCGAGGCAACAGCTTTTTTAGAGATCGCAATGTCCGATCGTGGAGATCGAAAACATGAATTAATTGAGTCGGAACCAGTGATAAAAAAACTCTCCAAAATGTAAGGTGTTCTGTTTTCATGGAATCTGGATGTTAATTCAGTGTTTTATCCCAGCGGTTTGTATGAGATAAAACTGGGTTTTTTTTCGTGTTCGATTGAGGCATTGTTATCTCATTCTATAGTGTACTTTCAATTTTCAAAAATCTTCACGGTATATCGACATATCGGCGATATTTACCCGACGATATATCGCCTGTAAATATTTCCGATATCGTCCAGGGCTAGGGTCAACCCTTACCTTCGAGAAGAAGTCTGTTATTTTACGTTTCTTCGACTTCATCTTTCCTAATTCCCTCTGTGTTTCGTCGACAAAGACCGTGGAAGCTTACTTACATGAAGGAGAGGTATGGTTCCCTCTGTTCATTCTGCCACGGGGTGCTACGGATCCACATAAATAATACTTACAAAACCCAAGGTACCCGCTTAAATTTCACATGCAGGGACTTGCGTCTTAGGGGGATCGGAGTCGACAACGGTTTTCTGTCTTTCTTTCTTTTAGTTTATTATTTAAAAAAAAATTTCAATACATTTTTCTTATGGTTGTTTTAAAATGGGAAACATTACAGCACATATTTTATACATTTTAGACAAAAGCAGTGCACGGCCTGGATTACAGCCACCAAGCCGTGCTTGAAAAAATGGGCCGTGTTTTCAGAAAACTGGCCGTGCAAAACACGGCTGCACGGCTCGCTAGCTAAAACACTGCCTGGGCTCAATTTCATGGCTCTGCTTACCATATAAGCAAACAATCAGCGCTTAAGGGGGCTGGAAATTCTAGACTTAGGTCAAACTGATTTCACAGGTTAGGAGGGAATTTGTGCTTGTGTGCATGTTAACTCCAAGTTACTAGGCATTCTTCGCTTAGGCAGCTAACACAGAAATTCGGCCCTTGCTCTGTAAGTGAAGAATGGGGGTCGTAAGCTCAGAACTTGGGGTGGTAAGCAGACCCATGAATTCGGACCCTGACCAATCCACACAAAAAAAGCAAAACGCTGTCAAACTAAAACTTTTTTTTTAAATTGGACAAGTCTATGTATTTGTATTGGTGCTAGTAATTAATTCCCAACATGGAGGGCGGGTACTTTGGTGGATTAATTTGTCGATACTCTACAGAACCTGACTGATAATGTATCTCGTCAAGGTTTACATTGTTTTGTGGGTCAGTCCTTGAGCCATTGCGACACAGGATAAGTAACAATACAACTAAAACGCAAAATAGTAAAAACGCAAAACTTCAGACCAGCATAATGATCTATGGTGTTAGCCATTGGGGTGCTGGGCATCTTTTTGACTTCCCTTTTTTCAATATTTTCATTCACCTCTTTGGTTATAACCCTAACCATGCTAAATGCAACAATATGCACCAAATGGTAATAGTTGTTGTGATCTGTTGCATTTGGCAGTCAACTCAGATGTCATTCTTTGACTGAATTTGTTGCATTCAGCAGTGAAGTGACTTCATATAGGTTTGGGTGCTTCTATTGTATCTGAACAACTTATAATGGGTATTTCAAAATATTTTTTATGGGAAAAGTATTGAGAAGTATGATGTAATATTAGGTAAGAATCATAATTCAAATCATATTCAAAAGACTGTATAATAACAGTTAAACATTACACTTATGTGCATACTATTGCATTTAGCAGGGCAAACACCCTTGCTCAGTCCTTTCCCAAACAGCATGCCTGCACAATGCAACAATATCCCTTGTTGCACTTTGTTGCATTTGGCATGAAATTCCAGCCCTTGTAAACAGACCCTGAAACCCTGCTTTCGTAATCATTGGTTTATTTTATCATTTTGTTAAATTTTTGATTTGTTCTTGTGTTTATTGAGTATTTTCACTTGAACCCCCACCCCAGACAGAATTTATTTGTCAACCCCTCTCGACCTCCTTTTTTTTTTCTTTTTTTTTTTCGATAATTCTTGGGAAATATGAAGCCCTTTTTCTGCCCATAAAAGGGGGGGGGGGCAATAGCATGAAAAAAAATTCAATATCTGGAAGCAACCTTGATTTATAGAAAACTTATCAATCAGCTGATTTGCTTAACATATTAAGACGCTATATTTAAAACTGGTTTCCATTTAAAACATTAAACTGACAATTCTCGATTTAGAAGCTCTAAATTTAGCTGCAAATGTTCTTGTTATAGTAAGTGTAACATTGTAAGATAACAATTTAATTCCCAAGTCATGTTCTTCCATTGACCCATAGATAAATGTTGATTATTTAGCGATATGTGATTAAAGTTATGTAACAATGCTGGAGCTTAAAATAGGATGATGTTTTTAAAGCTTTAATTCTTGGATTAAATGATAAGATCTTTATCTACTTGGCACGGTAAACGATATCATGCAAAGGTAGAAAATCCCACAGTTTTCTTAATTTGAGAATAGACCATGATGTGACCCATGACATCACATGGTTACAAAAGAGCCACAAGAGCCTGTACTTCCTGCACGACATACGGTCGGTAGGATGACGTGGGGCATTAGCCAACCTTATTGGTTCTCTTTTAACACCAGTCTCATCATAGTCGCCATTAGTTGCAATAATCGGAACCCTCCATCCTGTAGATCGGGAAGATGGATGGAGGGTTACCATTATTGCAACGATGTAAAAAAAAAAATTAAAATGGAGTACAGCACCCCAGATATTGGGTCTTCTGAAGAGTATATTCTGCACTTGTATTATACACTATTATTATTATTAATAATCCTAAGTACAGGGATGTGATAGGCTGTTGAGAAAAAAACCTAAACTCTGAGCGCAAAGAGCAAAAGCATGCGAGCTCGAAAACTTGCGAGCATGAAGCCCAATATTAACATTTATCTTTGGTTTTAAAAGCCCTACTCTGCAATCTTGGCGTTATTATATGGTTTTTATCTTCATTTTTTTATGAATTTGATCTTTAAAAAAAAAATATATATATATTATTATTATTATTTTTTTTGGGGGGGGGGAAAAACCCGGAATTTCTTTTTTTTTAGGGCAAAAAAAAACGGAATTCCGGTTTAAAACGGAGAAATCACATCCCTGTAAGTACGAAACTACCTGTAGTACAGGTACTCCTAGAACTAGAGGTTTATTCCGCTTTCGTCTCCACGTGGAGACGATAGCGGAACGAACGTCTGGGCTCTGGTTCTAGGAGTAACCTGTTCCTGGCTGTACCAACCATGAAAACAATTCCTTTTTAAAGCTTCTGGTTCTGAATTCTGGTAATCCTTGATAATTTTGTTTTACTTTCATTAAAATAATCATGTCATGGAATGGTTACACTACTGGACACGTACACACCTTACTAAGCACTAAGCAGCAGCGCATAAAAACGGATATGTGATTGTGATGCAATTTGCACGATACTTTTTATTACTCGACACTGCAGTCCGTCTGCTGCGCGCGTGCTGCTGGGGACGCGAGCAAGACGGGAGATGAGGTGGGCCTGGCGGGCTCGGGGGTAGGCCGGTCTCGTACGATTATCACAACTGCATACGGTACAAAGCAAATTTCCCCGACCGACCTTTTTGCACACTTTGTGCTATTCAATCTCATAAATCCATATACATTATTTATTTTGAAAAAAACACCAAACATTGGAAAATTACCTTGTCTTTCCACTCTGTCTCCAAATCCACCGTTCGACCTCGGCTTCTAACAAATTAACGGTGAATATATAAAGGTTTGCAATTATAATTTAACTGCACACAACAGACAGACAGATACGTACATGTACATGCGTGCACCGTGCGTGTTCCGTTAATACACAAGGCCGAACTTCAACATCAGGTGTTAATCTGGTACCTAGTAACCTACCGGTTTAATCTACTGTAGCAAAAGCGTTGAATTTCCATGTGGCTGAAACATCATCATTTGTATCAGACTACGTTGTGTCACAATATTCAACTTACAAACAGTCCTTCAGTGTTTTTCTTGTTCTTTTTTAACAATATTAATGCTAGTATTAATATTATTTTGAATAAGTGTGAAGAATACAATGCTTTTATGAAGGTGGAAAGTTCTGAATTGAAAAAATGAATTTATTCAGAATCTAATAGCAACTTTGAAAGAATCCATCCGTTGTTCAGCTTTTATATTTTAGAACTAGACCTGCCAAAAAATAAATAAACCATCAAGAGATGGCGCCCTTTATGTTTGCCGCAATTATAATTAATAGCCTCATTAGCTAATATTAATAATTTATTTGGAAGGGAGGACCATGGGAGAACAACAATCAGTTCAAAGTCCGTTAAGGAAATCTAACCTGACACCTACTTCATAAATACCAATTGTACTTTCTGGTATTCGAGCAATCATAATAGCAAGGAACAGACGGAGCAATCATGGAGGTAGAAATTATTTCTAACTCCATGGAGCAATCAACCGTGAATATCACACAATTTTGAGTTGAGAACAAATAATTTGCATAATCAATCATTATTTTAATTAATGTTCAATACAAACAAATGATCGTGGCTGAGTGTTATTTTTTTAAATTTTTTTTAAAAGAGTTTGGTGGGTTTTTTTACAATATAAATTGAAAAATGAAAATGCAACAAAGATTACACAAATTAAAGCAAAGTTATAAATATTAAATAAGGCAAAGTCAGCTCTTGTTGTAAACAAAACCATTTTTGTTATTGCCCATCGTTAAAAAAAACACGCCACCCTATAGGGAGGCAATTAGTTGAGTTTTGAAATAACACACACACCCACAAAAAAAATGGCCGCTTCCATGGGACATGGCGGATGTAAATTTTAAATAGTGAAATTGAGTGCTAAGAACTTCGGGTCTGTGTAGGAATTTCGAAGCTTATCGTTCGCTACGCTTGACCTCATTTGACACCCTGGGTGTGTGGAATTTGCTAATAATTGGCCGTCGAGACGGTACTTGCGGCTGAGAGAAGGAAGGGAAGTTTGAAATAGACATGGCGGATAACTGGGCGAGCTTCCCGAATGCTGCCGCCGAGGCTGAGCAGGCTACAGCGGCCGCAGCCCAGGCGCAAGCCCAGGTAGGCTTCGTAAGTTACAGCGTAAAATCATAAAAATGTTCCCACAAGATTTCGGCGTTATTAATTTAGAAAAAGGAATCAAATAGCCCTGTGGAATTTTTATCGAAGGTTTGGAATAACGTACTAACATCAACATGGTCATGATCAACAATTAAATAATTAATTAATTTCTATGAAATTATAAATACTGCTGTTTATAATTTTTAAAAACGTTTTTAAATTTAATCAGTAGCTGTAATGGTCAGGACTGGCGGTAGTACAAAGGAAATAGGAGGTTTTTAACATCGTAACTAACTATGTTTTACTTTTACAATGATTCTGAACGACAATTGACAATTGTGAATACTTTTTTTTATTTTAAGTAAATTACATTTCTAATGTTTGACCTTTTTTATCTTGATTTGGAAAGGATTTTTTTGTGTTTTGTCTGGGTTTTTTTTTAAAAGATTCTACATTCAATTGCCACCATTATTTTTCCCCCAGCAATTTGCAGGGTACGTTGGTAGATAACACAAATTATTAACTACGATGACCCGGCCTAACCCTCCTCTCTCTACGGTCTCAGGTCGGAGAATGTCGGGGAGGGTTACAACACCTATGTTCCGAGTCTATTCAACACTCATAAGTCGTAATGTGTTTCCCTAACCCTGACCGTAGCATGTATGTACATGTAGATCAAAAAGGGGTATCGAAACATAGGTGGGATAAGGCCGTTTCGGAAATGTTTTTTAAAAAGAGGTGTCAGGTCATAGGTAGAGCAGTCAATGTCAAAGAGCAGGGTTGCAATCATGACAACTATAACAGGTTAGATGATTTGTTCCATCATCTAAATTGTTACCACTAGTCTCCGACTGTAAATTGACGTTTTCTTCTTACCATTTGGTTTTCAGGGTGCAGCAGGGGAGATTGAGGATGACTGGGGTGACTTTGGGGGATTTGAGGAAGCAGCACCACCCCCTCCGGAGCTCGGCCATCAGGTGCCTGGTCCAGGGGTAGAGGCCAGTCCGTCACCATGGGCATCGTTTGCTATTGGTAACCCATAACTTCACCTGTCTCCGTCCCCTTCCCAATATTTCAAAAGCGTTAGTGATCATTCTCATAGGGGTGGAGAAGCTTTGTATGGAATTTGGATGACCCCAGGACATTACAAAAATGTGGCGTATTTCAGTGAATTATGAAATCTGAGATATCTGTGTGATCCATCAAGCATTATTGTTGGTCTTGGAGACCAGGAATTGATTTCACAAAGCACCAATATTCATCTTAAGCTCAGTTGTCAATGTCGCCGTAGTGTCTGGTATTGTGACATCACACCATGTTTTGTAATTGTGGTTGATTCGCACTTAAGATCAATCTTGGCTCTTTCTGAAATCGTGGCCTGGTCTCTGTCCCGATTCTGTCTATTGGTGGGGGGGGGGGTTCTTGGGTCACAGTGTCCCCCTTGGATGGCAAGGTGTCATCCTTGGACTTCCAGGCATCGACTATAACTGCCATCAAGCCAACAAAATTGCTGTCATAATAAACCCCTTACATATGAAGTAAAATGCTCAAATAGCGCATTCAAATTATTGAGGTCAAAGGAGAGAGGCAATGAAAACTACTGCATGTGTACATGTACAATGCACTTGTTATTCTGACTGGTTAACTGTATCTGCTTAGCAACTTGTTGCATGTTTCCCTTGTTTACATATTTCACATTGTTTGAATCGACACCTGTTTTACCCGCAGCTTCCGTTCAAAACCCAGCAGCTGGCCAGCCAGACCTCCTCATGGCCCAGACCCAGCCACCCCTCCAGCCACAAATTGACCCCCCTTTTGCCGACCCTGTCCCCCAGATGGTTGCTGCAGCAGCCCCTGAATTGACGTCACAAGCAGAGGCTTCCAGACAGCAAGCTCAGGTAAATGTAGCTTGCAGGGTTGCCCCCCCCCCCCAACATCTACCAGCCTAATAAACTCACCCCATTGAGCTAACTTCACCATAATAGGGAGCATCTCAAGGAACGTCCTGATTGGATTGGATTAAGTATTCCAGTGCGTGCTCATGGGCCGTTCCATTAGACCGTCGGAACATTCCATTGGAATGTTCAGAATACTAATGCGCGTATTCACTCATGTGTGATTGCTCCTGTACTAATGCACAATGACGCAGTCCAGCGGACTGTTCTGGCGGTGCAATGTGCCCACATAAAAGTTCTTTTGCGCTTGCAACGTGCCCTACTTTTGCGACGCTCTCATCAATACCCGTCTCATCTTCCAACAAAATGTTGACACTGATGATTAAAAAAAAATTCACGCATCCAGTGTTTTTGGTATCAAGGATGCCTCAATTGACATTTTCACCGTCAGTCACACACAGGCGTGATGCTTTATTCTTGAAAGCTCAAGGGCACCAAGGCGTTTTCTCCACTGTAAAAAGTACCTCCATGAGGAAATTGCAAACATTCAAGGGGCACTATGGCAATGACCGGGGGCAATGGATGCAATTACCTCCATTGTCTCCGTGAAGCATCAGGCCTGCACGCTGTGTCGACTGAAGGAATCAGAGACACATTCTTCTGCGTGGTACTCCTGACTTGACATGGATAGTAGTTCTCAACCCCGAGTCAATCAAATCCAGGGCTTAAAATACTCAAATAGTCACATCCAGGTCTCGAAATAACCCTCAGCACCCACAGCAATTGCCGTGGTGCCCTTGTGCTTTTGCTGTGGTGCCCTTGGCAAAGTTCCAATACAAATTTACATTTTTCTCATAGAGTGCCCCTTACCAGAGAAAAACTGACGTGCCCCTTCAAGAGTGAAGTTCAAGGCCTGCACATCTGAACAAGTCCAGCAGTCCACCGTGTTCTTCCCAATTCCAAAACAAACATAGTACATTTTAAGATTTACAGATTTATTGGGTAGGTTTTGAAACTCTTAACCTCCCTCTAAAGCTCAGTAAAGGACGAGTATGAAGGAGAAAACATTTCCGGTCTTGTGAGAATATTTCTGGTGCAGCTAAAGTTCTGAGCCAGACACACTGTGGTCTGATAGATATTGTCTTGACTGGAGTCCTGGATGTCTTTTGACAATGCAACAACAAGGAACCTTGGAACGTTTCTACACTTTAAAGCACCCTGAGACAATTTTTTAAAATTAAATTCATACTTTTCTGCTAGGCACAGCAGGCCGTGGCGCCTTTGCAGAATCAGTCTATCAAGAATAATCTCAATGATGTTGACGTCAACCTTCATGATGACTTGGCTGGAGTGGAGGTATGTCTCTTCAATTTCAGGTCCCAGAAAACTGTGGCCGAGCGATT
This sequence comes from Pisaster brevispinus, assembly GCA_023634235.1. Classification (NCBI taxonomy): domain Eukaryota; kingdom Metazoa; phylum Echinodermata; class Asteroidea; order Forcipulatida; family Asteriidae; genus Pisaster; species Pisaster brevispinus. Next base: position 3,364,011 of record JAMKCF010000018.1, read on the forward strand.
TAGACCACCGGACTCAAGCTCAGGTGCTTCTGATCAGCAGAGTGTGGACTTGAGTCCTGGTCATGGTCCTTGTGTCCTTAAGATCCTTTCTTGGGATGGGACATTAAGCCGTAGGTCCCCTGTACTAGGATTGGTAGTGCGCGTAAAAGGACCCAGAACACTTATTGCAAAACGGTGGGGGGTTAACCCCATTGTTTCTGCTTCACTGCAAGCTCCTTTCTTTACAGGTTTCCTCAGGCTTGCAAGCTACAGTGATTAAGTTTACTTAATGAGGAATCCTTGGTTTCATTACCAGGAATAATATAATAATATAATAAAAGCCCATGGATCACTCTTGACTTACAATTTCATCAACAATTTGTTTGATGTTTTTAGGGCGCTGTCGGGCCCCTCCCTGTTGAGAATCATAACGCAACGTCTTCATCAGCAGAGGGCGAGCATTTCCAAGACATAGCAGAGTCTCCAGCAGGCCAACGCCTCTTCAAACGCTCTTCCTCATCGATGGAAGTTTTCACAGCGGAGATGACAGGAAAAGTTGGAAGGCTTGAAGATCGCCTGTCAGCTGCAGACAGAGAAAAAAATCGCTTACAGAGGGTCGGTGAAAACTTTTCTAAAGCAAGTTTTGGTGTTTAAAATGCTAGGATAAAGAAACAAAATGTTGGTGAAAACGTTGGTGAAGATGGTTCTAAACAACCAAGTTTTGATGGATTATTGCTAGGCTTTTGAATCGAATCAAGTTAATTGCTTGTTGTCTTCATTTGAATGTTTTACCATAAATTGCTTCTCTCTGGTTGGGAGTACAAATAATCATCAGGCAGCTGAAGATGGTAATGCTTCAGGTCTTCTGCCTCGAGGAGAGTTAAAATAACTTTTTTTAAATTTCCTAGATATTGGACATAGTATTAAATTTAAGGTGATATAATTTATACATTCAGATTAGAGACGAACTGACCCAGAAACTAGAAGCCCTGGAACAAGAAGTCGAAGGTCACCGACAGGAAACAGCCGAGCAGAAGCAACGCTACGAGCAAGTCCAAGCCAGGCATGCATCAGAGATGGAAGAGATACGCAAGGCGGGGCATGATGCATTGGCCATCATCGTTGAAGAATACAAGGTATTTTTGTCTTTCTTGGGGACGAACAGGATGAAGGAAGATTTGAGAAACAGCTGAACGCTCCCCAATTCTTTGCTCTTTCTTTGTTAAATTCTTGAATTATGTATTCAAATTTATGCAGGAATTATGCAAATGTGCAGTCCTCCAGCAACAAGAGGCAAGTGAAAAACAACTGCAGGTGGCCATTACCAAGGAAACGGAGCGCTGTCAAGAAATCCTCAAAAGTCAGGTAAAGTATATCACCCCTCCCCCAAAAAACAAAACAAAAACATGACGTGTTCTTAAAGAAAACAACAATAAAACTTGTTGATATTATTGATGTTACAGCATGACAGATTGGCAAGTGTTCTAGATGAGGAAAGACAGAAGAACGAAGACAGATTAAAAGAAGCTTTACAAGAACAACTAGAAACTCAAAAGAAGATGCTTCAAACGTGTTTACGAGAAGAGCAAGACAAAAATAAATTGGAACTCCAAAAAGCAACTGAGGTATGTTGTGTAAATAGCCGTTTAGAGCAAACCTTTTTTCACACAAGTTTACCGAGCCAAAGTGAGGCTTGGTATTCAAATAGTCTGGTGTCTCTGCTGTGATGAACAAGTGTAGCACACCTTTCCCACAGGGCACCAAGCACACACATTCGAAGAGTACTATCACTAAATCTCTTCTCTCGACAGGAAATGCAAAAAACTAGTGAGGAAGTACTTCAGAGGGCGCTAGCAGAGGAAAGGTCAAAGAGCAAGGAGATGCTTGAAATACAGAGATCAGAGGCGATGAGGTCACTGGAAGAAGAACAAAAGCGCCAGCAGGAAACGTTACAAACAGAATTGGAGAGAGAACGACAAAAGAGCAAAGTAAATATCACCTTTCAAAATAACGAACAACAAATTAATTGTTGAATTAAAAAAATTGCGGATAACCCTTTGTCCAGGTAAAGGTAAAACCCTGTAATACCATCAAAAGCAGTTAGTATTATTATTATTATTTATTTGACCAAAACAACGCAAAATGTTCAATAAATATATAAATGCACATAATAATAATTGTGAAAAAAATTAGCAAGAAAGCAGACACAATAAACAAAAGAAATACAAAATGAAGAGAAACTCGAAGAATCTAAACATCTTAAAACATCTTAAAAGGGCCAATACAACAATGAATACAACTAACTGTGGACGAACAAAATGTAAGTTAGGGACTAGGGAGCATCCCAAAAGCTGGGGAAGTTCTACAATGTTCTAGTCACAAAAGAACGTTCCTGTGGGTACATGCATGCAACCCATTGGGCTGTAAGAACGCTAGAATTTAATTGCAGAATAACTTTAGAAGCAAAATCTTCAAGGCCAGTTATTTGAATACAACTGTTTCTGCAATATGCTTTATTTGAATATTAAGGGTTTTCTCTTGCCCCTTGGCAATAGGTACACTTTCTTGACCATAATTTGATGTTTGAGTTTCTTATCGTTGTAAAGTAATATGTCAATATTTTTTGCTGATCCATTTGAAGGAAGCTATAAAAAATGCACTTGAGGAAGAGAGAAAGCGCCACCTAGAGGCCATTGAAGAAGCCTCCACCAATTCTAGGAAAGCAATGGAAGAATACAATGCAGAACAAAAGAGGGTGAGTTGTTGTAATTTACTCATGGTTTGTGCATATAGACCTTTCTTTTGCAACGTCACAGCCCAAGTTTTTGCCAACCCAGGCTGGAAAACTATGGAAAGCCATAAATGCAAAACAAAAACAGCTAGCTACAGTTTGTAACAATGTTACACAAATATTCAAAAATAGTGTTGAATTTATTGGAAACAAAGCAACCAATCATGGGAGGTATTTTATTTAATTATAAGTTTGCCGAAAATGTTGAATTTTGTTAAAACATTTGTTAACACGATTGAATGTTTTACTAACATTCGGCGGTCCATGCCAACCAGCGCACTTTGTTTATCAACAATGGAAAGGTTTATACTATGATGTTGATGGGCCGGGAAAATCACATGTCCACCATACTGGTATGCTGGATGATGTTTGAACATGCCAATGTTTGTATGAGAGAGATTGGCTGTTGCCAGCTTGGCGTTTGTATCCCCTCGTAGGAGTTTGCCGAGTTGCAAGTTCCCACACAATGAAATTCGTTACAGATCAAGTCAAAGGAAAAAACTTTGGCAGTGAAAGTTTAAAATCGACTTGATTAATGTTTTTGGGGTTTTTTTTTTTTATTTGGATTGAATTCAGTAGCTCTCAAATGTTATGGTTGATAGTGCACAAATAAACTTGGAATGTTTTTTTCTGTTTTCCAGTTGGATTCCGTATCGAGACATCGTTCCTTCGCAAGTCTAGATTTATTCCTAGAAAGTGCAAGACAGCAGCTGAAATCATTAATGGATGACAAACCTGTAGAAATGCCAAAAAGCTCTTCCTAAAATTCATATTTTAGATTTGTGTGTGTTTAATATTCAGTAAGTAAGTTGTAAATTAGAGTGGTGCGGCCATTTTGTTTTTTTCTTCCATTCATGTCAATGTAACTAACTAAACCAAGGTTGGAAGTGAACTACGGGTCAAGTGTTTCCCCCCGGGCTGATGAACTGATAGAGAGGTGGGCCAGACTATGGCCAGGTCAGGGCAACAGAGGCCCTGACCTCTGTGCAATTCCAGGCCAGGACTGATTGGGGGAAGGGGTCAAAGTAGCAATGTCTGGAAAGTGGTTAAATTCATATGACATGCCCGATAGGGGGGGGCAGAGGCCCCCCCTCCTGTTCACATACTTTAACACACTATTTCTTCTTGTACAGAAGTAACCCCCCCCCCCCCCCCCATAAAATAAAAATAAATAAAAAAATCACACAAAACTTGGTACTGTACAGTCTATTACAAAAGGGTTAGGAAAGCACTCCCAGAAAGAAGTGCTCTGGTAGAAATTGGTAAATGGCCAACGAATATTTTTCATTCTCAGACAGATTGTTCTTTATTTAACGAGACGAAAATAACCACTCATTTGAAGACTTGCAGCGTGATCGGTCTTATTTGTGAAACTTTGAGCAATTTTTATTTCAACTTGATGGTGTTACAATTTACCAAATGAAAGCGTAATTGTCTTTGGTGCGTTCTAGACCTCAGATTGCAAGGCATTAGACAAGTTTCAAATTAAATTTAGGCCTACATTATGAATAGATACATGTAGCAATAAAATATGAGAAAAATTGTGGTTTTTAACAAATAAAATCAAGTATTTTTTATTTATGGGTATAATTTAAGGGCTTTTTAAAAAATCTGTACATCATTGTTTTGGGAATAATAAATTAATTCCTCTAGTTTATGATAACACACCATCCAGCCAATAGACTTGTAGTTGTAGTGATAGCGTCATTGCTCTCACGCGACACTGCTGCTCTCTCCAACACTGTTCTCGAAATCCTACCAATCTCTTGAGTGCGCAGTTAGTCCTTGGGGACCAGGCAGTCTCACGGAAACAACGCCGGTGTCGCGGGAGAGCAGTTACGCCATCACAATTCCTTCTGACGACCTTCTGAGCGTTAGGTCAATATTAAAGTGAAACCAGCTTATATACAGTTGGAATTTTTTTTAATTAACAATTTTATTCTTTGTCTTTATAACTATGATGTATCTTCCATAAGCGATCAAGGGTTCAGACTGCGAGGCTGTCTATATGCTTGACTGGCTTGTAAAATGTTGGTTTCAGACAGGCGAACTTGACCTAACGATTGCATCAGGTTCGGCTCATGACAAGATCGATGTCTGAAACCAAGACGCTCCGGAGTCGTTTCGAACGACTGCAAAACTCGGTCTTTCGACTTCCAGCGCAGCCAGTCGCTCCTAACTGTTTCAGACGTCGAACTTTTCATGTACTTTTAGTTCAATAATTTGGTTTGGCACAACTCTAGAGCGCCTGTCTGAAACGGGTGTTAGTGTAGAGGGCACAACATCGACTGGCTTGGAGGGACTGGGCCAGTCTACGAATCTGGATTGTTTGTATGATACAGATATCTCTCCTCCAGTAATTTGTGTTGTGATGTCGGCGACATTAAGATTATCTATAAATCCATGCATAGATTCAGTGGGCGGAGTCTGGGCTTAAATGTGTGTCACGTGTGTATTGTCCTGCATGACTCTGTGCATGGACTGTTAGGCGAGCAATTAGGATAGCGCAAGACAGTCTTGCAATAAGGACCAGAATTCAAAAGTCAATTAAACAGGATTACAGAATATCGATAAAAACTATTTTACAGATACGCCGATGTGTCACTGGGCATGCCCAGTGGTTTAGTGGTAAAATATCTACATATTAACGGCTTGGGCTTGGAATCCATCTGCCTGAAACTTAACAAAAGCGCACATCTTCCAAATACCTGATGGAGCCCAAGCTGTGGTTTTGAAAAGGGCCCCAGAAGGGGAGGGGCTACAGGTCCCAAGCCCCCCCCCCCACAGTACCCGTGGATACAAGCACCGAATCATGTATGAAATAATTTCAATGTCCGTGCAAAAACATTCGGACAGGGGAGGGCACCGTACAAAAACATCTTGGCGCGTTTGCGCCTTTAGGTTCGTGTACTATGGGAGATAACTTGTCAAATACAAACCTGTCTTTTTCATTGACAGTAATTTACACATGGATGAAAGGTTAACTAGTAAGGCCATGTAAGAAAGACAACATGTTTCTTGTGCTGAACAGATAAAGATAGTTTTAAAAAGTTAATGAATTATAATTTAAATGCTTTTAAAAAAATTCTTCAGTAACTAAAAACGGAGTCAGTATCTACAAAGGAACCAGGTTGGGACGAGAAACATCTACTTTTTCTCATATGGCCTAATGGCCTAATGGTTACTTCTTACCCTGAAAAGCTTCAAAATCACACTCAAAATTTGATCCATTAGAACCAAAAGGCGCCCCTCACAAAGTTCATAAAAAATGGTTATGATTGTCATGAAGATTTGTTAACATTTTGTATTCAACTGTACTCTGCAATAAAAATGTGGAATATTATACACACAGTCTGTGACTTGCTATAAATTGTTCCAATTGGGGTAGTTAGGGGTGTTCAGATCAGGAGACCCTTGATATTCTCATTCAGGAAAAGGGGGTACCATTCAAGGTAGTATATCATTCGGGGGAGATATCCCTTGTCAACATCCGTCTTCACAAATTGTAGCCCTGACACCATGTTTTTAACTCTTTTTATTTGAATGATTAAGCACTGAGACGTAAGAGCAGGGCCCAATTTCATGGCTCTGCTTACCGCTGAATTCAGCGCTGTGTAAGCGAAGGATGCCTAGTCACATAGCATGAAATATGCTTGACGTAAGCGTGGAATTCCCTGCTTCCGTAAGCCAAGATTCTTTGCCGACGGTAAGCAGAGCCATGAAACTGGGCCCAGATTGATCTCATCTGTCCTTTGGAGTATTAAGTATACTTCATTACTCAATAGAATTGAGAGGTATTTATCATACTCAAAGTCAACATTTGAACCTAATTGTTTTCTGGTCATGATATCACCTAGGCAGGTATGTATGTACTGTATTGTTATTCAATTGAAAAACATAAGACCGTCGGACTTGTCAACCTGTCATAAGTTTACTGGCCCGACACTAAAATCACTGGCCTGGGGCTTGCGGTCTAGGGTAAAATTTGAGCCCTGAAAGGTGAGATGATCTACTTGAATAATGTGTTTTTAAAAAAGTAAAAGGGATGCCCATGTCATGTCATCATGTTCCGACAACCCTGTGTTCCGAAAAAAAACCTGATGATTTTACAGGCTTGGGTTAGGGTTTGAGTTAGGGTTAAAGAGTAGAAAAATACACTAGGGGTGTCGGAACCTGGGGGTGTCGGAACATACAATGTAGGGATGTCAAATCACATCGTGTCATTGTATACCCAGTACTTTCCCACTTCCTGTGAAGAAAAAAAATCCACAGGCATATTAGTACTTGGGTGGGATTTGAACCCATGACTAGTGCTTTACACCTATCGGTGTAATGGTAAAACCATAAGAGTGGGGACAGTAGAACAAAGGAATACAAAAGGGACAATGTTGTCCTCACATTGGAATCCTTTGTATTTTTGTGTAAATGTACCGGTACAGATAAAACCAAAAGCAAGTTCAACGGACATGTACATGGGCAATTCCACACTAGTTGGCATAAAATTGTGACTTGGGAGGCCAACATTTGATAGTCATACCAAAATTATCATACAATTAATTAGTATCAAGTAATAAACCACAAGGGAAACTGACTGGGGTAAATTTTTTCATAATTTGGGTCTTGAACAAAGAAAGATTGACTGAAGCGGGACTTGAACCAACGACCTCCGGATTAATGTACCGGCACCTTTACCAACTGAGCTATCCAGCCCTATGTTGGCGGTCTCCCTATTAGTCGATTTCTTTGTTCTGGGGTTAATTAATTAGTCTTGCAAAATTGTCATACAATTAATTACAATACATAATTACTAGCACAACATTTTGTGTCCCCAGATGTATACAGTAAGTGTGGATGGACCCTTCTCCATAGTGTGGACATGCTTAGTGGGGGTCAGGCTTTTTGCATCCGAAAAGGCTTCTCCGCAAACAAATCTTTTCTCTCCAGCGTGGATAAGCTGATGGACGGTTAAGTTAGATTTACTTGGGAAGAATTTGCCACACACGTCACAAACAAATCTGTTCTTTGCATTGTGGACACGCCTGTGGGCGGTTAGCTTAGTTTTATGTGTGAAGGATTTACCACAGATGTTGCAAACAAATCCTTTCTTTCCATTGTGGACACGCTGATGCTTTTTCAGAGATGTTTCGTATGCAAAAGATTTTTCACAAACATCGCAACTAAATGTCCTTTTAATACTGGTGTGGACAAGCTGATGACGTGCCAGGGAAGATTTGCAGGAGAGTGGTTTTCCGCAAATGTCACAATTACATGTCAATTTTATCTGACCTGTGTGGAAATGCTGATGGTTGGTGAGGCTTCGTTTTGTCGAGAAAGATTTTCCACAAATGTCACATGCAAATGGTTTCTCGCCAGTGTGCGAACGCCGATGGACAATCAGGATTTGTTTTGATGAGACGGACTTTCCACAAATGTCACACACAAATGGTTTCTCACCAGTGTGGACACGCTGATGGTCGGTTAGGTAACGTTTACCAGTGTAGGATTTTCCACAAACGTCACATTCAAATGGTTTCTCGCCAGTGTGGACACGCTGATGCATAATCAGGGTTTGTTTTGCCGAGACAGATTTTCCACAAATGTCACACACAAATCTTTTCTTTGCAGTGTGAACACGCTGATGAATGGTTAGGTAAGGTTTACTTGAGAAGGATTTTCTACAAACGTTACATACAAATGGTTTCTCGCCAGTGTGGACACGCTGATGGGTGATTAGGTAAACTTTACGTGGGTAGGATTTTCCACAAACGTCACATACAAATGGTCTCTCGCGAGTGTGCACGAGCTGATGGATAATCAGAGTTTGTTTTGCTGAGAAAGATTTTCCACAAATGCCACAGACAAATCTTTTCTTTGCAGTGTGGACAAACTGATGGTTGGTTAGGTAACGTTTACAAGGGAAGGATTTTCCACAAACGTCACAGACAAATGGTTTCTCGCCAGTGTGGACACGCTGATGGGTGATAAAGTTAACTTTACGTGGGTAGGATTTTCCACAAACGTCACAAACAAATGGTTTCTTGTCAGTGTGCACATACTGATGGATAATCAGGCTTTGTTTTGATGAGACAGATATTCCACAAATGTCACACACAAATCTTTTCTTTGCAGTTCCAGTGTGGACACGCCGATGGGTGGTTAGGTCAAGTTTACGTGAGAAGGATTTCCCACAAACATCACACACAAATGGTTTCTCGCCAGTGTGGGTATGCTGATGGATAATCAGGCCTCGTTTTGTTGTGACAGATTTTCCACAAGTGTCACACACAAATGGTTTCTCACCAGTGTGGACACGCCGATGGGTGGTTAGGTCAAGTTTACGTGAGAAGGAAAATCCACAAACGTCACATACAAAGGGTTTCTCGCCAGTGTGGATACGCTGATGGACAATCAGGCTTTGTTTTGATGAGACAGATTTTCCACAAACGCCACACACAAATCTTTTCTTTGCAGTGTGGACACGCTGATGGTTGGTTAGGTAAAGTTTACGTGAGAAGGATTTTCCACAAACATCACATACAAATGGTTTCTCGCCAGTGTGGGTACGCTGATGGATAATCAGGCCTCGATTTGTTGTGACAGATTTTCCACAAGTGTCACACACAAATGGTTTCTCACCAGTGTGGACACGCTGATGGCTGGTTAGGTTAAGTTTATGTGAGAAGGAAATTCCACAAACGTCACATACAAAGGGTTTCTCGCCAGTGTGGATACGCTGATGGACAATCAGGCTTTGTTTTGATGAGACAGATTTTCCACAAACGTCACACACAAATCTTTTCTTTGCAGTGTGGACACGCTGATGGTTGGTTAGGTAACATTTACCTGAGAAGGATTTTCCACAAACGTCACAAACAAATTGTTTCCCCATAGTGTGGACACGCTGATGGTAAGTTAGGGCAGATTTACATGCTTTTCCACAATCATTGCAACTAAATAGTTTCTCTTCAGTGATGGTGTGATGGTCTGCCAGTCTAGTTTTACTTGAGAGTGCTTTTCCACAAAAGCCACAAACAAATAGCTCCTCTCTCTAGCGGGTTCGCTGATGACCTTTCAATTCAAGGCAAACAGACAATTTTGTTCCTTAGTTCGCAACTAGTTGACGTCTTTTAATGTTTCCTTGCAAGAAAACTTATCCAGAAATGTCACTTGTTGACTAGTCTTTTTTTTATTATGAAATTAAGACATCTAACATCTAAAGAATGTACTTCACTTAACTTAACTTCACTTCACTCAAGGACTCTTATTTTAAAAGAAATAGCACATCGGTGCTTCTACATGTACCTCTAGGTGGATGGGTAGGTAGCACTCTTAGTCTTAATCAGCGCTGTGGTTTTTCAGATCCACAGGGTGGACTCTTTGATGTTGTTCCAGATACATGTAAGTCCTCAGGGCAAAGGATTTTCCACAAATACCACAAACGAAACGCTTCTCTTCTGTGTGGATCTTTTGGTGTTTCTTGAGGGTGTAAAGTTGAGTAAAAGCTCGACCGCAAATCTCACAGACACAGGTTTTCTCTGTCACATAAGAACCCATATGGTTCCTCTGATGGTCTGCAAGGATAGATTTGCGTTGAAAGGCTTTTCCGCAAATGCCGCAAACAAATCGTTTCTCATCAGTGTGCACGACCTGGTGTTGGACGAGATTGGTTTTGTGTGAGAAAAATGATCCACAAATGTCACACTCAAACGGTTTCTCTCCAGTATGGACTCGTTGATGCTGAGTAAGGTTGTTTTTCTGTGAAAAACCTTTTCCACATTTGCCACAAATAAATGGTTTCTCTCCAGTGTGGACTCGTCTATGTTTTACCAAAGCATCTTTAAAAGAAAATGCTTTTCCACAAATGTCACAAGCAAATGGTCTTTCTCCGCTATGCACACTGTTATGTTGTGTAAGAATAGTTTTACTTGAGAAGGCTTTTCCACATACTTCGCAAAGAAAAAGGTTTTTCTCCACTGTGAACACTCTGGTGCGTGAAGGATTTTCCACAAGTGTTACAAACATACGGTTTCTCTCCAGTGTGGACTCGCTGATGGTTTGTAAGATTGTTCCTACATGCAAAGTGTTTTTTACAGATGTCACACTGAAATGTCTTGCCAACTGAGTGAACAGAATGATGCTCCTCCAGACTGTTTTGATCTGGGTGATCTTTAACACAAATGTCACAAACAAATGTGGACTCAATCATGCAGGTTCCACCCAGTGAAGTTTTTCAATTGATTCTCAACAAGTGTCACCCCCAAAATAGGATCACCTCCTTTGGAACACCTTCCGACTAAAAGTTTATTTCCATGCAGACCACTGACACAGATTTTAGACTGGAATGGAAATAATTCCGAGTTGGTTGACATTGCACAAATTAGTTTTCCTTGAAACGCTGTCTGGGTTGCAAACATTTCCTCTCAAATTTCTGTCAATAAGTTCAACTTGATCACAAAATTTGTAACGGTAAAGATAAACGAAGGCATGTTACCAAAACTTTCTTGTACAAAGTTTCTTCTTTGATGTGATCTCAGTTCCTTCCAGCTGTGTAAATAAAAAGAAATTGAAAATAGTAATTAATTACAAAACATTACAAAGGATGTTATCAAGGTAGGCTCTAAACAAAAGAGAACATTGTCCTAATCGTATAATTGTAACCTTTGATCATCCAATTCCATCAGAACAGAAAGTGATTTATGGAAAATTTCTTTTGTTGGTTTTGTATGTAGAATTTATCTCAGGAATGAAAAGAGTTTATGTGGCCTGCATGGAAATAAACATTCTGTTGGAAGGTTTTTTTGAAATACATAATCCTATTTTCTTTTTAGAAATTGTTGAGAAGCAACTGAAAATTTCCCATTGGGAGAATCAAGGGTTACGATTTTGGGAACTAATGACACAAGTAACCAAACAACAAATAATTCTACTCGGTTTGCCATCCATGGCAGGCACTGAGACTATTGCTAGTCTAGCGTTTTTCTCTTCTATAACTGGTTACTGTGTAGCACTTATTAGTGGTCTGGTGGTAGGTAATAGAGAGGTTTCGCAAGGCTACGGATACAGATACGGATACAACACTTTGTGTGCTCAAGTGACGCGTAACCGCGACTTCCGTGTTTTGCATGCACGTTGACAACGGATACGGGAGCTCATACACGTACGTTAAAAACGGATACCTTTTTGCTGATTTTAGTTGTACTTTTGACCTAGATTAAAAACCTTCACCCCTGTATTGCTTTTAAAGATGTCATTCATGACATAGATAGAAGTGTGTTCATCATTTGTAAGCAAAATATTGGGAAAATGCAGTATAAACAGTCATCGAGCTATTTTGCCGTGCTTGCTGGAAACTTTCTTTACACGCGTTCCAATGGTGGTTCGAAAACGAACAGTTCAACAAAAATACTATTCAATCAAATTCTCCAATGCAACAAGGACATCAACAACAAAATGTTTTGGGATTTGTTTTGCAAAACCTATGCCAACGTGTGTGTGTGGGGACTGTGTGTATACTTTGGCCTAGGCCTGATATAGAATACTATAATTGCAAAACAAAATCTGACGCGCATCCAACGTGAGCGGATACGGTTATCGTATCTGTATCCGTATCCATACACTTACGAAACCTCTCTTAATAAGTCTCCCTTTATTATTCTTGCAACACTTTCTTTAGTTTTCACTACTCAACCCCTCACCACATTCTACCTAGAACAAATAACTGTGGGGCTGTACTCCTGTCTAAAAATGGTTGACCTCTTCAGTCGTACTACGAGTGTGACAGAAGATGTAAAAAAGGAGTACAGCGCCCCAGTTACTGGGTCTACAAGTTAATACTTGAAGGTTGAAGTTGACCCGAGTTGACCCATCCATGGACGAAGGAAATCTTCCTCCAGCCAGTCCATGGTTGACCCTATATATCCTAAGGAATACATAGCATAGTACCAAACACATAAAGTCACAAGTACAAAACAAACACAACCTGCTCTTACCGTGTCGTTTCCAGTTTGTTCATGTTAAGAAAAAAAAAGTTGTTCAACTTTTACACAGTACACGTCATGCATGTTTTGACTAGTGTTAGTGTTACAACTTACAATACATCAGTCATCACCAGTCCATGATCACTTGACTTACGCTAATGGTCAATCTCTTAACATTAACATTAACAATAACATGCCTAAGGGAAGAAACTAGGGGGGTTAAAACTGCAAAAGCTACGCAAAAAATATTGAGAAACTGAACTTACCCTTCACGATAGACTTGTGAAATTGAAAAGTTTTCACTCGCCATACATGCTTCTCCATCAAGCGAGCGCGAAGGACGTCTGCTAAAAATTGTAAAGGCGCTCTTGTCACTTGCAGCGCCCTCTAGCGTGGTTCAGGTTTAACACCACTCGATGGGAGGGGCTACAGTGCTATTTTTCGGGGGAAGGCGGGGGCAGAGACAACTAGTGACTAGCGAATTTATTTCTGGTCGAAGCAGGTCGGGAGTTTGGAAAACAATATTGCTAAATTTAAATATGCCTGTGATTATATTTTTAGATTTTTCAGCCACGAATTCGGACAGATGTTTGACAAAGCTATTAAATTGTTATTGGGTGTGTTCACTGACCCTTCATCACTACCAGGAATATCTTACTTGACCCCGACTACACTACACCATCCAAAGATGCAGAGGAGAAAAGACATCTCACCATTTTACTTTTTAGCTTTGCTAAAAACAAAAACCCAAGAAGGCTCGAATGACATTACATTTGTTTAATTTAACTTCAAAATCATAATGTCGTCTTTAGAGAAACTCACCATCCTAAACCCCTAATGTGCTGTGTCATGTTCCCCATGTGCTATACCAATATTGAATACTGGTTTTCAAAACAAAAGTAAGGGCCAGACTACTTTACCCTCCATACAGCTTCATCAGCTGGACTAAACCATCAAAACAATCAAAGTCAAAACAAAGGTTGTTCCTGTTGATTCCGCTCACTGTTTTTATTTCTGTCTTAATCAAAATCTGTAAAAATCACATCATTTTAATTATCCAGGGTTATCATCAAGAAAAATTCTCTTCAAAGTCCTCTTGTTATTTCTAGATTGCTACAAAGTTAACAAGTTAAAAACAACACATATAATATAATTACTTAAAATAAACAGCTACTGACTACAGTTACACAAGAAACTAAAATACAGCAAGATAACAATTACAGAAAGCACACATTCAAACAAAAAGTAATTATCACACTTCTAAATCCTGAAGTTCGTTGTATCTGCCAATTTGACTAGAAACCGTTTACCTCAAAAATATATACAAATTAAAGGTCTTCTTGAATTGATGATGTCTCAAAACTAATTCGTAGTATATTTTTTTACCACGGGGGGGGGGGGTGAACCAAATTCACATGATGTGAAACCAATAAAGTGACCTGTTATAATTTATTTGGCCATTGATTGAAAAATTATGTACAGGCAGTCCAAAGAATTCCGTTCACTGAGACCACACTCTACATGTAAAAGTCTTATCGATTGCTCTCTTAAGTATATTATATATATAATACACCTCAACGATGACACTATCTGGCAAGTGTCCAAGAATTTCAAAGCGCCAAAAGTCATTTGGTATTGCTTAATAAGCCACGGAGGTAGGAATTCTACCTCCACGCTTAAGCACAACATTTCTATTATAACATTCAATAAATTAATATTACTTTTCAAGTAAAACGGGGGGGGGGGGGGATAGAAATGCGGGAGTAACTACTTAAGAAAAAGAGAAAGAAGAAAGAAAGAACGCCAACTAAAAAGCCTTGAAACTTACCTGTTGCATAATGTTATCATCCAGAAACGGACAAACACAAGGTTGCGGTCCAAGGTCGACGGTACAAAAAAATGTGTTTACTTCTTCGTGAAAACATGGAGGTAGAGCCATGGTGAAAAGAACGTAAAATTATTAAGGGTTATTAAGACGGAGGTATTCTTACCTCGATGTACACATGTAGTAGTTTCGATTACCGAATTCGCAACTAGAATAGATTTAGACGGGGTTTTATTCACCAGTCGATCAGTATCCAACGTCTCATGGGGAATGATAATTAATTGAAAGGTTATTTTTCAGTGCATTTAAAACGTGTAACTGTTGCCGGTGTGGCAGGAGATGCTGTCCCCCCCCCCCTCCCTCCTCCCCTCCCTCCTCCCCTCACCCTCTCCTCCATCCCCCACGGCAAACTGTATAAAGCAAACTTTTTCTGATAGCGCCCTCTTTTGCATCAACCTCCTCCAACCTATATAATTATTTTCCCACATGAGGGACAAAAACTCCAGGCGTCAGATTCCCCTATAAAAATTATGATGCCTGCAGATTTGTTATAGTGCAAACCCTTACCAAAATGTCAAATTCATTCCAATTGGATATCCAGTTGGAAAGAATTGGTATAGAGTTGGTGTGAGTTGGTTTATATTGGAAAGCTGAATTTCCAATTACAATAAAATCTTAGACCAACTCAAACCATAGCGAAAGCATCGGAAGGTTAGCATGCCTTTTCGTGTGCTTACTGTTAGCAGCGCTATGAAATGGAAATCGCGCAGTAAGCACAGATTCGGCCGCGCCGTTAAGCAGCCCTATGCTCAGACCAACTGAAAATCCAATTTAAGTCAGTTGGCTTGATTTAATTGAATTGGACTTTGTTGGAATTTGTTTCTACCAATTGGACATTTTCACCTACCGATATTTTTCCCATTCGAAATTTTATTTTCCAACAGGGTCCAATTGGAAAAACACTGAACCTTCATACTATTCCAATGTCGCCAACTGGATTTATAATAAGTTAGTTGCACTGGTGTAAATCCCTCGAGTGGGATGGGATATTCTATATATCCCAACAAGTTTTTTTGGACTGTCAGCCCAATGGGTATAAATTCTTTTTTTTGCTCAATTGTCCAATGATCGGTATCAATCTGTCAGACTATGAAGCTGTCGGACCAGCAGGCTGTCAAAACAGTGGGTAAAAACTAATTTTTTTAGTTGAAAATATCCAATTGGGTCTGGTTGGGAAAAAATTCATCTGAGTCCAATTGTGCCCAATTGGGTTTATTTGGGTCCAATTGGTTTTGTGCCAATACCCAACCTCGGACAAATTCCAATTGGTCCCAATTGGAAATTTTGGTAAGGGAACATTGCTTGGAGAAGCTTTTACATAATAGCCATCTCTGCTTCCTACTACAACCGAATGGTAAATTTTATCTTTAAAAATACTCAAAAATACTTGTAAGTCGCCTCAGCCTCTTAAACACAACTCTTGAAAATTTATTTTCTGATATCGAAACTTCATTTTTTATTTCATTCTAAGTAGGAAACCGCCACCCCCATTTGCAAATGGTCTTTGGAGAATTAAAATTACCTGAATAAAGTGTCCCATTTTATAAGCTTTGGTGTAATAATTTCAGATTTTTTCAAACTATTCTTCCATTTACACACAGACAATGTATTTGTTTCTACACTTACGTCAGATCATCTTATAAAATACTCTGAAATTACATAACAAGAGCGCTGCAGGGGGGGGGGGACCACAAAGTTTCCCCGTTTTTGTTGGAGGAAGATTGGGCTGTCTAACAAAAGTTCCTACAAAAAGAGAAAGATTTCTTAGCCAAGTTAAGTTAAGAATAAATTGTTGTGACGTTCCCCAATCCCTCATTTTGTTCTCAATTTATGAAGGAGTAATCTTTTGCAGCCCTTGCTGCATACTCTCAAGAGCAGCCTCGCTACCATGGGCAGCGCGCTGTATCGATACCTCTCGTCACTAACCCCTGATAGGGATGTACTGAGAAACAACGCTGATTGGCTCCAAAGGGTGACTACTTTGTGTGCACGCTTGTTAAAAGCTTTCAAGCTTATGTATGGCGCTTGTTCATGTAGGACGCTTGCGTAGGACGCAAGTATTTTTTACGCGATTCCATTTCAAATGAATCATGTTTTTGCACGGTCACCCTAAACTGCACACAGTTATACTTATCACAAAATCAAAGAAGAATGACAGAGGACCAGTTGCATTTTGACTTGATGCCCCTTTTACGGGTTACCATACTTGAGCGCACGCGTAGAATGGATTGGCCTCAGACCTAATTAAAATGTGCTAGATTCTAGCACATTTTAATAAACCAATTCCAGGGGTTATGATCGAGCAAGGCATGCTGGGAAAAAATGGCGTGGCGAAATCAATCACCCCTGGGAATGAGGTTGCCTCAAGGTCAAATACTACTAAAAATACACATTTTTTTCACACAAACGTAGAGTCCACCCATATTTAGCAAGGTGAAAGCGGGTACCAAGTGCATCACTGGCCGAAGCATTGGCGAAGGGACACCAAACCTCAGAAATCTGAGAAACGATTCATGCATGAGTCGGTTATTTTTCAGATTCAAGTGTTTTTATTGACTTCTAATCAATGGGGGCATTTCAGACAAAATCAAGGGCGCGTTTTAGGCTTCTGCAGCCAGCCGTATCTGCCCATGACCAAGGAGCACAGCCTGAGATCGAAAGTGTGTGATTTCTCCAGCAGGAAAACCCACTGGCCAGGGCCCAATTTCACGCTGCTCAACGATAAGCAAATTTTTGCGCTAACTATAGCAAAACAATTTTCCTTAAGCGTAAGCGTATTTTACAGGTTAGCAAGACAATTAGGCAGCCATCTTGCGCGCGTTCACCGTGGATTTGCATTGTTGAGTCATTGTCATACAGTAAGCACCAGAAGATTAGCATGCCTTTCCGTGTGCTTACGGTTAGCAATGCTGAGAAATGGAAATCGCACAGTAAGCATAGAATCGGCCGTTAAGCAGCTCTATGAAGTTGGGTCCTGGTGATAAAAAACCTGCATAAGACATGTAAGAGAGAATCAACACACAACTCTTCTTGCATTATGGCTTTTGACCGCGAATCGAAGATTGTTCTTAACTGCGAATCAATCTTAATTGCTAAACAAAGTGTGATGTTACAATGCAAATCACTGTGGTGATACTGACAACTCACCGATGAATCCTGGTGTTTTGTCAAACCAGCTCCACGGCCACAGTGGTGAGAGGCAAGCAGCGCTTTACGCACAACCATCGAATGATTGAATCATCAATGCCATGTCAATGATGAATAGCCCTTTATCATGGTGTGACCATCTTTGATTTTTCTCCGATCCAAATCAGTGTAACCAGACTGAGGCTGAAAGAACAAATAGTCTGGTTCTTTTTTTATGAAATGAATATTAGCATTTATTACTGGTATTCGATACAGGAAACATGACCAAGATGGTGGCAGTATGATAAAGGTCTACACTGATTCTTAAAGCACAAGTTGAGACCAGATTATTTTAGTCAAGATTCCAGACTTCAATTTTTTATGCAGCATAGAACTTCATTTTGTTTAAAAACGTTTACCAACATTTTGTGTGGGAGGCCTCAGGTGTTACAAAATGTATAACGATGACCTGGAAAAAATGTGTCCTTTTTAGTAAAAAATGAAAACAATGAAGAATAAGGCTACTACTGAAAAAGCAAAATACAGAACATCCCTATCCTCATGTTTTACAGATACACCGATGTGTCACTGGGCATGCCCAGTGGTTTAGCAATAAAATATCTACATATTAACGGCTTGGGCTTGGAATCCATCTGCCTGAAACTTAACGAAAGCGCACATGTTCTAAATACCTGATGGAGCCCAAGCAAAATTTGCATACCACTAAGCAGGGCTATAAAGTTGGGCCCAGGTTCAAAATGAGAACAAAACTTCCTTCAATAGTCCTGACACCATGTTTTTAACTGTTTTTATTTAAATGATTAAGCACTAAGACGTACAAGAGCAGGGCCCAATTTCATGGCTCTGCTTACCGCTGAATTCTGTGCTTTACCATTCTCCGCTTACTCTGCAAGTGCCGAATTTCTACGCTAGCTGTGTAAGCGAAGGATGCCTAGTCACATTGCATGAAATACATGTATGCTTGATGTAAGCGTGGAATTCCCTGCTTTCGTAAGCCAAAATTCTTTGCTGACGGTAAGCAGAGCCATGAAATTGGGCCCAGATTTATCTCATCTGTCCTTTGGGGTATTACATGTAATGTAAGTATACTTCATTACTCAATAGAATTGACAGGTACATTTGAACCTTATTGTTTTCTGGTCATGATATCACCTAGGCAGGTATGCATGTATTGTTATTCAATTGAAAAACATAAGACCGTTGGACTTGTCAGTTGTCAGGTCATAAGTTTACTGGCCCAACACTAAAATCACTGGCCTGGGGCTTGCGGTCTAGTGTAAAATTTGAGCCCTGAAAAGTGAGATGATCTATCTGAATAATGTGTTTCTCGCCAGTGTGGGTACGCTGATGGATAATCAGGCCTCGTTTTGTTGAGACCGATTTTCCACAAATGTCACACACAAATGGTTTCTCACCAGTGTGGACACGCTGATGGCTGGTTAGGTAAATTTTACGTGAGAAGGAAATTCCACAAACGTCACATACAAAGGGTTTCTCGCCAGTGTGGATACGCTGATGGACAATCAGGCTTTGTTTTGTTGAGAAAGATTTTCCACAAATGTTACACTTACACACACATTTTTTCTTTGCAGTGTGGACACGGCGATGGATGGTTAGGCAAGGTTTACATGAGAACGATTTTCCACAATTGTCACAAACAAATGGTTTCTCGCCAGTGTGGGTACGCTGATGGTTAGTTAGGAAATGTTTACCTGAGAAGGATTTTCCACAAACGTCACATACAAATGGTTTCTTGTCAGTGTGCACATACTGATGGATAATCAGGCTTTGTTTTGATGAGACAGATATTCCACAAATGTCACAATCAAATCTTTTCTTTGCAGTGCCAGTGTGGACACGCTGATGGCTGGTTAGGTTAAGTTTACATGAGAAGGATTTTCCACAAACATCACATACAAATGGCTTCTCGCCAGTGTGGGTACGCTGATGGATAATCAGGCCCTGTTTTGTTGAGAGAGATTTTTCACAAATGTCACACACAAATGGTTTCTCACCAGTGTGGACACGCTGATGGCTGGTTAGGTAAAGTTTACGTGAGAAGGATTTTCCACAAACGTCACATACAAAGGGTTTCTCGCCAGTGTGGATACGCTGATGGACAATCAGGCTTTGTTTTGTTGAGACAGATTTTCCACAAACGTCACACACAAATCTTTTCTTTGCAGCGTGGACATGCTGATGGTTGGTTAGGTAACGTTTAACTGAGAAGGATTTTCCACAAACGTCACAAACAAATTGTTTCTCCATAGTGTGGACACGCTGATGGTAAGTTATTGCAGATTTACATGCTTTTCCACAATCATTGCAACTAAATAGTTTCTCTTCAGTGATGGTGTGATGGTCTGCCGGTCTGGTTTTACTTGAGAGTGCTTTTCCACAAAAGCCACAAACAAATAGCTCCTCTCCCTAGTGGGTTCGCTGATGACCTTTCAATTCAAGGCAAACATACAATTTTGTTCCTTAGTTCGCAACTAGTTGACGTCTTTCAATGTTTCCTTGCAAGAAAACCTATCCAGAAATGTCACTTGTTGACTAGTCTTTTTTTTATTATGAAATTAAGACATCTAAAGAATGTACTTCACTTAACTTAACTTCACTTCACTTAAGGACTCTTATTTTTAAAGAAATAGCACATTGGTGCTTCTACATGTAGCTCTACATGGTAGGTGGATGGGTAGGTAGCACTCTTAGTCTTAATTGGCGCTGTGGTTTTTCAGATCCACAGGGTGGACTCTTTGTTGTTGTTCCAGATAAGTCCTCAAGGCAAAGGATTTTCCACAAATACCACAAACGAAACGCTCCTCTTCTGTGTGGATCTTTTGGTGTTTCTTGAGGGTGTAAAGTTGAGTAAAAGCTTGACCGCAAATCTCACAGACACAGGTTTTCTCTGTCACATAAGAACCCATTTGGTTCCTCTGATGGTCTGCAAGGATAGATTTGCGTTGAAAAATGATCCACAAATGCCACACATGTTTCTCTCCAGTGTGGACTCCTCTATGTTTCACCAAAGCATCTTTAAAAGAAAATGCTTTTCCACAAATGTCACAAGCAAATGGTCTTTCTCCGCTATGCACACTGTTATGTTGTGTAAGAATAGTTTTACTTGAGAAGGCTTTTCCACATACTTCGCAAACAAAGGGTTTTTCTCCACTGTGAACACTCTGGTGCCTTTTTAAGGAGCTACTCTGCGTGAAGGATTTTCCACAAGTGTTACAAACATACGGTTTCTCTCCAGTGTGGACTCGCTGATGGTTTGTAAGATTGTTCCTACATGCAAAGTGTTTTTTACAGATGTCACACTGAAATGTCTTGCCAACTGAGTGAACAGGATGATGCTCCTCCAAACTGTTTTGATCTGGGTGATCTTTACCAAAAATGTCACAAACAAATATGGACTCAATCGTGCTATTTTTAGTTTATTTGATAATGTCTAAGTTTCTCATGCAAATCAGGTTCCACCCAGTGAAGTTTTTCAATTGATTCTCAACAAATGTGACCCGCAAAAATAGGTAAAAAAGTAGTAAGTGGCCTGACGTTTCGACCCTAGCAGAGTCTTTCTCGAAGGCAAAAAATAGTATCACCTCCTTTGGAACACCTTCCGACTAAAAGTTTATTTCCATGCAGACCACTGACACAGATTTTAGACTGGAATGGAAATAATTCCAAGTTGGTTGACATTGCACAAATTAGTTTTCCTTGAAACGCTGTCTGGGTTGCAAACATTTCCTCTCAAATTTCTGTCAATAAGTTCAACTTGATCACAAAATTTGTAACGGTAAAGATAAAGGAAGGCATGATGTTACCAAAACTTTCTTGTACAAAGTTTCTTCTTTGATGTGATGTCAGTTCCTTCCAGCTGTGTAAATAAAAAGAAATTGAAAATAGTAATTAATAACAAAAACATTACAAATGATGTTATCAAGGTACACATGTAGGCTCTAAATAAAAGAGAACATTGTCCTAACCGTATAATTGTAACCTTTGATCATCCGATTCCATCAGAACAGAAACTTCTGCAACGCAGGAAGTGAGTTTAAGTGAGTACTGTCATTTTAGGGTCATTGCCACCGAGACCGAGTGATAATGTATTACATAAGATATGGGCACCGGTCAACTCGGTCCAAAGTTATCTCGATCCCAAGTCATATCAGTCCAAAGTCAACTCGGTCCGGAATCAACTCGATCTGAACATAGAGAAAGGATCTGAACAAGGTGACCCCCACTATTTAGTATTAGCATGGATTCTACCTCCATGGTATTAGTGATGTTGCAGCTAGCTGCCACGTAAAGTCCTTTTTATGGCCAGAGCATTCTGGAGGGGGGGGGGCAGATTCCATGTACCTTCCAGCATTATGAATTTTGACACAAATAAATCTCTCACACAATCTGACACGATGAGATCAAGTTAAAATTAATTGAACAAAATGTTCATTTTTTTTTAAAGAAAGGAAAAAAATGTATTCATTTGTTGGGGATCTCACATAAAGGCATTATGCCATTAATATCATTATATTATTATTATTTATTATTAGTTTCTGAGACTACACTAGTGTTTAATTTTTCAGTGCACAATACAATATGCTACATCGGCACAATACAGCCAATTACTTCCAGCCACTTCCCGTCAAAACCACACTTCATCTAATTTGTTGACTTCCAACTGAGAGTGAGACTGAGTTGACTTTGGACCGAGTTGGCTGCCTTCACATGCTTCAGACAATGTCAGACATGTGTCAAACCGAGTTGACCCATCCATGGACGAAGGAAATCTTCCTCCAGTCCATGGTTGACCCTTAAAGTATAAATCCTAAGGAATACATAACATAGTACCAAACACAAGTACAAAACAAACACAACCTGCTCTTACTGTGTCGTTTCCAGTTTGTTCATGTTAGAAAAAAAATAGTTGTTCAACTAATATTAATACATACAGTACACTACACATGTCATGCATTGCATGTTATATTGATATTGTTATTAATTTAAATACATCACCATATGATCACAACTTACGCCAATGCAATGGTCAATCTCTTAACATTAACATTAACAATAGCATGCCTAAGGGCAGTAGAAACTGGGGGGGTTAATACTGCAAAAGCTACCGGTAAAATATTGAGAAACTGAACTTACCCTTCACGATAGACTTGTGTTTTCACTCGCCATTCATGCATCTATCCAAGGGGCGAAGTACGTCTGCTAAAAATTGTAATGGCGCTCTTGTCACTTGCAGCGCCCTCTAGCGTGGTTCAGGTTTAACACCACTCGATGGGTGGGCGGAGCTAAAGTGCTATTTTTCCGGGGGAAGGCGGGGGCAGAGACAACTAGTGACTAGCAAATCTTTATTTCTGGTCGAAGCAGGTCGGGAGTTTGGAAAACAATTGCCAAATTTAAATATGCCTGTGATTATATTTTTAGATTTTTTCAGCCACGAATTCGGACAGTTTTTTTGACAAAGCTATTCATTCAATTGTTATTGATATTGGGTGTGTTCATCAATACCAGGAATATCTTAGTACACTACACCATCCAAAGATGCAGAGGAGAAAAGACATCTCAACATTTTACTTTTTAGCTTTGCTAAACACAAAAACCCAAGAAGGCTCGAATGGCATTTTATTTGTTTAATTTAACTTCAAAACCATAATGTCGTCTTTAGAGAACTCACCATCCTAGGCCATGTTCAGACAGCATACATAAGTTAAACCCGAACCGGTTTAACTTTTACGAGCAGCGGGGGGTGATCGTAAAAAAAATTCCCCTTGCGTTCAGACAGCACAGAGTTAAACCCGATACGGTTTATCTTCGGTTTTAAGAGGTCAAAGCAGAAGCGAACCCATTGCTCTGACATCCGGTTTATTCACAGAAACTGCCGCTCCCACAGAGCGAATGCTGTGGTGCCTGACGACCGTACGTATACCAACGAGCTGGTTCTTCTGATGCTGGCTGTGTTCATTGGTCACCGTGTGTTACGTAACGATCACGGAGGTCAATGGGTCATCGACTGCGAGTTAGTCCGGATGTGGTCTATTTTTTTCTGTCCACACACAGTGTTAAAAGATAAACCCGAAGCGGTCTAAAGATAAACCCCCTCGCTCGACGGTTTAACTTTTGTGGGTTGAACTCGATTCGGTCTAACTTTAGATCCGTTCAGACACACTGAGTTGAACTCGATCGGGTTGAACCATGAGTTAAACCGACTTTAGTACTGTGTCTGAACGCCACCCTAAACCCCTAATGTGCTGTGTCATGTTCCCCATGAGCTACACCAATGATGAATACCGGTTTTCAAAACAAAAGTAAGGGCCAGACTACTTTACCCTCCATACAGCTTCATCAGCTGGACTAAACCATCAAAACAATCAAAGTCAAAACAAAGGTTGTTCCTGTTGATTCCGCTCACTGTTTTTATTTCTGTCTTCTTAATCAAAATCTTTAAAAATCACATCATTTTATCCAGGTTTATCATAGAGGTCATTCAGACACAGTACTAAAGTCGGTTTTAAGGCAGTTTTAACTCATTCGGGACGCTCTTAAAACCGAATCGGGTTGAACTCGAATGAGTTAAATCGGTCGGCGAGGGTGGTTTAACGCTAAACCACTTCAGGTTTATCTTTTAGCACGGTGTGTGGACAGAATAAAAATGACAACATCCGTTTTAACTCACAACAGATGACCGCTGACCGACGGTAAGGTAGCTAAGTAAATTATGCCTACGTACGCCTCAACAGGCCCGTGCGCGTGCTTTTGTGAATAAACCGGATGTTGTTGTGTTGGGTCACGGTGCTGTTTGACCTCTTAAAACCGAAGATAAACCGTATCGGGTTTAACTTCGAGCTGTCTGAACGCAAGGTAGTTTTATTTTCACGACCGCCCCCGCTGCTCGTAAAGTTAAACCGGTTCGGGTCTAACTTTAGTACGCTGTCT
Organism: Pisaster brevispinus; assembly: GCA_023634235.1. Lineage (NCBI taxonomy): Eukaryota > Metazoa > Echinodermata > Asteroidea > Forcipulatida > Asteriidae > Pisaster > Pisaster brevispinus. Next base: position 3,388,738 of record JAMKCF010000018.1, read on the forward strand.
GAACATGGCCTATATAAACAAAAATTTCTTCAAAGTCCTCTTATTATTGTTAATAATTGTTAATAAATTGTTACAGAGTTAACCAGTTCAAAACAACGCATATAATAGAATTACTTAAAATAAACAGCTACTGACTACAGTTACACAAGAAACTAAAATACAGTAAGATTTCAATTACAAAGCACACATTCAAACAAAAAATAATGATCCTGCTTCTAAGTCCTGAAGTTTGTTGTATTCACCAATTTGACTAGAAACCGTTTACCTCAAATATTATCATACAAATTAAAGGTCTTCTTGAATTGATGATGTCTCAAAATTAATTCGTAGTATATTTTTTTACCACTGGGGGGGGGGGTGTGAACCAAATTCACATGATGTGAAATGTCAAAAAAAGGCCGCGTCCAAATTGTTGGCTACAACTCCGGTTGTGACTGTTAAGGGTGTTACTAAAGACATCCCATACATCACTGCATGATGACATGCAAATCTAGCTATAGCCGTAGCCGTAGCTGTAGCCATAGCCGTAGCTGTAGCCGTAAATTTTCAGATGTGGCCTCATGCAAGGAAAATTGCTGTTGAAAGAGCCCTCGTGTGGTCAAAAATACAGCCAATGGTTTTACAAATTATTTACAAGTTAAATTTTTAGTAAAAAAGATTTCGCTTAATGTGAACTACATACAATGTAGTGGTCAAAGAATGCAGTCACCAGCAGTTGTTTCTGTTTAAACAATTCCAGAAGGTTGGTTAACAAAGGTATACAAAGATTTTAGTAATAAAGTCAATAATTCAGTATCAGAGCTACTAGGGTTAATATTAAAAGTGTGTTCCACCAAACAATGGTTTTTTAATACAGTGATGACAAGTTGATGGTCTACAGGGCTCGAATTTGACACTTGACCACCGACACCAGCCCAGTAATTTTTCCCTTGGGCCAGTAAACTCATGACCAGACAAGTCCGATGGTCTTGTGTTTTTTCAATTGAATAATAGCCACTGGAGAGAAATCATGTTCAAATGGTGACCTTGAGTCTGGTTCTATTGTATATCAAAATATACCAACCCATAAGATGAATGAGACAACTTTTATCATAGTGCTTGTTCAATGTTTACATGTTAAACTGTGCAGAAAGCTCTTTCTCATAAAGATTCTGGTCTTGTGAAATAAATTCTGGTCCGGTAAACATTTATAACTACAAGCCCTACGGTCTCGTGGAATTTTACCCCAAATTCTGTCAGGGTGTGTTTATGTGAGAAGGTTTGTCCTCAACAGTAGCACAAACTAGATTGATGATTTTGTACATAGTGTAGAAAGCAGGGATGTGATAGGCTGTTGAGAAAAAAACCTGAAATCTGAGCGCAAAGAGCGAAAGCATGCGAGATCGAAAACTTGCGAGCATGAAGCCCATCATGAAGCCCATCATGTCATTGTATACTCGGTACTTTCCCGCTTCCTGTGAAAAAAAAAAATCAACAGGCATATTAGTATTTGGGTGGGATTTGAACCCATGACTAGTGCTTTACACCTATCAGTGTACCGGTACGGATAAAACCAAAAGCAAGTTTAACGTACATGTACAGTGCATGGGCAACTCCACACTAGTTGGCATAAAATTGTGACTTGGGAGGCCAACATTTGATAGTCATACCAAAATTATCATACAATTATCAAGTAATAATAAACCACAAGGGAAACTGACTGAGTAAATTTTTTCATAATTTGGATTTTGAACAAAGAAAGATTGACTGAAGCGGGACTTGAACCAACGACCTCCAAATAAACGCACCGGCGCTCTACCAAATGAGCTACCCAACCCTACATTGTATGTTGGCGGTCTCCCTATTAGTCAATATCTTTGTTCAGAGGTTAATTAATTATTCTGAACAAAATTATCATACATTCATAAATACCCAAGACAGTTTCGCTATTCCTATTAGCTGGAGCTGTTTAAAACCGGCTGGCTTCGTGTGTTGGGGGTGCAAGCTCATGTACGCCAATTTAATTACGCGGAACGCAATATATACATGTGTAGCTAATAATACCAGCGCGTAATCTATTTTTACATGCGCGTACACACAACCCAACGCGCACCAAACATAACTTTTAAACAGTTTTTGAAAATGTACAAACTTCGAAAATTCGCTGCGAAGCAGATTGTCACAGATTGTCTATAACATTTTTTCGCTTTTTAACAAAAGGGCATTTATGAATGGGAATAAAAGAGTAGTGACTCATTCTTAAACGGCCGTTTAAAACCTTGCAGGGTCGTGGCCGTGCGATAAAGGCCCTCGCTTTCGGCTCAGGCCTTTATTGCACGGCCACGACCCTGCAAGAACTCGTCACCACTCTTACAATGCATAATTACTAGCACAATATTTTGTGTCCCCAGATGTATACAGTAAGTGTGGATGGACCCTTCTCCATAGTGTGGACATGCTTAGTGGGGGTCAGGCTTTTTGCACCTGAAAAGGCTTCTCCGCAAACAAATCTTTTCTCTCCAGCGTGGATAAGCTGACGGATAGTTACGCTAGATTTACTTGGGAAGAATTTTCCACACACGTCAAAAACAAATCTGTTCTTTGCAGTGTGGACACGCTTGTGGGCGGTTAGCTTAGTTTTATGTGTGAAGGATTTTCCACAAATGTTGCAAACAAATCCTTTCTTTGCAGTGTGGACCACTGATGGTTGGCTAAGTAAAGTTTACGTGAGAACGATTTTCCACAAACGTCACAACCAAATGGTTTCTCGCCAGTGTGGGTACGCTGATGGTTAGTTAGGTAATGTTTACCTGAGAAGGATTTTCCACAAACGTCACATACAAATGGTTTCTTGTCAGTGTGCACACTACTGATGGATAATCAGGCTTTGTTTTGTTGAGACAGATATTCCACAAATCTTTTCTTTGCAGTTCCAGTGTGGACACGCTGATGGCTGGTTAGGTTTTGTTTACGTGAGAAGGATTTTCCACAAATATCACATACAAATGGTTTCTTGCCAGTGTGGGTACGCTGATGGATAATCAGGCCTCGTTTTGTTGTGACAGATTTTCCACAAATGTCACACACAAATGGTTTCTCACCAGTGTGGACACGCTGATGGGTGGTTAGGTAAAGTTTACGTGAGAAGGAAATTCCACAAACATCACATACAAAGGGTTTCTCGCCAGTGTGGATACGCTGATGGATAATCAGGCTTTGTTTTGTTGAGAAAGATTTTCCACAAATGATACACTTACACACAAGTTTTTTCTTTGCAGTGTGGACACGGCGATGGATGGTTAGGTAAGGTTTACGTGAGAACGATTTTCCACAATTGTCACAAACAAATGGTTTCTCGCCAGTGTGGTCACGCTGATGGTTAGTTAGGAAATGTTTACCTGAGAAGGATTTTCCACAAACGTCACATACAAATGGTTTCTTGTCAGTGTGCACATACTGATGGATAATCAGGCTTTGTTTTGATGAGACAGATATTCCACAAATGTCACAATCAAATCTTTTCTTTGCAGTTCCAGTGTGGACACGCTGATGGCTGGTTAGGTTAAGTTTACGTGAGAACGATTTTCCACAAACATCACATACAAATGGTTTCTCGCCAGTGTGGGTACGCTGATGGATAATCAGGCCTCGTTTTGTTGTGACAGATTTTCCACAAATGTCACACACAAATGGTTTCTCACCAGTGTGGACACGCTGATGGGTGGTTAGGTAAAGTTTACGTGAGAAGGAAATTCCACAAACATCACATACAAAGGGTTTCTCGCCAGTGTGGATACGCTGATGGATAATCAGGCTTTGTTTTGTTGAGAAAGATTTTCCACAAATGTTACACTTACACACACATTTTTTCTTTGCAGTGTGGACACGGCGATGGATGGTTAGGTAAGGTTTACGTGAGAACGATTTTCCACAATTGTCACAAACAAATGGTTTCTCGCCAGTGTGGTCACGCTGATGGTTAGTTAGGAAATGTTTACCTGAGAAGGATTTTCCACAAACGTCACATACAAATGGTTTCTTGTCAGTGTGCACATACTGATGGATAATCAGGCTTTGTTTTGATGAGACAGATATTCCACAAATGTCACAATCAAATCTTTTCTTTGCAGTGCCAGTGTGGACATGCTGATGGCTGGTTAGGTAATGTTTACATGAGAAGGATTTTCCACAAACATCACATACAAATGGTTTCTCACCATTGTGGGTACGCTGATGGATAATCAGGCCTCGTTTTGTTGTGACAGATTTTCCACAAATGTCACACACAAATGGTTTCTCACCAGTGTGGACACGCTGATGGGTGGTTAGGTAAAGTTTACGTGAGAAGGAAATTCCACAAACGTCACATTCAAATGGTTTCTCGCCAGTGTGGATACGCTGATGGATAATCAGGCTTTGTTTTGATGAGACAGATTTTCCACAAATGTCACACATAAATCTTTTCTTTGCAGTGTGGACACGCTGATGGTTGGTTAGATAACGTTTACCTGAGAAGGATTTTCCACAAACGTCATAAACAAATTGTTTCCCCATAGTGTGGACACGCTGATGGTAAGTTATGGCAGATTTACATGCTTTTCCACAATCATTGCAACTAAATAGTTTCTCTTCAGTGATGATGGTCTGCCAGTCTGGTTTTACTTGAGAGTGCTTTTCCACAAAAGCCACAAACAAATAGCTCCTCTCCCTAGTTGGTTCGCTGATGAGCTTTCAATTAATTTTTGTTTGAGAAGGCAAACAGACAATTTTTTTCCTTAATTCGCAACTAGTTGACGTCTTTTAATGTTTCCTTGCAAGAAAACTTATCCAGAAATGTCACTTGTTGACTAGTCTTTTTTTTATTATGAAATTAAGACATCTAAAGAATGTACTTCACTTAACTTAACTTCACTTCACTTAAGGACTCTTATTTTTAAAGAAATAGCACATCGGTGCTTCTACATGTACCTCTAGGTGGATGGGTAGGTAGCACTCTTAGTCTTAATCAGCGCTGTGGTTTTTCAGATCCACAGGGTGGACTCTTTGATGTTGTTCCAGATAAGTCCTCAGGGCAAAGGATTTTCCACAAATACCACAAACGAAACGCTTCTCTTCTGTGTGTATCTTTTGGTGTTTCTTGAGGGTGTAAAGTTGAGTAAAAGCTCGACCGCAAATCTCACAGACACAGGTTTTCTCTGTCACATAAGAACCCATATGGTTCCTCTGATGGTCTGCAAGGATAGATTTGCGTTGAAAGGCTTTTCCGCAAATGCCGCAAACAAATCGTTTCTCACCAGTGTGCACGACCTGGTGTTGGACGAGATTGGTTTTGTGTGAGAAAAATGATCCACAAATGTCACACTCAAATGGTTTCTCTCCAGTGTGGACTCGTTGATGCTGAGTAAGGTTGTTTTTCTGTGAAAAACCTTTTCCACATGTGCCACAAATAAATGGTTTCTCTCCAGTGTGGACTCGTCTATGTTTCACCAAAGCATCTTTAAAAGAAAATGCTTTTCCACAAATGTCACAAGCAAATGGTCTTTCTCCGCTATGCACACTGTTATGTTGTGTAAGAATAGTTTTACTTGAGAAGGCTTTTCCACATACTTCGCAAACAAAGGGTTTTTCTCCACTGTGAACACTCTGGTGCCTTTTTAAGGAGCTACTCTGCGTGAAGGATTTTCCACAAGTGTTACAAACATACGGTTTCTCTCCAGTGTGGACTCGCTGATGGTTTGTAAGATTGTTCCTACATGCAAAGTTTTTTTTACAGATGTCACACTGAAATGTCTTGCCAACTGAGTGAACAGGATGATGCTCCTCCAGACTGTTTTGATCTGGGTGATCTTTACCACAAATGTCACAAACAAATGTGGACTCAATCATGCTATTTTAGTTTAGTTTATAATGTCTAAGTTTCTCACACAAGTCAGGTTCTACCCAGTGAAGTTTTTCGATTGATTCTCAACAAATGTGACCCCCAAAAATAGGTAAAAAAATAGTAAGTGGCCTGACGTTTCGACCCTAGCAGAGTCTTTCTCGAAGGCAAAAAATAGGATCACCTCCTTTGGAACACCTTCCGACTTTCTTTGAATCGATGTCTGCGTTGCAAACATTTCCATTCAAATTTCTGTCAATAAGTTCAACTTGATCACAAAATTTGTAACGGTAAAGATAAAGGAGGGCTTGTTACCAAAACTTTCTTTTACAAAGTTTCTTCTTTGATGTGATGTCAGTTCCTTCCAGCTGTGTAAATAAAAAGAAATTGAAAAAAGTAATTAATAACAACAACAACAAAACCATTACAGAAAATAACATCAAATTTAAAATAATAATTAATAACAAAAACATTACAAAGGATGTTACCAACGTTGGTTCTAAACAAAACAGACCATTGTTCTAACCGTATAATTGTAACCTTTGATCATCCAATTCCATCAGAACAGAAACTTCTGCAATGCGAAAAGTTATTTATGGAAAACCTCTTTTTGGGGGTTTTGTATGCAGAATTTATCTCAGGAGTACAAAAAAAATATATGTGCATGGCCTGCATGGAAATAAACATTCTGTTGGAAGGTTTTATGAAATACATAATCCTATTTTCTTTTTAGAAATTTTTTGAGAAGCAACTGAAAATATTCCATCGGGAGAATCAATGGTTACAATAATTATAATTAATTAATAATAACAATGGCTATTTATATAGCGCTCATATCCATCACTCAGTGACGCTCAAGACGCTTCAACATTAAGTATTTTCCTGGAAGGTATTTGGGGGCTACGTTTGAAGTATGAGACCTACTCCTTAACATAGCACCATATAATGGTTTACAAGGTGCTGTGGCGCAATATGCTGCCAATCAAACCAGGAACACCGGGGCGGACCCCTTCTCTTTTCGATAAGTGCACTGGGTTCTTTTACGTGCGTTACACAACACACAGGACCAACGGCTTTACGTCCCATCCGAAAGACAAAACAATCATGGTTTTGGTTAAGCATGTTAAGTGTCTTGCTTAAGGACACAAGTGTCAAGACTGGGACTCGAACCCACACTCTGCTGATCAGAAACACCAGAGCTTGAGTCCAGTGATCTTATCCGCTCGGCCACGACACGCCATGTGGTACTAGGCCTAAACAAACCTTTAAAAAAAAAGTAAAGAACCACTAGTAAACACCAACTTCTCAACTTGCCCTGTGGGCTACTAAAAACAGTGCAAACTACCCATCAAAACACTCATATTTCTTTCTTTTCAAAGGTGAATGATACAATTTTAAAAATTTGTTAAATGTTAAAAGTGTGTAAATGTCACTTCATTTCACCATTAAACTGACTGTGATTGCTACCATTAACCCTAACCCCCATTAGGATCTCTCTACAAAGCCTGCCAAATACAACAGAATGCAACACAGTTGAAATGAGAACCATGAAAAATGCAACAAAATGCAACAAGGGATATTGTGGCATTGTGCAGGCATGCTGTTTGGGAAAGGACTGAGCAAGGGTGTTTGCCCTGCTAAATGCAACAGTATGCACACAAGTGTCATGTTTAACTGTTATTATACAGTCTTTTGAATATGATTTGAATTATGATTCTTACCTTATATTACATCATACTTCTCAATACTTTTCCCATAAAAAATATTTTGAAATACCCATTATAAGTTGTTCAGATACAATAGAAGCACCCAAACCTATATGAAGTCACTTCACTGCTGAATGCAACAAATTCAGTCGAAAAATGACATCTGAGTTGACTGCCAAATGCAACAGATCACAACAACTATTGCCATTTGGTGCATATTGTTGCATTTTTAGCATGGTTAGGGTTTTATACATCAAAGAGATACATTTATGACATTAAATGTTTGAAATCTGGGCTAAAGTTTCCTGAAGGCAAGTTAAATGCACAGTTTACAAGCCCGGTGGGCTACTTTACAGAAAGCTCAAGGGAGTCAAGTGCAAGAAGGCCTGTACAGCCAATTTGAATTACTTCCAGCCACTTCCCGTCAAAACCACACTTCATTGAATTTGTTGACTTCGGACTGAGACTGAGTGAGAGTGAGTTGACTTTGGACTGAGTTGGCTTCAGACTGAGTTGACCCTAATCCTAAGGTAGGTATACACATGGAGGAAGAAAATTAGACCTCCATGGTATACATAAAAATATCAATACAGTCATTTGACCAGTTCGGGATCACTTTTTGAATTCACATTGTTTTTGGTTGCAATCTCTTTGACATTTTAAACAAAAAAGTTTATCAGTTTACCTAAACATGTTATAAAACTCACCAAGTATCCACTGACAAAAAAAGATTAGTACTTTTGAAGAGGCTTTGAGAAAAGTATTGTCACCTGTTTGACCAGTTCAGGATCAGTTGATTCTATTCTGAATCAGTAGCTTGCCCTAAATTGCAAACCAATACTCCCATTCATAAAACTGTCTCTCAAGGACACAAACTTCACAAGTGTGTTGGCATGGACATGGACTTCCTTTCTCCAGAGAATTTCATGCAAGTGTATTCAACAGCAGCGCAAAAATCCAGCAACAAAAACACAAAACAACAGCAAAGGCAAATGAAAAGGTGAAGCACGCCTAAAAGCAACATTGACCCAAATATCTATTCTTACAGTCGCAATTTCCTCCTCCAAGTTTCATTTTCTCACAAAAAAACAATATTCCTACAAGAATTTGTTGAAGAAATGTATCTTAAAAGCAACAAATAAACTTTCGACTGCAGCAGTAAGGTTTTACCTCACTGAGTGCGGCACCATTTGACGCAATGAGAGATGCTGAGTAGTGAGTGATCCCGAACTGGTCAAGGGTACGATGCCCCCCAAAAGACGATTTCGGTAATTTCGTCTCCTCAAAAAAACAAGACGACTGCTCAGTATTTACCTGAAATATTTTTAACACATTCTAAGCATTTAACATAAATTTTATTCGCCCTGGCGTTCAAATTTTAAAGGTGAGAAGTTTTAACAGCGTTTTTCAACCAACATTTTTATTAAAAATAATGATCAAAATCGCAGACAAACTTCAAGAAAATGGCCATAATTTATTTGTTGATGAAGTTTGGAACCTTATTTTGGGTTTGTTGGTTTATTGCATGTTATTCTTCACATGTATCAACAGAAATTGGTAATGTGAGAAGTAACTTAATTATGGGGTTGTTGCAAAGTTGAAGTGATCCCGAACTGGTCAATGATCCCGAACTGGTCAAATGACTGTATAATAATAATATAATACTATATTATTATAGTACCACTACCATTACTACCAAACACAAGTACAAAACAAACACAACCTGCTTTAGTTAACGTGTCGTAACCAGTTTGTTCATGTTAAGAAAAAAAGAAGTTGTTCAACCATGAAGAAAGGAAATTTCCTTCCTCCATTTCTACCTCCATGCTCCAACTTACACATTGACCATGTCGACATGTCATCATGCATACATCACATACATGACTTCACTGATCTCTATTATTTGATTTTGACAGAGATCATTGCATGACTTACATACGCCAACGGTCAATCTCTACATGCCTGAGGGAGGTAGAAACTAGGGGGTTTAAAACTGCAAAAGCTATGCAATAAAATATTGAGAAACTGAACTTACCCTTTATGATAAACTTGTGAAAATGACAAGTTTTCACTCGCCATATACATGCATCTATCCAGGCTAGCTATCCAGCCAGCGTGCGAAGGAGACGTCTGCTAATAAAAATCATAACGGCGCTTTTGTCACTTGCAGCGCCCTCTACATCCAGTGGTTAGGTTTCTTAACACCACTCGATGGGAGGGGCTACAGTACTATTTTTCGGGGGAAGGCGGAGGCGGAGATAATAAATTAGTGACTAGCGAATCTTTATTTCTGGTCGAAGCAGATTGGGACTTTGGGAAACAATTGCCAAATTTAAATATGCCTGTGATTATATTTTTTGATTTTTCAGCCACGAATTCGAACAGATTTTTGACAAAGCTATTCAATTGTTGGGTGTTCACTGACCCTTCATCAATACCAGGAATATCTTACTTGACCCCTACTACACTACACCATCCAAAGATGCAGAGGAGAAAAGGCATCTCACCATTTTACTTTTTAGCTTTGCTAGAACTAGAAACAAAAACCCAAGAAGGCTCGAATGACATTACATTTGAAAATCATAATGTCGTCTTAGAGAACTCACCATCCTAAATGTGCTGTATCATGTTCCCCCGTGTGCTATACATGTACCAATGATGAATACTGGTTTTCAAAACAAAAGTAAGGGCCAGACTAGTTTACGCTCCATACAGATTCATCAGCTGGACTAAACAATCAAAACAATCAAAGTTAAAACAAAGGTTGTTCCTGTTGATTCTCACTGTTTTTATTTCTGTCTTCTTAATCAAAATCTTAGGAAATCGCATTATTTTATCAAATTCTTTAAAAAACACATCTCTTTATCCAAATTTTTTCTCTTCAAAGTCCTCTTATTATTGTTAATAATTGTTAATAAATTGTTACAAAGTTAACCAGTTCAAAACAACACATAATTATAGAATTACTTTAAAAAAACAGCTACTGTGACTACAGTTACACAATAAACTAAAATACAGTAAGATTTCAATTACAAAGCACACATTCAAACAAAAAATAATTATCCTGCTTCTAAGTCCTGAAGTTCGTTGTATCTGCCAATTTGACTAGAAACCGTTTACCTCAAATATTATATACAAATTAAAGGTCTTCTTGAATTGATGATGTCTCAAAATTAATTTTTAGTATTTTTAATCACTGGGGGGGGGTGTGAACCAAATTCACATGATGTGAAACAAATAAAGCGACCTGTTAGGGCCTATAATTTATTTGGCCATTGATTGAAAAATTATGTACAGGCAGTCAAAAAATGGCTGCATCCAAATTGGCGGCTACAACTTTGGCTGTGACTGTTAAGGGTGTTACTAAAGACTTCCCATACATCACTGCATGAAGACATGGAAATCTAGCCGTAGCTGTAGCAATATAGCCGTAGCTGTGTGTGTGTTTACAGTACAGATACATGCACTGAGGAAACAAAGACCCAAAACTTGGGCACTAGTAGCCAATCTCAAATTTTGGGGGTTATATGAAAAGAAATTCAACAAATAAGACATTTCATACTACTGTAACGCAGGAATTAATGTGAAAATGAGCCTTACATTACTTTCTTTTGATAAATATTTTTGGTGAAAATTAGCCTTTTCAACAAAAGCTGTGTGAGAATGTTTGCTTCATACTTGAGTGGTCAAAGAATGCAGTCACCAGCAGTTGTTTGTGCTTAAACAATTCCAGAAAGGCTGGTTAACAAAGGTATACAAATATTTTAATATCAAAAAGTCATTAATTCAGTATCAGAGCTACATGTACTAGCCCTTACCATGCTATATAAATGCAACAATATGCACCAAATGGTAATAGCTGTTGTAATCTGTTGCATTTGGCAGTCAACTCAGATGTCATTCTTTGACTGAATTTGTTGCATTTAACAGTGAAGTGACTTCATATAGGTTTGGGTGCTTCTATTGTATCTGAACAACTTATAATGGGTATTTAAAAATATTTTTTATGGGAAAAGTATTGAGAAGTATGATGTAATATTAGGTAAGAATCATAATTCAAATTATATTCAAAAGACTGTATAATAACAGTTAAACATTACATGTACTGTTGCATTTAGCAGGGCAAACACCCTTGCTCAGTCCTTTCCCAAACAGCATGCCTGCACAATGCAACAATATCCATTGTTGCATTTTGTTGCATTTGGCATGGTTCTCATTTCAACCGTGTTGCATTCTGTTGTATTTGGCAGGGTATGTAGAGAGACCCTAATGGGGGGTTAGGGCTAGAGTTAAAATTTAAGAGTGTGTTCCACCAAACAATGGTTTCTAATACAGTGATGACAAGTTGATGGTCTCAGGGCTCCAGTTTGACACTGGACGCCAGCCCCAGGCCAGTAATTTTGGCCTTGGGCCAGTAAACTCATGACGGACAAGTCCGATGGTCTTTTGTTTTTCAATTGAATAATAGCCACTGTGTAATATCTTTAACAGAGAGAAATCATGTCTAAATGGTGACCTTGACTCTGGTTCTATTGTGTATCAAAATATACCAACCAATAAGACGAATGAGAAAAATCTTATCATAGTGCTTGTTCAAACAAAAACAATTTACATGTTAAACTGTGCAGAAAGCTCTTTCTCATAAAGATTCTGGTCTTGTGAAATAAATTCTGGTCCGGTAAACATTTTTAACTACAAGCCCTGGGGTCTTGTGGAATTTTACCCCAAATCGAGCCCTGGGGTCTGTCAGGGTGTGTTTAATGTGAGAAGGTTTGTCCTCAACGGTAGCACAACCTACACCGATGATTTTATACATACAATAGTGAGAAAGCTAACAAGTTTTGAACACAATTGACACTATTGACCCAATAGTTACCACCGTTACAATGGTGCAGCCATCTTGATTTTTCCCCAATCCAAATCATTATGACCAAACAAAAGCTGGAAGAAAACATTTGCCGGGTACCCTTTTTTGGTTGTCTGAATATTCATCACTGTTATTAGATCCAGAAAGCATGACCATAAAGGTGGCAACATGATAAAGGTATATTCACCTGGGCCCAATTTCATAGAGCTGCTAAGCACAAAAATGTGCTTAGCATAAAATTTCTGCCTCGATAAAAACAGGATTACCAACCAAATTTCCACATGATTTTCAGGATGAGCAAACAACAGCTGAATACCAGTAACAAGCAATACGCAACAAATGGAAATTTGGTTGGTAATCCTGTTTTTATCAAGGAAGAAATTTCATGCTAAGCAAATTTTTGTGCTTAGCAGCTCTATGAAATTGGGCCCTGATGCTGTGTTGCTTTGTCACCACAATTTTGGAACTTGTAAACTTTTAGGTGCAAATTTGATAATCTTCCAAAATGGCGAATGTGGCATTAAAAAACCTTAGTGTGACGTTTGTGCAAAGAGGTCAATACAAATGGTTTTCTTCACTGGGGACTCAAAGATGTGACACAAAATGACAATTTACATTTCCACAAAAGTCACACAAAAATGGTCTCTCAAATGTGGAAATCCTGAATAAGCAGCCTGGCTATTTTTATTTGAGAAGGCTCCTCAATTTTAACATCGTAAACAAAAGATTTCTCTCCAGTGTGGACACGCTCACAGGTGGTCAGCTAATTTTGAGTGCAATGGCTTTTCCACAAAATTCATAATAATTTGCTTTCTCTCCAGTGCAGACACACTGATGGCGTGTGATGTTACCTTTTTATGAGAAGGTTTTTCCACTAAAGTCACAATCAAAGTGCTTTCTTTCCAACGTGGACACGCTGATGAGAGATCAAGTTGCCTTTAAATGGGAAGACTTTTCCACAAACGCCACAAGAAAATGGTCTCTCTCCAGTGTGGAGACGCTGATGGATGATCATGTAATGTTGACTTGAAAAACGTTTTCCACAAAGATCACAAGCAGAAGGTTTTTCTCCAGTGTGGATACGCTGATGGGCGATCACGTAATGTTTACTTTTGAAGAACTTTCCACAAACATCACAAACAAAAGGTTTTACTCCAGTGTGTACCTTCTGATGCGCTGCCAGAGCATCTTTTCGTGGGAAGGCTTTTCCACAAACATCACAAACAAATGGTTTCTCTCTAGTGTGGATACGCTTATGGCGTTGAAGGTGTAATCTAATCGAGAAGGATTTTCCACAAAAGTCACAGTCAAATAGTTTTTCTCCAGTGTGGATACGCTGATGGGTGTTCAGACAACCACTTTGTGTGAAGGCTTTTCCACAAACTTTACAAATATAGGGTTTCTCTCCAGTGTGGATACGCTGATGTACTGTCAGTTGTCGTTTTTCAGCGAAGGCTTTTCCACAAACATCACAAACAAACAATTTCTCTCTAAGTCCAGTGTGGACAAGCTGATGCTTTTTCAGGCCTTGTTTTTCAGAGAAGGATTCTCCACAAACATCACAAGGAAATGGTTTCTCTGCAGTGTGGACACGCTGATGATGGAGAGTCTGTTGATGTTTTTGTGAGAAGACTTTTCCACAAAGATCACAAGCAAACGGTTTCTCTCCAGTGTGGACACGGTGATGGCTTTTCAGCTGAGATTTTACTGCAAAGGCTTTTCCACAAAGGTCACAGTCAAACGGTTTTTCTCCAGTGTGAACTAGATGATGGACTAACAGTGAAGCTTTTGATGAGAAGCCTTTTTCACAAACATCACAAACGAATGGTTTTTCTCCAGTGTGGACACGCTGATGGGTTGTCAGATAGGATTTATATGAGAATGCTTTTCCACAAACATCACAAATAAACGGTTTCTGTCCAGTGTGCATACGCTTGAGATGGTTTGTCAGGGAAATTTGTGCAGAAAAGTCTTTTCCACAAAAGTCACAAACAAACGATTTATCTTCAGTGTGGATACTCAGCTGATGGTCTGTCAGAGACCCTTTATCCAAAAAGGCTTGTCCACAAACGCTACAGTCAAATACTTTCTCTCCAGCGTGGACACACCTATAATGGCGTATCAAGTTTGCCTTTCCTGATAAAGGTTTTTCACAAAGTTCACAAACAAATTTCTTTCCAACCTGGACACGTTGATCGTTTGTCTGATGTTCAGAAACATTCAATTTAGTTCCCAAGTTCACAAACTGCTGATGCTTTTGTATGCTTTCTGGCAAGATGTCACTTTCTAACTTGTCCATCGTCTCCATATTTTGTTCACAATTCTTAAATCATCAAACTAACATAACTACAAGCAGGTGAAGATTTTTCCACAAATGCCCCAAAACAAAACGTTCTTCCAACTAAGTGGAACTTTCGGTCAGTTCGTCTTTAGTTTTGGAGGGTGTTTTGCGGGAAAGCCTGTCCACATTAAGTAAAATTAAGTACTTTTCACAGCAACGCTGATACCATGCACATGTACACTGTGTGAGACCGAGACCGAGTGAGAGAACAGTTTGACTTTTGAATCCCTACTAAAAAGTACATCCAAAGTCCAGCATGCCACACAGCCCCACGCAGGGTTTGTTGTACATCTCACTCACCTTACTCAAAGTTTTAAACCTCCATGCTCCAAACCAGACTGTGTCAATTTGGCACTAAATTACGGAGAAACAAACGTGACCCTGCTGAAACCAGCAGTTGGCTAAAATATCCGACCGTCTTCCACTGTAATGTGCATACTCTCCGTGCTGGCACTTGATATTTGCAACCGATAAATGTTTGTCGTGATGTGTTTGTGTGGCACTAAAAACTTAAAGACGACAACTAAACAAGAATAGCCGCTTGATAAATATACGCCTGTTCCAAAGAATTCCGTTCCCAATGCGCACTGAGACCACTCTCTGGAACATACTACAAAATAAACTATTATTATGTAAAACAGTTTTATCGATTGCTCTATGTAGTCTTACTCTTAGTATTATATAATACGCCTCGACGATCGATGCCATTATCTGGCAAGTGTCCAAGAATTTCAAAGTGCCAAAAGTCGTTTGGTATTGCTTAAACACAACATTTCCATTATAACATTCAATAAATATTACTTTTCAAGTAAAACGGGTGGGGGGGAATAGAAATGCGGGAGTAACTACTTAAGAAAAAGAGAAAACATAAGGAAAGAACGCCAACTAAAAAGCCTTGAAACTTACCTATTGCACAATGTTATCTGTCATCCAGAAACGGACAAACACAAGGTCGACGGCACAAAATGTGTTTACTTCTAAGAACGTAAAATTATAAGGACGATATTTTGAATAGATCAGTATCCAACGTCTCATGGGGAATGATAATTAATTGAAAGGTTATTTTTCAGTGCATTTAAAACGTAACTGTTGCCGGTGTGGCAGGAGATGCTGTCAAATTCCAATTGGTCCCAATTGGAAATTTTGGTAAGGGGACATTGCTTGAAGAAGCTTTTACATGTATATTATAAATAGCCATCTCTGCTTCCTACTGCAACCGAATGGTAAATTTTATCTTTAAAAATACTCAAAAATATTTGTAAGTCGCCTCAGCCTCTTAAACACAACTCTTGAAAATTTATTTTCTGACATCGAAACTTCATTTTTTATTTCATTTTTAGTAGGAAACCGCCCCCCCCCCCCCCCCAGCCTGGGTGCCCCACCTGCCACCCCCTATTTGCAAATGGTCTTTGGAGAATAAAAATTACCTGAATAAAGTGTCCCATTTTATAAGCTTTGGTGTAATAATTTCAGATTTTTTCAAACTATTCTTCCATTTACACACAGACAATGTATTTGTTAAACCCGGGCTTAAGACATATCTTTTTAGAGAAGCTTTTTTACTGAATACCTAATTTTATCTACAGTTTGCTGTATTGTGGTTCATTGCTGTGTAAATACTAATTTGTATGCTTTTCACCTTTTTTTCTATGAGTCTCTTGGCGTTTATTTTTAGTTTTAATCATGGTTTAAATTTGCTAATTCAGTTACATGTATTCGGTAATTTTTTTTTTACTATGCCTTGTTTATCTGTTCATTGCTTCTTTTATAGTCAGTTGGGATTGTAGTTTATATATTGTGTTATTAGGTGGTTATTTGCCTTATCCTATTTTTAAAGTGGTTTAACTTTGTTTTAGTATTTTTAACCTTTATTGTTAAGCGCCTAGGAGCATTTTATTGTAAATGGATTTAGCGCTATATAAATTTGTATTATTATTATTATTATTATTTGTTTCTACACTTATGTCAGATCATCTTATAAAATACTCTGAAATTACATAACAAGAGCGCTGGGGGGGGGGGGGGAGGGACCACACAGTTTCCCAGTTTCTATTGGAGGAAGATTGGGCTGTCTAACAAAAGTTCCTACAAAAAGAGAAAGATTCCTTAGCCAAGCTAAGTTAAGAATAAATTGTTGTGACTTTCCCCAATCCCTCATTTTGTCCTCAATTTATGCAGGAGTAATCTTTTGCAGCCCTTGCTGCATACCCTCAAGATCAAATACTACTAAAAATAAAATAAAAAAACAAATAAATTTGCGATAACATTTCTTAAAGGTAGGGCCATTGGTTGATTTTGTTTTTAACGAAGCTCTGATTTATTGGCAAAGTTATCAAGAAAAACACAATAGAAGTTACTTGTGAATGTTTCAGCAGAAAGCAGTGACGACTTGCTGCGAAAACAGTAACAAATTGTCACGTTTTTTTCACACAAACATAGAGTCCACCCATATTTAGCAAGGTGAAAGCGGGTACCAAGTGCATCACTGGCCACAGCATTGGCGAAGAGACATCAACCCTCAGAAATCTGAGAAACGATTCATGCATGAGTCGGTTATTTTTCAGATTCAAGTGTTTTTATTGACTTCTAATCAATGGGGGCATTTCAGACAAAATCAAGGGTGTCTTTGAGGCTTTTGCAGCCAGCCTCATCTGCCCATGACCAAGGAGCACAGCCTGAGATCGAAAGCGTGTGATTTTTCCAGCAGGAAAACCCACTGGCCAGGGCCCAATTTCATAGCGCTGCTTAATGGTAAGCAAATTTTCGTAGTAACTACAGTATAGTATAAATAGTTGCTGAAGCGTAAGCGTATTTCACAGGTTAGTGAAAAAATTAGGCAGCCGTCTTGCGCGTTCACCGTGGATTTGCATTGTTGAGTCATTTTCATACAGTAAGCACCGGAAGGTTAGCATGCCTTTCCGTGTGCTTACGGTTAGCAGCGCTTTGAAATGGAAATCGCGCAGTAAGCACAGAATCGGCCATTGAGCAGCTCTATGAAATTGGGTCCTGGTGATAAAAAACCTGCTTAAGAGAGAATCAACACACAACTCTTCTTGCATTATGGCTTTTGCCAGGAATCGAAGATTGTTCTTAACTGCGAATCAATCTTAATTGCTAAACAAAGTGTGATGTTACAATGCAAATCACTGTGGTGATACTAACAACTCACTGATGATTCTTGGTGTTTTGTGAAACCAGCCTCACGGCCACAGTGGTGAGAGGCAAGCGCTTTACGCACAACCATCAAATGATCGAATGATCAATGCCATGTCAATGATGAATAGGGCCCTATATCATGGTGTGACCATCTTGATTTTTCTCCGATCCAAATCAGTGTAACCAGACTGAGGCTGAAAGAACAAATAGTCTGGTTCTTTTTTCGTGAAATGAATATTAGCATTTATTACTGGTATTCGATACAGTGAACATGACCAAGATTGTGGCAGTATGATAAAGGTCTATACTGATTCTAAAAGCACAAGTTGAGACCAGACTATTTTACTCTTCCAACGACGTTGGGTCAGTGCAACAAGGTTGTTACTCAAATTTTTGGTGAAATTGGGATAGAATATACAAAAGGTGCTTTATTTTTGTCCGAATAAACTGTGAAAGTTTCAACTTTGTCCAAAAAGTAATTAAAAAAGAAACAGGTCATTAACAATAAATGACGTCATAATTCGTTAACGTGTTCCGAGCAACAAAGTCTTATCTTAGGCAGACGACCTTGTTGCACTGAGAAATATGATGTTTTCCCCCATTGATTGCACGTGATGCAGGTTTGTGCAACAAGGTCGTAACTCCAAGATACGACCTTTTGATCAGTCTAAAACCGTGTGCACTGTCCGTGCAAAAAGGTCGTATCTTCAATTTTCATGCTAATTAAGGCATAAAACTTGTTTTAAAGGTAATTAAGTGTAGATATCACTTTTAATGTTTGTATTATCTATGTCTTCACAATTCATATGTAAAATTCATATTCAAAGTGGACTTGTTTTAAACAACCAGTGATTGTTTAAAACGTCCCCAAACCTTAAAAAGTGATTTATGCAAAACAACCGAAAGTGGAGTTACGACCTTGTTACACTGACCCGACGACAAAATGTATAACAATGACCTGGACAAAATTTGCCCTTTTTTTAGTAACAAATGAAAACAATGAAGAATAATAAGGCTACTAATGAAAAAGCACAATGCAGAACTTCCCTATCCTCACGCAATTCATGAAGACCATAAAAACAATTTAAACATTAAGTTTAAATCTTTAAATTAGCTGAGCATGCATCAATATGCAATGCAGCCAGTCTGACATGTCTGACAAATTTTTTTAAAGCAATAAATAAAATGTTGGGTTCTGTTACAAACATAAAAATTACTGTTTCAGTGACAAAATTAATAATGTCCTGCAAAGTTGTACAACTCATAATTTACAAGCAAGAACTCGTTGCTAGAACCAGAGCTGGTGTGGTCTCGACTTCTCGTTCGAACATTATACTCTGCTTGTCTTCAGGAGCAGCAGAGCATAGTGTTCGAGCAGATTCTACAGACTGTTCGAAATGTTGAGACCACACAGGCTCTTTTCAGAGCCAACACTCTACCCAAAAGAGGTTTACACAAGGTTATCCCCGCAAGTTTACTAGTTAAATTAAGCTATTTCTTAATTTCTACACCATGCAAAGCTTCAAACATTACACACATTTCCGTTAGTTGTCACAAACGGATGGTGTCTCTCCAGTGACACCCTGTGGAGTGGTCCGATGAAAAGCCTATCCTACAAATGTCACAAACAATGGTTTGGCTGCTGTATGCACACGCTGATGAACAGTTAACTGGCCTTTGCGTTTGAAGGCTTTTCCACAAGTGTTGCAAACAAATCGTTTAATTTCAGTGTGGACAAGCTGATGGGTCGTTAGGTTATTTTTATGTAAGAAGGCTTTTCCACAAAGGTCACAAACAAATGGTTTCTCTCCGGTGTGTACACGCTGATGAATTGTTAAGTGGCCTTTGCGTTTGAAGGCTTTTCCACAAATGTTACAGGCAAAACGTTTCACTTCAGAATGGACAAGTTGATGGGCAATAAGGTTGGGTTTATTTGAGAAGTTTTTTCCACAAACATAACAAACAAATGGTCTCTCTCCCGTGTGAAATCTCTGGTGATTTTTTAGATCGGCTTTCTGTTTGTAACTGTTTCCACAAATGTCACAAACGAACGGTCTCTCCCCAGTGTGGACTCCTTGATGGTTGGTCAGGTGATGTTTATGCGTGAAGGCTTTCCCACAAATGTCACAAACAAAAGATTTCTCTCCAGTGTGGACATACTGATGGATGGTTCGTTGGCCTTTGCGCTTAAAGGCTTTCCCACAAATGTCACATACAAATGGTTTCTCTCCAGTGTGGACATCTTTATGACTAGTAAGAGTCTTCTTACGTGAAAAGGCTTTTCCACAAACGTCACAAACAAATGGTTTCTCTCCAATGTGGGCACGCTGGTGGCCTGTCAGGGTGTGTTTATGTGAGAAAGCTCTTCCACAAATGTCACAAACAAATGGTTTCTCTCCAGTGTGGACATGCTGATGAGTGCTAAGGTTCTTTTTATGTGAAAAACCTTTTCCACAAACATTGCAAACGAATGGTTTCTCGCCAGTGTGGACACGCTGATGGTATGTCAGGGTGTGTTTATGTGAGAAGGCTTTTCCACAAAGATCACAAGCAAATGGTTTCTCTCCAGTGTGGACTCGTTCATGAATGGTCAGTTGAACTTTACGCTGAAAGGCTTTTCCACAAATGTCACAAGCAAAAGGTTTCTCTTTTGGACGATCTTCCAGTTGATGTTCCATCTTTTCTTTGTCTTGAACATCCTTTTAAAAAAAGAAAATCAGAAAACAAAAGGTTTTTGTTGGGCGTACAATGTTTCTTCTGTAAACTCACTACCCATCCAATCATACAATAGATAGGACAGATATAAGGTGCGATCAACAATTACTTTACATAAAAACAGTTGGCACTTAACTTCTGACCTTTTTTGTAACCTTTTTTTACTCCTGTACATATGTACACAGAATATTCTACCATTTGTTTTCTCAACTCAAGAGGGAAATGTTAACCTGCTACCCGTACTATCTAGGCAGGTTTGCATGATTTCTTCTCTTTAACCCTTTCGTTATCAAATTGTTTGGACATACACAACCGCTGATGACCACACATGTTGACCACCCAAGGGTGAAGTATACATTCTTACACACAAAAAGCTTTTGTTCAAACATGTCCAACTCCAAGGCCATTTTTACAAACTCCGTTTTATCTCCTTGAACTTTGAAGATTTTATTGTTTTACAGCAAAATAAGTAATGGAACAGTCCTTCCTTATTGAATTCCCTTTTATTTCTTTATTTTGTGGAGCCTGGTAATTTCCTTCTTCCATAGCTTAAAAAATGACTGATGATGAACTGATGAAGAATGAACAAAGACTGAAACTGATTGAAAGAGAATCATTACATTATAAAAAATTGACAAATCACCGATACTTTTTAACAATGAACATGATGAAAAATTAAGTTCTTCCACCTGCTGACATGGCTGAGGCAGACGGAGTGACGAAGAAGATTATAGATATCTAATAAATTATAGAAAAGGTGACATACGTACCCTTCTACAACAGACGAGTACATTTCATAAGATTTTCGACTCGTTTTTAATTAGCGTGAGCGTGAGCTCTGTATCATGTGTATTGTATCATGTGTATTGTACATGTACGACCGGCAGAAGGCTAGGTATATAGTCATGTATGTAGCGTCATGTACCGTACATATGATGTTTATTATAATTCTGTACATGTACAGAATTATAATAAACGCCCTCTACTGTTAAACATCAACTCTACAGCTAAAGCCGATGATAAGGGGCGGGGAGTGGGGGGGGGGGGGGTGAGATGAGGTGGCTTTGGTAAAACAATGCACACTGACTGTAGCCTACATGTTCATCAATATACAATATTTTGAGCAGGGATTAAACGCCCCCCGCCCCCCTTAAACGTTTCCCCCATTTTTACCGTTTTGGGAAGGATCATCATGTGACTTTAAAAAAGTTGTACTTTGTTGTGTTTTTGTTTTTTTAGTTGTTTGTTTTGTTTTGTCTTGGGTTTTTCTTTTTGGGGGGGGGGGGGGGATGAGTGTTCACAGCAGTACGGCTACTAAAAACTTTAATTTATCAGAGTTTTCCAGTGTCCAGCCCGCAGGGACAGTAAGCTTGTTGTTTTAGTAGGCTTTTTTTTACCTATCAGGGATAATCTCGTGGGGGTGACTAAGTTTTAAAGAGTCAGAAATGGGGATAATAACATCAGTTCTTGACTTTGAAAAAAACATCAGCAGATGTTCATTCACTTGGATTTTGTTTTTCTTAGTTTACTGAACTTTTCCTTTTCCAATCTCACTTCCAAACTAAGGTCTTTTAAAACTCTGTCATGAGCCCAGTGTACTCCTACACAGTAGTCACAAATTATGTATTTCTTTGTTTTTCTCAGTTTCAAAAACCCCAGCTCATTGAATGTTCTTGATACCGTCATGAGCCCAGTGTACTCCTACACAGTAGTCACAAATTATGTATTTCTTTGTTTTTCTCAGTTTCAAAACCCCCAGCTCATTGAATGTTCTTGATACCGTCATGAGCCCAGTGTACTCCTACACAGTAGTCACAAATTATGTATTTCTTTGTTTTTCTCAATTTCAAAACACCCAGCTCGTTGAATGTTCTTGATACCCTATTCCACATATCGAAGAGGGGGATTTAGTTGCCAGGGTTGCAGTCTTTTTGGGGGGACTGGGAAAAAATTGTTTACCATAAGCCAGCGAACAAAATCTGCGTTTTAGCGCGAGCGTCCCAACCATAAGCTAAATACAGTGGAACCTTTCCAGTCAATTGTTTATTGTATCAGGCGGTCCCGTTGAAGCCTGACATACATTCTGTGCTGCTCAACGGTTTCCAGCACCCCCTCCCCTCGCAACCAAATGAAAGGTAAACAGAGGATATTTTTTGTAGTAAAGTGTTAAAACAACAAATGCAAAGCAAAGATTCATTTTTTTCTGATTCTCACTTTTATTTTTATTTCCATCTTATGAAAAGGCAATCTTCATTGTACTGCAGTATTTATTTAGTCTAAACTAAACATTAAACAGTTAATTAAAAGAAAATAAAAGAAACTCGCTGAATTCAGGTAATACTTTCCACATATTGTGCCATCGTGAATTTTACAAACTTTCTCCAGTCATTAAAAGGCACTGATCTACAGACATCAAACTTCTGAAATAAATAGTTCCTGATAGACGCCATGTTTACAGGTAACTTGAGTTTTGGCTTTGAGCTGCCTCAAGATTTCTAAATATTTGTCTACGCAGCCAAGCAGTTCACCGATCACTCGTTGCAAAGAATTTCACAAAACTGCAATGTGTCGTACAAGATTCCATTAACAGGTTTCCATTAAAAAAACATGATACCATTGCCTTCAAAGATGGCTGACTTCACTTGAGGACGCCAAGTCCAAGTGGGATCTATCTATTGGTACAGCCTGGAATACAAAACTTTGTGCAGACTTTTTCAGTTTTCTATGGCACTAAAATTAAAGGGGAAAGATAAGGTATTAATCAAATATCATTTTTACAAAACTCCTTCGTGTCTTACGAGGTATTTACCAAAAAACCCACAAAGTTTTCCATTAAAAAAAAAAATTATACCATTGCCCATAAAGATGGCTGATTTGACTAACAAGACATCAAGTGGGAACTATCTATTGCTTTGAGTCAGAGGCAACAGCCTGGATTATAAAACTTTGTACAGAGTTTTTCAGTTTTCTATGGCACTAGAATTAAAGGGGAAAAGTGGAAACAGCCAAGGAGTTGCATGTACAAATGCATCACACTGAAGCCAAATAAGGTATTACTAAAAATATCACTTAAAATACTTGACAGTGCAATAACATTATAAACTCAAACTTCAAAGGAACAAGACCCCCATTCAAGGGCACTGTTTGTGTACAAATAAATTTCATAGAGCAGCTTTAAGCACAAAAAGTATCCAAGCACAAAATAAGTATGCTTACAGAATAAGGTCACCAGTCAAAATACCATGTCACATGAAACATTTATGACTGGTATCCTGCTCTTGTTCGCTTAGCAGAAAGTTGTTCAGCAATATTTCCTGCTTAAGAAGCTTTATGTTTTTGGGTCCAGAGCTCAATTTCATAGAGCTGCTTAAGCACAAAAAACTAACTGAGCACAAACCAATTGTGTTTACCAGAATTAGGTTACCAGCTAAAGAACCATGTAATTAGTACACTTTGTGACAGGTTTCCTGCTTACTTTTATTTAATTTGGGTTTGAACAAAGAAAATTGACTGGAGCGGGACTTGAACCAACGACCTCCGGATTAACGTACCGATGCTACCAAATGAGCTATCCAGCCCTATGTTGGCGGTCTCCCTATTAGTCAATAACTTTGTTTGGGGGGTGCCAGTCAGAAGCCATATGGCTTCTGACTGGCACCCCGCAACATAGGGCTGGCACCTGCCAACATAGGGCTGGATAGCTCAGTTGGTAGAGCACCGGTACGCTAATCCAGAGGTCGTTGGTTCAAGTCCCGCTCCAGTAAATTTTTCTTTGTTCAAACCCAAATTATATAAAATTTACCCAGTCAGTTTCCTTTGTGGTTTATTACTTGATATTCTTTTATTTAGCAGAAAATTATTAAGCATTATTGTCTGCTTGAGCGGCTCTATGAAACATGGCCCAGAGCTGATTAAGCAAAAACAAAACTAAGTTAGCACAAAACAATTGGAGTATTTAAAATGACTTCCAATTGTGAGTTATTTGATGTTTTTCAAGTTTGCCTTTATCTGAGTAAGTTGCTCCACATAGGTCACAAATAAATGTCTCTTCTCAGGAATTCATCGAAAGATAGATACAACACATTTTTTGTTGACAAATTAGCTTTATGCTTAAACATGGTTCTATGTACAAGATGCTGAAAAATGAATTGCACAAAAATGATGTTCCCAACTCTCAAAAGGTAGGCAAAAAAATGCACAGGTCCATTTAGACAGCTTCTTCTTGAGTACACTTTCCCACCAAACCACGAACAATCAGTTTCTCTTCAGTGTGAGTTCGGTGATGCTCAGTAAGCCCCCGCTTATAAGTAAAAGATTCTCCACAGATGTCACAAATAAATGGTTTCTCTCCAGTGTGGAGTCTCTGGTGTGCATTTAGACCGCCTTTTTGAGGAAAAGCTTTTCCACAAATGTCACAAATAAATGGTTTCTCTCCAGTGTGGATTCTCTGGTGGCCGGTCAGGGTGGTTTTAAGTGAAAATGCTTTCCCACAAATGTCACAAACAAATGGTTTCTCTCCAGTGTGGATTCTCTGGTGGCCGGTAAGGGTGGTTTTAAGTGAAAATGCTTTCCCACAAATATCACAATCATAGGGCTTCTCTCCAGTGTGGATACGCTGATGGGTGGTCAGGCGATGTTTTCGCGAAAAGGCTTTTCCACAAACGCCACAAGCAAACGGCTTGTATAAAGTGTGGACACGCTGGTGAATGCTCAGGTTGCGCTTACTTGCAAACGATTTGTCACAAGTGGCACAAACAAACAATTTCTCTCCAGTGTGGACAAGCTGATGGGTGGTCAGGAGGCATTTTTGTGAAAAGTCTTTTCCACAAAAATCACAAATGAATGCTTTCTCTCCCGAGTGGACATGCTCGTGTTCTCTAAATTTCTGCTCACAATTGAAGGCTTCCCCACAAATGCCACAAGCGAAAGGTGTCTCTCCAGTGTGGACACGCTGAAGGATGGTAAGGTTACACTTTATTGCACATTCTTTTTCACAGTTGTCACAAACAGCAGGTTTCTCTCCAGTGTGGACAAGCTGATGGGTATTCAAGGTTTTTTTTGGTGCGAAGGCTTTTCCACATGAATCACAAACAGATGATTTCTCTCCAGTGTGGACAAGCTGATGCTGGGTCAAAGTCTTTTTAGAAGAGCAGACTGTTGCACAAATTTTACAGGTAAAGCGTTTCTTTCCGGTGTGGATTCTCTGGTGGCCGTTAAGGGTGGTTTTGAGTGAAAATGCTTTCCCACAAATGTCGCAAACAAATGGTTTCTCTCCAGTGTGAGTTCTCTGGTGGCCGGTCAGGGTGGTTTTAAGTGAAAATGCTTTCCCACATAAGTCACAAACATAAGGTTTCTCTCCGGTGTGGATACGCTGATGGGTGGTCAGGCGATGTTTTCGCGAAAAGGCTCTACCGCAAATGGCACAAGCAAACGGCTTGTATAAAGTGTGTACACGCTGATGAATGTTCAGGTTGCGCTTACTTGCAAATGATTTGTCACAAGTGGCACAAACAAACAATTTCTCTCCAGTGTGGGCACGCTTATGGGTGGTCAGGCGATGTTTTTGTGAAAAAAAATTTCCACAAATGTCACAACCATATAGCTTTTGCACAGTGTGAGTTCTGTGATGGTCAGTAAGAACGCTCTTATCAGTAAAGCATTCTCCACAAATGTCACAAAAGAATGGTTTCTCTCCAGAGTGGGCTCTTTGGTGCTCTCTCAGTCTGTATTCATGTTGGAAAGTTTTTCCACAAATATGGCAGACAAATTCTTCCAGTGACTTCCAATTATGGGTTATTCGATGTATTTCAAGTTCGCCTTTTTCCAAATAGGTTGCCCCACATAGGTCACAAATAAACGTCTCCTCTGGAGAATTCATTTCAGTAATAATTGAAAAAACGATTTTAAAGTTGACACGTATTTGCCAATTTGTTTTTAATTGACAATTGTAGATAAATTACCCTTACTCTACTGATGGGCTTTTAATGCTGATTCACAGAAGAAGGCTGTCCATAAATGTCACAACCAAAGAGAATCTGTCCAATATGGGTTCACTTATGTTTCTTAAAACTACTCTTTAGTTTATAGATTTTTCCACAAATGTCACAAACAAATGGTTTGTCTCCAGTGTGGACTCTCTGGTGTCTACCCAGACTACCTCGAACAAAATGCTTTGCCACAAATTAAAAGATCTTTCCCTACAATGGACTTGCTCCACAAAGGTCACAAAGGAACAAGTTCTCTCAAGAGTGAACTATCCATGAGAAGGTTTGTTTTTAAGTGTGTACTCGGTTTTGACGGATCAGATGGCTTTTTTGGCAGAAGATTTTTCCACAAATGTCACAAACGAATGGCTTCTCTCCAGTGTGGACTATGGGCTATTAATTTTGATTTCCGGAAAAAGGCTTTTCCACAAATGCTACAAACAGTTTGTTGTTCTCTAGTGTGGACACGTTGATGGTTGGTAAGGCAATTTTTTTCCTAAAAAAAAAAATGCTTTTTCACAAATGTCACAAACGAATGGTCTCTGTTCAGAGTGAACTCTCTGGTGCTTTTTCAGTTTGTATCCGTGAGAGAAAGAAGTGACAAATGTGACACACAACTTCAAATGTTGTTTTCCCACACTTCATAATTAAACAACAATTTTGTAAATGTCATTCCAGAATCTTAAAGGTGGACTTGCCTTTTAGAGCATGCTTTGCAAAAACACCGCGAACACTTTCTCCTCAGTGTGAGTACAGTGAATGAACGAACTTTAAAAGTGCACATTCTTTCCCTCAAATGTCACAAATGTATTGTCTTTCACAAGAGTGGATGCACCGATGGTATGACAGTTGAGTTACAAACAAAACAATAGTCATCCAGTGGTTTGTCTATAGTTGTATAAGATGATTTTTGTTACTTTGTTTATAGATTTGTTTGTCTTTTCAAACAAAATGGTTTCTCTCCAGTGTGAACACACTGATGCTACGTCAGGTGATGTTTTTAACGAGAAGGCTTTACCACTTGTCACAAACAATTTCTCCCGAGTGTGAAGTTGCTGATGGCAAGTAAGAATGTGTCTATCAATAAAAAAAAAAATTCACCCGAAATGTCACAAGCAGATGTGTGGACTCTCTGGTGACTATGTTAACCACCTTTTTTTGACAGACTGCTTTTCCACAAACGTCACAAACAAATGGTTTCTCTCCAGTGTAGGTACGCCGATGGATGGTCAGGTGAAGCATTCGTGAGAAGGATGATCCACATGTATCACAACATGTATCTCTTCAGTGTGGACCTTTTGGTGCTTTCTCAGTCTGTGTTCATGGGAGAAAGATTTTACACATGTCACAAACAAACTCAAATCGTCCTCTTTCCAGAGCTTATATTGGTAGTATTGTAAAACAATTTTTACTCTTACATGTACTTGCCAATTTGTTTATAAATAATTATCGGGGCATTGCATGGTGAGGTATCAATGTATACTCCGTTTGCGGTAACACCACGTGTTGCTGTGTAGATTTGTTCTTTGGAATGCCAGTGGCAACTAGGTCTTGCTTCATTCTACTGCCAATGAGTAGATTTCAGAAATTGGGAGACTACTTAGTTCTGGGAAGAACTGCTTATTAACTAAATTTGTTTATAACTGACAAGATCAATATTTGTTGATAACTGAAATATCTCACTCTGAAAGAAACTTCACAAGAGCCACAAAACACTACTCCAAAATCATCCGCATTTTCATAAATATTTTGTTTTTAAGGTGAACACACTTGTGCTCATTTAAAGATAGGGTATAGTTTTGGTACTTGTCCAAGACCAGTATCCTCACTTTGGTGACTGTTGGTGTATGCCAACATATGCATACAACAACAAACCTGTAAAAATTTGGGCTCAATTGGTCATCGAAGTTGCAAGAAAATAATGACAGAATAAACACCCTTGTTGCATAGAATTGTGTGCTTTCAGATGCCTGAGAAAGGCTTCATGCTTGAAGCCTTTCTCAGATTTAAAGTTTTACGGGGGGGGGGGGGTTACCCCTTTCTCTAAATTACATACATTACTTCAAAGGGGGTCGTTCCTATCAATGTTTTAAAAAAATCAACAGCACTCCAGTGCTCTTTACCGAGTACAATTTTATGGTCATACATTTTTGGAGTATTTACCAAAGGTATACGCTGCGCTTAATAGACAGCCTCTTCCAGAGTGTGCTTATTGCTTTCCAAAAACACCACAAACAAAAGGGTTCTCCCTTGATGGCATTTTAACAAGAACGCTGATCCGCAAACGTCACAGAAAAAAAAAGTTTCCATCATTGTGGACCTGTGAATATTTAACAAGTGTTTCTGATTGACAAAAATGATTGAAGGCTTTTCCACATTTTTGCAACAAAAATGACTTTCTCCGCTGCGTTCTCTGCTTTGTAAGCTTTTCTCCCCTTTTCTTTCAAGTGGTTTCTCCCCAGTGTGGAGTCACTGATGATCTTTGAATATGATTGTGTTCACAAAGCTTTTTCCCAAAGTTTCACACATGTTTGGCTTTTGACTATATGTAGTGCCATTTTTTCGTATAACTTTGTTCAGCGCCTTAGAGCATGGGTGCTTGATTAGGGTGCTTTATAAATGTTGGTATTATTATTTTTAGTAATTAGTAAAAACTTCTCGGACTCAAACAGATGTTTTCACTAAATTCACTTGGAGAATTTAGCCCTTTTTAATGATAGTGACATGGTGCATCACACATAACATATTAATCAGTAATTGCACATTTGCAAAGTCTTGGTTCAAGACCAGCCCTTGTGTTCCAAATGTTTAACTTCCTTAAAGAAAAGCTTGGTTAAACTTACAGGTAGATGCGATCACATCAGTGTCCAAGTTCACTCTTGTTGTAAAGCTCAAAGGTCATAGTGTTACATTACCTCTAGTACTACATTCTGCGGATAAAGAAGAACAAACAGAAAACATCATTAGTGCATGATAATTTTTTTAATTTTCTTTAAAATTTAACCAAAGCCGACAGTAAACAAAAATGCGAAGTGGATTTCTGGACATGGCAGCGCTCAATGAGAGTACAAAGAATACATCTATAGAGCATCATTTTGGCGAGATTTTGTTTCAAAATTTTAGGTGCACAAAATATAAAGGGCAAAAAGTTTTCAACAGGGTTTTGTACAAGATAACCTATGGTTTGTGGGGATGATGAATAGTGGAACGAACCTCAGTAGTCAAACTATTAAGCCCGATTCCTACATGCTGGGAATGAAAATGCGGAGCGAATTTGACGACACAAATTGGCAACGAACAATTCACAAGAGTTGAGCTGTGCTCACTTCTTTCAAAACATTCGTAGCAAAACCAGAGTTGTGATGTCAAGTTTTGCTTCGGATTTGCACTATTCGCGGGAAGTATAAACCAGGCTTTCCTAGTTGTACGATAGTGGGGTGTGAGCGAATGCTTCACTCATGTGTTTGTTGGAACGGAACATTCATGCATGGAGGTTCTATTTCCATGGTACACATAGGATGTCAGACAACTCGACAGTCTGACAACTTGACGGGTCAGACAACTCGACGGCTGGTTCGCTCATCTGTCAGACAAGTTGACTTTTGATCAAACAACTCGACGGATGGAGTTCAAATCATTGTGGCAGAAGAATATTTTCGTTTATTATTTACAAGTGAACAGTGTGCTGGCATGTAGTTATACAAAAGTAACTTTAAAAGTTCTTTATTGTGAATTCAATGAAAAACGTAGAAATCTTTGGCAACTTTTTATCAGAGAGTGCCAAAGTAGACCAACTGAAATACAGGATTTATAAATACAAGAAATTTGTGTAAACATTGTCAGTAATGGAGATGCGTTCCGTTTTCGCGGTCGAAACCAATAACTGTTTCGGTCAATGACCAGTGATTAGCCAATCCAATGAACCGATACAGTTATATTGGTTACGACAGCGAAAAACGCACCCCATTCACCCGTCGACTTGTCTTGGCCCTCCGTCGAGTTGCCTCCCTGGCATGTGCCTGGCGATCGAGTTGTAAAACTGTCAAGTTGGCCGACCGGACGAGTTGTCTGACCCGTCGAGGCGTCGAGTTGTCAAACGGACGAGTTGTCAGACTGTCGAGTTGTCAAACGGACGAGTTGTCTGCACCCCCATCCATGTAAAATGCCCTACATTGCTACAATCTGATACTTGGTGACAGTAGTGACAACACGATTCAAATGGCGTCGATGCTCGTGGAGCGCAGTTTACGGATTTGCGCAATATTCATATTGCGATCTACTAACTGTGTGCCTCTATTTTGTGCAAATCTGTAAAATGCGCCCCACGGGCTTCCAAGCACAAACTAAGTCACGCGCGATCCATTTTTGGACATCGGTTCAGATTTCTAGCCGAACATTTCTCTCTTTTTTGAGAAAAGTGTCTGACACAACCGTACCATCTTATTGACCAAAAATAACTCATGCGTACCTCAGGTGAGTTTAAAGTATATTAAAGAGGTCTTTTGTGGATTTTGAAGCAGTATTCTGTCACTCCCCGTTTTTGTATTTCGATTCAATGACCAATCGGTCCGACCCTACCATTTATTCATACACCACACCGCCAGTGTTTTGTTGGAGCTAGAGCCTAGACAACTCCTAGTACTCTAGTACTAGTACAGTCATTTGACCAGTTCGGGATCATTGACCAGTTCGGGATCACTTCAACTTTGCAACAACCCCATAATTAAGTTACTTCTCACATTACCAATTTCTGTTGATACATGTGGAGAATAACATGCAATAAACCAACAAACCCAAAATAAGGTTTCAAACTTCATCAACAAATAAATTATGGCCATTTTCTTGAAGTTTGTCTGCAATTTTGATCATTATTTTAAAAAAAAATGTTGGTTGAAAAACGCTGTTAAAACTTCTCACCTTTAAAATTTGAACGCCAGGGCGAATAACATTTATGTTAAATGCTTAGAATGTGTAAAAAATATTTCAGGTAAATACTGAGCAGTCGTCTTGTTTTTTTAGGAGACGAAATTACCGAAATCGTCTTTTGGGGGGCATCGTACCCTTGACCAGTTCGGGATCACTCACTACTCAGCATCTCTCATTGCGTCAAATGGTGCCACACTCAGTGAGGTAAAATCTTACTGCTGCAGTCGAAAGTTTATTTGTTG
Organism: Pisaster brevispinus; assembly: GCA_023634235.1. NCBI lineage: Eukaryota > Metazoa > Echinodermata > Asteroidea > Forcipulatida > Asteriidae > Pisaster > Pisaster brevispinus. The sequence continues at coordinate 3,420,532 of JAMKCF010000018.1, forward strand.
CTTTTAAGATACATTTCTTCAACAAATTCTTGTAGGAATATTGTTTTTTTGTGAGAAAATGAAACTTGGAGGAGGAAATTGCGACTGTAAGAATAGATATTTGGGTCAATGTTGCTTTTAGGCGTGCTTCACCTTTTCATTTGCCTTTGCTGTTGTATTGTGTTTTTGTTGCGGGATTTTTGCGCTGCTGTTGAATACACTTGCATGAAATTCTCTGGAGAAAGGAAGTCCATGTCCATGCCAACACACTTGTGAAGTTTGTGTCCTTGAGAGACAGTTTTATGAATGGGAGTATTGGTTTGCAATAGAGGGCAAGCTACTGATTCAGAATAGAATCAACTGATCCTGAACTGGTCAAACAGGTGACAATACTTTTCTCAAAGCCTCTTCAAAAGTACTAATCTTTTTTTGTCAGTGGATACTTGGTGAGTTTTATAACATGTTTAGGTAAACTGATAAACTTTTTTGTTTAAAAAGTCAAAGAGATTGCAACCAAAAACAATGTGAATTCAAAAAGTGATCCCGAACTGGTCAAATGACTGTAGTACTAGTAGTAGAACTATTCGGTTCGTTCCGCTAGTATCAGGTCGGGGAGACGATAGCGGAACGAACCGAATAGTTCTAGGAGTAGAGCCTAGACTAGGGGCATGGCCGAATGAAGTAGCTCATTTGTAGGTAGTTAACTAACAGACAAATACACTCTTAATTAACAGAAAAACAAAACAAAAACATACCTAGTCAATCATGCAACTTGATCGATGGGAATTTGTAATCCACAACAAAGCACCAACTGAGATACAAACGCCCTCTATCGTTCAGGATTACCAAGTAGGGGTTACCTTTACGTAAATGTATGCAGTGTGTTACAATATCAATAATAAATATTGACTCTAATTTACCCTTCTAGCCTCGGTATGACTGAACCATCAATAAAATCAAATTCCAAAGGTTTTTTCGATTCTCACTATGTATGTTTTTATTTCCATCTTCTTATCAAATATTCAAGTAAATCAGTAACTTCTTAATCCCCTTTAAAAAAGTTTGTATATTTATATAAAAAACATTTTTTGCTATCACATGGTTATAATATCTTATTAATCAAGCAATCACGATAGCAAAATTTTAATAGATGAAGTTGAAAATTAAAATATAAGCTTAGAGTGTGTATGTAAGAATGATAATTACTTATAACTGAAGGACGTGTTAGTGTAATTTATAACAAAGTCTTTCCCAACCCTCAAAGCCCCCACCAAAAAACCCCACACCAAATAATTACAGAGGTCTTTCTTAATTGTAATACTTTTTTACTGCCATCCAATTCTTCTCACATAACTGACTATCTCTCAATTATAAATTCCCTTTTCAGCTTGTAGTTAAAATGAGTGTATAAATTTTGTAAATAATTGGTTAAAATTACAGCTCAGCTTTCGATAGCATTTTGAGAAGCATTTCCCGATTCAAAATAATGTGGGTATGGAAACGGATATCAGATTTTATCCCCCAAAATTTGAGTCTGAGAAATGTTTCTGTCAGAAATGTTTCTCAGATTGTGTATTCCTATTAGGGATTAATCTTCCTGCGTGGACATATTCGCTCCGGATTTTTGGCGATATCTTAAAAACGCAGCCACATACTAAAATGAAACTTACACCTGTTAGTTGTTTTTTTGTACACATGTGTATCTATATTTATGTACGATTAAAACAATCAAAAGCTACACTTTGCCTTCCAAACAAAATAGTAATGCCACCCATTTATAGGGGCCTAATAATATGATCATCACAAAGCAAATAATGAGTACATAAAAACAAAATGTTGCTCCCATGTTGGGACATGCAAATGATTGGTTACATCTGCATTTAAAGTTCACAAATTGGGTTCTATACAGTGTGGACACGCTGATGGGCCATCAGGGATTTTTTGTTTGAAAATATTTTTCCACATAAGTCACAGACGAATGTTTTTTTCTTCAGGGTGGACACAACGATGGCAGTTCAAGTGTTGTTTTTGTGAGAAGGCTTTTCTACAAATGTCACAAACAAATGGTTTCTCTCCAGTGTGGACACGTCGATGGGTGCTCAGGCTATCCGTACGAGAAAAAGCTTTTTTACAAATGTCACAAACAAATGGTTTTTCTCCAGTGTGGACTCTACAGTGATTACTTAGAGTGTTCTTTTGAGAAAAGCCTTTTCCACAAATGTCACAAACAAATGGTTTTTCTCCAGTGTGGACTCTACAGTGACTACTTAGAGTGTTCTTTTGAGAAAAGCTTTTTCCACAAATGTCACAAGCAAATGGTTTCTCTCCAGTGTGGACACGTCGATGGGTGCTCAGGCTACCCGTACGAGAAAAAGCTTTTTTACAAATGTCACAAACAAATGGTTTTTCTCCAGTGTGGACTCTACAGTGACTACTTAGAGTGTTCTTTTTAGAAAAGCCTTTTCCACAAATGTCACAAACAAATGGTTTCTCTCCAGTGTGGACACGCTGATGGGCTATTAAATTTGAGCTCCAAAAGAAGGCTTTTCCACAAATGTAACAAACAAATGTTCTCTCTTCAGAGTGGACACACTGGTGTTCGGTCAGGAGACTTTTTCTCGAATAGGCTTTTCCACAAAGGTCACAAACAAATGGTTTCTCTCCAGTGTGGATACGCCGATGGCTGGTAAGAGCACTTTTTTGGGAGAAGGCTTTTTTACAAACATCACAAACAAATGGTTTTTCTCCAGTGTGGACACGCTTATGGGTGTTCAGGTTAGTCTGATAAGCAAAAGCTTTTCCACAAATGAAACACATAAATGGTTTCTCCCCAGTGTGGAATCTGCAATGACTAGTTAGACTGCCTTTTTGAGAAAATGCTTGTTCACAAATGTCACAAACAAATGGTTTCTCCCCAGTGTGGACATGCTGATGTTCTGTCAGTTGACGTTTTCGTGAGAAGGCTTTTCCACAAATGTCACATACAAATGGTTTCTCTCCAGAGTGGATACGCTTATGGACAGTAAGATGATATTTTTGTGAGAAGGTTTTTTTACAAATGTCACAATCTAATTTTTTCTCTCTGGTGTGGATTGTACGGTGATTACTTAGACTGTCTTTTTTAGAAAACGCTTGTCCACAATTGTCACAAACAAATGGTTTCTCTCCAGAGTGGACACGCTTATGGGGTGCCATGTTAGTCTGCTTTGAAAAAGCTTTTCCACAAATGTCACTCATAATGGTCTCTCTCCGGTGTGGACTCTACAGTGATTGCTTAGACTGCATTTTTTTGAAAAAGTTTTTCAACCAAAGTCACAAACAAATGGTTTCTCTTCAGTGTGGACACGCTGATGGTCTGTCAGGGTGGCTCTCGTAGTTCGATGTGTAGTCCGAGTGTGGCTTATGTGAGAAGGCACGTGGTTTCTCTCCAGTGTGGACACGCTGATGGGATGATTTCTTCATGAAAGCTTTTCCACAAAGTTCACAAACAAATGGTTTCTCTCCAGTGTAGGCTGTTTGGCACTTTATAAGTCTGTGTTCATGAGAAAAAGATTTATCACAAAAGTAACTCACAAATTGAAATGTCTTTTTCCTCATCGCTTTTATGTTGGGGGGGGGGGGCAGGGGAATTGTTTTGTCAGTGGTCAAACTTTTATTTTGGGAGGGGGATGCTGCAGGGGGCCACCATCCTCTTATGTTCTTGCCATTTTGTGGCTGAGGTAGCGATTGCGATCATTCAATACATTAGTTTATAGAAACACACATTTTTCTTTATTCTTTGCCTTTTCTTTTTCTTTTCATTTTTTGCGAGCATTATCACGATCTGTTTTCATGAAACTGGAAATTTGGTTGGTGGCATGTGCCCCCTTGTGGCTATGTCGCTGTGTGGACCCACTGATAGGTGATGTTTTCATGAAAAGGCCTTTCCACAAATGTCACAAATCTCTTTGAGAATTCAAATCTGTAATAACCGAAAGTAAAAGGATGTTCAAACCATGCAGGGATGTGACTGACAGGCTGTTGAAATAAAAAACCTGAACTGAGAGTGCGAAAGCTTACGAGCCTGAAGCCTAACTATATATACATAATTTATCTTTGGTTTTAAAAGCCCTACTCTGCAATCTGGGGCGTTCCATTTGGTTTTATCTTTGTTTTTATGAATTTTATCTTATTTAAAAAAAATAAAAATAAAAACAAAAAAAATCCCAGATTTACAGAAAAAACAGAGAAATCATATCCCTGACTACGGGGTTGAATGGTCTGGAGGTGCCTCAACCAGTTTCTCCCTACTCAGACGAACAATCTCTCTGATTCACAAATCGTCAGTGACACCACGAAGTAGCACGCTACATGCTTAAGGATTTGTTTTTTACATTTTAATTTTTTTTCATGTCTGTTGATAATGCATGAAGAACTACAATTCAATGAAGTTTCAAAGCTCAGACAGCTTTACTTTTTTAATTAAGCTAATGAGTGTTTTCAACTTTTGCACAATTGTGGCATTTTTTGTTTTCACGAAGTAACACCCAACTTCTGTTTACCATTGTAATGCACGGCTTGCACTCAAGTCAAAGTGAGGTAAATACGTTTCCACGAAGTAGCAAGCAAATTGTGTGAGCGCGCGTGCTCACCTAGTTTTCACAAAGTAACACAAAATGCTGTGTTGTAGTATAGGCGCGTGCTACTTCGTGAAAACGCAAAAAGACATATTTCGCACTTTTTGGGTTTCACAAAGTAGCACGGAACTTTTCTTGTGTCTAGTTTCTTAATTAATTATGCAAATGAGTCAAAATAAGCATAATTTTTAAATTCAATTCATCAAGTATCTACATTGAGAAATTTAAATGGAAATACTTTGAAGTTTTGAAGGAAAGTGGGATTTAAAAAAATTTCAACTTCAGAGGCCGTTTTCTCTGATTGTTAATTTTTGCTGGTATAGCAGTGCATGCTACTTGTTCGTGGTGTCGGTGACGAATAGTCAGACAAAAAGGGAATTTTTTCCAATGGGTGCATCACATCGGGAATACAAATCTTACAAAAGTGTACATCATGTATGTAGCCTGTGATGCTACAGGTCGTCGCTTATTTAAATTCAGGAATATTTTACTCAGCAATGAGACGCACCAAATTAACTGTTAAACTTTTCTTTTATTGATCTTGATCTGCAGGTAAAATTACTATATAATTACTGTGACGAATAAACTTTAATTTGATGATTGAGTTCTGATTGTATCCAGATGACTAATTAGTGTTGACGGTTGACTGTTGAAGTAGAGGTGGCAATTAATTTACTGGATGGCGGTAGTAGGTTGACGATATTTGATTAATAGGTGGCATAAGGTGTTTGGTGACTACGGTGTAGTTGGTGGTTCAACTAAAATATATAAAGAGAAAATAACAAGTTGCACATTAAATACATGAACCAAGGCAACATTTTGACTTAAACTAGATCATTATGAATAAACTCCTAAACTTGCGAACCTGACAATTTACTGCAAATATCTAATGAATCTCCATACAAGAAACCGATTATAATCAATGGCATCAATAACGCATACATGAACGTATAATACAGAGCACTGGGCCTACATATCATGTACATGCATGTACACACGTGTAATTTCCACTCAACAAAAACCCTTAATATTGTATAACAAAAACACTTCCAAATTACTCAATATCGACAATAACAATGGTAAATAAAATGAGAACACTCACTTTGCTGAGCTGCCTAGGTTTAAGTGGCAGTAGATGTGAAAATAATGGTTTGATTCTTTCTGAAACTTGGCAATGTGTATCTAGTCGTGACAAGTAAAACATAATGTGTGCTGAAAATAGCGCCCTCTATTGACTACCTCAAAAGGCGAGGCGCTGCACAAAAAAGTAAACAAACAAAAAGATATTCTGGCGGCTACATCCCGGCCCCTAATGACTGTATCCGGGAAACGGCATTACAAAAAAAAGACAGAATATAATCAAATCAATCAGTGTTCAAAATGTTCTTAAAGTGTCAGTCCAATCCTTGCTGGTTATGCGGTCTGAATCTCTTCACCCTCAAGGTGGCACAGCTTGTCTATGGGTCGGGTGTAAACTCCTGACTGCGTCTTCAACTGTACGGATCTGACCTTGCCGTCCTTGCCTTGGAAGGTTTCTCTCACAAGTCCTAGAGGCCATTGGTATCTTGGGGTGTTTTCATGCATAACAAGCACCAGATCTCCAGAGCGAACGTTGCGTTGAGGATGGAGCCATTTCTGCCTCTCCTGCAGCTGCGGAAGATACTCCTTGAGCCATCTCTGCCAGAATATGTCAGACAGATATTGTACTTGACGCCAACGTCTCCTGTAGATGTCTTGTTTCACAAACTTGCCTGGTGGTAGTTGAGGACCCGAACGAAGAAGAAGCAGGTGATTTTGGGTGAGTGGCATTGGGTCGCGCATATCATCCGACAGCTTGGTGATGGGTCGTCCGTTAACTATCCCTTCGACAAGGCACATGAGTGTCAGGAGCCCTTCGTCATCGAGTGTCTGCTGATGAAGTTGTTGAGGATTGCTCGAACGGACCTGATTTGCCTCTCCCAAACGCCTCCAAAGTGGCTGGCTGCAGGCGGATTGAAGATCCACTGAATCTCCCTTTGGCACAGAAAGCTGTCTATCTGATGTTGGTTCCATTCCTGGATAGCTTGATGGAGTTCTCGCATCCCTCCAACAAAATTTGTTCCGTTGTCTGAACGAATCTCTACTGGCTTTCCCCGACGACTGATAAATCGCTGCATTGCGTTGATGAAAGAGTCCGTATCCAAGCTATGGCACACCTCAAGGTGAATTGCCCTGGTGGTAAGACAAGTAAAGATACAACCATATCTCTTCTGCATATTTCTAGCTCGCTTTACCATGAAAGGACCGAAGAAGTCTACTCCTACCATACTGAAAGGTGGCAGTTCCGGAGTCACTCGGTCTTTTGGCAAGTCTGCCATCTGTAGTGTCATCTTAGGTGCCCTCTGCTTGCGACATGGGATGCATGAATTGATGACATTCTTCACAGCTGTACATCCCTTGATGATCCAGAATTTTTGACGGATATCTGCAAGAGTGCGTTCACTTCCAGAGTGACAAGCAATGGTATGGTAGTGCCTTATTATCAGGGTTGTCAGCGGATGTCTTGTTGGCAATATCCAAGGGTGCTTGATGTTGTCGGTGAAGGAAGCATTGGCTAGTCGTCCGCCAACTTGGATTATACCATCACCTGACCTTGTTGGGTTCAGCTTGCGGTAGCCACCGGATTTCAAAAGGGTGTCATCAAAGTTAGCCTGCTGAATTCGTCTTATAATTTCTTTCTCAGCAGCTTGTATCTCTTTGACAGTCAGATACCGGGAAGGCTTGAAGTCCAAGTCTGTTTTCTTCACTCTGGCAAGAAGGATGGCTTTGGCACAGAGAATCCATGCGACTGCTCTTCTCAGGCGGTACCATGAGGAATATCTCTCCAATAGGGTGTCTACAGCTTCAGGAATATCAGTGGTTGCCTCGACTGAGTAGACTTGTGTAACTGTCTTAAGCTCCATGTCAATAGGCAGAGTCATCTTGTCAAATTCAGGTTGATGGGGCCATTTATCTTCTTCGAGCTGAAGAAAGTGTGGTCCGTGAAGCCAACGTTTGCTGTCGATGAGCTGCTGTGCTTGAAGTCCTCGAGAGACATCATCTGCTGGATTGGAGCTCGTATCAACATGTTTCCATTGCTGTGGTGTGGAATGCTCCAGTATCTTTGACACACGGTTGGCAACGAAGGTTTGGAATCTCTTTTCCTCATTTCTCAGATACTGCAACACAATCATGCTATCGCTCCAGTAGACTGTCCCCTGCAATGGTAGTGTAAGATGACGACGCATTGTTTCATCGAGCTTGACAGAAATGACTGCGGCAGCCAGTTCAAGGCGGGGAATTGTTGTTGTCTTCAGGGGTGCAAGCTTTGCTTTGGCCATGAGCAGCACACAATGTACCAAACCACTGGAATCCTGAAGTCGCAGGTAAGTAACAGCTCCAAAACCCCTTTCAGAAGCATCCGCAAAATGGTGTAACTGCGCTGAAGTGATGGTGTCGTAATTTAGTGGCTTGACACAGCGTGGTATTGACATCTTCTGAAGGAGTGGCAAATCGGCCATCCACCGGATCCACTGCTTTTTTATGGAGTCTGGGATTGGATCATCCCATCCAATTTTCATTCTGCATAGCGACTGGAAAAGTATTTTAGCAGTGAGCACAAACGGACTGGCATATCCTAGGGGGTCATACACAGAACTCACTGTTCCCAGCAGTCCACGTCGTGTCAATGGCTTTTCTGTCACATTCACGTTGAATGTAAAGGTATCAGACTCGATGTCCCATAGCACACCAAGTGCTCGCTCGGCAGGAAGTGTCTGGTCCAGGTCTAAGGATGGCACTCCCTTCACTCGTTCAGCTTCAGGAACTGATCTCAGGACTTCCCGGGAGTTACTAATCCACTTAGTGAGACGAAATCCACCGGAGGCCAAAGCCTCACGAAGTTGTCTAACAAGTCTGATGGCTTCTTGCTCTGTAGCGACTGACTTAAGGCAATCGTAGACGTAGAAATTTTTGTCTATGGTGTCTATGGTATTGGCGTCAAAGTCCTCCATGTTGTCTTGTGCTGTACGCTTTAAGGCAAAAGTCGCACAGCTTGGTGACCAAATGCCTCCAAACAAGTGAGATGTCATACGAAACACCTTAGGGACCCCACTTATGTCGTTGTCGGTCCACCACAGGAAACGCAGAACGTCGCGGTCAGGCTTATTCACATGTACTTGGTGAAACATGCCTTAAACATCTGCCATCAGGGCGATGGTCTCTTGCCGGAACTGAATCAACACTCCCACTAGCTTGTTTGTCATATCTGGGCCCTGATGAACTTTGTCGTTGAGTGACACACCTCGGTAACGAGCAGCACAGTCAAACACTATGCGCACCTTTCCCGGTTTGCGTGGGTGAAGGATTGGATGGTGTGGCAAATACCAAACTGCTCCATCTTCTCTGTTCAGATCCTGCTGGGGTACCTCCTCTGCATATCCTTTATTCATCAAATCTTGGATGCCTGCAATGTACTTCTCCTTCACGTCGGAGTCTCGGACTAGTCGTCTCCCCAGCAGACGGAGTCTTTGTTCGGCCACTGCCTTGTTGTCGGGTAATTGAGGTGGGCGCATCTTAAAGGGAATGTTCATGCTATAGTGTGCTCCATCTCGGCACAATGACTGCTCCCAGGTAGAGATAACTTTCTTATCACTGATTGACATACTCCTCTCATCACCTCCAGTGCCGTCCAGTTTCCAGAACTTTTCCACTTGTTGCTGTAGGCTTGTGTCTGTATCAATGAAGAAAGAAGTTGAACGGCTTAAGGACCCAGTCTCAAATGGGCCATTGAGAGTCCATCCCAATTTAGTGCGTGTCGCATAGGGTGTTCCAACGCCTCCTTCCCGGACTTCTTTGGGAATTAAGGCAGAGGGGTTATCCTGGCCAATGAGCAGGTGTACGTCTTCAATATCTACATCTGGCAAGATGATATCACTTAAGTGTGGCCATTTGTCGATCTCTTTCCTTTCTATCAAGGTGCTAGTGCCCATCTGTAACTTGGGCCTCGTCAGAACATGTGTCATGACAACCAGATTTTCATCACACATGTCGGTTACCTCAAGATGTACAATGTGAGTTTCAGTGAGGATATCGTGATTGTCTAAGGTTGTCAGCCTCATGGTGTCTAGTTTTCCATGAACTCCAAGCTTTTGAATTAGCTTTTCTGAGCAGAAAGTCTGCGTTGATCCACTGTCAAGTAGAGCATATGTCGTCACAAAGTTAGTAGCACTTCTGTGGCTTCGTACTTTCACTGGAACTATGGGTAGGGCTATCCTTCCACTTCCGGCCCCAGAAGTGTTGCAAGTTGCATTGGCCGAGGCAGTTGTTGGCACAGCATTGACAGTGACAGGAACAGCATTATTTACGAGCTGCTCTCCTTGCTTCACAGGGTAAGCACTTGTTGGTGATGACGGGTTGCCCGTGCGGGTGAGATGTAAGAATTTGGTATGTTTCAGAAATTCAGACCACATCCAGGAACAGTGCATACTGCATCTCTAGAACAATCTCGGGCTCTGTGTCCTGGTTGCAGACAGTTGACACACAGTCGCTTAGTTTGCACGAAATTCAGTCTGTCGGTAACTTTCAGGGCTTTCCAGCTATCACAGCCAAATAGACCATGACCTCGTCCACAATACCAACAGGAGCGTGGAGGTTTATTACTTCTGGCACTCACTTCTGATGATGCATGTGCTGGCCAATCTGCATTCTGAGATGTCCCCTTATAGTTAGTGGGTTGAGGGGAGGATGTTGTCTCTACTTGTGTCACAAAATTGGAGCGGTGTTTTGACACTGAAGTATCCTTGCGCTTGACATCCTTCATTGATTTGTCAGCGCGGTCTCTGCTCACGAGCTTGCTGTAGACTGGGTCATTTGCTTGTTGTGCTGAAATCTGCACGAATTTGACGATGTCATCTATAGTAGGGGACCTGGATTCAACAGTTTTAATATGGTAAACTTTTTTCAGCCATGCCTTGCGAACATCCCAGGGTAGCTTCTCCACCATCTGAGCCAAACTTCTGCTGTTGTTAAGCTCACATAATTTGTCCACGGTGTCTAGCGTCTCCCGGCAGTTTCTCAAGTCATCAGCAAAATCTAAAAGTGCCCTGCTGTCTCGAATATCAGGGCGATTGATGATCTTGTTGATCCATGCGTCCGCTATGTCATATTCATTTCCCAACCTTTCTTTCAGAAGCTTTCTTGCAAGAGCATAGCCCTCAGGTGGTGTCTTGACTGCACAGCACTGTATCAGTTTCCTCGCAGCACTAGTGCAGTATTGCTGGAGACGAGCCAACTTTGCAGCATCGCTAACTGTGTCCTTTTCTACAGCATTCTCAAATGCCCGGATGAACACCCAGTAATTTGCAGGATCTCCGTCAAATGTCATTAGCTCAGTCTTTGGCAATTGGAGGGTCTCTACCAAGGACTGTTGTTGAACCCCCATGGCTTTCACGAGATGGGTAAAGTTGCTAGGTGTGTCTCCGACCGGGGTGCTAAGTGAGGGTATGGCGGTTGAAACTGTTGAACTTGGAAAGAATCATCTTGGTTTACTTCGGGAACTTGGTTGGGTGTCGTGTGGTGTGTGGTGACTGGCTGAACCAATGGTGTAGAAGTCTTAACATCATATACATTTTCAGCCTCAGCAAATGTTTTCTCTATTGCAGCAGCTCTAGCTAGCTTTGTCTCTAACTCGATCTGCCGCCGTCGCTGACGAAGCTTCAGCTCCTCCTCTTCCAGGGCCTGTCTTTTATTCTCTGTTGCAATTTCTGCTTGCAATGCAGCTTTCTCAGCTGCTGCTCTGAGCCTTGCACTGGATGCTGATGATGCACCTGATGCAACGCTTGTTGCCCTTGAACTTCTGCTGCCAGCTTGGCTCAATGAATCCATGTACTCTAAGGTTGTCGCAATACGGTCAGCAGAATTTGAAAGCTTGGTATCCATCTTCTGTCTTGTTTTACTGTCTGTACTCAAGGTAGTTGGCTATTAAATGAAGAATTTCATACTTCTTGAAGTACAATTCAAAACTGTCCTTGAAGGTCAAACTCAACTGACGCTGAAGGTTGGAAACTAATGTGCAAAAGCTCAAATTGAACTAATGTAGCCTGTGATGCTACAGGTCGTCGCTTATTTAAATTCAGGAATATTTTACTCAGCAATGAGATGCACCAAATTAACTGTTAAGCTTTTCTTTTATTGATCTTGATCTGCAGGTAAAATTACTATATAATTACTGTGACGAATAAACTTTAATTTGATGATTGAGTTCTGATTGTATCCAGATGACTAATTAGTGTTGACGGTTGACTGATGAAGTAGAGGTGGCAATTAATTTACTGGATGGCGGTAGTAGGTTGACGATATTTGATTAATAGGTGGCGTAAGGTGTTTGGTGACTACGGTGTAGTTGGTGGTTCAACTAAAATATATAAAGAGAAAATAACAAGTTGCACATTAAATACATGAACCAAGGCCACATTTTGACTTAAACTAGATCATTATGAATAAACTCCTAAACTTGCGAACCTGACAATTTACTGCAAATATCTAATGAATCTCCATACAAGAAACCGATTATAATCAATGGCATCAATAACGCATACATGAACGTATAATACAGAGCACTGGGCCTACATATCATGTACATGCATGTACACACGTGTAATTTCCACTCAACAAAAACCCTTAATATTGTATAACAAAAACACTTCCAAATTACTCAATATCGACAATAACAATGGTAAATAAAATGAGAACACTCACTTTGCTGAGCTGCCTAGGTTTAAGTGGCAGTAGATGTGAAAATAATGGTTTGATTCTTTCTGAAACTTGGCAATGTGTATCTAGTCGTGACAAGTAAAACATAATGTGTGCTGAAAATAGCGCCCTCTATTGACTACCTCAAAAGGCGAGGCGCTGCACAAAAAAGTAAACAAACAAAAAGATATTCTGGCGGCTACATCCCGGCCCCTAATGACTGTATCCGGGAAACGGCATTACAAAAAAAAGACAGAATATAATCAAATCAATCAGTGTTCAAAATGTTCTTAAAGTGTCAGTCCAATCCTTGCTGGTTATGCGGTCTGAATCTCTTCACCCTCAAGGTGGCACAGCTTGTCTATGGGTCGGGTGTAAACTCCTGACTGCGTCTTCAACTGTACGGATCTGACCTTGCCGTCCTTGCCTTGGAAGGTTTCTCTCACAAGTCCTAGAGGCCATTGGTATCTTGGGGTGTTTTCATGCATAACAAGCACCAGATCTCCAGAGCGAACGTTGCGTTGAGGATGGAGCCATTTCTGCCTCTCCTGCAGCTGCGGAAGATACTCCTTGAGCCATCTCTGCCAGAATATGTCAGACAGATATTGTACTTGACGCCAACGTCTCCTGTAGATGTCTTGTTTCACAAACTTGCCTGGTGGTAGTTGAGGACCCGAACGAAGAAGAAGCAGGTGATTTTGGGTGAGTGGCATTGGGTCGCACATATCATCCGACAGCTTGGTGATGGGTCGTCCGTTAACTATCCCTTCGACAAGGCACATGAGTGTCAGGAGCCCTTCGTCATCGAGTGTCTGCTGATGAAGTTGTTGAGGATTGCTCGAACGGACCTGATTTGCCTCTCCCAAACGCCTCCAAAGTGGCTGGCTGCAGGCGGATTGAAGATCCACTGAATCTCCCTTTGGCACAGAAAGCTGTCTATCTGATGTTGGTTCCATTCCTGGATAGCTTGATGGAGTTCTCGCATCCCTCCAACAAAATTTGTTCCGTTGTCTGAACGAATCTCTACTGGCTTTCCCCGACGACTGATAAATCGCTGCATTGCGTTGATGAAAGAGTCCGTATCCAAGCTATGGCACACCTCAAGGTGAATTGCCCTGGTGGTAAGACAAGTAAAGATACAACCATATCTCTTCTGCATATTTCTAGCTCGCTTTACCATGAAAGGACCGAAGAAGTCTACTCCTACCATACTGAAAGGTGGCAGTTCCGGAGTCACTCGGTCTTTTGGCAAGTCTGCCATCTGTAGTGTCATCTTAGGTGCCCTCTGCTTGCGACATGGGATGCATGAATTGATGACATTCTTCACAGCTGTACATCCCTTGATGATCCAGAATTTTTGACGGATATCTGCAAGAGTGCGTTCACTTCCAGAGTGACAAGCAATGGTATGGTAGTGCCTTATTATCAGGGTTGTCAGCGGATGTCTTGTTGGCAATATCCAAGGGTGCTTGATGTTGTCGGTGAAGGAAGCATTGGCTAGTCGTCCGCCAACTTGGATTATACCATCACCTGACCTTGTTGGGTTCAGCTTGCGGTAGCCACCGGATTTCAAAAGGGTGTCATCAAAGTTAGCCTGCTGAATTCGTCTTATAATTTCTTTCTCAGCAGCTTGTATCTCTTTGACAGTCAGATACCGGGAAGGCTTGAAGTCCAAGTCTGTTTTCTTCACTCTGGCAAGAAGGATGGCTTTGGCACAGAGAATCCATGCGACTGCTCTTCTCAGGCGGTACCATGAGGAATATCTCTCCAATAGGGTGTCTACAGCTTCAGGAATATCAGTGGTTGCCTCGACTGAGTAGACTTGTGTAACTGTCTTAAGCTCCATGTCAATAGGCAGAGTCATCTTGTCAAATTCAGGTTGATGGGGCCATTTATCTTCTTCGAGCTGAAGAAAGTGTGGTCCGTGAAGCCAACGTTTGCTGTCGATGAGCTGCTGTGCTTGAAGTCCTCGAGAGACATCATCTGCTGGATTGGAGCTCGTATCAACATGTTTCCATTGCTGTGGTGTGGAATGCTCCAGTATCTTTGACACACAGTTGGCAACGAAGGTTTGGAATCTCTTTTCCTCATTTCTCAGATACTGCAACACAATCATGCTATCGCTCCAGTAGACTGTCTCCTGCAATGGTAGTGTAAGATGACGACGCATTGTTTCATCGAGCTTGACAGAAATGACTGCGGCAGCCAGTTCAAGGCGGGGAATTGTTGTTGTCTTCAGGGATGCAAGCTTTGCTTTGGCCATGAGCAGCACACAATGTACCAAACCACTGGAATCCTGAAGTCGCAGGTAAGTAACAGCTCCAAAACCCCTTTCAGAAGCATCCGCAAATGGTGTAACTGCGCTGAAGTGATGGTGTCGTAATTTAGTGGCTTGACACAGCGTGGTATTGACATCTTCTGAAGGAGTGGCAAATCGGCCATCCACCGGATCCACTGCTCTTTTATGGAGTCTGGGATTGGATCATCCCATCCAATTTTCATTCTGCATAGCGACTGGAAAAGTATTTTAGCAGTGAGCACAAACGGACTGGCATATCCTAGGGGGTCATACACAGAACTCACTGTTCCCAGCAGTCCACGTCGTGTCAATGGCTTCTCTGTCACATTCACGTTGAATGTAAAGGTATCAGACTCGATGTCCCATAGCACACCAAGTGCTCGCTCGGCAGGAAGTGTCTGGTCCAGGTCTAAGGATGGCACTCCCTTCGCTCGTTCAGCTTCAGGAACTGATCTCAGGACTTCCCGGGAGTTACTAATCCACTTAGTGAGATGAAATCCACCGGAGGCCAAAGCCTCACGAAGTTGTCTAACAAGTCTGATGGCTTCTTGCTCTGTAGCGACTGACTTAAGGCAATTGTCGACGTAGAAATTTTTGTCTATGGTGTCTATGGTATTGGTGTCAAAGTCCTCCATGTTGTCTTGTGCTGTACGCTTTAAGGCAAGAGTCGCACAGCTTGGTGACCAAATGCCTCCAAACAAGTGAGATGTCATACGAAACACCTTAGGGACCCCACTTATGTCGTTGTCGGTCCACCACAGGAAACACAGAACGTCGCGGTCAGGCTTATTCACATGTACTTGGTGAAACATGCCTTCAACATCTGCCATCAGGGCGATGGTCTCTTGCCGGAACTGAATCAACACTCCCACTAGCTTGTTTGTCATATCTGGGCCCTGATGAACTTTGTCGTTGAGTGACACACCTCGGTAACGAGCAGCACATTTAAACACTATGCGCACCTTTCCCAGTTTGCGTGGGTGAAGGATTGGATGGTGTGGCAAATACCAAACTGCTCCATCTTCTCTGTTCAGATCCTGCTGGGGTACCTCCTCTGCATATCCTTTATTCATCACATCTTGGATGCCTGCAATGTACTTCTCCTTCACGTCGGAGTCTCGGACTAGTCGTCTCCCCAGCAGACGGAGTCTTTGTTCGGCCACTGCCTTGTTGTCGGGTAATTGAGGTGGGCGCATCTTAAAGGGAATGTTCATGCTATAGTGTGCTCCATCTCGGCACAATGACTGCTCCCAGGTAGAGATAACTTTCTTATCACTGATTGACATACTCCTCTCATCACCTCCAGTGCCGTCCAGTTTCCAGAACTTTTCCACTTGTTGCTGTAGGCTTGTGTCTGTATCAATGAAGAAAGAAGTTGAACGGCTTAAGGGCCCAGTCTCAAATGGGCCATTGAGAGTCCATCCCAATTTAGTGCGTGTCGCATAGGGTGTTCCAACGCCTCCTTCCCGGACTTCTTTGGGAATTAAGGCAGAGGGGTTATCCTGGCCAATGAGCAGGTGTACGTCTTCAATATCTACATCTGGCAAGATGATATCACTTAAGTGTGGCCATTTGTCGATCTCTTTCCTTTCTATCAAGGTGCTAGTGCCCATCTGTAACTTGGGCCTCGTCAGAACATGTGTCATGACAACCAGATTTTCATCACACATGTCGGTTACCTCAAGATGTACAATGTGAGTTTCAGTGAGGATATCGTGATTGTCTAAGGTTGTCAGCCTCATGGTGTCTAGTTTTCCATGAACTCCAAGCTTTTGAATTAGCTTTTCTGAGCAGAAAGTCTGCGTTGATCCACTGTCAAGTAGAGCATATGTCGTCACAAAGTTAGTAGCACTTCTGTGGCTTCGTACTTTCACTGGAACTATGGGTAGGGCTATCCTTCCACTTCCGGCCCCAGAAGTGTTGCAAGTTGCATTGGCCGAGGCAGTTGTTGGCACAGCATTGACAGTGACAGGAACAGCATTATTTACGAGCTGCTCTCCTTGCTTCACAGGGTAAGCAATTGTTGGTGATGACGGGTTGCCCGTGCGGGTGAGATGTAAGAATTTGGTATGTTTCAGACCACATCCAGAACAGTGCATACTGCATCTCTAGAACAATCTCGGGCTCTGTGTCCTGGTTGCAGACAGTTGACACACAGTCGCTTAGTTTGCACGAAATTCAGTCTGTCGGTAACTTTCAGGGCTTTCCAGCTATCACAGCCAAATAGACCATGACCTCGTCCACAATACCAACAGGAGCGTGGAGGTTTATTA
This sequence comes from Pisaster brevispinus, assembly GCA_023634235.1. Classification (NCBI taxonomy): domain Eukaryota; kingdom Metazoa; phylum Echinodermata; class Asteroidea; order Forcipulatida; family Asteriidae; genus Pisaster; species Pisaster brevispinus. The sequence goes on from JAMKCF010000018.1 coordinate 3,437,469, forward strand.
CTTCTGGCACTCACTTCTGATGATGCATGTGCTGGCCAATCTGCATTCTGAGATGTCCCCTTATAGTTAGTGGGTTGAGGGGAGGATGTTGTCTCTACTTGTGTCACAAAATTGGAGCGGTGTTTTGACACTGAAGTATCCTTGCGCTTGACATCCTTCATTGATTTGTCAGCGCGGTCTCTGCTCACGAGCTTGCTGTAGACTGGGTCATTTGCTTGTTGTGCTGAAATCTGCACGAATTTGACGATGTCATCTATAGTAGGGGACCTGGATTCAACAGTTTTAATATGGTAAACTTTTTTCAGCCATGCCTTGCGAACATCCCAGGGTAGCTTCTCCACCATCTGAGCCAAACTTCTGCTGTTGTTAAGCTCACATAATTTGTCCACGGTGTCTAGCGTCTCCCGGCAGTTTCTCAAGTCATCAGCAAAATCTAAAAGTGCCCTGCTGTCTCGAATATCAGGGCGATTGATGATCTTGTTGATCCATGCGTCCGCTATGTCATATTCATTTCCCAACCTTTCTTTCAGAAGCTTTCTTGCAAGAGCATAGCCCTCAGGTGGTGTCTTGACTGCACAGCACTGTATCAGTTTCCTCGCAGCACCAGTGCAGTATTGCTGGAGACGAGCCAACTTTGCAGCATCGCTAACTGTGTCCTTTTCTACAGCATTCTCAAATGCCCGGATGAACACCCAGTAATTTGCAGGATCTCCGTCAAATGTCATTAGCTCAGTCTTTGGCAATTGGAGGGTCTCTACCAAGGACTGTTGTTGAACCCCCATGGCTTTCACGAGATGGGTAAAGTTGCTAGGTGTGTCTCCGACCGGGGTGCTAAGTGAGGGTATGGCGGTTGAAACCGTTGAACTTGGAAAAGAATCATCTTGGTTTACTTCGGGAACTTGGTTGGGTGTCGTGTGGTGTGTGGTGACTGGCTGAACCAATGGTGTAGAAGTCTTAACATCATATACATTTTCAGCCTCAGCAAATGTTTTCTCTATTGCAGCAGCTCTAGCTAGCTTTGTCTCTAACTCGATCTGCCGCCGTCGCTGACGAAGCTTCAGCTCCTCCTCTTCCAGGGCCTGTCTTTTATTCTCTGTTGCAATTTCTGCTTGCAATGCAGCTTTCTCAGCTGCTGCTCTGAGCCTTGCACTGGATGCTGATGATGCACCTGATGCAACGCTTGTTGCCCTTGAACTTCTGCTGCCAGCTTGGCTCAATGAATCCATGTACTCTAAGGTTGTCGCAATATGGTCAGCAGAATTTGAAAGCTTGGTATCCATCTTCTGTCTTGTTTTACTGTCTGTACTCAAGGTAGTTGGCTATTAAATGACGAATTTCATACTTCTTGAAGTACAATTCAAAACTGTCCTTGAAGGTCAAACTCAACTGACGCTGAAGGTTGGAAACTAATGTGCAAAAGCTCAAATTGAACTAATGTAGCCTGTGATGCTACAGGTCGTCGCTTATTTAAATTCAGGAATATTTTACTCAGCAATGAGACGCACCAAATTAACTGTTAAGCTTTTCTTTTATTGATCTTGATCTGCAGGTAAAATTACTATATAATTTCTGTGACGAATAAACTTTAATTTGATGATTGAGTTCTGATTGTATCCAGATGACTAATTAGTGTTGACGGTTGACTGTTGAAGTAGAGGTGGCAATTAATTTACTGGATGGCGGTAGTAGGTTGACGATATTTGATTAATAGGTGGCGTAAGGTGTTTGGTGACTACGGTGTAGTTGGTGGTTCAACTAAAATATATTAAGAGAAAATAACAAGTTGCACATTAAATACATGAACCAAGGCCACATTTTGACTTAAACTAGATCATTATGAATAACCTCCAAAACTTGCGAACCTGACAATTTACTGCAAATATCTAATGAATCTCCATACAAGAAACCGATTATAATCAATGGCATCAATAACGCATACATGAACGTATAATACAGAGCACTGGGCCTACATATCATGTACATGCATGTACACACGTGTAATTTCCACTCAACAAAAACCCTTAATATTGTATAACAAAAACACTTCCAAATTACTCAATATCGACAATAACAATGGTAAATAAAATGAGAACACTCACTTTGCTGAGCTGCCTAGGTTTAAGTGGCAGTAGATGTGAAAATAATGGTTTGATTCTTTCTGAAACTTGGCAATGTGTATCTAGTCGTGACATGTAAAACATAATGTGTGTTGAAAATAGCGCCCTCTATTGACTACCTCAAAAGGCGAGGCGCTGCACAAAAAAGTAAACAAACAAAAAGATATTCTGGCGGCTACAATGTAGTTAGATGTCTTTTGAATGATTTGAATTGTAGTTCTGAGAAGAAACGATGGACTTAATGTTTCGAACTCTCTCTGTCCATGGAGGCCCTTGACTGTCGTCAGGAAACTCCTGTCCGAAACATCGACTCCACCGGTTCTTCTCAGAGAGCCAGAAATCACTCAGGAGATCTTACTACTTAGTACTACTACTACTACTACTACTAGTAGTGGTAGTTAGTAGTAGTAGTAGCTAGTAGTAGTAGTAGTACAGTTGCGATAATCCTAACCCACTATCCTCCAGACAGCCAGGAGGATGGTGTAGCGCCCCCACCGGTAGACGGAAAAGGAGACCGTGTACAGGCCGCACGTCATGGCAGTATGAATAAAACATTACATGCATAATTCATGTATAATGTAGGAGGCAGGACCAAATGGTCAGATGTCAAATCGAAATCGAGGCAAAGCGCGCGACTTTCGAGGAAACGACAACAGTCAGTACAATCTGTATCCGTCTGCCGATCTTCAACACTCTCTAATTTTAATTTTATAAGTACGTTTATTGCGATTTTTCGGGAATTTTTTTGGAACATGGACTGCGTCATTTACTTCGGCCATGGAGGTAGAACTCTACCTCCATGCTTCAGCACTACAAAAGGATCGTCATAGCTGTGGATCATTTGTCATGTTGGTAAGTATTAAATTACACATGCTGTCAGTCTACTGTAGGCCTAACACTAGTTTTTACTAATACTATATTAGAGTGTCATTCTACTGGGGATTTCATTCTACTGGGGATGTCATTCTACGTGGGATGTCACTCTACTGGGGATGTCATTCTACTGGGGATGTCTACGTGGGATGTCATTCTACGTGGGATGTCACTCTAAGCTGGGGATGTCATTCTACGTGGGATGTCACTCTACTGGGGATGTCATTCTACTGGGGATGTCATTCTACTGGGGATGTCATTCTACGTGGGATGTCACTCTACTGGGGATGTCATTCTACTGGGGATGTCACTCTACTGGGGATGTCATTCTACGTGGGATGTCACTCTACTGGGGATGTCGTTCTACGTGGGATGTCACTCTACTGGGGATGTCAGTCTACTGGGGATGTCACTCTACTGGGGATGTCACTCTACTGGGGATGTCATTCTACTTGGGATGTCATTCTACTGGGGATGTCATTCTACTGGGGATGTCACTCTACTGGGGATGTCATTCTACTTGGGATGTCTACGTGGGATGTCATTCTACTTGGGATGTCACTCTACTTGGGATGTCACTCTACTGGGGATGTCACTCTACTGGGGATGTCATTCTACGTGGGATGTCACTCTACTAGGGATGTAAATCTACTGGGGATGTCATTCTACTGGGGATGTCATTCTACTGGGGATGTCTACGTGGGATGTCATTCTATGTGGGATGTCACTCTACTGGGGATGTTATTCTACGTGGGATGTCACTCTACTGGGGATGTCATTCTACTGGGGATGTCATTCTACTGGGGATGTCACTCTACTGGGGATGTCATTCTACTGCGGATGTCACTCTACTGGGGATGTCATTCTACTGGGGATGTCATTCTACTTGGGATGTCATTCTACTGGGGATGTCTACGTGGGATGTCACTCTACTGGGGATGTAAATCTACTAGGGATGTCATTCTACGTGGGATGTCACTCTGCTCTGGATTGACCATTAGAATAACCTAATGGTTTTAGTAATTGTCTTTGTGTTACATTTGTTAATGTTTTTTAATAAGTGGAAATTTTGTTTTTCTTATATCTTCCTCTCAACAGAATGCCTTAGCTTTGACCCTTGGCATAAAAAGTGGACTTTCCTCATTGGCCAACGACTTGCCGGCACTGATGAGGACTTTTGTACTTCATGAGCTCATTCATGCAGCTGTCAAGCCACCTTCGCAGCGAACAAAATGTGACATGATTGGTTGTCCTTCTTATGCCAAACAGCAAATGTGGGTTCGCTGTGATGTTTGTTGCAGATGGTCACACTTTACATGTGTAGCAATTACTCATAAATCATATGCATTGCTCAGTATGAGTAAATATGACAAATTTTCCATATGTTTAAGATCTTTAGATGGCAGTGGTTCTTTTTTGTAAATGTGTTTATATCCCAAGAGAAAAACGGTTGGCACATTGACTATACAAAGATACAAAATGCGTACTTGATAGATACTTGGAAAGGAAATACTAGATGCAAACAAACTAAGAAGCACCAAATTCTTACATTAAGTTGAAGGATTCTCAATAAATTAAACATAGAGAATTTGGCTTAGTTTAAAGTTTCCTTCTCAAAGTGTCTTTGTGCCTATTATCATCCTTGAACTTACACTTAACTTCCAAATACTAAAAGAAAAGCTTGTTGAACACTGCTTGAGTAAGGCAATCTGTGGAAAGATACTCAAGGCTAACCTTTCTCTTAAATCACTGAAGAAATAAGAAGATTAAATAGTCCACAGAACAATGTATAAGAGTCATTCAGGGGGTATTATGTCAAAGACTTGCATAAAGAAAAACAAAGCTGTACCAGCACGTCAAAGGGTATTTCTTGCTGTTCACTCTAATGAACAGTAAAGCAATATAGTAGTGATCGCATTTCGATTACTGAACCAACCCAAATACAAGACAGTACACTAACAGATACTGTATATCGATAAACTAAGCTGTGCAGAATATTGACTAGTGATAAAGCTCACTTCCTTAGTAGAGGAGTTAACTATATAGTGCTACATTGAGACATTGATGAGTTGTAAAAAAAAACGGGTATTTTATACAAACGTGTGAACACTTAGCACTGGCAAGAGAGTGCTTCCTATACCAACTTAACCAAGCAAATATAAATCATCAATTTGGAAAAAATAGGAGTTGAAGGAACCAACAACTGATAAATTGATGAATTAAAGGCATTTAGTTACTGAAAACCTATTAAAGCAAAGTACAAATCACAGAACAGGTAATTAAGTACTCACCCCTTGCAATAAAACTCCTGACTCAAATATAGATCACTTTAATAAAAGAGTAACTATATACATATAAGATAAAAATAAAAGAGGAACTGTATACAACCCAAGTGAGTGTTCTGGCAAGTGGTCTCCTATCCCACCCCAGTCCTGCCTGCACTGGGGTGGTCATTCCTTGCACAAATCTTATCTTCTCATGGATAAAGGGCAAATCTTAAACAGCTCAAATTTATAAGAAATAATTAAAGCAACTCATTTAAAAAAATAATAATGTCTTTCACAGAAGCATTCCATAACAACAGATAAAACATTATTTTCTTTGAAGTAATTATGTTTTGGAAATGAGTGACAAACTGGAATTTTTTTTTAACATGAATATTGAGTTAAATAATGTAACACATACAAATAATTTCCATATATCATTTGATGATTTTTGCATAATTAAATAATACACACAAATTGTATATGTATTTCTAGGGATAAAACTGACTTTTGAGGCTTTTTTTAACATAAAAAGGTGCTAATATTTGAGTCATTATTAATTAATGATTTGTCCGGTGGTTTAAAGTCATTGAGACCATAATAGACCATGACATTATGAAGCTTTGGGAAATGGCAATCCTAACTTTAAAGTATGGTTTCTATCTTGCCAGAGGTGAATACATTGTACTGATAGGGATTAAGTAGCTTACACATTTTAAGTGGAAAAATAAAACTGTTAAACTTAATTAATGTAGGAAATGTTCAACTCTTCCAACTCAGTCATATCCAAGAGTTGCAGCACACAAAAGAAAACGAATTGCATGCTGTTAAATTAGTATTTTTCAATTGAAAGACGCAATACTGCTTTGACTGACAAATTTCAACTGAAGGCCTACTTTCTTTTTGAAATGAAGGAAAATAAATTTATAAGATTGGAGAACTGAACCACTAGTGCTTGTCCTGTTGTCCATATTTTATAAACTTCTCTTTTTACTTTCTATTCACGATTCTAATTCCCAATTATCAGACGAAGTTGATTTAATAACAGTACATTTAGAACAGAACGTCTTATGTACATGTACATGTATGCAGTGATATGAAACACTATACGGACGCAAGGCACTGTACTTACGCGACGAACATGCACAATTATAATATGCTAATTATGACCCGATCGAAATGTTTTATTCATATCGCTGTGATGACGTAGGGTCCTCTACTTGGTCTCATCTTCCGTCTACCCTCTTGGAGCCTCTCCCGAAAGCTAAAGCCAAAGCCTTCGTGAAAGACTACACAAAGAGTTGAAACGTCAGGCTGCAAACAATCAATTTTGCACCGTCACTTTGTGAAATGACTTTATTGCTCAAACCATGGAAGTAGAAATTTAATTTCTACCTCCATGCTCAAACTTTTACACGGGGCGACTTTGTTGTGGGCAACTCTGTCAGGGGGCGACTTGAGAGGGACAAGTTTGTATGTAAAGGGGCGACTTTGTAGTGGGCGAGTTTACTGGGGGCGAGTTGACTAGCAACGGCATCCACGCAGTAGTGACTCCACTGACACACTCAATCACTGAGCTTTTAACAAAAACTTATTAAAACTGCACGGATTGTCATCATTTCCCCAACCTCACATTATATTAAACCATAGACAACTACTTCACATTTGCAAAATATTGGATCCTTTTACAGAACGCAGAGAAAAACAACACTACAAACCTCGTCTGTCGTCTGTATCATCACGGAGTGGAAGGATCGCTCCGTACGGACGTACGAATGTCGGTCACTTCGTACCCAAGTCACTTCGTACCCAAGTCACTTCGTACCCAAGTCACTTCGTACCCAAGTCGTTTCGTACCCAGGTCGTTTCGTACCCAAGTCACTTCGTACCCGAGTCACTTCGTACCCGAGTTACTTCGTACCCACGTCGAGTCTTACGCATATGGCGTTCTCGGGTACGATTGTTTAAACCATGGAGGAAGAAAATACATGTTTAAACCAAACTCTGTGTATTGCTCGTTTAATGACGAAGTACCGCATTTTAGTTAACACCTCTTAATAAATTTTAATTTTGATTTGAGCAATTGTATCAATTATATCTTGATCTGAAAATGATCCATTTTGTTAGTGGAGTTGTGAGCAGAAAGATTCATGTTTTAAGCTGCGCTGTGGGAAATTTAATTTTTACGTAAACAACGTAAATAAATCACGCACGCCCGACAACGCGTGATATACATGGTACGAAACGACTTGGGTACGTAGTGACTTGGGTACGAAGTGACTTGGGTACGAAGTGACTAGGGTATGATATTTTGGGTACGAAGTGACTTGGGTACGAAGTGACTTGGGTACGAAGTGACCGACACCCGGACGTACATATCGCAGCTTTGCGCGGTAGTCATCTTGGAAGTTACTCAAACTGTATCGTTCCCAGGTGTTTTTATTGAAATTTGTATCCAAAACCAATGGGGACGAGCGAATAGCATTTAGCAGGCACGGTTGCTATTAGTTGCGATGATCGTAACCCTCCATCCTCCCGACGGTCTGCGACCGTCGGGAGGATGGAGGGTTACGATCATCGCAACTAGGTTGCTATTAAAACATTTACTAAGTCAAATGTAGTAAATGATCGTTCTTGTCATGCTGACTACTGTGAAAATGTTGTAAAAATTAAGTTTTAATGGTCTACCTAATTGTATTTTGAGATCCAATTTAATAAAACTGACTCACGGTGACTAAAAACTGAAGACTCTGGCAGCCGAGACCGAACTGACGCCCAGTATTTGTGCCCGAAATCCGCGCGTCTCGTCGTGTGTTCAGAAAATTAAAACCGCTAGCAGTACAGGGAGGCGGTCATACTAGTTAGCGTCAACAGGCCCATTTCACGACAACTCAAGACAACTGCTATTCATGCTCTTTTTTCATGCCCTTTTTCTGTCTCAATTTCTTTTTGTCCTTAGCGCATGAATAGCAGTCACGTCGGACGTGACTGCTATTCATGCCCTTTTTTTATGCCCTTTTTCTGTCTCAATTTCTTTTTGTCCTTGGCGCATGAATAGCAGTCACGTCGGACGTGACTGCTATTCATGCGCTAGTGCAATGACTTTGGACCGCACCATTATGATATGGGTGGGTAAGGACTGCATGAATAGCAGTCACGTCGGACGTGACTGCTATTCATGTGCTAATAGTGCAATGACTTTGGACCGCACCATTATGATATGGGTGGGTAAGAACAAAAAGAAATTGAGACAGAAAAAAGAGTTAAAGAAATAAAGAAAGAAACAAAGAAACAAAGTAATACATGTAAATACAACTATAATATGAAAAGTTTCTTACATTGACATGAGTGTGTGGGCACCATTCTCGACTTAAAAATTGCACTTACCTGTAGTGTAATGGTGCGGTCCAAAGAAATTGAGACAGAAAAAGGGCATGAAAAAAGGGCATGAATAGCAGTCACGTCGGCCAATTTTACGAACGGAGAAAGTTGACTATTTTTTACGAAAAAAAAAAATTATTTCCCGAGAAAAATATGTATGCACGATGGTTCCAGTCAGTTTTAAACGTGTTTCCAGATACACTCTGATTACAACCATTGTATTTGATGTTATTTTAAACTTGTTGTCTTGAGTTGTCTTGGGTGTTATTTTAAACTTGTTGTCTTGAGTTGTCTTGAGTTGTCTTGAGTTGTCTTGAGTTGTCGTGAAATGGGCCTGTTGACGCTAATTAGTACGACCCCAGGGAGGGGGACAATTTTTCATTTGGCTAATTTCTGTCGATGAATCCGTTAGTTTATCCGAACGAAAACTGACATATTGACAATAAATTACCGATATTGATTTGAGAATATTGAAATTTTATAGCTACTATGATGAGTCACATTCCTTAACTTTACACAAGGAAACAAAAAATCGATAAATGTTAGAAAACAAGCCTCAAACACGGAGACAATGTGCGTCTGCATTATGTCTTAACTTATATGTACAGGATTTTCTAAAACATATTTTGAAAAGAATTTGTACTCTTCGTTTTGAGTAAAAGTGTAGGTTTAAGCCCAGAGTCTTGAAGACTGTTAATGAGTGTTACACTGGGAAACACCACTAAATTGTTGAGCTGGCTAAGTTGGTCCACTAATGTGGTTAATTACGTACACTTATACCAACCCCATTTTCCATCTATACACGCACAAAATTGCCCGTTCATTTAGAGTCAAGTACCTCTCAAAGGAGTTTGTACCCTTCATTATGAAAACAAAATACAAAGTTCAGGCCAGAATCTTGATCTGTTGAACTGGGCATGCCAAATATTTGAGCTGGCTAATTTGGCTCACTAATTAGTTGTTAATTAATAATTAACCACAGCTAAACAGACGCCATTTTCAATATAGGCACAATATTGCATGTGCTTTTGAGTGAACTACCTTTTGAAAAGAATTTTTAAACCTAGGGCCCTTCATTACAAAAAGAAGTGGAAGTTTGAGCCCTAGAAGCTTCAAGACTGTTACCCTCAACATTTTTGAGCTGGCTAATTTGGTTTACTAATTAGTGGTTAATTAACCACAGTTTTACAGACTTCATTTTCCATCTATATACGCACAATTGCATTATATGCATTCAACATGAAGGAAGGAAATCACGATTTGAGTCAATACGTTTTCAAGAGAGTTTGTAGCCTTCATTGAGAATAAAAGTGATTTTTTTTAGCCCCAATTCTTGAAGACTGCTTCGTTTCCCCTTATACCTCTCTCAGTCCATTGGTTTCTTTTTTAAATGACCATTCCTTTTATGAAAAGCGTTATCACCTTCCTAAAAACTCAAACGTTAAAGATCACCACAATGTAAATCTGTTTGTAAAAGACCTGGATTTTATATCCCTCTTTATACATCGTTTTTGCTTTCGAATGTTGGTTATCCCATCTTTTCTACCAACAACCCTCCAGCCAACTCGCTCACTCTTCCCTATACTCCTTTTTTCATTTCCGCCTTTACACCTCCCGTAATCCTCACCCTCCACCCTTCTGTCCTTACGACACCCCTAGCTTTCATTTTGCCTTCCACCCTCTCTGCACCCCCCATCCCAGTTCCACTTTTCCCTCCCCTTAATATTTAATTTGTTTATCTGCTCTTCCCTCTCCTCTCCCACCCCGCTCCCCAGCCTTCTTCCGTTTCTCTCTCCCTATACCAACCTCCCATCCCCACTCTCCTCTTCGTAACCACTGTTTAACCTGACCATTGGCTCCAAGTTTGTCAATAACACGACCTAACCTTACCAACTATTCTACACAACCAGCAGACTTCAACCCCTTGCCTTGTCACAACACATGCGCAGGGCGCATGGCATCATGTTGGTCGATTGTCCGTTAGATGTCGAGTACTTACACGCTTGCAAACCCCAAACGATCATTGCAACTCTATCGTCCTTACTGCAAAAACATCTTACTAATTAAACGGCTGAGGACTTTATTGTTGCAACTAGAGACACGGGAAGGAGGCCGGACCTCTATTTAAAAATGACGAGCATCCACAAAAATACACCAAAAACAAAAACCATGATGACGTCAAAAGTTATAAAACAATCTCCTGTACTATTTTTAATCCTCCAGCACACAATACACAATACACAATATTCAATATACAATACAGAATACAGAATACACATACACAATACACAATACACAGCAATGACTTATTATTAATGGTGATACAATAATATCTAATTACAAATAATTATGCAAGGATAAAACATCCTCAGCGAAAAATTTATTACAAGTTGGCTCTAAAAATCATGGATGAACTACTACATTAAACAAATAGTTAGTGGCCTGACGTTTCGACCTTAGCAGAGTCTTTCTCGAAGGCTAAATGACAAGACTACAAACATAAACGGGCAACAACATAAACAATACTGGTGTAGCAAAAAGCAGTCGAGTGGAAATAGATGTTAGAGATGAAAGCACACAGAGAAAGCAGCAGGATGAACAGAGAGGAGGACAATGAAAGGGGGTGGGGGAGGGACTGGTTTGACCACAAGAGGTAAGGAAAACAAAGGACAAAATAAATGATTTGAAGAGGGAGAGAAAACTTTTTAAGGCTTTGCATGGTGAGGTATCAATATATATTCAGCTTGCGGTAACACCGTGTGTACATCTACTAGCTATGTAGATTTGTTCTAATATAGAAGTAGGTCTTGCTTTTTATTCTACTGCAGCGGAGTAGATTTTGGAAATCGGGAGACTACTTCGGTAACTACTTAGATCTCAAAAGAAATGTCCAGCGTATTAGCTACTACCTGGGCGGAGGGTAGAAAGTCGGCCGGGACTACAACTTTAGCTTAATAGTGGATAGGATCGAGGGGACTTCTCATTATTAACTTCACTGCTGCGGAGTGAGTTCTTAATTGGTCTCAACGTTTCTACTAGCTTGCTCTAGTCATCGTCATCGTTGTTGAGACCAATTAAGAATTCACTCCGTGGCAGTGAAGTTAATAATGAGAAGTCCCCTCGATCCGATCCACTATTAAGCTAAAGTTGTAGTCCCGGCCGAATTCCTACCCTCCGCCCAGGTAGTAGCTAATAAGCTGGACATATCTACTAGCTATGTAGATTTGTTCTTGTAGAACTAGGTCTTGCTTTTTATTCTACTGCCGCGGAGTAGATTTTGGAAATCGGGAGACTACTTCGGGAGACTACTTAGTTCTTACAAGAACTGTCCAGCTAATTAGCTACTACCTGGGCGGAGGGTAGGAAATCGGCCGGGACTACTACTTTAGCTTAATAGTGGATCGAATCGAGGGGACTTCTCGTTATTAACTTCACTGCCGCGGAGTGAGTTCTTAATTGGTCTCAATGGCAATGACAATGACTAGAGCAAGCTAGTCGAAACGTTGAGACCAAATAAGAACTCACTCTGCAGCAGTGAAGTTAATAACGAGAGGTCCCCTTGATCCTATCCACTATTAAGCTAAAGTAGTAGTCCCGGCCGATTTCCTACCCTCCGCCCAGGTAGTAGCTAATAAGCTGGACAGTTCTTTTGAGAACTAAGTAGTCCCCCGATTTCCAAAATCTACTCCGTGGCAGTAGAATATAAAGCAAGACCTAGTTCTACAAGAACAAATCTACATAGATAGTAGATATACACAAGGTGTTACCGCAAACCGAATATACAGGGAGAGAAAAGTAATTGATTAGTGAATGAGGCAGACTGGAGAGGAGAATCTGTGGTAAAAAGGAGAAAGCAAAGACAAAAAGTTATTAGACATTTCCTTCTTGGATGATTTAGACCATGGGGTTGAATGGTCTGGAGACGCATTATCCATAGCTTCTCCCTACTCAGACGAACAATCTCTGTGGTTTCCTAGTGCCTCATAAAGCCCTGTAAAATCATGACAGAAATGGAGTGATTAGGAACATTGAAGTGACGTCCTACACGGGTGTATCCAGCTAATGGATGTTGACTGTGGATCTGGCTGGGATTTATTCTCCTGTAAACACCTGCACAAACTGTTGAGAGTTGGGCAGGCGGAAAATAAAACACATACATGTACAATTAATTATATTATACGATGCAAGTATGTCAATAAAATGTCAATACAAATGAAGGCAACTCCTAAATATTCTGTCTCTAACAAATAAATATTATCTCAAAGAAAGCAAATGCATGAGTGCGTGATCAGAGAACATAGAATATATAGCATGACACTGGATGGGCAAGAAGGCATAAGTTAACTAACACACAGGGCCCACTATTAATCATCATCATTCACACAACAAACTCACAAACCTATGCCTCCAAGTTGAATCCCACCAGCCAAACCGCAGTCAACACCCCCATGCATTCCATTTAAAGTAATACACATAATTATTATTATTATTATTATTAATATTACAATATGAACCTGGTCGGACGACAAGCAGATAATAAATTATACAGAAATAAATACATTCAGTTTATACAAAGAAAAAGCCGCCGTCCAACCACCCTGATGTCCAACACTTTACAGGAAAATGTCTCTTTCTCTCGAGCTCTCTGCAACCTTGGAAACACTTGTCATCGTCAGTTTGGGATTTTCGATGACTTCACTCCCCTCCGAGATCCAAGTGAAAGTGTTTGCATCCCCACAGAAGACAGACGCTTCTTGGGTTATCACATTCCGTGTCTGAACACACACAAAAAAGACAAGATTTCACTATGTCAGTGGAGCCAGGTTGCGATTTAATTTTTTGAGTAGTGCAATAAGTGAACGCAAACAACAATTAAGTGAAATATTACCTTATCGCGTGCAGCAAATTGTGTGCTTGCTGTAGTGTGTGAGATATGAATTTTTGACCCACAAGTTACGACCCTGTGTTTTTGTATAACTTTAATGCACGTTTGCCTAAAACATGGCTAAAAGCCACTCTTGGTTAGAGGTTACGTACAAGATGAGAATAACTCAGGGAACTAAAGGTAGGAATTGCATCTGAAATCAGTTTAGATTGTAGGATGGAAAAAATTGTTATGTTACAGGCAAGGAGTTACAAAGACATGTACATGGAATAAAGCTGTTGGAGTGGGTTTTTGTTGTACATCTCAGCCAAGCAAGATTAACAAGCAGAAAGCCTAGTTTAACACTCAAACATCCTGATAGGAGAAACCAGGTCGGACACACTGGTAGCATGTTTACCTTAATGATAGACGAAAAATACCTGAATATCACAGGGATGATAAACAGTTAGGTACAGTTAGGTACCAGGCGTAACAACCTAATTAACTAGGACGTTATGGCTGATAATCTATTCCTGCTCAGTTATTTTATACTGCGCGCAGATCATTTTGTTTGTGCTAACAGGCTTTATGAAATAATAGGCTAATAAAGGTCCAATCTCATGTACAGCTGCTTACCTTAAAACTACACTAAACCTTAAAAAATACACTTTATAACTACACACTGCGTTATTTTAAATAATGTGACAACATTACCCTGAGCAAATGAAAGGCTTATTTCACAGGATAAGTTTCATTTTCCCACAGTGATCATCACAATGATCTATAGTGATACCAGATAAGGCGCACCATTAGATAAGACGCAGTGATTTTTGTTGCACATTTGAAATCAGATAAGCCGCGTCATGCATGAAGGAAAATAAGGTACGTTTACTGCCTACACAGATTAACACCCATTTCTCAACAAACCTGGAGAGTCAGGGATCCATGGCAACGCCGTATGATAAGCTGAGTATCCTGGGAAATAGTTTGAATCATCAGAGACAAACTCCAGCAGGACTTCACTCCCGATGGATGACCGGTCCATAGGGCCAAGCTGGCTGCACAGGTTGACGTTCTGGCCTGTCGTCAAATCACTCAGCTGTAATTCAGACAATAAAATCAAGAATTGTCAGAAATACATCTGAAGATCTTTTAAAAAACATTTTTAAGAACTGGGGGAAAAAAAGGAAAATTGTTTCACCATTAGTGGATTTGCCAAATAAATATTGCATTTTTTATGATTAAAAATATGAGATCTTTCAGCATTGTGATGTCTCTAAAACAAATTGATTGAAAATTGCTTTATGAACAAAAAAAAGTGTAGGCAGGTTATTAGAGATTGATCTCTTGAACCTAAGCATGAACAAAGAATCAGCCAATCAAATTCAATGGGAAATATCTGGAAAATTTTGAAGAGTTAGATTCTGACCTTGAGGTAGTCAGGTGTGAAGCTTCCCACCATGTTTCTCCAACTCGAACTCGCTGAAAACAATCTGAACCCTGACGTCTGGTTGCGAGTGTATCAGCGTCTGACACTCGGCATCTGGTTGATTGTTTAACAGGAAGTTGACAGACTGGAAGGCTCCTCAGTCAGCAGTCAGGGCGTTGCTGCACTCTGAAATTTACATAAGCGTGAAAGGTTAGCAGACATTAACTTGTTATTAGCACTTTTCTTGAAAATGTTGGTTGACATTTTGTGGATGTCAGATACCATCAAGTGGGAATGAAAGTACTCTTCCAAAAACCAATAGAACTATAAAGGGAAGATTTATCTCCAGTTTACATCATTGGAACTCCAGGTGGCAGCAAACATACTGGGATATCTTCCACTGTTGACACAGTACTGAGCATGCACACATCTTTAAGACATTGGATGACCGGGTAAGTCTACTGACCCATCCATGACGCACAGAAGCTTCCACTCTGTGCAAAAAATCATTAGTCTGTACACTCAAATATATAACAAATTACATTAACAGTAACTTGATGAATAGTACCTCAAAATAATGTCGCTCTCAGTCAGCATCGGGTATCACAGGCTCATGAATGCCAAGAAGCGCAAAATCTGGTAGAGGAGTAAAGAGGATCTGACAGCCGCAGTCTGCTTGGAGGAGAGGTAGTGTAGGCAGGCTTTTGGTTGAACTGCGAGTACAACTGAGACTACAACTGAGACTACAACTGAGACTACAACTGCGACTACAACTGAGACTACATCTGCGACTACATCTGCGACTACATCTGCGACTACATCTGCGACTACATCTGCGACTACAACTGAGACTACAACTGAGACTACAACTGAGACTACAACTGAGACTACATCTGCGACTACATCTGCGACTACATCTGAGACTACAACTGAGACTACATCTGCGGCTACATCTGCGGCTACAACTGAGACTACAACTGCGGCTACAACTGCGGCTACAACTGAGACTACATCTGCGGCTACATCTGCGGCTACAACTGAGACTACAACTGCGGCTACAACTGAGACTACATCTGCGACTACAACTGAGACTACAACTGAGACTACAACTGAGACTACAACTGAGACTACAACTGAGACTACAACTGAGACTACAACTGAGACTACATCTGCGACTACATCTGCGACTACAACTGAGACTACAACTGCGACTACAACTGCGACTACAACTGCGACTACAACTGAGACTACAACTGCTACTACAACTGAGACTACAACTGCGACTACAACTGAGACTACAACTGCGACTACAACTGAGACTACATCTGCGACTACATCTGAGACTACATCTGAGACTACAACTGCGACTACATCTGAGACTACATCTGAGACTACAACTGAGACTACAACTGAGACTACAACTGAGACTACAACTGAGACTACAACTGAGACTACAACTGAGACTACAACTGAGACTACAACTGAGACTACAACTGAGACTACAACTGAGACTGCAACTGAGACTGCAACTGAGACTGCACCTGCGACTGCACCTGCGACTACACCTGCGACTACACCTGCGACTACAACTGAGGCTACAACTGAGGCTACAACTGAGGCTACATCTGCGACTACATCTGCGACTACATCTGCGACTACAACTGCGACTACAACTGCGACTACATCTGCGACTACATCTGCGACTACATCTGCGACTACAGCTGCGACTACAGCTGAGACTACAACTGAGACTACAACTGAGACTACAACTGAGACTACAACTGAGACTAC
Organism: Pisaster brevispinus; assembly: GCA_023634235.1. Taxonomy (NCBI): domain Eukaryota; kingdom Metazoa; phylum Echinodermata; class Asteroidea; order Forcipulatida; family Asteriidae; genus Pisaster; species Pisaster brevispinus. The sequence goes on from JAMKCF010000018.1 coordinate 3,454,188, forward strand.
AACTGAGACTACAACTGAGACTACAACTGCGACTACAACTGCGACTACAACTGCGACTACAACTGCGACTACAACTGCGACTTCAACTGCGACTACATCTGCGACTACATCTGCGACTACAACTGAGACTACATCTGCGACTACAACTGAGACTACAACTGCGACTACATCTGCGACTACATCTGCGACTACATCTGCGACTACATCTGCGACTACATCTGCGACTACAACTGCGACTACAGCTGCGACTACAGCTGAGACTACAGCTGAGACTACAGCTGCGACGACATCTGCGACGACATCTGCGACGACATCTGCGACGACATCTGCAACGACATCTGCGACTACATCTGCGACTACAACTGAGACTACAACTGAGACTACAACTGAGACTACAACTGAGACTACAACTGAGACTACAACTGCGACTACATCTGCGACTACATCTGCGACTACATCTGAGACTACATCTGAGCCTACAACTGCGACTACATCTGCGACTACATCTGCCACTACATCTGCGTCTACAACTGAGACTACATCTGCGTCTACAACTGAGACTACAACTGCGACTACAACTGCGACTACAACTGCGACTACATCTGCGACTACATCTGCGACTACATCTGCGACTACATCTGCGACTACATCTGCGACTACATCTGCGACTACATCTGCGACTACATCTGCGACTACATCTGCGACTACAACTGAGACTACAACTGAGACTACAACTGAGACTACAACTGAGACTACAACTGAGACTACAACTGAGACTACAACTGAGACAACAACTGAGACTACAACTGAGACTACAACTGAGACTACAACTGAGACTACAACTGAGACTACAACTGAGACTACAACTGTGACTACAACTGAGACTACAACTGAGACTACAACTGAGACTACAACTGAGACTACAACTGAGACTACAACTGAGACGACAACTGCGACGACAACTGAGACTTCAACTGAGACTACAACTGAGACTACAACTGAGACTACATCTGCGACTACATCTGCGACTACATCTGCGACTACATCTGCGACTACATCTGCGTCTACAACTGAGACTACAACTGCGACTACATCTGCGACTACATCTGCGACTACATCTGCGACTACATCTGCGACTACAACTGAGACTACAACTGAGACTACATCTGCGACTACAACTGAGACTACAACTGAGACTACAACTGAGACTACAACTGAGACTACAACTGAGACTACAACTGAGACTACAACTGAGACTACAACTGAGACTACAACTGAGACTACAACTGAGACTACAACTGAGACTACAACTGAGACTACAACTGAGACTACAACTGAGACTACAACTGCCACTACAACTGCCACTACAACTGAGACTACAACTGAGACTACAACTGCGACTACAACTGAGACTACAACTGAGACTACAACTGAGACTACAACTGAGACTACAACTGAGACTACAACTGAGACAACAACTGAGACAACAACTGAGACTACAACTGAGACTACAACTGAGACTACAACTGAGACTACAACTGAGACTACAACTGAGACTACAACTGAGACTACAACTGAGACTACAACTGAGACTACAACTGAGACTACAACTGAGACTACAACTGAGACTACAACTGAGACTACAACTGCGACGACAACTGAGACTTCAACTGAGACTACAACTGAGACTACAACTGAGACTACATCTGCGACTACATCTGCGACTACATCTGCGACTACATCTTCGACTACATCTGCGTCTACAACTGAGACTACAACTGCGACTACATCTGCGACTACATCTGCGACTACATCTGCGACTACAACTGAGACTACAACTGAGACTACATCTGCGACTACAACTGAGACTACAACTGAGACTACAACTGAGACTACAACTGAGACTACAACTGAGACTACAACTGAGACTACAACTGAGACTACAACTGCGACTACAACTGAGACTACAACTGAGACTACAACTGAGACTACAACTGAGACTACAACTGAGACTACATCTGCGACTACATCTGCGACTACATCTGCGACTACATCTGCGACTACATCTGCGACTACAACTGAGACTACAACTGAGACTACAACTGAGACTACAACTGAGACTACAACTGAGACTACAACTGAGACTACAACTGAGACATCTGCGACTACAACTGAGACTACAACTGAGACTACATCTTCGACTACATCTGCGACTACATCTGCGACTACATCTTCGACTACAAATGTGACTACTGAGACTACAACTGAGACTACAACTGAGACTACAACTGAGACTACAACTGAGACTTCAACTGAGACTACAACTGAGACTACAACTGAGACTACATCTACCACTACATCTTCGACTGCATCTGCGACTGCATCTGCGACTGCAACTGAGACTACAACTGAGACTACAACTGAGACTAGAACTGAGACTACAACTGCGACTACATCTGCGACTACATCTGCGACTACAACTGAGACTACAACTGCGACTACATCTGCGACTACAAACTGTGACTACAAACTGCAACTACAAATGCAAGCTTTCAACCAGATGCCCCAATCTCCAAACACCAACCTCAAATCTCCAATTTCCAAACTCCAAACTCCAAACCCCAAACTCCAACCTCCAAACTCCAATCTCCAATCTGAAAAAGGTTGTTACAACCAAAATAAAGGACAAGGTAATAACTTGCTGAAAACTGACATGATTTTTTCACTTTCTTCTTCTGACTCAACATATTGAGCCCCACATTTTCCAGGTATATTTCATGTATATGGATGATCACACAAAACAAAAATGCTGTCTGTGACTTTTTTACCAGATCTATGGATTTCTCTCTTTGATTCTGGTCTTGTAACAGAAATTCTGGTCTAGTGCATATTTTAAGCAACATGCAAGCCCTGCATTCTTGTGGATTTCCCCAACAAATTCAAGCCCTGGAACAAGGGGCGAATTCCATAGGGCTTTTCAAGCTGACTACTGTCAGAAACAAATATGGGGAAGAAGAAACCTCCCTAAAACTGAACTGTTTATTTACTTCACAAACTGTCTCTTCTACCAGATCTACCAATCCTGTATTATACCTTTAATAATACTCAATTGTACCTTTTCATGAGCCATGGGATGTAGAGGCGACACAGACAGCACAAACTCATGAAGAAATAGCTGTGCCTACTGGACAAAGACAATTCAGAAGAACACATATAAAAAGTTTGGAAATAATTAAGTTCTGGGAAGAAACTGCAGACACAGATGTTGCAAGTGTAACTTTTTGTTTAGGACTGTGGCAAGTCAAGGTAGATTGGTATATGCACACAAGTGGCAAGTGGGCAAATGGTAGGAGGGACTGACCAGAGATCAGTGACAACGTCTGACCAAATCAAGTTTTTTCTTCACTTGGTCACTTAACTCCAACTAATTTTGAAATTATAAGTTTGTCTTTGCTGCTCGAAATCCAATCTGGATTTAGCCTGACCGATAATCTGACTTTGCATTCATCCCTTGTCCGGTTCTACAATAATTAGTGGAGTAAATTCTGACGAGTGGCAAGCAGCATCATAACCCTGCAGGAGCAGAGGTCATCATTTTGAGATGGAAAGCAGACCCGAGGCCAGTAATTTTTGAGTCGGGCCAGTAATCTCATGACCAGATCAGTCCGAAAGTCTTATTAAATTTGTCAGTTGGAAATTATACAAAAAAGTACATACATCACTAAGTAGTAACTTGAGGAAGAAAGATATAAATCCACTGTTAACTTTGAGTCAATATGCTAAGTATTTTCTAACTCTGTTATTGAACTAGCGACCCCATAAGACAAATGAAATCACTATTGTGTCAGTGCTTGTTCAGATAAAAACAGTTTACATGTTAAACTGTGTAGTGGATTTCTCTCTTTAATTCTGGTCTTGTAACAGAAATTCTGGTCTAGTGCATATTTTAAGCAACATGCAAGCCCTGCATTCTTGTGGATTTCCCCAACAAATTCAAGCCCTGGAACAAGAGGCGAATTCCTGAGGGCTTTTCAAGCTGACTACTGTCAGAAAAAAATATGGGGAAATAGAAACCTCCCGAAAATGAACTGTTAATTAACTTCACAAACTGTCTCTTTTACCAGATCTACCAATCCTGTATTATACCTTTAATAATACTCAATTGTACCTTTTCATGAGCCATGGGATGTAGAGGCGACACAGACAGCACAAACTCATGAAGAAATAGCTGTGCCTACTGGACAAAGACAATTCAGAAGAACACATATAAAAAGTTTGGAAATAATTAAGTTCTGGGAAGAAACTGCAGACACAGCCTTTGCAAGTGTAAACTTTTTGTTTAGGACTGTGGCAAGTCAAGGTAGAATGGTATATGCACACAAGTGGCAAGTGGGCAAATGGTAGGAGGGACTGACCAGAGATCAGTGACGACGTCTGACCAAATCAAGTTTTTTCTACGCTTGGTCACTTAACTCCAACAAATTTTGAAATTATAAGTTTGTCTCTGCTGCTCGAAATCCCGGCAATCTGGATTTAGCCTGACCGATAATCTGACTTTGCATTCATCCCTTGTCCGGTTCTACAATAATTAGTGGAGTAAATTCTGATGAGTGGCAAGCAGCATCATAACCCTGCAGGAGCAGAGGTCATCATTATGAGATAGAAAGCAGACCCGAGGCCAGTAATCTTTGAGTCGGGCCAGTAATCTCATGACCAGATCAGTCCGAAAGTCTTATTAAATTTGTCAGTTGGAAATTATACAAAAAAGTACATACATCATTAAGTAGTAACTTGAGGAAGAAAGATATAAATCCACTGTTAACTTTGAGTCAATCTGCTAAGTATTTTCTAACTCTGTTATTGAACTAGCGACCCCATAAGACAAATGAAATCACTATTGTGTCAGTGCTTGTTCAGATAAAAACAGTTTACATGTTAAACTGTGTAGTGGATTTCTCTCTTTGATTCTGGTCTGGGTCTTGTAACAGAAATTCTGGTCTAGTGCATATTTTAAGCAACATGCAAGCCCTGCATTCTTGTGGATTTCCCCAACAAATTCAAGCCCTGGAACAAGAGGCGAATTCCTGAGGGCTTTTCAAGCTGACTACTGTCAGAAAAAAATATGGGGAAATAGAAACCTCCCGAAAACTGAACTGTTAATTAACTTCACAAACTGTCTCTTCTACCAGATCTACCAATCCTGTATTATACCTTTAATAATACTCAATTGTACCTTTTCATGAGCCATGGGATGTAGAGGCGACACAGACAGCACAAACTCATGAAGAAATAGCTGTGCCTACTGGACAAAGACAATTCAAAAGAACACATATAAAAAGTTTGGAAATAATTAAGTTCTGGGAAGAAACTGCAGACACAGCCTTTGCAAGTGTAACTTTTTGTTTAGGACTGTGGCAAGTCAAGGTAGAATGGAATATGCACACAAGTGGCAAGTGGGCAAATGGTAGGAGGGACTGACCAGAGATCAGTGACGACGTCTGACCAAATCAAGTTTTTTCTACGCTTGGTCACTTAACTCCAACAAATTTTGAAATTATAAGTTTGTCTCTGCTGCTCGAAATCCCGGCAATCTGGATTTAGCCTGACCGATAATCTGACTTTGCATTCATCCCTTGTCCGGTTCTACAATAATTAGTGGAGTAAATTCTGATGAGTGGCAAGCAGCACCCTGCAGGAGCAGAGGTCATCATTTTGAGTTGGAAAGCAGACCCGAGGCCAGTAATTTTTGAGTCGGGCCAGTAATCTCATGACCAGTTCAGTCCGAAAGTCTTATTAAATTTGTCAGTTGGAAATTATACAAAAAAGTACATACATCATTAAGTAGTAACTTGAGGAAGAAAGATATAAATCCAATGTTAGCATGAGTCAATCTGCTAAGTATCTTCTAACTCTGTTTTTGAACTAGCGACCCCATAAGACAAATGAAATCACTATTGTGTCAGTGCTTGTTCAGATAAAAACAGTTTACATGTTAAACTGTGTAGATAATGGATTTCTCTCTTTGATTCTGGTCTTGTAACAGAAATTCTGGTCTAGTGCATATTTTAAGCAACATGCAAGCCCTGCATTCTTGTGGATTTCCCCAACAAATTCAAGCCCTGGAACAAGGGGCGAATTCCATAGGGCTTTTCAAGCTGACTACTGTCAGAAACAAATATGGGGAAGAAGAAACCTCCCTAAAACTGAACTGTTTATTTACTTCACAAACTGTCTCTTCTACCAGATCTACCAATCCTGTATTATACCTTTAATAATACTCAATTGTACCTTTTCATGAGCCATGGGATGTAGAGGCGACACAGACAGCCCAAACTCATGAAGAAATAGCTGTGCCTACTGGACAAAGACATTTCAAAAGAACACATATAAAAAGTTTGGAAATAACTAAGTTCTGGGAAGAAACTGCTGACACAGATTTTGCAAGTGTAACTTTTTTGTTTAGGACTGTGGCAAGTCAAGATAGAATGGTATATACACACACAAGTGGCAAGTGGGCAATTGGTAGCAGGAGGGACTGACCGGAGATCAGTGACGACGTCTGACCAAATCAAGTTTTGTTTTAACTTGGTCACTTAACTCCAACGGATTTTGAAACTATAAGTTTGCCTCCGCTGCTCGAAATCCAATCTGGATTGAGCCTGACCCATAATCTGACTATGCATTCAACCCTTGTTCTGATCTACAATAATTAGTGGAGTGTTGTGGCCTAGTGGTCCAGTGATGCTGACCTCACAGAACAGACTGGGCTTGTTATCATAACAACACAAAAGGACACTTTAAATGTGGTTCCATCAGCCTGCGTCGCCTGCATATGTTATGATCTGAAAGTCTCCAAACTATAAGTGAATGTCAAAAACTCAAAAAGCCTGAACTTTCTCAGGTGCAATCAAGAATTCAAACAAGATCCCACTGATATAAGACTTGATTCATTAAGGAAATTATCAAAAAACTTCAAATATTGATAGGGTTTAACAAGCGTCAAGAATTAAGTTAGGAAGTGTACAATTTCAAGAGAAGATCTTATACGCGAACAACCACTCTAAGGTCAAGCTGCCAACATTTTTATCTTGCAGTCAAGGAAATTTTCTACAAAAATCTGGGCGAACATGGGGGAACATTTACAATAATTGTTCAAATTTGTTTATCTGAACATGGAAAGATGTATTTATTTTCAGGGAACTTTCCGCAGAAACAGGGAGAGTTGGCAGCTCTAAGGATGGTAAAAAAAACCAGTTCTTTGACAGTGTAAATGAGCTGGATTGCGGGGCAAATTTACCTCCAGCAAACAGCTAGACACAGACGAAAGTGTCTATTCGGAAATCCAGCTCTCACACACTAAATTCTGACGAGTGGCAAGCAACATCATAACCCTGCAGGAGCAAAGGCCATCATTTCGAGTTGGAACGCAGACCCGAGGCCAGTAATTTTAGAGTCTTGCAAATTATACAAAATGTACATGTACTTCACTAAGTAGTAACTTGAGGAAGAAAGATATAAATCCACTGTAAACTTTGAGTCAATCTGCTAAGTATCTTCTAACTCTGTTATTGAACTACAAAATCAACGTAGAATGGTATATGTACACAAGTGGCACTAAAAAAGTGGGCAATTATTGGTAGCAGGACTAGGAAAAAATAGGAGGGACCATGGAGGTAGAATTACTAGTTCTACCTCCATGGAGGGACCGAACTGTTGATTTAGATCACAAAATGTCTTTGAGAACTGGAATTCATAGATGATGATAGAGATGAATAAAGTTATATTATTCTGTGCTGCAGACTAAACCAGAATGAGTGCTCCAGACTTGACTAATTAATGTTAGCATCTTTGCCACTGTCTTCACTGACAAACGTTGCTGCCGTCACTGTTTGTTTTCTCCCAAAAGTTGTAATGATCGTAACCTTGTCCGTAGAGAAACAAACCTAACAAACGAACATGATAAACCGTAGAATAAGAGTAGACTAAAGTGATATTTACCTGAACATTCGCACACATGCAGTGCCTACATCTTCAATCATTCGAAGGCTGCATTCAAAATGAAGAAGAAGAACAACAACAGCAAAAACGTAGACAGAAACTCGAGGTGTCATCTTGTCTTCGTAAAGCAAAATAATGCTGGAGAAACCCCGCGAAAATTCCAAACGCTAGTTTTTTTTGCTGTGACGTGAGGGCGCTGTACAATAAAATAAAATAAACTACATGACAAGTAAAAATTACGTCACTAAAATGCGACGTCAGCAACGTCATCAAAGTAAGCGCAAAAGAAGGGGGGGTACTTCAAACATTTGAGAAACTAGTCATCCTTGATCTTGCAACTTTTCTGAATTCAGTAATTATGATCAAATAATGAAAGTAAAATAATATGCATGTTGTCGTAATCTTAAAACTGCATACGTTTACACAAAGAAAAATTTAACCACTTTCGTCATTCAGGAACTTTTAATAATATGTTGAAAAATGTTGTCGGTCTTAAATTTGTAATTGACAACCTTAGGTTAAATAAATTAACAAATTAATTTGGAAGCGTTCAAATTGAACTACTCTTGCAATGATAGTCTCAGAGCGGGTTTCTTTCTCACTATATCCTTGATGGGGACTTCTGAACTTATCCAAAAAAAATTAATTTTTCGTTGTAATAATAATAATTTAAAAAAATATAATAATACCAATTTTTTTTCCCAACAATTAATATTTTTTCTTTAACCACTTGTTGAACCTTTTAAATATTTTTGTAAGAACGCATCCAATTGTGTTTGTTTTCAATAAAATATAAAATATCAAGTAGAAAGGTAGTTTACTCAACCGCGTTACGTAATTGTGCGTGTTATGGATGGAAAAAGGCGTCTGTATTAAACTGTGCCTAACTAACCACTAATCAGTGGACCAAATTAACCAGCTCAAAAAATTTGGTGTGCTCAGTGTGACAGTTTTCAAAATTCTGGGCTAAAACTTACACTATTACTCATAATGAAGTGTACATATTCTGCTAAAACTGCTTTTAGCAAATGACCCCCTCTACTGTTCAGGTTTAACAAGTAAGGGGTGGGCGGGGTAGCTGCTTCTTTACAAAACTGAGTTAATTTAGAACCCGATTTTTTAGGACCAGAGGAGATAGCATCACTCCACCTCAAGGTTTTGCAAAGTGGTGAACGAAATTGGACTATATTTGACAGTTAGTCATACAATTGACCGTATTTTTAGTCACACGAGGGCACTTTCAACGGCTAATTTATTTGTGTATCACGATCAGTTATATACTGCATGTATGTTGTTTTCTTGTATCAATGGTCAAATAAATTATAATAATAACAACAATGGAAAAAAAACTTGTTTGTTTTCTTGTTTTGCATCACGTAAATTTAGTTCACACTTGCCCTCATGGTCTACTTGACAATAAATCCGCAAACTGACGAGCCAACTTGTTTTCACACTACAGTACCAGAACTTTAACATTTTGTACATTATGAACCACCTTTGCTTTTGCCTACGAATTCCCTGAAGTTTAAGTGGTTTCAATTGACCATATTTTTGACCGCATGAGGGCGCTGTCATCAGGGAATGTCTTGCATCACAATAGCAGTTTTAGCTTATTATAATTTATAGTTTGTAGTTTTCTTGCACCAATGAAGAAATACATAACAAATAGCGATAAAAAGTGAAAAAACCCTGTTTGTTTACTTGTTTTTCATCATGTGAAATTTATCCACATACGCCCTCACGTGGTCAAAAATACGGCGAATTGGAAGATGATAAAGAACACCCCCAAGCAACCAAACATGTCCTGCAGTAAATTCCAGATTGCACCTCAATTAATTTGAGTTTAAAAAAAAAAGAGTACCGACAGCACCATAAGACGTCACACTCTCAAAAAAGCGCCCTCACTGAGGCAAAAAAAGCGCCCTCAAGGAGGCAAATCATTGGACGATAGTTGTTCTTTGTGCATAAAAAAAGGTGCGCGTGACCTCAGGGTACCTGCAGCGTTTTGCGTTATACAAGGGGTGTTTAAATTGGAATTCGTGTGACGTCCTGTGAAACTCTTTTTATACTCAAAATCGAAAGGAAACTGGTCTGGAATACTCTTACTACACAACAGAGCAAGAATCAAACATTTGCCTGGACCCTTAGCCCTAAACGTTTGTAGCCCCCCCCCCCCCCCCCCATCTGAAAATCCTGGATCCTACCCTGATTGGGGCTAAATAACTTCATTTTCATATGCCTAAAATTGTGACATCCGTGCAACAAAAATCATTCATACTGATGCTAAAAAACACAAGTAGGGAAAAGATGCCATCCAACGCTCAGTTCCGATACACCACCACAACATGGGAGCCAACAACAGGGGAGCCAGCTCTTCTGCTGATGAAGCCTGCCCCTCAACTAGCCCTGTCCAAGGGGACGCCCCGTTTGCGATAGAAGGACAACCTAAAAGAACACATCAGGGCACTGGCATTCTTCTTTTCTTGGTTCTCATTTATTTATTTATTTTCCATCTTCTTATAATAATAATATTAATAATAAACGGTTCTTATAAAGCGTATATACACACAGAGTCCCAATGCGCTGTACAACGTCAACGTTTGTGAAAGGACTGAGCAAGGGTGTTTGCCCTGCTAAATGCAACAATATGCACATGTGTAGTGATGACTTGTAACTGTTAACTGTTATTATACAGTTTTTTAAATATGATTTGAATTATGATTCTTACCTAATATTATTACATCATACTTCTCAAAACATTTCCCATAAAAAATATTTTGAAATACCCATTATAAGTTGTTCAGATACAATAGAAGCACCCAAACCTATATGAAGTCACTTCACTGCTAAATGCAACAAATTCAGTCAAAGAATGACATCTGAGTTGACTGCCAAATGCAACAGATTACAACAACTATTACCATTTGGTGCATATTGTTGCATTTAGCATGGTTAGGGTTAATCTATTCACTATAATTAACAGAAAATGCCACAATCTTGCTGAAATCAGGTACTTTTACCATATTATTATGCTGTCATTAAAATACACTAATCTACAATCATCAAATTTTTTATATAGATAAATACTATAAATAATATCTTTACACTACAGGCAACTTGGGTTTTGGCTATGAGCTGCTTCAAGCATTCTACATTTTCTACACAGACAAACATTAGTGCAACATTTTATTTCACACTTTCGTTTAGAACGAACAAGGCAGTTTTTCCATGCAAAGGGCATCTTTATGATAGAAATCAAACGGGGCACAATGGCACTTGCAAGAGTCATGGTTCCAAATGGCGAGCAGATAAAGAGCACCGGACTCGAGCTCTGGTGATTCTGATCAGCAGAGGGTGGCTTCAAGTCCCGGTTGTGGCACTCATGTCCTTTTAACACTGTGTGACGACCTGGACATAACATAAGAACCATTTGGTCAAATTCGGCCATATTATTACATGTAATCCTCTCTTAGAACCCCCTTCCCCCTTTGAGATAGTTAAGTCATCCATGGGGTTGAGTTCTCTAACAGGTCATCATGACCCTTTGAAGTTTGCTGGCGGCAGTCCCCATCGACATGTCTACACACACACACAAAAACCTACAATGTACACACCCATTAAAACATGAACAGATTTTCACCTAGATCCATTTACATGTATACATGTACTCGATTCTTGAATTACATGAATTAAGGTCTGCAGCCAACTTAATGTAATCTATCTATCATCAGGCTACTAAAAAAGTCTTAATAGCATGGTAATTACCATGGGACCACCCCCAAACAGACTTAATTGCCCTATAATTAACAGTGCCTTCGATGAAACAGGAGTGTCATGTTTTTTGTTTGTTTGTTTGTTTGTTTGTTGTTGTTTTTTCTTTGTCGGTGTTGAAGTGACAACCCACAATTACTGGCGACCCAAATTCATGGAAGCCATCATATTACAATGTAGTTTAAATTTCTATGAATTTGTGAATAATTATTGTAAAATACCACCCAATTTGAGGAATAAGAATTTATCTGGAATTTATTTAGTATCGAGTGATCCTTATTTGTGTCCGTTTGATGGTAACACGGTTTCTGTCGACTTAGCTTGACAGGGGCGGCCTCGGCTCGCAGGGTTAAAGCAATGGCTGCAAGGCACTTAAACCATTATTGCCGTGTCCTTCGGACAGGACACAAAGCCCTAGGTCCCATGTGTTGTAATGCAGGTAAAAGAACCCAGTGCACTTAAATCGTAAAGAGAAGGGGTTCATGAGAGCTGGGGAGTAACCTGCGATGGACTGGCATCCTGTCCAGGGGGAATAGATATATTCTTGGTCGTTTAATGCCAATGCAACTGGACACAAACACTGCCCTAATGTGCCATATTGACTGCAGACAGACCTTGCCTTTTTTTTATTATAAAAAGTGAGATATTTGACGTGGTTTTTTTTTCAGTTGTCTTTTTCTGAGAAGGCTGCTCTGAAGTAAGTCGCATACATACATGTAGGCGTATAAAGCATATGTCTAAAACATTGAATTAATGACAGTAATTCTAAAGATTTTAAAAACCACTTGCTACTGTTTCCTTCAGGCAAAATAATAAATATACATGTAATAAATACTAATAGCCTACTTAAAGTAAATACTCTTTAAGCACAATATACCATTATCATGCTGCCACCATCTTGGTCATGTTCCCTGAGACCCATATCAGTGATGAATGCTAGAATCCATAGTACAAAAAGGATCCAGACTATTTTTCCTTCCAACCTCGGTTTGGTTACATTGATTTCAATGGGAGAAAATCAAGATGGCCGCATCATGATAAAGGTCTATAACTGCGAGTTGCTGAAAAAGTATGTACAAGTAAAATGTTTTTTTCAAAAATTCCAACAGAAAGGCAACTCCACAAAAGGCACAAACAGTTTCTCTCCAGTGTGTACACGCATTCCAGGTGATGCTTTTGTAAGAAAGCTTTTCCTGAAAATGTCACAACCCCCAAGCAAATCGTTTCTCTTCAGAGTGGACTCTTTGATGCTTTTTCATTTTGTGTTCCTAAGAGAAAGATTTATTACAAAAGTCACAGACAAACTCAAAAGTCTTCTTTCCAGAATTCATATTCAAAAAGTATTTCTAAAATGTCATTCCAGAATCTCAAAGGTGGATATGCTCATAACGTCCATTCAGACAGCCTTTTCTAGAGAATGGTTTCCAAAAACACCACAAACTAGATGGTTTCTCCTCAATGTTCGTTGATGGTAAAACAGAAAGCACCGACCAGTAAAATGCTCTCCCCAAATTTCACAAGTAAATGGTTTCTCTCCAGTGTGGAGTCTCTGGTGTGCATTTAGACTGCCCTTTTGAGCAAATTCTTTTCCACAAATACAACAAGCATTTTATATAGTTTCTCTCCAAGGTGAGTTCAGCGATGGTCAGTGATTAGGGATAAGGTTAGTGAGAACACGGTTTTTAGTAACACATTGTCCACAAATGTCACAAGTACATGTAAATGGTTTTTCTCCAGTATAGACTCACAGGTGTGTATTTAGACCACATTTTTGTGCAAATGCTTTGCAAGAAATGTCACCCCAAAAAATTGGCTTCCTCCCAGTGTGGACGCGTTGATTGGTGGTCAGACCAATCCATGTTTTCATGAAAAGGCTTTCCCACAACTGTTACAAACAGACCATTTTTCTCCAGTGTGGTTTCTCTGGTGGTCAGCAAGAATGGTTTCAAGTGGCTTTTCCAAAAGAGTCACTAGGCAGGTGGTTTCTACCAAGTGTGGAACTGCTGATGATCTGTCAGTGAACATATTTCTAGGAGTCTTTTCAACAAATGTCACAAACAAATTGTTGTTTTTTCTCCTATGTGGACACGCTGATGGTGTGTCAGGGTTGATAGCCTTGTGAAAGCTTTCCCACAAATATCACGACAAAAGTTTTTTTCCAGTGTGGACACGCAGATGGGTAGTTAGTTGATGTTTTTGTGAAAAGGATTTTCCACAAAAGTCACAAACAAATGGTTTCTCTCCAGTGTGGATTCTCCGGTGGCAGACAAGGTTGCTTTTATTGGCAAAGGATTTTCCACAAATATCACAAACAAATGGTTTCTCTCCAGTGTGGATACTCTGGTGACAATTTAAATTGTTTTTTTGAGAAAATGCTTTCCCACAAATGTCACAAATAAATGGTTTGTCTCCTATGTGAACGCGCTGATGGTCTGTCAGCTGATGTTTGCGTGAAAAGGCTTTTCCGCAAATGTCACAAACAAATGGTTTCTCTCCAGTGTGGATTCTCTGGTGACTTTGTAAATTGTTTTTTTGAGAGAATGCTTTCCCACAAATGTCACAAACAAATGGTTTCTCTCCAGTGTGGACACGTCGATGGGCTGTCAGGACGTTTCTTAGTGAGAAGAATTTACCGCAAAAATCACAAACAAATGGTTTCTCTCCAGTGTGAACACGCTTATGGGCGGTCAGGGTAAAATTATGTGAGAAGGTTTTTTGACAAATGTCACAGACAAATGGTTTCTCTCCAGTGTGGATTCTCTGGTGACTTATTAGATTTGCTTTTTGAGAAAATGGTTTTCCACAAGTGTCACAAACAAATGGTTTCTCTCCAGAGTGGAGACGTTGATGGGCGGTTAGTGCATTTTTCTGTGAGAAGAATTTTCCACACAGATCACAAGCAAACGGTCTTTCTCCAGTGTGGACACGCTTATGGGCAGTCAGAGTAAATTTTTGTGAGAAGGCTTTTTTACAAACATCACAAACAAATGGTTTCTCTCCAGTGTGGATTCTCTGATGGCCTTCAAGGCCGTTTTTTAGCGCAAATGTTTTCCCGCAAATGTCACAAACGAATGGTTTCTCTCCAGTGTGGACTCTCTGGTGACTACTTAGATTGGTATGTTGAGAAAATGCTTTTCCACAAATGTCACAAACAAATGGTTTTTCTCCAGTGTGGACACGTTGATGGGCAGTCAGGTTTTGCTTTATTATAAAAGTTTTCCCACAGAAATCACAAACAAATGGTCTCTCTCCGGTGTGGACACGTAGATGGGCGGTCAGGCGATGTTTTCGTTGAAAGGTTTCTTGACAAATGTCACAAACAAATGGTTTCTCTCCAGTGGGGGGGACTCGTTGGTGCTGTCTCAATTTGTTTTCAAGTGGGTTTATAGACTTGTTACAAATGTCAGAGAAAAATTCATCAAATGTTTTCCAAGCGTGTTTTCTTTTATGTTTTTCCAGTTCGCCTTTTTCCAAGTAGGCTGCTCCACAAAGGTCACAAATAAATGTCTTCTCTTGAGAATTCATATCTGCAAAATCAAAAATTTAAATTCAACTGAAAAAGATACTGGCCAATTGTTCTTAATCAAGAATAGAAAAAACATGTTCAATAACCGCATTTTTACTCTTAAACATGGGGGCATCAACCTGAACTGGGAATAGATAGGTTGCAATATGACGTAAATCGGCCATCTTTACGGGCAATTAGGAACACACAGTCATGCGTTTTGCGCGAGAACGGCGTGCAGCACGCGCACATTTCACAAAACTCATTGCAGGATTGGTTAGTAAAGTGCGCGGCTGCGTTAATAATTTGAGCGCTTGATGCGCCTGCAAGCCAAAATGCAATTTGCCCGTAAAGATTGCATCTATTGGGAACTATCTATTTCACAAATGCCACAGCATGTTATTCCTGAATCATCCAAATTTGTAAATTCCTTTGTTCTCCAATGTGGACATGCTCAATGCTCATTTCGACGAGCGATTCTTTTTCTAGAGTACACTTTCCTACAAATGCAGCAGGTTAATCCCCTGTGTGGATTTGTTTGTGCTGATTTAAAATTCTCTCTTGTTTAGTGACACTAGTGACAGCAACTCCACAAAATCTCCAAAACCAAATGATCTTTCTCCAGTGTGGCTTTTCTCGTGCAGTAATGTCACAAACGAGGTGAAAATACGTACTTTCAATGTCAATCCTTTTTAAAAAAAAGTCAAACAGGATCTGGAAACTGATACATCTTAGGTGAAACTTTCAGTGATATGATGGCATCTTTGACAGACATAGTGTTATAGTGTCCTCTATTGATCATTTATTGTCAGTTCACTTTTTAATCCAAGATGGCTAATCAAGAATAAATCATAGAATCAAAAGTTCAGAAATCTCTCCAATGTGTCTAATTCGTGGTTAAGCCCTAAACACCACAATGGTCGGCAAAAATTTGTTCATTCGGAAAAAGAGCATTTTTTCCCAATTTTTTTTTAGTTAAACAAATATCTGCAATTTTTCAGATGTGATTTTTACACAAGATCAGCAGAAGGTTCTCGGTTGCCGATTCCACTAGATGAAAGTCATCCACAGATGGCATACTGGGACAGTAAAATGTGAACTTTTCTGGTATCGAGGGATTAAGTGAGCCATGGTAATGTTAGACTTGAATTACACGACTCTACCTTGTGATGGACATGGCGCACCCAGACAGGACTCGAGTACAAAGCGCCTCTGAAAAATGGTTGTGCGTGAGACGAACCAACATTTGTAAAATCTTGTCAAATACACACTTATTTGTTTTACAAAAAGCAAAAAAACGTACCTTTCTAGTCTAGAACTTCAGAAGTGTAAATTTGATGGAAAATTGTCTACACTTGAATGAGTGCGCGCAATTTTTGAACTGAAGTTTGTCCACACAAAAAAAATGTGGCTGGGACACAAAATTGACACGAACTACATAGTTTGCATAAACAATTTCCTTCCGAACAATTAGCGTCCTAGCTCGGTTGTTCGTGACAAGCTGATAACTGCAAATATGGAGGAAGCCTTTATTGAGGAGTTTTGCAAGGGAAATTACCGATCAGATTCGACAACAAGCTTGACCATAAGACAAGAAAAAGGGGAGAGGATTATTAATTATCTTAAAGGAATTCCCCTGCAAGAGGCTCCTTCGGCGACATTTAGAAATTTCGTGAAAAGGAGAGCCTTCCAAGTGTTGAACTTTCCACTACTGGAGTTACACGTAAGAAATTAGGAACTTACTTAAGTTACAGTTCGTGAGCATTCCTGTTTTTACAACATTCTCCAAGTTTTTGAACAAAAGAATCGCTTTAGCCATACGTAAAAATCCAGCATCTTGCTACTACGAACTTACCTTTTAAACTATTGAGGTAAAATTTCTTCATACAGCTTATAATATATTTCACAAGTGTATTACGTTTGAACGACAAAGATCGCGCGGTGTTCAAAGTTTGCGCCAGAGCTACCCTGCGCAAATTTTAAAATCATGCAAGAAACAATGGCACACCGCGCGAATTTTAAAAAAGGCCATCTTCAAAGATTGCGCCCAACACAAACAAAGCGCCTCTGAAAAATTGTGTGGTTTTGCATACGAGAGGAAACGAAAATTGTAAAATATTTCATACAAGTACAACGGACTGTGACAAGTTCACGGTTAAATGTTTAACAACAAGCAAAAAACATACCCTTCTAGTCAAGAACTTAGTTCAGAAGTGTAAGTTTCATGGGGAATTCTCTGCGGCTCAGACCAGCACAATGCAGCAATGGAATTGAGGAAGACGAACTCGGTTTGCAAACAAACCCCCTCTACCGTTCAGGTTTAACAAGTAAGGGTGGGCGGGGTCACTGCTGTCTTTTTCGTGGGGTGACTAAAAAACTAAGTTTAGTAGTACCCCATACATGTATTTGGGGGACCAGTGCCCAATTTCACAAAGCCTGTAAGCCCAAAGACTTGCTAACCACAGGAAAATCTTGCTTAGCAGAAACAGGTTTCCCACCAACATTCCATAAAGTTTACATTGTTGCCACTGGTAGCCTGCTCATTTCTTACCAAGTAAAGAAATTTGGTAAGCAGAATTTTCTGCTTAACAGCTTTATGAAACTGGGCCCTGAGGAGAAAGGACCAGTTCCACCTCCAGATTTTGCACCAGGCCTGAATCTGTCAGCTGGTTAGAACTCCAACAGAACCGACTGGACTGCCCTGCGTGGTGAAGGACCTACGCTCTTCTCCAGCATGGGGTATTGATGACGTAGTAATGAAAATAGGTCTTTTAAAAGCCAAAATCCAAGCAACATTCTTCTTTTCTTGGCTCAGTTTTATTTTCACTTTCATCTTCTTATAAAAAAGACAATCTTTAGCATAGATTAGTACTTACTTAATCTATTCAAAACATTTAACAGTTACTACTGTATAATTAAAAGAAAAATGCCACAATCTTGCTGAATTCGGGCAGTTTCCCCATACTATGCTGACATAAAGATATAACGAAACATTCATTTGAATGCACTAATAAACAAACATCAACATTTTAATATAGATAGACATTTCCCAATAAATGCCATTTTTTTCTGGGCAACGTGAGCTTTGGCTTTGAGAAGCCAAGGTTGTTCACTTAACCAATCATGCAAAGAATTTGATAAAACTCCAAAAAGTCTTACAAGGTATGTACCCAAACATTTGCATTAATCACTCAAATTCTGACATGATTTTACAAGGCATTGAGGCACTAAGAAACCACAGAGATTGTCTGTCTGAGTAGGGAGAAGCTATGGATAATGCGTCTCCAGACCATTCAACCCCATGGTCTAAACATCCGAGAAGGAAATGACTAATAACTTTTTGTCTTTGCCTTACTCCTCTTTACCACAGATAAGCCCCCCCCCCCAGTCTGCCTCATTCACCAATAAACTACTTTTCTCTTCCTCTCCCCACCATTGAATTTGTCCTTTGTGTTCCCCACCTCTTGTGGTCAACCAGCCCCTTCCCCCAATCCCCCTCCCTTTTGTTACCCTCCTTTTCTGTTCAGCCTCCTGCTTTCTCTGTGTATTTTCCTCTCCATCATCTATTTCCACTTGACTGCTTTTGTTACATCAGTAATGTATACATGTACCTGTTTATGTTTGTAGTCTTGTCATTTAGCCTTCAAGAAAGACTCTGCTAGGGTCGAAATGTCAGGCCACTAACTAGTTTTTTGCATTTATACCATAGGTCCTTTTCGTTGGTAAGCAATTTGCAACAGCTAATACTATTTTTCATTAGAAAAAAAGAAGAAGATACCATTGCCCATAAAGATGGCTGACTTTACTTACGTCAAGTGGGAAATATCTATTGCTCTGAGTCATAGGCAACAGGCTGGAAGATAAGACTTTGTACAGGGCGGCTTTAATATTGTTGCAGATTTGCAGTTTTAAGCGAAGCACAGTGCAAAAATGTGAATCTCCATCACACCATTCGACACTAGAGGCTCTTCAAGAAAACGGGGACAATACTGATGATGAGATGTCCAAAAAGTATTTTGAGAAGAGACTTTTCCATGAAAGGCGGACACTTTTCTTTCATTCATTGTGCGAGAGCAACTTGACACACACACATTCAACTGTCACAAAAGGCGAGATATTTGATGATTTTCCACTTGACATTTTTCCGAGTACATGTACATTATGTAAGTTGCTCTGAAACAACTGGCATAATACAATGTATGTTTTACATATTGAATTTGTGATAGTAACATTAAAATTAGATTTTAAAAGCTGTTCTAAAACGCCAATAATAAATATAACAGCATACATTGAGGAACTCTTTTTACGCATAATAACTGAAAAAGTATTCTCACAGACGCCCATAAAAGTGTTTTTGAAGAATCTTGAAAGTTAACTGCTTTGTTCTCCGGTGAGTTTAAGCTCATGGTCATTTAGATTGCCTCCTCTAGAGCAAGCTTTCCCACAAAAACCACCAACAAACAGTTTCCCATCTCTAGAGTGAACTTCATCGTGGCAATTAAGGTTGTTATTTTGTGAGAAAGCTTTTCAACAAATATCACACAAACATGGTCTCTCTCCAGTGTTGATACACCGATGGACAAACACATTTCAAGATACTTCTTTCAAGAATCCAGTAAAAACTTCAGTAAAGTTTAGTTTAATATAAATAGTTACTTTCCAGTTTGTTCTTAATTGACAATGTTTTTTTCACTCGTGAAGACTCTCTGAAACTTATTAACTCTAGCTTTTTCAAGGAAAACGCTTTTCTATGTCTACAAGCAAATGATCTTTCTCAAGTATGGAGTTTTGTGTGGCGATATAAATCCCTCTTACATAAAAAGGCTTTCCCACAAATGTCACCAAAAAAAAAGTTTCTCTCCAGTGTGGATTCCATGATGGACAATAAGTGAAAAAGCTTTCCCACAAATGTCACAAACGAACGTTTTTTCTCCAGTGTGGACACGCTGATGCACGTTCATGTTATATTTTCGTGGAAATGCCTTTACGAAGATGACACAAACAAATGGTTTATATCCAGTGTGAACAATAGAATGTCTGGTCAGTAAACTTTTTTCAGAGAAGCCTTTTTTTCACAAACGTCACAAATAAAAAGTTTCACTCAGGTGTGGACACGTTTATGGATGGTCAGGTTATGACTTTGTGAAAAAGCTTTTCCAAAAATGTCACAAGCAAATGGTTTTTTCTCCAGTGTGGACTCTCTGGTGCTTTCTCAAATGGTTTTCCAAAAATGTCACAAAACAAAGTTTATCTTCACTGTGGCCTAAACCATGTTTTTTTTTAATTTCTGATTTACAAAAAAATGTTTTCAACAAGTTTCGCAAACAAATTTTGGTTTCTCTCCAGTATGCATAGCCTGATGGACTGTCATGGTGTATTTTGTGAGAACAAATTTCCTGCACAAGTCACAAGCAAAATGGTTTCCCTTTAGCGTGAACGTCATGCTGATGGGCAGCCAGGCTCGACTTTCATGTAAAAGTTATTTTTAAAAAAACCACAAAAAAATGGTCTCTCTGAGAGAGACCATTTGTTTGTGGATTTTTTTTTCTCTCCAGTGTGGACAAACTAATGCTTATTATATGAAAAGGCTTTTCCACAAATATTGTCAACAATGACAAGTTAATGCTGCTGCAGTGTTAGCTTCAAAGTTAAGGCTACAAATGTCACAAGAAACAAGTTCTCTCAAGTGTGAAGGAGTTAAATAAGTCGTAAAGAAGATTTCTTTTAAGAAAGCTTTTTAAAATAAATCTATGTCACAACAGAATGTGTTTCTGCAGTGATGACGGATCAGATGGCTTTTGTGGCTGAAGGCTTTTCCACAAAGGTCACAAACGAATGGTTTCTCCCAACATGGACTCTGTGATGATTTTCCCGATGTATTCATCAGGCATGCAACTGCCCGATGAAAAAAAAAGAGGAAATTTTCAAAGGCACAACGTAAGCGCGGAGCGAGGCAGCCAAAACGCCAAGGGACATGAGATCCACAATGGTACCCTAGAAAATTTTGAGGTTTATTATGCTCTTAGGTGCATTCTTAGCATGTACTAGGCTTATTTCACATTATTGTGGTTGTACATTGTTGTTGCCAAGCATATATAAGGCTTTTAAAAAAAAATTGCCCCCCCAAAAAAAATTTTTTATATTTTTTTTTTTCGAATTTTTTTTTATTTTAGCGCTGATCATTTAAAAAAAACGCGGAAATCCGCGGAAACGCGGAAGAGTTGCATGCCTGATTCATCAAGAGAAGATTTTGAGACAAATGCTAGAAAAGAATGCAGTCTTGCTTTTAATTTTTATGCCTGCTGTGCCCTTCCACAAGTGTTTTACATTCACTTCACTCTCCTTTGTGGAGCTTTTTATGGTATTTTAGAGTGTCAGAACGAGCAAATCCTCTCCCGCATACATCACAAACACTTGGCTTCTCTCCAGTGTGAACACGCTGATGGATTGTCAAAGTGTTTTTTTTAGTAAAGGTTTTTCCGCACGTAAAACAAGCAAAACGTCTCTCTCCACTGTGGACTCTCTTATGATTTTTGAGGGTATCGGCGCGGGAAAAGCCTTTCCCACATAAGTCACATGGGAATGGTTTCTCTCCAGTGTGCACCCGTTGATGGTCGTTTAGGGTGGTTTTATGCGAGAAGGCTTTTCCACACAGATCACAAACAAATGGTCTCTCTCCAGTGTGGACTCGCTGATGGGTGGTCAGGCTGTTTTTAAAAGTGAAATCTTTCCCACATATATTACACTTGAATGGTGTCTCACCAGTGTGGACTTTTTTATGACCTATAAGAGTGTTTTTAAGTAGGAAGGCTTTTCCACAAATGTCACAGACAAATGGTTTCTCTCCTGTGTGTGTTTTCTGATGTTGACTCAAATTGAATTTATCACTGAATGCCTTTTCGCAAACGTCACACACAAAAGGTTTTTCTTGTGTGTGAACTCTTTGATGCCTTGATAGGTTGCTACTTTTTGAGAACGTTTTA
Organism: Pisaster brevispinus; assembly: GCA_023634235.1. NCBI lineage: Eukaryota > Metazoa > Echinodermata > Asteroidea > Forcipulatida > Asteriidae > Pisaster > Pisaster brevispinus. Next base: position 3,476,445 of record JAMKCF010000018.1, read on the forward strand.
CCACAGGTTTCGCAAGTAAATGGTTTCTCTCCTGTTTGGACATGCCGATGGTACATCAAGGCGCGCTTAGAAATAAAGGCTTGACCACAATTGTCACATGGGAATGGTTTCTCTCCGGTGTGGACTCGCTGATGGTCCATTAGGGTGGTTTTATGCGAGTAGGCTTTTCCACAAAGATCACAAACAAATGGTTTCTCTCCAGTGTGGACTCGTTGATGGTCGGTTAGGGTAGTTTTATTTGAGAAGGCTTTTCCACACAGATCACAAACAAATGGTCGCTCTCCAGTGTGGACTCGCTGATGGGTGGTCAGGCTATTTTTAAAAGTGAAATCTTTCCCACATATATTACACTTGAATGGTGTCTCACCAGTGTGGATTTTTTTATGACCTATAAGAGTGTTTTTAAGTAGGAAGGCTTTCCCACAAACGTCACAAACAAATGGTTTCTCTCCAGAGTGAACCTGCTGATCATCTTTGAATATGATTGTGTTTGCAAATGTTTTTTCAGACGTGTCAGACATTAACGACTTGCCACCAGTACAACTCGGACTCACACAGTTGCTTTCACTCACTTTGCTTTCACTAAATTCACTTGAAGAATGTAGCTCCTCTTTAATGAATAGTGACATGGTGCATCGTACAAGTATTCGGCTAATCAGTAATTGCTCACTTAGAAAGTCTTGACTCAAGACCAGCCCAGCATTCCCGATAATAGCTTCTCTGAAGAAAGACTTGGTTAAACTTACAGGTAGAATAGACACTCATAAGTGTCAAAGTTCACAGTGGTTGCAGAGTTCAGAGGTCACACTATTACACTGTTCCATCTGCAGATAAAGAAGGAAAAAGAATTAGCATCTTTTATAATTTCAATCAAAAAAGCACTCAAGACACTTGAACAATGAGAACCATTCTAAGACAAGTTTTTGACATTTTTGAATTATGACAAAGGTTTGCTCCGATTAAACGCTTACTGATGATGCTTATTGAGCGATTGCTCGCTCCAAATATTAAAAAATTCAAAAAATTACACCAAGGCAAAAATCGCTTTAGCACATATATATTTCGAGTTAGTGCTCTCCACAAATGAGCTACAGTGAGTGACAACTGTCAACTGGGAGAAAAAACTTGACATAAAAACGTGACGTGGGTTTCTATTCGAAAAATCATTTCACCTCCCGAGGCTGAGGCTTAGGGGTACTTCTTGCCTGGTTGGGACAGTGAGGAAGGAATCCATGCAGGGTCAAGAAAAAGCGGAGGGTACTACACAGGCTGCTGTCTGTAGCTAAGCTAGTCAAATGGATTAGCCTAGCGCAGGTTGGACTCCTCCAGATCCATTGCATACAAGTACAACAACGTGATGTCCTACCAGGGCTAGGATTAGCCCTTCTCCTAGAACTATGCGGTTCATTCCACTAACATCTCCACGAACCATTTGTTCATGGAGACGATAGCGGAACGAACTGCATAGTTCTAGGAGTAGATTAGCCCCACTTGTGGGGGGGGGGGGTGTGGCCAAGCTGAATCCTTGGCCGCTTGGCCATGTGGGGCTAATTGAAGAGTAAGATGGGCTATGTCTTACTCCTAGAACTATGAGATTCGTTCCGCTATCGTCGATAGCGCAACGAACCTCGTAGTGTAGTCGTAGTTCTAACCATGGAGGTAGAAATCTAACTAGGTGGCAGGAGTAGTCAGTAGGTCCAAGTTTTTTAAAAAATTACAGCAGTATTCAGTAAATCGGATGATGGAGGTAAAATATGTAACTCCAGAGTCCAAGACCCCCAAGTCCAATCCTAATCCATGCTCGGACTTTTAAAAAAGTAACAATAAATTAACCTTAAATTTGAGGCTTATCGTTTTAATATGTTAGCTACTCACCATTTGTTTCCGAAAAAAAGACTGAGAGCAAAGGATAAAAGGGTGGAATTGGATTTGAAGATTCAGGTTTTTGCAGTTGGTCTCGCATAAATAAATCATGTCGGACACAAGGGTTGGATGGTTTTAGCAAGCTTACATAGCGCCCTCTGTACAAAGCGCCCTCTTTCTCCCAACAAATTAAACCCCATTTTATTCCCTTTGTCTTTTAGTTGTTAACAATGAAAGGGTTTGTGCAGTTGTGGGCAGACTGCTTCATTTTCTTAAAAAAGGTTGCTCATTATTCAGATGCAGTCTACACCAACAGATGGTTGAGCCATCTTTTAATTAAGAAGAAGAAGAAGGGGAAAGAAAAAAACATCACACCGCAATCGTCTGGGGCGATGCCATGATCAGGCAGTCCCTCGAAATGACCATATATGGTGTGGAGAAACTGCCCCGGGAGATGTTGAGGCTTGAACATTTTTACCAACGTCGTCAGAATTGCAGGCTGACTTAATTGCGCCCGGCCCTACCCCGCCCTAAAGTCTGTGTCCTGTTTAAAAGAAATAGGTTCAATCCGTTTGTTACCATTGATTGAAAGCCTAAAAGTCAAATTTCTTACAAAATGGTTGACCTTTTGGAGCGCTTGAAAATCTCATACTGTATTTGAAACCACAATTATTACAATTTTTAAAGTTACCTGTCCCAACCAATTTCTAAAGAGTGCTCTTTGTACAAATTTCGACAGATGATGCATTCATAACTTATAATAAGTAAGCTATAATGTATAATTTAAATATAAATGTTTTGGTAAAATTTGGACCGCGAGCTTCTCTATGTAAAGCCGTGTCTGAACGAATCGGGCTGCGGCTACGGCTGGGTCTGCTGCGTCCGTTTCGTTGTAAATAATCAATAATAGTATTGCAAATACATAAAGTTCCAAGAGCCTGCAAAGACGGCATAAAGTGGGCAAAACTACTAGAAATGCTTGCAATCTGCAAGCACCAACCCCAAAAGTAGAAAAATAAGATTGCCACAATACAAATAAATTGATTAGATGATTAACAAAGAAAAATAATTATTCAGTAGCTGAATTATTCACCAAAAACTGAATTTTTAAATAAAAAGAAGCTGAATTATTTACAAGCATAGATGGTTCTTCATAACTCATTACGCATTATTCAACAGAAGCTGAAAATGCTTAATAAAAAAGAAAGAAAAAAAGTAGAGTAGCTGAACGAAAAATGCCTGATTAAATATTCTAAATATTGATAGTTACATTTGCGTGTATTTTATCCTCTTCCTTTACGGAGGTTTTGTAAAAAAAAATAAATACAAAAATACAAAAAGTAGCAGTAAACGTAGATGAATTATTTATAAACGAAGCTGGCTATTATTCAAAACTACTGAATTATTAATTTAAAATAGAGTTTATGTATTCATAGCAGTAACTAAGTATACACAACTGAAGATAAATATTCTAACATAAAGTTAAATTATTCACGAGACAGGCTAGATTATGCAAGTACCAAACGAAAAGGAAACTAACTTGTCATATTGTCAAAGTTTGAATATTATTTTACGTGTATTAAAATTGAGAACTCCATCCGCCACCGCAAGAACATGTGGGCATGATCACTCATACCATTCAGTTTATGTATGTGGATGTCATGTATGTATAGACATTATACATGCGAGTTTGTATGTACACAACGTAACGACTTGTACGTGTAAAGAGTACACGTACATGTGCATGGTATACATAGCATCTGCAGCACTCGCTGTTACTTCATTGTCACAACACAGCCGGCTGCCCTCCTTTATATAAACCATGTATAAACTATCCTCACTCGAACAATACAAACCGACGGTAGACACTTCTTTAATGGCCCATTCATAGAGGTCTTTGTACACCAATAAAACCTCTTTCGCTCGACTGTACAAGCCACGCATATAGCTGTGATTTAAACACCCGGTCATCAACAACAACACGCCGGTCAGTGATTTTCACCCTCGCCGATCGACACCGTGGAACCGAGCCTGCCGTGCACGTCGAGGCGATTCTACGGGAGAGGTCGAAGCGATTCCCCCCACCCAGCTTTCGTATACATCCGCTCCCCTCCCAAGCAGGATGTGTTGTTCGTGCGACGCCGGTACTGCGGTATTCTGCTGCAAATACATACTAGTTGTCACAACGTGCATAAGTAACTTGGTGAGTGCATTTTTTGGTAAAATATATTCATTCCAGCAGTACAGTTTTCAAAATAATGACAGCCAACGGAAACAAGAATTTGTCTTGTAAATGTTGCCTCCCCTTCCTCCTGCGTGACCTCTATAGTGCGTTATAAACGACGTTGGCCCAAACACTGTATGAGGATGTGTATATTAATTTATTTCTCTATAAAAAGCACACTGATTCAGCTGGCACTTTGTCGTTCAAGGGAACTTAAAACAAACATAATTAAAAAACATTGTCATGCAATAAATCAATATTTTTGTAGTATGCACATGGAAATTAATTAACCAGTTAGGCCTAAATCCAAGGTTCAATGAGTATGCACAAAGCGAAGCGTGGGATGCTTGGGTCGATCGATCCACTGTTGTTTCAAAAGAAGCAAAACGTCAGAAGGAAATACAAATTAAGATTTTATTTTGTCATCTTCTATTTTCATGTGGTTGTCATTTTGTCTCACTCGTTTACGTCGCAGTGTTTCAACAAATTCATATATGATTTTCCCATTTAAGTTTAAATTAAAACGAGAATTTAGGGGGGGGGGGTGAAACGTGTCCCAGTCCTATGGGCACGTAGGCATGCTACGTACTAGCTTGTCCCGGCGAACTGAGTATTTCGGGGGAAAAAATCTTCAAAATATTTAAAAAAAATAGTTTTCCTCGAATCATGCTTCCTGTGTGAAGTGATTTTAATTACATCCGCTGCAAAATGTGTTACAACACTTTAAAATATGTGATTTGGTAGACAAAATTGCAAAAATATTTCTTTAAACTCGCCGTCACACACACGTGGCATATATTTTGTTGACAGAGGGGTGTTTACATTGACTTCGAAGTCTGACCTCCTTAGCGTACGCAGTAACAGTCCGACAGATTATTAACCCACCTTTTTAGATCTTGCACCTGTATTAACAATAACGTATGGTGGACTTCATTTGTAAAGTAAATACACAAAAGACGTGTGTATGTGCATGGACTGGGACAGTTTGTTAAAAATTGACATTTTTCGAATTTGGCCTATATTGGCTCTGTAATTATGGGATAGTTTGTATAATGATGGTAGAAATTATACATGTATTTCTACCTCCATGATTCTACTGGGAGAGTATATGAAGTGAGATTTTAATAACAATGGCCTGAGTGCCAAGTCAGGTTAACCAAGGTAAACATTGCTCATGAAATCTATGTTGTTGGACTTTGTTAGTGCAGGACTTATTGTTATGCAAATAAATAAATAAAAATGCGTACGCAGAATGTATAGCCTCTGTACACATAAATAAATTGGGATGGCGCTTCATACAATTTGCAGCTTCACATTCATTCACCTTGCGGTTTATAACAAAAATACACATTCGTGCAGTTATAACATTGGGACAGCCGCTGCTCCATTCTTGCGGGCAGAGGCCGTATACAACATTCACAATGGAAATGATATGCCCGGAATCTACAAATACATACAATTGAATGTAGTCTGACTGTTTTTCCCCCTTGCTTGGGTTTTGGTTACTGTAAAATGGGAACGTGAACGAGGTCGCTACACTTTCGTAAGGATTTACTGATTGTTATCACCACCATTTTTTTAATTATCGTATTTTTATTATGGTATATATTTTTATGAGTATCCATGTATAATTTGTGAGATCTGAGGACATTATATAGGCCTATCTGCCAGTGCACTTTTTGGTTTACGTGTAAACATACACAATTTCCAAAAACCAAATAGTGTTTTAATATTAATGTGCCCAATATATCAAAATGGCTTATAATTATAATATAGGTCTATGGTAACGCGTGGTGAAAATAAATCATTAGCGAAAGTCGGTCTGGGCCTACGTACAACATAGTTTGAATCAGTACTAAATAGATAGGGTGCCATACAAAATGGCCGTACTCGAGGTTGTTCAATCAAGACTCTGTGAGGTTGTTGCTCTTCTAGTTTAGCAATTACTGGTCCATTGACATTTAAGGGAGGTGTTCGGCTAAAAATAATCTGACATCTCGAACCTGGCTATGTTATGTTTTGATGGGGATAAAAAAAACCCAGCATATAATTGCATTATAGCCACCTCGCAAAATATGCATCTGACGTATGGATACAGTGTAGAAATTGGAACATATGTTGACCACCAAACATGACATAATATAAGAACAACAGTTGCCCGGTGAATTATGCACACACTGTATATGGATTTTTTATTTCTACGAGGATTATGCCTGTCACGGAATGAATAGGCAATGGGCCCCTCGGCGGTCTGTGACCCGTGGCGTCCCGGCGTGCCTTTCGCCTCTGACAAGGCCGCTCTGCCACGCTCAGGTGGGCAATGGTTCAAAAGTGTAAATCCACGTCTGAGATTTGATAGAAAGAACTCTTTTTTTTTATTGTGGTGGCGTGTGAATGTTTGTTTTTCTAAGAGAAAATGTCAATCAAAGTTTAACGAAATACATGCGTTCATTCTGGCTCGAGTTGAATGACTGAGATATTTTTTCCCACGTAAAGACTGCCAAATTAAAAAAAACAGACTTTATTTTATGGCTTACAAACAAAAACTTGCAATCCGAAGTAGTCACGTTTTCTTCAACTTGAAGGTTTTAAAACAATCCCTCTCCTTGATGTTCCTCCCTCCCTTTATGGTGTGTTTCTTGCAAACTATGATTGGACTTAATGGGAGAAATGTACTCTTCCGTAAAAAGAAGCCAACACCAGCTCTTATAATTGTTTCAGTTTCACGAAAACTGAAGATATTTGGAATAATGTACTTTGTTCCCTAATCTCCAAAAAACTGAATATTATGTATCTTTCGTTCATGATAAGTTTTAAAAAAACAAGAGGATTGTCGAAATTCTCTTCCAACGTGCATGATCCCTTTAAAGACGGCCAAACCGTGGGATAGAAACATTTCGAAGGGAAACCCCGACGAACCTGTCTCTTTTAATTGTATCGAGGCGCTGCTGCAGTCACGACAGGTTTTATTCTCCAGTGCAAGTTTCTCACATGCAGTAATTCTTGCAGTTCAATGAAACGTCGCTGGCCGGCTTTGTTCGTGCTGCTACGGGGTTTATGGGTCAGGCAGTAACAGGTGCGACAGTTTCTGTTGAGTTGCCATCCGAGATTCGCACCATTCGAATACAGTGACTCAAGTGTATTTTGTATTGGCCCATTATCACGACGCACAGCCCACTGCTTTCACACACGCCTATCTTGTCCTCCATTTTGGGTCTAATTGGGAGTCAAGATGTACACAGGAATTGACCCCCAAATGGCAGAAAATTTGACGCTGAGGTGCGTTCCGCGCGTGTTGTGCGGGGGGGGGGGTCAATATAGGGTCGAGTTTATAGCTGTATTCGAACTCGAGTTCAGTTGTTCAGTTCCTGAACAGTCAGTATACGTATTGATGGAATCGAGGCTGTCAGACAAATAGCCAGGCCCCTTGTTTGCTTGTACTAACAGAAAACCATGTTTGAGTGCTGCATCCAGACCAAGAGCTTGCACATCGTCTGCTCCGGGTCCGCAGCCGAAGGACGATCATACGGTAAAGGAACCAGACAACATGACCACAGCACGGACCCAATTCCGTTGAGCTATTTTGCTTGACAATTTTGGGCTCTGCCAACTTAAGCAGGATACATGTCAAAGATGGTGCATGTGCCATGGTACATTGGTGACATGTTTCTGCTAAGCAACAGTTTTTTGCTATGCATTTTTGGGGGTGCTTAACAGCTTCATGAAATTCAGGCCCAGCATAATTGACCTGGGCCCAATTTCAGCTCAACAAGTAGCTAAGCACAAACAAATTATGCTTTACAGAATAAGGTAACCAGCCAAAATTCCATTTCACATGCACCATTTGTGACTGGTATCCTCCTTGTTTTGGCTTAGCAGGAAATTGTTAAGCAACATTTCCTGCTTATGCAGCTTTATCAAATTGGGCCCTAAATTGAAGAAAGACAAGATGGCTACGCCGGGAAAAACCTTACGTGCCATTATTGGTTAAATTCCAATCAACCATCACTCTCGAACTTCGAAATCTTGGGGTTGTATATTTTAGTGTAGTCTCACTGCTCGTGTAAATCACTGTCTCGCTTCATTAAGATTTTGATGAGCTGCCTGCCTTTTGCATAACCATGCAGAACTTGATGGTTTCACTAGTCTTGATTCAACTCGTTGCTCAATTTAACAATGATTCAGGCGGGCTTGACTTAAAGTGTTTTGTGGATGGACAAGAAGGCTAGGTTGTCACACGTTAGCTATGGCAGTTTCCTCTATACAGCATATTATTCAGTCCATGCAAACTTCTCATCTTATTTATATTTTATGGGATTCTCTTTTTGCACATAATATTCATGGCGCCTTCAGTCATTTTTTGTGTGGAGAGGTGTTCACCAAGTGTGCGCGGACTGTAGTTTGGTAAGGTCAGAAATGTATTTTTAATGAGTTGCTTCAGAACGAAGGAAAGTGCAACGTTATAATAATTCATTTCAATCATCTAGTCTTCACTACCCTTTTATGCGCGTGACGTCATTTGAGTAGGGCGCCCTCGGCTAGAGGTCAAGTGCGCCGCGATGTGCGTTTTCCACATTGCTAAGATGGCGGCTTGATGACGTCAACGCATAATTGGGTCTATGGTGATTTGTGGAGTCATCAGTTACTATCTTGAGGATGAGGATGGACGGTAGTGAAGTGTTTAGTGAGCTTTCAGATTGAAACCAATTCGATATTCAATATTGAACACATTGTCTGTAGTTCATTACGATATGTTGCTTTATATAGAGAGAATGTGTTTTTGAATGATTGTTCTTTTCGTCGAAACGGCCATGTTGAATTAAAATTTACATGTTTTTGCACCGGCTTGAGATTACTCGTGAAATTTGTGATGATGGAGAGCCCCGGGCCCCATTTGCCGTAATCTCCAATGCATATTCTTTGAGTTAAAAGTATCGGTTGACCAGTGACGTCTTTCCAAGAGTGTAATTGTGTGTTGCCACGGTGTGAAATCTCATCTCATGAAATCAAGAAACTACAATCACCCATCCTCCCTCGTCTCCTCCTCTCTCAGCCTGGAAAATAAATCAAGATCGTCAATCAGCAATGCAATATTTTGCATTCGTAATATGCGCCAGCATCTTCAAGTAATTCTACAACAGCACGGTCATAGATCAATCATTTTAAAGGGGCTGTGTCGTCATGATAATGAAAGCAGTATGGCCGGCTGTGCATGGAATTATGAACTTTCACCGAGTTACTGCACGCGCGCGCGCACGCTAATGATACGCAGGGAAGGCGCGCGTGTGCAGTAACCTTAGTGAGAGTTCGTGTACAGACACCGGCATTAAAATTGTTGAATTTAAGATGAAACAACTTAGGAAGGGGACAGCTTGGTATCTTTGTTTGGAATAATCTTGGGAATTGTCCCGATTGATCAATGTTGAGAATACCAGTTCAGCGTCAGCATGGGTGCTTCTCCTAGAACGGTTAAGCTCTTTGAATCAGTCTAAGGTACAACAGCGGTAATGTTAAAAAAATCTTATTGATGTTCTTTACCTTATCCCTTATGGACACTTTACATATGGCATTGACAAAATCCTCTTATTCAATTTAGACCAAATTTAGAAACCTTTTGTCCAAAGTCCAGCAAACGCAGCAGTAATTTTTTGTTGTTTAAATGTAAATGTTTTAGTTCAACAATATTACTATTTTAATTGACAAATCCTTGACAAATATTTGAGTTGTCTATCGCCTTTAAGGTTTACTCGTATAAAATTAAAACGAAGCGTGTATTCTGTGTCATGGTAGCGGTATGCGTCGCACACGTTGTATCAATATAAACTCGAAACACCATCTGCGTCAAATGTCATCTGCAATACCGTCTCCGTACTAGAAGTAATTAAGCCTAAGAAAGTTCAGATGTTTGGTAGATAAACTGCGGGCACTGTCCTGGTGGGTCAAGGATGAGGTTAAGAGCCTTTAGCATGGTGCTTCTCCTCGAATGCTTAAGCTCTTTGAATCAAGAAAAGGTATACAGCAGTGGATGTGTTGTGAAATCTTCTGCTGATGTTCTCTTTTGAATCAATGTCAGGATATAGAAATGAAAAATAACTGTTAAAACTTATGCTACAATACAACTATGCTTACTCTCTCTGAATCAAGATAAGGTACAACACTGGTGTTGTAAAACCTTCTAATGCATGTTCTATTTTGGAAAACTGGAAGGTCGTCAATTATTTATTTTCAATAGTATATGCAACCCGTCTTTGAACCAATATGCGGTACAGCATTGATGAGGGCGACACCTTCTTTTATAAGTTCTCGCTTTGAGACGATTTTACCGTGAATGGTGTACAACATTGTAACGCTGATAAAAGTTTGATTGTTTGCTCACCCTCTTTGAATCAATATAAGTTACAGTAAACTTTTCCAAGGACTTCCCAATGGAAGTACCCTCTGTAAAATGAATATTACCTTGCCCACTCAAAGGTAACATTCCTGACCTGAGTCAATGGAAGGGAAGAGATCTTCCGCCCACCAAAACGGGACTCTTGTACAAAACGAAAATTAAACCCAGTTTGTGTATTTAGTTGTTTAACATTATTTTGACACTTTGGTAGCGTTTTCTCTTTAGTTACATGTATTTTGTTTCGAAAGTGCTGCGATACAAAACGCACGCTGTGCGTGACCTGTTTCAAAGTAGACTCCTGTAAACGGCTCAAGTTCCCTCGGCCAATGCGATACCTTTGCCACAGGCCTCTTCTGGATATACAGTGTTAAAATTTTACAGTGTGTTAGCTTACCTCACTTCAAACACAGCCGTGTTTTATGGCCCCTCTATGTCTACATTCCCCGCACGTGACCGACCTGCGAGAAGGTACACCTTTTGAGGTAGAGGTGGACATTAATGTCCCACCTGTTTTTGCAACCATTTTGTTGTTCAGACCAAACCGAGGCTGGAAGGGAAATCAGCCTGGTCCATGTTTTGCTTTGACGGACTTTCTGCATCAGCCAAAACGAGAAAACCTGCGGTATGAACTGTTGATACTATAGTAGGTTACACATATTCAGCTCATTTGCTAAGTAAATCTAGCTTTAATAGCAGGAATGAGTTACCAGCTAAATGACTATGCAATGTACATTACCCGTGACTGGTTTTCATGCGTGTCTTTGCTTAGCGAATAAAATGTATGAAGATAAGTTTGGTTTTACCAAAATGTTTATGCTACTTGATTCTGACAATGTGTGCGCAAAAAGATCATGAATGTTGAACCATTTTGGATACTGTGATTCACACAATCTCTCTTTCCTTTTTTTTACCATAACAAAACGATTTTCCAGCAGCACTTTCAAAAGCAACGTTCATACAGCCACAGGCAGCTCTATTGAGTATGGCGTGCCCAACAGGTCCAAATCAATTACAACCTTTTATACGAAAAAAGGCGATATGATCTTGAGACACTTACCACGACCGCATGGTAATTTTCAGCTCAGCATGAGCGGTAATTTATTCGCGACCTAGGGCTAAGTCTACGCTGTTGGTAGCCGCAACATTCACCAGACTTTTTTTCGAAAGATCTATTTAAAGATGTTGTGTCAACATGTTTTCGTGTTTTCATTTGAAGAGAGGTTTTGAAAACACACAAATTTGTGAAACATGTACAAGACGAATAAAAAGAGGCATTTAAATTCTTCCTTCATACGTTACTAAAATCTCCTAATATGTTTTCTTTAATTCTTTAATTTCTTTAATTCATTTTGTAGAACTTTGAAAGCAATCAATTTTATTAATAATTTACAAGACATTAAATAGTAGTAATAACTTTTTCTTTCACCTTCTTCTTTCACCTTACAAAATTCTCCAATTGTTCTCACCACAAACGCTTTTAATTTCGGTTTACACGATCACCATTTTAATTAAATGGAGGGTATACCATTGGCAATTACTCGAGATGTTAATGATCATAAAAATTTACTTGGTAAAAGCACTGTGGAGCTTCTGATATTATAAAATATTGTTAGAAATGACCCCCTTTGAAGTAAAAGGTAACTCACAAAGAAATTTGAATCTGAGAAAGGTTTCGGGCATGAAGCCTTTCTCGGGCATCTGAAAGCGCACAATCTATGCGCCAATTGTGTTTTCTTTCTTTCATTATTTTCTTCCAACTTCGATCACCAATTGAGCCCAAATTTTCGCATAATATGTTGGGATACACCAAGTGAGGACTGGTCTTTTACAATTATACCAAAAGTATGTTTTTTTTATAAAAGCACCCAAACATTTCGCGTCCAACGACCGAATTGCATTTATATTTTACATTTTTAAAAACATTCAAAAAGTACACAACAAAGGTTTAAACAATATTTAAGAAAAAAAGAAAGATAAATATTTAAATCTAATTGACATCACTAAAAGGTGAGAAGTGGCCCGTGGGCATTAAATTTGAACTTTAAAAATTCAACTGGAAATGTAACTACTAAACTCCCCCAACAAATTGATAATAAAAGTGATGAAACGACCGGATGCCCTTAAACGTACTAGCTCAATTCGATTGAGTTGCTTGGAGTCTACTCACATAGATAGCAACAAATTGATACATGTACGGATCAAAAGCTATCTTAATGTACATCAGTCATCCAACTTTATTTAAATTAGTGTCCGAGCGTACACACTGGAAGGGTTTTAATCATACAAACTCAAGTATTGACCCAAATTCACCTGACGTCATCATCAAATTAATTTTAGTTGCGCCATTTTGGGAGTCAATGTCATTTAAAATGTTTAAAACCATTCATCTGAACGGGTTGTGTATACGGACGCAAAGTAGTAGTATTGTTTACATGCACATCTGCGTAATGTAGGCCTACATTTAAAATTCATTTGATGTTGAGATTAAAGTGAGCTTTTGGGAGAAAACGTAGACAACTGACCTTAATTCCATATTTTTTTTGCAAAATTAAAGTCATTTAAAGTATAAGCAATGACATATCCTTTCTGAATACACCCCGATTGGAGAAGTCAATGAGAGAAAGAGAGAGAGAGAGAGAGAGAGAAAAAAAAACCCACACACACCCAGGAGACAGTCCATGGCAGGTCTGTATAAACTTATACGTTTCCCATGCTGGTATTTTAATAAAGGTTTCGATTCCGAAATTGAAGATAAAGTTTCACACCTCACCGAGAGACTTGAGACTTAGCGGTGCTAGATAGTCTCGCAGACCTTTATATCAGTATGTCTTGATAAACAAACGCCATTAAAGGTAACCCGTGCATGTATTTGTAAATCGGGGTTTCGCCTCCATGTCCCAAATTAATATTCTGTTAGTACTCGATTTAATGTTAATTTGCATGCCTATGTTTATTGTAAACCGGTGAAATGGAAAATAAATGTCTCTGAATTGAATTGAAATGGTAATGCCCAAAACGATTCACTCGTTGTTTTAGGCGAGAGACAAACCTCTGATCAAACACGTTTGTAAATAGTATCTCTGCTTGTTCTTGTAAAAGCTGGTACCGGCATAATTCATGCGGTTTAAAGCGAATTTCTGACGTCAACAACGCGGAGAAAATTGCGTAAATAGTTCCGGAGAATGCTATAGATACCGTTACAAGCGATTCGAACTGAAACAGTGGCGTCCAAGCGTTAAGGAGTTTGTGTATAGTTTTGAAGAAGTTTGATAACGTAACAACGTAACAACTTACAAATTCGTATCAAATTCGTAATTTCGTTTTCTACATTGTGCCCGCAAATGACGCAACTGCATTTCTTGTCGAAGATAATCATAGGAAGTATGTATGTATGGTTGGCACCAGCCCGAACCAAGGAAAGGCAGGGCCACATGTCTAGTTTACTAACTCAATCAATCAATCATTACTGTTTGAAATGATTTAACGGGAGCGTGGTTATTGAAATTGGGGGTATATCCTTTGACAACTGAACAAGCTGTAGAGGAAGCAACCTCATTCACTTAAAAAAATCGTGCTTAGCACTACCAGGGCCAAATTTTATCGAGCTGTTCAGCAATAAATATTGCTGAACAATTTTCTGCTTATACAATTAGCAGAAATGAGCAGGATACCAGACACGAAATAATGATACATGTGACATGGTATTTTGGCTGGTAGCCTTAAGCGTTTTGTTCGGCTAACTACTGTTTGTGATTAAGTAGCCCTATAAAACATAGGCCCGGGTTACCAGTGAGCTCAAACGCCATAAAAGTTGCAACATTATAACCGGTTCCCTGTTGATATTTTGCTTACCAAATTAAAATACTATGAAAAATATTATTTTCATAATATATTGTTTGGATGATGCATTTATCGAAAGCTGGAAAAAGGACAAAGTTTACTTCTCCCAAGATGTAGTGATACACGTTACCTTTAACCCATACGATAGCGAGAGCAGCGATCTTACTTGCCATAAGGCACTCACATTAGGTTCACAGCGGATTAGAATGCACGGTATGCGACCTATTTCACTATCTAAAGATACCACAGTTGCCCCTCAGTATATTATCAAATTTATTTATGTTTGTATAAGATTTGATTGATTATGAACTGTCAGACGTTGTATTTAGTATAGTAATATTATTCACGGAGGACTTGAGAAGGATCTATCGCTACCACAAAAAAAGAAAAGAAAAGGAAACTATTGTCGGAAGAAGGTAGAAATTATTGACTTTATGGTTAAGTTACTTTACAAACCGGAAATAAATTCTCTGGCCGAGAGGAAGAAAGGAAAACACTATAGCAAGTTCGCTCTCTTCCTTGTCATCAGGCCAAATACTGTTAAAACAGCTACGGATTATACACAAGTTATCCCCCCAATTATTTCACGACTGCTTGGTGCAGAGCATTTTCCTAACGGTGCAAACACACGAGCTCGCCATTTCATGGCTTAGTTGAACTGTTGCAGTCTCGTCTACAAAAATAGCAATGTTGACTGTGTCATTGGAGACGTGACCTCTTTATAGTGTCTGCATGCGAAGATGAGACAAGGGGGATCGATTGTTACGGTGGGTAAATACAGGCGGACTTGAAGGCGGGCCTACCGGTCTGCTGACGGGGTGGACAGTCGCTCTGACGTCCAGAATTGACCCGGATTCCGGGCCCCGTAGGGCCCGACCCAATTCCGGGTCAATTCTGGGTCAGGTGGACCCGGACCCACTGGGGTTAACAAAAATGCAGTCGACCCTCGTTATAAAGAGCAGTGTCATGAAGAGTTTCTGCTCATTTCTGCTGAGCGTTTCCTTGTTTTGCTGTCCTCTTATAACAACGTTCCTGCATGTTATATAAAGAGGTAATTTGGCCAGTTCCAGCGACTTTATTATAATGAGAGTCGACTGTAGATTTTTAAATTTTGGATTCTGCGTCAGTTTGACCCATTTCTAGGTCATTCTAGGTCACTCCGCGTTATATCTGACCCGGGAAGTTTTAGAGTTCAAGGGAAGTGTTGTCATGTAAAACTATCAAAGGTAAAATGAGGCCACAAATAACTTAACCATCCCAAGCTGAAATGAGTGCAAAATCACGGAGAGCATAATATACATCATGTGCTAAAATAAAGCAAGGGACCCCTGCTAATTTGCTCTCGTGCGAAAATGGGTAAATTATCTCTAAGTCACCCTTAGAACGGGAACTTAATCAAAGTGAATTTACTTCCTTTTATAGACCGCCTGGTTGGTGCTATGTAACTAATTGTCCTTCACGGTATCCCTTACTATGTTGAAGACGACTTGCACTGCATACTATATTTCATGACACAACCAACAGTGCAAATGTCAGTGTTCAGGATGGTGAAAAGGAAACGAGAAGAACATTTTAATGTTCAATTTTAGATGTGGGAGGAAAACTCTAAAAGGGAGAAAACCCACGTAATCAGGTAGGGACTGAAAAACCCAATCCACATGCAAAGGTTCCGGTCTGAGGTGGGATCCGAACCGAGGTCCACAGAGGTGAATGGCAGGGAAAGAAACCAGTGAGCCAACCTGATGCCCAAAGGAAAATCTCGCACACAAAATACGTTTTCTTTTAAATATTGTGTTTTACATTTCCCGCAAACTACGTAAGAATGTTGAGGTCGCCTGGATTTACAAAACAACAGCTTACGACAGTTCATGTACCTGTACATGTACATGTACATATAGCACATGTACATGTACATACCAGTGTCTATTATTTACATAATTATCATATAAGTTCCAAATGTTATATATACAAGTATATATATAAACCACTGCGTTAAAAAAGAACAATAAAAAACACAACCTTGTGTTGACCTCAATATGGGCGCAGAGTACCAGGATATCCTTTGTACTAAAGGCCTATTTCATTTTCACTGCCTATGTTTTGGACACCAGCCAGGTTCCTTATGTGTTTATCGCCATGGTTGCATGACTTGATATTAAAAAAGCAACGTTGTTTTGCCCCGTGACATTTTGCGTGGTGAGATACAAATTGGCTCCCGGCAGGTGAAAATGTGTCAGGTGTGTGACCTGGGGTCGTGACCTCGTGTCGTGACCTGGGGTCAGTTAGAGGCTTCGTACTGTCAATTAGACGTGTAACAGATAGTTCGAGAGGTATCCCGTGGTAAATAGCATTGAGGTTTAGTACTTTTGGGGTAAACTAAAGTGCAATGTCGATGGAATGTCAAACTCAACTTAAAGGGTAAAGATGTTGGATTAATAGTCTAGCTTCCCAGACAGACGTTGTTCAAGAGAATGAACAATTTGGAAAAGAGAATTCTGGATGATTTTGTAAAAGTTAAAAGCTTTTCAAACTAAGTACGAATTTCATAATGCTTTCCAAAATGTTGGTTGTGAACGTAATAGTGATTCAAATCAAGGGTGGAGCGAAAGTGCAGTTTGTAAAAATACTCTTACAGCCGCCTCGGGTGAAAGGTCGACTCGGTCGGCATCTGAACTGCTCATAAGTTCATAACTCTTAATTACTTTTAGGACGCCCTCTGTGGATAATATTCTTCCAGTCACGCACACCTTTAAAAAGGTACAAACTTGAATGTTTCTTTTTGTTATACTTAAAAAACATTTTCAGGAGTCAGAATATCTCATTATTGAGCTTTTTGTGACCTTTTACTTTTGCTCAATGCATTGATTTTAAACCGCGCCTTCCTCCATTATGAAACAGACTATGTCGTTTTCAGCGAGTCGATTATAGTCGTATCCACGCAAATATCGAGTCCCTATCAAGAATGGTGTTGCATTACATATTGACCCTAGCTTTAGAGCGAATCATCAACGCGTTGAAAGGGTAGGCACGTGCAGCTTATCAGCATTCAAATCCCGGCTGTTTAATAATGACGTCAGAGAGTAACCTTTTTAGCCATTGCAGTCACGTTCCACGTAGGCCTAACATGTACATTTATATTTGCAATGAAAGTTACAATTCCACAAAAAGGGGCCATACTTTTTTCCCAAGGTTTACGGCATTAATAAAGCATGAAGTATAGTTAGTACTAAAACATCATTGGGTTGTATTTTTTTTGTTTTAACCACATCAGTATAGTTTTCATTTTCAACAATCACAACGCTCGAACAACCAGTGAATTTTTCATCCAGTTTGGTTTTCACGTTTTAGTGTAAACAGTGAAACAATCTCGTGTTTGGTATTATGGATCTAATACACTTTCAGTCGTTCATAACGGGTTTTTTTTTTCGATTGCGGAAAAGTGTAGAAAAAAAAAACCCCGACAGAAGATAAATCAGAAAGCTCAACGCAGCTCAAAGCAAAAAGGAAAACCCAAGTTTCCCGTATAACACGGGGGCATCTATATGCGGAAACTAACTGATAGTCCTTTGATTTTTACCCTGACACTGTTGTCTGAAACTCTTAAAAAATACCCAGGTCAGAATTGAGCCGGACTCCGGGTCGCAGGGGGCCTGACCAATTTCTGGGTTGACCAAGAAACTGGCCAAAAATTTGAACTTTGACCCGGATTCTGCATCCTTTTGACCAATTTCTGGGTCATTTTTTACATACATTCCGAGTCATGCTGACCCAGAATAAGGGTCAGGCCCCACAGGACCCTTGGGCGAATTCTGACTGGAAGTTCTTTTAGTGTACACCATCTGTGTTCTTTAAGGTTTGGTAGATAATAAAGGACAACATATCTACGTCATGATTATAAGTCGACGAGGATGAATATTTTGAGCGGGAGAATAATACGTCTGAATCCCGGGAGATCTTGCCAGTGTCATTTGTTATTCTTTAATATCTCGGTGCTTGGCTGCTTGAACATTCATGAGCCCTCGGTGGTCCGATTATACGGCCTCGAAATTATTCCAGCCTCGAAATATTCTGCAATACTGAGCCGATATAATGTGTGATTGAGGAGAGCTAGAAGTAACACGACGTGCAGTGAAATGAAACAGTTTAATAGTCAAAATGTTGAAAGAATTTGCTGCAAAATTTAAAAACAGGTGCCCAACTGAAATTTACTCTGTTTCATTTGTTTTATTCAATACAATAATAATATGAACGTTGCGCTGAAGTGTTTACTTTTGTTCCTACGTCCTGAAATAAATTCACTTGGGAAATGATAAAGTCTTGTGGCAGAGAGCTCTCTGGAAATTCAGATGGCAGACAGTCAAGGTTCATTTTACAGAGAAGAAAAATCAGTATTGAGAAATCCTCAATCTAAGGCTTGTAGCTTGAACCGTTAATTAATAAGCCAGCCCTCCAGAAAGACTCTGCTAGGGTCGAAACGTCAGGCCATTAACTATATTTTGCATTTATAGGCCTACCAGAAAAAAATACAAACAGCTAATTTTATTTTCGATTAAGTAATCTCCCAGAAAAATATCACAGTATAAAAAAAAAAATCACCACGAGTGAGAACAGAAACAAAAAACACAACATCTATTTGGCCGCAGGGAAAAACCTAAATACAATTTAATTTTTGTTTAACCTTTTTTGATTGAGGGGTCTTCAATGTAAATACATTTAGCCGCTGATAATTATCATAATGACTTATAGCAAGACGATGACTCGTGTAAGTTGCCCACTCTTTCCCTATGATTGCTGCTTGATTTATTGTTCATTTACCGCGACATTTTCCGACGGCTCGCATAATGACGGCGGTTTATTGCACCCTCGAGGGCAAAAATCTGGCCGGTCGTCAAGCACCGATCCACGGCCTAGTTTGGTGGACTGCGACCCTCGATGCTTTTTTTCCCCATTATTTCCTCTTGGTGAAAGCGTTCTTGAACAAGTCGTTCCCATTGTGACAGTTGAATCGAAGACTTGTATAAACACACCTTGGCGAATATGCTCTGTGCAGGAGAACGTGGTTGCCAGTACAAATGACAGGCCCATGGCATTCTAGTTATATTGACATGCAGGGAATTTAGTACCTGGCTGTTGTTGCAGACCCCTGACGAACGGGTCAATATTGGACCTGGCTAGCTATATTACTGACCCCTCGCGAAAAAAAAATGATATTGGACCTCGATTTACCTCGGGAATGAATATTTGACCTGGTTTGCTGACCGTATTAGAATGTACACTAGACATTTTAATTATTGGACCTGACCATTGAGTGTTGACTTACAGGCATTATATGGAGGGTAAATATTAGACCTGGTGGAATTAAATTCAGGTAAATGTTGGACCAAGCATGCCAACCACGCGCTGTTTAAACACTATAAATAGTGTGATGCTAATTGATGAAGCCAAGTGCAGATGTATAGACCTTTATCATGGTGCGGCCATCTTGATTTTCTCCTATTCAGCTCAATGTTACCAAACCGAGGCTGGAAGGAAAAATAATCTGGTACCTTTTTTGTACAGTGAATATTAGCATCCAATACTGTTACTGGATACAGGGAACATGACCAAGATGGCGGCAGCATGATAAAGGTCTATTGGGGTTTAAAGCGCGCGGCCAGCATTGGTAATGTATATTGTCAAAGGCCAATATCTGCACTTTATTTAACCCTACTTTTTACATGAAATAACAAACATTGTGCAAGATTAACCCTAATCGGTCACCAGAGTCACGAGAATAGTGGGGGAAAAAGTTACTTGTATTATGATTTCACTATTTTCCACTAGGTTTGGGACTCGAACGATATAATTTCAAGTGATATTTTCCCCATGACTATCTTCTTAAAGAAATATATTCATATATTCATGTATTCATAATATATGCATGTAAAGTTTTGTGTAAATCTGTAAACGTTGTCTGTTCAGTCTAATGTCACATACATGTATAGGCCTCCCATGACAGAACACAAACTAAAAGACATGACCTAATCTTTGAAACTATTTTGTGTGGTACAAAGTCTGAAAAAAATACCGTCACAGCTTAAAGAGAGGTTTGTTCATATGCATGGTTTTACTCTATTCCCTCTACAGCACCTAACGCAAACCTCGTAATAAACCCCCTTTCATATGACGTCACAAGCCTAAACAGCGCCCTCACTGACGTCAACGAAGACCTATATCATTGGTTAAGAGTTGTGCGCAGTGCGTACACACACAGACACGCGTGCCCGTTTCCATTGTTTGACATCAAAGATGGCGGCCAATGCAAGAGGGTATGTTAAAAGGCCGTGTCCGAATTTGCGGCTACGGCTATACGGCTTGAATGCCGCGTCATCATGCGTTGAAGTAAATGACATCTTTAGCAACACCCTTAGCAACAGTCGTAGCCGTAGCCGTAGCCACCAATTCAGATGCGACCTGATAACATTAATATTCTATGATAATACATAAATCTGATACATGTGTGACTTCCTCAACGTTTTATTAATTTATTTTCTATAATGAAACTAAATGTGATAAAAATGTACACGAATGCGTCGGGAAAATGAAAGCAATACGGATATAATTTTAATTATTGAAAGGAGGACGCAGTGTCAAAACAATCGCAATTGCTATCCCACCGGATGGAGGGGGTGGTAGGTTAGTTATATTGATTATTATCGCGTCAGAGCCCAATTTCATAAAGCTGCTTAGCAGAAAATATTGCGAGATATAATACGCAGTGACAGATCGTACATGTAACATGACATTTGGGCTGGTAACTTTATTCTACTAGCAAATGTTGTTGTGCTTAGCTACTTGTTGTGCTTAAGCAGCTCTATGAAAATGGGCCTGGGTGTTTGGTCGTATTGCGGCTTGCACCCTGTTTTTGTCTGGCTTAGCAAGCTAAAGCAAGCACAGCAAGCTTAGTAAGCTAAAATCAAATGTGTCTGTTTGCAACACACGGCTTTGTTTTCTGGCTTAAAAAGCTAAAGCAAACATAGAAAGCTAAAGCAAGATAAGCAAGCTAAAGCAAGACAAGCAAGCTCAAGGAAGCTTAAGCAAGCTTAGCAAGCTCAGCAAGCTAAAGCAAGACAAGCAAGCTCAAGGAAGCTTAAGCAAGCTTAGCAAGCTAAAGCAAGCACAGCAAGCTAAAGCAAGACAAGCAAGCTCAAGGAAGCTTAAGCAAGCTTAGCAAGCTAAAGCAAGCTCAGCAAGCTTAGTAAGCTAAATCAAATGTGTCTGTTTGCAACACACGGCTTTGTTTTCTGGCTTAAAAGGCTAAAGCAAACATAGAAAGCTAAAGCAAGCTCAGCAAGCTAAAGCAAGATGTGCAAGGTCAAGGAAGCTTAAGCAAGCTTAGCAAGCTAAAGCAAGCTCAGCAAGCTAAAGCAAGACAAGCAAGCGCAAGGAAGCTTAGCAAGGTAAAGCAAGCTTAGCAAGCTAAAGCAAGCACAGCAAGCATTTATATAGCAAGCTATCTAAAACCTGTCTGTTTGAAACACCGATTTATGAAATTGGGTCCCGTCCCCATACGCGAAGTCTAATTAGGTAGAGTGCCAGCGGCTAAATCACTTGTCAGTCCACTGTGCCGACATACGGGTGTATAGCTCCGACGATGTACGCTTTCGATACAGCTGTAAATCGTAATTGTATACATTAGTGGACAAAGCTTCTTGATGACGAAGTCTTCATCATTCTGACGCGTTTATATTCGGTAAATTCAAAATCGAGTGCATGACACGGTAATCGACTCCACAAAATGTTGACGACAGAGTCTTTGATTTACGTGTTTGTATTCGGATGATTTAATACCGCGTCAAATATGTCGACTCCATATGGTCGATTAATTCGAGTGTTTAAAGTCAAATTCAATGTTATAGAGTCGACTCCACAATCTTTTTATATTGAGGGGTAAACTACAATAGTACGATTTATTTGCTGTAATCGGACACATTAAAATCGACCCTGATATCAATGTAATCGACTCCAGGCGTCCTCTCAATTGGGTAATGCTGATTGATGACCGATGACTCAGTCCCCAATTATTCGGAATAATGCGTTCTTCGTATTCGAATAAATTTGATTGCGAATAGAACTTGTCTAATGTAAGAGTCGACCCCTATAAGAGGTCTCTTGTACTTTTGTTCCTAAAATGAGTGATGATTCACTTATCGCGCTTTCGAGAAGGGATAAATTTCTTCTCAGGTAAACTGAGGTGTAGCTTGATGATGAAGTGCTCTTCGCATTTGTAAAGAGGATATTTGTCATCGTATTTGCATTTAGATATGTTGTGTTGGATTTACCCATATCATTGTTTGAGATAACTCCTCTATTTCATCAGGAAAAGATTGATCATGAAACTCTGAAGAGTATATACTTTTATTCAAATTTTCTAGTTTCCAAGAAACAAATCATACAGAGATGGTGCATCGAAGCCCCCCCCCCCCCCAAGAAACATATCATTTATTACAGGGATGGTAAATCATACTCATAGTTTATGGGAAGGACACCGGTTCGGTAATTACAATCCTCTAGTTCAATCAAGAAACATATCATAAAGGGATGGTACATCATTGGTTATTGGAAGAGTACAATTTCATTCCAATCCTCTAGTTTTCAAGAAACATATCATAAAGGGATGGTACATCATTGGTTATTGGAAGAGTACATTCATTCCAATCCTTTAGTTTTCTTGCAAGCATCATAAAAGGATGGTACACCGTAGTTATTGGAAGAGTACATTTCGTTGCAATCCTCAAGTTTTCAAGAAACATGTCATAAAGGGATGGTACATCATTGGTTATTGAAAGAGTACATCCATTCCAATCCTCTATAGTTTTCAAGAAACATATCATAAAGGGATGGTACACCATAATATATAGTTATTGGAAGACATTCAATCCAATCTTCTAGTTTTCAATGTATAAATATAAATGGGTGGCACATCATTGGGGAACGATTGGGATTGATTCCAAGTTAGTCGAAAAGGGGAACTGTACACGTACATCATTAATATGTGGATCGTTCAATTATATAGTTTTGAGGGATAATCGAATATGTCATGGTTTTGGGAGGGTCTGTCCAAATACTCTTATTTATATGTTTTCTTATTCGTTCAATATTATTAGTTTTGAGAGATTATTGAATAGTCATTGCAAGGTTTTGGGAAGAGCATATTCTTTCCAAACCTCTTATTTCAAGAAATGTCATTACGTCAAATCCTGCTCTATAGTCAATTTTTCTTTGTTCAACCCGAAACGTGAAGTTGTTAAACAAAACAAGATCAAGATTGCAAAATAGTCTGATCCCGTTTTTCATAAAAAGAATAAGTATATTTAATCATTATCGCACATAGGGAACAAGACCATGGTGACGATACGCCTTTAAAATCTTGCTGTCCGCCAGGCTAATTATTATTCTTCGATATTTTGCCAGTGGGCATGCGCTCTGGCGTCTTAGAGTCTCGTGTTGAATCCAATTAGAGATCTTGACTGCTGTTCTATGCACTTAAAGTTATTAGATTTAATGGTTTTGCATTATTTAAAACGAGTAGATGCGATTTTATCAGAGGAAGAAAGTGTAAGTTACAACAACGCCGATCCGACATAACAACGAATTTAGTGCTTAGCATAGATATTCTCTTGCTTAGCAGAAAAGAGTAGCCAGCTAAAATGCCGTATCGTTCTTATTGTTGCAAATGGGGCTCATTACATTTAGTGAGCAAATAAACTTGCTTCGTAATATGTTCTGCTCACTAAGCGGGACTTATAGTTGTGATAGAAAAGGATGAACGTTATCAAAATATCGATACCCATACAAAAGAACATGTGATCAATATACTAAAATACACCATTTTGATTAAACCCAGTTCAAGAGAAAAAAAAACCAAAAAACACTACAACATATTATTACATCTGTTGTTGATGCTAAAGTTACGTCCAAACACTTTGGCTTCGGCCATGGAAGGTGGCTCGGTTCGATAGCGTTGAAAACAGAAATTAGAAATAAAAAGAGTTTGTTTGGAAATGAGTATGGTTGGAAAGATATTTAAAAAATATAGGATATAATGAATCATACAATACCCTTGTGGTTTTTGTGTAATATTTCATGACAGACCACGGTCTGCTATGTTGTAGAACCCTTTGTTTATATGCCACAAAATGGCGGACCGTACGTTTCGTAGGTTTTTTTTTTGGTGAGACAAATTTCAGTTTTGTTTGTTGTTCACTACTCACTCGTCACAAAACACCGTAGGACATGTTTTTGTGCATGAACTCCTGAAATGATAAGGAGCAAATTTTAAGAGAAAAATATTTTGAGATTTGAAGGCACTGTGCCTCTTTAAGGGCGGAGTTTATCTTCGATTAGAAAACCGTGCTTTTTTAAACGTCGACCGATTCGTGCGATAACGTTTTGTTGGTGAGTTTGACATAATGAAAGTGCTTCGTGATTTTCTTTCGATTTATGTGACTGTGAAGGTTCTACAATTCGTGATTGAGGGTGGTTAGACATGCGCCCTCTAGCATTTGCTGAAGATCGCCATGCCAACAACCCTAGGCATTAAACTCCCTCTCCGATGGCAGCCAGCTCACACACCTTTGGTCAATTATTGTCAGCGTTTAAGTGAATTACTTCCTCATGCGGGGGCGCCGTTCACTACAATTTTTGCAGCGTTGTGACGTCACGCGTGGAGTACTTATGCAGTGCTACCAGAGATAAACATTAAAATTTACCCTGTCGTCGACAAATAGTATGGAGTTTTAGTTCTGGTTCTGTGTGCGTTGCTGGATTGTGTACACGCAGGCCCTCGTGGCGAGATTATGCAGACTAAAGCCCGCCCCGCCCCCATACTCAATGTTAATTTGGGCTAAGTTGCTTTTGAATAAGTCTATACTTGCTGGTAGTTTATTCCATTCAGCAAAAGTCCGTGGAGTGAATTATTTATTGTAGCATGTGCCCGGATAAAATGAGGTTGATGTTATTGGTTCTAGTTACTAAGTTCGTACGTGTGAATCTGTTGATATAGTCAGGCTTACGGGGTACAAATCAAGGCACTTTCGAAGGGGTCCTTTGTTTCATTACCAGACAAATTGTCAATAACAATAATACATTCAAGTAATTAGTTAGTTCATAAATTCATCAAGGTTTACAGTAAACGGTTTTAATAATGTGGTTATGGAAAAAGATATCAGTTTTTATATCCGAACGTTTGAATCTGAGAAGCGTTACTGTCAGAAACTTTGCACACAAAAAATAGTTAGTGGTCTGACGTTTCGACCCTAGCAGAGTCTTTCTCGAAGGCTAAAATGACAAAAGCAGTCAAGTGGAAATAGAAAATAGAGATGAAAGCACAAAGAGAAAGCAGGAGGCCGAACAGAGGAAGGGTAACAAAGGGGAGGGGCAGGGGCTGGTTGAACACAAGAGGTAGGGAACACAAAAGACAAAATCAATGATGGGGAGAAGGAGAGAAAAGTAGTTTATTGGTGAATGAGGCAGACTGGGGGGGGGGGGCTTATCTGTGGTAAAAAGGAGAAGGCAAAGACAAAAAGTTATTAGTCATTTCCTTCTTGGATGTTTAGACCATGGGGTTGAATGGTCTGGAGACGTTTTATCCATAGTTTCAGAAACTTTCTCCTATTAGGGATTATTTTCCTGCGTGGACGTATTCGCTATGGATTTTCGACGTTATCTCAAAAAACGCTAGCACCTTCTGAATTGAAATTTTCACAGGCTAATTATATTGTGTATATTTACATTTATATATAGGATTGAAACAATCGAACTGTTCCAAAAACCAAAGGTATACTATACCTTCTAGTTTAAATTAAACTGTTTGAATTTCGTATAATTTGATGCCTTTGAGGACGTCATTGTGTTCCTAAAAAAACATTGGGTCTATTTTGCTCTATCTTAAATAATTATTTGACAGATATGGCTGGCCATTAGCCATTTTGAGATATGGTGGACTCATTTCGATGACACTATTAGGTTTGGTCTGAATACACCCAAACCAAACAGCGCACTTCAGCAGTGTCCGCCATATCTCAAAAAAGCTAATAGGCGTCGCCCTAGGCCTTCTAAAATTACCATAAAGTTTGACGTCACGCGACGGCCTGCCGCCAAAGCTATGATAATAATAGTACATTGAATGAATTAAAAAACATTAGTTTCAATATATTGAGTGGCTCGTGGGGAGCGTAATGTTGTCTGATTCAAACATAATTTATTTATTTGTTAAGAGATCGGAATTTTAATCGCCAAATGACATGGCGTATACAAATATGCACAAAACCATGCAAAATCAATAATGCAAAATGCTGCCAGACACTGACTATATAGAAAACATATGGAGGACATTTTTTATCATCATTCAAAAAGGTTGCTATTTATTTATCTCTCGAAAACATCCCCTCTCGACAAACTTCCATGAAAAACCGTAATATAAATGAACTGTAGAGGGCAGTATGACACAGTTCTGCTGGACCTCTCGCGGAAATCCTGGTTTCTGATTCGAACTGTGGACCATGCGCGCCATTTCCCTAATAGCCTCCTCGCATATGACGTCACAAGCCCCAAAACAGTCCCTACACTGGTGTCAATAAAGAACTGTTATTGGCTGAGAGTCCCGCGGAGGATTTAAAATTTTACCCGTAAAGATGGCCGACTCTACACTGAGTGTATTCAACTGGGAACTCATGTAGGGGTGCACCCCACTACATAAACTCCCTTAGCATACAGTGCAAATGCTAAATATTAAAAAATACACCAAAAATACTTAAAAGTCCCACAGCTTTTTACAGTAAAGGGGATATTATTCATTGTCTCTTGAACTGTTAATGTTATCCCCTGCTGAATTTGATATGGGGAGTCCCAAGGCTCGTCGAGTTATTCTCCTTCAAAATAAAAACATCCCTACACCGGTGTAATTTTCCAAACGTCCGAGCATCAATCTCGAAAAATGTCCCTATACACAAACAAGTACACCTCTCGGCAAGGGGCTTATGTCATCCAAAAATACCTCAACTTGGAAGTCAACAACCCCCAAATCACATTTGGATAACATTTGTTACACTGTATTCCTTTATTTGGCTCTTAAATACAATATAAATGTGGGGTGCATCCATATAGGATGTCAAAACTGCGGAAGAGATCTAAACCGAAGTCGCGGACGCCGGAGTTTCGAAAAGGCCTTAAGGTGACCCGAAGCATGCCCTAGGCTATAATGGATTGTTCAAAAGTTACACTAGTTTTGGAGAAGTTTGGCCGGGTAATGCATCGAAGAGATAACTGACCCTTTTTTTTCAATCTAGTGCTAAATGTTGTTTGCAGCAACACAATAACTCAGTGGCGTTCAGGAAACTGACTAGATTGTAATCTACAAAATTGTTGTAAAAATGGCTTCACATTTTGACCCTCAGCGCCTTTCTGTTGTTTCGTGGTATTTCTCAAAGGCTAAAAATGCTTACAGCTGTTCCAAGAAGGTGACAAAAGACTAATTGCACTTTGTTGATAAAAATACTCTGGGGAAAAACCAGTGGAAATCCCCATTCCCCAAACTATCTGAGTGTTCAGGAATGCTCATATGTAACAATTATAAAGTTTTTTGCCTGATGATTTCTGAAATTACAGCAGAATTGTGAAAAAACGAAAACGTAAGTAATTTTAAACCACGCTTCCTGGAGAGCATTTATTGCAACTTTCCCATTTCCCCAGGGTTCCGCAACGGGCTAAGAACTGAAAAGGAACAAAGGCATTGCATGCACTGCGTGAATAAAAATCATACACGGGAAAAACCAGTGGAAATCACCGAACTGTTTGAATCGAAACTGAAATATACATGTACATTGTACACATTTGATATTAATTCACGATAACGTCATTGGCTGTTCTTTTTTTAAGTGGCAACAAGGAAGACACAAGAGGAGATACCCGCACAAACTACAAAACAAACAAATAAACAAACAAATAAACAAACAATAACAATTTAAACACCGGCAAATATTTACCCTAGCTTTGGTACTGGTGGTAGTTTTTGTTACAATAGTTATCACCGCCGGGCAAATCAACCCATTGTTTTATCATGTTTTTATGAAAGGCAGCCTTCCAGATCCTGCATCTTGACATCATTGTGTTTATTTTTAGACGGTCCCTAATAAAACAATAATGTCAATCTTAGCAGGATGTCCTGCGCGCTTTTACAGACCGCAAGATTTGCGCACACCTTTGTAGCCATACATAAAGCGGCATGCGCTCTCGCTAGCTCAGCTATAAATTATTCATTAGTTTTTGGAACGTTCGGGAGGGAGCCTGTGTTTGCGGTTGGCAGTGCGTTTTAAAAATACTTCTCAGTGGATTTTAGTACAAGGAAAGTTTGTGAAAAATGGCTGTCACGGGGCTTGTCGCATGTGTCAAGTATTTGATGTTTGCTTTCAACTTTTTGTTTTGGGTAAGTTGTTGAAATAAAAAATAAAAAAATTGTGTGTGTGAACCTTTTGATGTTCGTCGAGTTGAGCAGCGGCTGGAGTTGTGCGGTTTTAGACCCCGCGAAGGAAGGGGTTTCGGATAGGGGCTATTTTATGGTCGCCGTTCAATTTCAGGTTCTAAAACTTTTGGTTTGCAGATGGATTCAGAAACGTGTGTTTGTGCATGGTTTGTGGTTTTAGTTTTGGCCCTCCCGGAAAATGCCAAAAATCACAAATTTTTATTTTGTTTAATTCTTGCATTCTTGTTTAGGCCTAAGATTTTCTTTTCCACCCCCCTAGCCCTCTTAAGTATTTTTCGTGAGTTGTTTCCTTACAAATTATTGTTAAAAGAGTTCGATCAACAGATTTCATGTTGAATTGAAGTGGTGGTTGTTGTAAGCATTTTAAACCACGTCCCTCCCATTTCAATTTTGTTTTCATTTTGTTTTCATTGTGGCGTGTCGTGGCCAAGCGGTTAAGACACCAGAGACTTTGAGTCCGGCGGTGCTCTTAATATTATTAAAGAGCACCGGACTCCAAGTCTCTGGTGTTTCTGATCACCAGAGTGTGAGTTCGAGTCCAGGTCGTGACACTTGTGTCCTTGAGCAAGATACTTTACCACAATTGCTTTGTCCTTCGGATGGGACATGAAGCCGTTGGTCCCCTGTACTAGGATTGGTAGTGCACGTAAAAGAACCCAGAATGCTTCTCGTGAAAGAGTAGGGGTTAACCCCGGTGTTTCTGGTTCACATAGCAAGCACCCTTGTTCACAGGTTTCCTCAGGCTTGCGAGCTACAGTGATTAAGTTCACTTATAAGGCATCCTTGGTTTCATTACCGGAAATATATAATAATACACTCTTTTGGTAGTGCCTGTAAAGTGTAATGCTTGTTCGCATAATCTTGAGCCATTATTGAGACTTTTGTAAGCCAAGAAAAGAAAATCACAAACAAGAATTAAACAAAAGAAAAATTTGTGATTTTTTTGCATTTTCCGGGAGGGCCAAAACTAAATAGCAATTTGTCTCTTTTGACCAATTATGTCAGGCACAGTTCAATCGTAGAGCAAGGCACATACAATTTATTTGGTAACCCGATTCGTTGGTAACTTGAGTTATTGCTTATGCTGGACAAGGGGTAGAAAAGAAAATCATAAACAAGAATTAAACAAAAGAAACATTTGTGATTTTTTTCATTTTCTGGGAGGGCCAAAACTAAAACCACTTGAGTTACTGCTATTATAATAAATATAAGTACTGTGTTATTATTAAATTAGGTTGTGGTACACGAACATTCAAATGTTTTTGCCTTCCTTGCCTTGATTTATTCATTTTACTGTTCAACGTTTGTTTCCTTTCTTTTTACTACAATTCCTTGCTCAGTATTTTGCCCTTTTCCTTAAAATTTTGATTGTACAAATTTGTTGGTATCTCTTATTCCTTCTATTTGAAAATATGTCAGTTTTTGGCAGAACAAAAAATAAATAGCAATTTGTTTCTTTTGACCAATTATGTCAGGCACAGTTCAATCGTAGAGCAAGGCACATATAATTTATTTGATAACCCAATTCGTTGGTATAAACTTGAGTTATTGCTAATGCTTGGAATGGCTGGGAGGCTTATTTCTGTGTAATTTATGTGGATGCTGTACACTTTGAAAATGAAAACAGGGATGATACATTTTATACTTTTATCTAAATTCAGAACTTCATGAGAAAACAGCTGATATTTTCTCCAGATGATAAAAGGTCACCTTCTTGTTTTATCTACTTTTAGTGCTGAGGGTACTGTTCAAGGCCAAACAAAAGCTCTGAGGTTTACTCCCGGGGTTCCAACAAACCTAAAAGTTGGACTAAGCGAGCTTCTTGACAGCAGTGATGCTTTTTTCCTGATACTTGTTCTTGCATGAATGGTTTTAACATAAAAACACCAGCAGTATTGGCACAGTATACGATTTTTATTTTATTTATTTACTTTTTATTTATTTATGACGGGCGGGTATTTATTTATGACGATGATGAGTATTATAATTTATTATAACTATTAGTATTTTTGGGGGGAGGGAGAAGGTAACAAAATTGCAGGTGGTTTATTGAAGTAGGTACATAGTCCACCTTTTGATACCATGTTAAAAATAATTATAGTTGTGTGGCCATCTTTTTTGTTTCCATTCAACCCATGAGGCTAGAAGAAGAATTAGTCTGGCCCCTTTATATTAAATGGGTATAGGAACTATCATTGTCACAATGTACTCAGGGTACCTGATGAGAAAGCCAAGGTCTACTGCGCTTTGATTAACAGAGCGGAAAGGTTTCAGCTTGAAAGACGAAACTGATGACATTTTAATCCTCCCCACTGAAGGAAATCATCCATCCGAATTAATCTATGAATAACATTCTCTCTCAGCTCTCTCTTTAACCCCATTCACACTGGAGGCATACATGTATGTCCCTACAAACTTCGCTGAGATTTTCGTACTTGAATTTTTAACCCTGGTAGCAGCTACCCAACCCTGCTTGGGAGTAGGTTTAAGGGAGATAACCCCAGGGTTGGTTAGCACATTGGAATGTTCAGACGAGGAGTTGAATTTACCCTTACAGGGAAGGTATACGTTTGAATATGACTCTAACAATAATAATGGCAATAAAAACTTACTTGGTTAGTTAGAAGTACAGCAGCTTTCGATGGTATAAAGCATTTTGAGAAATATTTCAATTCAAAACAATTTGGGTGTGGGAAAAAGATGTCAGTTTTTATCCCCCCAAATTTGAATCTGAGAAATGTTTCTGCCCGAAACATTTCTCAGATTGTGTATTCCTATTAGGTATTAGGGATTATTTTTCATGCATGGACATATTCACTTTCGCTCGTCCCCAGCTCCTTGCCTTAAAACCAAAGGCGCTGGGATGGGCAAACGTATCAAGCACGCTCATTGGTTAATGCTTAGTCCCATCATGCATCACACTCACACTGCAAGCACTGCACGCATGACGTACTTCCTGAACAAGAATCTGTGCAAGCTGATTAGCCCATCCCAGCGGTCCTGGATATAGGCCGCTGGGGCCGAGCGAAATATTCACTCCGGATTTTAGACGATTCCTCAAAAATGGGACCGACATTTGAAACAAAATGGTCACATGTTAGTTTTATTGTACACACATGTATGTATATCTACAATTATATAGGATTAAAACAACCAAACAGTTCCAAAAACCAAAGCTATACCCCTGTACTTTGCCTTTAATCCAAAAATTCTTAAAAAGCCGTCCATTGGAAGAAACAAATCTAGCCCGAGAGGAACAATTTGAACCACAAAAGTGGGTTAGCCTACTCTAAGCTCCCCCCAAAATTGGATTAACACAAACTAGCCCAGGTTTTACAATCCCCCTCCCCCTCCCCGCTGTGGTGACCATTAAACAATTATTATTGAGTCTACATTTGTTTCCTCCCCAAAAAATTGCAGCATTGTGTGACATGAACAATGGTTGGCAGTGGGGGTTAACATTTTAAAAAGAATTTTTTGTGTTTTTACTTTTGTTTGAAATCATGTGATAGTTTGAAAAGGGCTATTCTTCCTCTTTGGTTTGGCCTTTAGAAATTTGCAAATTTTTTCGTTTCTCTGTTCCTCTTTTTTGCAGTGTAGGCCTACAGATTTAGATTTAGGTTCAACCGAACGGTTCCAAAAACCGAAAGTATACTTTGCCTTTAAGAATAAGTCATCAAAATGTTGTGAAAAACCCAGGCTATTTTCCTGAGCTGTAACATCTCTGATAAGAGATCATTACAGCTACATGTACCTAGTGTTCATGCAAGATCAAAACCGATAATGTTCATGGTCATACACTTTGTGGTTTCGCTAAATGTCACCATTGTGACTTTGGCACTTAGCCAGAGATGAACAGAATATCATACTTCTCAACCAGTAACTCAACCCCCGCCTTTTTCATCAGACTTGTCTTAAAGATCATGTTACGTTAGAATCCTGTAAATTGAATCTCGGACACTGCACATAACAAGGGCAGTCTCAAATATTTCTTTGGCACAAAAAAAACCCCATGTAAAATATGCTGGTTCTGTGTTTGAATCGAGTGACTTGGCTATGGCTTCGGCTACGGCTTCGGCTACGGCTGTGGCTTCAATGTTAAACAAAATAGGACTTTTTCAGAGTTCTATGCCCAATTTCATAGAGCTTCTTAAGCACAAAAAGTAGCTAAGCTCAACAAAATTATGCTCACCATAATAAGGTTACCAATCAAACTGCAATGTCACATGTGCTTGATTTGTGACTGGTATCCTGCTCATTTCTGCGAAGCAGAAATCTGTTAAGCAATTTCTTCTGCTTAAGCAGCCCTGTTGATTAATATATTACACAATTAAAGTTTCATTATTTAATTGAGAAACACAAGACAAAGCCGAACTTGTCCAGTCATGAATTTACTGGCCCGACACTAAATCTACTGGCCCCGGGCCGGCAGTCCAGTCCAGGGCGGTTGGTTTTTATATAATTCTGCTATTAAATGAAACCATGGATGCCTCACAAGTGAACTTGATCACTGTAGCTTGCAAGCCTGAGGAAACCTGTAGATCTTTTTAACATTAATACTACCAATCCGAATACATGTACATTTGTACAGCTTAAAATGCCCCATTCAAAGGACCAAGCATTTCAAGTATCTTGTTCAAGTACACAAGTGCCATGACCGACCGGGACTCGAACCCCCACTCCTCTGATCAGAAACACCACATCTTGAGCATGGAGCTCCTTAATTAACCACACAATGCCAAACATTTTGTTTTACCATGACACAAAAAGGACTTCACACCTTACAAAATGAAAAAAAAAAGTTTGAGTATGGTTTAATTTATCATATCCTCGGTCTGCAACTCTAGAAGGATGTGTGATCCGAAAACAAAACTCTGTCAAGGTTCATTTCCTCCAAAAGGTAATAAATGTTATTACCAATCTAAACAGCCATTTCCTTGTATCAAGTGATATTAAGGAAAGACATGCAGATCCTTGTTTGTGAATGACTGATTACGACTGAACAGCCAGTGATCTGCTTCAGACAACTGTTGTTTTGTTTCTGATTCAAATGTGTAAAATTCCTGGTATTCAAAATAAATAAATTTGTTTTGCTTCAAAATAAGAGATTGTTTATATGTCTGTTAGTCCAGTTTAAAATTTTGCAAGGAGAGTATTATCCCGAGAGAAGTTGTAAAGAAAACTTGTTTTCCCCTTTTTTTTGGGGGGGGGGGCGGGGCAAGGGAAAGTGCCCTTGATTTTATGTTTATATGTAGTCAACCATTAAACATTCCTAAAATACTACCAGATGGCTCAGGGGGCAATCAAAACCAATTAATCACTGTGATCACAACTGGTAAGCATTTTGAGAAAAAAATGTAAGCCATAAGAGCATTGGTGCAGCTGATAGTAAAATTCCTGAGTAGTTTAATACAGTTGTGTATTGACAAATTCATTGTAAAAAACAGTCTCAACAATATTGGATGTGTTCAGTCCACCCTTTCCAAATTAAAAAAAAGCAGAAGGTATTTTGGCATTTCTTGTCAACTTGCCTACCCCTGTATTGACAAATTCATTGTAACGTTCTCAACAACATTTTGTGTGTTCAGTCCACCATTTCCAAATCAAAAAAAGAAGAAGGTATTTTGGCATTTCTTGTCAACTTGCCTACCCCTGTATTGATAAATTCCTTGTAACAGTCTGATCTCAACAATATTTTATGTGTTCAGTCCACCATTTCCAAATCAATGAAAGAAAAGAAAAGAGAAGAAGGTATTTTGGCATTTCTTGTCAACTTGCCCTACCCCTTTTGACTGTTAGTGCTGAAGTATATTGACAATCATGTCTGAAACTTGAGGACAAATTGTTGCAAGTTCAGCCCCTGGGGATGCAGTCTTGCAACTTTAGAAGCAGCGCTTGTGGGCTGGTAGGCTGGTCCTCCATGGTAGGACGGAGTCAATGGAAAACCAATAAGAGTAATGTTTGCCGGTGGGACTCCCGGTCATATTCCTGTGGAACATTTTGTCTGGTTAACAGATTTTGTAACTTGGGGACATTAAGGGATGGAGTGTTGTGTTTGGGAGTTAAGAAAGTGAAAGTGAAAGTAGTGTGGGAATGATATTTAAGAAGGCAAACCTTTTGTAGTTCACCATTGTACCAGTTTTCCTTAACCAAATAAACAAGTTTTACAAGTAAACATGCATGTATTATGTGAAAAACACGTTGAGATACAGTGTACTAATCGTTTGTTTGGAGACCAGACGACTGAAGAGCAATGAAACCCGTTGGTCTTTGCTTTGTCAAATGAAAAAGATTTTTAAAAAACCAAATTTGACTTGTCAAGTTCTTATCAAATTGAAATGTACATATGTGAAACCTCGCTCTGATTTGACTACTTTTTGTATGGATCCCCACCCCAAATTCAAGAGAATTTTGGTAATGGGTGAGTAGGAGAAGTTGTGGTTCAAATGATAGAAATTTTTTGTAGTTTGACTTTACCAGACTAGGCACCAGGCCTCTTTAGTCAATTCTGTTTTATAACAGTGACTTGTGGAAAAAAACCATCCTTTCGGCCTTGTTACAAATGTCTTTGTTTGTGCTGTATTTGGTATCTTTATCAGCTGATTAATATTGCAAACAGATCATTTATCAAGATACTTCATTGAATGACTCAAGGTTTGGTGTTCGGACAGAGTGTAATGATCGGCTGAGTTTGAAGACAGGTGTTTGTATGCACAGTGTGCCCTTGTTTACGTTGATGGACGAAACACAACTTTGCTGTAGACACAAGGGTTCAAGTACAGATTGTGGTACTGAACTTTGACCTTTGACCTTGCATTGGCTGATCGCAGTGAGGAATTGGGAAACTTTGCTGGAGCGAGTTTAATTCAGAGGCCCTGTTATTAAATTGACCCTTGAACTTTGACCTTGTGGCCGATCTCAGTGAGGAATTGGGAAACTTTGCTGGAGCGAGTTTAACTCAGAGGCCCTGTTATTACAAAATATTAGACTGTATGGGGGGGGGGTAACACAAAGGGTGTCTGGTGTGACCCAATGAACTTTCAGTCCCACTGACGATGCCAGACACACCTATCTTGTGTGATTTACAGCCGAGTGACTTTCAATTTATGTATAGGAAATTATTCCTGTACAAGTCGGTGTTATTTATGACACTCTTAATAATGCCAGACTTTTACTACTCCCGTGCTCGCTGTTGTATCAAAGTGCCTATCATCAGTACTCACCGTTCTTCCCTGAGATTTCCTCAACTCCTTTGGAGTGTGCAGCACCACCAGCAACATATGCACACAGGTTCCTAATCAATCACACCAGCATTTTATGCACTTGCAGGTACCTGTTGCCAAAAAACCTTATGTTAGGACTGGAATTTGATGTTGTCTTAGTGCATACTTGTTCTTATTACTCTACACAATGTACTAACTATGTATGTTGCAATTCCCCCATCTATGTAGGCTATACACTATGTATACACCTAGCTCTAGGGTATACCATGGAGGAAGGGGTATACACAAACCATGAAATTTCAGACTTATTCCACAACCCACCCTGATAGGTTTGTGGGTTCTACAGGTAAAACTGTCGCACTAATCGCGCCCTGTGTGGAACGCCCTCGATCGGCATTCATGGTTTCGCTAGCAATAAATTTATGAACGTGCACCAAGACTAGGATTTGACTTAAAAAGTTGAAGTATAAATTGGCGAGTCTAAAAAAGAATGTTTGGAAAAAATATGAGATTGCCAGACTTTGGGGTTGTGGGGTTACTGGGGAAAAAAAATTACTACAAATGTTTTTCTTGTATGGAAAAAGTTACGAGGGACAAACCCACCGTTCTATTGGACTTATTTGTACAACTTTGTAGAACTTCTGCATTGTGGTTTTGATCTGATTATTTTCATTGGGTGTTGTTTTTCTGAACCTCAGCTTTAGATCAGGAAATCCTGTGCCCACATTAAAATCCTGTCTGGAAATAGCCTTGGGCCTTGTTTGGGGAATTTGTTCATTTGATTTTATAATCAATAGACTTAACCTGAAACTCCTTGGTTTGTAAGTCTCCTTTGCATCAGAGATATTCACCTATGAATATTGGGAAAACAAGCGAAATGCTGCCAAACAACATTTGCTTTTTGTTTGATATTTACCTGTTCTTCTAAACTAGACTTTCCATGCTTGGGGCTAAAAAGGTACTAAATGTACTGAGTTGCTGCGGCTATTCACAGAGAGTCATCTGGGGACTTGGACAAGTTTAGTTGACCTCTGTGCACAACTATGCGGTTGTTTGGTTTTGAGTTTGGGATGGTTGTAAAAGTGCATAATTTGGGCGCTTGTACCTCCACATCCTGTGTAGGCATGTGGATCTTTGATATACCAATCTGTACTTTTACCCACAGACCCTACCTTCTAAGAATGTTGGTTGTGTCATGGGTGAATTGACTTAGCTCAAGGTAGCCATATGGTATTCAGGGATTGGCTTGGAAGCGGGAAAGAATTGGGAGTCTGGAAGCGTTTAGCATTAATATATTTGTGAGAATTCATGGAGGAAAGGCATAGAAGCAACATTAGAAGCGAAAATTGGTTTAAAAGCAGTTTATTTTGAAAAAGAGGCATTTTGGCAAGAAATTACTAAATATTATATGAAGAGCCTTCGTTCTGAAAGAAAGGTGTTAATAGTCAACTATTCCAATTTGGATACACATGATTTTCAAGGGACTTTTAAAGACTCGTGTTACAATTGCTTTATATATTTCTTTGCATTTTTTAATGTTTATGTAAAACATAAACATAAAAGGCTCCTGCATTATGCACTAGGCCTATGTAAATGTCTTGATTGATTGTTTTTCTTACTATTATTGACACACATTGATGATACAGGTGGTGTTCATCAATTCTGGGTTCTCCTCTCATGTTAATTAGTGAGGAATAAACAGGGGTTAGGTCGAGTTACACTCAGTAGAATGTGTTGACTATAATGGGTTCCACATGTGTACAGGGAAAGAAACTGCAGAGAAAAGCCCCGCTCATATGTCAGCTGAATGCAAAGAGTGAACTTTGACATTGCATTTCTGTATTTGCTGGGAATGTTTTTGAAATTGCGAAATGATGTCAAATTCCTTTCCCATTGTCATGAAGTAGGAACTGAGCTTAATGTCCTGCTCTAAAATGGAAGCTACATGTAGTTGAATAGGGATGTTTTTTTACACTGCTGACTTGAAGAATTAATTTCTTAATAAAGTAGTGACATGGAACTGTGAATTTTGAAGTTCATTTTTGTTTCTTCAAATCAAAGATAATAAAATCCAAGATCCTTACTTTGGATTCGAAAAACCAAACCTTCTAATTCATTCCCCCCCCCCCCCCCCCCCAAACAATCAAGGTGACCTTATTGAAAGATTTAATGTGGGACCAATTTCAGTAAACTGCTAGGCATAGACAAAATAACAATTTGACAAGTTCTGGACAGAAAACGGTTCTGGGGTACTCAAGACTTTAACCCACTAGCCAGCCAGACCACTTGGAGAGAATTCCGATTGCTCCTTAACTAGCATTTGGCAAGCGGGTCACTATTAATGGAGAGCATTTCAATACTCCCTTGTGTTATATGATGTAGTACACATTTTAGGCATTTCCATATTTTTTTTGGCTAACAAGTAGCCGCCTGTGATGTTGGTTTAAAGGCCAAGTATTCCTTTGGACTTTGGAACAATTTGATTGTTTTAATTCTATGTAAATGTAGATATACAATAAAACTAACCTGTGAAGATTTCATTTCAAAAGGTGGTTGCTTGTTTTTGAGATGACCGCCAAAAAATCTGGAGCGGTTTGATGTCCACGCAGGATTCAGAATAGTTGGTAATTGGAAAACACAATCTGAGAAACAATTCATGCAAAAAATGTTTCTGAGATTAAAATGTTTATGAATCCCTCTCTCTAAAACCATATTCCTTTGAAGGGAATTTATTTCTTAAAATGTTATACGTTATCATCAGCTGCAGTGCTTATCAAGTGAGTTTTTATGGCCATGATTTTTTGGAGTAATCACCAAAAGTCAATATCGGAAAGGGGGTCAGTACAGCTGAGAGTGATTGAAGGTGCTGAGATGCCAGCCAGTTTGAAGCCTGTAATTAAATTCCAGACTATTTTTCTTACAAGAATGTGTATATTTATTCGTCTTTGCAGTTATGTGGATGTGCTCTTCTAGGTGTCGGTCTCTGGCTGTGTTTTGAACCCGAAATCCAGCACTATGCATCAGCATCGGGTGATCTGCAGGAGTATTACATTGCCGTTTATGTCATCATTGGGATTGGGGGTTTGATGATGCTAGTTGGATTCCTAGGATGCTGTGGGGCTTGTATGGAGAATACAGTACTTCTTGGCATGGTAGGTAGTCTGGCACCATTAGTCTGTCAATACTCAACTCGAAACTCGATGTAACACTGAACTCAAAACTTGATGCAACACAAAAACTAAATTTCACACTCAACTCAAAACTCAATTCAACAATTAGCTGAAAACTCAATGCAGCACTCAATTCAAAACTCAATGCAACATCTTACTAAAAAACTTGATGCAACACTTAATCCATAATTCAATGCAACTCTCAACTCAAAACTTCATGCAACACTCAACATCAAACTCCCATACCAAAGGAACTAAAAAACTTGATTCAGAACTTAGTGGAAAAATTAAGCACATTAGACACTCACTCAATACAACACATTCACAACTCGGCTAAAACAACTCATTAAAAAGCTGGACCTAAAACTCAACACAAAACCTTGACAAAGAGCTCAATCAAAACATAACAATTTTTTCACAATTTTTAAACGATTCTCTCCTTCACCAGTTCTTCACTTTCTTGCTACTGATCTGCGTGGCTGAAGTTGGGGGCGGAGTTTGGTGCTATCTGAACAGGGAAAAACTGCAGGGGATCGTCCAATCAGGTACAGTCCGTCCAGAAATTTCAATATTTGAAAAGGAGTAAGGAGACTGATCCCATGTCCGAAATTGATGGCTACATCTTTGGCTGGATCGCCGCGGCAACATGCGTTGAGGTATAGGACATCCTTAGCAACAACCTCAACTACAGACTTGCAGGCTTAGCTGTTGGCGCAATGTTGAAGGACCAATGTGCAGAGAAATAATGTCCAAACTGAAATGTCATTATTTGTTATCTTTTGTGTCCGCATTTGACTCAATTGCGGTTACCCCCCCCCCCTCCCAAATCCACCGCAACTCCACCCTCCTGTGTTCAAACAGATAACCGTGAAAATGTTGAAAACCTTGGAGAGCCTCCAAATTCTAGAAGGCTTTAATTTTGGCTGAGCTCCAATTTTTTAACAATTTTGGTCGAGAAGTTCCTGTGTCGAGAACAACACCAAGGGAAATAGGGTCTTTAAAAACAGTCTTGTTCCTTAAACGTTTTTCTTTACAGGCATGCAAAGCACAATGGCGAAAACTTATATGACAGGCAATACAGTTGTGACGACAGCTGTTGATCGATTGCAGCAGGATGTAAGTAGATGAAAGTAAACAATTTATTAAAAAAATGTTGGCAGTGTGAGATGTTTATGGGCGTGGTGTGTTGGGTGTTGCTAGTTTTTCTGTTTGCCCTTTGACCCTAAGGAATTCATGGTCCTGAAGAAAGATAAAAAGCTAGACTTGTACTGTCTGTTTTGATGTTCTCAAAATGGTCCAGAGGTTAGACTTACAAAGTCAATTTAAAGGTTCTCAAGGGGGTTCCAAATGTTAGACTTGCACAGTCTGTTTTGAGATTCTCAGAGGTTACCAGATGTTGCACAGTCTATTTGTGGCGTGTCGTGGCCGAGCGGATAAGAGCACCGGACTCAAGCTCTTGTGTTTCCGATCAGCAGAGTATGGGTTCGAGTCCCAGTCGTGACACTTGTGTCCTTAAGCAAGACACTTAACCATTATTGCTTTGTCCTTCGAATGGGACGTAAAGCCATTGGTCCTGTGTGTTGTGTAATGCACGTAAAAGAACCCAGTGCACTTATCGAAAAGAGAAGGGGTTCGTCCCTGTGTTCCCGGTTTGATTGGCAGCATATTGCGCCACAGCACCTTGTAAACCATTACATGGTGCTATGTAAAGGAATAGGTCTCATACTTCAAACGTAGCCCCCCCATACCTTGCAGGAAAATTGCTGAATGTTGAAGCGCCTTGAGTGTCACTGAGTGACAGATATGAGCGCTATATAAGAAGCCATTATTATTATTATTTCAACATGTATTTATCGTTCAATAGCTCAAGTGTTGCGGTGCAGTAGGACCAACCGATTGGGTAGAGACAGTTTTTTTAACTGGTACTGTGCTCACCGCCGTGCCGGATTCTTGCTGTAAATCAGTGAGCAAAGGATGTGGATCGACTGGAAATGTTTTCCTCTCCCTAGGACTGACAATCCACGATAAGGTACTCATCATACTTGTCATGTTCCCTATCCCCAGAAGCAGTGAAGCATACTGATTAGCATTATGCTGCAAAGGTGTCAGACTAATATCTATCAGCCTGGGTTTGGTTACCTTAATTTGAATGAGAGTTAACCAAGATGGCCACTCCATTATACCATTTAGTTGTCCAGATTATTGTGCCCCTGGTCATTGCCTCCATGCCCCTGGTCATTGCATCCATGCCCCTGGTCATTGCCTTGGTGCCCCTTGGATTATTCCAGTAGAAATTTAATTTCTTCCCAATAGAGGTGCCCTTTAGGCCTTGCCCTTACAAGAACCAGGTATCAATCCAGGCTGGGAATATCCATTATAAAGTATGCAAAAAATAGTTAACAGCCTGAGGTTTTGACCCAAACGGAGACTTTCTCGAATGTAAAGTCTTAAACTAATTCAGTCACTTATTACACTAACTAAGTTAATTTTGGGCCACAGTTAAATCCACTGCTAAGTTTTAAAACTCGAGACTGCAGCACCGTCTGAAAGATGGCAGCACCATCGTAAAGACTGCAGCACCATCTTAAAGACTGCAGCACCGTCTTAAAGACTGCAGCACTGTCTTAAAGACTGTAGTACCGTCTTAAAGACTGCAGCACCATCTTAAAGACTGCAACACTGTCTTAAAGACTGCAGCACCATCTTAAAGACTGCAGCACTGTCTTAAAGACTGCAGCACCATCTTAAAGACTGCAGCACTGTCTTAAAGACTGCAGCACCGTCTTAAAGACTGCAGCACTGTCTTAAAGACTGCAGCACCATCTTAAAGACTGCAGCACTGTCTTAAAGACTGCAGCACCATCTTAAAGACTGCAGCACCATCTTAAAGACTGTAGCACCGTCTTCAAGACTGTAGCACCGTCTTCAAGACTGCAGCATTGTCTTCAAGACTGTAGCACTGCTTACAGACTGCAGCACTGCCCTCATTACTGCAGTAACGTCTTCAAGACTGTTGTGCCGCCTTAAAGACTGCAGCAGCATCTTAAAGACTGTAGCACCGTCTTAAAGACTGCAGCACCGTCTTAAAGACTGTAGCACCGTCTTAAAGACTGCAGCACCGTCTTAAAGACTGCAGCACCATCTTAAAGACTGCAGCACCATCTTAAAGACTGTAGCACCGTCTTAAAGACTGCAGCACCGTCTTAAAGACTGTAAACTCCTCAATGACTAACAGTTTAATCATTTCCTTTGGTAGGGCTGTGCAGAGGCTCTGTTTGAAAAGCTGGAAGAGAATACAGTCTTGGTTGCCGGGCTGGCTATCGGAATCGGTGGTGTACAGGTGAGTAATAAAAGAATTACTGAGTTCTTAAATAGCGGTTTATCACACCTGATGGGCATTTCAAAGCACTCAGTATTTTTTTTTCTGCAAGGTATGTGGAGCTTAACAAAATTATTTGCTAAACAAAGTTTGCCGGGAACCAGTCTGAAGATTTGAGGTCCGTACTTGACAAGATGTGCTATGTATTGGTCCCCACCCCGGTTTTGATTTATTTATATATTTTGTTC
Organism: Pisaster brevispinus; assembly: GCA_023634235.1. Taxonomy (NCBI): domain Eukaryota; kingdom Metazoa; phylum Echinodermata; class Asteroidea; order Forcipulatida; family Asteriidae; genus Pisaster; species Pisaster brevispinus. The sequence continues at coordinate 3,519,244 of JAMKCF010000018.1, forward strand.
TTGTATTGTTGTAATGTACTCCTACGCCAGTAATAACGGTTTGTTGCTGTTTCAGCATAAGCTGAAACTTTCACAGAAGATTGTTATTGTATGTTTCTTTAAAATTCTGCCTATAAATGTATAAGAATTGCATTGACAAAAAACAATCTTTGACCCTACCCTTAACTTTGTGATTGTCCATTTTTCTCCCCATTTTGCAGCTACTTGGGATGGTGTTCTCACTGTGTCTGTGCTGTGCCATAAGAAGAGCTGACAGAGAAAAATCCTACCCAATCTAGGCTCATCTCCCTGCCATTCTTATACCGGGGGGATTAAAGGTAGATTTTGCTGTTCAATTGCCAGGGAGGCATCACAAGAAAACAGGTTTTCTTGAATGCCCGTTTAGAAAAGTTTTGCCATTCTTACGGGAATAAGGTCTGCTGTGGACATTTTTCAGGCTGTGTCGGAATTAATGGCTTCGGCTATGGCTAGATTGCCATGCCCTTATCAATGCCCTAGCAACAGCCGCAGCTGTAGCCGAAGCCTCCAATTCGTGGCCGCTGCTGTTTCTAAGTCGCAGCCGCAAATTCAAAAAATACTTTAGTGGTTAAATTCAACACTCTGAATTTATTTAAGAAAATAAACCTGTCCATTTTACCTTCTTTTTAAATCATTTTCTGAAATGTTTTTGCCAAAAACTAGATACCTTTTTACAGTTTCATAAAAAGAACAACACTCTAGGGCACCTAAGTTGAAGAAAATTATGTCTTTATTTTTTCGCATTAAAACTTGACTTCAAGAACAGATAACGTTTCTAATTTTTTTGTATGCATAGGGATGATTTGATTCCTTAAACAAAACAAAAATAATTAAGACAACTTAAATAAAACAGTTTTAAATAATGAAATATTGTATTTCATTTGTACAGTTCAGTTAACTCAACCATTTTCAAATTTAAGTTATTGTTGTTCAGCCTTCATTTTTGTTATTATACAACTCTGACTCAGTTGTCTGATGTCGGACTACGCTTATTTTAAACGCCAAGTTGTAGTTTATATAGCGCCCTCAATTTGTTACTCGTAGATTGAATTCCGCATTTTCTGGTAATATCCACAGCCGTTGCTTAGAGAGCGCCCTCTACAGGCTGCACACAATGAATTGCACGAGTCTGTGGCACTGAAAATGCTTAAAATGATAGTTGCAGCAAGTATATAAGGTGGTTGCGATCAGAATGGCTAATCCACAGCCCTCTTCTGTCAGCAACACCTGATAGGTTGCACAAAGAGCCCCCTCAAGCGGTTGCGTACTGAGCGGACACTAAACTCAAGGCAAGCGATATAACGCTCATCCATTCTTTGTTGTATATTGTACACGTGTTGAAGTAGCATTTGTAGAAGTACTGTACACTACAAGCGTTAATAGAACGTCTTCACCCCTCGCACTGACGTCACAAGCAGCTGCCGTTGATTGGTAGTCTGCCATTTTGGCAGTCAAAAGGCGTGTTAAGGCACAATGCGCACCTACCTACATGGGCATCACCTTAATGTAATCAGCTAAATATAGGATTGGTATTCATATAATACAAATTTTAAAAATAACATTTTCTTTGTGTTTGACTTAAAGCTCACTGATTTTGAAGTTTTATGTCAGTACCAAATTCCCGTAGAAATAGTTGTCTGAAAGGCAGTCAAAGCGGAGGAAATGGAACTTGAGGACCCCAATTTAAATTTTGGTCGTAACCGAAAGTAAGAACAATGTTTTTGCAAGCTTGAAAAATGTGGGGGGTAAGTGGTTTTTCACTATTTTCTCTTGACTCGGATGACGGATTGAGCCAAAATTTTCACAGGTTTGATTTTTCATGTACACTGATCTATAAAGTTTACCAATCCTGTATCAATGTGCGGTAAGACAGGGAGAATCCGACTCCCAAAATGGCGCAAGCTAGATTTCTGTTTTGATGACGTCAGGTGTATAAACCATTTGCGAGCTAGATTTGGATGTCTGACACAATGACTGGCTTAGTCACAAGTTACCGCTTTAATATGAATTCCTTGGACTATAGAGACCATTGCTATGTCAATTGGTTCGGGGGCAAGTATTTGTACAGCAACCTCCAGATGAGCAAACCCTGGTATCATTATGCCATACACATTCATTCAAAATTGTGTTTAGGTGTTCGCTGTTCAGTTAAGCGACTACATAAAAGCTTGCCCCCGAATCATGTGGTGTAGCAATTGTCTCTTGAGAAATTTAAATTAAGGTGGCAACTTACGGCTAAGCAAGTCGCTGTACCAGGCATTATTCAACTCTAACTCACTAATGGCTTTAGTGGGACTTGATTTTAGAATTTAAATACCGTTCTGGTCCGTGTAGAAACTCTTATAAAACTCAGATACATTATATATTTTTTAATGTAAAATAATTGTAACCCGCACTGTTCATTTTAAATTATTAAATTTTGTTTTTCTTCAAACGTTTTAAAGTTTTGTTCCAACAATGTAAAGACTTACCCACTGTAGGGGCGGAGCCATGGTGACAAAAAGGGGGAATGTGTTACAAATGAGAGGAAACCAAAACACTCACAATGAGCTAGAGTTTGATAAGCAGAAAAGGGGTTACCAGCCCAAATTCGATGTGCTGTCTACCAGTTTCAATTATTGTTTGCCAAGTAAAATTTTGCAACTCATCACTAGTGTGAATTTTGGTTGAATTGAGGAACTCATCTGTCAATTTTCTCCCAATCAGCCAATGGTTCTATTTCATTCTGTTATTTTCACCATTTGAAAATATTCTTTGAGTATTTAGTGCTTTGTCTTGAAAAAAAATCCTCAACACTTTCCCAAATTTTTCCTTAAAAATTTTTTTCAGGAAATATTTTTTTAAAGGCGTAAACTATGTCCAAACTTTTTGTCCATTGGCTTTATCTTTAAAATTACTTACTACGAATAAAACATTTGCAATATAAAACCCCCTAAATTTAAATCATATTTTTCCGTCTTTCAAAACTCCCTAAAGAGGTCACTGAACTTTGATTGGTCAATAAGTAGTTTATAGACCAATGATATATGTGACTTTACTTGTGACTCCTTGAAAATATTCAAGAAAAGACCAGTAAAAAACGGAAGTATTTTCTTAAAAATCATCTTTTAAAAATATTCTCGTAACCAAGACAAATATTTATACCTATATGCAGTAAGATGCTAACAAACAATACTTGAATTGTATTTATATACTCCAATAAATTTTAACAACTACCCAAGTTATCTATTTGACTTATTCAGTATTTGTTGTGTATTTATGTAAGTGTATTTTTGTAACAAACATTTTTTGTACGCTGTAGTTATAAGTAGTAGTGCCTAGTCAAATTAATTCCGCCAATTTTAAGGCTCAAAGTGTAGTGTGGGGATGGTTGACGATCGACTGAAAAATAGAAAGCCGGTCCGCCAGAAACAGTTTAAATTATTCTGCCACCTTGAAAGTGTACCTAACACTTTGTTAACACCTAACTTTTTAAGTGTTTATGCTAGTGTAACACTTTCAGCATCCGTATCATGTGATCATTTTGTTTGTCATCTCTTTGTTGTTGAAATATACTTCGAGAAAATAAAAAAATTAAAACTTTGTAAATTTAAGAAAAATGTGAGTGCAGTTCATTTAGTTGTTGGTTAATTATTTTTGATAAAAACAATGCTAATGAAATTAGCTAAAATAAAATAATATGTGTATCAGTTCATTTAACATGTGTTTCCTATTTAAGCGCATACCTTTTACGAAAAATAAAAAAACTAAAGCGAATAACTTTCTTAAAAATCCGATTGAGATATCTCGTCTCGAATGTAAAATTTTAAGTCCTAAGAAATCATCATAAAAACAAAATTACAAGACAACATTTTTAATTTATTGGTTTTTTTTTCAATGAAGAATTTACAAAATTCTTTCTGAAAAGACACACTTAAACACAAAACGTCAGTTTCTTACATCTCTACATAAGAAAATACTTGGTCAGTTGAAAGTTTCTAAACCTTAACAAATTTCTGGATTTGCCAAAGGTAGGATTTCTATAAGAAAAGGTTTAGATAATACAGTCAGCCCTCGTTACAAAGAGGGTCTGCTTTCAAAGAGTACATTCCGAAGTCCCGAATCTTATTTCTGCATTGTGTTTCTTTGTTTTGCTGTTCTCTTATAACAACGCTTCTGTTACTTATAAAGAAGCCAGTCAAAATGCAAAGGAACATGTCCTCATTCAGGCTTAATACTTCATGAGAAGAGGGAGGTGATGAAGGCAATTGCCTTACCCCAAGGGTCAATTTCACAAAGAGTTGTGATTGACCTTAATTTGTGTATCAATTTTAAGGTCATACAGGGCAACTTTTTTTTCCAGGCAACTTGGAGGCAACCACTTGCACTTGTATGCACAAGGAAAACTTCGGCAGCACAGGAGACATTCTTCTAGCTGTAGCTCACTGTCCCCGAAGAAAATTCTGAGAAAACTGACGTGAATAAATATTCTTATTGGAGATTGCCTGGAACTGGTTGCCTGTAACTTGCTTCGTGTGACATGGCCTTTAATTGCTAACCAAAGTGTGATGTCACAATCGATCACTATGGTGACATTGATAACTCATCTTAAGATGAATAACAACTCTTTGTAAAATCGAGCCCTGGTCACTTGGTGCTCTATTAAACATTCCAGTAAAAATAAAAATTGTCCTTATCGAGGCACCCCTTATCTAGGAGAAACTGCCTTGCCATAACATAAGATGCATCAGACCTGCACTTTATCATAGACATAAAGAAAAAGTGTAGGTGTTTCTTTTTAACTCTATAAAGGTTAATACAAAATGCTCTAAATATCACTTTATTTAAATTTTATTATTTTTACAAATGACTATATTACAGTTCTAGACATTTAGCATGCTGCCATCTTGGTCATGTCCCCCATGTATGTTCCCAATCAAGACTATACAATCAAGCCATGGGCCCTGTCTGAATCAGTGGCTAATGGCTATGGCTGATTCACCATGTCGGTATACATTGAAGAATCAGCTGCACTTGGAAACACTTTTAGCAACAGCCACACGTAGCCGCGAATTCAGCATAGTGATTCTGATTTGATTTGGTGTAAACAAAGCTACATCTCTGTGAAGTTTACAGTGGTTTATACTTATTTCATAGACAAGTCATGGCAAGATGCTTTGTGAAAAGTTGTTAAAATATTTAATCTACAATTTTTTGTAAAAGCTTCTTTAAGTTATCCTTTCTATGTGGTAAAATCCAAAAGCTGGTGTGAAACTTGAACTAATAATGGCACCCAACATCATGGGATTAAAATATTGTTGATCCTATTAGTATCCTAGGAAATATAAATATTTGGACAGCCTCAAGGAAGTACATGTAATTCCTTTTTCTTTTTTTTATAGATTATTTTAAATTGCAATGAGTATGGTTTGTGGAGGGGTACTTCGGGGTGTTTGGGGAGGGGGTACTTCAGGGGTATTTGAGGTGGTGAGGGGGGGGGGGGGGGTAATGAGGGATGAGCAATAATCTCATATTAGTTTTGGTCATAAAAATTAATTGAATACGAAATGGTCTACTCTTCAGCAAAGTGTCTTTGATGAAGTAAAGTCCAAGTGAAGGAATAAAGCGGTGTATAGCGGTGTGGTACCAATGAGAGGTGATTACAAAATGTCTGGAAAAATATTAAGACAATTTTCAATAAAAAAACAAAACAAAAGGGTGAACTTTACAGGCAAGATTATACTGAGTAGATTAAATATTAAATACATATTAAAAAAAGTGAAGTTGGCAACTGATGATGAGGATTTATACATGAAAAAAAAAACAACCTAAAATTGAATGAATGTACCAGCCTCTTAATCTCAAACTCAGTTCTTTTTAGAACTGACACTTCTTTTTTCTCAAAAGAGATTTTCATCCTGGTTGTTACCGATAACAGGCGTGATAATTGGCCCTTGGAAGAAAAGTAAGACAATTTTATTGAGTACAAGGGCTGACCTACATGTACATATGGTACAGGCTTTTGTAGACTTTTCAGGCCTTTTTTTAATAATCGATTTGCTGAGGGTTTTTTTTAGGGCAAAAAAAAACCCCACAAAAAAACAGAAAGTAGGAAGAACAGCATGACTGCCATAAACCCTCCCAGTTCTTACTTTCTACACAATGCAAAGTTTCAATTCTTACTGATTTTATATGAAGTGTGGCGCCAAAAACAAAGGATGCTGTTAAACATTTGAGTTTCAATGCAAATTAAACCAACAGGCCTTTATTGCACTGCGGCCATAGCCTGGGGCTTTTCCAAAACCTCAGGCTATGGGGTTTTCCCAGGCTTTTCCATAGCCTGGGAAAAGCCCCTGGCTATGGAAAAGCCTGGGGCTTTTCCCAAACCTCAGCCCCGACTCCAGGCTCTGTCAGATATTGAAGCAATTTGGGTTGAACAAAGAAAAATATTCCGGAGCGGGACTTGAACCTGCTACGTCCGGATTAACGTACCGGTGCTCTACCAACTGAGCTATCCAGCCCTAATGTTGGCAGTCTCCCTATTGTTTTCAATATCTATGTTTGGGGGTGCCAAGTCAGAAGCCATTCAACATGTAACTGCCGTGTAGCCAGAGATCACACCAAAGTCTACGATACAACCTGGGAAACGGCAGCAGAGGTGTCTTAACTTTTTAGTCAGCCAGTTTCTCTTGTGTTTATACTTAATATTGAAGAACTGTGCAAAATGGACACTACTCTAAAATGAATGAGAGATCCCAACCCTCAGTGTGACTTAAACTTCCTCTAAAAACTTTCCGATTTTTCTTCAGGATTTGTCCTGAAGAGAAGAAGAAGGGATTACCCCTAAAAAATAGAAATACCAGTCGTGAAACTTGACTTTAACAAATATTAATTACGTGAAATAACAACGTATACAATATGATATGGCAAGTAGTAAAGATTAAAAGAAGTTCTACATGAGAAATAATGGTAAAACTCTTCAAATCAAAACAATCCCTAAGAAGTGAATAGTTCTGTTTGATTGCTTTTCATTCCATCTTTATCCGAGTTTGTTACAGAATAAATAAAATGGCAGGAAGCAACGCCTTTACACAAACTCCAAAATGAGATTGGATTTCCGCCTTCGATAAAAAAGAATAACAAGATCGACTAGGAAGTAAAAAACCATGAGTACGTGTACTTGCACTTTTAGACCCTAACAAAAATGGGTGAAAATATTTGGATTATAAACATTTTTTTCTTGGCAATGTGTTGTTTGTTTCATGGCAGAGTAAAAATTTCCCTCTCCAGGGAGGGCTAAGAACACATACAGTAATAAATACTACATAAAATCGGACATGTCTTTGTACAAAATATTTGACTATACTTTCCCCGTAATAAACCTGTACAAATCCGTTCGGCAAGCTACTTGATATGTTTGGTGTTTAGATGATTGTATTTTAGTATATTTAGGTCAATATTAAAAAAAAAATGGACTTTGTTCCGCCGCTTGCTACTTCGAGGTGAGAGTCATTGCTGACCAAAAGGATCTGAAACTTGGATCAAAATTCTAGGAAATGTTAAAATGATGGCATTTCCACCTTTTGATAACCCTGGAGTTATAGATTCCAAGGAGCTTCTGGGAACAGTATCCCAAGCTCAAGAGAAATAGATCAAAGAACAGGATTTTTGTCTAGCTGAAGAAGAAGATAACAGCTATTTTTCCCCCAAGCAGACATAAAAAAAGTCTGAATTTAGATAAAAGTCTGAAATTTCTCATCCTTTAATACTAGTTTCGAAAAAGTAGGACCATTTTGAAAGTTTGAATTCAGTCCGAGAAGGGTTTCTGAGCAATTTCTAAACCATGAAACCCTTTAAGCATCATAATCTACACTTTCTACACTAACACAAAATACTGAAGTCAAAGTTTGCTTTATACACTCTCCAACCGAGGTTTTACAACCATTAATTCGTCCAAAAAAACACACATAAAAGTCTTCTTTTTTTCCGTCGATATAAACATTGGCAATGACGGAGAAACTTTTTTTTATACTACACATTAAGGTTCTGTACAAATTCCTAATTTTTGTTAGCTGGTCATAAAAATCTATTACTTACAGATAACACAAAAAAGTCGTACTCAATATGCTACTGCTATTCAATTGGACAGTTGCTGATCGAGGGCGCTATAACCTTTTGCCAAGGGGAATATATAATGTTTGGTGACAAATTGAGAAGATACTATCTTGCAGACACCCTTGGAGCACTTGGCATGTCCACAAAAAAAACCACCCAAAAAATACATTGTGCTTTTTCCATTTTTAACAGTACAGCTGAGAAAACAAAATAAGGAAATCAGCCTAAAAGATGCATGCCAGATACTGGTGACAACCAACAGTTGGAATGGCTGTGTCTTTGGCTATGGCTGATGATTACCTAGCTATGTTGAAGCCAAAGCCATTACACCAAAGTCATTATGAGTATGATGGCACCTCTTCCAAACCACGGCTTCAGCCCAACATCCATACTTTGCCTTTTGAAGTCGTAGTTAGAGCAGCACTTGAAACCATAGTTTGAAAAGGCTCGCCATGTTTTGTCTGTAAATAGCGCCCTCTTTTGTCATGCTGAACCGTCTACAATGAGAAACAGTCATAGCATATTGAAACAAAATTTTTAAAAAAGGAAGTAAAGTCTTAAATGAAATTTCTTTCATCTGTAATTTTTTCTCTCCATGTGACCACCGCTCCGTAAGGGATAGGTGAAAGTACTAATTTACTAACTCCAACCCAAGCCTCATCACAGCAAGCAGAAAAAAATAAACACCAACTGCGTGCTCACTATTTTGTTAAAATTCTTTTATACAACAATCAAGCAGAATACTTAGGGAATGTGCAATTTCAAACGTGTAGTTTGTGCTGAATTTCATCCAATGAAAACATATCTATTTATCTACCTTGGCTGCTACGATTTTCTGACACCAACTACTGCATTGGTATTTGCAAGCCTGGGGAGAAGGCTTTTTTGAGCATAATTGGTACAAAGTGCTTACGTTTTTCTAGATTTCAAGCTCACACTATACAAAACGGAGCCTCAAGTTTGGCACAGTTCAGTTGGAGTTTTAGAGTCATGAATATTAATGACAACTCATAAATATCATGACTTGTCATTAATATTCTTGACTTCTCATTAATAATAATGAGTCATGCCCGAGTACTTCTATAGCTAATATCACCCCAGTTAATGTCATTGCAATTTAGTCAACTGGAAGTCCTACCAAACCACACGACAGCATATCTTACAGTTCAAACTAGCCAATGGGAAACCGGGAGCTAACAAATTCTAATCAAAACATCCATCTGATGATCAGGGCTAAAATCTAAAAACCAAACGTCAACTCTGCAAATTGGTCATCTGAAATTGTTGGACACAACTTTTTTTCCGCACCACCATTTTCTTGCTTTCTTTTCTCCATCTGTGTTGACGCTGTGTTTGTACAGGCTCGCTGGTAAACAATATACACATCTTTTATTGCAGCTGGTATTTTTTTGTCATAATGCACAGTACGCAATGGTACTTGGTCACTCAGTCTTCAATCTCCCTGTTCAAGGTTTTATCTGGTAAAAAAAAGAAAATAAAATAAAACAAAAGTTGAGCACACCTCTTGTTATTTTTTGTTGTTGATAAAATTGGCAGAATCTACACATCTAGGATCCAAGGTCATAAAACTAGAAATGCTTGAAAATTGTTCTCGTCAACAGCAACATGACCTCTCTGCTAGAGGGGTCACTACAAGGGCACATGATATGACCTTTACAACAACTGAGTTATGGCCTTGTTGCAATGACCACGATCGAGATGGGGAGGTCATTGGAAAGGGTTCAAGAAACGACCTTTTCTACAACTGAGTTATGACCTTGTTGCAATGACCATGTTCGAGATGGGGAGGTCATTGGAAAGGGTTCAAGAAACGACCTTTTCTACAACTGAGTTATGACCTTGTTGCAATGACCATGTTCGAGATGGGGAGGTCATTGGAAAGGGTTCAAGAAACGACCTTTTCTACAACTGAGTTATGACCTTGTTGCAATGACCATGTTCGAGATGGGGAGGTCAATGGAAAGGGTTCAAGAAACGACCTTTTCTACAACTGAGTTATGACCTTGTTGCAATGACCATGTTCGAGATGGGGAGGTCATTGGAAAGGGTTCAAGAATCGACCTTTTCTACAACTGAGTTATGACCTTGTTGCAATGACCATGTTCGAGATGGGGAGGTCATTGGAAAGGGTTCAAGAAACGACCTTTTCTACAACTGAGTTATGACCTTGTTGCAATGACCATGTTCGAGATGGGGAGATCATTGGAAAGGGTTCAAGAAACGACCTTTTCTACAACTGAGTTATGACCATGTAAATAATGAGTTAATAGGTCAAATTTAGTCACTTAAATATTCACTCTTGGTTACATTTTCGAGCGAGTTGACGAACCCTTTGAAATCAGTCAACTTCACAGGTTGTGTAGGGTGGCAACACTGTAACAAAACCAACCGCGTATTTGTGCGGATGCATCCATCACTTTGCTTGCATCTACTCAAAACCATAACATTTAGATTTTTCCTAAATAATACTAAAAGATGTAACTATTGGAGGATTAAATTCAATTAATTCATGTTAATACCTTTTTTCTAATCTTTAATTAACTTACCTTTTTACCTTTTTTTCTAATCTGCATTCAAACCGTGTATTAGTCATAGTCATCAGTGAGGTTTCTTAACAGAAAAACTGTGACTATCAATATGAGGACCTGTCAATGGAACATAAAAACACAGACAAAATATCAACATTGCAAACATTATTAATGACCTAACATTTTCGACACTATTTTTTGTTTATAATAAGACTGGTTTTTTTTATAGAAAAGAGTTACCATAGTTACTGACCTGTAATACCGCAATCCCTATACAGATTCCTCCAAATAACCAGATGTAGTCAAGAAAAGTCCCGTAGAGGGCGTCATAGCAACCCTACAAAGAAGAAACAAATAAAAGCTTATCAATTGACCAAATTCAGCGGACGTCATAAGCCTACGCTCAATATATCTTGGTTTTTAGCTTGCAAGCCTGAGGAAACCTGTAAGCAAGAGTGCTCGCTATGTGAACCAGAAACGCCGGGGTTAACCCCTACTCTTTCACAATAAGTGTTCTGGGTTCTTTTACGTGCACTACCAATCCTAGTACACGGGACCAACGGCTTCATGTCCCATCCGAAGGACAAAGCAATTATGGTAAAGCATCTACCCAAGGGCACAAGTGTCATGAACCGGTACTCCAACCCACACTCTGCCGATCAGAAACACCAAAGCTTGAGTCCAGTGCTCTCAACCACTCGGCCACGACACGCCACCAACATTAAAAAGCTTCTCTATTTCATTTGAAATATGGACCAGTGAAACAGGTGACAGACTGGCGTGTCGTGGCCGAGCGGATAAGAGCACCGGACTCAAGCTCTTGTGTTTCTGATCAGCAGAGTGTGGGTTCGAGTCCCGACCGTGACACTTGTGTCCTTAAGCAAGACACTTAACCATGATTGCTTCGTCCTTCGGATGGGACGTACAGCCGTTGGTCCTGTGTGTTGTGTAATGCACGTAATAGAACCCTGCAGTGCACTTATCGAAAAGAGAAGGGGTTCGCCCCTGTGTTCTTGGTTTGATTGGCAGCATATTGCGCCACAGCACCTTGTAAACCATTACATGGTGCTATGTAAAGGAGTAGGTCTCATACTTCAAACGTAGCCCAAAAATACCTTGCAGGAAAATACTTAATGTTGAAGCGCCTTGAGCATCACTGAGTGACGGATATGAGCGCTATATAAGAAGCCATTATTATTATTAGTGAAATGACTTGAGCTGACTGGTCCTGCTGGCTTGACACTGGTAACGTTTACGGGCACATAACCTTGTACATTGTTCATTTTAGTCATGCACCAAACGCATCTTTCACATGGCCGGGGGATCGCAGACTGGATCGATCAATATAATGATTGGAGGGGGTGATCAAAAGTCGGTTGGTACCTACAAAGCTCATCTCTTTTCTTCAACTATAAGACTTGACTTGATATGAGATGTTTTTTTTCAAATTATCAATTTGATTTTTGTTTTTTGGCTCTACCAGGTCTACGCTGATGAAAGCGCTGTAGTGCTTTTCCAAGTCCCGGAGGAAAATTACTCGGGTGGGATTCGAACCCATGACCTTTGACCTTCTAGAGCAGATGCCCTACCACTACACAACTACCGAGCTTGCCCGGTATTGAGGGGTCAGTTTGAATATGAGGTGTTTCAGTAGACTTTACCAGAGAACCAGTGAAAACGAATGCACACCTCAATGCGTTTGGACTGGTAACCTGTTTCCGCAAAGCAAAAAGATAGATATATTTTTTTTTCAAGCTTCAAGTTTTTGTCTTTTTTTTTCTTCTCACAACTCTTAAAAGAGTTTTCTTTCTTTTGCTTTTTTGCAGTGGAGACGTCAACCCTCTTCATACCTGGTCGAATCTGTACACATTTGGTGAGAGGTCGGTATTTTGGCACATTCTCCGATTAATATAAGTGTATTCTCCGTCGTCACTCAGGTCTCGTCTGCAGCAGGAGTCTGGGACAGTGTTGTTATAGACTTGGTTCTCAGCCTTTTTCACTTCCGAGTACCACATACTTTGCTGCCAATCAAGGTGATCGTTGTTTCCACAACACTTCAACTACAAGTAGAAAACAAAGCATCAACTACACATTTTTTTATCACACTTAAAAAAAAAGGAAGATTCTAGTATGTGCTTTGAGTGCAAATATAGTCATTGTTTTGTTTTTTATTGAGTGTAATTTTTTGTCATTCTATCAGCATAATTTGTAATTCTGTAATTTAAAATATATATATTTTAACGTTATGAGCATGCTCACAACAAAGACAATTTCTTTGTTTATGGACAACAAAATTGAATTGAATTAAGTTAAATAAAGTAGAAAAAAGAAAAGCATCTGCTTCTACAGTTTGTCAAGCAGTTTGGGTTTTGAGTTGGTATTAATAATAATAATAATAATAATAATAATAATAATAATAATAATAATAATACACTGCTTTTATATAGCACTTCACACAGATAGTCTCGAAGCGCTTTACAAGAAGAAAAAAAATCAATACAAAATACCAATAATACTAATCAACAAATTAATGAAAGCATAAACACAAGAAGCAGCAGAAAACAACAGAGAATTAATTGAATAAATATGTTTTCAGCAGTGATTTGAACTGATTTTCAGTCTTGGCAGTTTTGATGTGGTTTGGCAGAGAGTTCCAGAGTACAGGTGATGAGTGTGCGAAAGAGCGATGACCATAAAAGTCTTTGTACGTGTGACTGGTGTTTGTACGGTAGTTGTGATGAAGAGGTAGAGCGAAGATTGCGAGATGGTTCTTGAAGATACTCAGGTGAAGAATTGTGTTGAATTTTGTGACAGTGAGGAAGGGTCCATGTCAATCACTCAAGGACGATAGGGTTGGTCACAAAGAGACATTGAAATAAAGACAGCAAAGTTTAAGGTTTCCATTCCATGGTAGTTTTTTTTATGGGGTTCTGAAATCTTCTTGTGACATCAAAAGAACAGCGCCCTCAATGTTCAGTATTAACAAGTGAACACACATCACTTCATGTATTGGCCAATCAGAGCTGTAAATGTGCAACCCAAAGCCCGATGAAGATCTAACACCCGGCATCCAAACTCTTACCTGAGACTGCATGCCATCCACTGCTTTGACAAAACCTGTTCGTTCGGTGCCATAATCTTTTGTAAGTGAGCTGTGCATCCGCTGGTTCACGAAGTCTTCAACCTTGGAGAAAAAGAGCATGTCCGAAAATGTTTCTGAATAATTTATCCCTCGAAATTGTGAACAAATGTATTAGGTTTTTTTATGCCTCTTTATAGTCTGACAGTCTGAGGACACTAGGTGGCAGCAGACAGTTTCACCAAGTAAACCAACCAACACTACAGATAATCAATTTTTTTGTTCTAGATTCTCTATGCGCCATGTCACCTGTGACAATGCCAAATCAACAAAAGAGTCACAGAGCATAGACTCCCTGCAGGCACAATCTGTACACAGCCCAGCGGAAGAAATCATTACAATTTACATTGACAACAGAAAATTAAATAGATAAATAAATAATGTACTATCAAAAAGTCTACCGGGGCCAAGATAAAATATAGTTTACCATTTCAAGGCTATGGAACCGAATCGTCATCATCAGAATTCAAAAGATTTTTTTTGCAAGGCTGACAAAAGCTAATTTTAGACAGCAAAAATACTGGAGACAAGAGAGTATGATTTTTTAGAATGCACAAGATAATTTGACAAAATGACATTTCTAAGGCAGCACATTAAATTCTTGCCCATAACCCCAAGGGCAAGAACATTAAGTTTTAGAGCGGAATCCTTGAGGGCTATTATAATAAAATTGATTGATTATAGTGAGAGAGAGAGAGAGAGAGAGAGAGAAAAAAAAAGGCTAAAAATAACTAATATTCCAAAAGGATGTATTATTGATGGGCAGATTTCAGATTAACAGACAGGAGGCTGTAGGGCTACAGAAAAAAAATTGAACCATTTGGGGAGAACCAAATCTAGTGAAACAAATGGATTCATAATAACATAATTTTGATGTTCAAGAAAAGGCTATAATACAAAAAGAATCCCATCTGAAATCTCACTGATTATATTAGAACCAATTCTCCAGAGAAATAGTAATATACAAAATATCTGTAAGTGTCAAAAACAAGACAGCTTTTGAGCCCACCCTCCCCAAACCACCAGTCCTTAAATGGGCGTATGAGGATTCTTTGGTTGAAGGGGGGGGGGGGGCAGAGGCGTTGATTTGGCCGACATTTTTGCACAGATAAAACCAGAGTACCAATTTTTAATACCAGGTAAAAAGTCTTGTTCAATTTGTTTTCTCTGTAAAATGCTTGTTTCTTCTTGCAGTGTCTGCATTTTCCACATTGTTTTGCCCACATTTCCGAGGGCTTTTGTTTGCGTGTCTGTTTTTCTATTAGTTTGTTTGTTTGTTGGCTGTTTCCTACTAGCATTCTGCTTATCCGAACAGCCCCATACTCTTATTTTTTACACTTATCATAGTTATTGCTACTTATCGTTATTTTTGCTTTACGCCATCATTACAGGTAAGTCATGTAGGTCCTAATTGTCGGTAATGGAAACAAAGATGTATCTGAATTGAATTGAGTTGTTATCTTCACTTACTAATATTTCACTGACTGCATGAACTGCCTTAATTTGGCATTGGGGGGGGGGGGGGGGGTAACAATAGACCTTTATCATGCTGCCGCCATCTTGGTCATGTTCCCTGTATCCAGTAACAGTATTGGATGCTAATATTCACTGTACAAAAAAAGTACCAGATTATTTTTCCTTCCAGCCTCGGTTTGGTTACATTGAGCTGAATAGGAGAAAATCAAGATGGCCGCACCATGATAAAGGTCTATAACATGAAATACAAACCTCTTGGGTATAGGAGAAGGTTAACGATACGCAGACTATCTCGGCCAGAATCAGGAACAGGACGCTGACAAAATACTGTCATGAAGAAAAAGGAAATCATAAAAAAAATAATCGTTTTAATCACCCCCTTACACGGTGTAAAACACATCCGACTGAGGTGAGAAGTTCAAATACACACACTGTAAGAGTGTTATGAATATCTTGAAATAGATCGGGCAGAAAACAGACTTGTCTAACACCGGACGTGTCTAAAAAGTGCCTACTTTCCCTTCTTGCACAAATATGAAGAGGGTCTTCGATTTAGAGAATAAGAAAATCAGTGGGCACATTTATATAAAAGGCATGACATTTTAGTCCTTGGACAAAAGGCGGAATATTTTATCGAGTACAAGGGCTGACCTACATATACGCCTGGTGAAGGCTTTAATCACAATTGCTCAATTTTTTCCCAAGGGCAAAAATTGAGCATCAGACTAGAGTAGGAGGAAGAATATCATGCCTGTAGTGTTATAAGAAGCAATAAGGTCTAGTTGTAAAGTCTGTAAGCAAACATGTTTTGCTTAGCACAGTTCTTGTTTCATAAATACTGCTTACTGTAAAGGAAGCAAAATGCTCGCTAACTTGCCAAGGGTGATTAATAAAGCAGAACAACTGAAGCAGAAAGCTTACTTCTGAATTATACTTTTTAGGGTACGCACATTTTTGTCTGCTTAAGTAAGCATAACATTTTTCTTACTGGTAAACAGCTTTATGATACTTAGCTAAAAGCACCATTTCATAGAGCTCCTTAAGCAGAAAATATTGCTAAACAGATTTCTGATCAATAAGATTAAGCAGGAACTATCTGACTATGAGTCATAAATAGTGTACAAGACAAGATATTTCGGATTTTAAACTTTTTTTCTGGTGAGGTAAGACTGTTTTGTGCTTTATTGGATCCTGACCAAAGATAGCACTGCCAGGTCTTTCTTCAATTTCTACCGACAGGAACAAACTGTTTGTGATATATCCCGTCATTATTTCCAACTTCCGTATCCAATGTAAACGTTCAAAGTACACATCTGGGAGTGATTTCAGATCAGTATTCTTCAACTTGATTGTTTTCCAAACTGGAAGTCAAATTATGAAGTGCACCACCATGATGTTGCATTGTTATACTGTTGTTTTTCTACGCCCTCAAAAAAAAAGGGGGAGTTTTATTGGGCATTTCAGTTCACAGGAGAAAAGGTGTCGGTTTTCCTAAACAATGAGTACATACAATGGGTCAATTTATGACCAAGGAAATAAATGTGGAACTAGTTGCAGGATAATAACTGAACTAGTTTCAATATAAAAAAAAAATATCAATAGTGATATATATGAACGCAAAAATTAATACAAACGAAACCACGATGACATGAAAACCACCACAAATGGTTTCATTTCAGAGAACGTAATGACAAAATGACAAAAAGTTAGGCAGAGAAGATTTATAAGACTAAGTTATGCAGAATACAAAGTCAAGACAGCTTTTGTATGACAGTATGCAAACCAAGATACTGTAATTTATGCAAAATACATGTAAATATATGCACAATACATCAAAGATAAATCAAGATAAATATGCAACAATTTCTCAAATTGAATAATAAAGTTATGCAAAACACATGTAAATATATGCAACAATATGAAAAATTATGTTATGCAAAACACCTGTAAAAATATGCAAATTCAACATTAATAAGCAGCAATATGCAAAATTCAATTATTTATTTATGCAAAACACATGTAAAAGTATGCAAAATCAACATAAATATGCAGCAATGTGTAAAATAAAGTTATTCAGTTGGGTAAAATCAGGACAAGTTATACAAGCAAAACAGATATACAAGTTTCATGGCAAAATTCAAGGAAACTAAAAGGGAAAGGTGAAAGTTTACGGGGCAATGGAAATAGAGCAGAAAGTCTGCTAAGTCAAGAACCTCATAGAGTAGGATAAGGGTGAAGGTGAGGGGTGAGGGTGGGTTGGGTTGGGGGCATTTTTTTTTTTAAAACATGCCATACTTACAGTCCAGAGCATACATTTTGACTCATGACAAGCCCCAAAGCATCCTATAAACCCAAGTATCGTGACGAAGAATCCAATACCAATCATAGCGAAGCCCAAGTTGCGTAGGATGGGAAAGTCAAACAATCTGAGAAAGTCCAATGTGTTCCGGTCGATGCTAACCCAAATCCCGAGCCCTAGTACTGCAATGCCACTCAGCTGCGCAGAAAAAGAACGAGAAAAACAATAAAAACAATTGGAATAAAAAAAAAGAAAAACAGAGGTTAAATTGGATCAATATAGGTCATCGCACAAGCACGAATGGGATACGGAAAAATAAAGCGCTTCTGCGTCTCAAATCCAGCGAGAGCGCAAGTGATAACAAATTTTATCTTCAAGCAAACTTGATTAACGAAATTCCTGTGTTGGAACAGCTGTACGTTTTGCATAAACTTAGCCTAAAATAGGGCAATAGGCCTACGCGGAATTAGAACAGCGCAATACGGTATGGTCCGCGTAATATAGGTTTATATCACACCTCTTGTCGCTACCAATCAGAATGGAGAATTCGAGTTTGCTTGAAGATAAAGATCAATGCAAAGCTTCTGAATTGTGACATAAAAAATCAAGGATAACCACATCTAATAATAATAATAATAATAATAATAATAATAATAATAATAATAATAATAATAATAATAATAATATAGACTTATATGGCGCACTTATCCGGAAAGCCCGATCAAGGCGCCTACACAAAAGGAAAAAAGCAAAAGAAAATTAAATAGGGCCTTACTAGCGAAGCAAATGAGATTTTATAGTTCCTTTTTGAATCGACCTTTTTTTGGGGGGGGGGGTTGTGGGGGTGGTACAGGAGTGACCATATAATTGGTAATCTAGACCTTATCTCATAGAGCTCTGTTTTCAAAAACTACCAGCCACAGAAACGGCTAACCAGCTTAAAAAAAACATGTAATGCACACGGCTTAATGCTTGGTTCCCACTTATTGTCTGTTTCCTAACGGCAAATCAATTTTTGATGGAGGAAAGTTTTGTGTGTGTAACAGCTTCATAAAAATGGACCCTGTACTTTTGCATTTGTTGGGATAAATTTATCATAGCCACAAAGCCACTAGAATGTTGTAAAGTTGGACTGAACTCAAAATCCCCAAATCCCACTATCTCCCCCCCCCAAAAAAAAAAAAAATAAATAAAAAGAAACAAATAACAGTAGTACTACAAACAAAGTAAGTGCAAAATAAACATCAGCAAATTTTTACTCACCCAAAAAACAAAGTTGACTATGAATAGTATTATCTTTGAACATGTACCACATGTTGTTGTTGCCATGGTGAAGTTCAGACCCTGTTGCTGTTGCTATGGAAATAGTCACTTAGAGAGGAACAAATCTTCCCCAAGGTGTGATATTGCACTTTTGTCACTTCAAGTCTCTGTACAAAAATAAAAGATAGAAATACAATCATGGTTATAACTTGGTTGAAAGTTTGAAGTACTTCAAAAACAAGAAAACTGCTAGGTTTTAAGTTTTCTTACAGGTTATTTCTTCAACAATTTGACAGTCCACCTGGACCCCATCTTCAGGGAACCGGTTGCATTGGAGTTGTGAATTCAAGCACGGGGCGTTCACAATCCATACAGAGAGACATGTGCTGAACAGCTACACTAGGGATAACCAGTTTACAAGACTAGACAGGTGTGCCCAGTGTGAGAGGAGGGACACAGGGTAAGTGTTTCAATTTGCCAAGCCCTCACACCTCGACGAGAACTAGCCCCGGAAATTTCTCATTTCAACCAAATCACATCACTCTTCTTGAGACAAACGAGGGTCTGCGAGAGTTCAACAAGAACTTTGAACTTCATCGCAGCTGAGTTTAGAAGCCTGCTGGAAGGGAAAGGTTTTTCCAAGTTCAAATACGGACTGAATTTCCAAGCGGGAGTTCCACTAAACAAATCTCATCCAGAAACAAACCAAAAGGTTAATCACTTTTCAAGGAATTGAAGAGAGGGAAGTGTACAACCCCACAAATTTTGAGAATAACCCTTCTTCATTTCACGTGGCGTGTCGTGGCTGAGTGTTTAAGAGTCACCAGACTCAAGCTCTGGTGTTTCCGATCAGCAGAGTGTGGGTTACGAGTCCCAGTTGTGGCGCTTGTGTCCTTGAGCAAGATACTTTACCATAATTGCGTTTTACTTCAAATGGGACATTAAGCCATTGGTCCTCGGATCGGTAGTGCACGTATAAGAAGGACCCAGAACATTTAGCGTGGAATAGTAGGGTTAACCCCGGTGTTTCATAATCTGGTTCACATAGCAACCACCCTTGTTTACAGGTTTCCTCAGGCATCAGGCACACTTAGATTTGTTACCAGAAATATATAATAATAATAACAATAACTAGACATATTGCATTTGTTCACAAATGCCGAGCTGTTTCGCCTTAACTTTTTGAAATTAATCAACTGAATATGAAAGTTTTTTTTTATTCAAAGCAGTTATGACGTATCAAGCCTGTTTAAAAAAGAATTTGGATTATACCACGTTTTGTAAGCAATTTATGACTAAAAGGTGCAAAAAATAGAAAAAATCTTACAAAATTATGTGATGACGTCATCATGACGTCATTTCAAAATTTACAAGAACTTGCCAATATCTAACAGCCTGCCAAGTTTCAACATGATCGCACTAATACTTCGGGAGTTATACGACTTCAAAAAAGGCACCTTTAATGCCGCGTCACGTGACCCCCGATGCCGTCATCGATCTGAAATTTCACACATATGATGGCTGCCTGACGATCAACGTATGTATAAATTTTGAAGTGATTACACAAAACTTCTCCACACACATCTTCAAAAAGTCCATTTTGAACAGTTTTCAACCTGCCGCTAGAGGGCGCTCGTGTGTATTGTGACGTCATCGGTATTTTCTTTAAAATGCACACCCTTGCCAGACACTAACATCGTTGAAAGCGTTTTCATAACATTTAGCACTTTTGAATTACGAGGCACTTCCGGTTTCGACCGGAAGTAGAGGTCATGTGAGGTCACGCACACTGAATAAAATGAAGACTTAATTTATCCCTTTACAATCCCGCAAACAGAAACCTACGGTCTCTTGTGGCTGATTTGTTACTGATTTTCAAATATTTAAGTTAGAAACCTTTAAGATGACGTCACGTGACAGGTGATGACGTAATCATGACCTCATTGTTTTTGGATCATTATTGCACCAATGCCTTTCATCACTGAAAGTTTCATTGTAATTGCTCTTTAGGAACTATGCAAAAGGCCGCTTTGACCGAACGTGCGTTATGTCAATAGCCTTTTTTACTGAAACAGACAAATAAAAATTAAAAAAAAAAAATTTTTTTTTAACAAAAACAAGAGCTGTTTTGCTGTGTTTTGCTGCGCTTTGCTGCGAAACAGCTAATAATGGTAATACTATCACATGATCTTGATAAAAGAGAGTGACCTGCTTACAAAAAACCAGCAACAACAAACACAGGAAATTTCGATTAAAAAGGATCGTTAACAATTTTTAGAATCGATGGTAATCGATGATGAGTTGTCAGTATCGCCATAGCGATTTGTCTTGTGGCATCACACTTTGCTTAGTGATTAAGATTGATACACATCTGGAGATCGGTCTTAGCTGCAGCTTACACAGGATGCAGCTGCAGCCACAAATTTTTTCAAAGTGGCTTTAATAGTCTGCTGCCCCTTTAAACTATTCAGACTTGTTCTCAGACAGTCCTGCCGGGGACCCCATGCAGTGTTAAGTACCCTTGAGAATGCGTTTTTTCAAGAGTCATCGAGAACAAGGTTGATGGTAATGGCTGGCTCCCTGCACAGCTGGAACTCATATGGAGTGTTATATTGCATGAAATTTGAGTGCCGTTTGTATCATTTTGTTTGGAGAATATAAAAGAAAAGAAAAAAAAATTGATTTCACAGCCTTTGGCGAAGGTTAAATTGTTATCTTAAGAGGAGAAGGTCGGTGTAACTGGCAAGAAAGTTTAAATTGTTTCATCCATTTGTGTTCACCACATCTTCCCGCAAGTTAAAAAACAACTGAGACAAGGTCATTAAAGCCAATTGTACAATTTAACAAAATTGCACAAGAAAAAAATTTGAAAGCAGATGTGAATCTCAGATTTGTGGTCAAGTCCTAAAACAAAGCCCTTTCACACTAGATGAATTTTCTGGGTAATTTCCCAGGAAATTCTGTTGGCCATCTCGCACTTGAATTCCTTAACCTGACACAAGTCGCACCTCCCTGCTTGGGAGTAGATCAAAAATGTGAGACACCCCCCTCCCGCCTCCCCCAGTTAGCACGATTGCATCAAGTAAACAAATGCAAATCCAGGGCCAGGGGTCGATTTCACAAAACCCTTCCTAACTTAGGACTAGTCCTAGGCAATGCTAGGAGATAGGACTAGTCCTAAGTTAAGACCAGTTACTGGTCCTAACTTCAGATAAGACTAGTCTTATCTCTTTGTGAAATCGACCCCAGGATGGGTTTAAAAACTCTCAAAGAATTTCCTGTGGTTTTGCAAGTAAAGTACAGATTTTTTTTTTTCCACGAAAAAAGTACAGAAAATCAAAAAAAGTTGGAAATGCAGAACATTTGTTTGGGGAAGTTTTGTGCGATCGATTAAATTCAATTAAATTGAAAACAACATTTTAAAAGTTGTTTCCTCTCTTAATTTACAGAACAGATTTCTTCCAGTAAAATCCAGAACTTCCAAACGACTATAATAAATAAAGAAAAATACATGAATTCTTGTTCTAATTGCTCAGCTGGTTTAATCCCCCTATGGGGATTATTGGTATGTTAACTACAGTGTAGTTTACAGCCACAAATGTCAGAGGTCATGACCAGAGATGCAAAAAGTTCTCTGGTCTCTAAGGATGACTGAAATTTATTGTCCGTTTAATTCTGACAAGCGGCTCCTAAAACCAATTCCAGATCGTTGGCAAATGGCCAGATTCCATCTTTGGGAACAATATTCACGCAAACCTTTAGTTCATTACAACACATGGGGATGTTTTCATACAGCTTTTTAAGCAGATGTTTTCTGCTTCAATAACGGCTCTTAGCACATATAATCATGGAGCTGCTTATAAAGCAGAAAATATTGCCGAAACATTTTTTTCTGCTAAGCAAAAATATGCAGGACACCAGTTGCAGATCGTACTTATATACTATGGTATTTTGGCTGGTGTCCCTATTCTGACATGTCTTACAAAATTTAATACATATTTCTGCTAAAGCAAAATTAAGTACATGTAGGATACCAGTCACAGATCATATGATATTTTATTTTGACTGGTATCCCTGTCATGACTTGTCTGACACTCTGATAAGCATAGTTTGTCTGTGCTTAGCTGTTTTGGGGGCTAAGAGGCAAGGTATAATCTTGGTAATTACTTTACAAATTAATCGCCATAAAAACTTACTAGATAAGACGTACTTGAGAGGTTTTCATAAGATAAAACATTGTGAGAATCGACACCCTTTGAAGTAGTGTGGTTTTACAGAAAGAGGTAACTTTCACCTAAAAATTTGAATCTGAGACAGGCTTCAGGCATAACCCAAAGTTATGACAATATCATATGTTACCAATTTGGCAATCTGTGTTGGAAGAGTTCATTGACCCCAGCGACCTGAGCAGTCACAGGAGAATTAAAGTAGTAGCATTCCGGAGGAGTTTAATTTGAGAAAAGTTCCTCTTGAATAAGCAACATCCTGGTCATTGAGGGCCAATTAATTAACAGGAATTGTGTTAGGTGTGGCCAAGGCCAATGAAGGATATGATGAACAGCAGACTGGCCCCCCCTCCCCCCCGAGTGAGCGACTGCGTTGAGTTTGATTTGAAACTTTGCGTTGCGGAAGTATAACTAAGTGAGATTTGCGGTAACACCATGTGAAAATCTCTTTTGAGTAGTGTAGGTTCTGAAAAGAACTGGTGGTTAACGACTCAACGTTTCGATCAGTACGCTCTGATCGTCTTCAGGAGAACCTACACTACTCAAAAGAGATTTTAACGTGGTGTTACCGCAAACCTCACTTAGTTGCTTTGAGTTTACCGGTGGGTGTGAGTTGTGTTTCTTCTGAGGTGAAACAAGATTGCTGAGTAATCAAGATTTTCTTGGGGGGGGGAGGGGAGGGGGGGGGGGGTATTGGTGAGTTATGAAACACAATGAGCTGAATTCTCACCAGGATGTTTCAAAACTGTAGGGCATTCTGGACCCCCATTTTTGGAAGTTTGACCTAAGCACCCTGAATTGAAACGAGGTCATCAGAATGGTTTTGTTTTTACTTGGGGATTATCTTGGGTTTTTAAAGCCCTACTGTACAATCTTGGGCATACTAAATGGTTTTATCTTGATGTTTTTTGTGAATCAGAAATGAGGTCCCCCCCCCAAACAAACAAATAAATAAAAGTAAAATAAAATAAATAGTCCAGAAATAAATGTAAATGTTTTGTGTGTGTGCATACTGTCTATACGGCCCGATGCACTCACTTGTGCAGGGGAGAATCCCGATGAGTTTGATGTTTCAAAGGAAAGAAACAACAATGAGATTTTGGAGAAAACAAAAATTGAAGAGTTTTACAGCCTTAACTGTATAGGGTACTTCTAAAGTTTGCAACAAAACCCCCACCCCTTAAACAAAGTACTAACAAATAAATAAATAAATAAATAAAATAATAATAACAATATTATAATAACACTAAATAACTTAAATAGATAAAAGAAAGAAATAGACAGTTAAAAAATACTGAAACTTTCACTTTTGTATGACACAAACTAGAGGCCAACCTGGTTGGACATCTCCAAAGTTCTCTCTCTCTCTCAAAAAAAAAGAAAGACAACGTGCTGAAACTTTCACTTGGTTTTCTCATATATTTTTTAAGCCATAAAAAGGCTTTCAGCTTGAAGATTTTCCTCTGTATTATAACCAGAAACTTCCTAAAAATAAAAATAAAACATCAAGATTTACCCTTCGATGATTTACTGTCCACCATCCAACAGACGTCAAGGATTTCCGCTTTCCCCCCAAACACCAGAACCCGCAATTTATCACCAACTGGTTGTTAGTGTTACTAAAAGGTGAATTTACCTCAAGTGGTTTGACCTCTAAAGTGCCAGGTTCATGTGTAGAGGGGTACAGGCTGGCCCAAATAAACAGGGTGTAAACACACAACCTGTTAAATAGCTTCAAGGCCAGCATGTGATTTCTACTGCACCCTTCCTGACTGTAACCCCCCTGCCCCCCCCCCCCCCCCCCACATAGAAAAAAAAGAAGAACAAGCATAATTTGACACTTATTTTTGGTAACTATTTCCTTCCCACTTGTTTTCAGATGATGAACAAATAAAAAAACCATGGAAATGATTGGCTGGTAACCTCTCTCTCTTAAAAGAAAATTATGGTCCAAACCAAAATTCTGATTTTGTCCTAATGTTTACAACGACATTTACAACACTTTTTGGTGTAAAGGGGCATATATTTCACTTTCTTTCAGATTATTCAAAGTAACCAAAGACACTCTTTGTTTACTTTTGTTTACACCATAGAGAAACATTATTTTGTACATTGCTGGCCTTCACCTGAAAGACAAGAAGTTTGTTTCCAAAGAAATCCATTAAAGTTTGGTTTGAGGTCAACCGGTCAAGTGACTTACAGGCACATCATAATAAATAGTTCCAAAATGTTTTCCCAGATAGTTGAGGGGAAACAATTCTCAGAATCACAAACACTCAGTACTTTTTCAAAACTACAACATCTGTTTCTTGATGTCCAGCCGTCGATTTCACCAAACTCTTCCTAACTTAGGATTAATCTTAGGACTTAGGACGAGTCCCAGCCTTGCACTGTAACATGTAAACCTTAAGATTAATCCTAAGTTAGGACTAGTTACTCGTCCTAACTCGAGATAGGATTAATCCTAGCGTTTCGTGAAATCGGCTGCAGGAATTCTCTGTGACTGTCCAAAATGTTTCCACACCCATAGGAAAACATTTCTATCCAAAATGCCACATCCTAATCCATGCTTGACACATTACCTTCTTCAAGAATTTGTAAATAAATTGTCACCAGAAAGCTTTGTCATATAAATAAAACAGGACCGAAATTTCATTTTGGAGGGGCAAGGCTACTTCCATTTGGCAAAGGGTACTTCCCTCAGAAAGACTTCAAGTCTAGCTGTGAAAGTTGTTTGAAGGGGCACCGAGGCCACAGCCAAGCCCAGAGAGGTCATGACCTCCATGTGACCTCAGGGCTGATATAAGAAATAAGGGTACAAAAACTAAGTTCCATTTTTAAAAAGCTGTTCCATTTTTAGCATTAAAAGGTTTGTATCACAAGACCATGATCATCAATGATATTCTACTAAAACATCAATTAAATACTTGCTGGAAATACTTTCAAGAGTTACCAGGAATGACTTTCTAATTTCCTCGAGAGTGCACTGACCGTCTGATGAGTCAACAAACTTTTTTTCATATTTTGTGTGTGTGTTTTTTTTTTCATTCTCATGACGTAAGTTCCCATACTGAGTACAAATGACAACATTAATTGAGACGGCAGAAGTTTTTTTTCTGAATAACGACTCGGCGTTCCGAAAATGTCAACGGGTGTTTTGGGGATTAGGAATGGCACTGGAAGAAAGAGAGAGAGAGTGGAATTCAATTGGATCAGAAGCTTCGGAGAATGTGTGAGTCAAGAGTACAAACATGTGACGTCATATCACCGTGGCAACATGGCGACTAATCCTGAAGGTTTGTTGTTCTGCGATGTAAAAGTTGTGAAATGGCCTTTGGGAATTTTAAGTTGTTGACAATCCCAATTATTCATTTTTGTTTGAGACAAATAAGGAGGCTTAGCAGCAGTTTCC
The DNA here is from genome assembly GCA_023634235.1 of Pisaster brevispinus. Taxonomy (NCBI): domain Eukaryota; kingdom Metazoa; phylum Echinodermata; class Asteroidea; order Forcipulatida; family Asteriidae; genus Pisaster; species Pisaster brevispinus. Next base: position 3,545,720 of record JAMKCF010000018.1, read on the forward strand.
TTAGCAGAAGTTTCTTTTTGAAAGGGCAAGGCCTCGTGTCCTGCAAGGGGCACTTCCATTCAGAAAGTCTACAAGGGGGCACCAAGGGCAAGACCAGGGCCCAATTTCATAGAGCTGCTTAACGGCCGATATTGTGCTTACTGCGCGATTTCCTTTTCATAGCGCTGCTAACCATAAGCACACGAAAAGGCATGCTAACTATCCGGTGCTTACTGTATGTAAATGAATGATGTAACAATGCAAATCAACGGTGAATGCGCAAGATGGCTGCCTAATTTTCTTGGCTAACCTGTGAAATACGCTTACGCTTAAGCAAATTTTTCTGCTATAGTTAGCACGAAAATTTGCTTGCCGCTAAGCCAGCGCTATGAAAGTGGGCCCAGGCAACAGAGGTCATGACCTCTGTGGCCTCTATGGGATTCCAGGCCTGTAGTAGATTTTGTCCACAAATGTCTAAAAACAGTACGCTCAGTTCTTCATCGTGAGGAAATTGCCGGATTCCAACTTAGGGTGGGGCTTTGGTGGACTTCTGGAGTCTCCTGAAAGAATGACTCTATAAGCTTGGGTCCATTTTGACAAGGAGGACAAATCTGGCAGGTTTTCGTTTTACATCTAAGACTTGACTTCCATTTCTTTCCTGTCCTCAGAAGATTATCCAGACCTACAGGAAATAGCGCTAGGAACTTTTGAAGGTTTTGGAGGTCCATTTTGGAGGTCCATTTTGGAGGTCCATTTTGGAGGTCCATTTTGGAGGTCCATTTTGGAGGTCCATTTTGGAGGTCCATTTTGGAAGTCCATTTTGACAAGGAGGACAAATCTGGCAGGTTTTCGTTTTACATCTAAGACTTGACTTCCATTTCTTTCCTGTCCTCAGAGGATTCTCGAGACCTACAGGAAATAGCGCTAGGAACTTTTGAAGGTTTTGGAGGTCCATTTTGGAGGTCCATTTTGGAGGTCCATTTTGGAGGTCCATTTTGGAAGTCCATTTTGACAAGGAGGACAAATCTGGCAGGTTTTCGTTTTACATCTAAGACTTGACTTCCATTTCTTTCCTGTCCTCAGAGGATTCTCGAGACCTACAGGAAATAGCGCTAGGAACTTTTGAAGGTTTTGGAGGTCCATTTTGGAGGTCCATTTTGGAGGTCCATTTTGGAAGTCCATTTTGACAAGGAGGACAAATCTGGCAGGTTTTCGTTTTACATCTAAGACTTGACTTCCATTTCTTTCCTGTCCTCAGAGGATTCTCGAGACCTACAGGAAATAGCGCTAGGAACTTTCGGAGGCTCCTCGGTTGTAGTACCAATCAAATATACACACCCTACTCTGTACAAGGAACGAGTTGTCATTTCTAATACAGGAAACGATTTGCAATACCAACAAGGCTAACACGTATAGAGTTAAAATAGCTTGACAAATTGCTCCGGCGAGTGTAATGCAATCATAAACATTTACATACGTACGCTGTACGTCACACACATGTGTGTCTGCCCTGTCTATTTTTATCTTTTCTTGTTGACGTAGTTTCCTACCCCCCATGCAGTGGGCGAAAGTGAAGATCACGGCGATTTATGTTTGATGTTTGGATGTGGCCCACATACCGACGTTCCAATTTAAAGGGATTGTAGAGTCTCCTGACAAGCAGATTCCTTCCACTCTGAAGCTGAACTCTTTGCTCGGATTGTCCTTTAAGTTACTAACAAAATTAAATGTTGAGTTTGTTTTAAATTTCTTTGAAAATGTTTATTTGAGAAAGATTTTATCAGGAAGAAAGAATTTTGTAAATTTTTCTTTTGTTATTTTCCTAAATCCCTTCCCCCTCGTATTGCAGCCCCACACCTTCGACTGGCCTAACTACTGACTGTACGGTCTATTGTGTTCCATAGCAATTGTTCTTTGTCGTAGTCAACATCATGTTGGTGGAACCCATGGGATTTGTGTAGGATGTTGTTATTTTTTTTACATTTAAACTGATAGAAGTGTTAGGTTTCTGATGATCAATTATTTTTTTCACACTTGTACATTTTTTAGGGATACCTCCATCATAGGTTTAGATAGCTCAGTTGGTAGAGCGCCGTCATGTTAATTCGGTGGTCGCAGGTTCAAATCTTGTTCCAGTATTAAAATATTTCCTTGTTCACCCAAAATGTAACAATATTTTTGCAAAAAAAAAACCAACCCATTTACTGACCAAAATCTGTTTTAAATGGTTTTTATCTCGTTGGTTGGGAGAGCTCAGTAGCCTGTGTCACAAGCTCTCTCACCTCCCCTTACCCTACCAAAAACCCCTTTCAGTAAATTTGATTTCAGCCCCCTCTAAAACCTGCCTACCAGGACCCAACAAGCACACATACATGTACCGACCCTACACCCAAAACCCCTTTCAGTAAATTTGATTTCAGCCACCCCCCTAAAACCTGCCTACCAGGACCCAACCAGCACACATACCTACCCTATATAGGCCTACCCTATACCAAAAACCCCTTTCAGTGAATTTCATTTCAGCCACTCCCATAAAGTACCCTGTCTACCTGGACCCAACCAGCTCACATACCTACCCTATATAGGCCTACCCTATACCAAAAACCCCTTTCAGTGAATTTCATTTCAGCCACTCCCATAAAGTACCCTGTCTACCTGGACCCAACCAACTCACATACCTACCCTATATAGGCCTACCCTATACCAAAAACCCCTTTCAGTGAATTTCATTTCAGCCACTCCCATAAAGTACCCTGCCTACCTGGACCCAACCAGCTCACATACCTACCCTATATAGGCCTACCCTATACCAAAAACCCCTTTCAGTGAATTTCATTTCAGCCACTCCCATAAAGTACCCTGTCTACCTGGACCCAACCAACTCACATACCTACCCTATATAGGCCTACCCTATACCAAAAACCCCTTTCAGTGAATTTCATTTCAGCCACTCCCATAAAGTACCCTGTCTACCTGGACCCAACCAACTCACATACCTACCCTATATAGGCCTACCCTATACCAAAAACCCCTTTCAGTGAATTTCATTTCAGCCACTCCCATAAAGTACCCTGTCTACCTGGACCCAACCAACTCACATACCTACCCTATATAGGCCTACCCTATACCAAAAACCCCTTTCAGTGAATTTCATTTCAGCCACTCCCATAAAGTACCCTGCCTACCCGGACCCAACCAGCTCACATACCTAGCCTACACCCACAAAACTCTTCAGTGAATTTCATTTCAGCCACCCCACCCCCTAAACCACATCGACCAGGACTTTACCAACACAAACACCTACCCTACACCCAAAAAACCTGTCAGTAAATTGGATTTCAGCCGCCCCCAAAGATGCCTACCAGGACTCAACCATCAAACATACCCCACATGATGCAGATGACTCGCCCCCTATAAAACATGATATTTCAGTCCCTAATGACCATAGAGCTCATTAGAGATTCCAGAAATCGCTGGAGCGTAACTAACCCAATCAAGTCCTACTTATCAACATTGCGTGTCAATAAACATGTAGCAGTGCAGGTACCATCAGGGTTGGGGAAATTAGTCATTTGATTGATTCTCTTGGGGTGGGGTTCAGTGACTTTCTTATCAGACCACCTGGAAGGCTTTTTTTTATTCTTAGAGAAGTGTATGGAAGTCTTCAAAATGGCATCAACCTTCCCTGTAATAATCCTTCTGTTTCCTATGATGGTACCAGAAAATTGTTCTTGTTTTGGGGGAGGGGGAGGGGCCTGTTTAATGTTTCCAACCATTCATTTGTGCATATGATTATTCGATCTCATTTGGAGGCGGGGCGGGGCAACAAGGGTTCTGAGAGGGGAGCCTGCTTCCCCTCTCCCCTCCCCTCTCGGGTTAGGCAACTACTGTTTCCCCTCCTCTATATCAAACAAAGAGACAAACAAACAAACACAGGCATAAACCCAATTTTAAAAGGAAAACAAAACTCACCATAAATGAAGTGTAACTTTTAAAACTGAGATATTCTGCCAGTATTTCATACACTCGTGTATTTAATATTTTTTTTAAAGGGCATAAAATGATAACAACAAAAAAAGGAACAAGTGAATTGTGTTTGAAAGTAGCGGTTTGGAATAAGGCACATAGTGTTTCCAATGATAACACCCGTATAAAAAATTAAGGTACTCACATTTAATATTTTGTAATTTATTGCATATGGCATTTTTAACTTTTGAAAATTTTTTTCTCCCGGCCACTAGGCTGCTTTTATTCAAATATTTTTTCAATAAACCATAGTCCATATATATATAAATTTGTTCCTCCCAAATTGTGTTCCCCCAAAATGTGTTCCCCACCCCCCCAAAAAGAGAGGTCTGTTTCTCTTGCAGAAAAGCAACCTCGCCCCATCCACTCCAAGACTAAGAGAGTCTACCTTGAATATGGAGTGGATCTCCAGTCACCCAACTACTCAAGTAATGTCTGTGTTGGTGCAGCAGGAGACACTTCCAAGCCCCCCCCCCCCCTCAGTAAATTTATCCCCTGGCAGGAATGTACTTAAATCAAAGTAAATTGCAGCAAATCATCAAGTGCTGACAGACTGGTAATGTATGAATTACTGCAAAGTAGAACAGCCAGATACTGTTCCTGTTGGGTTCTGGGCAAGATGGCCTAATTACATGGTGCATTACTGAAGTTAACTGACCTGGAACAAATCAAGGACTCAGATTTGGGGGGGTTTGGTTTGAGCCAGGTCATTCAGACACTACTAAAGTCGGGATTTAAGGCAGTTTTAACTCAAACGGGTTTAACTTTATGTGTCTGAAAGAGCTAAATCGGTTGGCCAACCACTGGACCACTTCGGGTATATCTTTTAGCATGGTGTGCGGACAGAATAAAAATTACAACATCTGGTTTAACTCACAACAGATGACCGCTGACCTATGTAAGGTCGCTAAGTGAATGCGCCTCAACAGGGTGGTGTGCCTGCTTTTGTGAATAAACCGGATGTTCATGTGTTGGGATGTTCATGTGTTGGGCCACGGTGCTGTTGGACCTCTTTAAAACCGAAGATAAACCGTAGCGGGTTTAACTTCGAGCTATCTGATCGCAAGGTAGTTTTATTTTTGATTAAGAAAAAAAGGCAACAGAATGTTCTTGGTCTTGTATAGTCATCGAGAAATGCCAACGATCTAAGAACCTCTAGAATGAAATCTATCAAATGAACTCTCTCTCCCATTAAAAACAAATCCATCGAAAAATACCAAAAGCTAATACAGAAGGCAACATCATCATCATTGATCTGGTGGTCTCTGGGATACTCATCAAGAAATGTCAACACTCTAAAGCAGATCTGCACTGACCCCTCTCTCCAGATGCCCTCTCCCACTAAACCAATACAAATTGGTCACAGTGTCCGCTCACACCATTCACCCACACTCCAGTCCAGATCCCCCCCCTCATCTCTGAATGGAATTCCATCCTCCCAACATAATAATCTAAGCATCTGATCATATTCTCTATTAGCCTCCAACAGCCCTAACCTTTCAGGCAGATTATCTGTTTAGCGAGGGGGTGGACCTCCGGGCTGTGCGAGCAGGATCCACTCTGAGAAGGGAAGGCTGCGTTTTAAAGGGACCGTGCAAAGGCGGTTTCAGTCAAACGTAGCGTTAAAAGCAGGGTATACACTGATGTGTAAAAAACAGAAGCACTGAAGAGCTAAAAACATTGTGAGAAATGACTCCCTTTGAAGTGGTGTAGTTTTAGAGAAAGATGTCATTTCCACCCCCAAAAATTCCAATCTGAGAAAGGCAGCAGGCATTCTGAAGCCTTTCTCAGGCATCTGAAAGCGCACAATTCTATGCAACAAGGGTGCTTTTACTTTCATTGATTTCTTGCAACTTCGATGACCAATTGAGCCCAAGTTTTCACAGGCTTGTTATTTTATGCAGATAAACCAAGTGAGGATACTTGGTCTTTGACAATTACCATAAGAGTACTAAGACACTTCTGTTTCCATGTTTGTTTTTTTCTTCCCAATCCAAAACTGAAACTTCTTTCCCTGTCTTCTCCCCATTGGTTTCTTGGCTAGTAGAGCGATTAAATTCACTTTTCTGAGAATCCTTGGCTTCACAACCAGAATTAATCAATAAGGTAGCCATTATGGTAATTTAGGAGATTTTAATTCTGCTTTGGTAGGTTTTCTCGCATTCTCTTTACCTTGGCTGCATTTAAAAAATGATTGATAAGAAGTTAGTTGTGCGAAAGCGTACATGTAACTCTCACTGTCAACTGTTCATACTGAAACTAGACTGACAGTATCAGTTCTAGTTTTAAAAAACCAAAACATCCTGGATGAAAATTTCAAGGAATTATTTTTATGGGATATGGCCATTTTATAAAATAGGCCCCCTATCTAGTCAGACATGAAACTTTGTTTATTACAAAAAAGAAGAAGAGGAAACTGCCTTGTACACAAAGTTTTCTGTGTATTAAAAGGGTGACAAAAAGACAAAAATCAGCTGATTGGTTGAACAGTTATAAGCTGTTTTACTGGAACATTTCACGGGGCACCAAAGCGATGACCAAGGGGCATGGAGGCAATTGCCCCTGTCACCTCCTGTGAAGTATCAGACCCAAGTCAAGACACCCAGACACAAGGCAAAGCCTGGACAAGGCTGTCACCCCTGAAACAAAGCCTTTTTAGCGACACCAACTCGATCATTTTCAAATCCTGACTTTCCTTGTACCAACCCCTTGAAGTGGGTTCTGATTTAGCGCCTACTATTTTTGCCTCCCGTTGTTCCATGTGTGTATTCCTGAACATGAAACAAAGGGGACTAGTCGTTGACCTATAATTTCCATAAGTGTTCAAGTCTGAGGTGAAATTGTATGTTTTTTTAGAAACGTTATTCTCCAAGCGCTTCTCTGGTTGAACCTTTCTGGAACAAGGACACCGTATTCAGTTTCCAAACAGCCCTGTGGAAATCCCTGGCATATAATATTTGAGAGAGTTTGAGCATAGTTTAAGAGCCAAGCAGCTCCACCGGAAGGTGTCACGTACACTAAAACAACGTCTTGGAAATGATATTTGATAAGTTATTCCTTTCAAAATTTCCTCGTTGTAATTCTAGACAAATGCTCGACCCATATCCTATCTCCAACTCAAACTTCCTTAGTGAGACGTTTCCGACAACGCACCCGAAACCGTCCAAAAAGAAATTATTCAAATCATCTGTTTCTTTAACCCTATTTTTAAAAAAACCTAAAAACTCATCTTTTCAATCAAGTACTTGAGTAAATGATTTGTTAGTTTATTCACCTGTATTTTAATTTGCATTTCTTAACTCCATGTATTGTATTCTGGATTTCTTCTAAGCTTATAGGCCTATGTTTCATTTTGATTATTGTACACACATGTACGTTAATGTTTGTATTAGCGCCATGAGCACTTTTGTGGATATGTGCGCTTACGTTTTCATTATTATTATTATTAAATAACAAAGAACAGATAAAGTTAACTAAAACAAATTGCTCAGGCCACCTGATCTTGAAACGTGAGGCTATTAAAACAACAATGGCATTTACACTGCTATGTTTTTGTAGACCATTTTGTAATTTTGGTTGGTAACTTCCTCCATGGTAACACTGAGCAGTTTGCGATTTAACTAACTCCTCCTTTTTTTCAAAGTTAACTTACCTGACAATAAATGTAGTCCTCTTAAAATGATTCCCAGAGAAGAAGAAAAGATGACTTTCAATTCCTCTAGGAGACAACGCTCTCCTCCCAGCAATGACTTCTTCGCATGTACAGCGTACTCTGAAAGATTTCAGAAAGCATTTTCTTATAAAAAATTGGGTTAACAAAATTATACTTGGAACAGAAATACCTGGTCTTGGCCCCTATTGCCCTGGTTTTGGCCTCTATTGCCCTGGTCTTGGCCTCTATTGCCATCGTCTGGGCCTCTACTGCCCTGGGCCCAATTTCATGGAGCTACTTAAGCACACAAATTTGCTAAGCATAATAAAATGTTGCTTACCAGAATAAGGTTACCAGCCAAGCTACCATGTCCTGTGTACAATTTGTGACTGGTATCCTGCTCATTTCTGCTTAGCAGGAAATTGTTAAGCATTATTTTCTGCTTAAGCAGCTCTATGAAATTGGGCCCTGGTCTTGGCCTCTGTGGCCCTGCTCTTGGTCTATCTGTCACTGGTCATGGCCCCTGGTCTTCGCATCTGTAGCTCTGGTCTTAGCCTCTACTGCCTTGGTCTAGGCCTCTGTTGCTCTAGTCTTGGCTTTTATTGCTCTGGTCTTGGCCTCTGCGGCCCTGGTCTTTGCCTCTGCGGCCCTGGTCTTTGCCTCTATTGCCCTGGTCTTGGCCTCTATTGCCCTGGTCTTGGCCTCTATAGTCCCAGGTATTGACTTAATACTTTCCTCGAAAAAAAACCTAGACCTTTTTTAGTCAGTACAAGGTCTGACCTAAATGTACACGGTACCAGCATTCATAGACTTTTCAGGAAACTTACAAATAGTTATGCTAATTTTTACGAGGACAAAAAGTGGAAATCTGATCAAGCAGGAAGCATGTTACTAAATGTTCCCCCCCCCCTCCCCTTTCCAACTCATCCACTCCTATCTAAATAAATGGTAGGGGAGCATTGGATTACATCGTTCATATTTTTCATCTTCACAGAAGGAAAAGAAGGCAGACCAATTCATATCTCACAGGAATCTTGTACATTCCCTTTAAATATCTTCCGAGGTATAAGAAAGCAATAAGTACGACTGATCATCGCGGTGCTTCTCCGATCGACAAATCTAATGACCATTCCTTTGGTGAGTCACTGGCAAACTGCCCGAGGATCATTTCGTAATCTTCAAGAACGCTCCATTATTTAATTGTCATTTTCTGACTCAGTTTCATCTTAATGCATGAACAAATTGCCGCGTCAAGTTGGAGGTGAGGAGGGGGGGGGGGTGGTTGGTGGATTGGATTGTGCAATTTAGTTTTCTCAGAAGTGTTTCATTAGAAATAATCTGCTTCACCAAGTTTTGTCTATAATGTCTGGTTCTGGGCTGCTAAAATTGAGTACGAATTCTCGGAATCTTGTACATGTTTGTAGAATGTACTTCAAACTGATAATAAAAAGAAACTTATGAAGCAAAGTATCCAGGGTTCTCCCAAGGTGTTTTTTTTTTTCAAAACTGTGGGGCATTCTGGACCAAAATTGTTTGATGTTTGGCCGAAGCACGCTAAATTGAAACAGGAATGTTTTCTACTTGGTGTTTATATTGGTTTTAGAAGCTTACTGTGCAATCTGGAGCATTCTTTATGGTTTTCTCTCATTTTTTTGGGAGAAAAAAACAAAACAAATTTATATATATATTTTTTGGCGAATATTGGCAGTAATGTACGTGTATCGGCATGCAATTTGCGCATATTGGCCTGATTCGCTAGCTTGTACATGGGGAGAACCCTGGCGTCATCGCAAAACAGCCTGAAAGCACTTATGTACAGAAACAAAGCAAGATAAAAAGACAAAAGCCATCAGCAGAAAAGGGTTAACAAATTGTTTAATTACTATTATAAGAGAATAGATAATAATCAGCATTGCTCACTGGTCCTGCCAGCCTTTGGAAATATTAAGAATAAAAAGGTTGTTTAAACTGATGAAGACAAAGGACATTAGCAGATTTTTTTTTTTAAAGTTAAAAAAATCCACACTACGGGAGACTAGAAAAATCAAGCATCGCTTGCTGGACCTGCCAGCCTCTGGCAATAGTAAGAATTAAAAAATATTATATTTGTAGCTACATGTACAGGTATATACATGTAGTAGTAGGCAACATTTTGGTCAAACAGACATCTTGAATAAATCTTTAAAAAATTAAACCACTCTCTTAAAAGTTGAAGCATCCATTCCAGAACCACAAGTATCACTATCAAACATATTTTTGTTTCTGTCATATTTTTAAGACAAATCTGGGAAATCTGTCATAATTTTAAGACAAATCTGGGAACACCCCCATATTTTTGGGAGGGAACAATTGCTGGGGAATACACAAACAATTTGAATTAATACTGCAGTCGACTTTAATTATACAACTGGCCCTAAATAGCTTTCCGTTTATTCTGTTTTATTCTTGTTCTGTATATATTTTTTTAAAAAAATAATTAAAATTCAAATTGCAAGATCACTTTCATCCAAATTTTATTTATTACACAGTAACAAATTGTAAAATGAATCGTTCTTCTGACAAGTTAAGATTGGCAGACATTTCTCCGAATGTCAAAGTACTTACAATTTTACCCATGTAACTTTAACAGGTGAACATATAATAATTCCTGGGAAAACTGGGAATTTGATGCCGACGGCGGCAAATGAGAAATCGGGAATATTACAAATTTATGGTCCCGTCAGAGGGAGTTTGGAGAGCTGAGTAAACAAGCAATCTGAGGTTGAGCTGGATGTTACAGCATTTACATTTGTATGGTGGTCGGACTGCAAAAACATCAATTTCAACAGATTATACATGTTGTACACATATTAATGACGTCTTCTATAGCGCCGGTATCCACGAAAGTGCTCATGGCACTTGCTCCAAAAAAATAAGTTCCTCTGTGGATGTCTTCCAGTGGTGTACAAGCAAGAAAGGGTGAAAATGGGATGCTGCTATAATATAACAAACAGCAGCAGAATGAGCAGTAACCACAATCTCCGGGGAATTAGGAAAAAATGTTCCTTAAGAAGATGTGTTTCCAAGGCTGTTTTGAAATTGTCCATTGTCTGGATGGCTCTAATGGAATTTGGTAGACCATTCCAGACCTTCCCTGCAGCTACCTGAAAAGAATGGCGGGATCCCCATGAATTCTTCACAGCATATTCCACAAAGGAGGAGTTTGTCAGCTGCTGAACGTAGATTTTCACGAGCTGGAATATGTATGGCTGGACGAGATCACAGACGTAGGATGGTGATTTGCCATTCATGCACGTAGGTATAGGGGTCTTTCTGAGTCTCCTTCTCAAGGTAACGAGATGCCAACATTTGCATCTTGCAATCAGGGCATTGGGGTTAGAATTAAATTACATATTTTATTTTTTTTTATTTATTAATTCTGGTTGTGAACCCAAGGACTCTCAGAAAAGCGAACTTAATCACTGTACTAGCCAAAAAACCCAATGGAGAGAAGACAATGAAGGAAGTTGTGAGGAAAACCCTGGAGACATTTTCTAGAGAAAACCGACACAGTCAGGCAGGGACTGGAAAACCCAATCCACATAGTGGCCCCGGTGGGATTTGAACCGGGATCCCATGGGTGGAAGGCAAGGCAAGATACTGCTACGCCAACCTGACCGCCCCTATATAAATAGGGACAAAGGTTCCACAAAAACCAGAAAGATTTTCAAACTTGTTCATCAGAACATGGAAAAGATTGGGTTATTTTCAGGGAACTTTTCAGCAGAATCGGGGAGAGTCGTCAGCTCTGCAGTTAAACACAGACACAAATTATTTGTTGTGACTTAATTCGATGTCCAAGGCCTGTTTTTGTTAATTAATTTTGTTAATGTATTAATGTATTAATCTAATTACGATTCTCGTCAAGGGTCTTCCCGGGGTTTGGTTGGAATTATGCGAGGATCCAGACATCAGAGTTTAGTATTAATTAATTATACTTTAATAATAATTACTTAAGCGCTACAATATTTATCTTGCAAGGTACGCAGAGCTACGACTTGATGTATGAGACCTACTCCTTTACATAGCACCATGTAATGGTTAACAAGGTACTGTGGTGCAATATGCAGCCAATCAAACCAGGAACACCGGGGTGAACCCCTTCTCTTTACGATAAGTGCACTGGGTTCTTTTTCGTGCATTACACAACACACAGGACCAACAGCTTTACAATCCATCTGAAGGACGAAGGAAAAATGGTGAAGTGCCTTGCTTATAAAGACAAAAGTGTCATGAATGGGGATCGAACCCACACTCTGCTGATCAGAAACACCAGAGTTCGAGTCCGGTGCTCTTATCTTCTCCACCCTGACACGCCACAGCAAGATGTCTTGAGAGACTTTGAGGTACAGACAATATCAAATTCATTGTCAGTTATACATCAAGAAGATGCCTTCTTATAGAAGTTTAAACTAAAGCATTCTGAAGAGATTGATTTAGACAGTGGGCGAGAGTCGTTGGTAACAAGAAGGTCTGAAACTTGGGTCCAGGACCTAATTTCATAGAGCTGCTTAAGCAGAAAATATTCCTTATCAATTTCCTATTGAGCAAAAATGAGCAGGATACCAGTCACAGATGGTACTTGTGACATTGTATTTTGGCTGATAACCTAATATTCTGGTATTTTGGTAAGCATAATTTTGTTGTGCTTAGCTACTTTTTCTGTTTTAACGCAGCTCTATGAAATTGGGCCCCAATCTTGGAAAACATGTTGAAATGATGGCATTTCCACATTTTGATAACCTCTGAATTTAAAGATTTAAAAGAACTGTTGGGAAAACTGTCTACAGTGATAAAGAAGACGATTAAAGAGCAGGATTTCTTTATTTGAAAAAATTAACATCCTGTAATTTTCTAATGGGCAGAGAAAGAGATAAAGTCTAAATGAAGTCTAAATTCAGATGAAAGTCTGAAATTTCCCATCTCTGTGATCTGGATTGATTTAACTTTAACATGTTTTTTGCTGAGCAAAAATAAGAAGGATACCAGTCACATGGTACACATGGTTTGCGTGAAATAATATTTTGGCTGGTAACCTTTTTCTGGTAAGCAGAATTGTTTCATGCTTAAGCAGCTTTGTGAGTTTGGACCAAGGGCTCAATTTCACAAAGAGATAAGATTGAGTCTTAAGATGTGTTTCAATCTTAATTGCTAAGCAGAGTCTTAAGATGTGTTTCAATCTTAATTGCTAAGCAAAGTGTGATGTAACAGTACAAACCACTAAGGATATATTATCAAATCTTCTTAAGATGAATCTTAGTGCTTTGTGAAAATCGAGCCATGATCTTCAAAATGATGTTCAAGAAACTTACCTTAGGTTGAGGGAAACTCTTGAGGAGGTTTATCCTGTCACCTTCCACAGCTCCACAGAATTCTGTCAAAACGACCTGCAACTCTGTTTTGACCACATCTGCGATGGTTGTGGAACATTCGATTCTGAAAATCGATAAAAAGAACAGAACTAAACTTGATCAGAAAATGCACCTTGACGTTCTTTCACACACCGTCCAGGGGCCTCGTCAGATGTGGCAACTTTTTTTTTAACACAACGGGGAAACCAACTCTGCTAGATCCATTCGGTTTCACGAGAAGTATTTTTTCCGAAGAGCATCTTCCTGTCTGACAGAGAATTAAGTCAAAAAAGAATGTGAAAGTGCTTGCTTCTTTGAGACTGCAAGGAACTTGGTCGCCTTTGAAAGTGCTTCAACGTGTGACATGGCCTTTAAAGGCAAGACTTTCAAACATTTTATCCATGATTAACGAAGCGATTCAAAGCAATTCTGATGTCTGGTGTCTTTACCAATGCGCAAGGAAGAGCAAAATCAGTTCAATTTTCAAATTTCCAAGAGAAATTTTATCATTATTCATTTGACATGATGTCATCGATGATGTCACTCATGATGTCTACTGCCTTTAAACATCAATACCGGATTTCTCCACCAGCATCCTTGTTCTGTGTCCGACGTCAAGATGTCGGATATCCCGAGAAAGCCTCGCTCAATAGTCCGGCAGCTGCTAGACACAAAAGCATCGGGCAAACTAAGATCGTACCGATAAGTCATCTACGCATACAATATTGCCCGTCCTTGGCTCAATAAACCTCATTAATCATTCGTACACCAATGAAGGCGAAGTACCAACAGACGTTGTCACAACACTCTATGAATCACCGGATCTTGTTTGGAGCAAGAGGATAAATGGGTTTCACTTAGAAACTGAAACCATTTTCCACACAAATTGGCTAATTTGAATTCTTAGTATTGGTTGAATTTTAAATAATCCTTCTAATTAGCATTTAGTTGAAAATATCGTGGCACTGAGTTAAACTTTGGTTTTGGAAAAAAAATTGACTCAAGCTTTTATCATTTTTTTAAGCAGTCTTCCTTCCACTCAACTCTTAAGCTGAAAATAATTTGGTATTGAATGGGGAACAAAACCTAAATAGCAATCTGATCGTTTTTGTTTCTTGATGATTACTTGAAGCTTTTTCATGCCATGTTGGATGGAAGTGACTTTGGCTACCGTTATGGCTATATATAGCCATGGCCATTGGTAGCCGATGCAGTGTTGAAGAGTGGGTCTTTGCAGTGCTCTAGCCCTAGCCACAGTACAGCCGAAGACGCTATTCAAAACCATGGAATTTATTATCACGTCAAAGGAGCACATTACCCTAAAATCTCTCAAAAGTGTGCTGTTTGGAATTGCTCCTTATCCTTTTTAAGAGTTGTTCACGCTCAAAAACACCCAGAGTTTGAGTAGTGAGTAGTGATTAAAAAAACACCACAAATTTGCCTTTTGAAATACAACCAGTGGAACATAACAGTGCGCAATTTTGTGGACTAAAAAATCTGGTTATGTAGTCCAAACACTGGTTCTTGCTCTATGGTACTAAATAGTGGACGGTAGTCTGTCATGGAATCACACAAAAACCACACAAATTCAAGGGATATTTATGTGAATCAATGAATTCTATTAATTTGGGTTTGAACAAAGAAAAATTGACTGGAACGGGACTTGAACCAACGACCTCCAGATTAACGTACCAGCGCTCTACCAACTGAGCTATCCAGCCCTATGTTGGTGGTCTCCCTATAAGTCAATACCTAGTCAATACCTAGATATTGACTAATAGGGAGACCGCCAACATAGGGCTGGATAACTCAGTTGGTAGAGCGCCGGTACGTTAATCTGGAGGTTGTTGGTTCAAGTCCCGCTCCAGTCAATTTTTCTTTGTTCAAACCCAAACTAATGATTTGATTTCTCGTTTTATTCCAAAAGGAACATACCCCATTACCCTGGGGAAGGGTTACATCAATATTTAAAATATACAAATTGCAGTTTACATCATGACGGAGGAGTTAGCAAAAGCAATTATTTGAAGTCATTAATTTCCTTGAACTTAGCAGACATACAAATATACTTGGCTAAGCAATAAACAATACCTTTTTCCTTTTTATTAATATTAAAAATTTTTTTTTAAAATACCCAGTCAGTTTCCCTTGTGGTTTTTTACTTGATCAATATATTCTACAGTACTTAAAAAAAACAACCTATTCCAACTATCTTTATTTCAAAACAAACGCTTTTTCTAGCCCAAAGCATCCCAACCTGAAAGGCACCGTTGCCCCTTTAAGCCTGCTTGGAGTGCTTCTCTGAATCAGTTATTGCTGCTCGATCTACAAATATGTCTTTGAATCTCTGAATCATTTCTATTTTAAGGAATGGATGGTTTGATGGATGACGACTTTTTCCCCCGTTTAGAGATGGTTGTTTGTGTTGACAAGATGGTGCACGAGACTGTTACTATTTGGAACAGCGGAACAGCTGAACATCTCGAAGAGTAAAACGTGAAACCAGAATTCTCAGATTACTCATTTTACATGTAGATTCCAAATTCAGTTTAATTCAACTGATAATTTCCTCACACACAATATATATAAAGTAATTTGGGGTTGCTGAACACTGGCGGCGTGGTTTGTTCGTCTCTTTCTTTCTTCCCATTGATTCATGCACTGATTGGAAAGATGAAACACAACACAGTGCCTGCCCTCCTATTGCGTTTTCATTGCGTACTGGATTTTAGTGGGGGGGGGTGCCTTTATAGTAAGAGGAGAAGAGTGTTAAAGCATAAGATTGTTATTTTTATTTTATTTATTATTTATTATTTTTTTTTTTGGGGGGAGAACACCACCCTCTGCCACATTAATCGAACAAGGTATATCAAGCATATAAAAAATAAGGTACATCAAATTAGCGCAAAAAGTACCACCCCCCCCCCCCCCATCACAGCTGGAGACTATTTCTTTACCCCTCCTTTACACATTGGTAGAGCCCCTTTAACATTGCTGTCCTGATATCATAAACTGTTATGTCTCCACACTTACATGAATAATCAACTTGCAGTCCAATTTGTTTGACAATTTGTAGCCATGTAAAGGTTGGATTGCGGTTGAACGTTCAACTTATGTATTGTACCATCGTACACGTGTACGTGTAATTTGACCACAAAGCAAACACATGAAAAAATCTACTCGCTTGAATTTTACCCGATTTATATTTCAACTCCAGATTCGTTAAATTCTATAATTTGTAAACCCTTTTTAAGGTTTTCTTCTGGGTTTTTTTTTTATGCAAACAAAGAGTCTGGTGAATTTTGTGTCTGTTAATTTTTTCCACTGGCGTAATTATTTTTTTAAAGTGGCAACATCTCTGAAAAGAAAAAAGTTCCATTGCTTGGTTTTAAAGAAAAACGATCTTCTAGTTTAAAAAAAGCATTTAAAAAAGTGATGTTACAATAACATGTTAAGGGTGCTACTTTTTAAAACTAATTTGTAAGAATATCATTTCAATTCTTAAAAGGTCACTTCAGTCAAAAGTAAAAAAAATAAAGGGCATTATATTTACAAGCCTGATGCGTTGTTCTGAATAGCAGGTAAAGGACATTTAATAAAGGGCACTTTTAGGAGAGAAATCTTACTTTCTTCTGGAATATTTCAAGGTGCACCAACCAAGGTGATGCCCGTAGAAAATCTGGCCTGCCTTTAGTTTGCGTTTTTTAAAAGCCATTGTATCACAGATTTAACACAATTGGCTTGCAGGCCTTGAACTTCGGTCTTGAAGGGGCACAGCAATTTTCCTCTGGTAAGGGGCACTTCTATGAGGAAAATGTAAATTTGTGTTGGGACTTTGCAAAGGGCACCACAGCAAGAGCACAGGGCACCACAGCAAGAGCACAGGGCACCACGGCAATTGCTGTGGCTGCCATGGGTTATTTTGAGGCCTGGGGTTGGCTGATAAAATTCTTTCCCTGCCTTTCACCTACGTGGACCCTGTTTCGAATCCCACCTCAGACTGGAGCCTTGCATGTGGAGTGGGTGCACAGTCCGTACCTGATTGAGTGGGTTTTCCCCCACTTGGCGTTTTCCTCCCAAATCTAAAACTGACCAATTCTTCTCGTTTTCTATTCACCATCCTGTTTTGGGTGTTTGCGCTCAGAGCTCCTTAGGAGTATGCAGAACTGGCAGCCAAATTGGCATCACAGGTTGCTAGTCATTCGCATCAACAGTATATAAATTCAACCTAATTCACGAGAAATCTGTAGTTACCTGGTTAATTGTCTTTCTGGGGGCCTATGCGTCACTTTCTTTGTCAAACAGTTTCTGACAAAGAGACGTCAAAGCTCTTCTGTCCACTCAATAACATTAAGAAATTAACGATAATTTCCCAACATAAAATTAACAGGAAATGATTTTCTGTCCACGCTAATCCACTGATTTTCCTTCCTTAAGATGACAAATTGCCGCCTTATTCCCCCTCCCCTTCCCTTCCTTCGCCCAAACCATCATGACAGGAAATTGACAGCATCGTTCATGGTGCCCTCCATTGCGAGAGACAGGTTAGGATCAGTCAAACAACGGTCATGTACGTGAATGCGTAAATGGGGTTTAGTTTACTCAAGAAAAGACAAACATCATGTCTTTGGATCGTGCACTTACAATTACACTGATGGTCCAAATGTGACGTTTAGATTGCGTTTTTTGATTACATGTTCGATAAAAATGTTAAGCATAAATTTACAATTTATAGACTGAAAATGGGATATTTGGAGACTTGAATATCTTCTATTGCTGATCTGCATTGCAAAAATACTGAAACACATGTTGTGTACTGGGTCTTTTAAATGCAGTATGTGCAGGTATGGTTTTCACTGTAGGCTGTATATAAATCATTCACATCTAATAAACTTCCGGGAAAATAGATACAATAACAAATTAATTAATACACAGGAATATTGATGTGATGACACAGTGACATTGACGTTCTTGTATAGTCAACCCTCCTACTGTCTGACCAATCAATATCATTCACCAGGGTTTTGACAGATATACATGTTAGATGTGTAAATGCATTATGCTAGCCTGCAATGTGATATCGTGCGGTGTGAAGTACACCGTCAACCCTCCTACTGTCTGACCATTCAATATCATCCACCACAGTGGTTTTGAATGATTTAGTTAGATGGGACACTAGATGTTAGCCTGCAATATGATATCATGTGGTTAATGCATCTACAAGAACACAACACACAGTCAACCCTCCAACTATGCGACCATTCAATATCATCCAGAGTGGTATTGAGTGATAGATGCACTCGATGCTAGCCTACAATCAACAGAGCACGGTTCTGGGCCCACTACAGGTGTCTTTTGGGTGAACCAACCCCAACCCAGAAACACTCGAAAGATTTTGTAAAAGTGGAAGCCTAAAATATGAGGAAGCTGCTAAGAAGTCAATTAGTAGATTATTCAATATTTTGATCACGGGTCACCAAAAGCCGAGAATCGAAACTGACGCAAGTCCTAGACTTGAGTCAACAACACTACCTTTTATCAAAGCGACCACCTGGTAACAAAAACAACAACAACCTCTACCCCAACCTGCCCTTTAAATCAACCACTTGGCCGTATACAGCGAGTATCTCCAGGCAAAACGCAGACAGGACCCTAATGGTTTAAGTGCTTGCCGTTTGAATTCGCCATGGATCCCGTAACACACCGGGATACATGAATTTTTATCGGCTTAAAAATACACGTCGATCGCTGAGCAAAAATCTCTCCTGCTGGGGTCTCTTGTATTTGTATGCCAATGGGAGCTTAAAGGGCAGGTGTGTGACACTGTTAAAGATGCTGTGGTTTAGCGTCGAGTGGAACTTTAAAGGGCAAGTAAGATCCTGGAAATGATGTACTGAAATCTGACTGATGGAAAACTATGAAAGACAGAGGAAGCTTAAAGGGCAAAATGTCTGTACGATACCATGCATGTGATGACATAAACTCTTGTAAATAACTGAAAATAGTTGCTTTAAGGTGTAGTCTGACATTTGTAAACCTAAAATGACAAAACCAACTCTTGAGCTATTCCTGCAGAGAGTATACATGTAGACATAAAATGAAATCACAAAAACCATCCAATTACAACAATTTCAGAAGTTGAACGTAGATAAAAATCTGTGCGTTTATAAATACTCTAGTCCTCAACTCCTTTACATTTTCTAAAAATTCATGAGCAGGGAAGGTTCCTAGATGTCTTCTTGTTTGTACAAGGTTTTATTATGAATAATATAAAACTCAGACAGATGTATTTCAGATCACAGGCATTGCCCGGGGGACATTCGGTGTGCGATGAAGCGTGTCAACAACCATACCGGTAGATTGATGCTCCATGTCGGCCGAAAAAAAAGGGAAAATTAATTTCCCCAGGAACATATATAATACTATATAGCATCATTCACCTCTTGTGAGACCCATGTTTGTTTTCTTTAGTGAAATGATTCATTGTGCGTTATGGATGGATGTGGTCAGAGTCTGATATTAAAAAACTGGAAATTTATTGAGCGAGGAAAAAAAACCATAACAAAAAACAATGACAAATGGAGACTTAATTGAATTGATTCGAAATTGTAGAAATTGTTTGGTGATGAAATTGTTGTAAACCAAATTGTATAAATATGCAACAAAATAATTTGATGTTTTCTGAAGTGGTGTGCAAACCCAATGAGATGAAACCTTTTACACTTAACAATGTGAAGGTTAAATAGATGCCTCGATACAAAGACTTCAAATATAATTTCTGTTGACTGAGGTCCCACATTTAATTTTCTTTAAAAAAAAACGATTTCTGTAAAACCAGCCTCAAAGCAACCTCCCTTTCCCAAGAGCTGTTTAGTTTTGGAAACAGGCTACCAGTGGATGCGGTCACTGCAACCAATCTGAAAGGGTTCCAGAGCGGACGGAGCTACCCCTTCCAACCTCTCTCAGAACAAATTGACATCCCCACCATCTGATAACCATCCCCACCAGCAAAGGCAAAGTATACCTTTGGTTTTTGGAACTGTTCAATTGTTTTAATCCTATATGAATAAAGATATATACAATAAAATAACCTGTGAAAATTTCATTTCAAAAAGGTAGTAGCATTTTTAGAGAAAGGGGCAATGTACACGCAGGAAGAATTATCCGTGTTTTTATGTTCATTTTTAAATAATAACCAAAGGTTTACTGTTTTAAGAAAGTACATGTAGGCCTACACCAATGCAAGATGCAAGAATTGATAATCCAGGAAACTGTCGTCTAAATTTGCTCTACAAAAAAACAACACTGTGTCCAAATTACATTAATTTATTTCCAACACTTTAAAATGACCGATGAAATAATGTACATGTCGGATCGGTAGCTCAGAAACCCCCCACACGCCCCATCTTTGAATAAGGTTTATTCCCTCAAACTCCCCCCCCCCCCCCTCACCATTTTCTATCAAGCTACAGTCACCCTCCCACATAGGGAGACTGCCAACATTTAGATGCTAGACAGCTCAGTTGATAAGGTGCCGGCATGTTAATCCGGTCACCGGTGGTCGCAGGTTCACGTCCCACTCTATCAATTTTTCTTTGTTAACCCCCACATATTTTCCTATAACAAATGACTGGAAGCCATTTCTTTTGGCACAAGATGCAGGATGACTTTACCCCCCCCCCACCCACCCCTCCCTACTTTTATAAGCGATCTGTCACTGCTGCTGCATGCACCCTTGTAGCTAGCACTCCAAACACATGCCTGTTTTTTCCCTCTGGCTCCAGGGTTTTTGCCGGTACCCTTTCTGACAGCTACTGTAACTCTTTCACTGAAACGCGAAACGTCGATATCAATGTCAAGTCTATTGATTCCATCCTCTCGGTTTTATTCTAGACATCCTGATTTAATTTTTTGCACCCCAACAGTTTCGACCTTGAACCTTGAGTATACAATGTGTTCTCTCAGAGAGACCGAGGAGTCAATCAAGAGAAAAGTACATGAAGCGGAGACTGGAGACTACTGTAAGAATAATTGAGTCCGGTCAACTAATGTCTTCCCCACCCTTAAAAAAAAAAGTATGTTTAAAAATAGATGAATTCATGAAAAAACAAAAACAAATATTTTTTCCCAGGAGTTTGGAGGGGTTAGCAATTCAAGTGTGGAAAAGTCAATCAAATATTCTATATGTGAAAGAGACTAAAGAGGCTTAAACCATCTTGAGTTTTTAATTTAGTCATGATGCTCATTAAATATATGACATATTTAATATTTAACGGTAAATAATAATAACTGTAGCAGACAAAAAATCAACTGTTCCTTCCGTCTTGTTCTTAGACTACTAAAATTAAAAGGACAAGAAATTACTTCAAAAACATCTGCGTTCCTATAAATAGGTAGACTCATTGCGACCTTTTCTCATGCACACATTCGTCCGCCAACGCCAGCCACCACGGCCAGCCAGGGCGGTGGGAACAGAAAACCCTTACAAGACCAGGGAAGATGATGACGGAAAGAAGACAGCAGAGAGAGAGGGAGAGAGAGAGAGAGAGAGAGAAAAAAAAATCCAGACCATGTGTGAGTTGACAGACATTTAGTAATCTCTCTAAGAGCATTGCATGGAAAAGTCCATTTGTTGTAGAGGTGATAATTCAATTAAACCAGCCCGAGCATTCTCTGGAGGAGGAGGAGGGGGGTTGCTTAGAGGGGCTTCATGGACTAGTGCTTACTGCCGCCCGGAAAAATAAATTTATTCCAAATGTACGCTGGGTGTTGGGATGTGTCAGAAATCTGGAGAAATGTAAGACTTTTTTTTTTTCTCCTCCGGTTGGAGGTAGAGTGTATATTGATGACTGAGTGAATACATTTTTTGGTCAAGGAGTAATACTTGATGGCGTAAGGGCACAGTCAACATATTCTCAAATTTCCATCGTTCTGATTGTTGGGTTTTTCCGTTCGGGTTGACTAATTATACCACCAATGCTATTGGTTTCTTTGTAACATTCATTCGGGATTTAAGTTTCCAATATCAGATCTTGGTTATGTCTGGATTTTTCAAAATGAATTTGAGGACGATTAAATCTCATCTTTAAAATAATTATGAAATTGGAACCCTAGCGAGAAGTGTCGCTTGCTGAATCAGTATTACTGATATTATTTATTTATGATTTATTTATTTCAAAATCTTTATACCAGATAAACAGATCGACAGAATCTGTTTTATGTCAATGTCCTGCAGGCCAATCAAATAATACAACAGACTACACAAACAAACAAAACAGTTTAAATGCCAAAATAATTTCAGGGGAAAAAAATACAACTTTTTTACAAAAATGTTGAGCTAACTTTTTTCTGCGAATCTTTCAAAAATTTGTCGGGTAGTAAATTCATTTGGAAGGGATATGAAACTGTGATTTAAGTGTTTGTAGATATTAAGTAATTATTCACAATTTCATTTTAGCTACAGAGTTTACCTGACTCTTACGTAAAACAATGGTAATTAGAATATTAACAATTGTGTTTTGCAGAACGTTTTGAAGGGTAAACAGGCCAAAAACCATGGCAACAGAGGTAACAACATCTTTTTAATTTAAAGGCTCAAGTTGAGAGTGAATGTTTGAAATTACTAACTTTATAAATGCCATATTGCAAGGATATACAAGTTACTGCTAAGCATGTATGTGGCAAGCAGGAATTAACCAAGCAGCCTCTCCCCCCTCCCCACTGCCCCCAAAAATCATAGTTTGAAATGTTCCAAATGTACACACAGATAAACAACTTTCAGAACCCAATATATAATTTGTCTTAAAATAGGAATGTGTGCCACACCATGTAATGGTATGCATAGGCATCATTTTTCTCCCTGATGACATCATTATTGGTTGCTAGGCAACCAATTTGGCTGAAGGGTGTAGTCTCAATGCGCATACACACAAATCTTGGAGCAGGGCAAAAAAAGAATTTGGCTTCCATTGAGAGAGTGGTTTTTTTTAACCTAGATGTCAAGAGAGTAAGTTGTAAAATGGTATTTGGCTGCATCTGTCTGAATCAAGCGACAGCGGCTGTTGCTATGGCTGCTGGCTACAGGGGCAACCAATGTTGAAGAATAGGCCTTCCCAGCGTTCAGGCCATAGCAACTGTCAAAGCCGCTAATTCAAACCAGGGCCCAATTTCATTGAGCTGTTTAAGCACAACAATTTGCTAAGCACAATAACATTTTGCTTACCAGAATAAGGTTACCAGCCAAACTACCATGTCACGTGTACAATTTGTGACTGGTATCCTGCTCATCTCTGCTTAGCAGGAATGGTTAAGCATTATTTTTCTGCTTAAGCAGCTCTATGAAATTGGGCCAAGGCCATTGAGCCGTTATTCTTGGTTGACTTCCACGTTTCTAAAATCAACTGACTGAATGCACTTCATTTGTTTTTGCAGTAAAAGATGACTTGCAATTCACTCCTTCAAAGTTAGTTTTTGATTTTACAGTCTTCACAATAATTTCTTAGACATTCTGTTACTTTACTGGATAAATTCTTGGTTTGCATTTAAGGACAATTACTTCCAACACTCCTTAATGATTGCTTCACACCTGGAGAGACAGGGTGGTCATGAAGGCCATGGCCTCTGTTGCCCCTGCTCTTGGCCTTGGTGCCCCTTCAAAAGACTCTCATAGACTTTAAAGATTTTCCAAAGGAAGTGCCCTTTGCAAAATGAAAATGGCCTTGCCCTCTCAAAGATGAAATTCCCAGGCCTGTTACTTTTCCAATCTTGTAAGATTTTTGAAACAAATGTTTCCAAGGAGTGGTGACAGAGAAGCATGAAAAGTAAATAAATCAAAACACTTGCAAGAAGGAAAAAAAAAATAACACAAAATCCACAGACTCCCAAGAGCCACCTATAGAAGATAAAGTGCTTAACCTTCAGAATATCGTTCCTCAACTTAAACGCACCTGTTATGTGTAAATTAATTTTTTTGAAAATATTCAAAAATTTAATATACTGGAATTTAATCTTTGTGGGGACAAGGACATTTTCAATTTACAAAGAGTAATTTTCCTGCCTGATTTATTTTAATTTGTCTACGGTTACCACACTGGCAAAACATACTTTTAATGATTATGTACATACAGATTATGTGGATAGACGATTTTACAAAATTATGAATTATGATCCCTCTAAAAACTCTCTTTCATAGGTGCACAAGAAAAAAACAAGTTATAAATAACAAAGGAAACTAACTTCGTAAATTTTAGCCGCTGTAGCTCAGTTGGTAGAGCGCTGGCACGTTAATCCAGAAGTCATTGGTTCAAATCCAGCTCTAGTCAATTTGTTCAACCCTAAATTAAAAAAAAAAACAACAACAACTACACACTTAATACATGTGTAGCATCCCACTCACATGTATTATGTGTAGCATTAAATTAAATATTGTCAGCATTTTTGTCACCCCGCCCCCTCCCACATGGAACCTTATCATGTCTAGTTGTCAAGGAAACACCATGTTTGCTCCTGGTAATGTTTTGGCAGCGAGAGCAATTGAAATGTTTTCTACCTCCCAAAATGATGCGCTGTGGCTCTGCAAACACAACAAGCCAAGAGCTTGGAGGTGTCAATTTATTTACGCGGTTTCTCCCTGGTGGTCTTCGGTCAGGCAAAATACCTGTATCTTCCAGAGGTGCACAACAGTTTTGGGCCTTTTAAATATTAAAGTGATTACAGTTTGGGTAAATTTTGTTAAATACATCTCAAGACTTTGACTAATGAATTGTGAAGAGGTGGCAGCCATTTTCATTTTGCAAATAGTAGAAAATCTGGATGAACAGAAGCCGAATTAAATCCGAAATAAGAAACTTGGCTGTGAATATGGCAGTTGGCTGCAATGACAATGTTGTGGAGAATAACTTTTCGTTGTGATCGTTTGCGCAAGTGGAATGCAGCCCAGATGAAAGAGAAGGATTAAGGGTGTGTTGGGTGCAATCTTTGAAACTGGCCACTTAAAAAATTGTGCAGCGGCCATTTTTCTTACAGCGCCAGTTTTTGTTTCCTTGCATGATTTCAAAAATTGGGCAGGATAGCCGGGGGGTGCAAACTTTCAACATCGCACGATCTTTGTCGTTCAACTGTAATTCTTACCCCTCGTCATGTAATTAAATGCTCTATGAAGAGAATTTACCTCCGGAGTTTAAAAGGGTATGTTTGAATTAACGTTCTGCTGGATCTTATTTTTTGTCTGAAGTGATACTTCTGTTCTAAAACTTGAGTTAGAATGTCAAAAACCATAAGACCGCTGGACTTGTCTGGTCAAACTTTTACTGGCCCGAAACTTAAACTGCTGGCATCGGGCCTGCGTTCCACTGTAAAATTGGAACTCTGGTTAAAAAGAATCTTGATTTAAATTTAGTCTCAAAGCTTACTGATTATGAAGTTCAAACTAGAAAAAAAAAATTTCTGTGGAATATTTCCCTCTGAAATATTTAAGAAAACTGTATCTGAAAAAAAATTTTTGTTAAATGTTTTTAAACGCGACAGCTAATTTTGTTTGTTACTACGAAAATTAAGGACAATGTGTTTACATGCTGAAAATTGTGCATTGTTTTTCACTATTTTCTCCTTACTCATACAACAACAGATGAAGCCCAAATTTTCAGGGGTTTATTTCATGTTTATGGTTGATCACACAAAACGACTATTTTGTCAGCTCTACCAATCCTGTATTATAGCTTTAAGGAGACAAGGACTTCTTCTTGGAATGTAACTGACTGTGAGATAATTGATGCAACCACAGGGAATCTCCCGAGTACTTTCATTTGACATGGCAAGATCAATTCAATTGTTGCTGTATTTTGACAATGAGGATGCGAAGCAGATGCTCAGACTGTTTACAGCCGCACGGCCATCAAAGATAAATTAATCATATGAGGTTTTGTATCAATAGCGGCAAATTAATTATGGGCTTCCCCAGGAGTTTTCAAAACTGTTTGGGGGAGGGGTATTCTGGAGCCAAAGTTTGTAAGTTTTGCCTTTTTTAGAAGCACACTGAATTGAAACAAGGTCCTCGGAAGGCTTTTACTTGATGTTTATCTTTGGTTTTAAAGGCCTTCTGTGCAACTTGGGGCATTCTAACTGGTGTTATCTTAATGATTTTTGTGATTATGATCTCAGCTCCCTTCCCCCCCCCCAAAAAAAAAAACAAACCCAAAACAAACCCATATATATATATAAAATTAGTAGGGGAGATGGCCTTAGCTTTCAATCCAATCCGGACCTTCGTCAGAGGCATAAACAAGAACAAAAACCATATATATATATATCTTATTCGCACATATCAGACAAGGTTCATGCACATGTATCGGCCTGATTCTGTAGCGTGTGCATGGATACTTAGATCTCTGGGTTTGGGTCTGCAGTACACCAGTAAACTCAATATTTCTTAGTGTGATGTACCATGCACCTGAATTGATACTTGGGGTCTAGCAGGTAAAAATACTGGCGGCCGGCTAGCAGGTAAAATGTAGGCCCTATAACTATAAAACAAATATTGAGGACAAACTGTTGTTGGCAGGGTCGATACGCACCAATTGAGTGTCGATACGCGCAAATTTCTGCCGATAAGCAAAAACAAAATGATAATCATATTAAAAACAATTAAAAATTCTCAAAAAATTGAGACATAATCATAAATTATGCTCCAGATTGCACAGTAGGGCTTTTAAAACCAAGATAGACATTCCGAAAACATTGTTACCATTTAGCGTGCTTCGGCAAACATAAACAAAATTTGGGTCCAGAATGCCCCACAGTTTTTGAAAAAAACTGGGGAGAACCCTGGTTGGCACATTTCGCATTTACTCACTGGCACACTTTCTTTCGACTGCTCCTTTAAAGAGAAAGAAGAGTTGTTTAAAAAATCTGGAAAAAAAATGACATGGTTTCGTCTGCTACCATTTTATACAAATTTGATCAGTCGCTTTTTTCAAGTACTTCAATGTTTAGATTGCGAATTCCAACACACTATGCCAATGTTTGCATTCTGATAAACCAGCCTTTTACAAATTTAAGTTTCTCTTATCAGCAGCCAAGTCTATAATCTTGTTCACAAGCTTAAAGGGTAGACTGTCTATATAATTATAATAAAAAAGATGATTTACAGAAGGCTGGGAAGGGACTGGATGGGATGGGAAGATAAGAGAAAACTGTTCAGTAGGCTGGGGGGGAGGGGGGAGAGTTGACTGCTTCACACCCTGGAGGAGGACATTGATGACCCAAGCGCTCAGAGAAGATGCAAGTGCACACTTTGAATTATTTGTAACAGTGGCAGAGAGTGGGAGCAGTATTAGTTGACACTATGAGCTGCACTGATTGTGAACACTGATAAAACACTTGAATAAAAACAGTAAAAACTAACAGTGCGCTAATTTTCATCGCACCAATATTATCAAAATCTAGCAGTTGGAATTTATGTATTAAGTCACATTGTTTTAATTAAGTCTTTATTAACTAGATTTATTGCTGGAGTTATTTTTAAGAAAATGTTGTCAGTGACTCTAGATCATTAATGTATTCATTATCTAAAAGGACCCCTAGGCTAAGTCTTCTTTCGTTCCAATGCATGTTCATAAAAAAATGTCCAGAAGATTGGAGCATGAATAAAGATAGTTTTGGACAGAGGTTCTGGTGTCCTATAATCGTCAGGATTGTAAAGCAGGCTGCAGCTGTAACAAAGTGAGGACAGACGGGGTACTAGACGCTGACTCAGTGGCGACGTGAGGATTGGGCCGAGTCTGTAATTGGGCTAAGGAATCTAAGGGAAGAAGATGAGAAACATCTTAGGTGTAAGAGAAGGGTCAAGCTCTGGACGGCACTTTGCTGACAGCTTCCAATTTCTTACATGGCTTTCAACAGAATCTTAGGGCGACAGTGCCCCGTAAAAAGCGCATAATTTTATAAGACGTTAACGCAGAATTCTGCCGACATGGGCCGTGGTCTTTGGGTACTCCCAAGATTTTTGTTTTGTCAAAAACTAGTAAGGCTGTGTCCAGATTAGCAGCTAGGGCTCGATTTGTCACCGCTGTGCAGCGTGGACAAGCCTTGTTGCATAGGATGCCCTTAGCAACACCCTTAGCAATAGCCATGTAATAGCCACTAATATGGTCTTAGCCATAGTCTATCAGGAACACAAGTTTCGTAAATTCATCCAAAATAAGCAAAAAGGGAAAATTTCCTTTCAATGAAATGGCACTGCACCCTTTAAAAACTTCACCCTCAGTCTTGTCATGTCACAGGGTTCTTCACCCACAAATCACTTGTCTTTTATTCCACTTCAATCAATCAATGCAATGTCCCTCTCAATGAAACTCAAGGAAACAAACCCTGCTCCCCCACTGTCAAGGTGGAATAACCCCACTACATCAATGTCAGGTCAGGGGTCAACTCAATTAGGCACAAATTTACAACCTGGTCAAAAAGTCACTGGTAGATAAAAAAATGTTGGTGGGCAAAGTGTTATTGCAATTGTTTTTGGCTGCAATAAGATCTAGAAATCCAAGAATGAGAATGTTTTGGCCAGTATCTTAACTTTGGAATTGTTTAAGACTGGACAGTGGTGGTGGTGGTGGTGGGGGAGGAGCTGAAGTCATAGGCAGTGCATGTTACATCTCGTCATATGATACTGTAATCTGACTGTTTAGCAAAATAGTTCAATGCATACTTGTAGCTGAAAATCACAATAAGATGATTCAAAAATGCAATAGTTTGTTTAAACATTTTGTAAAGTGTTGACATGTTTATTGTTTTTAATCCTTCCTGTTTTTTATGGTTTTACTGCTGTCGGTTGGTGAAATAAATGTGTTTTTCTTTTTAATCAGACATTGTCCATAATCTGGGCTCAGAGAGTCTTAAAGAGTCCTTTTCACACAACAGCAATTTAGCTGGGGTCCCTTGCTTAACTTGAGCAAGGTTGTGAATTTTTTACGAATTGCACTTCATGTGGAAGGACAACATTGTGTCATCAGACAGTATATTAAGATCCTCAATGAAACCTTCTTAAAGTTTAAACACTGCCAAATTTGGAGCAAGAGACGGTTTTCTTCTTGTTAAAAGGGCTTTAAGCCAACCAAAATGTTTAGATAAAACCATGGAGATGAAACAGTCTTTTAAAACAAACTCACAAGTTACAAGTTTACACAGTTGGTCCCTAAGTGTTCTACCCAGGCAAGGGGGTGTTACCCAAGGTCCAGTTGTCTGACTTCACCATTTTTCCTAATAGAGGTTCCACTTTCCCAAGGTGATTACTCCAACAGATGGGACTCTTCTCCCAGTGGGAGGACCTTCAGGCTACTTGGTGTGTCTACAACAACCATACCCCACCAGGTTGGTCCCAGTAGACTTGTCCCTAATCCAACTGTCAAACAGATCGTACCTTTCCAAAGTGATACCAACTTCCAAATGTGATATTTTAACAACGGGACTAGGTCTTGTCTTTTTCATGAGATGGTTTCTATGACATAGGCTCCACTACAAAAAAAGGTCTGAAACTGGACAATTTAAGAATAGATAGCATTTCCACCTTTTGGTAACCCTATCATTATGTTAAAGATTTCAGGATGGTACACATCTTCAGAGCTAGAGAAGTAGATCAAAGAGCAGGATTTCTTTATACATGAAGAAACCAACCAAGCAAACTAAAAATGGTCTGAAATCAGATAATAATAAACTGTGTGAAATTTCAAATGCCTAAAAGGAGATCCTACCATTATTTATAATCCCTTTTAAAGGTCCTACCAAATCAAACCCCATAGTTCTACTGAAGTACAGCGTATGCACACAATTCCTTTTAAAGTTTACAGAATATTAGCCAATGTTTTTGTGCTTTAAAAGTACTGTTGAATGTGGAATAAAAGAAATATATATTTTTAAATACTGCACATACAGACTTTGGCTTGCCCAAATCACAGAACCTAAGTTGAACTTGTCTACAAAGTTCACTGAGGTTTCAGAAACATGTACATGTACATATCATACAGTAAAAGGTACATTACATATATATGTAGGCTTTCCCACAATCACAAACCAGATAAAACCTACACCAATGCACTTCTAAAACAACTACCCCTGAAGGAAGGGAGAGAGATCTCCTTCTATCTAAACAAATTTCAGGAATGTTTCCGCCAGGCTGTTGCTGCATGGCTGTTGAAGTAGTAGTCAAATATTTGACTGCCACAAAACCTATCCAAGCGTGAGAAAAGCTTTGTGACCTTCCTCCAAGTTTCAACTCTGTTCTCCCTCTACTCAAGCTACCTCCATGATGCCTCAACCAGGCTGGCTCCCACCACACAGAGGAGGCATTCTTACATTTAGTTTACTGGTCTAAAGCCAAGGTTTGCTCGTAACCTTTTCAGCGGCTATACCCATCAGGACCGGAGAGTGTGTCATTTTCAGGGCTCTGTCAGTTTGTTTTTTTACTTGGCCCATTTACGTTGCCCTTCAGCTCACAGCACGAAACTTAAACTGGATTGCAAACCCCGTTGCAATTTACCTGAAGTCCCACCGGTTAAAGAACCGATGCTCATCTCAGGAGCAAATACATTTAAGATTTCCTCCTCACTCAAGATTATACCATACCCTTGAAATAAATAACTCAACATCAGGGCTCGAAATTCACATTGGACTGCTGGCCCGAGGCAAGTGATGTTAGCCTGGCCAGTGAACTTGTATAACTGGACAAGTCCGGTGGTCTTGTGTTTTTAATTTGAATACTCAAACAACACTCTAATATTTGTAAATAAAATTTGAAAAATGATGCACAAATTTCATTTGAGTATCAAAGTAGAAAAAGAATCACTGTCACTTTTCAGCATCAATGAGTTTTTGTTATATTAATTCTTCTGAGTAGATATTTATGAGGAATGAACAGAAGGTTTTTGTCGAAGACTGAAAGTTAAAATGCCGATAACAAACCGTAGACCAGAATAAGGAAAGGTCAAATTCACTGAGATGAACACAAGACTCTGTTTTTGAACCATAGTTTGACACATGGGCTTGTGGACAAGTACCCATTTTGCATCATAGGTTTTCACAGTCAATCTTTTAAGTTTCAAGAGCTATTTTAATCCTCGCAAAACAGCTGGGGATTTTTACTAAAACACAGTGAGTCAAATGAAGAAACGACACTGCACAAACTTCACCATCGGCATCAGTATGTCGACAAATATACTGCCTATTCTAAGTCAAGTGAACTCAAGGTCATGGCTAACAAACAGCAGACTAGAGAAAGT
This sequence comes from Pisaster brevispinus, assembly GCA_023634235.1. Lineage (NCBI taxonomy): Eukaryota > Metazoa > Echinodermata > Asteroidea > Forcipulatida > Asteriidae > Pisaster > Pisaster brevispinus. The sequence continues at coordinate 3,577,036 of JAMKCF010000018.1, forward strand.
GTGACGAGGAAATTCAGGTCTGAAATCGTTGCCCCCTTTGCTTTTAGAAAAAATCTCAAAACGGTGTCCATCTGTCTATCGCTACCAGAACAAAACCACATTAAACCAGTAATCACTCCTTCCTGTGCTGTAGGAACTGGCAGCTCATCTGCTGCTGGTTTGGTCAATAAATATAATACAAAATAAACACAGGTTCACTGCTGCTTCATTTGAAGCATCAAACCATCACTACACCTTAATTTGAAGCAGAGAGGGTCCTCAATTTTACAATTTTGAATCCCTCACATGTTCATTTATTGGAGATTTAACAACAATACACAAATTATTCGATTAATCCCACAATTGAGGCTTTTTAATCATAAGTGGCTTAGGCTTCCATGAGCTCCATGGCTTAGGCTTCATGAGCTCCATGGCTTAGGCTTCATGAGCTCCATGGCTTAGGCTTCATGAGCTCCATGGCTTAGGCTTCATGAGCTTCATGGCTTAGGCTTCATGAGCTCCATGGCTTAGGCTTCATGAGCTCCATGGCTTAGGCTTCATGAGCTCCATGGCTTAGGCTTCATGAGCTCCATGGCTTAGGCTTCATGAGCTCCATGGCTTAGGCTTCATGAGCTCCATGGCTTAGGCTTCATGAGCTCCATGGATTAGGCTTCATGAGCTCCATGGCTTAGGCTTCATGAGCTCCATGGCTTAGGCTTCATGAGCTCCATGGCTTAGGCTTCATGAGCTCCATGGCTTAGGCTTCATGAGCTCCATGGCTTAGGTTTCATGAGCTCTTGTGGTAAATTTCCTGGTATTGTCCAAACTGAGGGAATAAACAACAAATAAACTACAGGGTACAGGCTTATTGCAACCACAATGGACAGGAAGTGAGTGTTAAAGGTTTTTACATCATTTGCAGTCATGAACAAAATTAAACATTTTCTCGACATAAAAAAATAATTTACTAGGCTCTATCACTTTTATAATACAATACACAGAATAGTTTGAAAAAGATAATTCTTTGCTATTTTCCAGATTTTCCAAACACTCCCACGAATGTATTGTTAGGCCATTGTTCAAAATGCATTTGCCTGGACACAAATTGAATAAGGTTAAATAAATAACAGCGTAGCATCATTCTACTCCCTAACCATATAACATTTATAAGACCTCCGACGGTCTCGACACAATCTCCGTCCAGCATGTTCAATTTACCGTGATTGTCCGAGTCATTCAACCGTGCCAACACGGCTTGCGAATTCACTAATCTCCGCTCAGGGAAATTTTCCCGGACACCCAACTCGTTGTGCAAATTTCGCTCTCACTTGTACCGAATATTCTAAGAAAGAAATCCTTCAAAATATCCACATGCAGGTAGAAATTCATTGGGTGTTTAAAATAAGCATATAGGTTACTTACCGGGTTCTGTTAATTATTTTCCAGCCGAAATGAAGAGGTGTCCCTTTGTGATGACAGACGATATCGAATTAATGTGTTGTATATTTTTGTGTTCAGTGCCAGCTTCCCAGCGCCGCGAAAAATATCCATTTGAACGCATAAAAAAATATATAATTAATTGGGCGATACTATTTATTAGTAGGGGTGTCCAATTATAGGGCAATCACTTTTGCCCACGAGAGGGCGCCATAGCATCTCGAAGATGTATCACAGCGCGACATATAAAAACAGTTTCAATCGAATGATATTAAAATAAATAATAATATTTACTTATATTAATAATATAAAATTAAAAATAAATACATCAATGACCAATACAAAGTTTGCTGTGTTTATTGCAAATAAAGTATTGCTTTATTCACTTCATGGTGTTATAGAACCAGCGGCGTAGCCAGGACTTTTTCGGTGTGTGTGGGGGGGGGGGGGCACTGCTTTGAAGTAGGGGGGGATGTAGAATGGGCTTGTCAATGCTTTTATTTTGGAATGGGGCGCTGCAATGGGCCACAATCCTTGTATGACATTTTGAGGCCGCGACACCACGATACAAACGTGCATCCTCTTTTTTTCCCTCTTCTTTTTCTTATTTTTGTGAGCACTATCGCACATGGGGAGGCACCTGGGGGGGGGGGGCACTTGGAATGTGCCCCCAGTCCCCCCCCTCCCGGCTACGCCACTGTATATGACCATTTTGTAATGAAAATTACATGTGCTGTGACTGATTCATTGTTCCTAAAATAATTTGCCATCTCTAATAGAAAATATTTAAAAAATTGATAAAAGCACTGATCTACTGTTGTATAAGTATATGAACAAAAATATACATGAATATACTTCAAAATATACATGAATGTATTTTTTGTGTTTTACCCATACATGGATGTGTGTGTACTTGGCCAACAATCAAAATAAATGAACGATATTAACATACTTTCAGGATAGCTTAAAAAACTACTCATTAAGACATACAACTTAAATACAACTACTTAGTACTGTAAATACATGTGAAATAAGTCGTGCAAGTATCAGTTTGATAAATATAGAAAAAAGTGTCATATTATTTATATACCCTGATAGAAATAAAAGTGTTAACCTTTTAAAATACATTTTCAAAAACTAAATTTTAACCATGATACTAAAAAGGCACTGCGGTACGGTTTGTCACTTTTCACAAATATGTTTTTATATAAAATGTTACATTTCAAAATAAGAAATTTCCAAAATCCAGTGTGTGCCCTTAACTTTTTTAGTGACTGGCCAGCAGGCATTTCACTGGTCCATCACCTTTTTCACAGGTCAATATTTCAAATGAAATAGGGATGCTTTTCAACACTGAACTAGTCAGTCGGACCGCTTGGAGTGAATTTTGACTGGTCCTCATGTGTTTTAACCGGCATTTAGCCAGCGGACCAACTGATAAGCAGGAACGCTGAAATTGTTCTAAATTTCAAGCGCAACCTCGGAGAGTTACCTGGGTCTGCTAGGAGACTCTTGTGGATCAGGGCCCAATTTCATAGAGCTGCTTAAGCAGAAAATAATGCTTAACAGTTTCCTGCTAAGCAGAAATTAGCAGGATACCAGTCACAAATTGTACACGTGACATGGTAGTTTGGCTGGTAACCTTATTCTGGTAAGCAACATTTTATTGTGCTTAGCAAATTTTTGTGCTTAAGCAGCTCTATGAAATTGGGCCATGGTATTTGACGCATGTCGCACGCAGCGACTTTGCCACACTCATCACTTTGGGAGTAGGCGGGTATAGCGTGTAAATGCTCAGAACAGGAAACGCCCAGAGGCCATATGGCCTCTGTTGCCCCTGGTTTGGGCCTTGGTGCCCCTTCAAAGGTTTCCAATACACTTCAAGTTTTTTTTTGGCAATGGAAGTGCCCTTTGCTAAATGATCATGGCCTAGCCCTGATCTCCAAGATGACATCCCATGCCTACAAAAAGGTGCATGGTATTAAACCCATCAATATAAACAGAATTACTACTCTGTGGTTGAAAATACTTATAAACTGGAACATTTAAAAAAAAAAAAACTTTCTTCATCCAACACTTTTTCCAGCCAACATCTTTTAATGCACTTAGCACTGGCTAGCCGAAGGAATTTATGCCAGAAGCACCTTTAAAAAAAACCACCCGTTTTAAAAAGCTCTAAAATAGTCATTCCAAATGAAAACTTAGAGAAAGACTTTTATTTGAAGAATCTTTTAACATTAGTTTCTAGAAACTGCTACTGTTTGATTGAACAATATTTTCAACTGGAAAAGCAGTTTTAATGTTTCTAGGAGTAAAATTTCTTCTAGTCTTTTTTTTTAATTTTTAGCTTAACTCTGGTGCCTTCTCAACAGTATGATATTTTGCCCTTGGAAAATGACAAATTTGCTGATTTCTCTAGGGTAAAAAGCGAAAGAAATTTGATTAAAGTAGGCTTCACAAACACTGGTAAGCATCTACTCATCACTTCCATACAGTTTTCGGCACTTTCACAAACAATAAGAAACTGATGTTGGAACCAGAACTGTGAAGTACTATTGTTCCATCCCAACTTGACAATTGTCCCAACTATACGTGGGACTGGTCCCAACTTGAGTGTTAAAGTTGGGGCGTCCCAACTATAGTTGGGATCGCAGTAAACGCAAAGCACCCCCAAGGCCATGAATAAACTAAAAACATGTATTAAGTAACGAACTGTGAAGTTCTTAAGACCACTTTCCGAGAATAGTTTAGATTAATTAGTATTTTGCTTTCCGAGAGAAGGCCCAGGGAAACTAAATCGTAGGTCTACTTGAGACTGAAGTGTCACCCGGCATGATGAGCATGACGCCGCTGTCAGAACCCTCTAAAACACTATAATAAAAATCATATTTACACCGAGTTAGTTTTAGCGGTCCATTATGAGCGATACACTATCATTCCAAACCTCGTCCTGGGCAACGGCCCCCGACCGGCTCTAGCTCCATCATCAGTTTTGACATGAGTTTGTACAGAGCGGAGACCCGGGTTTGAAATAAGAATCTTGTTAATTAACGCCGATCGTGTCAGCTTGCATGATCGATCAGGGTGTCCTGTTGAACTCTATGGGCAATCCCAACTATAGTTGGGACGTCCCAACTTCAACACTCAAGTTGGGACCAGTCCCAACTATAGTTGGGACAATTGTCAAGTTGGGACGGAACACTATTATGTCTGCACTTCACTTTCCATATACTGTACTATCATCAAGAACCACCAGGTGTAGTTCAGCTCTCAAGCTAGCAAAGCATCAGCTGGTAATATCCAGTTCTCCAGCTTCTCAAGAACCACCACAAATTATTCATTTAGCAAGCTATCCACACACTAGCAAGTATTATTTGGTTCTCAAAGTATCAACATACAGCAGGTTTTATCCAGCTCTCTATGTAGTCAAACATTAGCAGGTATTATCCAGTTCTCCAGCCAGTCAAAAACTAACAGGTAGTTTGGTTCTTCTCATATCCACATCCAGCAAGTATTGTTCAGTTCTTAATATATCCACATCTAGCAGGTATTGTTCGGTTCTTAACATATCCACATCCAGCAGAAATAGTTTGTCTCTTAACATTATATCCACATCTAGCAGGTATTGTTCGGTTTTTAACACATCCACAACTAGCAGGTATTGTTCGGTTCTTAACATACCCACATCCAACAGGTATTGTTTGGCTCTGAAGCTAGCCCTATAGTTTCTTTCGGTCTTGATAAATGATTTCACCGCCTCCTCTTTTGCCTTTTCTCCCAGTCAGGATCTCCTTTTAATCGATTAATCAATTTCTTCTCTTCATAACGGACGGGTCCAAGACGCCGGAACAGCATCGCTAAAGCCACGACTGTCATCAACTGCAGAAAGATTAAAAGACAACTCACAATTATTGCAAATTATTATACTTAATCAATCTTTTACATGACACAGGTGTTTGAAACTGCATTAATAATAACTTGCAGAGTTCATGCACTCTGACTGGTCAAACACTGGTCATGTGGGGGTGTAATAACAAGTCGTATAAAGACTGGCTCTGGGAATTACTGAATAAACGACCCATAAACTAGCACATTGTTGGGTAAAAGTTATGTATGTACTGTAAAAACACCTAAGAACCAGTCAAAACTCTCTACAATTGCAGGCCACGAAATAACCCACGGCACCCACAGCAATTGCCGTGGTGCCCTGTGCTTTTGCTGTGGTCCCCTTTGCAAAGTTCCGGTTTAAATTGACATCTTCCTCATAGAGTGCCCCTTACCAGAGGAAAATTGCCGTGCCCCCTCCAGAGCAAAGTTCAAGGCCTGCAAATTGTTCCAGCTGGCTAGTTCATAGTTGAAGGGAATCCCTGTCTAATATTCAGGGATGTGATAGGCTGTTGAGAAAAAAAACCTGAATTCTGAGCGCAAAGCGCGAAAGCATGCGAGCTCGAAAACTTGCGAGCATGAAGCCCAATATTAACATTTATCTTTGGTTTTAAAAGCCCTACTCTGCAATCTGGGGCGTTATTATATGGTTTTATCTTCATTTTTTATGAATTTGATCTTTAAAAAAAAAAATTAAAAAATAAATAAATAAAAAAATATAAAAAATTTGGGGGGGGCAAAAAAAACGGAATTTCTTTTTTGGGGGGCAAAAAAAACGGAATTCCGGTTAAAAACGGAGAAATCACATCCCTGAATATTAAATATGGACTAGTGAAATGGAGAGGGGACTGCTAAAATGAAAAGCTAATCAGTCCCGCTGGCTAGTCACTGAAAATGTGAGGTGCAAAGCCTGGGCCCAATTTCATAGAGCTGCTAAGCACAAAAATTTGCTTAGCATGAAATTTCTTCCTTGATAAAAACAAGATTACCAACCAAATTTCCATGTGTTGCATATTGCTTGTTACTGGTAGACAGCTGTTGTTTGCTTATCCTGAAAATCACGTGGAAATTTGGTTGGTAATCTTGTTTTTATCAAGGAAGAAATTTCATGCTAAGCAAATTTTTGTGCTTAGCAGCTCTATGAAATTGGGCCCTGATCAAGTAGCACTTAGAGGAAGATGCAGTGATGTGACAGTCATTTACTGAACCGTCAACTAATAGAAAGGAGAGAGAGGAGGGGGTTGGAGGGGGGGAGGGGGGTCAACCTCTTTCCCCGGAGTGATCGAGCTTGTCGCGCCACTTTCTTCCACTCACTCATCACCCTTGGTATTGGTTAACCTAAATGTGCCAGAATCTGTCATATTTCAATTAGGCCCGTGGCTGATCCTCTAAAGTGAGGTAACCCGCAAAAGAGGCATATCAAGTCGTAGAACAACTGGTCCCCTCTCATTCTTAAATCTTGTGACATGTTTAACAGTATGCAGTTCAGCGTGAACATGTGAAAACACAATTAATTTTTTTTGCAATCGCGTCAAAATGCTTACAATTTGAAACAGGCGTACAAAGCATCAAACAAGCGCAATTAAAGCACTCACAAGTTTTTAACAATCATGCCTGCAACAAAGGCACTTTTAGTAGCCAATTAGCGTTGTTTTTCCAGCGCCTACCAGGGGTTAGTGGCGAGAGGTATTGATACGGCGCGCTGTCCATTGTAGCGAGGCTGGGGTGGGGTTAGAGCAGAGGGAGGAAGTAAAAAACAGAGAACTGAAGCTAATAATCTTACCTCTGCCAAAAACAGAGCAGCACAAGAAATCGCTAAAATTAACGTGAAGAGCTCCAACCACTGGTATAACAACTCACTGCAGTTCTGTAAAATAGTCACGAATAAGCAATTTTACATTTAAATCAAATACAACTCGCTACATAGGAAGCTTCTTAAACACTTCTCATTCACTACACCATAGTTTGGTTTTTTGTTCTACTATTGTTCAGCGCTTTGATCTCCCTGTAAAAGCACTTTAAAAATACTATTATTATTATCTGCTCTAGCAATGCAAAGGTCGTGGGTTCCAGTCCCACCCAAGTGATTGCCTGTGGATTTTTTTCACAGAGCTCGGGAGAGCACTGAGTAGACAGTGCTGAATACACATCGGTGTAAGGGTAAAACCAAATTAAATTGTTATCATTATTATTATACAGCATTAGTGATTTTAAGAACTGGAAAAACATATATGAACGCTTTACTATGTTTATGGTATAATTTCAAGATTTAAAAAGAAACACCGCCTCACCGTTCGACATTTATTGTATGTGGCTGGTTTCCTGCCAAAATTCTGCTTAGCAAAAAATTATTCAGCAATTTTTTTTTCTGCTTGACTGAGCAGCTGTATAAAATAGCGCCCTGGTTGATTTAATGTACCTGACTATGCATGAAATCGTTAGGATAGGTCGAATCACGGTGCGAGCAGAGTGTCAGGTTCACAGGTGCCGTCGCGTTCTCGCTATCGGACGCCATCGTACAGCAGGACGGTGGAATGGTCGGGACATCCCGATCCCTAAAGTGTGACAACCCCTGAAGCCGGTGCCATTCACTTGTCACCCACTCCGTGTATGCCTTGCTTCCACAGCACTGGAACTAGGGAACAAATGATCAAATACATTAGTGTGTCACGGCCGAGCAGTTTATAGAGCATCGAATTCAAGTTCTGGTGGTTAAGTCATCGGGGTGTGGGTTCGACAAATCCCGGTCATGACACTTGTGTCCTTGAGCACGATGCTTTAATACTATAATTGCTTCTCTTCACCCAGGGGTATAAATGGGTACCTGCGAGGGTAGAGGTTGATAGTGTGTTTGAAAAAGCCTTCGGAGTGCTGCGGCAGCTCAGGCTGTATACTCCCCAGGGAGCTGAGAAAGATTAAAAAGGAATGTTATTGACCCAATGACCAGGGCACCACTGTAAAGCACATTGATACGATATTGTAAAATGTGCTATATAAGAACTTGTTATTATTATTATTATCATTATTACTTAAAGGTTTTTCAGGATTAGTAAGGATAAAAAGCATCATTGTTTAAATTTAGTCTGAAAGCTTAATACTGATGTTGAAGTTCATATTACAGCCATTTTCTTACTGAAATATGTATCTCTGAAATTTAGTCATACTCAAGATCAGGCATACCACTGTACTCAGAGTCCAACAGTTTGGGTGTTGAGTTACTGAATGATGTTGGACTGAGGACTGCACTAGTAAACTGATTATGCTTTACATGGGATCAGGCATACCACCATAACCAGAGTCCAATATTTTGGGTGTTGGGTTTTGTTAGAGTAAGGAAGAATGACAAGGCAGTTAGAGTTAGTTAATACCTGAATCTGAACGGAATCAATGCTTTTGGTCAGTTCCTCAAACCCATAGAGTCCGTACTCCTCCTTGACATTCGTCAAAAGACTACTGGCAATATTTCCCTGCAGCTGCATCAAGTTTGAAACAACAAAAAAACACAACAAAATGTATAAAAAAGACACTCAGCATCAACGACTCAAGAGTATTCTTGTTACTTTTTTGTAAGCTTGATAAATATTGATTCAAATGGTGTAACTTAATCTTGTTCTTACCTGAAAATAAAATATAAAATTGAAAATACCGCCTCCGATTGTGAGAACGAACGCCACGATGATGAGACTAAAATACTGAAAATATCAAAGAAATAAGAAAACAACATCAATCAGACCAGTAAGTACCAAACGGAGGCACCTATTTGAAATCTGGACTTTTGGGACTACAAACTGCCGATTAAAATGTTACATTTTATATGCTTGTGAAAATTTCAATGTTTTTAAAACTATTTTTCCATTTGTCTTTCAGGGCTTGAAATTTAATTGAAACTCATTATGCAAATATTTTTCAGTTCCGTTGAGCATTGAAGTATTACCTGTAAGACAAAATGAGATCAATCGTCTCTTAGTGCTTGTTCCAAAAACAGCTCAAATATGAAACTGTGTAGATAATATTTTTCTCATTTTGATTCCGATCTTGTAAAAGTTTTGAGCTACATGACCTGCAGTCTTGTGTATTTTTTCCCCCAAATTCGAGCCCTGTTTTTACATTGACATCAGATTGTTAATCCGGAGGTTGTTGGTTCAAGTCCAGCTCAAGTCAATTTTTCTTTGTTCAAACCCCAAATATATAAAATTTACCCAGTCAGTTTCCCTTGTGGTTTAATACTTGATATATAATATTAAAAAGTTGCATCCCCTTAAGGTGATCCCTTGGCTGCAGTGGCTTCCCAGGTTGTATCGTGAACTTGGGTGTGATCCCTGGCTACACGGCAGCGTACGGTTGAATGACTTCTGACTGGCACCCCCGAACAAAGATATTGACTAATAGGGAGACCGCCAACAAAGGGCTGGATAGCTTAGTTGGTAGAGCGCCGGTACGTTAATCCATAGATCGTTGGTTCAAGTCCCGCTCCAGTCAATTTTTCTTTGAAGTTCAAACCCAAAATATCAGATTATCTTATAACAAAAAGTAGATGTCAAAACAAGAGTACTGAAATGGGGCTTATTTAAGAGAAAAACAACCAGAAACTACAGTTTTAATTGGCAAATAGTGCCCCCTCCCCTAGAACAAAATGATGCACCCCTCTTGTGCCCCCCCCTGAAATGTTACCCTATAGTTTTGGCGTTGTCAACTCACCCAAAGAAGGGTACATCGGTGCATGGAACACAGGCCACATACGCCAATCAAACCAATCAACAGAACAATGACGCCTACTCCCGCTGGTACAATGTTACACACATAGTAGAAAATGCCGATGATATGAAGAGCCCCCTCTCTGGCTGGGTGTTGCCAGATTGTGATGAAGATCCAGATGCTGACACCAATTGCAGCCAAGGCAATGATCTGAATTGTGCAAAGGGTATGTGAGGGGAAAAAACAAAGAGTTACAAAGGGAGGGGAAGAGTCTGTGTTCTCTTAAATGCAAAAAACAGCTTGGCACACCAAAACGATTTCTGTGGCGCCCACCAGGTTTAAGAAAATGCCGCCAAGGTTTAAAATCCACTCGCTACGTTTCGGGGTTTGTTTTTTCTCCTTTTTTTTTTTTAATACAGAAGAAATTTCTTAAGTGCATTCAGAGTAAACAATTAATATCAAATTGTCCTTGCAATTTTGAAAACTTTCCTCCAGCAAGAAGTGCCCACAGATCATGAATCACCTCAGAGTGCATCACAAAGCATGTACAATCAAACATTTTCTGGGGTCCACTCTCTGGGCCCTTGAGCAGGCCCCGAACCCCACACTGTAACGGCTCTGCGCTCGCTTCGATCTCCCCTCCCCCCCCACCAAGCACCAATCATTAATATTCAAAGTTGGAGAGCAACGAGAGTGAAAAGAGGCATAGGGGAGTTTGTACCCAGGGTCCAATTTCATAGAGCTGCTTAAGCATAAAAAGTTGCTAAGCACAACAAAAGTATGCTTACCAGAATAAGGTTACCAGCTAAAATACCGTTTCCCCCATGTACAAAATGTAACTGGTATCCCGCTTAATTTTGCTTAGCATATTAAGCATATTAAGCACAATTTTCTGCTTAAGCAGCTCTATGAAATTGGGCCCTGGTGTGTGTGTGACCCTAATACAGAGCATAGGCTGAAGAAAGTTGGTTCAAAAGAGGGCGCTATCAGACGAGGGGGACAGAATCTCCTGGTGGACAGAATCTCCTGCCACACCCAAATCCTAAAAACCCAAACCAACATTTTGAGAAGGGCAACCCGACTGAGAGGAAGGCTTGGATGAACGTGAGGACAGTCTGTCTTCCTTGCAAGAAGCTTCGGGGTCAGGGTAACAAAACAACCTACCATGACTACCAGATTGAAGAAATGGGCGCAGCACTTTGCTTGAGTGACACCTTTATAGCGCTTGTCTAGTCCTGATGCCATAGCTGCTGATGATTAGAGATTTTATCACGCTGGAAACTGTTGATGAAAACAGAAAACACTGTAACACCAAAATCTTACAAATGTGATGATGTTAACATGTTGGTGCCTTGGATCCCTTGGAGAGCAGCTATCTCTACCTGGAATTTCATCTCCGAGAGGGCAAGGTCATTTTCATTCTCCAAAAGTTACTTCCATTGGAAAATCTTGAAGTCTATAGGAAACTTTTGAAAGGGGGGGGGGGGGTCGGCACCAAGGCCAAGACCAGGGGCAACAGAGGTCATGGCCTCCATGGCCTTTGTGTCATTCCAGGCTTGAGGTACATGTACTTTACTATTACCGAATAAAGATCGAGTTTCAGGGAAACAGTTTGCGAGCCTTACTTACAATTTTTATTCTTGTTTGTTTTATATGTAATTTTTTAATTTCATCTCAGGGTACTCCCAGCTGCTGTCAACAAAAGCTGTTCTCCCTGGGAGGAAAGTATTAATTATAAATAATTATTTAGAAAACCAGCGCAAATTGGTTGTGGTAATGCTGCAACATGCCTAACTATGGCTGAACCTAACTTGAAGGCAAGATGCATTTTATATGCAGTATGTACACGGTCAATTAATTCAAAATAGATATTGCCCGCCTACTTTGTTTTTGAAAAGGTCGAGGGCACCAAGGCACTTTCTCCTTGTAAAGGGCACCCCCATGGGGAAATTCAGGGCTCGAATTTGGGGCAAAACATTCCACAAGACTGCAGAGCTTGTAGCTCAAAATGTTTACTGGACCAGAATTTATTTTACAAGACCAGAATTTTAATGAGAAAGAGCTTTCTACATGTTCTACAAAGTTAAAACATGTGAACTAGTCATAAGCGAAGATTTATCTCTCTTTTTTTAAGGGTAAGTATATATTGATACTCATTGAACTGTATTTTTTTTATACAAGACTCCAAGTCTATATTTGAACATTATTTATTTCTGTTAAAGATATTACGCCTGAGGTATTCCATTGAAAAACACAAGACTGCCAGAGACTTGTCCAGTCATGAGTTTACTGGCCAAGGGCTTTTAAATCACTTGCCTTGAAATTCGAGTCCTGAAATTGTAAATTTCTACAGTCAGCATTACAAGGGGCACCAAGGCAATGACCAAGGGCCAACAGAGGCAACCGCTTTCACTGCCTCCATGAAATATCGGGCCTTCTGGTAAGTAATTAAAATTTAAAAACTACAAGTATGCTCTCTTTTGATCAACACGGGCCCAAACACTACACAAACAAAACCTACCATATGTGTAAATCAAAACACGTAAACAGGAAAAATTTACATTTTGTGAATCAACCAAAGTTTCTGGCCTTGGGATGAGTAGTATTCAATCAAATCCAATTCATAGTGTATTGATTTGTGCAAACTGCAACAGATGCGAAGGCAACATGCCTAATGAGTTTGCCCAGTTGTTTGGACAATTACTTCAAGTGGGCATAACATGTAATGTCCGTTTCTAAACCTCCATGAGATGCACTGCTACTGGGAAAAAATGGAGCTAAAAATTTGTATCGTTTTAAAATGTTTTTTGGAGTTAGGGTCTTAGTAGGGTCAAACTTTGGTAAGGAACCCGAAAAACAAACTGTTTAATTTCTATCCGAAAGCTTACTTGTTACAAAGATGGTAACGGTAGTAAGCGTCCCGTGAAACTATTTTGTATGAAATGCCCCCCATTGATAAAAAATTTTCATTAAAAACATTTGAATCTGAGAAATGACACATGCATGAATCGTTTCTCAGATTTGTGAAGGTTGGTGTCAGTTCGCGAATACTTTAGCCAGAAAAGCAGTTGACATCCCTTACTGTATAAAAAAAACATGGATGGATTAAATGTTGTTGTGAAACATCAGTTTTTACTGTTTTCTCAACAAATAAACGCTGTAGCCCTATTCAGTTGAAACTTGCCCAACTTTTGTTGTAGGCCTATCATTCTTGATAATTTGGTCAATAAATCAGCATAACATTGAGAAAAACAATATATGACCCTATCTTTGTGCGCTAATTGGCAAGCAGAATCACTGTTCATGGAACAACCTGTCATATCCAGTTTGATTTGGATGGAAGTGCCTTTTTTTTATACCTGAGAAAAGTGGCCTAAATAGGATTAGGACTAGGCCTTTCCCCCCTTTTTAAAACAAGTTTTGTATCAATAGGATGAAAAGAAAGTTCAATTGGCAAATATTTCTGGCATTAAGTCACCTGAGCTGGAATGCCTTTATGATTTTAAACACTATATGGACCAATGGAGTCACCAAAATTAAATTCCACTTAAACGTGGGCTAAAAACACTCCATGACTTCAAAGCAAGCTTTGCGCACCAACGTTCTTTTGTCGTTGACACAATAGAACTGGCCGCAAGGATTGTACCAAGTGTTGATCGAGGTTGCCGAGTACATACTGTAGGTTCACCATGTCAACAAAACTTTATTATATAAGTGTGAATACAATATATTCTCACTGGAATATTCAGACCCTACATGTACTTTTACCTAACATAGTTGCGATAATCTCAACCCTCCATCCTTCTGGCAGTCGCAATTTTTTTTACCCCTTTTTACCCCCAACATGTACCCTGTTCAGGGCTCGAATTTGGGGAAAAAATCCACAAGACTGCAGGGCTTGTAGCTCAAAACTTTTCTTGGACCAGAAAATTTGTTACAATACCAGAATCAAAATGAGAAGAACACTCTACACAGTTTCACATTTGAGCTGTTTTTGTACCAAGCACTAAGAGAAGATTTATCAAGTTTTTCTTGTGGGTAATACTTCAATACTCAATTGATCAGTTTAATTTAAAATCACAGTGACGTGTTATTATTCAAAAACACAGGACCGCCGGACTTGTACGGTCATAAGTTTACTGGCCCGACACTAAAATCACTGGCCTCGGGCCTGCGGTCCAGTGTCAATTCGAGCCCTGCTGTTTGATACATACAAAATTTGTTGGTCTGAACAAAGAAAAATTGCCAATAAGCGGGGATTTGACCATGTGACCTCCAGACTAACGTGCTGGTGCTCTACCAACTGAGCAATCTAGCCCTAATGTTGGCAGTCTTCCTATTTTGCCAGTATCTTTCTTAATGAGTGCCAAATATAAAAATATTAAAAAAAATGTTCTAACAAATGACCCCCCCCCCTCCAAAAAAATAAAAATACCGAAGTAACACTAACAGCAGATGAAGACCAAAATGTCAGGATTCCTCTTAGTTTGTCCAAGTTTACAACAGGTTGGACCATTGGTTATTGGAGAATAATTTTGACAGACATACTTCTTCGTTTAACATAGTAGCTGTGTTGATTTGCAGCTCTTGGTCATGTCTCTTTAAGGGGCTTTAAGACGGACAATGTTTAAAATTGTACAGATTTTTTAAAACCGTTTTTAAAATTGTTTTTGTTTACACTTAAGATGTTTCATCGTAACCCTCTACTGGTCTACAGACAACTGAATGTCTGACATGTCTGAAGGATCATGGTTTTGATCATCGTACCTACCATACCCCAGCTCCCCTAGTCTCGAGCCCTACATGAGATGCCTGATATGTATCCCCTCCAACCAACCCCCAGCAAAAACAAAAATACAAATAAAAAACCTATTTAAATTTCATTAACTTCAATCAGCCCTGTTGTTTTATCTTTGAGCGGGCAAGGCAATTGTTATTTTGCGAAGGCCAGGACCATGGCAACAGAGGGCTCATAAACAACGTGATGTCACAGAGCATGTCAGGGCATTCAGATCACAGTATGATAAGTAGTGATGCTAAAGAGCGGACACTATTTTGGCAGCGGACACAGTTTTAAAATGACACCGGCACTATAATTATAAACAGTAGTCGACTAGAACTTGAAGTAAACCTCAACACTTCTATTTTTGTTAATTAAAATTTATATTTTTAGGCCTCTAAACACTATAGAAGTTTTTTATACAATGATAAATCTGAAGACACTGTATTTGACCATAGAGAAAGGACTGTGGGTCCTTTCTCTATGATTTGACACACCACACTGCACTTTGCATGCTTTGGCAGTACAAGGTTTACGGTTCTTGAGTAAAAAGTTAGTTAGATTTTTAAACTTGTTTTCCTATTTATTTAGTATTATTTTTGTTAAGCAGAATTAGTTTAAGTCTTTAGGGTTACTTACTCACCTTTTGCAGAACTGTTCAATCAGTGCTGTTAAGGTTAAGAAGTGTGCACCATAGAAAACTACACTGCAGTAAGGAGAGTTAACGTCATGCATCCGGGTATATCCATGCATCCATCCACTTCCATTCAACATTATTGATAATCCATCGGTCATGTGTGGAACTTAAATGAATGTACTACAAATGCGTCTTTTTGTATCGTCGATTCAAACAGATAATTTAGATTTTTATCTGTAACTTAAGGTAATATAGTATTGCAGCACAACAAGCATTACCCTTCCTCCATGTGTTTGCTTTTTAAAAAGGTGGAGTTTAATCATAAAGATGAGAACTTTGTTTGACCAGTGACAAATAAAGTGCGGTTACGGTTTTTGGAAACACCCATGAACGCAAACAATACGAACACATTATAGGGCCCAGTCCAACCGTGACACATTGTATTGTGTACAAGTACGTCACAATATGCATGGTGCCCTGACTTATTGATTACCTTACACGGCAGCCGCAGCAGCGGCAGGTACCAGCAAAGAGAAAAACAACAAAACTTCTCTCATTTATTTATTTTTTTTTTCAGTTCGGGGTAATCCTCCAACGTCCGTTTTATTAACATTCAAACAATAAACTCTCTCAAATTGTACAGCTTATTTTTTGCAGATAGTACAACGGCTGCATTGGTATAAATTTTGACTCTGGTGTTTTTAACGATAAATGTTAAATAAGGCCTACTCGCCTCTAGTAAAGCGTGTGCACCCAACCGTATCAAAACCCGCGGGTGAACAGCGCCCTCTTTTGTCAGGAATGCATTTTTTTGGACTAGAGTTGTGTGTAAAAACAATGTAGCCTACAACAATTAAGCACTAGAGCAAGGTAAGGGTTAGGTTTAGGGTTAGGGTTTCAACTCTATGAAACTGGGCGCAGGGCTTGATTTCACAAAGAACTGAGATATTGATCTTGATTATAAATCACTCTTAACTGCTAAACAGAGTATGATGTCATGGCAATTTTACAACCAATCCTTGTGAAATCATCACCAGCTTTTGCCATCATTTTGTGTACGTTCAATTTGACTCCTAAAACGGCGGGCGTTGCCGACAGTCGTGCCAAGTGTGACGTTTGGTGTAAGGGCTAGCGGTTAATACACATCCATTAAGTTTAAGTTTGTACTTGCCTAATCTATCATACAAATGAATCACAATTTTAAATACGTTCATTAAAACATCAACAATTTCTCACAAGCTGTAAATAAAATCCAAAATTTGGATGCACTTATTGCACTAACACAACTACTTTCATGTTAAACAGTTTGCTACACGAAGTGATGAGGAAACAACTAATTTTTTATACTATACTTTTTAGGCAGAAGGCCTATATACAGCAACTGTTTGGTGATCTTCTGTACATCATTACATCATTTGTAATTTTTCTTCGAGCAAATGTAGATTTGTGGGGTAGCAATGTGAAGTATCGTTCCATCGACAGAAAAACGAGTCAGCAAAATGACATGTTTAAAGTGTCAGACAGATCTTGTTCGACGTTCAAATGATGCTCGGTCGGCTATCGCTTCAAACTGATACAAAATTGCATTTTTCTTTCAAATGAAACATTTGCGAAACTATTTCACTGGATAGGCCTACTTTCTTTCAGTCAAGTAATAAATGTTGTAGTAACTTTGAACGAATTGTTCCTTGTCTGCAAATGATGTATACTCTTTACCTTGAATGATTCGTAACATTGGTTCAAATAATTCGTTATTAAAGATGCCATTGTTTGAAGCGTTCATTCAGACATCAACAATTTCTAACTAGCAGTAAACAAAATCCAACAGAAGCTGGTATCAAAAGTACTTTCAAATTAGATCAGTTTGCTTTGAAGTAAAACAAAAACATTTTTCGAGACAAAAGTTATTGACGATTAGTATAATTATTGACACCTGGGTGTTGTCACATAAAGATACCCGAGAGAGAATCAAAATGAACATCAACGGCTGTTAAAATAACACAACATCAAAGGGTGTTAAAATAACACGAATGAATTGCGATGGCAGATATTCTAGTGTTCTTTTAACACCTAATGATGTACATTTTTATTTTATTTTATTTTTATTTTATTTGTTTAAATCTTATTTTGTCTTTCTTTCTTTCGTTCTTTCTTTCTTTCTTTCTTTCTTTCTTTCTTTCTTTCTTTCTTTCTTTCTTTCTTTCTTTCTTTCTTTCTTTCTTTCTTTATTTATTTATTTATTTATTTATCTATTTCTTTATTAAATTATTTATTTAAAAATTTGTTTAATATTTGTATAATTTGTATAATATGTGACAACTTGGTTTATTTATGCGATAGTACCCATGGTGCTAAACAGACTCTGCGTATAAAGTTATCTAACAGTAAAACATTCTGATGAAGATGTCATCATTTTCATGTCACTAAGACTTGAACAATTTCTAAGCAATGAATAAAAACATCGATCTCTCAAATCTTTCTCGAACAAAGTAATTTTGTCTGTAGATTTGTGTACATCTTATTCATCTTTTTTGTACTCGAAGTACGCACAGTTCTCAGTTTCCATTTGAAAGTCCTTAGCAACATCAATGTGTGAAATGCTGGCTGTATTAAGCTGACATTTTCCTCCCTCCAGCAAATTGAAGGAGCGACATTCTGGTGTTTTAGCACACAGGATACAGCACACCACGGGGTTGGCAACCGTCGATTCCCTCAATACGTGCCCGCTCAGACAGCCTGATGAACGGTCGCTCGGTGAGCGCGTAACACACTGAGACGCGCTGAATGCATCTCCAGATGATTCTTGGACACATATTGGGTAATTACGATAGTGACAGGGTTGATCTCCCCAGTGTCCATCGTAGACCCGCATTACTACACAATCATCATACAAACTGTCCAGCTGACCCTCTGCCCAATCAAAGTATCCCGGAGTGCCACCAGAACACTCGAAGACACCCGTCAACCTATCACATAGCAGCCATGCATTTATCCCTCTTTCTGGTGCGTTTCCAATGAGAAGTTCCCATGCGAAAGTGTTTTCCGAGGGGGACCGTGGAGCTTATAGGAAAGTCCCACCGGAGACTCGGCACATGTCACGGGCTTCGTACCAGGTAACGCGTTTCGGTATGAGCAGGTAACAACGATTTGAAAAATGCTTCCATCCCGTCGGACATCTGTTGCCAATGCAAGACGTGCACGGAAAATTCAAAAGAATAACAAGAAACAAAATAATGTTGATAACTCGCATTATTCGTTCACAGTAAACGGCCGTTTTCAAATCACACGTGAAATGTTTCACTTCGTTTTCCAAAAATACTAGTCAAGGTTTGACTCACCAACCGTCCAACGATACCGGTAATTCTCCAATCCTCTGATTATCCTAATACAACCCTAACAAGTCACGAGAAGCCCAATGTCCTGCCGAGACTTATAGAAGAAATAACAAACTGGTCCAAAGTGTAGGGCCTATACATGCTCCAAGCCGAGAAGAAGACAAAAACCCCAATGAATTTGGGTTTACGGACAGACGGACAGAAAGACGTACTGTCTTAGATGCAGATCTAGCAACAATGACGCACAGAACGGGTGCTCAGTGGTATAGCTATAGGTACCTGCTTTACACAGACATCCACCTTTAACAAATAATTAAAAAATTGTACAGGATCACAAAATTGACTCGAATGGTGAAGGGACATTATGATGATGTTAATAGCCGTTGCCTTGGTGAAGGGACAATCTAAAACAGTTAGTTATAACTAGGGATATAAAGCGCTCGATAAACCATAATGAAGCTGGTACAGATGTGGCAGATAAAATGAGCCATGAGCTGAAATCTCACAATTTTTCACGTCATAAATTAAACTTAACATAGTACAGGTTCATTTCCAAGCACCATGTTTATTTGGTTTACAGTTATGATTAAAATGACAAACAAAATCTGATTTTTTAATATACTTGGTTGTAGGTTTTCATGAAGTCAGTTGTTACGGTTTCATAACGCCGGTCAACGAAACTAAAACATAAATTTTAGAAAAAAAGGAATAAATCTTGAGGTAATAGTTCTGAGAGGCTGATTATTTCAAACTGACGTAATAGTTTGTATTATTCAGTCCATTCAATCTTCAAGCTAATCTTAATAAAAGGTAATTCAGGAATACCAATCGCGCCGAGAAAAAAAATTCGTGCCCCTGAAATCTTGTCATAAAGAAAATTGTGAAATCCAATTCAATTTGATCAGATTCAAATGCAATTTCTTTTGACATCAGTACGTGTAGATAAAACGCAAATTTTTATTAATTAGTATTCACATGAACTACAAAAAATTCTTGTACGAAAATTGAATTGTTGAATATTGTACCATATAAATCATTTACTGGTTAGGTCTAAAAGATGATGTTCATGATGTGTACTTTTTTTGCCAGGATTTGTTTTTACTTAAGAATGAATAATGTGTTTACTGTTTGATGATACAATTAGTGGCAACTTTGAGTGAACCTCTAGTCTGGGTGGAAGAAATTCAACAGTAAATATGATCTTATAAATCAGTGGTTTTACCAATAAATGTTTTGGAGCATATAATATAATTCCTATTTTGTAAATCAGAATTGACAAAATTATTGGTGTAGACAAGGTTTTGATTGTTAAATGAAATCCTTCAAAACTAGTGCCAACAAAATCAAATGATTATTCAAAAAGTGCAAACATTGTTGATAACAAAACATGTTTAAGTTTGTGTATGCTTATACAACAAATCAGTTCAATTACAAAATAAACATATTTGTTATTTCAATTAGTGTCTTGAGGGGTACAACTTTAACTTGGAAAACATTACCTATATTCCGTCCCTCCCCATTTGAGCAATATCTGGAGGTTAACCAGGCCGAAAGGAAATGGGAAAATGTCATGTGTATTCTCCCCTTTAAATAGTTGGAAGTTTTTGTTTGTTTGTGTGTTTTTTTAGCCTGGTCTGAATTTACTTTAAAGCTCCCCTCCCCTCCAATCCACATGCCAACAACACCCATCCCATCCGACCCGATCCACCCCACAAAACCCTAATGAAAATACACGCATTACACGAACCATGTTCATCACTTTGGATGTTGGACTTAAATTATAGACACACAAAAATAATAGTCAGATGTTTGCAGGCGTCAGGTAAAATTTGACAAATCCAACACTCGCTTTAACAGCTCAAAATATAACACTACTTCAATCTGTGTGGACGGCCGGACGGACAGCGTTTTTGGTTAGCGCATTAGAACCATGAAGTACCGTACAGCACGTCAATCGGTGTCACTTGGGAGTGCTGAACCCACCACAGACATAAATAATACCTATAGACGGACAGCAGGGGGCGCTAAACTGAAATTTTTGACTTTCTCAAACTATGGGCGGAAGTGAAGGCGCGTCAACACTTTTTTGTACACGTCTAGGCATAGCCGCGAGGCAGTGCTCCCGTTTTCATGGACTTTTTCTGAATATTCAGGAGATATTGACCCGTTGATGGATTGTAAATTAAGTGATGGAATCTAAGGAAATTCCTCTAATAACTGGAGTCGTCAAAAATTGATTGATTGACTTTTGCTGATTTTTGGGGAGGAAGTCGTAAAAGTTTGTGAACAAAATTATTAGACACAGCCTAGGCCAAGGCCTACAGGACTGTCACTTTCTACACGTTTGTGTCCTTTTTATTGTTTTTACCTTGGAATTTAAGAAACCACACTTCATGAACATCCCATACAGCCGTTTACAATGTTGGGCGTTGAGGTTTAACCATATAAAACGTCGTTTCTATAACTTAATTTTCGGGAAATAATTACTGGACTCGCTCTACAACACAACATTATGCACACTCCGGCCCGCCTTGCATGCATGCCTTCGGCACGTTTTGCGTACGCTCGCGTGGAATGCACACCAAACAATCGCGTATGTCAGTAGCACGTTAATCTATAGGCGGACGCGTCAGCACTCACGCAAAACACGCATCGTCGCGCACTTTGGCCGGAAAGTGTGTGACGAACAAATTTTTGTTGATACGAAGAATAAATCCATCTACTTTTATCGATTTGGAGAAAGTTTAGTAAAAAGAGGAGAAATGGCAAACAACTAACGTGAGAAAAGGCATCTAGTTATTGATCAAGCATTGTTTCCAAGTCTGTTGGTGAATTTTTTATCCTTAAAACACGTTTTATATCATCATCTACCCACGTGGTTTTTGCGTGCGTTTTCGCGGACTTGCCCATAGTTTGGGTACGGTCGGGTGCTGTCAAAATTACGGTATCCAGACGTTGATTTTCATAGGCGCTGTCTGTCTATAGGTTTTTTGTCTGTGATCCCACCTGTTGCGTGCGAGCGCCTTGACTAAAGCCTACCACTGGACGGACCCCCAGGGCCCACGTCCCTACCCCATACTCCCCCATTTTAGTATATAGAGTGCAATTTAACTAACTCGATTTGAGTATTTAATGTTTTGGGAAACTTTTTCTCAATTTATGACGATGTTTCAGCAGATTATCAAAATGAAAGCAACTAATCAGTGAAAGTTTTTGTCCTTGCTGCGAGCATTCATGAGATGAGGTCTTTCACTACATTATTTATTGCGCCAACCAAAAAGCAGAAAATATAATACAACACACAATCTAAAACGAGTGTAAGATATTGTAAAGATGGTAATATTTCGGTATCATGCAAATCTATCCGTGCATTTGTTGTTATCATTATCAATACATGTTCCGGTTTACACATTTGAATGAGACCTTGAACTTCCCTTGCTGAACTGTACCGGAACAATGTACACGAGCATAGTCTCCGCAATCATTTTTATTGATCGGTGCGCATAATGACGTGTAGGTCTCACTGATCTCTATTATACTGACAGTATAGAGATCAGTGGTAAGTCTAGACGTACGTCACACGGCGAACAGAACCTCCCAACAGTCGGCTGCTCAAAGCACGCGTTTCACAGAAGGGTGAAATAGGCTGTCCATGGGCCGTTGGGTCTTGAGCACGACGGGCAAGCCGAATTGATTAATTTGGTTAATTTTTAACCGTGCCAAGTGACCATGTTTTCTGGTACTATACATGGTATTAAGGCCTGTTTTACAAGTTCATGACTTTCGATTCACCGAATTCAATCTCATACCTGCTTTTTGTTTGAACAACGAGAAAGATATTGACACCCGATGAAGTCCCAATGAGAAATCTGCGTTCATAACAGTACACTGATGATGAAATTCGTATAATAGACCAAAACATGTTCAGAGAGCAGAGGGTGGTGTTTGACGGGTTCCACCAGCCGGTACATGGCTGTGTTACACGGCGTGAGGACAGGGTATGTATTGCTCTAATTTCCAGTGGCGGTTGGCGTTTATTCTATATGGGTTCCATGACGGATTGGAAGCTGACCTATATAAACTTTGCTTCCATCAGCAATATCGTGACAAGGACAATTCAAGAATAGCTTGCAGAGTGCAGACTTCACTTGCGTATATAAACACAATAGGCCTAAGTCAAGTGCCTATAAAAACAAGCAAGTTTTTTTTGTGGGCTCGAATCCGGGCAAGCTAACCGATGATTTCACATTGAATAGAATTGCTAATTGTTGTTTTGCAATAATTGTTGTTTTGCAATATTTATTGATTTGTGCAATTCACAATAATCGACGTTAAAACAATGATTGTATGATCGAGAGAGATTGGCAAAGTCTGCTTTGATTTTGTTGAACCGTTCGATTGTTTTAATCGGCCCAGATAAATGTAGATATATAGGCCCCCTACAACAAAACTAACATGTGAAAATTCATTTAAAAAGGTCGTGTTTTTGAGATATCACCGAAAATCCTGAGTGATTATGTCCACGCCTGAAGAATAATCCCTAATAGGAATACAAAATCTGAGAAACGTTTCTAACAGAAACGTTTCTCAGATTCAAATTTTTGGGGATAAAAACCGATATATTTTTCCATAACCACATTATTTTGAATCGAAATGTTTCTTAAAAATGCTTTATACTATCGAAAGCTGCTGTACTTTTAACCACATAAGGGTTTTTTGCCATTAATTGGAGTGATTTACCAAACGTATACATTCCCTTTAAATCCACTTGTGAGAGTTTTTCCAAAGTTCCCTTGTCGGGGAGGATCGTCCATTTACAAACGAACTAAAGGTTCGGTCATGTTGTTTTAAAGGTTGGGTATTTGGTAATTACTCAAAAAATTAGTGACCATAAAAATGTACTTGGTATGAAGCACTGCTTAATGTGTAACATTTTGAGAAACAATTCCCTTCAAAGGAATGTGGTTTTAGAGAGAGAGAGAGAGAGAGAGAGAGAGAGAGAGAGAGAGAGAGAGAGACTGATTCAAAAACATTTCAATCTGAGAAACGTTTCTGATGCATGAAACGTTTCTCAGGTTGTTGTATTCCAATTACGGATTATTCTTTCTGCGTGGACGTAACCGCTCCAGATTTTCGGCAATATCTCAACTTAACGCTATACCACCTTTTGCAATTTTCACATGTTAGTTTTATTGTATATTATATAATTTTTATATCTACTTTATATAGGATTAAAACAACTGAATGGTTCAAAACCGAAAGGTATACTTTGCCTTTAATACAAATCCCACACACTGAAACATAATAATGTGTTAAATGTTTGACCTATATAAGGAAGTGCTTGTGAATATTGGTAAGTGGATTCATTTTTTAGGTTATTGTCTTCAGTTTTGTATTGAAGTAGGCCTATCATGTGTTTGTCCAGGAATACGTCAGGGTGCAAGATAATAACGGAACCATTCATGTTATTGAATGGTCACGTGCTTCGCCGGCAGTCAGCCAAGTTGCATATCAATAATTTTTATACGTTTTACATCCTCCTTGTCAAGTCTCGTATAATTAAGAGAAATGCGTTTTTTAGAAGTTTCTTTTAAAGTGACTTCGCCTCAACGTTACCTTTATTTTGTTGTATTTCTCACAACCGAGCGTTTGGCGCTTGACAGTACTGGTGTTTTATATGGGCATGGTGTACCCACCCCATTTTGTGTCTTCATTGTGTGCTTGCATTCCCAGGAACTATTTAGAGGACTGGGGTGGGTACTGGTACTTCTGTACAAGAGGAAACTGAAGTATGGTAACAAAACCATATCCCAATTTTTTGGTTAAAATAACATCGATTATAATCACTGTTGCATTCAGAAAACATGCAGAATTGGAGGAAACAATCCGTACCAAGAAAATTATATTACCTTCATGTCTCAGTCGACCTCAGACGTGGGTCGTGACCTTTGTCAGCAGCCAGTCGAGGAAAGTGCATGGTCTCTTGACACACGACCGTGTTTTAAAGGGGACTCGAACCGCAGTTTAAAAAAACCCCAAAACAAACAACAACAACAACAACAATCGAACAACAACAACAACGGAACGACAACATAATAACAATAATATCCGCCAATCAACGAACATAAAGCTATCATCTCATCTAAGCGCTTTCGTCGAGTACAGCTGACATTGCGCACTCTGTAAGTATTCTCCACTGTTCTCTATCAGCTGCCAAGTACCAGGTATGTCGGTCCTTGATGTTCAGGTCCGTGGCTTTCAGGTCTTTATTTATTCTGTTCAGCCATGTTGTTCTTTGACCGCCCCTTGGCAGCTTGTGATGACGTATACACTCCATAAGCGCTTGCTTGGCTGGTGTTTCATCAGGCAGTCTCAGGAGATGGCCTGTCCATCTCAGGCGTCATTTGGTGATTATGACACTCCAAGGCTTCTCGTTGGTTTTTTCATAGAGAACTTTATTTGACACCTTTTTGGGCCACTGAAGGCCGAGGATTGAACGCAGGAGCCTCTATAAAGCTATAGAATGATGACATAAATCCATTTATCCTTATAGACTGTGCAAGTCTCGCGCGTATTCAAACATTGGGATCCGTTAAAGCGCGTGAGTTTGTTTCTTTAACGCGTTAAAGCAATGTACGTGGGACCACAGTGGTCCCAAAAATGTTCGAATACGCGCGAGACTTGCACGGTCTATTGCGTACTGCGTTATCCGTGTCGCTGCCATTATAATCATAGATATGTTATATATTCTATATCTATGATTAAAATACCTAGATCGGACGCGCGTACAAACGCGCCATTAGCCGTACACAAAAATTCCTGGTTCTTCATGGACGCGCTAAAAAGTCACGTGAACAGGGCAACGCACAGAAGATGAGAAAGGGGAATAAGTCTAAATGATACGGTAGGCTATTATTATTTGACAGGCTTGTGGTTCATTTTGAAGACCCCATGGAATAAATGACAAAAAGCAAGATTTATCAACTCAACATAAGGGAGCATGGATAAATTATGTCACGGGCACCCGGCCGCAATCCGGCGCGTTCATATGCGTGCAAGCTCAAACAAAAGAAAACACACACGGACTGTCACACGTTCTTCTGTAATCGCCCAGTCTTGAGGGAGACTCACTATAAGGAACAATTATAGACTGTGCAAGTCTCGCGCGTATTCGAACACTGGGATCCGTTAAAGCGCGTGAGTTTGTTTCCTTCACTCGTTAAAGCAATGTACGTGGGACCACAGTGGTCCCAAAAATGTTCGAATACGCGCGAGACTTGCACGGTCTATTGTGTGGGCCAAATGCCACTGCGTAGTTATAATCGGCTTACTAAAAAAAAACACCATAGCCTTTTCCCCGCAATAAGTCTACAGTCGTTTCAGTTGAAAAAATAAAATCCATATACAAGGTGTATTGTCTCTCCAACCTGGTATGTTTACATGGATACAAAAAAGATAAACCCTAGCATTTTCCCGCAATAAGTCTACTCTCGTTTCAGTTGAGAAAAAAAAATAGACTCCATATAAACGAAAATTGTATTTTCGGCCTGGTTTAATACATATACATTTTGGTGTGTTTTTTTAAAGGAATTTCCTGCACTTCGTCGTCATATTTTTATTTAAAATGCTATATGAAGAATAAGTTACTATTATTATTGTTTTTATTAGAGGAAGAGCTTCGTTGAATACGGACACATTTAAAAAGTAGTATATCACAAGGGGATAGTCATTTATTTTTCACCAATAGCAGAATAAAGTTTTAGATGATCGGTATATTCAATATAAAACAATACAAATTTGTATAGGAATTGATGGCAATACAGAAAAACCACCATTTGTGGCAGAATGTTGAAATATTACCATTGGAGATGCATTCTCTATTGTAAAGTATTTCCCGGGTATTGCCAACGGAGTCGGACCTCTCTCATTCATCTTCATTTTGTGCAAATTGAACATGACCAATTAAAAGCAAACGATTAACAGTCTACCACCCAGATACAGTCTACTACCCAAATAGAAATACTTCAATGTCAAAGTATTTATGTTATTTTTATCCTTAACCTAAGCAGAGTTCCAGAAGGTTTGTCTACTCCAATAAATTAGCGCGAACGCCGCACTCACTCCTAAAATTAACACGTGAATGAAAACTGCCAGCGTTGTATACAAGACCACAAAATGAAATTGACACCCTGCAAACTCCCATTAATAATACACTTCTTATACCCGCTTGAATACTATCATTGTACAATAGACCGTGCAAGTCTCGCGCGTATTCGAACATTTTTGGGACCACTGTGGTCCCACGTACATTGCTTTAACGCGTTAAAGAAACAAACTCACGCGCTTTAACGGATCCCAATGTTCGAATACGCGCGAGACTTGCACAGTCTATAATTATAGAATGGACCTTATGCATTGACGTCATTCAGCCGCCATCTTACAGGTAAAACGGTGACGAAACAATCGAAACGCACAGATTTGTGCGCGCGGCGCACAGGATTGGCCAATGAACAACCTCCTTTTGACCTCTAGGATAGACGAGGGCGCCCTACTGAAATGACGTCATGTGCATAAGGTCTATACCCTCCAGAACATCGCCCTTATTGATGGGAAAACGTAACTGCTGTGTGAACGTATCATTTTAATTTTTAAAGTTAAAGAACAAAGTGTTTAAGTTGGGCCTACAGAGGGTTATATGAATAGTTCAAATGAAATCAATTTAGTCAGAAAAAAACGATTAGTAGTACTCGCGAAAAGGCCGCCTTCGGCGGCCTTTCGCGAGGCTGTTAGTTTCCTGTGGTGATTGGCAGCTGGTGATTGGTCGAGGTAATTGTTTGATCGATTCTGAAAGTAAAAATAATAATGGAAAAGTTGTAGTTTCTATGGTACACAGAGAGATACACACACACAGACGTATTGGCAGGAAATAATGAAATTGGGCCCAGATGTTGTACCATTTAATATCGGCGTAATAATTTATGCATAATGAATGGTTGGTGTGCGAACTTGACCCAAATGGGAGAGCGGCCGGGTTTGCGGGTGGGTTGCGGGCCACGTTTTGGTGCCGCACGTGATTCGTGCCGCACGTCCCAACGTTGTTTTCGTTGCGCATGTTTTCGTAAATCATCAGCCGCGCTTTCATACCTTGCGTTCGTTCATCCTCTTTAAAAAAAAATATGTGAAATAAATCAAATTTTGAAATACGAAGAAAATAGAAAAATCGTACCCCCTTAGTATGATCACCGGACCGAAAAAAGGCCGTACGAAAATTTGCAGCCCGATCTATACATGCACATGGGAGTTTTTCTTACACAAACAGACACGTTACTTGCATTAGTATATAGATAGATAGATAGATAGATAGTTTTAGTCACACACCTAAGTGGTGAGTGGCGAGTCGTTCGCCTCACGGCAGTATTCGGGAGGGCTGATGAGTGGCACTTGTCGCAACACGGTGCTCGGCGTCGTGTTGAGAGCTGGTGTCTGAAAGACACCGAAAAGAATTGTCTCACGACAGTGTTGTTCCGTCCCAACTTGACAATTGTCCCAACTATAGTTGGGACTGGTCCCAACTTGAGTGTTAAAGTTGGGACGTCCCAAGTATAGTTGGGATCGCCCCTAGACTTCAACAGGACACCGTGATCGATCATGGGTCCTGATGCGATCGGCATTAATTAACAAGATTCTTTATTTCAAACCCGGGTCTCGGCTCTGTACAAACTCATGTCAAAACTGGTTTGGAATGACAGTATACATTGTATCGCTCACAATGGACCGCTAACTCAGTGTAAATAGTGTTTTTAGAGGGTTCTGACAGCGGCGTCATGCTCAGTACCGCCGGGTGACGCTTTCTCAGTCTCAGTTAGGCCTACGCGAAAAACAAAATTCCAATAAATCTCAAATATTCTCAAGGGAAAGTGGTCTAAAAAACTTCATACTATGATACTTACTACTATTATGTTTTTAGTTTAATCGTGGGGTGATTAAGTGTGCACTGTGCGATCCCAACTATAGTTGGGGCGCCCAACTTTAACACTCACGATGGGTCCAGTCCCAACTATAGTTGGGACGATCATCAAGTTGGGGCGGAACACCCATACTGAGGGCAAACCGTTATTGTTTGTCCTCAGTTGTAGGTGCGGGAGTGTGTGTTTTTTAAATCACGGAGCGCCGAGAGAGCTACCACGCGCAGTACAAACGAGACGTGTGCGTCTCGTTTGTATTTTCACGAAGTGAAAACAATGCTGCAGACTCAACGACGTCTGGAAAGGTGTCGTGGGAGAAGGAAAAGGGAGGGTCGAGTATTAGAATATATTTATTTATGTATCATACATATATATTTCGCCCTGTGTCCCTATAGTGCTACCCTGTATATAGCCAGGGGTCGCCGTTGAAACAGTTGTTTATTTTAAAGCAATTGAATAGCTTGGTTGCTTCGTATCGTTGCCTGTTATTAGTAAACTGTAGACCCAAGAGTTTTGCAGGTGCGCCCTTGTATAGTTGTTTGTTTATTGAATTGAATAGGTTATTACTATTATTGTTGTTATTATTATTATTTTGTTGCAGAGTCAGGTTCAACGATTATTTTGATGTTGAAAAATTATCGCGCTGACTTTTACGCTACACCGATCCGGCAGCAAGTAAATGTTTTTATCCTTAATAGTAATACCAATTAAATTAGTTTTTGAGCGGTGTAGGGTAATCAAGAATCCTCGAGATAAAATGTTTCACACGTGTCTTCTGTAGATAGACTAGGTAATATGTTACACAAGCAAGTCAGACACTATTATTCCCATAGCAATCTGATTACGTAAAGATAAAAATAGCCTTATTTATAGTTAATACAAAATCATAGAGTCTGGGTTGGTAGGACACTCGACACCAAGTATCTGAAACGTTCCTGGGCACCTACAATGAAAAACATTCATTTTTGTTTTCAGAACATTCGTTTTCAGAACATTCAGGAACACAACAGTGTCGGCGGCTGGAATGATTTGCCATCAAATCAAGTTCCCTTAATGAGACCCATGTCGTCACCAGGGGTGTATAAACTTGCTTGCAATTGGGAGGAGTGTTAATTAGGCCCCCTATACAAAGACAACCACCGCCACCACTACCCAACAATATTATCCTCGTGTATATTATTGTATTGTGTATACTTCTTTTTCCATCATTTCGTCAATATCTTGTTAGGCTGGTACTCCGCGGTTTACCTAAAAGTACATATTTCGTAACAGGGGATGATTGACTGAAATTGCCACTATTTGTTTTGACCATTAATTTAATAAGCAAAAGGAAAAACAATTACATGCATACAAGCCGCATGAGACTGAGTACTGTTAGCAAAAACTGTCTTTCAAAAACATCATGCACGACCTAGTGCTTAGAAATAATTATGTACGCATATAAGAAAACATGAAGGAGGGTATGTGAAACTTTTATATGTTGGCATTTTCCCTGTTTATTGGCTGTGTTATAACAAAATAAAACATCGCATGTTTCATGAACCCCTGCTGTCACTGACCGTTGTCTGTGCGGCCGAATAAGCTCTCACTACCGTACAAAACAATCACCACTCTAAATAGTATTAGGCCTACAGTTACAACGAGTTTGATATACGGTATACGATGGAGAAAGGAAATGAACAAACCTAATAAATAATTAAAACATAGCTCAGTCATAAACAACAATGGTAATTAGCTATTGCTAACATTGGCATTAGCCATTAATATAGTTGCTACTCACATGATTATTGATAGGTCAACTTGCGATGGACTTTTCCAGGCCCCTTTCTCCTTTCTTGGCTGTGACATACAGCTACAGCGCAGCTTGCAATCATTTCCTTCCCTTTAATAATGTAGTCATACTAATTACAGTGATTTTGTTGACTAATTCAATACGGCGGGAGGGGATTTACGAACTTAAAAGACCGACCAAGATGATGTTGTGCATTACTATAGCACTAGTTTAAATGTCTACGCGTTCGTCACGAGCTAATAGTGCGCGTTCAAATATTGTACCCTGTTCACGTGACCAATGGCGGCGCCCATGCCAGAACCTGCGTATATACGCGCGCCCGATGTAGGTCGCTGCCTGGCGTGTTGCGCACAACGCATTGCACAAAACGCATGGCGGACACATGGATTTCCGGCCTAAGATGGTGGTGTGATGACGTCATTACATAAGGCCCATACTGATGGCCATTGGTCTCTATTATCATAGAGCAATGATTGACCTCATGCCGCCGCCCATACACAGCTTGTCAGTGGAAGACAGGTCTCACATCTCCAGGATTTCATTTCATTTATTTTGGTTGTGAAGCCAAGAAGGACTCTGAGAAAGGCGAACTTAATCACTGTACTTGCCAAGAACCCAAAGGAGAGAAGACAAGGAAGGAAGTTTCTGTTTTAGATGTGGAAGGAAAACCCCAGAGAAATATTCTGGGGAAAACCCACGCAGTCAGGTACGGATTCGAACAGGGGGTCCCAGAGGTGGAAGGCGAGGAAAGATACCACTACGCCTTATGGAAAAACGTGGAAGGATGGAAAACGTGTCTGCTGATGATGTTGATTAAAATGTGACTTTATTTGTATTATCTGCAGGTGCCGCTAGAGCTGATACCTTCCCTAGAACGTAACAGAGCCTCACGAACTCCTAAATTGACCGATTTTAAACTGAGAGCTGGTTCGAAGATGTCCACAAATGTGAATACCATCCGCAACGCGAAGGTAACAAGTTGTGCTAAAAGTAAAAACTTGATGACGTTTTTTTCCCAGTTATATTATTGTACATGTTTATTTAAAAAGAAAATGATATGTGTACCTGTTTTCCCCTTCTCTGACGTCACAAGCACTATCTGCCTCATAGCCTGCCATTTTGGGACTCAGATTGCGCATGCAAGAAAATGTTGCGCCCAACTGCACGCGCGCGTATTGGCTTTCTGCGCACTGGCTAGTCACCCTGTAATTTTGCCAAGGCAGTTTATACAAGAGTGACTATGTTAGTGGCCTTCCATACAAAATGGTGGTTAATGTTTGAAAAAACAAAAGAAAGGTCTATCGAGGAATGTGACTCCCGGAATGGCGCAACGGTTTATGGTGTGTCTATGACGTCAGATTAATTGACACGAGAATGGCAAAAACCTCAACAATGATTTGCTTTTTTTCTTATTCTGTTGCAGAGGATTGTTCTGCTTGTTATCGGCGTGTTCATTAGTTTACAGTTCGTCGTCATTGTCACCAAATGGTTTGCAAACCCTTACGGTGTCTTGGAGTTTGCCGATTGGGTAAATGTCGGTGGCGGATTCGGAAGTAAAGGGGTGGTCGGGACGGTGGCAGAAAAGATGAAGTACAGCAACGCCAGCTTACGGACTGCGGTAACTGACTTTAACCGCAGTAGAACAGGGTCAAAGGAGGGCGTCCTTGTCAGTAATATTATTTCAAAAACAACGGGTGGTATTGTTGTTTCAAAGCCCGTCTCCAGACTAACTTCAGTGCAATCTAACACCTTAAAGAAACCAGCGTCTTCAGCTCGTCCCATTTTTCCATTAGTATCGCAAGCGTTGAAAGTAAACAGTTCAAATGAAAAGCAATATAACATTTTAATTTTTGGCTTAAAAGATAGGTTAGCACAGAGGCTAGATTTTCTAATCGACAAAAATGGAACTTGGAGAAAAAAAACTAGTTGCGGCGAAAATGTTACAATCGATGTACATGTTGGCTATGAAAGTGATGATTTTGAAGGGCAGAATGCAGTTGTGTTTAATATGGATGAAATAGCGGTTGCAAAAGGGGTCGAGAAGCTGGCATCCATGCAAACATCCTCCAAACAGGCGTGGATTTACTACGGCCGGGAGCCAGCTGTTCGCTTGAGGCGAATGTTCAGCTCCTGTGGCAACCTTCCATTGCATGGGCTCTGGTCTTTTCATCACTACTCCGAAGTGCGCATGCCCTATGGTTCATTTGTTCCGACTACACCAATGACATCGAAAAACCAGTCTGATAGTTTCTGGTCACTTGGTAAGACAAAACTCGTGGCATGGATGGCGCGAAATTGCCTTCAAACATTTTGGCCGAGAAAAAAATTCGTAGGGAACTTACAGAGACATATCCCTGTGGATATTTACGGAGTATGTGGTACTTTGGCGTGCACCTATAGTCCAATTCAGGAATGCAGAAAAAAGTTAAGTGAATACAAGTTCTACCTTGCACTGGAGAGCGCCGAGTGTGAGGAGTACATAACCGAGAAAATGTGGGAGACTGCGTTGGCAAATGGCATCGTCCCCGTGGTCTATGGGGCTCCCAAGTCGGCCTACCTAAGACAGGCGCCCCCTAACTCGTACATCTACGTCGGGGATTTTAACTCCACGAAGGCACTCGCTGAGTACTTGCAGATGTTAGATAAAAACCCGTCATTATACGCCAAGTACTTTGAGTGGAGGTACAAAGGCCACATCGAGGTATCCAAAAGGGCACAGGAACCCCTAGCCCCTAGTTTGTTTTGTTCACTCATACCTTTTATATCCAAAGTTGAAAAAGGGGGTGTTAAAAGGAAGGCATTTTCAGAGTTTCCGTTTTACAAATCGTGTAGACTTCTGAAAAGGAAAGGGTTGGGCCCAGACGATCAACCTCCTATGCCGCACAGGGCAAAACATTGGAAATTTAACTGGTAATTGAGGCACGTTATCACAGAGCTGTGGCACATATAAAGAAAAACATAACCATTACAAAATGGTAGATCCCAACCCCGTGATACTCCATGATATCCTACAGTGTACCATTACACACGTTTTAGAAGGGGTGTCAATCAACAGGGGTCGTCAATTTGGTCAGGAGGGGTGGTGGAAAAAAATATTTCCCATTGCATGCACAAAATCCTATCTCTGTGTGGGCGTGGTGTGAGTGAGTCACCGCTTGGTGACAAGGCATGGTTGTTGTTTCTGATCCTTGCTCTATGGTTTACCGGTTCAATGGGCTTGAAGGTATTCCTTGACATGTAAGCAACACAATTAGCTAAAGAAATCATTGAGAAAAGGCATAACAAACCCTCTTAACCTATCAATTACGCCGGCCAAACATCTGTGACAGTAAACTGTAGCAATGTTAGGACCAAACAGGTGCCTCGTTGCCAGGTTAAATAGGCTACGGATTAATTGACAACTTTTTTCACGAGTTGAAGAATAACATTAAGGTGGAAATTTCTTTTATTACAATTATTTTAATCTTGTTAGATTAACCACCACGCGGACCACCACACCTCCGCACACATTTTGGGAGTCAATAGACCTATGCACATGACGTCATTTCAGTAGGGCGCCCTCACCTAGAGGTCAAAAGGAGGTTGTTCATTGGCCAATCCTGTGCGCCGCGCGTACAAATCTGTGCGATTCGATTGTTTCGTCACCGTTTTACCTCTAAGATTGCGGTTGGATGACGTCAATGCATAAGGTCTATTCCTTCGTGTACAAAAAACCCAGTCTCGTTCCCAGGGGTGTACTATCTCGCCGCACCATTCCCCTTCCCCCCAGAACGCCTTGATTATAACACCTGAAGCTATGACTTTAGAAAGATCCAAATATATTGGATATTAAAATCAGTCCTGTGGTTGATCCATTCTGTGGTCCTCCCCTCTCATCCCTTCTTTTGCTCTTGTGACATGCTGTTGTTTTACTGCGGTATAATTTAATAGATTGGGCATTTTTGGAAATCGTTCTTTTGTTTTTATTAATAAAAGAATACAAACGTAAACATTGTGGCAAACTGCTTGCCATTCATAATGACGTTATAAAATGGTTTGGTTTAAAATTGAACTTTTGATGTTTAAGGCTAACAAAAATAATTATGAAAAATAAATTATTAATATTACTTTTGTATTTCAATCTTAAACAGGTACTTGAAAAAAATTGTAATCGGGAATGCTATTTAAACTTGTTTGTAATGTGTTCGTTTATCATTTAGATGTAATTTTTTTACATTAATTTATACACTTCTGAATTGTTCGCAATTATTGATCGAGAAATTTAAACCCAACCTCAGAGTTAACAAGAATTGAAACACTTCTGCCGTTGACGGCGTGCGTCAAAATGACAATACTTTGACCTTCCACATGTATGATGTAACACGAGTGATATCGTATAACAGGGCTTTTCGCGACACTGTCTGAAAAGCACCAGAGAAGGGTATTCAAAATGATAGTTTTTTACACAAGTAAAATCTGTTTAATCTCATGTGAACTCAGTTTTCTTATATAATTGATTCTTGTATAACTAATTCAGCAAAGATCACTTGTTGCCGTTTTCGTTCAAGTACGTCTTTAATTTGTTTTAATGAGGATTTCCGTATCCTGTTTCCATTCAGCAGTAATAATCCCTCAATTAGGCTAATGATTACTCCTTTACTCCCTTTCGTGGAAGAATGGAACTGTCCACAATACTTTATTTGCTTCTTATCCAATTCTGTTCTTATTGCTCTTGTCATTTGATTGGTGGAACACTTGTCACGTGTCATCCTTCGTTTGGGGCATGCTGCCGCGACGCTCCAAAATTTTAATAAAGTGAAGTCCAATAATTAAGTGGATAATTATTGGACGCTTCACAACTTCGTTCCCCAAAATAATCGTTCCCCGCCAGTTTGTAGGCTAAACATATTCCAAAACATCAGTTTTTGTCAATTTGTACTACATGCGTTGTTCTTATTTATAGGCCCCTATTTACGCTTCTTAATAAAGAATTGTCAAATGAGTTTGGAACATCATTTTGTCCTGTTTTGTTTACTTTTGATTTTTGTATTAGTGTTTATTACTTATTTTGAAGGCGTTTTGCGGGGGACACATCAA
The DNA here is from genome assembly GCA_023634235.1 of Pisaster brevispinus. NCBI lineage: Eukaryota > Metazoa > Echinodermata > Asteroidea > Forcipulatida > Asteriidae > Pisaster > Pisaster brevispinus. The sequence goes on from JAMKCF010000018.1 coordinate 3,612,617, forward strand.
TGCGGGTGGAGATGGGGGTAGTGGTCGCAACCCGATCCGGGAAAACTCCGAGAAAGAAATTGCAAATAATTACTCGCACAATAAACAGGCTTGGAGGCTTGGATGCCCGTAAGTAAGGGGGCGGCCCCATTAGTCCCCTAAATCAAAAGAAGAAAAGGTCCACCCAAAATAATTGTAAAAAAAATGGTTCGCACATAAAAAAATAAGCGCAAAAAATAAACCAAAATAGCTTGAATTTGGCCAGTTCATTTCCAACTCCACCGCTCTGATTTACATTTTCTTTCAAATTCACCCCCGCCCTCCCATTTCATATTCACCCCAAAAATAATTCCTGCTTACGGAAAAACAAGTAGTGTGCCTTGATGTGGGTGTTTCTGTTATTAACAAAAAAGACTGAAACTCTTAACACTCACCTACAGTGCTAAATAGACGAATCTCCGGCCAACCAAAGATCAACACGAACAGGTGGCAATCAAGAGAACGTCTGCTCCCGGCCGGCTGGCCCCCGGCGTAGCTAGGTAGGTTGGTAAGTTGAGTTTGACCACAGTTTGACCTTTCTGTTTTATTCAACGACCGACTTGTACCGGGTATGACTGGACCGTGGATGTAAATAATTTAACTCTATGATTTGACAAGCGACATCCCAAATACTGCACTAATTCTTCTGGCTGCATCATTCGCGGTGTTCCTCTTTTTGCAGGCTGTTTTTTAAAACTTGACAGTGACCTCTCACCTGCTGTTAAGTATCACGTGACACTGACAGCTTCACGTCCGTCCGTCCATCAGTGGTCCGTATGTTAACCTCTTGTGTCGAGCGTGTGTGCGTACATGACACAGTAGTCATGAATGAATTGATAATTCGACGGTAGCCAGAAGATGTTCCCATCAAACAACTTTATATCTTTATTTTTTATTAAAAGTAACTCTTTGATAATGCATAAAATACTATGTAGTAATTTGTGCTCAAAATAAAAAGAGAAAAAAGAGTGGTTTGAGCGTTACAATTATTATTAATACAGTTCATAGTTTGATCACTGAAACTCCCCTTGTACACCGTCTGGTAAAACCTTCATTCGATCCAAGATGGTGGCCTACAGGGAGTGTAGAATGACTGTAAAGGAAACAAAAACAAGGACGGTTGCCTTGCTTGTAGTGATGCTTTTGCTGTGTTGTACTCGCTCTGAAGCTACCACACACTGGCTGGTTACAGAACAAGGCATGATAACACAACAGGTAAGAGATCGGAGCTGGAGAACTGTAAAATACACCAAAACTTTAGTTTCCTTTTTTACATGTCGTTTTCTGGTGTGTGTTGGGTGGGGATTGGTTGGTTGGTCAGTCGCCCTAGGCTACTGCACTGCTGTGTGTGTGACACTGTGATGTACTGTTTGTATTATGATTTCGCCCCATTGTTGGAATCATAATATGTGACTCAATTGAGGTTAAAGACAAAGAAAACTTACTCATTGGATCCTCCTCCAGTTCTAAATAAATTGCCCAATTACTCATTTTAATTATATTATAATATTAATAAGATTAAGACTCATTAAGAGTAACAACCTTTTTTTAAAATTTTGGTAACGACTTAAAATTTAAATTAAAAATAACAACGTTACTAAATTTGTAATGCTATTGGGAAAAATTTCTGTATCCAGCCACCACTTTTTCATTCGTTATGAAATAAAATAGTAGTATCTAATTTACTCAAATGAGATATTCCTTTGGGTAAAAATGAGTGAAAAAGTGGTGGCAGGATACGGAAATTTTTCCCTAATTACTATAGCGCCCTCATTGACACGTACACGAGGAGCCAACATTTTTGTCTACATCCTGATTTGGTAGCCAGAGGACTATGCTCCCACTTATCAACCGACAAACTCTGCATTTGAATACCCGCAAACGCTATTTTTTTCATTTAACAAAAATAAGAATATTCTCCTCTATTGTTGAAAATTTACCCCTACATTGAAACGGGCCTACCTCCATGGTGTTTTCGCGTTTCAGATTGCCAATGCTAAATTTAAGACATAGCCAAGTATTACAAATACAATAATCCCCTTTCCATTATTTCAATCCACTCACAGCTAAACTCCGATTTCAATATGAGGGAGCCGTATAACCTCATTGCATTCCTTAAGCAAGGACGACGCAGCAATCACATCCGAGAGCTTGAAGTCGAGCTGGAACATCAAAAAAGAGAGATTGAGGCCAACGAGGATAAAGATCTTGACCTAGAGCAGAGGTTTCTTCAAACGGACACAGACTGCATCTCAGCTCAAGAGCCCCTGGCCCAACACAATCTGTACCCAACAATGACCATTCCCTTTAATCTCAAGAATATCAAGTAAGATCCATAACAAAAAAATGTTTTGATTATTATTATTATTATTATTATTATTACTGGTTTATTCAAATCTGCTCGTCGCAGCCGGCAGGCTGAATTAAAATACAGATTTACAATAAAAATATTAGAGTACAGCAAAATATTTATACAAGAGGAACATTAAAAATTAAAAAGCAATAGACAAACAAACAAACAAACAAACAAACAAACAAAAACACCCCAACAACCCAACAAACAACAAACAAACAAACAAACAAACAAACAAACAAACAAACAAACAAACAACCCGACAAACAAACAGACAACCAACAAACACATTAAAAACAACAACAAACAAACAAACAAACAAGGACAAGACAACACTGAGAAACAAACTTAAACATACAGGGAATAAAAAAGGTGTAAGGTCCATAACAAAAAATGTTTTTAAATTGCCATTCTATCTATACATTTACATATTTATTACACACCTAATCAGCACTATTTGTGTCAATAACTGGACTAAAAGGAAACGAGAAGAAATCGTTGCGTCAGTGCAAAAACGCGATTTTGCTAAAATGTAGTATCTCTAAAAAAAAAACAACGGTCCGTGTACAAACTTTGTATCTCGGCACAGACTTGTTTTGTGTGTACATCTGGGCTATTTCAACCGTGATACAATGTTGTGTAAACAAACTTGCGCGTATTGCGTAAAAGTACTGCTTTGGGAGATACAACAATTTTGCTCTGACACGACGAAATGTTCAGTTTTAGAAGTGGGAGGAAAACCCCAAATGGGAAAAACCCATGCGATTGGGTAGTGACTGAAAACCCAATCCACATGCAAGGGTTTGAGATGGGATTTGAACCCACCGGGGCGTCCACAAAGGTGAAGGGCAGAAACCACTGAGCCAGCTTGAGCCAACTTGAGCCAACTTGAGCCAACTTGAGCCAACTTGAGCCAACTTGAGCCAACTTGATCCCCGAGACATCCGACAAGAAACAGCCGGGCATTCCTGCTGGCTGTAGTGGTTTAATTCCTGCCTTTCATCTCTGTGGACATGGCTCGAATCCCACTTCTCTTCCAAGATAAATGTTCTGGGTTCTTTTATGTGCTTTACCAATCCTTGTACATTGGACCTGCGGCTTAATGTCCCATCCGAAGGACAAAGCAATTATGGTAAAGTCCCTTGCTCAAGTACACGAGCGCCATGTTCAGGATGTGAACCTACGCTCTGCTGATCAGAAACACCAGGGCCCAATTGCATGGCTCTGCTTATCAAAAGCAAAGAATCGGCGCTTACGGAAGCAGGGAATTCCGCGCTAATGTCAAGCGTATTTCAAGGTTTAGCAGGGAATTTTTGCTTATGCGCGGCGTAAGCACTCCACGTTTCTAGGCATTCTTTGCTTACACAGCTAGCGCAGAAATTCGGCACTTGCGAAGTAATAAAGCGGAGAATGGTGACCGTATGTGCAGAATTCGGCGGTAAGCAGAGCCATGAAATTGGGCCCAGATCTTGAGTCCTGTGCTCTTAAACCGCTCAGCCATGACACTCCATTAAAGTTGAAACTTTCTCCTGAAACTCTTTTTTTTCTTTTTTTCAACAGGATATCAGATTATGTGGATTTAGCCGCAAATTCAGAAAGTAAGAAAAGTATACAGCCAAACTGCACCAAAGTCTTGCCATTGACCTTTAGCATGCATGCCTATGACCATCTGCAGGTAAAAATCTTCAGATTTATTGATCACTTGCTACAAATAATCAATCAGTTCTAAAAAAGCTACCTGCTCGTTTAATTTCTTGGTATGCTTGTTTAATTGCCTTTTTTGTGTGTAAAACACATTGAGACTTCCGTGTGATGCACTATATAAGAACTGTATTTGTTACTATTATAATTGATGTTCATACAAAAAAAAAATTTTATTGAAAATTTCAAAAAAGAAAACGTAGGTAGTCGAAGTCCTTTTAGTCGACTACAGAAATACAATAAGACTACAAGACGATCAGTTAACATTATTTGTCTATTGATTTGAATATTTTCGTCACTCAATTCCCAGAGAATGACGTAGTGGGTAGATTATTGATTAACTATTAAATTATTTTTAATTCTTCAATCTTTAATTAAAAGATTGTATCACAGCTTTACACTAGATTGACTACATTAAAGTATTTATTACATTAAATTAAAAAATGATTAAACTTCACGTTATACGTTGATATTTACAGGGCGTACAAGAAAAAAACAACCTCACAGATTTTGCGGAGTCACTCATTGGTGAACAGGCCAAAGGAACTTGTGTTTATCAAGGAATTGGGCCAGGAATATACAAGGCCCTTAAACAGGTAAAATAAATCAAAGAATCGAGTAAAACAACAGTACATTATGTAAATCGGGTCCCTCCTTTATAACAAATTCTAACCTTATTCCCTTTTTTGTTGCTTTTTAACCAAATAACATCAACAGGGCCAACTTTTCATTGAGCTGCTTTTGTAAAAACACAAAAAGTAGCTAAGCACAACAAAATGATGCTTACCAGAATATTGGTTACCGGCCAAAATCTCACATATAACAACTTTGACTGGTATCCTGCTAATTTTGGCAATTTACGAAGCAATTAAGCAATTCCATGAAATTGGGCCCTGGTCTCCTCTTTCCTGATTACTATTCTCTATTGTCTTGGAAACCCTTAAATTTGACCCCTATTTTATTGTTATTGCCTTTTATTTTCAATAGCATCAACAGGTCTCTGTCACTCCGTATTTACTATTCTCAATTATCTTGGTAACTCCTAGTGTTTGCTGAATAATTATTCTCTGTTTTCATACATTTAGAACAAAACGTCCTGGCAACTCTATACAATCGCTACTTTCTACTGGCGATCAGTCGGCAACTCAGAGCAAGTGATAGAATGCGGAAGACGAGCTCTTCATTTTGCTCCTCAGTAAGTAACAAAAAAAAAGGGACCATGCACTCTCCAAACCCTTCAGAATCCAACGGAAGATTTTAGTTGGTTTCGTTGGAGAAAGAATTTACATAAGAAAGGGAGGCCAGGATGGCAGAACTACAAGTTGTTCAGAACCATCCAAAGTCCTCCAAATCTATCGCCTGGAAATGTTTTAATGTTAAGGATTGTGGTTCTTTATTTCCAAATCACCCACTCTTAGCATGAGGCCAGGCACACCAATCTTATCAGAGTCCAAAAAGTTTGATGTTGAGTGTCCAGAGAGTGGAGTATTTTGATGGATTTGGTGCTGTACCCCCAAACCAAACTCTTAGCATGGGGTCAGGCATGCCAATCTTATCACGTTTTTATTTTGTAGCAAAGACAAGAATATAGTTTTGGTGAATATGGCCAGCGTGCTCCATCGTAGCCATTATTCAGCATCGGCAGCCATCTTGGCTGAAGCGGCCCTGGAATCTGGAGAAGAGTTGGCCAAGCTGCATCTACTACTTGGCAGTATATATGCGGTATGTGTATTATCCATGTTCGGGGGCATAAAGACCCATGTTCAGGGGTCGATTTAACAAAGCACTAGGATTCATCTGAAGATGAGTTGTCAGTATTACCATAGTGAGTTGTATTGTGACATCACACTTTGCTTAGCGATTAAGATGGATTTGCACTTAAGATCAATCTTAACTCTTTGTGAAAATCGCGCCCAGGTGCGACAAGATGTGTTTTTCCCACTGATTTACCTGGTATCCATGTTTAGGTCCACTTTTGTCATTAAAAGCATCTGGCCCCAGTTTCAGGGCTTTGTTTACCGTGGAATTCTATGCTTAAGCCACCATTGTCTGCTAAAAGAGTAAGCAGTGAATTTCTGGGTGAGTTTGTAATGCTAGGTATCGGCAGACTAATCAGGCAAACTTCCATTATTTTACGTAGTTCTGAGCACGGGCACATTACAGAGAACAATGGATTTACCTAGTAAGTCTACTGCCACCTAGCATCCCAAAAGTACGCCATTGTAGGGGACTGAAAATAAGATATTACAAACTGTAGCGGATTAAGATAAACATTCTGACCAACAAAAGGGATGTTAATAATTCTCCTTTAGTGTCTGAAACTCTAAGATGTTAAAGAAAAGGTCTCATTTTTTTGGTCTTTGGCTAAATGTTAAGGAAATTTGGAAATGTCGTTTACGGTTCAATGGTTAACTGTTTAAAATTCCTAACCCTAACGTAGAGCCACGACATTGGGCCCAGTCTTTAAATAACAGCAGCATAGCATTAGGTGTGAATTCATGTTCAGGGGCCATGTGTTCAAAAGTCAAATCTAGGAGAAGAAGTTGACGTTAAGCCAGTCAATCTGTACTCCTTCAAAAATGTATTTGTTTCATGTCTTTGCCAGACGATTGGAGAGTATGATCGATCTGTCTCACATTTTGAACAATCGATAAACCTTGGCATTACTGATTCGTGTTGGGCACAGCGCCGTATTTATGCTGTGCGATGTCATCAGAAGCTTGAACAAGCCTTGGAGGCACAGCATTTGTGAGTAGCAATTATTTTTGAAATCAATGATCGATATTATTTTCAATCAGGTATAAAAATAACTAAGTAAGGTTTGCGGTAACACCATGTGAAAATCTCTTTTAAGTAGTGTAGGTTCTGAAAAGACTGGAATCGGTGGTTAACAACTCAACGTTTCTGATCGTCTTCAGGAGAATGCTGAAGACGCATTCTCCTGAAGACGATCGGAGCACACTGATCGAAACGTTGAGTTGTTAACCACCGGTTCTTTTCAGAACCTACACTACTCAAAAGAGATTTTCACATGGTGTTACCGCAAACCTTACTTAGTTACACTTCCACCATGCAAAGTTTCAAATCCTACTTAGGAATAACAATTTTAATGTTTCAAAAGTGTTGTTTTACCGTACACATTTTCTTAAAAAAAAACATGATAAGGTTTTATTATTTTGGTTTTACATCATCACTTGGTGTAATCGGTGTTTCAGTGCTTTCCTAGTCCTGCTGAAATAATTTTGTTATTGAAAAAAAAACATGAATTTTTGTGTTTCATTTCAGGTCTTTACAGCGAACTCTGTCGGAGCTTCAAGACTACAAGATAAAACAAGATGAGTTTGAGCAAGTTCAGAAGAAAATGAAGATTGCTCAGTGTAGAGCGGAGGATCAGTTTGAATCCAATCTTAGTTACCATAGACACCGACTCATCAGAGGAATGGGTAAGAAGAATTTTTTATAAAAACAAATTTGCTGAAAATTCTTTATATATATCTCTTCACAAAACCTTGGTATCGTAACAATAGAGAGGTTTCGCAAGGCTACGGATACAGATACGGATACGGATACGTCAATACTTTGTGTGCTCACGTGACGCGTAACCGCGACTTCCTTGTTTTGCATGCACGCTGACAACGGATACGAGAGCTCATACACGTACGTTAAAAACGGATACCTTTTTGCTGATTTTAATTGTACTTTTGACCTAGATTAAAAACATTCACCCCTGTATTGCTTTTAAAGGTGTCATTTATGACATAAATAGAAAAGTGTTCATCACTTGTATGCAAAATATCAGGAAAACTGGTAAATCAGGCATACAAAGACTTGATAACTTCCTCACCACTGTCGCAAGACTGTCGGAAGACCAGCCCTGTACCTCATCTGCTACTGAAGATGATGATGATGACAATGATCTGGAGCATCAAGCTGACGTGAATCTCACTAGAGGAAATGGAATAAAGGACAGACAAAGTGCAGACGATGGGCAAAAGGAGTCACAGGTTGTGAAAAAGTACGGCATTCAGGCATTCTTTACACCCAGAAAGGAACAGCCTTTTGAGGAAAATGAGCAGTATAAACAGTCGTATGCTTGTCCATATCCGTACGCTTGCGAAACCTCTCTATTAACTCTTGTCCGTCAGCCATTTACAAACAATTTTTGCATGTTACATGTGCAATGTCTGTGGCAATGTTTTTGTTTGTTCTTCGTTTGGAAACGGCATCGTCTCTCTCTCTCTCTCTCAAAAAAAAAATTCATTGAATATTTGGCCATGCAACTTAGATGAACTATGGGAATAGACTGTGTCAGGGCTTGAAATTAACACTGGACCACTGGCCCGGGGCCAGTGATTTTAGTATCGGGCCAGTAAACTCATAACCAGACAAGCCCGGTGGTCTTGTGTTTTTCAACTGAATAATAATAGGCTACCTCATTGTGTAATATTTTTGTGACAAAATGTTGACTAGGAATCTGATAAATATCTTTCAATTCTCTTCAGTATCGAAGTGCTACACATAAGACAAATGAGATAGATTTTGTGTTAGTGCTTCTTCAACTGATTTTGATTCCTGTCTTGTAAAATAAATTCTGGTCCAGTAAAGTCCAGTAAAAATTTTGAGCTACAAGCCCTGCAGTCTTGTGGATATTTCCCCCAAACTCGAGCCCTGCTGTGTGTAGTCGAACACTGGGACTTGTTACAGTGCGTGACTTTGTTTCCTTAAAGCAATGTATGGGGGTACCAAAGTGGTCCCAAAAATGTTCCAATATGCACGAGACTTGCACGGTCTATTGATATCGTTTAAACAAAAAATGATTTGTGGGTTTTTTTTAGCCGACAATCCTCACTGTGAAGTGAAAGATATCGGAGATGGGTCTCAATCCGTGATGTGCACCCACGGTACTCAGCCTGATCTTAGCATCTTTGGAATTCCTCTTCAAGAAGATCAGGTAAGTCTCGGCGAAACCATCTTGCGTTTTCTTTCAGTGGAATTAGTGTAACCATAACGAGGCTGGGGGGAAAATAGTCAGGGCCCAGTTTCATAGAGCTAGTAAAGTAGAAAATACTGCTTAGCAAAACTAAGCAGGATACCAGTATCATTTTGAACATGTAATATGGTAATTTAGCTGGTAACCTTATTCTAGTAAGCATAATTTTGTTGAGCTTAGCAACTTTTTATGCTGCTTAAGCACAAAAAAAGCTAAGCACGACAAACTTATGCATACCAGAATAAGGTTACCTGCCAAAGTACCATGTCGCGTGTACAACTTGTTGACAGTTATTCTGCAAATTATTGCTTAGATGAGATTTGTAAGCAAAAGTTTCTGCTTAAGCAGTTCAATGAAATTGGGTCTCTCTCTATGTGAAAAATGGAGGTTTGTTTGCTTAACTTGGCGATTCCAAATTCATCAAAATCCACAAGTGATTTTAAAATTTGCTTTATTTTATTTTAAAAGCATCTTAGACCAGTAGGTTGACTTACATCCGGTCACATTTTCATGGCTCTGCTTGCCACAGAATTTGGGCTTACAGTTTCAAGGGCGCTGTAAGCACAAACCTCCATGATAAGCAGAGCCATTAAACTGGACCCTAATGTTTTAAACGGATGTTTATTTCTCTCTGATTCAAAACGTAATTATAAACTTCCAAATGTTTTTTTTTTTCTCTTTTGGTAGGGTGTTGAGATGGTTGATACAGCAACCATAAGAAACAACTGTCTTCAGCTTCCAAACGGGGTAAGTCGGGACTTTTTTCTCATAATCTCCTGGAGCCTTCACATTTTCTTGAAAGAAGTGAAATAGTCACCAAAGGGAGAATGAAATTTCTCAAATTTTGTCCGAGCTTGTAGTTTGGGACATCTTGTGATGCCATAGAATCCCTTACTAAGGCCGTGTCCGAAACGGCGACTTCGGCTACAGCTATGGCTAGACCGCGTGCGTCTGCCTATTCTTCAACACTGGCAGACGCGCTGATCTAGCTGTAGCTGTAGCCGAAGTCGCCGTTTCGGACACGGCCTAATACTTGCTTAATCCTCTTCATCCCCACTGGGACATAAGGCCGCATGGAGTCTCGAAACTCCCTGAATTGCTACATCTGGGCCCAATTTCAAAAAGCCTGTAGTAAGCACAAAAAACTTGCTAAGCACAGAAAAATCTTGCATAGCAGAAACAGGTCACCAGCCAACATTCCCATAAAGTTTACATTGTTGCCACTGGTACCCCGCTCATTTCTAGCTAAGTATAGAAATTTGCTGAGCAGAATTTTCTGCTTAACAGCTTTATGAAATTGGGCCCGGGTAGGTTCTAGGTCAAGCCATTTTGAAGATTGTTTATATTCGCCCAATCTCATCCCAGGATGCGTTGTTTACCTTCAGACCTCTCAAAAAATGTTTACATACTTCTCTTTTAAGACAAAATGTTACAGACTTTTTTACCCCCGTTCAGGAGGAAAGTTGCTTCAACCTGAGTGCTGGTCTTCGTCGTAGCTACACAGCTTATTTCAACCCCGGTAATGTCCCACCTCCCCCCTGGAACAGAATAGACTGGCCCAGTGAGAGCGATTGCCGGAATGTCCCGCATGAGCTCCCCGAGTGGAGTAAGTACGCGCCGACGTACTTACCCCCGGAAAATAAAGGTTTAAGGTAGGTGTCTCACAGTTTAATTTGGTTTTACCCAGACACTAATATGTGTAAAGCTCTCTATACTCGGTGCTTTCCCAAGTCCTGTGAAAAAACAAAATCCACAGGCATATTACTTCGGGTGGGATTCGAACCCATGACCTCTTCCATTCTAAAGCAGATGTCTATTAAAGGTTGCGAAACATTCAAACCCAGTGTTCTTGACATCTTGCCGTTTTGCTCTATTCGTATCGTCTAGTTTTCTCTCACTTAAAATTTATTTACAAAATAATGTACCTTGATTGTTTATGATGTGTGTCAACTTTTATTTGTAAACTTATCTTGCTCTGGCAGAGTCAAGCATCTGGTCAACGAGAACCTGAATCTGTTTGAGAATGACGTTCATCCGTTGCCATGGTTCCCACCCGTCTGCGTTACCGTGGAAGCACTAGCAGATGGCAACACGGCGATGGACTTTGTCGAAAGTATAACCCGGAGGACGTCTTTACCTCTGACTGATACAATCAAGAGTCTGAGCCCGGTGAGTTCTAAACGATGAAATCATTTCGTAAGACCTCAAGGTTGTTAAATATTGCTTAGCGTTTTCAGGAAATACTGCTTAGCAAGTTTAGGAAAAGATCCTTAGCAAATTATTAGGGAAGACACTGGTCACCAACAGTGGGAACTACATGCAGTTCTGGCCGGCAATCTGTTTCTTCTAAGCAAGGTAATTTTGTGCTAAGCATTTATTTTGGTGTTTTATCAGCTTGATGTAATTTGGTCTGGAGCGGATATTTGGATGTTTTAACTCCCATTCAAATGTCTGAACCCCTTTTCATATACCTGTTATACAGCAACTACTGGCTCTTGTCAACAGTAACCAGGCTAGTGAAGAGGAGCTGTCTCAACGCATTCTGACAGCGTTTGAAGAACCCAAGGTAGGCCTGCTCCGAGATTCAAGACACTGCTTACTGCGAAATTTGGTGCTTACTGCCCATAAAATTAAACAGGGTGCACTAAGCACAGAACTCTGTAGTAAGCAGCAACATGAAATTGGACCCAGGTCCCAATTTCATAGAGCTGCTTAAGCAGACAATATTGCTTTAATTATTTTATGCTTAGCAAAAAAAGCAGGATATCTGGGCCCAAATTCTCGGCTCTGCTTACTGTAAGCAAAGAATCGGCGCTTACGGAAGCAGGGAATTCGGCCCTTACGTCAAGCGTATTTCACGGGTTTGCAGAAAAGTTTTGCTTGTGCGCGTGCGTACTCCACGTTACTAGGCGTTCTTTGCTTACACAGCTAGCGCAGAACTTCGGCGCTTGCACAGTAAGCGGAGAATGATGATCGCAAGCGCAGAATTCGGCGGTAAGCAGAGCCATGAAATGGGGCCCAGTTGCAAACGGTGCATATGACATGGTATTTTGATTGGTGACTTTTATTCTTTGAAGCACAATTGTTTTGTGTTAAGCTAATTTGTTTTTTGGGTGTTTTTTTTTTGCTAATAAGCAACTCAATGAAATTGGATTAGGTTTTAATTTTAGTTACAAACGGTTATTCTTGAAGACTACTTCAGAATTAAAACTTTGTGCTTCGACGTGAGTGGAATTTTAAGGAATACGGATCTAGTGGTGACCATTTCCCCTTGACTATGCCTAGCTTCTCCTTCAAATTACATTTCTGTCTAAGATTTTTTCAAGGAAGTTCGTGTAATATTGCCTTGCTCCTTCTACTGTGAAATTCCTGACTTTCTACATTCACCAAAATATCCTCCCATTTTATAATTTGGTTTCCTTTGACAGAATGCAGATGAGAAATGGCTTCTATACAACTTAGCCGGGTTCTACTGGCTTATGATAGGCAATAACTTCCACGGTGTGGAGTGTTTACGTCGAGCCCTTGTCCATGCTCCTGTGGAGTATGCAGACGTACCTCTCGTCAATGCCGCCAGCGTGTTACTGAATGCTGGGAAGGCTGAGGACGCTGTGCAGTTACTACGTATGGCTCTCGTCGTCAATAACACAGAGGTTTGTTAAATTTGTTACGCTTTACTCCAAACAGGGGAGATAAGTCACAACATCAATAGCCCTGGCCGACTTAACTGATGGACTGCCTGACCTGATTGAATGATTGACCTGACCAACTGACCTGACCTGACCGACTGACCGACATGGCTGACTGACCTGACTGACTGACTGACCTGGCTGACTGACCTGACTGACTGACTGACCTGACAGACTGACTGACCTGACCGACTGACTGACCGACTGACTGACCTACCTGACTGACTGACTGACTGACTGACTGACTGACTGACTGACTGACTGACTGACCGACTGACCTGACTGACTGACTGACTGACCTGACAGACTGACTGACCTGGCCGACTGACAGACTGACTGACCTACCTGACTGACTGACCTGACTTACTGACCGACTGACCTGACTGACTGACTGACTGACCTGACCGACTGACCGACTGACTGACCTGACTGACTGACCTGACCGACTGACCGACTGACTGACCTACCTGACTGACTGACCTACCTGACTGACCTGACTTACTGACCGACTGACCTGACTGACTGACTGACCTGACCGACTGACTGACCTGACTGACTGACTGACCTGACTGACTGACCGACTGACCTGACTTACTGACCTACCTGACTGACTGACTGACTAACCTGACTGACTGACCGACTGACCTGACCAACTGACTGACCTGGTTGACTAACCTGACTGACTGACTGACCTGACCCACTGACTGACCTTCCGATTTGCCTGTCTGATCGACCTAAGAATCTTTGGCTAGAGGCACATTAAGTTTGGGTCCAATTTTATAGAGCAGCTTAAGCATTAAAAGTAATGCACACTGTTTCCTAATGTACCATAGAGGAACCAAACTATTTTGTTCTTCCAGCCTTGTTTTGAATACATTGGTTTGATTGGGGAAAAAAAACAAGACGGCTGGGGCCTTTCTCAAACCTCGGCTTGGGCTCCGGCTCCGTGCTGGGGCTCCGTGCCGCGCCGGCTCCGTGTGATACAAATACACGCTGCATCAACAATTTATAACGGAGCCCAAGCCGGAGACGGAGCCCAAGCCGAGGTTTGAGAAAGGCCCCTGGAAAGTATATATAACATCTTCTTTTTATTGCTCCACAGGCAATCACACACTTCGTTTTGGCCAATGCGATGGCCGCCAGTGGGAACCTGGATTCCGCTGCCAATGAGTTTATAGTCGCTTTGAACTCTGACCCCAAGGACCAATATCTCAACTCGCTCAAGCAACTCAAGTGCTTCTGGAAATGGGAGGTAAGGTTGACAATAAGAAAATATTATTGGAGATTTATTCCATGCCGTTGTCTGCCATCCATCAGGCGTCTCGACACAAGCCTCCACTTCATGAAGATACCTTTATATTGGCTGTCATGGCCGAGTGGTCAAGCACTGGACCCAAGCTCTGGTGTTTCTGATCAGCAGATTGTGTGAGAATTTATTAAATTTAAAATTCCATTCAGCATGACCTGTACCCAGTTTCAGGATTGTGTACTTCTGTTCCATCACTCCCAATCATTATCAATCATCAATAATTACAGGATTTTACAAGGCATCAGAGTGAGGACGAGGCCAAAGGTCAGAGGTTACACCAACGCGAGAGTCGTACGGTTTGCTCGCACAACAGCAACGGGGAGGAGCGCTGCCAGACGGAGACTCGCACCAGGGAGTTTGTGCGGAGAGACACGGAGGCTTGTCCCAAGGATGACCACTCGTGCAACGAACGAGGTCAGACTGAGTGCTGGACAGCCAATGGTGCCGACACTGATTACCATGAAGCGCCCTCTAGTGATGACCACCTTCCTAAAGTGGATAAGTCTCACGTTGTTAATATACGCAGGCCTGCGCAAAACGGGGAACCGGTGAGTTTTGTAAAAAAGCGAGTTTGCAGGCCTCGAAATAACCCACGGCACCCACAGCAATTGCCGTGGTGCCCTGTGCTTTTGCTGTGGTGCCCTTTGCAAAGTTCCAATACAAATTTACATTTTCTTCATAGAGTGCCCCCTTACCAGAGGAAAGTTGATATCTTTCCTGGTACCTGGACATGGTTTCAGACTCAACAAAATGGAAGGAGGAAGTGTGGCATAGTAGTAGCTTTACCCTGGTTCACATCCCACCTAAGACCAGGGTCCAATTTCATAGAGCTGCTTTAGCTCAAAAAAATAGCCAAGTACAACAGAATTATGCTTACCTGGATAGAGTTACCAGTCAAAATAGCATGTCACATGTACAATTTGTGACTGGTATCCTGCTCATTTCTGCTAAGCAAACCATTGTTAAGCAGTATTTTCTGCTTAAGCGGCTCTACGAAATTGAGCCAAGATCCTCACATGTTGAGTGGGTTTTCAGCCCCTTCAAAATTTGAAGTAGGAAGTTGGCAGGATGAGGTCTCCTAATATAGTTTCATATTGTTCTTCTAATAAATTAAATTTTAAAGCATAACCCAAAAGGGGATCTTGAGAAAAACATTTTTCCGTCAAAATATTCTGAATTTATTTTACACGTATTTATTTTTTCATTTTCATCTTGTCATCAAGGTGAGAGTAAGTTTAAACAGAGAGAGTGAAACGGTTCCTCCACCAGCCTCTGGTCCAAACATTCCTGCCATCAAACCATCACCTAACGTTGGTAAGTTTGGTTTGTTTTAGATTTTATTTATTTATTTATTTTAAACCATGTAAATATTTCTCTTGTTTTAAAAGATGGCCATACTTTGTGTCTAGGGTGAAAATGGACAATTGGTGTTATTATTACAGGCGTGATTTCTCAGGAATTTTTTTTACTGATTTTAGGATTTTCTCAAAAACTCCTTGAGGCTTCAATTTTACTTGAAAGAAGTGAAGCAGGCACCGTAGGGAGAAAGAGATTGTGTCCAAACCTGTAGTTTTGTATTTCTGGTTATGCACAAAGTCTGTAAACCTCCTACCCAGTCAGTTTCCTTTGTGGTTTATTACTTTATATGTAATACTAAAAAGTCGCATCCCCTTAAGGTGATCCCGTGGCTGCCGCTTCCCAGGTTGTACCGTAAACTTGGGTGTGATCCCTGGCTACACGACAGCTTAGGGTTGCATGGCGTCTGACTGGCACCCCCCGAACAAAGATATTGACTAATAGGGAGACCACCAACATAGGGCTGGATAGCTCAGTTGGTAGAGCGCCGGTACGTTAATCCGGAGGTCGTCGGTTCAAGTCCCGCTCCAGTAAATTTGTCTTTGTTCAAACCCAAAACCTCCTGAATTGTAACTGGGAGGTTCTGGGTCTAGAATAAGGTGGAACCCAGGCCAGAAAGCCATTTTTTCAGGAATTTCCACATTCATCAAATCTCATCCCTGTTATTTGTATTTATTGTTTTAGATATTAGCGACTTGGATAATTTGACGAGGTTGCCGTGGCCGACGCTGGATGACTGTAAACAGTATAAGAAGGTGAACTTGAAGATGTTGTACACAACGTGGGTCTCAGTGACGGCCAAAAATATCAGGTATGTCAGGAAAACGGACCGCTCCGGGGATCACAGAGGAAGTCGTAGCTTTAACCATAGCACGAATAAAAGCAGTCAATATTTGTTTTATAATGCCCTGTCAGTGTAGTAAACAAATACGGACAGCATCAATACGCCGAGGGAAAATAGACCGCTCTGGGGACCTAGAGGGAGTCGTAGTTTTAACCATAGCACAAATAAAAGCAGTTGTTTTATAATGCCATGTCGATGTAGTAAACAAATACGGACAGCTTCAATACGCCTAGGGAAAATAGACTGCTCTGGGGACCACAAGGGAGTCGTAGTTTTAACCAATTGCACAGACTTGCACAGTCTACTGCCGTAATTACAACCTTTTGCAGTGCTTACATGTAGTCGTAATACTCGTAGTGTTTCCCCTTGATTTGCTAGAATCGAGGACCACATAGACTTGCAGTCTCCGCTACAAAGCAGTCACTTGGAACCGGTTTGCGATGCCGAGGTGGGTACCAGTATGCACACCCTGGACCATCTCCAGGGGATGGCTGACCGGGCCAACATGGAGTACATGGCTGAGCTGGGGCTAGACGAGGCCCTGGAGTCTCTGCAGTGGAACGAGTCGTCCATGACGGTGGAATCGGCCGGTACCAGGATTGCGCTGGCATTGCAAAAAGTAAATAATACTTCTCATCTTTTAACAATGAGGTCAAGTAAACCCCATTCACTTGACCCAATACATCTAACGTCATCATCACAGCAATCTCGGTTGTGCCATGTTGGGAGTCAATGTCCTTTTGTGACAAACAGTGTAGTGCACATTTTTTGAGGTGGGTGGCATATACACGCTTACCATAAATTGTATGCTTACCATAGATTGTAAAAAATACTTTATGGCCTTCGAGACAAGACCCTGCTCGGGTCGAAACGTCAGTCCATTAACTATTTCTTTGCATTTATACCTTTTGTCCTTTTGGTTGGTAAGCAGTTTGCAACAGCTAGTTCTATTTTCTCATTTGTACCATAAATTGCATGAGCAGTTTGACTCTCTCAATTCGAAAATGTTGCAAAGTGTTTATCAGATTGCAGGTTCGAATCCCGGTCATGACACTTCTTACTTTTCTTCTGAGCCATGTACAGGCCTCTTTTGAAGGGGAGAATTGTCGTACAATGAGAGAATTATCAGACCCTTGAGCAAGACACGTTTAACTATAAATGCTTCTTAGCATCAAGAAATAAATGGTAGATCATTCTTTATTTGTTTTCTACTTGTAGAACACCACATCTTGGGTTCTGACAAACATGGCCGCCGTTTACTGGCGTCGCTCTGGAAACGCCGTCAACGCCTTGAACTGTCTCCGAGTCGCCCTCCATCATTCCGATCACATGGTCAAGGTATTAGAATCCTTCAGTCTCTGATTAAATTCATTCACTCTATTCCGGTAAGCTGGAGCTGGCGTTATACGTTACTTGACCTTGGCTTTAGCTGCTATTGCAGTTGTGTATTTTACAGTAGTGCATTCTGTTGTATGTGATGTTGAAAGCTTTGCATGATATGGACCAAAACAAAAACTAAAGTAGTGACCTTGCGTGTACAATCATGTTTTGGGAGAATTGTTGGTTCTGTTTGACGTTTTGAACAGTACTCTTCTCCTGAAGACAAGCAGAGTACACTGTTTAAAATGTTGACACCAAACCAGTTCTCTCAGAACCAACACTTCTCCCAAAAGAGTTTTTGTACATGGTTGTACCCGCAAGTTTACCACAACTACTGTTGTGTATTAATAATAATAATACTAAAGACTTGTAATGCGCACATATCTACCCTGCTGTGTGTTCAAGGCGCAGTAAACCAAAACAAACGAAAGAAAACAGATGCAACTAAATTAGTCCTTGAAAACTCGTGACATACATTTTGAGAAGTGATTCGAATTTTTGGGTACAAAAACAAGATAAGATCTAAGATTAAGTGATAGAGAGTTCCAGATGCGTGGCGCAGCTGCAGAAAAAGACATGTCACTCCAGGAGTGTCGAGACTTAACTTCTTTGAGGAGAAGCATGATACTGGATCGCTAATAAATATGTTTTTTGCATTTTTTTTATTTTAATTTTTATTCCTCAGGACCTGGCCTTGATCAGCATTGCCAATATTTTCCACCGGACAGGTTTTATAGATGACGGGATAGTAGTCGCCCAGATGGCCTGGGAGATCTCTAGCGAGCTGGTACTCTGTCAGTTCACTCTTGCTAATCTCTACGCAGCTAAGGTAAAAAAAAGGGAACCGGTGTAGGATTGATGACACACAATCCGTTATTGATGATACACAATCCATTATTGATGAAA
This sequence comes from Pisaster brevispinus, assembly GCA_023634235.1. Lineage (NCBI taxonomy): Eukaryota > Metazoa > Echinodermata > Asteroidea > Forcipulatida > Asteriidae > Pisaster > Pisaster brevispinus. Next base: position 3,631,163 of record JAMKCF010000018.1, read on the forward strand.
GGGTTTTGCAAACTGGGACCAACCCTGCACCTGAAATCGTTTTTATTTTAGCATCAGGTGTTGGGTGGGTAGACATAAGGGTTAAACTTCTTCGAGCTTTGGTTTGAAATACACAAATAAATACACGGAAACTCATCTCTTTTAAATGTAATATAAAAACCCACCTTTTTCAAAACCGCTTTTTAGTGTGTCTTCTTCTATGGTCACCTTGCCAGTTAGTTTGAATTTTAGCATATATTAGGGTTAGAGGCGTCTGTCTCCTGAAAAGGTCAAAACATTACCGATGCCAGCAGGGATAGGCCTATGTAATAAGTAACTATTAGTTCTCTGTTGGCGGGACAGACGTATCCCCATACTTTTGTTTGGGCACTGGCCTGGTGACCAGTCTTTTTTCTTTGTCTTTTTCTTCCACTCTGTGCTTTTTAACATGTGTTCTGCGCCTTTGATCATTTTGTATGTAAGGGGCGCAATATAAATTTTAAATATTATTAAATATTATTATTATTATTTGACTTAGCAGAAATTTACAGTGATTTCCTCATCTGTTTCCAGGGGCAGCTTGATAAAGCCATTCAACTCTACGAATCCATGGTCATAGCGCATACTTCATTCAGTCCGGCCATCGAACGACTCAAGACCATCAAATGCGCCGTTCTCCAGAAGACGAACGGCAACCCCGCCTCTATGTTTGGCAAACTAACACAATAGGGTCATAGGTCATGGCTGGTACTCTGTATTCAATAGCCATTCGTATAAACATTGTGTGCACCATGCTATTATTACCACCCCTAAGCCTTTTAAACGTTTTTTTATATTTTTTATGTTGGAAACTTTTAAGTTTGAAGATCACAGTCATCAAATCGAAATGAAAATGTTAAAGCCATTGGAATAAGAAGGACCCAGTTGTTATAACGCTCCACCCAAAACATTCAGCAGTACTACATTTTAGTTGGCATTGTATCGCTTATCAAATGTGACACCCTCGCCAAAATCAGGCAGTTCTCCAAAAAAAGAGTGAAATGACATTGAAAGTGAAGCCATTTTAGGCACGATGTGAATGCGATGGGATGTCTGAATCATTCTATGTTGACAAATACTCTCTTGATGTCATTCTGTGTGTTGGGTAATGCACGTAAAAGAACCCAGTGCACTTTTTGTAAAGAGAAGGGGTTCACCCCGGTGTTCCTGGTTTGATTGGCTGCATATTGCGCCACAGCACCTTGTAAACCATTACATGGTGCTATGTAAAGGAGTAGGTCTCATACTACAACACGAAGCTCCACACACCTTGTAGGAAAATACTGACAGCACATATAGGGACCTCACGGTGATATGCGGTTTATTATTATTATTATTATTATTATTATTATTATTATTATTATTATTTCATTCTATCACAGCATGCAAAAGAAAGATCACATTTTCTTTTGTGCCTGTAACTCCTCGAGTCGGGCTACGTCCCGTAGCCTTAGATCTCAAGGGTCTTTCTCAGAATCCTCGCTGTTCCCAAAAGCGCCGCCTTCTGTAATAGATCTACCCTCACATTTGTCCCTATTTCCTCTAGAAGTTTCCCCAGTGCTTTCGGATTATTATTATTATTATTATTATTATTGAGAAATGCTTACAATGGCCCCAATTAGTTGTTATTTGAAAGCTCATAACTATTCACATATATTTGGCAGTTTGGGCAGGAAGTGTCTGGTTTGGGCATGTAGCGTCACAAATTATGCACAACTTAAATTTTTTGCTTCTTAACTTTAAGTGTCAAGATTATTTTTGCCAGTGTTTAAAATATTTTTTGATTTAGCGGCCGATTTTTTACATTAAAGAATATTTCATAATGCTTCAAAAATTGTAGAACAAATTTTCAATCACATCTACTCTATTTTAACTCGTGGGTCCGATTTCACAAAGCACTAAGATTCATCTTAAGATCTTATATTGCCACAGTGATTTGAGTTGTGACATCACACTTTGCTTAGCAATTCAGATTGATTCGCAGTTGAGATCGATTTTAGCACTTTGTGAAATTTGTCTTTAGACCCGGTTTATGAAACTGCATTGCTACTCAGATGAACTGCTTCAATTTTAAAACCGTTTTTAATAAGCAGGCTTGTTGTAACCGGGCTATGTTTGGTAATTACTGGTAACTACTGTATAATCTTGTTGTCGTAACTTGGTTGATTGATTTGTGGTATCTGATTGATGATAACTGGATTGTCAGTTTGGTTATGTCAGAACCAGTGTCGGTAACTGGGTTATGATAACCAGATTATGGTGACTGGTTAGTGGGAACTTCTGTATAATCATGTGTTATCATAACTAGGTTTTGATAACTGTTTTATGATAACTAAACCATGATGTGTAATTTTTCCTCTTAGAAGTATGGGATTGTTAAAAGTTGACGGAAAAAACGTGTGATTTTACAAATTGTGATATTTTTATGTAAAACTGACAGATTTTAAGGCGCTGTTCTTTACAGTGAACTAGTCTATTTTCTCCTTTCAAACCTGCACATTTGTTGAAATAAATCATGACTATTTTCGGAAACTTTATTCTAATTCAAATATGAAATGGATAATAATATAGATATATTAAAAGATGAATACTTTTTTCCTGTAAAATTTAGAAGATAGATTTGGAGAAAAAAAAGTATTCCATTATTTTTTGAAAGAAAACAAATTATGCCAGTATTTTTGTCAGATCTTGCTGTGATATCTTCTTAAGTTGCCGGGCACAATTTCATGAAAGACTAACCTCATCTTTAGATGAGTTGTCAATATTGCCACAGTGATTTCTATTGTGACATCACACTGTGCTTAGCAAGTATGATTGATACACATTTTAAGATCAAAATGAGCTCTTTGTGAAATTGAGCTCTAATTTTTATTGTCTAATAATATTTTTTATGTTAGCTTGAAGCACTTTTTAAAACTTTGGTTGTACCCATACACCGATGTGTATTAAGCTTTGTATACACAGAACTTTCCCGAGTCCTGTGAACACAAAAATCCACAGGCATATTTCTCGGGTTGGATTCGAACCCACGACCTTTACCGTTCTAGAGTAGCTGTCGATGGCTCTAATCCAACCGGGATAATGTATCAATATTTTTACCCACGGAACTAGGGGGAAAGTACACCTCCAATATAAATTTTAAATCGACGAAAGAGACGTAGAACTGTAAAGTATGGGCTGAGGGAGAATTTCCATTGGTTTGACTTTGACTGAGGTTCCATTTCTTTTGTGAAAATGCAGGGTTTTTACGCGAAAAAATGATCGCTATTAAAGCAGCGTAGCCATTTGGTGCCATCTTGCCTTCTCATGGACAGATGGAGCTTGTACAATATGGACAACAGAGGGCGCCTTGCTGTGGCAATATGGCGGCGGCAATGCTGCTTACAGATAATTTTTTCGCGTGAAAAAATACCATTTTTACAAATAAAATGTAATTTCAAACCAATGGAAATTCTCCTTAACATGTTGACTGCCAATCATAGATTCGTAGGGCGTTCCCATTTGCCAAGTGTGGTGCACATGCGCGCATACCAATTAGGTATTTTTTGGGTGTCTACATGTTGTAATACAAATTCTAAGGATGTATGTCCTCACCACTGCCAGAAGCGTATTTGTTGCATTCTCAGTGATGCCAGTGTATTCAATTAACAATACAAAACCTTTCATTCTCTACGAGTAGACTCGTAGTGGCAGAATCCGTTACACCTGTTACTACGAATATACTCGTAGGCGGCAGTCAACGTGTTAAGCCCATACTTTAAAGTTCTGTGCCTTTTTTGTTGATTTAAAATGTATTTTGGAGGTGTTACAACGGTGCTTAAAACCTATCGGTGTATGGGTAAAACAAAATAGTATTCATGTTCCCCGATGCAAATTGAACATCTCTCATATCATTGTACTTATTACACCCCAAAAAACTGCAACAATAACAATGTAATTCTGACTTTTTGTTCCATTGCAAATCATGTATTAAGCTTACTACCATAGCACATGGGTAGTTTTTTTGTAAATTTTTCTTTTTGTACAACTTTATAAGAAAGTATGGAAAGAGAAACTGCCATTTTTGCTCAAGATATCTTCTTTTGCTTTCCTTTTCCATTTATTGGTCAGAATATATTCTGATCTTCAGTTGAAACTACACAAAAATTAGGGCTACTAATTTCCTCTTTGATGATCCTGTCTTTCTAAGTCTAACTGAAAGGTTTTGGTCGTTTTTCCGGGTGACACAAACCAAGCAGTTGAAAGGGTTGGGCATGTTGCTTTCACCAAGTCCAAATGTTTGGATGTGAGGGACTTTTACATGGGAGTATTTTTGAAAAATGTATAGTAATTTAAGGGGTGGGGAAAGAAAGGAGGAAAATAGTGTTCCAAAGAAAAATTTAATGTCAAAGGTGTGTTTTGGCGAGGACACACTAGACCCTAAGCCAAACCCACCCACTTCAGCTTAATAATAATAATAACTAGTTCTTTTATAGCGCATTTCGCAATAACGTCTCAATGCGCTTTACATTAGTGCCCTGGTCATTGGGCCAATAACATTCCTGTAATCTTTCTCAGCTCCCTGGGGAGTATACAGCCCGGGCTGCCGTGGCGCTCCGAAGGCTTTTTCAAACACAATATCAACCTCTACCCTCGCAGGTACCCATTTATACCCCTGGGTGAAGAGAAGCAATTATAGTAAAGTATCTTGCTCAAGGACACAAGTGTCATGACCGGGATTCGAACCCACACTCCGATGACTTAACCATCGAAACTTGAATTCGATGCTCTAAACCACTCGGCCACATGACACTCCACGAGCTTGTCTGTAATATCTTTTCTGACACAAAAATAAAATTCCCCCTAAAAACCCTCAAAGGAGGGAAAGGGCCAATAGACCTTATGCACATGACGTCATTTCAGTAGGGCGCCCTCACCTAGAGGTCAAAAGGAGGTTGTTCATTGGCCAATCCTGTGCGCCGCGCGTACAAATCTGTGCGATTCAATTGTTTCGTCACCGTTTTACCTCTAAAGATGGCGGTTGAATGACGTCAATGCATAAGGTCTATAGGTGGTACCACACAATGATTAATAAAGCCATATCTCCAAAATGTAATGACCTGGGGGAGTCACATTCAGTGATATCCTAGAATGGACCATTACACTTGGTGGAGGGGGGGGGGGCAGACCCCAGAGTAGATATACTTTTTTACAGTAATTTTTCAAAATATATATTGGATGGTGTGGTAGTAAATATTGGCTCGTTGGGGGACATTGCTTAGATAATCAAATACATATATGAATTACTGGGTAGCTAAAGGATTCAAACAATCCTAGACATTAGCTGGGTGTGTAAAGAAGTCACTCGGATGTAAAAAATGTTGGGAAATGCACATATTTTGAAAAATATATAATTGGATAGTAAATATTGGCCCTTTCGCTCGTCGGGGTAAAGTTGGGGGCGTGGCTTAGATAATTAGATTTTAGCTAAT